>JAWDJD010000001.1:79772500-81085000 GCA_035047305.1 Bradypodion pumilum | reverse complement strand
TGAAAGAGACTATGGTAGAGAGAGAGAGTAAGTGATAGATAGTGTGAGGGCGTAATGGGCTTGGCAGAGAGGAATTAGGGGTTGAACTTTATGAACAGGAGGCTATGTTGTCAGACAGGCAGTAGATCTGAAAAGAGGAAACAGAAAATCCAACTTCTGTTGGAAGCTTTATTTTATTCATTGCAGTCAAAATTGCAAAAAGTAAGCCTACAATCGAACTTGTTTACCCAGATCCTAAAAATACACAACTTACAACAGCGATTCCCAACCCACAGCCCATGGCACCATTCCATCTGGCCTGTCACTACCTTCGGCGCACCCGGAAATGGAAGCGGATGCGTTTACATCAGCCATAAAAGAACCTGCAACTGTTGTAAAAGTAGAAGTGGGAGCATTTATGATAGCCATAAATGTGCCCGTTTTGGGTGTGTATGTGTGGCATGGTCCAGCCTGCTTAGCTGGTCAGGCCCATGGAGTAAAAAGATTGGGAACCCCTGACTTACAGAGATAGTATGTTTTAGTGGATAGTGAGTTGGTATGGCATTTGGGAAAGAATATAGGTTCTGGTTCCTGCTGAGCTATGAAACTCACTTTAACAAGACTCAATGTGCTTCACAGGGTTGATCTGAGAGTAAAATGAGAAGATAGAGAGTCAACTGTATTGCCTTGAGCTCATCAGAGGAAAATAAGGATATAAATGAAACTAACACATTGCGCCCTGATGCAAACTGAGATGTATCTACCCTCTTCAAATCTGCTGCTTGGCAGCTTAAATAGAATGATAAAAGAATTGTAGTGTAAAAATATTTAAATATTGACAAAGTATTCCTGATGAATTTAAAGCATACAATCTGATCAACTAGAAACATTATACTGAGGATGTATATAGAAGATATAAAAGGTGGCAGACTCCTTTGAAGAGAAATCCTATGTCTAAGAACCTACATTTCTAGAACGTGAAATGAAAGCACTTGGAAGTAATATATCACTAGGGAAGATTGAATACTGATAGACATATTTTAACCCAGAGAGACTTAGTCCATCTAAATCCTAAAAAGAACATGCCAACAAATCTAGAAAGCAAGATAATGACCCATAGTTTGATAATGTTCAGTATTACTCTAGCCCCCCTGAAAGGAGATGCCAAAAGAGTACAGTAACTGTAGGACCATTGTTTAATTTCCCATGCAAGCAAGGTGATGCTCAAGGTGTTGCAACAAAGGCCTTTATCTTATATGGAGTGAGAAACATTTGATGTTCAAGCAGGATTCTGAAAATTGGAAGTGAAATTAAAAAAAATATATTTGATTGTCTGTGCTGCTAATTGAGAAACTGCCTGCAGTACATTGGCAATACACAGGGGAAGTAAAATTATTATTATTATTTACATTTTGTTGATTATTGCTGTTACAATGCATCACTTAGGTGAGAATGCTGTCATCTAGTATTGCATTGCAACAGTGATCATATGTGAAACAAAAAAAATCACTTTCCTGGATCTCTCAGATCATCCACAGATATTCAGGGGAAGTGTTCAATTTGTCAGAATCATGAAATAGACAATGTTAGTCAAGACAACAGGATGTATTCCAAGCAAGCCAGGTGACCAAGAGAGCAGGCAAGACAGAGTACCTTCAGGGGCTGGAGCAAGTCAAGAATGGGGTTCAAGGAGCAAGAATCTAGGCAAGGTACAACAATAGTCATCAAGAACAGGGCAAGAAGGAGCAGGAACCAGAAAAAAGGCAAGGGATCTTCAAAGGTAGGAACCAAATGGGTAGTATAGAAATATAATAATAAATAAATGAAATAAATAAATGAAGAAAGCAAGAAATCTTTGGAAAGATGAATCAGTGATAATTCAAGAGGCAAGAAACCACAAGTCTAGTAACCTTAATTGCTGAGGCAAATTTTAGAGCAAGGGTTCTCAACCTTTTTAAGCTGGGGGCCAGGTCAAGCTCCCACAGACTGTTCCGGGGCAGAATTATTTTTTTGAATATCTGTATATTTATTAAATTATTATTTATAAATTTCCCACTCTGGGTGGTGTACACAAAATATCAGATAATTAAAAAACCCCACATACTGTACAGCATATCAAAAACAGAACAACAACCCCCCCCCAAAAAAAACAACAACATCCCTTGTGGAAAAAGAAAAGGGTAGGCTTTTAAGAAAGCACTTTTGCAAAATTCCAGACCTGCTGAAATCCCTCAGTACTATGCAGAAGGCAACACTTCCCAGGACGCCCAAGAAACACACACTCCAGATTTTGTAATGCCTCCCCTTAAAAGCCAGTAGTATACTAGTATGGCAAATAAGACAGAGGGAGCTGATGGGGAAACCCTTATTTAAAATTACTCCATCCCACCCCATTGCAGGCGCCCCCCCCCCCAAAAAAAAGGACTAAGTGGATAACGGCATTGGGTCACATTTATTGATTCATGCCCTAGTCCGAATTATAAATTTCAATTGGTACTCAGCCAATTATAATTCTTAAGGCAAGCAGGCCGCAGTAACACTGGTAAGGTTCCTCCCAAAATTGCCAATGGCAATTGGCTACAATGTATCCATTTGTATCAATTTGTTTGTTTACAACAAACAAATTGTTGACCGTAGTCAATAAACTATCTACTGACCCCACCCTCTGACGTGTATCCGTAAAATCACGGGGTGATGCATGCTGAAGAGCTCCTGCCATCACCCCATTGCCTGGTTCGTCGTTGACCGGACAACGTTAACCAACTTGTACCTATCTAGTGTTGGCCAGTCAATTGCGAACCTGCCGGATACCTGTGGGTCATAAATATTTACCTTACCAGTGCTACCCGCCACACGGGGAGGCTTAATAAAGACTCACCGCCCCCCCCAGACCGTCAGCTCGGTCAACAGGCCTGCTTGCAGATCTTCCAAAAAGAGGTTCATACCTCTGGGTGACAGATGGACCCCATCCCCTGTGTAAAGATCGTAATTTTGGAGACTAATGGTGGGGTGTCGGATGACCCGCCCCAAACCCTTGTCAGCAAAGAACCGAGCAACTGCCCTGTTCACCAAGCGACGAGCGGTCAAGGGCCTGGAGGTTGATACCCCCCCTGTAAGCGTGACGCGGTATGATGTCCGACCATAGCAGGGTTGTGGCAGGCCACACATAATGCAAATAAGCCAGGTCGCTGCAGATCGTATGTTTTAAAGAAAGGCCAGTGACCTGGCCCAAGTCATTGCCCCCGAGGTGCAGCACCAGGACATCAGGCGGTTCAGCATCCCTGATGGAGAAAAGGAATGGCAACAGTTCCCACCACAACATTCCGCGCTTACCATACCACCTGATACATGCGGACGCACGTAGTCCAAGCTGGGGTCCCCACTCTGTCACCGCAGCGTACTGCGCTGCCCAGTGCACGTAGCTGTGGCCCACCAGCCATACTGCCACCGGTGTGCAGCGACACACAGGGTCTGTAAAATAAAAACAGACAGGACAGTGACTTAACTGGTACTCATACTTGAAGAGGGCGAACATATAATTCAAAACACTTTGATCCCCACCTCCCCATATGGCATATATCAGCCTCAGAGTACCCAAATGCAGCCGCAGTAGAAGCAGCCCCTATTCTAAATGAATGGGTGCCGTAACGAGCCCTGGGGAGGCCAACACTGGACAGTGCCTTACCGGTCACCTTCCAAAACTGAAATTTTGTGAGGGGAGACCCATCCTGGTGGCAGAAAAACGGGCCAGGGTGCGTACCACGCAGTGCAAGGAACTCTTGTAGGGCACCAACCGGACAGATGTCTGCAATGGAACATTGTAGCAGTCTTACACCACTGCCTATGCCGTGCTGATCAACCTTTGAGGACCGTATCCTCAACTGAGCCCACTCATTGGAAACATAGACATCTTCGAGTTCCAGTGCCCTACGCGCCGCATCCGCCTTAGACAGTAGCACCAGCTCACTGATGCGGAGCGCTCCAAAAAAGGCCACCGTGTTAGCCGCGTGAAACAGAGCTGCCTCATACCTGTCAAAACACAGGTTATGCCAGCCTCGTGCAAGGTGGGTAAGAACCCCTGGAGAAATAGGGTGGTGATTGTTCAGGCGGCGTCCACGTTCCCGTGTCCACCCCTCCAAAACATGTCGTATACGGAAATCATTCGTGCTGTCAGCAGAGCCTCTCACTTTGGCCATGAATGCCAGCGCTGACAGCCTGGATGCTATGGTGCGGGGAGCTAGGCCCTGACTGTGGAGGTAGACCATAAATTGAAGAACGTGTGTAACTGGAATGGGTCAAATCTCGGGCAACCGAAGTTGCACACAAAAAGCCTTAAATTGACTGAATGCATGGTGATACGCCTTACGCGTGCGGGGCGCCAGCGACATGCCGATCGCCCGGTTCACCTCTCCTTGCCAAACGTCCAAATCTCATCCGGGAACGGCGAGGGGAATTCCTCTGCGTCCGGAGCCAAGGCGTGGAACCAGGGGATCTGCAGGTGGGATAAAGCATCAGCAATATCATTATTGATACCTGGCACATGTCTGGCCCTGAAGAGCACATTGAGGCGTAGGCTGCACAAAACAAACTGGCGCACTAACTCCATGACCCTATGTGATTTAGATGTCTGGGAATTGACAATGTGCACTACCGAAGCATTGTCACACCAGAAATGAACCACTGAATTAGCCCAGTCCTCGCCCCATAGCATCAAAGCTCCCAGTATCGGGAAGAACTCAAGAAACGTGAGATCGCGTAAACGATCCGTGCCCCTCCAAGCTGGAGGCCATCGGCCGTAAGCCCACCTCCCCTCAAAGTAAATCCCATAACCCAGGGACCCCGAGGCATCCGACTGAACCTGGAACCTAGGGGAAACCAAAAGGTCAGACCTCCAAAATGACACCCCGTTGAAGTCCCTAAGGAACTTAAGCCAGATCAACATGTCAGCCCTCATGCCCTTGTTCAGTCGGACCCTGTGATAGCGCCTGGATAGGCCACCCATGGCGTCGCACAAGCATCGAGCAAAAGCTCTGCCAGGCGCGACCACCCTGCAGGCGAAGTTAAGGTGACCATGGAGAACCTGGAGCTCACGAAGTGACACCTTGCGTTTGGCCAGTAAGGCCAAAATCCATGCAGTGATCCGGGTAACCTTGTCCATGGGTAACCTGGATGCCTGCGAAACCGTGTCAATTTCAATACCCAGAAATGTGAGCTTGGTTGATGGGCCCTCAGTCTTTTCGGGCGCTAAAGGGACACCAAGTTCCTGCATTAGCGTCTGAAATGTGTTGAGGAGACGCGTGCACGTGTCCCAGCCCCGTTCACCCCCAAACAAGAAATCATCGAGGTAGTGGGCTACAGACTGAGACCCAGACCTGCGAACAAAGGCCCACTGAAGGAAAGTGCTAAAACGTTCAAATGCTGAACAGGAAATAGAGCAGCCAAAAGGCATTGTTTTATCCATATAGACTTTTCCCTGGAATTTAAAACCCAATAACTCAAAGTCGCCCGGGTGCACAAGCAACAAACGGAATGCCGACTTAATGTCACATTCTGCCAAAAGTGCACCCGGGCCAAAAGAGTGCACCATGCGCAGGGCCTGGTCAATTGATGTATACCTGACCGAACAAAGGTCATCAGGGATGGCATCATTGACCGAATGGCCCGCCGGGTATGACACATGGTGAATTAAACGAAACTCCCCAGGGGTCTTTTTGGGCACCAACCCTAAAGGGGAAACCTTCAGATTGGGAAAGGGTGGCATGGGAAAGGGGGCAGCAACCCTACCTGCATTAACCTCCTTAGCAATACTTAGGGCGGCCACCTCCTCCCTGCCCTTAAGGGAAAGTAAATTAGGGGCATCTTGGGGGCACCGCTACCCCCTGAATGGGATGCAGAAGCCCAGCTTGAAACCCTCGAGGAGGTACCTAGCATCCTCCCTCCTCGGGTATGTAGAGAGCCACCGCTCCAACATAACTACGTTAACCGGGGAGGGAGCCTTTTGAGTGACCAGCTCCATCAGCAGCAGGTCTGCCCACTCCTTGTCCACCTCTACCTCTGCCCCGTGACCCACCGGCTCGCGGACACGCAGCGGCGGCGTGGGGGCCAGCGCAAGAGGGACACTCATGCTTGTATCGGCACTGTTTTCTATTGCATGCACCATTGGCCGAGAAGCTCCAACACAGCAGGCGGGCTGGAACCCCCTGCCCCGCCATCTGGTGGGGAGCCTGAGTTGGAGCAGCTCGCTGGACCGCATGTCCACAATGGTACCTCTCCCCAGGCACCGGGCGCGTGGGGGTCTTATACAGAAGCCACAGCTTCTGACAGGGCTCATCCCACCTCATCTCTGGGTGTAGGGGCACTCTTATTCGAAATTCCTCATCGTAAGCCAACCACGATGGGCCAGGAAAATCCACCATTGCCCTGTAAATATTGTCCAAATATTGGGCCATAGGAATGGCCAGGTCAGGCCGAGCCCTGAGATACACCGCCATGTATATGAGATATGCGGGTAACCAGTTGGCCCATGTACGTGGTGGCTTGCGACGGCGAGACTGCTCTTTATCCTTCTCATCCTGCCCCTCCTTCTCTTTCTTGGTGGGTTCCCTGTTCAATAGGGAGAAAATATCTACGTACTCCCCCCGCCAAATCTTTTCCCTTGTGGCCTGTGCCAAATGATCCCCGAGGGGCAAGGAATACCCGGCTGTCGGCAATGCTGACACCGGCACGGTATTGATACGGGGCAGCAGGAGAGGGGCCTGGACTGTCCCTGTGACACCTGTTGCAGTCCCGGGGGCAGAAACCCCCCCACCTAATGTCAGACCAGTATGAGACCAAGCTGCACCCGGGTAAGCCAGGAACTGATGCCCCCCCGCCCCGACATTATGAGGCCATGGCCACTGGAAACCCTCCCCCAAAGTGGAGTGTGGTGTGGGCACATTAGCTTGAACCTGATACTCACTGGGTGCACCCCCGTGGGCCGCCCCCACTGGGGGTTCCGGCCCACGGCGGGCGTTGGAGCTCGCGACCGAAATCGAGCTCTGATGACACATCCGACCACTACCTGACTGTAGTGCCTGTTGTACGGGGAGTTGCGAGGCAGCGGCGGGCACCGGCCTGTGCGTCTCAATCAACTCAACCCGACTGGCCGCCTGCTGAAGGCTGGCGGCTGCCGTGGTCACCTGCTGGCAAAAGGGGGCCCCAGATGGCAATGCCGCCCCCCAATGGGGTTGTTGGTTATCCCTAGGGATGCCTCTAGCGCCGCCATGCGGGCCAGTAGAGCATCCACTGTCACAGATCCCCCTACATAAAGGGGGCCAGGTGGGCTGGACGGCCCACTGGGCAATGGCCCAGGGCCTCTGACTTGAGAGCCCGACCCTAAGTAGGGCCCTGCCCAAAACTCCGGCCCATAAGGGGCCGGGGGTAGGCCCTGCTGTGCCCCCACACCAGGCCCTCCCCCCTGCTCGAAGCCCATGGCCGGTAAATGCGGGCCGGGGGCCGAAGCCCCGACTGCGCCAGGCCCCCCCTGCTCAGAGCCCATGGCTGGCAACTGTGGGCCGGGGGCCGGAGCCCCTGTAGGGCCGGTCTGAGGCTGGAGAGCCGCGGGCCACGGCCTAAGCTGCCCCATCCCACCGGTCTTGGTGGGCGCTTCCATGAAGGAGTCCTGTTGGGGAGGCGCAGCCGCGGTCCTCCGACCCGACTGCTGCCTCCTAGTAGGGCGAGCCGAAGTCGCCATAGCCTTCTTTTTAGGAGGCATAACAGACGGATCCCTTCCCAGGGATCAGAAGAATGGCTGGGAAGCCGAAGAATAAGAGGCGAAAAGCGCGCTAAGCTTTGCCAAAAACGGCTTCCCCACAAAGGCGAAGAGCGACGGAGCAAAAAACTTCTCCTCTCCGTCGCTTTTGCAAAATGGCAGCTCGGCTGCCTCGTGGCCACCCCTTTTAAAGAGGGGTGGCCACACACCCCTAACTACCCGGATGTCTGAGTCCAGGTGGGGGGGGCCGCAAAGAGCGCGGCGGCCATTTTGGTGCCGCGCTTTCAAAAGGTAAACAAAACAAGCCTTCCTACCTGAGTTTGTCTTGGCTTGAAATCGGTTTTCAGGGCATTCCTATGGAAAACTGCACTTCCTATGAGAAACTGGCAACTCCTCCCCAGAAATAGGCTGTTTTTAAAGTGCCAAAAATGCAGCAAATCACATGGAGAGCCAGATGGAATGGCATCAGACACCAGGTTTGGCCCATGGGCCATAGATAGCAACTGCATTTTCTAGGGGGAAAGGACCAGTTCTTATATAGCCCAGCCTCAATTTGCTCAGGTGGGGCCTAGCATCTGCAATAGGGTAGAGTCTAACCCTGCAAGTACTCGAGCTACTTTCCTGGCGGAGGTGAGGGGGGTCTAATCCTGTGGGCACCAAAACCACCTCTAAGGGACTCATTCTGCAAATGCTAGAGCTGCCTCAAATCCTGGCAATACATTGGATGGCATTTGAAATGCATGTTGATTGCTGTAAATAAAAGTACTGCACACAGGGACAGGGAAGGTGTGGCCAAACAAGGCTTGCTGATACTTACCCATTGATTTTCTTACACAATGTACATTGGATTTCAGTGAACAGAATTACATTTTTGAAGTCTAACTAATATATTTGTCTCTTTCTAATTTTAAAATGGTATCTTTATCATTATCTGCACATTGCTCCATGAGGCCTTCCTTTCTAACAGGTAGTTGGAAGATTGCAGATGGCATATTGGAGAAGCAATTCATTAATTTAGTCTTCTTTTAGAAGAGCTATAGTTATTTGGGTTGTACTGTACTTGCAATCAAAAGCCTTTTAAAAAGTACATAAATATTAATCTTACATTTAATCGTATTATAGGATTTATTGACCCATTGGATTAATCATGCATACTTGGCTATTATTTAGTTATTACTCTTCACTGTCATCCAGAGCTTTGTCTTTATAGTAGCAGGCAAATGGGTTTATGATTAAATTTTCATGTCTTTACCGCCTGTTTACTAGTGTTTTTTAAATAAAGTGGTATAAATGCTGATTAATCATTACTGTAATTGGAGGCCGTTATTTTAGTTCAGTCTCTGCACATAATATTTTCTATGATATAAGCAATTCTAACAGGAGTGTTCCTCACTCCAAAGTTTTGGAGTAATGTGCTCCTCTAAGCAGATCACAGGTTACCTATGAATAAAAGGCTTCATTTTGGTAGTTAATGAAACACGTTGTGCACTTTAGAAGATAAACATGTTTGTCATTCTTTACAAATTACAGTGTTGGTCATTAGGAAAGGATACCATCTGTGCCATGGCATTTCTTAATCAGCATCCTTCTGGCTGAGATCTTATTGGTTTCGTCTGTGCAACAGGAATGATGTCATGATTAGCTCTAGAGTGTTGCTAGTAAAAGACGTCACGTTTCGATTTTGGTATGCATATAACTTTGTTTCAAGCTGTGCACGTCCCAAAGTTTAAAAATATATATTTAATTGGTGGTAATTTGTTGCTCTCCAAGTTATTCCCATAGGGACTGCAGTGTCTCAGTGGTTAAGAAGCTCACCTTATTAGCTGGAAGGCTGACAAGTCGGCAGTTCGAGACTTGGGTACTACATGACGTAATGAGCACCTGCCTCTGTCCCAGCTCCTGCTGACCTAGAAGACCGAAAGCAAGAAATAACAAGGGACCACTTGGGTGGGAAAAGATCTTGGGGACATGACATTTAGAATTCCCCTGAGTGGAGTTTCTCCAGCAAAAATCTTTTCAACCCAGAATAATTTCTGACACAAAATTATTAATATGTCATTCCCATTTCACAGGCAGAACTGTGTAATGGGATTTTCATTTTTGTATACCAATGCCAAATTTGTTAATCTATATAAAACCGTCAAAGTTATGTCCACATTCAGTGTGATATTAGGAAGCTTGTGGGAACCTCAGAATTTGTAGAACGATAGTATATTTCATGAGGGGGAAAAGGCGCAGTTGAGAAAACTCCAGAACGAGCTAAGGGGAGGAAAAATATTCTTATTTGGCTTGGTATGCTGACTGATAATTGTAAAGGGAGGAAAAAAAAAACCACACATTGGGGATTTAAAATGGGTTGTGTCTGGCTGAGTGTGACCCTGAACACTCTACATTGGAACTTTCATTCCATGTCCTGATTGTGTAAAAACAGTGGCTAGTATTTTGTAGTTATGTGTAACTAACAAAGAAGAAGGGTGTGGCAGAGAATGAGATGGTTAGATGGAATTGTTGACGCAATGGGCACAGAGCTGGGCTGATTGAGGAGGATGGTGGATAGAGGTGCCTGGCATGCAATGGTCCATGGGGCTGTGAAGGGTCAGACTTGACTATGCTACTGAACAAAAAAAACCCTTTACAGTTAAAGTAACTGTATTCAGTGGTGGGATTCAGCTGGTTCGCAGCGGTACACCCGAACCGGTAGTAGAAATTCTGCTTGTATGGCAGCTGCCGCCAAAAAAGCCTCAGCCCAAGCCACCTATATGGAGAGTGTGATGCCATGGCAAGTGAGGTGCAAAGCCATGCACCACCAAAGCTCCAGGCAAAGGGCAGCTGAGGAAGGAGAGTGCCAGGTGGGCTCTCATGGCACCCCTGGCATCCCATCCACATGCTTGAGCACCAAAGGAGGCGAGGTGGGAGGGAGGGGGAGCGCAGTGCCTCAGAGCGCAGTGCCTGGGAACGGGGACCCTGTCCCCTGGGGAACGCCTGGAGCTGCCTTTGGGAACTGACCAGGGCCATAGCTGGGGGGCCCTGCCTGATGCTCTCCTCCCTTGGCTGCCTGCCAGCTGGGGCTTTGGCAGCATGTGGCCTCCCTTGCTTTTTTGACAGCAGCAGTGGCATGCGTAGAGCAAGGCATGGGGCTGGCACAGAGGGTGGTTCGGGTGGGTGGCAGTGGCCATGTGAGGCTGCCCTGGAGGCAGAGGCAGGGCCGCTGGTCCAGCTCCACTTGGGATTTGGGGCAGCAGGCAGCGAGATCCAAGGCAGGAAGATGTGGAGGCAGCAGTGGAGGGTTGGGCTGCAGTTAGGTGGGATCGCGTGCGAGGCTTTGGCAGGCGAGGGCAGGATCTGTCGGGCTGGGCTCAGACAGGTGGTTTGCACTCCCCCTTGGATGGAAGTTCTTGGCGCTGGAGATGGATCGGACATGGAGCCACATGGAGCGTTTTTCTCCCATCCACCTACCCACCCTGCACTCAGTTTGTTCTCCAGGTCTTGTTTTCATTGGAGATTGCCGATTGGTAGTGGTGAAGAATGGTTAGTTTTCCAGAGTTTTGTGTGTGTACATCAGAGAGTAAACAAAACACAATTGCATACTAAAGAAGTGTTCAAAATGGAAGTGTGGTAGTCTGTGCAAGCATATCAGAGAGTAAACAACAACAACAACAAAGATGGGAAATGTTGTGGCACCTTAAAGACTAACTCTTGTACAGTAAAACCTCGCATAAAGAGCACCTTGCTTAGAGACTAGCTCGCTTAAAGAGCAGAATTTTCTCTGAATGGTCGCCTCACTTAACAACTAAAACCAACCAAAAAAGCTTGCTTAACAACTAAATGAGGGTTCGCAATTCTCCCCACCAGAAGTCACAATTTGTCACATACATTGGTGTTTTGCTTAAAGAGCAAACTCGCTTAAAGAGCAGTCTCATGGAATGCATTATGCTCTTTAAGTGAGGTACCACTGTATTTAAATGGGAGCTTTTGTGAATCACAAAAGTCTGACAAAGTGGAAAGCTCCCATTTAAATACAGTTTTTAAAGTGCCACAATGTTTTTGTCTTCTTGTTTTGATATGCCAAAATGAAGGTACCTTTTGCTTAGTTCATTCTGCAATTCCATTTGCCTGACCTAGTGTGAGAAAGATTAACCAGCAACATAAGTTTGCCATTACTAGGGTATGTCTGATTATGGTTTAAGAATACTACAATCTTCAAGAAAGCTATTTCTGTGTACCCTGCCCATAGGTTGATAATGTTCAATATTATTGATTATATTATAAGGGGAGGAAGGAGGAGGAATTATCCTCTTCACCATGGTATCGTGCTCTCATGACAGGCGGCTCAGGCTGGGGCTTTTTTGGTGGCAGCAGCGGTAGTGCATACAGAGCGAGGCACGGGGCTGGCCCAGAGGCCATGCCCACAGAGTAGGTAGTAAATTTTTTTGAATCCCACCACTGGCTGTATTTGCATCCTAGTTGTGGTCTCACAGAACACCATAAACTGGTTCCACAATTCAAGACAGTGAATGGAAGATATCACGTTGTCATATGCAATTTGCTTGGAAGTGGACTGCAGTGGCTGAAGTGGCTAAGATGCTGACTGGGAGGCAGAAGGTCAGCAGTTTGATTCCCGAGTACTGCAGGATGGAATGAATTCCCATCTTTGTCCCAGTTCCTGCCAACCTAGCAGTTTGAAAGCAAGAAATTGCAAGTAGATAAATAGGTACCACTTTGGTGGGAAGGTAACAGGATTCCATGCACTCCAGTGTCTACGCATACCTGCCACATGACCATGGAAAGTGCAGAAGCAGACAGCGCTGGCTCTTTGGCTTTGAAACAGAAATGAGCACTGAACCCTAGAGTTGGATATGACTGTCTTTCGAGCAAGGGAAACCTTGAAAGACAAAGGAAAATGGAATAGCATATTTTGTGCGAGCATTCCTCCCTCTGTATGTTACACTGAGGAAGTTTGTTGTCTGTATAGTGTGGAAGATGAGTGAAGGAATGGAAAGGAGCAGTGGTGGCATTCAGCAGGTTCACCCCAGTTCACCAGAACCGGTAGCAGAAATTCCAACTGCCCCCACCCATTCAAGTTTTGAAATAAAGTAGTCCTAATTCTGGTGCAACGCACGGCTTTCCCCCTGGCCATGCCCACCATACCATACCCATAGAGTAGGTAGTAATTTTTTTGAATCCCACCACTGGAAAGGAGGAGCTACACTAGAGGCCACATGATGTTGCATGGGAAGAAGTATGATGCTCCTTTATGACCAGGCCCATTTATGCAGTGTTTGCTCCTTGATGAGAGCTGTCAGCAAGTTAAGAGTTTGTTGTTGTTGTTGTTCAGTCGCACAGTCGGTTCCGACCCTTTGCGACCCTATGGACCATTGTTCTCCAGGCGCCTCTGTCCTCCACCATCCCCCTCAGCCCTCCCAGCTCTGTGCCCATTGTGTCTACAATGCCATCTAGCCATCTCATCCTTGGCCTCCCCCTTCTTCTTTTGCCCTCCACCTTTCCCAACATCAATGCCTTCTCAAGTGAATCCTCCCTTCTCATTTGATGTCCAAAGTATTTTAGCTTCATCTTTACTATTTGACCTTCCAATGCGCAGTCAGGGTTAATTTCTTCTAAGATTGACCTATTTATTCTCCTCACTGTCCAGGGGACTCTCAAAACCCTCCTCCAACACCACATTTCAAAGGCATCTATTCTTCAGCGTTCAGCCTTCCTAATTGTCCAGCTCTCACATCCGTACATTACTACTGGGAAAACCATTGCTTTGACTATTCTAATTTTTGTTTTCAGTGTGATGTCTCTGCTTTTCACTATGTTCCCCAGGTTTCTCATTGCTTGTCTCCCAAGAATCAGTCGCCTTTTTATTTCATGGCTACAATCCCCATCTACAGTGATCTTTGATCCCAAGAAAGTAAAATCTGTCACTGCTTCTACTTCTTCCCCATCTATTTTCCAGGGACTGATAGGGCCTGTTGCCATTATCTTGGTTTTCTTGATATTGAGTCTCAAGCCAGCTTTTGCACTCTCCTCCTTCAGCCCAATCAAGAGATTCTTTAGGTCTTCCTCACTTTCTGCCATTAGGGTGGTATCGTCTGCATATCTCAGATTGTTGATGTTTCTCCCAGCGATTTTAATCCCATATTGTGATTCCTCCATCCCTGCACTGCACATTATGTGCTCTGTGTATAGGTTGAATAGGCATGGTGATAAAATGCAGCCTTGTCTTACTCCTTTTCCTATTCCAAACCACTCTGTCATCCCATGTTCTGTCCTAACTGTTGCTTCTTGGTTCATGTACAGATTTCTCAGGAGGCATATGAGGTGCT
Source organism: Bradypodion pumilum (assembly GCA_035047305.1). NCBI lineage: Eukaryota > Metazoa > Chordata > Lepidosauria > Squamata > Chamaeleonidae > Bradypodion > Bradypodion pumilum. The sequence goes on along the minus strand of JAWDJD010000001.1, from coordinate 81,070,942 downwards.
CTGGTATTCCCATCTCTTTAATTACTTGCCACATCTTGTTGTGGTCCACACAGTCAAATGCCTTAGTGTAGTCAATGAAACAAAAGTAAACTTGTTTCTGGTATTCCTTTGTTTTCTCCATGATCCAGCGTATGTTGGCAATGTGGTCTCTAGTCCCCCTGCCTCTTCTGAAACCTGCCTGAACCTCTGGTAATTCTCTTTCCACATGCTGCTGAAGTCTATCCTGTATTATCTTGAGCATCACCTTACTAGCGTGTGGGATGAGCGCGATTGTTCGATAATTTGAACATTCTTTGGCATTGCCCTTTTTTGGGATTGGAACGTATACTGATCTTTTCCAGTCCTGTGGCCATTGTTTTGTTTTCCAAATCTGCTGGCATATTGAATGCAGTAATTTGACGCCGTCATCTTTTAGCGCTTTGAAAAATTCAACTGGGATACCATCATCTCCACTAGCTTTGTTGTTTGCAGTGCTCTTTAGGGCCTTTATGATTTCGCTCTCCAGGATGTCTGGCTCAAGTTCTACTTCTTCATCATTGTGATTGTCAGGAGTGTTGAGGTCCTTTTTGTAGAGTTCCTCTGTGTACTCTTTCCATCTTTTCTTAATCTCTTCTGCATCAGCTAGCTCCTTTCCTTCTTTGTCCCTTATCATGGTCATTTTTGCTTTAAATGTTCCCTTAATTTCCCCGATTTTTTTGAAAAGATCTCTGGTTCTGCCTCTTTTGTTGTTTTCCTCCATTTCTCTGCACTGTTCTTTTAGGTAGTGGGATTTGGTAGTGCACTGTTCTTTTAAGAGTGGGATTTGGTTATAAGATGACCCCATGAGAAGACCCTCAAGCCTTTCCCCCAACTTGGTGCATTGTGCAGTTCCTGACACAGATCACATGATGAGGTAGAAGACAGCGGGGATGAGTGCTGAGAAAATCCCGAACACATACAAATATGTGGTTTGTGAAAGAAGATGCTGTTAGGCTGGTCTTGCCAGGAGATTTCAAGGGATCCAAATTCTGAGTTTGCTTCACTTGTTTTTTCTATGCTATGGTAAGAAGAGATGTTCTGCCTCCAAGGCCAGAATAGTTGACTTTGCTTTGGGCACCACACATCTTGGATGGGTTCCATTTGTTGCTCAGCTTCAGGCAACAAAATGTTTTGGAATAGAGAAAGCTATTGATTAGTGGCAACTTAAATGTTATTTCTGAGATGAACAATTATTTCTAGTTAGTACATGGAAGCTTTAATTTCAATTTTTTTTATTCAGAATAAAGTTTTGGTATTTATTCTATTAAATGCAGCATTGAAGACTATCATGAAGGTGCTTTGCAATATTTTTTTGGATGTCAGATTTATTTATTTATTTTATAAAAATAGATGTCAGATTTTCTACTAGCATATGATTACAGTTTGTATTTGAGCTTCTGTGTAATCTGTGGATTATAAAAGAGTTGCAGTGAAATTAATAAAGTAATAAATGATGAAAGACACCCTGCTGTTTCAATATCTGTTGGATGCAGTTTTTCCATTCCACATCTCATTTATGATAGTCACATTGTTTGTTCCCGAGAAGAAGGAATAAAAACAAAACAAAAATATTGTGCTTATGCCAGTCTCTCTAAAAATGTATATTCCACAAAATATGTTCATTTTAAGCTGAGTTTTTTTAAATATATTTTTTAAAAAACTGTTTTCCAATGAGCTCACTGTAGCCTCTTCTTCCAGCACATTAGTTAGGTATTGCTACGGGTTATAGTAAACATTCATAATATTCACATTATTTTATGTATGTATGACAAAATGGTTTTATCATTTTTATTATCTAGGTCTATTATTATCCTGGAATTGTGCTTTTAAAAATGTAGATTAAAAAAAATCTAGAAATTTCTTGCAAATTGCATCTGTTTTTCTTATGTAATCCATTTTGTTCAGATGGATTTTCATTCCAGTTATCAGTACCTAAGGATCCTCCTCCCTTACCCCTCGGAGATTTGTAAATAAGAACGCTGGATCAGTTAGCATTAATGACCTTGGGTTGGAACTGTGTACTCAGTGACCCGTGAAACTTAGTGGGTTTGTTTTACTCAGCCTGACTTAACTCATGAGTCCTTTGTTTAACAGTGTGAGGAGTGAGTCATATATCGTGCCTTTAAGTACTGTATGGACAATCTAATAACTAATCTAATAAAATTTAGCAGCAGCATGGTGGCAGTAAAGATTCATGACAAGGAAGGAAAAACCAAGGGGATAAACCAAGGGTCACATCATAGTGTGTGTTTGTGTGTGTGTTGTGTCCTAATAGTGTAACCTTCTACATGTGATATCAATGTATCTGAACCAATGTAACCTTGTCGATGAGTAACAATGTAACCTTCAGCTGTATCATATAAACCCTGTAATAGGACGCGAGCTAATGACCACCAGCTGGCAGCAGCGAGCGTCCAAGCTCTCTTGGTTCAAACCCATCAAAGACCGCAGCGCGGGAAGCTTCCCGCCGCTACCTACACCTGGACAAGAAGGGCGTGACCAGCCATGACGTCACGCGGACCAGTAGCCAACGGGCTACCGTGGAGCCACATTCAAATATGTTCCTACCATATATATAGAGCTGTTCGTCCGCCATTACCTCATGTTCCCTCTGTCCACCATGCAATAAACCTGAGTTAACCCAGCCTTTGGCTGTGCCTTGTGTCTTGACTCTCATACACTAAATTGGCGACGAGGATGGGATTATGGATCCCCACGGAGCCAGGACACAGAGCGGGTTCAACATCACCAAACCGCAAGACTGGGAGCTTTTTGAGATGGACTTCCAGGCGGCACTGGTGGAGCTCAAAGTCAAAGAAGACGACGAGGAAAGGAAGAGGGCCATCCTCACCCGCATGCTTGGGATGGAAACCAAGCGGACGCTGGTGGGCATCCTTGCACCGAAGAAGATGAGCGATTTCAAAGCCGGTGACATCATGAAAATGCTGCGTGAGCGTTTCCGGCCCTCGAGGGCAATGTTTCCCGCTCGGAGTGCGTTTTGGAGGCGAGTTCAAGCGCCGGACGAGTCGGTAGAAGCCTTCGTAACGGCTATGAGGGTAGCCGCCGCCCCCTGCAAATGGGACCACATCCTAGAGATGGCCCTCAGGGACGGAGTGCTGTGTGGCCTGAAGGACAAGGAAGTACAGCGCAGCTTGATGAACAAGGAGCCACCACCCACACTGGAAGAGGTTGTAGAGGCCGCGGAAGCCGCGGAATCCACGAATGCTGGAGTAGACGAGATGCACAAGTGGCGTGAGTGGCGTCCGAGGGCCGGCAAAGCGGAAAACTCGTCGCACGGGAAGTCCGGTCAGTCGGTGCATGCAACCCGACCGACCTCAAAATCGTCTTCAGAAAGCAGCGATGGCGAGGAGGTCCAGAAGGTCCGGAGAGGCGGGCGCCGCTGCGATGGTTGCGGAGCGGCCCATGAGCGCGTGAAGTGCCCATTCAGGAAAGCCGAGTGTTTCAACTGTGGACGTCGGGGGCACATCGCCAAGGCGTGCAGGAAATGGAAAGAGGGCCGGAGACAGTCGCAAGACCGTTCAGCCAGACCGGATCGTCCAGCGAGGTCCAAAGATGGCGCCCGGGCCACGAGGAAGCAGGACGGCGTGGGCCGCATCTCGGACGACAGCGAGGGCGACGCTCCTGTGTTCAACGTGTCTGCGGGACAGCCCCATTACTTTGTTGAGGTACTAGTACAAGGGACCCCTATTAGGATGGAAGTTGACTCGGGGTCCTCCTATTCTATAATCCCCCAGAGAGAGTTCTTGAAAATCGACCCCCACGTGCGGCCCAAACTTAAAGCGTTGAGGGCCACACTACGGGACGTTCAGGGGAACAGCATTCCAGTGTTGGGGGTCGGAACGTTCCGGGTTCGCTTTAAGAGACATTCTGCGGAACTTCCCCTAGTGGTGCTAAAAGGGGGGAGTTGTAGCCTCCTCGGAACACAGTGGTTTCAGCCCTTAGGCCTGTTCATAGGGGGGGTGCATGCAGTAGGCGAGGACCCAATACAAGCAGTGTGTGACGCACACCCCGCCGTTTTTAAAAGTGGACTGGGAAAGTTCAAGGGACCCCCTGTAGCCTTCGACTTAGACCCGGAGGTCTGCCCGATAAGACTTAAACCGCGCAGGGTACCGTTCGCGCTTAAGGACAAAATAGAGGCGGAACTGGACAAACTGGTGGGTCAAGGAATTCTCGTTCCTGTGGATTCCGCGGAGTGGGAGACTCCAATTGTAACAGCACTGAAGGCTAACGGGGAGGTGCGCATTTGCGCTGATTATAAGTGTACCATTAATAAGGCAATCCGCCCTAATGCATACCCGGTGCCAGTGGTCAGCCACCTTCTGGCCAGGCTGAATGGGGGAAAGTGTTTCGCTAAACTCGATTTAGCACAGGCCTACCAGCAACTCCCGGTAACCCCCGCCACAGCGGCGGCACAAACAATAGTCACACATAAGGGGGCGTTCCAGGTGTCGAGGTTACAGTTCGGCGTGAACTCGGCACCTGGCATTTTTCAATCGCTAGTGGAACGCCTCCTGAAGGGGTTGGAGGGGGTGTTGCCATATTTTGATGACGTGTTGATAACGGGGGGGAGTAAGGCCGAGCTGGCCCACAGATTGGATAAGGTCCTGGCCGTGTTCGAGAAAGCGGGGCTGCGACTGAGAAAAGACAAATGTGTATTTTTCGAAACAGAGGTTGAGTTTTTAGGGTTCCGTGTCACGCCCGAGGGAATTAGGCTGTCCAAATCTAAGGTAGCCGCCATCAAGAAAGCCCCTCGCCCCACTTCCAAAACCGAGCTTCAGTCATTTCTGGGGCTTCTCAATTTCTACCATACCTTCCTTCCACGGAAGGCGTCTGTTGCCGAGCCGCTCCATCGGCTACTTAAAAAAGAGGAAAAATGGCTGTGGGGTGACGAGCAAGAAAGAGCGTTCATGGAGTTAAAGCAACTCCTCACATCCGAGGCAATCCTGACTCATTTCGACCCCAAATGGCCCATAGTTTTGGTCTGTGATGCATCCCCGGTGGGGGTGGGGGCGGTGCTTTGCCACGTGTTAGACGACGGAAGGGAGGCCCCGATAGCGTTTTATTCAAGGTCCCTGTCCCAAGCAGAGCGGAATTACGCACAGACCGATAGGGAGGCACTAGCGATAGTAGCGGGAACCAAGAAATTTCACGATTTTCTCTATGGTCGGCCGTTCAAGATCGTTACGGATCACAAGCCCCTGTTAGGAATCTTCACTGCAAATAAGCCCACGCCACAGATCCTGTCCCCGAGGATGCTGCGGTGGGCTATTTTTCTTAACGCATATCAACATGAGTTAGAATACCGGCCAGGGAAGGAAATCAGCCATGCAGACGCGCTCTCGCGGTCGCCGTTACCCTTGTCGGACGACCAGAAGGCAGGGGTAAGAAGAGACCGCCAGGTATTGCTAATAGAGGTCTTGGAGTCACCCCCGATAGTACCGGCCGACATTGCCAGGGCGACCGGAAAGGACAGAACACTAGGGAAAGTATGCTCGTGGGTGCAGAAGGGGTGGCCGGCGTCATCCCCAGGCGCGGAATTCGACCCATTTTTCCGGAAGCGAGTAGAATTGTCTTTAGAGAGGGGGTGCCTTTTGTGGGGCCAACGGGTGGTGGTTCCTACGTCCCTGCGGCCGAAGGTGCTAAAGCTGTTGCACGTCAGCCACCCGGGAATCGTCCGTTCCAAGGCGTTGGCCCGGAGTTACTTCTGGTGGCCCCAGCTGGACGCCGACATAGAGCAGATGGTTGGCACTTGTGAGGCATGTCAATGCTCTCGACCGGAGGTGGCCCGCCTACCGCATAGGGAATGGGACGCAGCAAGGGGACCGTGGTCCAGGGTGCACGTAGATTTTGCTGGCCCATTCCGGGGAACCATGTTTCTCCTGGTGGTGGATGCATACTCAAAGTGGCTGGAGGTCATTCCGGTAAAGAGCACATCCTCCGCCACTACCATTCGCCAGCTAAGGAGGGTCTTTTCCACGTTCGGCTTACCCGACACTTTGGTCAGCGATAACGCCAGTTGTTTCACGTCCGCTGAGTTCGCAGCATTCATGGAGGCAAATGCAATTTGGCATGTCACATCCGCGCCGTTTCACCCGGCCACGAATGGCCAAGTGGAACGGTTGGTGCGCACCACAAAAGATGCGCTGCGGCGCATGGGCTCGGGAGATCTAAATCACCAAGTTTGTCAATTTCTATTAGCGTATAGAGTGACCCCCTTAGCGTCTGGATACTCGCCGGCTGAGCTGCTGATGCGGAGGAAACTGACCACGCTTTTGTCCAGGCTAGACCCGTCGAGGGTCGAGGACAAAGGGAAGAACATAGGGTTAGCGGTCTCGAAAGGTTTCGGCGTAGGCGATCCTGTACACTGCAGGAACTATGCCAACGCAGGCCCAGCCTGGGTGCCAGGGACGATAATAGAACAGACGGGGCCAGTGTCCTATCGGGTGGAAACTAGCACCGGCCTCCTCTGGAGGAGGCACGCTGACCAACTGAGGCACCGAGTGGGCGAGGGGCCGACCAGTGGGGCACAGCGACAGGATTCAGCGATAGGGTCCTCCCCCACCCGTTTAGCCCAAGGGGGAGACAGGGGGGAAAGCAGCGAGCCCGACTCATATCCTTTTGATACCCCAGTTCTATCCGAGCCCGGGGGGAGGGAAAAGGAGTGTGCGGCCGCCGCTGCCGCTTCCCCCGAATCCGATTTTGATTTTGATTTTGCTAGCCGGGGGGGTTTTTCGGAGTGTTCCCCCACCCATCCAAGCGAGAAGAGGGGTTTTTCGTTAGCCCCCAGTGCCCCCGGTTCTTCCCAAACAAAGCACACACCTCCCAACAAAGCCGCAGAGCCGCGGCAAACCACTAACAAGTCATCCTCTCCGATTGCAGGGCAGGAAGCCAGGGAGCAAGGAGGAGGGAGCGAAGCCGGGGCAGGGCAGCCCGCGCCGAGACCCCAGCGTGTTCGAAATAAGCCATCTTGGCTGAGAGACTTCGTCTCATCCTAGGGGGGAGGAGTGTTGTGTCCTAATAGTGTAACCTTCTACATGTGATATCAATGTATCTGAACCAATGTAACCTTGTCGATGAGTAACAATGTAACCTTCAGCTGTATCATATAAACCCTGTAATAGGACGCGAGCTAATGACCACCAGCTGGCAGCAGCGAGCGTCCAAGCTCTCTTGGTTCAAACCCATCAAAGACCGCAGCGCGGGAAGCTTCCCGCCGCTACCTACACCTGGACAAGAAGGGCGTGACCAGCCATGACGTCACGCGGACCAGTAGCCAACGGGCTACCGTGGAGCCACATTCAAATATGTTCCTACCATATATATAGAGCTGTTCGTCCGCCATTACCTCATGTTCCCTCTGTCCACCATGCAATAAACCTGAGTTAACCCAGCCTTTGGCTGTGCCTTGTGTCTTGACTCTCATACACTAAAGTGTGTGTGTGTGTTATTCTCAGAAAATGTCTATACAGGTAAATATATTGCAAGAAAATCACTCAAGCCTTGGACTCATTTGATTAATTCACTCAGTACTGACTATTTTACTACACGGGTTGCATTCCTGCCAAACACGAGCGGATTTTCTGTCTTCTCCCCTGTGTGTGTGTTAAAACAGGTTAATTCTTTTAGCACTTCCATCCCTACTTTTTTTTAATGCAAATGACATAAGTTCTTTTTAAATATTATAACCCTATTTGGAGGTATTAAAGAAGATGTTTTTACATGGAATGCTCACACAAGGGAATTTGGAATTTTAAATTTGGAATTCATTTTATTTATTTCACTGCATTTATACACTGCACCTTTGGCCAGAAGGCTGCCCAAAATGATAAATATCCGTAGTAAAAAGTATATAAATAAGATAAAATTGACAAATAAAATACAAAATAGGGATAAACAACCTTTAAAAACAGGTTAGAAGATATGATTCTTCTTCTTCTGTGTCTAGGCCAGATGTGAAACTGCCAAAATGAAGGCACCTTTTGGTGAGTTCATTCTGCAGTTCCTCTCATCTGACCAAGTGTGAGAAAGATTAGCTGCCCTTACCAGAGAATGCCTGATTGTAGTTCAAAAATATCACAGTCTTCGAGGAGGCTTTTCTGTGTACCCCAGAAGATATGATGATCCATATGCAAATTAAGCCATATCATGATCATCAGGCAGAGAAAGGCAGGCTATTGCCAAAAGCCTCTCTGTAAAATTCAGCCTTAATAGTGTTTGAAATTCCTGGAGGGAGGCAGGCAGTGCCATATGGTAGAAATCTGCACTTGTAAAAAAGTGGATACAGTACAACTCTTAATGAATCAGGTAGGATTATTAGTGACTGTCTGTTGGGCTGTCATAGCCCCTCTGGAAGTATGTCAAGAGGCACTAGCAATTAATGAATGCTAGCACATAATACAGCACAAACCCATCCACTTCATGGATGTTAACCCCCGCAGATGATAGCTGAAACAGAGGAAGTGTTATATGCACCTCACAAGCTCCAAATATTAAACCAGAAGTGGCTAGGCAAAACCTATGGAGAGGAAAACACACCTTGCCAAATGGATGAATGCCAAAGAGTGTTTCCAACAAGGACAAGATTCTGGTTGGACCATCTGGAACTCAGTACACTTCAAAATAAAGTAGGAAGATCAAAGGATAGTTGGGTAAAATGGGATTTCTTGGATACAAGATAGATTTTCTGTGAATTTAGAGAAATTCAATCAATGCACCATATATGTGCATGCAAATTATGCTTTACCATGTGTACAAAAGAAGATCTAGTAAACAGCTAAGAGAAAGCCATTGAAGTAGCCTGTTTCTGGTCAAAAATAGTCTAATTATTCTAGCATTTTAATTTTTATATAAAGAAATATTTTTATATAAAGAAACAAGCCTGATACTGTACTTAATTATTGTTCATATCTGAAACCCCAACTTGACATCTCTAATTCTGCAACTTTGCATGCATATCAAATGAAAATATAATCAGTTGCAAGGGTTTTTATTAGAAGAACCAATCTGGAACTCATATGCATCCATACCATTGCTTTTAAAAACCAAACTGATATTGACTCATTATTGTCTTGATACAATGGAAAATTGAAGGTGGAAACTGAACATTAGAGTCATCCACTAAATCCTTCTCTCTGCTTTTCAGTATTGCTACTGAACATCATGATTATTGGAAGTCAGTTATCAAATAGATGGTAAACAGTTATGATAGTAGAGAAATGCCCATTTATCACTCAGATTGATTGAGATGGAAGTGCTGACTATTCAAGAGCCAGTGCCATTACTCAGTGCTGAGCATATTAACATTCCTTTCCTTTTAGTCTGGCAGGTTCACAGTTAGATGGAAAAGCTCAATGTCAAGATTTGGAAGCTTTGGGAATAATTTTAATGTGCATTGACTAGGTCAGTGATGGCAAACCTTGGCACTCCAGCTGCATACGCACAGTAAATCCATTCATGTGGATTCACAGGGACTTGGGCTTCTGGGAATTGAAGTCCAAGAACAGCTGGAGTGCCAAGATTCACTATCACTGGACTAGGTCATCTCTGTGCTGCTGTGTAGTACTGTTCTGATCAAAGTACAGTAATTGCTTTTTTTGTCTTGTTTTGGGCAAACACAGATTTTGATGTTCCAGTAGGCTCAATAGTTCATTATTGTGATACACACAAAGATATTAATCTCTATGCTCTTTAATAAATCTTTTGTAATACTCAATGTGTTACAATGTTAGGATTCATTAAACTATTGGCCATAATCAGTTAAATTATGCCATCAAAGTGGTTTCATATGTTAGGTGCCACAATGTTTTTATTTACTTGCTTTTTTTGTTTTCAGTTTTCTTTTCTTTTTTGTGGGTTATTCCAAATGTAGACATCTTTGCAGTGCCCAGTAACCATAATTTTCATGCAATTAATGCTAGCCTTAACAGGTTAATAAGATTAGGGCTGTGTTGTGAAACCAGGAATGCCATTGTCAACCTCCAGGGGCTTCTTACATCTTCCTGTTGGTAGGGTGTAGATACTGTCATTATCATTATACAATTTAACCATTTATTTTTATGAGATTTGGTTTTATAAAAACTCCTGGAGTCAGGAATTCTCTGTGTACAATCTGTTCTGGCAAAGGTAAGGCCTGTCTCATTAACCTTCTAGAGTTCTTTTGACAGTTATCAGTAAATATATAGGCTGAAGGAATTGTATAGGTCAGTGGTTCCCGACATGGGGCACATGTCCCACGAGGTGGGGGTGGGGGCTTCAATTCCCACAAGCCTAAGTCAGTACAATGGCTGGTCATTGTGTTGAGGAATTGACTTAGGCTTCTGGGAATTGAAGTCCAAAAACCAAAGGTTGGGAAACAGTGGTATAGATGTCATTTGTTTGGACTGTCAGAAGACTATAGATAGACTAAGGTCTGTTATGAAAGATTCACAGGCAGCACCATGAGATAAGAGGAGAACTTCAATGGATAAGTAACTGGATAATGAAGAGAGAGAATACTGCAAGATTAAACAAATCATTCTCATTGTGGAAAATGTGATCCAGGGGCTTCCCTGATCCTTAGGGATCTGAATTTATTTTTCATAAATTATGTGAGGTTGGGTGTCAACTATGAGGTGGAAACTTGGATGGCATTAAAGGGGGAATGGAGAAATTAATGGAAGATAAAACCATCAATAGCTAAAGCAAAGCAATAGCGCTTAGTGCACCCTCTGGGTGGTTCACAAGTTAATTAGCATTTTGCCCCCAACATGCTGGGCACTCATTTTAATGACTTCAGAAGGATGGAAGGCTGAGTCCACCTTGAGCCTTGGTCAGGATCAAACTTGCAACATTTTTGGTTGCAGTTTAACCACTGTGCCACCATAGCTACAAGTCATCATGCTATATATTACTTTACAAAATTTTTTATGTTAGCTACTATGCGGACCCATGTTTAAAATTAGAAGGAGCAGCATGTCTACTAAACCTGACAGATATCTAACCAACTTGTATTATTGGGCTCAGCCATGGTAATTTGTCATGCCTATTTGCTTTCTAACTACTTTAGGTACTTTGCTGTTTATTTAATAATTTTAGTTGTATTCATTTTATGCTCTGGTCTTACTTTTGTAAATACAATAATAACTTAGTTAGCTGCTGTACATCCCACCCATGCCATGTCAAACCTGGGGAACATAGTGAAAAGTAGAGACATCTCACTGCAAACAAAGGTCCGCATAGTCAAAGCAATGGTATTTCCGGTGGTAATGTATGGCTGTGAGAACTGGACCATTAGAAAGGCTGAGCGAAGAAAGGAGGACTAAGGAGGATGGTGGAGGACTGGGATGCCTGGAGAGCAATGGTCCATGGAGTCGCAAAGAGTCAGAATCGACTGTGCGACTGAACAACAACAACCATGTCAGAGGCACTAGTGTATCACTTGCTGGGAAGCAAGAGTGGAAATATATGGTCATTTCCTGTTTGTGGACTTATATTAGGCATATGGCTGGCTGTAGTTTGACTGGAATTCTGGTCTAGATAAGACCTTGAGCTAACATTGTTTTTGTCTTGGACAAGAACATTTTTGTCCTGAGCCTTTCATGGGAGGTACTGACACTCCTATTTGTACATTACGATAGTGGACACACTACACTGTGATCGTTACAAACTATAGAAAAGAGTATTGTTTACAATATAACAGGAAAGAAAAAAATCGTTGGCTTTGCAGTTTTGTATTGGTTAGAATCCTGAAGGCATTTGTGAAAGTTAGAATAATTTGCCTTGACGTATTGTGTTTTGCTGGATGATCCAGTGCATGACCAAGTATGTAACCAATAAGAACTCAAGTTTCTTCAGTTGGAAGAAATTAAATACAGCAAAGCTAGACAAAGTTTTGTAAAAATCAGTAGGATTTTGGCCATTACATAAGTCCTGGGTATTAAATTCCATGTCTAGGCTCTTTGGCTGAAGTTGTACCACATCCTCAGTTCAGCTGACTATTACTAGAAGATGCCATTATGTACTGTGATTTTGGTTCTAGTGAACTTGCGTGAAATGTCTGAGCACTCTTGCAAATTGTAATATAAATGGCAAAAGACTGGAATAATAATAAAGCTCACTGAAATCATCTTACTAAGTTGCAGTAACAAAAGCAGCAAACATGATAATAAGAATATTGAAGGGATTGAAAATAAAAGGCATACCATTCTTACAGTGCACATGTCTTTTGGGGGCATTCAAATATTGACTGCAATTTTTGGTCATATTATGCATATAAAAATGTTTTATTTTGATGAGGTCTTAGAACTTCCACATATGAACAGGTAGTCTTGAGCAAATCTATTTAAAATGCTATTTGGACTTGATGACTGGAAAGTCGGCAGATCAGCAGTTCGAGTCCTGAGTACTGCACAATGGAGTGAACTTCTGTCTCTGTCCCAGCTCCTGCCAACCTAGCAGTTTGAAAGCAAGAAATCACAAGTAGCTAAATACGTATTGCTTTGGTGTGAAGGTAAACAGTGTTCTGTGCACTCTGGTGTCTAGTCATGCCTGCCACGTGTCCATGGAAATGTTTACAAATGCAGACAACACTGGCTCTTTGGCTATAAACAGAGATGAACACTGAACCCTAGAATCAGATATGACTGGCTTTTGAGCAAGGACAACATTTCCCTTTACTATCAGAGTAAATTCAGCATGGAAACTGGAGGCTTCTCTGCAGATCACTGCAGACAAGAGACTTCCCATGGGAAGTAATTCAGCTAGCTTTTCTATTTCATCATTCTTAGTTTCTATACAGTACATATAATTGTAGTATATCAGTGTAGTTCAGGGGTTCTCAACCTATGGCCAGAATCCAGCCGATGGTGCCAAATAATCCACCCCACCCTCACTCCAGTCACCGCTGCCGCTGCTGGAATCATTTATGACAGCTGTAAATAGGAGGGGGGGGGGGGAGACAACCAGTCCGGCCCCCTCAACTGTTTGAGGGAGTGTGACATGGCTCTGGACTTGAAAAGGTTAAGAAACCCTGGTTTACTTAGATGTGGGGGAATTCTTTTTGGTTGAGATGTATTCAGATCTCTTCATGAGCAATGCTTTGCTTTTACTGTGGATTTGGAAATATCATGCTAAATTTCTGTACCTTGTAAACCCTAACAATATTCATTTTTTGTTTGTATCCCTGTCCCTTGATAGGAAGATGAAGTGGTCCTGCAGTGCACTGCTACTGTTCAGAAAGAACAACAGAAATTGTGCCTTGCTGCAGAAGGATTTGGCAACAGGCTCTGCTTCTTGGAATCCACTTCAAATTCCAAGGTACCACAAGCTGTCTTACTCTAATGCTATTCTAAACATTATTGATCGGATTCTTTGCCTCTTCTTGCAGTATTTCCTTTTGTGATATAGAGTAAGTCTCACTGAGGAAGCAAAGATGAGTTGCATTTCAGTATTTTATGCATATGCTAGTCTTCAACAAGATGACATAACAGCAAAATAACAGGAGGATAGAATCCTTAATAAAAAGCTAAATTCAGTAGATACTATCATTTAAATTTATTCATAAATCTCATTACATGTGCAGTCAGCTTTCTTGTTATTGTTAGATTGTATTAAAATGAAAAATGTGTATAGGATTCATGAATTCTGACATTTTGTGAGAATACTCCCCCCCCCCATATACTGGAATTTTCCCTGCTTGTCTTGGCCCCTTGCTCCCTTCTCAAACTCTGTCAAGTGGCATCTATGCACTTAAGCAGATTTGGAGATGTACAAGCTTTGAACGCCATTCAGTTGGCAGGCAGAGATCATTGGCTGAAACGCTATATATATGAAGAACATTTTTGCAGCTAGTTGGAATCTCTCAAAGTTGAATTTTACCACTCATTATAGCAACAAATAAAATAAATATCAATATGGCACATGCCGTCTATAGCACAGAGACAAAGCTATGAGTACCTATAAGGAAGAGAGTCTTCTACCACAAGCATGAGCTTTTAGTTGTTGGATGGCAGAAGAGAATCAAACTGATTGTTATATAATAGATCCCTCCACAAATCAATGGGGCAAAATGCTAATTTGTGAACCGCCCAGAGAGTGCACTAAGCTCTATGGGGCATATATAAGTGAAATTACTTTGCTTTATTTTGCTTTGCAAACATGGGATAATGTGAGGCAAAACACTATAGTTATAATGTTGACTAAAAAGATACTAGTAGCAAAGAATTTAGAATAGTGATTTTTCAAATCTGTTTTTCATTGATGAGCAGTTAGTTTTTCTCTGAAGGCAAAAGTAAAAATCCTACTCTGTGAAAGGGAGGGGGACAGCTGTTTTGCCCTTTTCCAATTATCTGATTTATTTATATTCATATTTATATAGCTGCCCAACTCACAAAGACTCTGGGCGGCATACAGTCTTAAAACCTTTAAAACAAGAACAACCCCATTAAAACAAATTACTCCGCTAAAACCCCCACACATTAAAAAGTGGAAGATTACTTTGATATTAATGACCTTTATGTATGTATGTATGTATGTATGTATGTATGTATGTATGTATGTATGTATGTATGTATGTATGTATGTATGTATGTATGTATGTATGTATGTATGTATGTATGTATGTATGTATGTATGTGTGTGTGTGTGTGTGTGTGTGTGTGTGTTTGTTTGTTTGTTTGTTTGTTTGTTTGTTTGTTTATTAAACTTATATCCCTCCCTTCTAGGAAAAACTTTCCTACTCAGGGTGGCTTACACCATAAAATTCAAAAATACAGACTGACACAAATATTAAAATTTTCATATAAAGCCTCTCAAAATCCAAACACCCTAATAAGAAAGCCTATGTTGGAAGCAGTGGGGCACAATAAAATGTCTAACAATTGGCCAATGGTAAAATATTGCCAAAGGCCTCTATAGAAAGGGAAGTTTTCAATTGAGTTGTCTAGGAATGATTCATCAAGGAGAGGCACTCTAGCAAATACCATGGTCCTAAACTGTTTAGGGCTTTATATGTTAACACTAGAACTTTGAATCATACATGAAAACCTGTATGTAGCCAATGCAGGCAGGCCAGATCCAAGGATACATTATTATATCTCTGCAACTCTTAACAATAGCCTCACAGTTGCATTCTTTCATTCGTTCAGACCTTTCATCTGAACATGTGACTAAGCAAAAGATTAGCATTGTCTCTGAATAAAAGTTTTACTATTTAAATGATCGTCACCTTCTGTGAATGTGTATGTGTGCTTACAAAAAAAGAGAAGCAGGCAAATAATCTCTGACCTGAAAAGATGAAACTGGGGCATTGCAAACATAGTATCTAGGTGCTCATATAATCCTGTCAAGTATATCCTCTGCAGAATTTAGTGTTGATTCTCTTATACATAAAGTTTGATCAGGTCATACTATAAGCAATGTAAAAGTTTAATATAAAGCTTTTTTATATATTTTCTGAAACAAATCTCTTGATATCTTTTCTCAATATTTTGCCTAGAGGTAATAATTTGAAGGAGCACATCAAGGCTCTTTCCCAACCCATTCAGTCCAGAAAGTAAAGGACTTCATTTAATAAACTGTAGTTCTCAGGGACTGCAGTGGCTCAAGTGGCTAAGACCCTGACTGGGAGACAGAAGGCCAGCAGTTTGATTCCCAAGTACTGCAAGATGGAATGAGCTCCTGTCTTTGTCCTAGCTCCTGCCAATCTAGCAGTCCAAAAGCGAGAAATTGTAAGTAGATAAATAGGGACCACTTCGGTGGGAAAGGTAACAGCATTTCGTGTGCTCTGGTGTC
The DNA here is from genome assembly GCA_035047305.1 of Bradypodion pumilum. Lineage (NCBI taxonomy): Eukaryota > Metazoa > Chordata > Lepidosauria > Squamata > Chamaeleonidae > Bradypodion > Bradypodion pumilum. The sequence goes on along the minus strand of JAWDJD010000001.1, from coordinate 81,055,135 downwards.
TAGTCATGCCTGCCACATGGCCACAGAAACTCCTGCAGAAACAGACAACACTGGCTCTACGGCTTTGAAACAGAGATGAGCACTGAACCCTTGAGTCGAATACGACTGGCTTTCATGCAAGGGAAACCTTTACCTTTGGGTCTCAGAAGCCAAACTATTATGACCACTTGGTTGCAACACAATCACTTCCTCTGTTATGTTGTGAGGCTCAGTGACTTGCTTTTTATTGAGAGATTCAGGTTAAATGTACAACTTGAATCATCTGGAACCAAGAAGCTGAGATGTAGCCCAGATGATCCTGGAATTTAGCCCCTGGTTTTGAATAAAAAGGTCACAAAGCTGAAATAAATTACAGTCTCTTTGTCTGCCAAATTGTATTCATTTAATCGTAGTGATCATCATAGAATTGCAGAGCTGGAAGGGACCCCATGAATCATTGATTCTAGTCAAAGAGGTACCTTGGGGAATGCAGCCCTTATTCTCTGGCTCCACTGCTAGATACCTATACCAGGGAGCTATCTAGCAATCAACAGTGTGGCAGTGAGTAGGAGAAGACTGCATTGGTTGTTTATCCTGCAATTTGTTTTGGATTAGGCACAGCAAAATAAAATTTAATACTGGTGATTATACAATGTAAAGCTCAATGTTGGGAAGCCTAGGGGGAAATCATTTTTTGCTTTTGTTTGGCTCAGCCCTGATTTAAATTTCCTCCAGTTGGCTGGGATAACGTTTCTCCACTTTTTGCTTCATGTAAACCTTTTCAGAAAAGCAAAGGTCCCCTCAACTGTTGTCTCCAAACAATACTGCTTTAAAATGTTTTCAACTCTGTGCTGCAACACCAGGTCACTTCAGAAAAATAATTTTTTAAGAAGGCATTGAAATTTGCCAATTAGCAAATAGCTGGATAAAAGACTGCTTCTGCTGTTAGATCTGTGTGCAGACTCAGCTTTTTCTATCTTTGCCCCTGCTGATGCATGCGCTACATGAGTACTGTTTATTGTCTGGAAAGCTACAGTGATTTTAGTGGGGAAACTGTGAATAAAGTGGATCAAAACATTTTTCCCTGTTGTATTGTTTTACTCTAATAAAAGTAAAGGTCACCCTTGCGTGGTCATGTGGCAGGCATGACTAGATGCCCGAGCACACGGAACACTGTTTACCTTCCCACCGAAATGGCCCCCATTTATCTACTTGCAATGTCTTGCTTTCAAACTGCTAGGTTGGCAGGAGCTGGGACAGAGACGGGCGCTCACTCTGTCCTGCAGTACTTGGGTTTTGAACTGCTGACCTTCTGCCTCCCAGTCAGCATCTTAACCACTTGAGCCACTGCAGTCCCTAGGTGGCCCAAAATGAGATTGAGGAAAGGGATAGATAACATTTTTTGCCATTATTCCCATATTTATTTAAAATGGTGTTAGTAAAGCAATTAAGTGATCCTATTCTATCCAGAGTAAGAAAAGCAATACCTATACTTTATCTGTTTTCTCCCTTTTAAATATCTACTGGGTAAACATATCCAAACATGCATGTATTTTACTAGAAGAGCTGAATTATCTTTCTTGCCTAATTTGGAAAACTGGGTAATCTTGAGTTTGCAAATGTCCAGACCACCTTTCCTAACCCTTTTAATATTTGGTGCTTTAAAGATCCATATTTTTCCTCCCATTTGAAAAAAATGTGATTAGAGTCTTTGCCAGAGACTTAGTAATGAATTTGGGAAGACTATGAATACGGTACAAGTCCCATCTGTCTTCTCCTCCTCCTACTGAACTAGCGTCACCACATTTTGTAAGTTTGTATTTGTCTGTATAAAAAAGACAGGCAAGGGTGAGAAGATGGGAGCCTCTTTTACCAACAGGTTACCATCCCTGGCTCCCTACGCCTTTGGCAGTTGTACTTCTGCCTCACCAGGTGCAATAAATACCAGCTGCCACAGGGTTAAAAAGGATGGACAGCTTAATAACAGCTATTCTGCCTAGCAAACTCTTATTTAATTTCTCCCTTTCTGCAAATTCCTGTTGAATATTATGAAGTAATGATTTGTAGTTGGGGGAATTAAACTTTACTCAAATGGAAGGGTGTATAAATAACCTGGTGTTTTGATGTTGTTAAGGGATTGCGATGGCTTAGTGGTATGGGGGTCATGCTGCCATGTGGAAGGCAGACGAAGGGCCACTGCATTATATTCTCGGGACAGACTTTGTGGTACGGGTACACAGAAAGAGCCTTCTCGAAAATTGTGTTATTTTTGAACCACAATCGGGCGTACCCTGGTAACGGCAACCTTTTGTTGCCGGATAATCTTTCTTACACTAGGTCAGGTCAAAGGAACTGCATAAATAGAGTTACCAAAGGATGGCTTCATTGTGGCAGTTTTATGTCTGGCCTAGAAACAGAAGAAGTGGTTAAGATGCTGAACTTGATGATTGGATGGTCAGCAGGTCAGCAGTTCAAGACCTGAGTCCTGCATGATGGACTGAGCTCCCTCCTCTGTCCCAGTTTCTGCCAACCTTGCAGTTTGAAAGCAAGAAATTGCAAGTAGATAAATAGGTACCACTTTGGTGGGAAGGTAAGCAGCGTTCCATTCACGAAAACGTCTGCAGACGCAGATGGTGCTGGCTCTTTGGCTATAAACAGAGATGAGCACTGAATCCTAGAGTTGGATATGACTGGCTTTCGAGCAAGGATGACCTTTACCTTTGATGTTGTTGTGCTACGTGGAAAACCCACAGGAACCTGAGTTACTCCACTGTCAGTAACAGAGGGACTGTTTAATCGTGTAACCCATTGAAGCCTCCTATTCAGTGATGATGTAGGGTATTTCTGTCTTCAGGTCAGAATTGTAACAGTGGTGCTGGAGTCATGTTATCTCTCCGATGGATATGTGCAAGTTAATCTTGCCAGTTGAAAGTGTTCAGAGCTGATAGTGAGGTTAAATAAATACAGTCTTATCCAGCTGGTATTTTGCTCTCTTGATGTGTCATAGCATCCCAGTGATTAATCTGGCAGCCATGGCAGACCAAGTGCTATCAGTGACCTAATGGTAGCTCACAGCTGCATTTTGTCTGTTTAGGCTGTGATACTGCATACAGCTAAACTGTGCAATCCCCCATAAATTCTGTGGGATTTAAGCACCTTTACGGTGCTTGTTTGCAGTTATCTCTTACTGGATTAGAAATATTCTTCCTGGATCCAGGTGTTTGATTGGCTTTTGAGTTCCAATTCTTGTTTGCTATCATTTTTTCTAAATGAACTGAGTTTACCTGACAGAGCTTAGGTGTCTCACCTGAGCAAATGAATTGAGAGCAAGGTGTGCTTTATCAACAGAGAAACTTATTTAATGGACTAATATACTACCCATCTGGGAGATATTTCCACTCTAGATGGTCTATGCCAGGGGTTCCCAACCTAAAGCCCACTGGCCAGATCTGGTCCATGGTGCCATTTCATGTGGCCCTCCCCACCCCTCCAAGGGCATTCAAAAAACAAAATGGCCATCCTTTCGAAGCTGTTGGGACAAAATGGCCACCCCATTGTGCAGGCAGGGCAAAATGGCCCTCAAAGCTGACTGAGAGAGCAAGACCCGGCCCCCGGCTTGAAAAAGCTGGGAACCCCTGGTCTATGCAATATTAAATATAAAAATAGGAAAACAAAACAACAACAAAAAGCAGCCCAGCAATCACATGCAACTAAATAAACTACAGTATAGTAGTTGGTTCTTCATAAGAAAATATAAGTATAGCAGTGACCCACTAGTTTTCCAATTGTCTTAGTGACTGTGTTAATGGGCTGTGATGGATCAGTGGTTAAGAAGCTCACCTTGTTAGCTGGAAGGCTGACAAATCTGCAGTTTGAGACCCGGATACTGCATGGCGGATTGGGTGCCCATTTCCTGCCAACCTAGCAGCTCAAAAGCAAGAAATTGCAAGTAGTTAAATAGAGACCACTTTGGTGGGCAAAGATCTTGGGGACATGAAAGGCGCCTCAGTCGGGTGTCCCACGAGCAGAATTTCTCCAGCAAAAATCCTTTCAACCCAGAATAATTTCTGACACATGTTTTCATGTCTCTGGTATGAAATAAGTGTTTGCCATTCACAATAAATGAAACATTTAAAAAAGTAAGAACCCCTATGTGCTTATGACCTTATTTGCACCTGAAATGCCATTTTGGATTCCACTAAAAAAAGAGTTGAGATTAATCAAAAGTTGATCAGTAATCAATTCAGCAAAATTGACTTCTATATCTTTATTTTAACAAGTGGAAGAACACTCAATTTTTTTTAAAAAAAGTTCTGTCTTTTGGAGAGAAAAAAAAACCCCCATATATACTCTAAGTTCAAGCTCTTACCGAATATTTATGCATATGCAAGAAGAATCAGTAGGTATGGGTTTTGTGGAATTTGTGGACTACACTGCATGGAGTCAGCAGAAATCCCCTCAGTCAGACTTCTTGGGACTTTGATCAAGAATTGAAAGTCCTAAATGGTGTTTCCAAATTCTTAAGCTAATGAATACAGATGCTGGCAGTTATTTTCATCCTATGGAGAAGATGGGAAATGGGTGGGTATGGCTAAACAATTTGGGAGTTACAAGGGATAATGAGTTTGGTAGGTTTTTAAAAAGTGGCTTCCTTTGCAAAGCCTACCATATCCATAGTGCCTTCCAGCTGTCACATAAATTAAGTCTGCCCACCCATTTCCTATATCTTCTCCAAAGGATGAAAACGGCTTCTGGAATTTGGATTTTGGCCAGGTTATCCTGCTATGGTAATAGAGTAGACCATACTGCCAGCGACTCAATGCCGATTGCCAGGCGGCAGTTAACTAACCTGAAAACCCAGATGACTAACAACCTTGGGTGGTGAAGTCCACGGGGAAGGATGATGTTCCCCACTAGAATCCATCTTGATGGAGGGCAGCAGTTTCATCAATTCTGGCCTGGGCTGAGGAAGACTTTGTGTCAAAAGGGCTCAGGACCAGAAAGTGACTCATGGAACTGGATCAGTGGTAAGGGTGTAATGCTACAATGTGGAAGGCAAATGGAAGGCCACTGCATTGCAGGCGCACCCCCCAATAAAGGACTCAGACACCAATGAAAGTGGATAACGGCATTGGGCCACATTTATTGATTCATGCCCTAGTCCGAATTATAAATTTCTATTGGTAATTGACCAATTATAATTCTTAAGGCAAGCAGGCCGAAGTAACACTGGTAAGGTACCACCCAAAATTGCCAACGGCAATTGTTACAATGTATCTATTTGTATCAATTTGTTTGTTGACAACAAACAAATTGTTGACCGTAGTCAATATCTAACTAATGACCCCACCCTCTGACGCGTATCCGTAAAATCACGGGGTGATGCATGCTGTCTAGCTGTAGCCATCACCCCGTCGCCTGGTTCGTCGTTGACCGGACAACGTTTAACCAACTTATACCTGTCTAGTGTTGTCCAGTCAATTGCGAACCTGCCGGATACCTGTGGGTCATAAATGTTTACCTTACCAGTGCTACCCACCACACGGAGGGGCTTCAAAGAAGGCTCGACGCCCCCCCCAGACCGTCAGCTCAGTCAACAGGCCTGCTCGCCAATCACCCAACAGGAGGTCCATACCTCCTCGCAACAGATGGACCCCATCCCCTGCATACAGGCCATAATTTTGCAGACTAATGGCGGGGTGACGACTGACCCGCCCCCAACCCCTGCTGACAATAAACCGGGCAACAGCCCTGTTAACCATGCGTCTAGCCCGGTCCAGGGCCTGGAGGTCGAACCCTCCCCTATACGCGTGCCGCGGCACCATGTCTGACCAAACGAGGGTTGTGGCGGGCCACACGTAATGCAGGTAGGCGAGGTCGCCGCAAATCGCATGCTTCAGCGATAGGCCGGTGACCTGACCTAAATCAATGCCCCCAAGGTGTATGATCAGGATGTCAGGCGGGTCTGCACTCCGGCTCGAGAAAAGGAATGGCAACAGCTCCCTCCACAACATCCCGGGCTTACCATACCATGTGAGACTTGCGTATGCACCCAGTCCCAGTCGGGGTCCCCACTCTGTCGCCGCAGCGTAACGCGCTGCCCTGTGCACATAGCTATGGCCCACCAGCCATACTGTCACCGGCGTAATACGACACCCAGGGTCTGTCAAGGAAAAAACGAGTAATAGAAAAGGTACTCACGGTGAAAGAGGGCGGACATAAAATTGAAAATATTGCGATCCCCCACCTCCCCATACGGCGTATCTCAGCCCCGGAGTACCCAAAAGCAGCTGCCGTGGAAGCCGCCCCTATCCTGAATGAATGGGTGCCGTAACGGGCCCCAACACCGGCCAGCGCTTTGCCGGTCACCTTCCAAAATTGAAATTTAGTAAGGGGAGACCCATCTTGGTGACAGAAAAACGGGCCATGGTGCGTGCCACGCAGTGCAAGGAACTCCTGTAGGGCACCAACCGGACAGATGTCTGCCAAAGAACACCGTAGCAGTCTTACTCCACTGCCTACGCCATGCTGATCCGTCTTAGAGGAGCGTATCCTCAACTGAGCCCAGTCTTTGGCCACATAGACATCTTCGAGTTCCAGTGCCCTACGACTAGCATCCGCCTTAGACAGCATCACAAGCTCGCTGATGCGGAGCGCTCCAAAAAAGGCCACCGTTGTAGCCGCATGAAACAGGGCTGCCTCATACCTATCATATAGGTCCTGCCAGCCCCGTGCCAGTTGGGTAAGAACCCCTGGGGAAATTGGGTGGCGGTCGTCCGGGCTACGCCCACGCTCCCGCACCCACCCCTCCAAAACGTGTCTCACACGGAAGTCAGCGGTACTGTCCGCATGTCCGCCTACTTTGGCGATAAAAGCCAGCGCTGACAGCCTGGATGCTATGGTTCGAGGTGCAAGGCCCTGGGAATGCAGGTCAACCATGAATTGAAGTATATGGGCCACCGGGATCGGCCAGGTATCTGGCAGCCGGAATTGGGCACAGAATGCCCTGAAAGAATTGGATGCGTGTTGATACGCCTTACGCGTGCGTGGCGCCAGCGACATGCCGATCGCCCGGTTCACCTCTCCTTGCCAAAGGTCCATATCTCGTCCGGTAGTGGCGAGGGAAATTCCTCTGCGTCCGGGGCCAAGGCGCGGAACCGGGAGATCTGCAGGCGGGACAAAGCGTCAGCGATATCATTATTGACCCCCGGGACATGCCTGGCCCGGAACAGTACATTAAGGCGCAGGCTGCGCAATACAAACTGGCGCACCAGGTCCATTACCCTGGGTGATTTGGAAGTCAGTGAGTTGACAATGTGGACAACGGCCGCATTGTCACACCAGAAATGAACGACCGAGTTGGCCCACTCCTCACCCCATAGCATCAAGGCCCCCAGGATGGGAAAAAATTCCAGGTACGTAAGATCCCGCAGGCGCCCCGTACCTGACCAGGCTGGTGGCCACCCACCATAGGCCCACTTCCCATTGAAGTACATCCCATAACCCAGGGACCCAGAGGCATCGGACTGTATCTGGAAACGAGGGGAAGCCAGAAGGTCAGACCTCCAAAATGACACCCCATTGAACTCCCTCAGGAACTGGAGCCAGATAATCATATCTGTCCTAATGCCCTGGGTTAGTCTGACCCTATGGTGGGGCCTGGACAAGCTAGTCATGGCGTCGCACAAGCGCCGAGCAAATGCCCTGCCCGGTGCGACCACACTGCAAGCGAAATTGAGATGACCATGCAACACCTGCAGTTCCCGCAGTGATGCCTTGCGTTTAGCAAGCATGTCCGAGATAAGGGCCACTATCCTGGACACCTTATCCCCTGGTAACCTAGAAGCCTGCGCTACCGTGTCAATCTCCACCCCCAGGAAGACTAGCTGTGTAGATGGGCCCTCGGTCTTTTCGGGCGCTAAAGGGACACCCAGTTCCTCCATTAGCGTCTGAAATGTGTTGAGGAGACGTGTGCACGTGTCCCAGCCCCGTTCACCCCCGAATAAAAAATCATCCAGGTAATGGGCTACAGACCGGGACCCTGACCTGCGGACAAAAGCCCACTGTAGGAAGGTGCTAAAACGCTCGAAGGCCGAGCACGATATGGAACAGCCAAAAGGCATGGCCTTATCGAAATAATATTCACCCCTGAACTTAAAACCCAGCAACTCAAAGTCACCCGGGTGAACCGGCAGGAGGCGAAAGGCAGACTTAATGTCGCACTTAGCCAACAGCGCACCCGGGCCACATGAGCGCACCATGCGCAGCGCTTGGTCAAAAGATGTATACCTGACCGAGCAAAGGTCATCAGGGATAGCATCATTGACCGATCGGCCGGCTGGGTAGGACAAGTGATGGATCAGGCGGAACTCGCCCGGTGACTTCTTGGGCACCAAGCCCAAGGGTGACACTTTAAGGTTGGGGAACGGGGGTGCAGGGAAAGGGCCAGCGACCCTGCCCGCATCAACCTCCTTAGAAATACTGGCGGCAGCCACCTCCTCCCTCCCCTTAAGGGACAAAAGGTTGGGGGCATCTTGGGGGGACCTATCACCCTGGAAAGGAATACGGAACCCCAGTCGAAAATCTTGAAGCAGGTAAACCGCATCTGCCCCCCTCGGGTACGATGCGAGCCAACGCTCCAACATGTCCACATTAATTGGGGAGGGGGCCTTTCGGTGGACCAGCTCCCTCCGCGGCAGTCTTGCCAGCCCCTTGTCCGACCCTACCTTTGCCCCGCACCCCTCCAGGCCTGGGGCAGGCGGAGGCCGCATGGGGGCCAGCGCAAGAGGGACACTCATGCCTGTACCGGCAATTCTTCCTACTGCAGGAACCATTGGACGAGAAAGTCCAGCACAGCAGGCGGGCTGGAACCCCCTGCCCCGCCACCTGGCGGGGTGTCTGTGCTGGGGCCGCTCGCTGGACCGCATGTCCACAATGGTATCTGTCCCCAGGCGCAGGGTGCGTGGGAGTCATGTACAGAAGCCACAGCTTCTGGCAGGGCTCATCCCACCTCATCTCAGGGTGCAGGGGAATCCGCATACGGAATTCCTCGTCGTAAGCCAACCATGACGGGCCCGGGAAGTCGACCATCGCCCGGTAAATGTTGTCCAAATACTGGACCATCGGAATTGCCAAATCCGGCCGGGCCCTGAGGTAGACCGCCATGTATATAAGGTACGCCGGCAACCAATTGGCCCACGTACGTGGCGGCTTACGACGACGTGCCTGTTCCTTATCTTTCTCATCCTGCCCCTCCCTCTCCTCTTTGGTGGGCTCTCTGTTAAGAAGGGAGAAGATGTCGACATACTCCCCACGCCAGATCTTCTCTTTGGTGGCCTGGGCCAAATGGTCCCCCAGGGGCAAGGAATACCCCGCTGTCGGCAATGCTGACACCGGCACAGTGGGAACCACGGGGATCTGAAAAGGAGCCTGGACCAACCCGGCCACCCCTAACACATTCCCAACTGGATAAGAGGTACCACCCAAAACTGGGCCCTGGGTGAGCGGTGAAGTCGCCGGGTGGGACGTCGGCGACTGAACCGTCGCGCCACCCATGCGAGGCCACGGCCACTGGAATGCCCCCCCCCAACGTGGGTAGGTGTGTGGGTGCACTAGATTGAACCGCATACTCACATGCAGCACCCCCGCGGGCCGCCCCCACCGGGGGTTCCGGCCCGCTGGGGGCGTCGGAGCTCACGACCGGAATTGAGCTCGTCGACGGGGCCTGACCAGCATCAGCCTGTTGAGTGGAGAGCTGCGAGGCAGTGGCCGAAGCCGGCCCACGCGCCTCGGGCAGCTCGACCCGTCCTGCCGCCTGCCGCTGACCAGCAGACAATGGATCAACCTGCACCCCAAAAGGCACCCCCGGGTGGTTAACCCTCGTGAGGGATGCCTCGAGGGCCGCAACACGGGCCAGAAGGGCCTCAACACTGACGTAGCCCCCTAAGCCAAGTGGGGGCAAAAGGCCAGCCGGCCCACTGGCTGCAGGCGCCGGTCCAGGTCCCTGGACCCCGGGGCCCATATACGGCCACGACCCCAGGCCCGGCCCCTGCAGGGCCGGGGGGTACCCTGCCAGGGGAGGGAACCCAGCCACCCCCCATGGCTGAAACCCCCCGCAGGAAGCTGCGGACCCATGGAAGAAGGCCCCGCAGAATGGGCCATGCCAGAGGCAGTGGCCACTGCTTGCGGGCCGGGGGCCGCGGCCCCAGCTGGGCCGGTACGCAGCCCCCCCACCTCGGGCCAAGGGGTAATTAACCCCATCCCACCGGTCCCGGTGGGCTCAGGCAAAGGAGGCTGCTGGGGAGGCGCAGCCGCGGTCCTCCGACCCAGCTGGCGCCTCTGCGCAGAACGAGCCGCGTTTGCAGTCGCCTTCTTCTTCGAGGGCATAGCAGCTAAACGATGGGAAGCCGAAAAGTCAAGAAAATCAGCAGCCAGAGGCTTCCCTAAGCAAGGCAAGAGCGACGGAGGTAAGAGGGAAAAACTTCTCCGCTCCGTCGCTTCGCAAAATGGCAGCTCGGCTGCCTCGTGGCCGCCCCTTATATAAGGGTGCTGGCCACGCCCCCTAACTACCCGGATGTCTTCGTCCAGTGGGGGGGGCCCGCAAAGAGTGCGGCGGCCATTTTGGCGCCGCGCTTGCATTATATTCTCAAGACAATCTTTATGGCTGATTGCCATGATGATAGCCAATATTCAGAATCAGATACAGCACAACAACAAGAAGAACTTGAAAACACCTGTCAGGACTTTGATTTTTTGATTAAAGACCCAAGAAGTCTGTCTATAGATATGGGGGGGGGCTATCAGTTGCTCATAACTTCCAAGAATCCTGTGCCTAGGAATCATGGAGGTTGCTCTGTTGATTGTGGTTAATTGGTAAATTGCCAGAAGTATATCAGGTCTTGTTGTGGTCCGGACACCAGCAAACTCTGATAATCTGGCCTGGCTTGGCTCTGAAGGACCGACTCCAAAGTGACAGCTAGCTGCAGGGCTGGTGCCAGATCCATGTCCTCTTGCTTGGCATCCTGATCTGGGCTGGCCATGGCTGAGGGACTGGCAACAGGTCCTCCTCAGGCTCAGATTCCAGATCGGAGCCGGCAGCAGGCAACTGGACTGGTTGACTGATCTCCTCCTCCTCCTCCTCACACCCAGGACCCCAGGTCACAACAGGTGTGTTGTTGAGTGTGCAATCAGTTGTGGGACTTACATGTAACTATCACCTCAATTAACTCTGCCAACTTTAGTGATTCCTCATGCCCTTGTAAATATGCAGTAGGATGCTGGCCAAAGAACTGAGAATGTAAGATCTTTTTGAAGGATTGGAACAGTAAAAATTTTTACCTACCATTTCCTTAGCACAATTTTAAATGAATATATTATCTTCCATATGGTGCAGACAAATGTTTTATTCTGAGTGGGCCATCATTTTGATTGTATTATTCATCATCATGAAAAATTAATTGAAATATTAATGATTCATTATAATAGCAGTGATCTTGATGAATTCATTTCTCCTGCTCTCTTGTAAATGAATAATTCCTAATACTAGAAATGTGGAACATTAGACATAACTTCCTTATTCTGTAATACAGAGCAGTTTTAACAAATAAATTATAATTGAAACCAAAGTGTATTGTTTTCCATACTTCATTGTGACTCCAAATGCAATCCAAGGAGTTTGTAGTACTACCATTTATTTAATTGCAAAAGAAATTATTGTAAAAGCCTAAGAAAAATTACTGCTTCCAGACATTTAGAAAAATCATGATACAGTACTGGTGATAATGCAAGCGTGGTGCCAAAATGGCCGCCGCGCTCTTTGCAGCCCCCCCCCACCGGACTTGGACATCCGGGTAGTTAGGGGGGCGTGGCCAGCCCTCTTTAAAAGGGGTGGCCACGAGGCAGCCGAGCTACCATTTTGCGAAAGCGACGGAGAGGAGAAGTTTTTTCTCCGTCGCTCTCAGTCTTGCGGAGGGAAGCCTTTTCTGTGGCTGCAGCCCCTTAGCGGTCTTGGCTGCTTGATTTCCGGCTTCCCAGCTAGCGGTTTTCCGATCCCTGGAAAGGGATCGCTCTTTACTTATGCCTTCTAAAAGAAGGCTATGGTGGAGCAGGCTTGCCTGCGTAGGGGCCAGCAGTCAGGTCGGAGGACCTCGACTGCACCCCCTCACTGGGACCTCCTACTCCTACAGCATCAGACTGGCCCTACAGGGGCTTTGGCCCCCGGCCCGCAGTTGCCGGCCATGGGTTTTGAGCAGGGGGGAGGGCCTGGTGCGGTTGCACAGCAGGGCTTACCCGGCCCCTCATGGGCCGGAGTGTGGGCATGCCCCCTTTTTTGGGGCCTGGCTTTCAGGTAGGGGCCCCTGGACCATTGCCCGGTGGGCCGTCTGGCCCGCCTGGCCCCCTTAGGCAGGGGGATCGGTATGCATTACTGGCCCGCGTAGCGGCGCCAGAGGCATCACTAGGGATCGGCCTTCAGAGGATCTGGCCCTCGGCCCATTGCAGCCGGCCATGGGCCGGAATGATTGGGGTGAGGGCCGGGTCCTGGCTCGCAGCATGTTTTACCCATTGGGGCCGGAGTTTTGGGCATGGCCGTATTCTGGCCCAGGCTCTCAAATTGGGGCCTCTGGCCCAATACCTAGCGGGCCATCCGGCCCACCTGGCCCACCTATCATTTCGACTGCTGCCACTATGCAGCAGATGGCCAGCTGGGTCGAGCTTCTCGTGACACTCCGGCCTGTGCCCGCCGCTGTCTCGCGGCTCCCCGTTCGTCTGGAACTACGGCTGGAGTATGTTGGAGGTCGCCCCAGAGCTCGATTTCGGTCGCAAGCTCCGACGCCCACCGTGGGCCGGAACCCACAGTGGGGGCGGCTCACGGGGGTGCAACTTGTGAGTATTACGTTCAAGTTGAATGCACACACATCATAGTCCATTTCCGGCAGCGGGGGTTCAGTGCTCTTTGCCTCGCCAATTGGAGGCTGGGGGGCATCGCTCGCCATCCTATCCCAGTGCCCCTTTGGTTGCATTCCGGCACGACGTTGGGGGTGGGGGTTTATGCCCCCGAGGCGGTACAGGGTGTCACAGGGGCTGTCCAGGTCCCGCTGTGTATGTACGGTGCACATCATGTACCGGCAGTGCTATTGCCGACGACTGGTTATTCATGCCCCCCCCAGTGATCATCTGCCCCAGATCATGAGGGATATGATTTGGTGGGGGGGGAGTACGTGGATATATTATCCCTATCAACTGACGCCCCAATAAGGATAGGAGGTGCGGGCAGGAGGGCAGGGGCATTGTGTGGTCCCGCCGTAGTAAGCCACCACGCACTGGGGTGTCTGCCCCTGGGACAGTGCTGAGCATCGCAGGGGCTGTCTGGATCCTGCTACGTAGGCCCTTTATACAGGAGGGAGACGTGTGGATATTCTCCCTATTGAACTGCGAGCCCACTGGGAGGAGAGAGAAGGACAGGACGACTGAGACAAAGAGATGTTCCATCGTCGTTAGCCACCGCGCACCTTGGGGCCAACTGGTGGTCGGCATACCTTGTACGTATGGTGGTATGCCGCAGGGCTTGACCTGTTTGGGCCATCCTGATGTCGAGCGGATGGGCCCGTGACAGTTGGCTCATGGTGAGGAAGGTGGACGAGGGTGGCTCTATATACCGAGGGGTGTTGGGTTGAGTCCTGTCAGCAAGGGTGCTTGTGTACATCATTCCCATGGAACCGGTGCCTGGTTATGGGTGCAATGGTGGCCATGCTGAGCGGCGGGCTGTTTAGACACTGGCTCCACCCAAACTGGTCGGGTGGGGGGTTCCGGCCCGCCTACTGTGTTCGGCCCGCTCAGCTGGCGATGTGTGTGCTAAGCACCACGGTCGTGACCGACTTAGTGCCCCCTTTTTGCGCCGGCGCCCTCGCCGCCTCTGCGTGGCCACGGGTTGGTGGGTTACAGGGCAGAGGTGGGGGTGCACAGGGGCGATCAGAGCTCCGTCTGAAGCAACTAACTTTGTCTTGAGCCCCCCCAATTATAGTCAGCCTGGAGGGATGTCACTAAGTTCATCCAAGAAAGGATGGGGCGGGAGACCTGCTGGAGGGTTTTCAATGGGGCTTTTGTATCCATTCAGGGGTTGGGGGCCCCAGGATGCTACTAATCTGGTTCCCTTACAGGGTAACGGATAGGGGGCTCCACTGTCCACAGTTATGGAAGTTGGGGGCTATGAGAGTAGCGGGGGCCCTCCTTGGAACCACCTTTCCTTAGTTGAAGGTATCCCCCATGAAGCTCATGCTGAGCTAGAAAAAGGGTGAATGTAATATAATCCTCCATTCAGCTTACCCTGTGGGTGCTCTGTTCAGGGATGACCTTCCTGATGACCTTGTTCGGTCAGGTACTCGTAGTTGCCTCGGCTACTATGGGTGGCGTGCTCACGCAATTCTGGTGCTGTTTGGCACTGTGTGATATGCACTCGGCTTCCAGCTTTTTGCCAGTGCACCCCAGGATTCAGACCTATCGGGTTTTTTTGGGTTTTGAGGGGAATTTTAATTAGATAAGGCCAATCCCTTTCTGAATGCGTTAATTCAGGTTCAGCACCCGACCGAGGTGGGACTTTCATTCAGTGGGCATTTGCTCATGGGTTGGGGTCTCGGTCTCCAGCCCATCACCTCGACGACTTTTTGGTCCAGGGTTAAACGGGGCTTGGACACGTGTACGTGTCTCCTCATCACGATTCAGACACTCAGGTGGGAACTGGGTGTCCCCTTGGTGCCTGAATAGACCAAGGTCCCATGTTCTAACATCGCATTTCTGCCTCGATGCTGTCACACGGGCATCCAGGTTAACCATCGATACGGTGGCTTAGATGTCCATGGCGATTTTGGCATTGATTGCCAAACATCGAGTGTACCCTTGGGAATTGTAGTTAATTCATTGCCACCCTTAATTTGCTCTGGCTCAAATTATTCCGGGGTTTAGAGGGGTCTCTTATGGGAGATCAGACCTAGTGGTCTCCCCTGATATCTAGTACGGTCAGATACCTCCGGCTCCCGGAATTATGGGGTTTACTCCGAGGGTGGGTGCACGGATCGCCCCGCGATCTTACCTTCCTTGCGTTTTTTCCCATTTGGAGAGCACTGATGCTATGGTGCAAGGGGTGGGCCTACTCAGTGGTCCAATTTCGGTGTGACAATGCAGCAGTGGTGAACATTGTCAACACCCAGATGTGCAAATCCCCCAAGGTCGTGACATTAGTCCGTCTATTCTCTTGAGAAGCCTACGCCCATATGTGCTGTTCTACGCCAGACATGTTATGGGTATTTATAATGACATTCTGCTGCTCTCCACCACCGCAGATCACCTGGTTCCGTGCCGTACTCTGGAAGCAGAAGGTTTCCACCCGCCGCTTTTGGCTGAGGGTTAGACGTTTGGCGAGGAGAGGGGAACTGGACATGTCGTTGGCACCTCGCACGCGTAAGGCATATCACTCTGCATTCAGGCGTCGTGTTGGAGAGAGGTGGACACGGGAACGTGTCCGCCGCCCTTACGCGCATCACCCCGGTTCCCAGAGTTTCTACCCACCTTGCACGAGGGTGGCATTGCTTGTGTACAGATAGGTGTGAGGTGGCTCTTGGCCACGCAGCTACCACGGTAGCCTTTTTGGAGCACTCCGCATCAGTGAGTGGGTGCCAGTGTTGGTGCCACCGGTGTAAGGCGGATGTGTCTCGTGGGGCACTGGAACTCGACGATGTCTCTTTCACACATGAGTGGGCTCGAGTGGGGATGCAGTCCTCACAGGTTATTCAGCACGGTGCAGGCATTGGTGTATACTGCTGCGAAGTTTTTGAGACATCTGTCCGGTTGGTGCCCTACTTGAATTTTCGGCAGTGCCTGCTGCGCGCCCCAGCCTGTTTTCTGCCACCGGGATGGGTCTACCCTTACCTTAGTACAGTCCCTGAGGGTGACTGGTGCCGCATTTCGCGGTGTGGTGCCCGTTTTGGCACCATTTACTTAAGATAGGCGTCGCGTTGATCGCGGCTACGTTTGGGGTACTCGGAGGTGGATATGTGTCTACGTGCAATTCCAGATATATACATCCCCTCACTGTACGAGTGCCTAGTTATGTCCTTCACCTTTTTCTCCTCTTTTACAGATCCTAGGGGTCTCAGCACACCGGTGGCAGGGGGCTGGTGGGACGCAGCTATGTACACTGGGCAGCAGTATATGCTGCAGCGACAGAGAGTGGACCCCGGCTGGGCTGTGTGCATCCGCACGTTTGCTATGGTATGGTGTGCGCGGCACATGGGGGCGGGAACTGTGGCCATTCCTGCTGTCTGACAGGGATGCTGGACCGCCCAATGTTTTACAGGCGCCTCGGCGGCAGCGGTCTTGTACGGATCACTGCTGTTATTAAACTGTCGAGTGGCTGTGACCTGGCATTTTGTATCACGTATGGCTTACATACGGCCGCTATGGTCTGACATCGTGCAGAGACACCAATTTAGGGGAGATGCGGATCTCCCTAGTTCGGACTGTTCCAGCAGTCAGTGGACGGGGCTGTGGCTACGTCCCGTTCTGAGCATGGCTGTGAGACGGCCATTGGAGTCCGGATGATAGGCTTACAAAATTTTTTGCTGGTAGGCAGGAGAAGGGGTCCACCTGTCGGTCAGAGGTATGTACCTTGTTCTGGGTGCAATGCAAGCAGGCCTGGCGACCGAGCTGACGGTCTGGGGGGGGGGGGCGGTGAGTCTTCATTGAAGCCTCCCCGTGTGGCGGGTAGCACTGGTAAGGTAAATATTTATGACCCACAGGTATCCGGCAGGTTCGCAATTGACTGGCCAACACTAGATAGGCACAAGTTGGTTAACGTTGTCCGGTCAACGACGAACCAGGCAATGGGGTGATGGCATGAGCTAGGCAGCATGCATCACCCCGTTATTTTACGGATACGCATCAGAGGGTGGGGTCAGTAGTTAGTTTATTGACTACGGTCAACAATTTGTTTGTTGTCAACAAACAAATTGATACAAATGGATACATTGTAACCAATTGCCGCTGGCAATTTAGGGAGGAACCTTACCAGTGTTACTGCGGCCTGCTTGCCTTAAGAATTATAATTGGTTGAATACCAATCGAAATTTATAATTCGGACTAGGGCATGAATCAATAAATGTGGCCCAATGCCGTTATCCACTTTTACCAGTGTCTGAGTCCTTCTTTTGGGGGGTGCGCCTGCAAATGTTTTATGTAGCAAAGGGCAGCTGACAGATCTTGAAGATTATGAGACTAAAAATACAAGATGAAATGAAGAATGAGATTTTTGTTGTTGTCCGCTATGTGAAGTTTGATGCTTCTGCTACTGTTTTTTTTTTTGAAAGAAGGTTCATTTAAGGCTGTAGCCTGAATACTTAGAATGCTCTGCTGTCCAGGCCATGAAACTCACTGAATAGTCTAGGGGCAGCCACATTATCTCATTTGTTGTGGTTGTGAGGATAAAGAGAGAAATGTGAAGAATAAATTTAAAAAGTCAATTAAGTTTTATAGCTGTCATTGCTGGTACCTTTCAAGAGAAATTTTGGAATTTTATTCAGGCCATCAGTGAAAATATCTATATTGATATATCATGAATCTTTGATAGAATTTTTAAAAATATTATTTCTAAATAATTTTCAAAATAATTAAATCTGTGGTGGAATCTACTGTATTATAGCTTTATATGGTGCTGGTTAAAAGAGACCACCTAATTCTCCAAGGACTAGGTGTTATAAAATTGTTTAAATACTGTGGCCCTCTTGTATGTGAAAGAATCATAGCAAAATTGGTTGTAACAATATAATTTAAAAATCACTGTAATTTTATATTAAGCATAATGTAATTTTAAAATTCAACTTTGGAAAGTATTTCCATGATCATTCTAAAACAAAGCATTTTATAAATATTTGTCCCTTAATTTCTCTGATTTCATATCCTGGGCTGTGGAGGAATTATCAACAAATGTCTATTCTAGTTTTTTAGTTTCTTTCCTCGTGAGTGTTTGTAGTTTTGTATGAACAAAATATTTTAGGGTAGAAAATCTTTTGTTATACATTGACTGTTTTGTTTCCCTGTACAGAAAAGAAATTGGCTTAATTCACTCATTACTTTTTGGTAGAAATATACTTTTATCCTATCATTGTATGGTACCCAGTGATTTCTGCTGTTTGGATGTACCCTCAAGTGGTGAAAGTTGGTATTTACTGTACCTGAGCAAACAAATATAGTAATACCTCATACAAAGTCCGCTTCATAAACATCGGATTCATACGACATCTCCTAATTCCTTGAAAAAAGTTACCTCATACAAAGTCGTGTGACGTTGTATGAGGCATTGGGGTTTTCCCAGGTTGCATTGTGCCTGGGCAGTATAAAGGGCAGGACATATGCGTGCATTGCTCTTGTGGGTTTTGCATGAGACAAAGAGTGTTTAGGAGTGGTTTTGAGCGCGATTTTGGATTTTTTTGAATTTTTTCATCAGAATTTTTAGAAGCATTCCTGGGACTTTTGCAGCATTCTTCAGGTTCTTGGACAATCAATGTTGTTTGACAAGTTCTTGTAATGTTTTTAGCCTTTAGACAATGATTTCTTAAAGTTCTGTCAGTTTCCTGTCTGTTTCCTTGACTTTGCCCTGAAGATTGTGCTGTTGCAGTACAATGTATCTCTATGGAAATGACGTTGTATGAGGCATCGCGGCAAGGATTTGGACATTGTATGAGGCATCGCGGCTAGGATGTTGCATGCCTCATACAAAGTCCAAATCCATATAAAGTCCAAACTTGTGGAGCCAAGTTTGGACGCTGTATGAGGTATCACTGTACCTTATCTGTTGGGTAATGTGTTTTATTAGGACTGCAGCGGCTCAAGTGGCTAAGAAGCTGACTGGGATGCAGAAGGTCAGCAGTTCGATTCCTGAGTACTGCAGGATGGAATGTGCTCCCGTCTTTGTCCCAGCTCCTGCCAACCTACCAGTTCGAAAGCAAGAAATTGCAAGTAGATAAATAGGGACCACTTTGGTGGGAAAGGTAACAGCGCTCCGTGCACTCCAGTGTCTAGTCATGCCTGCCACATGACCACGGAAATTTCTGCAGAAGCAGACAGTGCTGGCTCTTCGGCTTTGAAACAGAGATGAGCACTGAACCCTAGAGTTGGATACGACTGGCTTTAAAACAAGGGAAACCTTTACCTTTTACTAAAGTGTTACAACAGTAGGACATAGGTAGTGTGAGCTTTTGAGTTCTTCAGGACTTTTTGACAGGTAGGATGGTATTAAAATTAGGGAATGGGAAAGAAATATAACATCCCAAAATGTAATGCAAGATACTGATCTTTATGCATCTCCGTAGCTGTAACAGGGACATTTCAAGTGCAGGGAAGAGGAAGGTGTTAACGGTAACAATTTTCTGCTTGCTGGATGCACAATTTAATGGTTTTAGTCTGGCTTCAGTCACTGGAGGACTGGCAGATAAACAGATAACTACTCGCTGTTTCTACTCTAAAGAAAGTAGCATTGGGACTCATGGTTAAATAATGATAGATTTTTTAAAATTTTCTTGAAATATTTTATGAAAATTGAATGAAGATTATCATTCCATATGTTTTTTTAATTATTCCTTTAAATCAAACAATGAAAACAATTATCTTGGAGAAACCTGGGTAGCCATAAATATAAAATACTGTATTTGTGAATGGTTTTGTTGAACATGATACCATTTGGAAGGAGAAATATTTCTTCACAGCAACTTTTCTTCATTGAAAAAATATAGTTTTAAATAAAGCATTTGGGTCAGTAATACTCCACAAAGTAAAGTACACAATAAGAACAGCATGTGTGGCCCACTTGGCCATACCATGTTAAAGTAATAAAACAAATTGTACATTAATATTAATATGAAATGAGAAAATGGAAATGGAAAAAACTGAAGGGATAGGTAGTAGATATCACGCCTCATGTGTGGAAATATAGAGAGAGTAGAAATATGAACAGAATTTATCCCTGAAAATTTATTTTCATGCACAGCATGAAACTAGTTTAAATTGTGCCATCAGCTAGAGGGACTCACCTCTCTAGCACAAGAAGGAGGGCCTTCCCTGTGTCCGCTCCTGCCCTCTGGAACCTCCTGCCGGTGGAACTACGACTGCAGACGGAATTGCTGCCCTTCAGGAAAGGGCTCAAAACCTGGCTGGCAGGGCAAGTGTGGGGGCCGACGGAGTGGTGGTCCCCGTCCGTTGGCTCTTCTAAATTAGTATATTGTCCCTCTTTTACTGATGGGTGGGTGGGTGGGGTTTTTAATGGGTTGGTCTTTTTAAATGATTTTTAATTTTTAAAGGATGTTTTTATGTCATTTATATTGTTGTGAGCTGCCCGGAGTCGCCCTAGGGCAAGGGGACGGCGTACAAATCCGAAAATAAATAAATAATAAACCATATGTGTAATTCCCATTTTGTATGAATATAGCAATAACAATTACACTTATATACTGCTCCATAGCACTAAGTGCACTCTCTGGGCAGTACACAAGGTAATTAGCATTCCCCCAATACCCTGGGTAATATTTTACTGACCTCAGAATGATGGAAGGCTGAGTCATCCTTGAGTCCCATCAGTTTTGGCTGCAGTGCAACAGTTTCACGGTTGCGCCACCAGGGCTCTGATTTATTTATTTTGCTATTTCTAATCCTGCTTCTACTTTGGACAGAACACGGTCATGGAAATCACATTAGAAGAAACTAATATGATTTTAATACTTTAAAAAACATTAAAACATTTTAAATACTTTAAACAATTTAGCAACGTGAACAGTTAAAACAAAAACCAGCAAAATGAAGGACTGAAGGCCAAATTATGGTCCTCTTACTTACTAAAAGTCCAGGCAGAAAGCCAAGTTTTAACTTAGTACTAAAATGAAAGGAGTTTTGGCACCAGTCAGGCTTTCAAGGAATGGGTGTTCCACAGCTGAATGACTTGTACTATGTACGATGACATAGTAACTATGTATTAATGAGGAGGGAACAGGTCCTCTAGCTAGTTTTAAAGATTGGGTAGGAAGCTGGTGTCACAAAAGGACTTTACTCATGAGCTGCCGGCCCCTAGCTGAGCAACCCAGGATTCTAGATTAGTGTAAATAAGGTACATAGCTGTCAAGTATCCCGGATTGGCTGGGATCTCCCATATTTTCGCGCTGATTTTTGCCATTTCCCGCACGGAGCTGCCGTTACCCCGTAATTTGGCAGCGGGGGAGGAAAGGAGTTACTGCACATCCCTTCTCCGCAGGTCCTTTCTATGCATGCGTAGAACTCTTCTACGCATGCGTAGAACCCTTCTACGCATGCGTAGAAGGCTTCTGTGCAGAAGTGGATGCGTAGAAGCCTTCTACGCATGCGTAGAATGGACCTGCGCAGAAACGTTCTGCGCAGGTCCCGTAATCTCCGGAGCTGCGCTTGACAGGTATGATAAGGTAGCGTTGAGCCAAGTAAACTCCAGGACTCTTCAGGTATTTTAAAAGTATATTGAAATTTATTTATTTATTTATGTAATTTATATCCCGCCCTCCTGGTGGGAAACACCACTCAGAGGAAAAAGGGAAAACAAAAATAAAAATAGAATACAATATAAAATCAAAGTAAGCTACAGAATAAAGTTCATCAAAAGTTCAGAAAGCATATCAAATAAAGAAAGCGGCCTTATTGAGGGAAAGCCCATTGGGCCCCCCCTTCTGGCTAAAGCATCTACATTTTTGCAGTTCAAAGCAAAGCAAAGCAAGACAGAGAGTCTGTCTCCTGGCCACCACTTTCAGGTTTTATCTCCTCCCTCAGGGTCCACCTCCCAGCCATTTCCCTAGAGCAGTGATGGCGAACCTTGGCACTCCAGCTGTTCTTTGACTTCAGTTCCCAGCAGGTTTGCTGACTTGAGCTTCTGGTAATTGAAGTCCAAGAACAGCTCGAGTGGCAAGGTTCGCCACCAGGGCCCTAGAGGATTCCAACCAATGATCTTACAGCATGACATGTCCATCACACATTAGGTTTCATTTCTCCCAACCCATGAGGCCAGCATGTTTACATATTCCAATGCCTTTGGTATGTGAGAAAGAGGTCTCCCCCAGATTGAAATCTCCATCTTGGATGGGGCTAAAGAACATGGTATAAATCATACCATGACAGCTGGCTTAAAGTCATATTATCTATACTGATTAGGATTCCTCCTAGGTTTCAGGAAGGAGCATTTTCAGATCTATTGAAGGCACCAGAGATTGACCCTGAGACCTTCTTTCTGGACAGCAGATTTTTTGTACCACAGCTTGGTATTGGATCTAGATATTAGATTCTTTTTGAATAAATGAGGTTAGTGAAATACACAGATAAATTAAATCAATCTTTTAAAAATTGTTGAAATGAAGTCTAGGAACAATTAATGTGTTAATTTTAAGTATTCTGCTACACTTTTCCATATCCACTTCAGAAATATTTTATAACCTTTGCAAACCAAAAAAGACCTACCAAAGAATATTTTTATTGTTGTAATCTAATTATGTTCCAAATGTTATTCCCAGTTAGTACAAAAAACAAAAATAAAAATAAAAACTGTTGAGACTTCCAGGTCACAGAACTCTTTCAAATATATTTTTATTATTAATTTGTGATCCAATTTGTAGTTCAAGTTCAACTATTTCCAGTCAATCCAATCAGTCCAAATTTTTCTCTTTTTTTCTTTTCTTTTTTGTAATCCTCCACAAATGAAGAACAACATTGAAAAAAATCAGGGAAAAAGCAATAAACTTCTTCAACTATTATAATCCAATTTCCAAACTTCCAAATTTTATATCCCAGTCAAAATAAAACAATTTCAAAAAACTCCAAATTCCAGGAAACAATAGTAACTCCAGGAGAAGGCAAAAAATAATCAAACAACAACAGCATAAAATGACAAGTCAATGTTCCAATGCAATAATCCAGGGGGGAAAGGTCAAAGAAGAAAATTAAAAAGAAGAAAACAATTAGTGGGTTCTTCATTGGTTTACATTAAGATGTAATTTCTCATATTTGTGTGTTGGAGGTATTCAACCATTGTTGTTTTAAAAGAAATCAGAATTTTGAAGGGTGTTGCCTGCTGAAGAATTGGCTTGGACTAGAGGATATGTGTAGCTCTTAGGCTGCCTGACTCCTGACTTTGCTGGATTCAAATCTAATTGTTTTCAGTGTTTTCCCCCTTACCTTTGAGTAGACATATATAAAATTGTGCTGTCAGTGAAAAGCATGCTTCATTCAAAGTTTTCTTCATTTTTTTAAAACGTTAGAATGTTCCTCCGGATCTCTCCATCTGCACTTTTGTGCTGGAACAATCCTTGTCTGTTCGAGCGCTCCAGGAAATGCTGGCTAACACTGAAGAGAAAGCAGAAGGGGTAGGTTGTGTTCCTTTACTTTGTAGTGAATGTGGAATTTAATACATCATAGTCAATATATAATTATTTGGGGTTATATTATATGTGGTGTTATATTATTTCATATTTCATTTAAAATTATGTGAACGTTTTCTGACAATTTCATATGGAAAACTTAGACTGTAATTCACACTTTATATCTAATTATGGTATTCTGTTTGTGAATTAGCAAAAAATAATTCAAAAATATTTTTCACATGACATCTGTAGTATATAGGACAAACTGTATTCTTGGAAGCCAGTTGTGTCCATTGTAACTTTAATTATTTGGATTATAATTCTTATTACCTGTTTATTAATTTTCTATTTAATCTGAAATATTTCTTCCAATTTTGTGTGTATCTCCTGTAATATTGTATAGGTATAAGTAGAGTTCTTCTAGGCTGCTATGACTTAATTAACTATACTTTCTCAAATATTGATTTGTTTCCTGTGTATCTCATGATAATAGTATTTAGCTATAGGGCTACATCCAAATTTAGTTCTAATTTTAAATGACCTGTTGAAATCAGGGAGACTTAAATTAGTATTGGCTAACAGAGCTCCTTCCTTTCAGTGGGCTGCACTGTTGGGCACATGTGTCCAGCTGTAGTAAGCACACACACCCAGCCAAGTCTCCTGAACAGCATTAATGTTTATTGTAAGAACATTACATGCAGGTAACTGATAACTAGCAGTTGGACCAACAGACCCCCGAAGGGGCTTAAGGCAAGAGCAAAGCCACTTGTTTATATACAGTCTCTGCAGCAGGTGCAGGGGAAGATACATTTACCCCTGGCTTCCCAGGAAGCGGAAACACAGACAACCAATCAGCCATCAAGTATACAGCACCCAAGACCTTGAGCATTATATGGGAATTGTTTAATGATTACAACAGGAACATGGTGCCATTGTAACAGCAATAATTAACCTTTTATAACAGTTGAAATAATACTTAATAAACCTTAATACACAACAGCACTGAATTTGGATTTATTGCTTGTTATCATATAGCATAGCCTTGCATTTATATATAATAAAAAAAAATCTGATGGCTTCTGCCTTACTTTAAAGAGACGTAGGAGGCTTATGTTACAATGATTGAAAGATTGAGATCTGCTAGAGGATATCTGAGTCATTCCTGCAGCTCAGTTTTTGAATGGTCATTACCTTGATTGGAAATGACTTTAATTAGGGGATCCCAGTAAACCAATAAGTGCATCATAGTGGCATAGGTGAAACTGAATAGAAGTAAAAACCAATTAGATTAGATGCTCAGTAAGATTCAAAGTGGTAGGATGGAAATATATGTCTGAAGTAGGAATATGTCTTTTAGATGTTATACGAATGGAATATGACTTTTAAAAAATGAAATCAGCATTCTTTACTTGCCTTGTAATATGCAAAGCTAGAAAGAGATTGAAGACTTAGTGTTGTGCCCAATTGAAAAAAGTTCTAGTTCTTAAATCTCTTTGTGTGAAAAATGATTCCTTAATTCATTGCTGCTTGTGAACTCTTTTTTTATAATGCAGCTGGTATTATAAGAGCTACTTGCAAAATATATTTTAAAAAAATGACCTCCACCCCTCTGCAGCCTTTTTGGCCTATGCACTCCAAGAACTGCCCTTCCTAAAGTCTCCCTGAGCTGGAGTAAGGGGGCTGACACTATCTTCTGTTTGAACTGTGAAAAGCAGAAGGCAGAGCCAGCAAGAGCCCTTGTGATGCAGTATTTCACTGCAGCCAGAACATTGTGAGTTTAGTCCTGGCGGGGTCAAGGTGACTCAACCTTTTATCCTTCCAAGGTTGGTAAAACAAGTACCCAGCATGTTGGGAGCAAAATGCTAATTAACATGTGAACTGCCCAGAGAGTGCACTAAGTGCTATGGGGCGATAGATAAGTGTCATTGCTATTGCTATGTAAGGGCCCACCACCATATCTGTCAAGTTCTGGACGCAAAAATAAGGGAAATTTTCCTCTGACAGGCGCGCATGCACAGTACCCCCTTTGTACATGCGCAGTAACCCCTTCACACATGCGCAGTAACCTTTTTGTGCATGTGCATCACTGCCGCCGATGGACATGCATGTGCAGTAACCCCTTCACACATGTGTACTGCCACCTCTGATGGGTGCGCATGCACAATAACCCCCCTTTGGCCGCTCCAAATTTGGGATGACGGTGGGAAAGAGGGGGAAGAGGGGTAAAATACGGGATTTCCCAGCCAAAATGGGATACTTGACCGGTATGTCCACCACTGGGTCAAGAGAAACAGGGCAGAACTCAAAAGACTGTGGCATTGCCATCTTGCTGGCAATGTTGGAAAAAGGGTTCCTTGTGATTTCTGCCTATCCCATTCTGATTCCTTTGAGCATATTGGATAGATCTAAGTGAGTAATTTATAAATACTGTAGATCACATTTAGTTTTTATGGTGGGTAGTGCTGGGTTTGGATTGTATCCCCGAGTCCCTCAGGCTGTTGTTTGACAAGGTAGCCACTGGGCAAGCATTGTGAATCATGTCAATGAAGTGCACATGCAGTGGACATTATGAGACAGCTTTGTGGTATGGCCAACATCTGTTCATGCAAATAGAGTTGGAACTGCCTGTGATGATCCTCCCCAACTGAGCCGGCCTCTGTGTGAGGCACAGCACTGCACAGGGGTCTGGAGTTTGCCCATCTGGGTTAAAGACATGACCAAGGGAATCCAACTGATCTAGTACCTAAGTTGCACAGCACTACCTTAGGAGATTACAAGTTTCTCAATTACACTGTTTTCAGGAGTTGAAAATATGCTGAGGCTCTTGGATTTGGAAGAGGAATAAAGTAAAAGTTGGGGAAGCTATGAAGAAGTTAAACAAGTGTAATTATAGTAGAACCTCGTAGAACGAAAATAATTGGTTTCATAAAGCACTTCGTTGTACGATTTTTTCATTGTATGATGCATTCATTATACGAGGTTCCACTGTATCTGGAAATATGAATATAAATTATTCTCCAATGGGTTATTTTTGTTTTTTCCTCATTTGTTTTCCTTTATGAGTGAAAAATCTCAATTGTTTTATAATTGAGCAAAAAGAGTATTTTGTTAAATTTGGATAACTCATTGAATAATTCTTTTGTAGGTAGCAAATGGCGGTCATTTTGACTGTGTGTGTGTGTGTGTGTGTGTGTGTGTGTGTGTGTGTGTGTGTGTGTGTGTGTGTGTGTGTGTGTGTGTGTGTGTGTGTGTGTGTGTGTGTGTGTGTGTGTGTGAACATCCTTTTGGAAAGATGCAAGGAATCTACCACTGGTGGTTTTCTGGTTCTTTGCTGTTTTCTCACTTGGGTAACAGATATAAGGCGCAGTTACAGAGTAACAAGTTATCAGTTATACAGTTTATATTTTTATCCCCATAGATAACATCTAATTTATCCTCAATTAGATGTTATTTGTCTTCAGCATAACAATATATAGAAAAACCTCTGTGTAAAGTGCTCATCTCTCAACCCCTGTGATCTGCTACTAACTTCATAGAGAGGGATTTCTTCCGTTGTTCTAGAAACAAGTGGGAATATTGTCTTTTTATAGTCTTGCTCGTATTTCTGTCAGTTGGATGAACTGAGAGATGACAGCAACAATCTCATTTCTTCTCTTTCTTTAAATCAACATCTAGACATCTAAAGAGTTTGATGTTTAGCTTCCTATACCCAAAATAGAATCAGAAAAGACTTGTTTGATGAGTCTTTTGTAAACCTTGTCAGGTTTAATTATAAAAATGTGTTTCAGTAGCATTCAGTAGCATTTTGCCCAGAATTCCTTTGTTTCTGTGTGATTTGTTCCAGATACTAGTGCTTCATTGCTGCTAGTAAAAACTAAGTTTTATCAGTCAGTTAAATTAGTCCATTTTATTTCATTCTAACTCAGGCTTAAGGTATATGAAACCCTCCTTCCAGTAAAATATACCATTCACCTTTATAGATTGAAACCCATGTTTCAGTGCAATCTGTAACATTGATGTATACTGCAATTTCATTTCACACTTTATCCATAAAAAAATGTTGCAGAATGGAGTGCTTCAATTCAGAGTATCAGCTACATCATCTTTTGGTATATTACATTCTCCCAGCTGCTTAGTTTTGCATTCTTCATTCCCAGTCAGTAAGTCAATGCCCACAGCCACGGAGAATAGTTTGTACTGTATTTGCAACTGTTGCTCCCACCCCCCCACTCTAGGTTTTTCCTTCCTAAACATGTTTTGTAATTCCTCCAAGCCTGTTAAATACCTCTCTCTTGCATGTGGCTGGTGTTTTGCCAACCTAAGGAAGTACACTCTGAGAATTAGCTTGTTGTTGGTAATGGATAAAATACAAATGATGAAATGAGTTTAAAATCACATTCCATTAGAAAGCAACACAAAGACTATTATTTCAGCACTCACTGATTTGAGCGAGGCTTGTTCAAAAAACCATTTCCCAGGAGCTCTGAGAAAATTTAGAGTAGGAGTTAGCTTCTAAAGTGTAGATTGTCCTTAATTGTTGGTTGCTTTAAATAGAATAATGCACTGCCTGTGGGATGCAGTGTAGAGATGTAACTTTATAAGTGATTTTCCCTTCCTGTGGGTTTCCTGGAGAAACCCTATTGTGATGCATACAGCAGCAAATTCAACTCCTTATGCCAGGGGTGCCCAAACCATGGCCCGCGGGCCATAGTTTGGGCACCCCTGATTTAAGAAGAGAAAATGGCAGCTTAAAATCTATCCCTTCCTGTTGCAAAACAGATTGCAAGGTCATTTTACTTCTGCTTCTGGTGGGAGGAGCCACGTGACCGGCCCGCTGAACCATATGACCGGCCTGTGGCCCGAAAAGTTTGGGCATCCCTGCCTTATACTATTGCTGTGATCTCCGTCTCCTGTTTCTGCCATCTGGTGGAAGATCCTAAAAGCAGATGGCAATAGCTTAGAAATGCATTAGAACACCATTCCTGTACTGAAGAGTTCCCATAGTAGGAACAAGTACCTAATGCCTGCAATTCATAGTGACCTTTTGGCTTCAGCATTACAGACTACCGCAGAATATGTTAGAACAGAGCTAGCAACACAAATAACAAAGAAACTAGTCTGCTTACCATTTTTAATGGTTTCATCCTAGTTCCCAGTGAGAAAGAAACTGACGTTTATCTCCTGCAGAAGATAATGTCACAATTTAGCATCCACAATTTAAATTCTGTATGAGAGGGGAATTCTTAAAGTATTCTTTATACTTTATTCTGATATAGTGCTGAAATATCCATGTACAGTATAAATTATTGCCATAAAGTCTCACTCGTACCTGTATATCTGAAGTAATGGACTTGTTCCATCAAAGCTCACATCAAAATATAGGATGTAGTCTTTAAGGTGCCACAACATTTTAGTCTTTATTTTATTTTTACTTTTTTGCTTTGTTTCTTGCCTAATATGCTTGCATAGACTAAAATGGCTTCCACTTGAAAAACTACAAAGGAGAACTGTGACTTATGACATCTTCAGTCTGTCTTCCCTAAAGCTTAGCAATGTCAGTGTTAACACTGAGACTTTAATATTAGTGTCGTTAATGTCTTAACAATAAAATTTCTTGCTGAAAATTATAAATTTAGCTTATTATATGAAAAGGAGCCCTTGTGGTGCAGTAGTGAAACTGCTGTACTGCAGCCAAAACTGCTGGCATTTTGAGTTTCATCCTGATGGGGATCAAGGTTGGTTCAGCTTACCATACTTCTGGAGTTGGTAAAATGAGTACCCAGCATGTTGGGGGCAAAATGCTCAATACCTTGTGAACCACCCAGAGAGTGCACTAAGCACTATGGAGCACTATACTGTATAAGTGTAATTGCTATTGCTAAAAGTTATAGCGTGTTAGAAACTTATTCATTTTAATAAAAAAAGGGAAAGCTTTCAAATTGCAAGTAAACAAGTTTCTCTTGTGAAAGTAATAGTTTATTAATAAATTATTAATGGGGGACAACGGGCTACAACTGAATCCCGGCAAGACTGAGTAGCTATGGATTAGGGCCCTGCATTATCTCAGGAGCTACCATCTTTGGTTCTGGATGGGGCTATTTTGCCCCAAACAGACCCAGTGCATAACTTGAGGGTCTTCCTGGACTCGCTTTTGCACAACTTCTTGTGATCCACCAGTTATGCCCACTCCTGGACCGGGACTCCTTGCTCATGGTCACACACCTCTACACTAGACTACTGTAATGCGCTCTACATGGGGATGCCCTTGATGACCATTCAGAGGCTACAACTGGTCCAGAATGTGGCTGCCTGGGTGGCGATGGGGTGCGGGCATTATGCCCGTGCCTTGCCACTGCTCCGGGAGTGGTTCCTGGTGTGCCTCCAGGTCCAGGTGCAATTCAAGGTGCTGGTTATTACCTTTAAAGCACTATATGGTAGTGGGCCAGGATACTTAAGAGACTTCATCACCCCAAGAACTTCTGTCCGTCCCACCAGAGCAGACCGGAGAGGCTCTCTGAAGATACCATCAGCTAGAGAGGTCCGACTCTCAAGCATTAGAAGGAGCGCCTTTTCCGTGTCTGCTCCGGCCCTATGGAACCTTGCTAACTGAGTTGTGCCTCCAGGTGGAGTTGTTGCCCTTCAGGAAAGAACTAAAAACCTAGCTGGCAAAGCAGGTGTGGGGCACGGGTGACATGGTGACCCCACCCTGATGGCTTATATAGTGTAGGCCCCTCTATTATTTTAGTCATTCTTTTAACTATAATTTTTAAATAACTGATGGGGAGGGTAGTCTTTAAGGTTTACTAAGGGCTTTTTAGGGTTTTTAATGTTTTATGATTGTAATGTTTTTATCACTGTTGTTATGCCACGCAGAGTCGCTCGTTCGATTTGGGCAGCAATATATAAAATTGAATGAATGAATAAATAAATAAATAAATAAATAAATAAATAACTGATAATCAATTATGTGTGCTAACATCACTGTTAACAGTTAAAAATTTAAAACTAAATTTCAAAATTATTTATACATCACTTGTAGCAAATTAATGTGCAATGTGTTATTTCTTGGGTTTCGTTTCTCCCTCCACTCTGAGAATGAGTCCATATGTGCATCCTCAGATTGGCATATGCAGGAATTCATGTTCTCAACTGTGTTTGAAAGCTGGAAAAAACAGCAGGGAGTGACAGTTGCTTAAGGTCTCACAGTGTGCTTTCATGTCTCTGAGAAGAGACTGAAGGATACCATATAACACGGAAAGCACTGAGGCATCTCTTTGGTGCATTGCCTATTTGACTCAATAAATTTTAAGACATTATGAGTTTAGAATGTTGCAAAAACATTGCTTTAATTTTTTGTGTTCAGTGGAAACAGAAGGGTAAGGTTACCACCAGGTCATTTGTGGCCTCAATATTTATATTGCAGACATAAAAACATTCAGAGGAAATAACTATACAGTAAAACCCTGACTTACATATGTCTCGAGTTACATAAAATTCGATGTACATAACCATTTTTGCACTAAAACCATGTCCTGATTTACATAAATGTCCCGATTTACATAACACAATTTCCTATGGGTTTGCTTCAAGTTAAGTAAAAATTCATTTTTTCTATGGGTCTGCTTTGAGTTAAGTAAAAAACTGATTTACATAAAAGTCTACGGAACAGACTTTTTACATAAGTACCATATATACTTGAGTATAAGCCGTGTTTTTTAGTCCCAAAAATGTGTCCCCAAAAGAGGACTCAGCTTATACTCGGGTCAACAACCACGAGGGTCCCAAGATTGATGGGTACTGCACCAGATTGAGATGTGACAACAATTTAGTTAATTTTACCATATGTTCATGTATTTTGGTTATTGAAAGTCACTAGCAGGTGCTACATTTCCCACCCTCAGTTTATACTTGGGTCAATCTATTTCCCTGGGTTTTCAGATCAAAATTAGGTACCTCAGCTTATATTCGGGTTGGCTTATACTAGAATATATACGGTAGGGGTTTTACTGTATTTGGGCAGTGTGGACTACTGCATGGGGAAACAGAAAGAGTCCTGTAGCAACAAAGGAAACATGTCGATACATGAATTGTAATAATTATGGAAGACCTCTATATAAAATTGTGAAATCTAAATTGAAATATGTCACATCCAGTGAAAGGATACTCATTTTTGCTTTTGTTTCTTCTACAGCTAGTTGATGTGGAAAAATGGGTATGTGTTTCTGATCCCCTTGATTCAAAATAACCCTTGTTTGGCACAAAAATTTAAATTGTCTGTTTTTTAAAAAATTCTGTATGTATTACTACACAAAATTGCTAAGCTCAAATCACATTTGAAAAAGAGTTTGTAAATGGTAAACATATTGTTAGATTGCTTAAATGGTTTCCCACTTATTAAATAACAATAAAAAATATTATTCCTGTAATAAAAAAAAAACATCACTCCTTTAAAATGAATTCTGCCTTGTAGGTTTGAGCTTTGCAATTTCATCTTCTAAAAATATTTCACTTAAACCTGTCACTATTTCATTGTCTCTACACATCTTAAATTTATAGTGCATGTAAGAACCACAATCCTTCCTGTATGTCTGTACTAGAGGTATTACTTTATTCACTTGTGCCAACATTAGTTCTTCAAGGTGATGAAAAGTTGCCAAAGAATGCACAGGAAGCAAATATCTACTTACATTTTGCCAACTTTTTAAACGTATTGGCCAAAATCCTATTCCATAAACTTATGGTCGCACAAGCTGATGATTTCACTGTTTATGTTCGAAAATCATTACTGATGGTCCTGGTCCTGGAAAGACTGAAGGAACTGGGCGTGTTAAGCCTTGAGAAAAGGAGATTGAGAGGGGATATGATAGCACTTTTCAAATACCTGAAAGGTAAAGAGAAAGGGCAGGTTCTGTTCTCGATCATTCCAGATTCTGTGATTCTATGATCACAGAGATTTCATGGTAAGAAGATTTCAGCAGGGGTTTACCATTGCCACCAGCTTTGAAGTAGTAAGAAAAGTGAGTCTGAGTTTCACTGTTGTTCCTTGTTCTGCCAGTGTCCCCTTCAACTTCTGCTACTCTAAAGTAACTGTCATCACCATCGACGTCCTCTTGCTCTTCCTTCTTAGATGCTGCTGTGACTCCTGTCCCCCAGTATATGTTCCCCTGCCTGAAACATTTCTCCTGCCCTGAACTATTCTAATTGTTGCTGTTACACTACCTCCCCGTAGCCACATCCCTGCATGAGCAAACGAAAACCAAGTTTACACTTTATCCTAAAATACTTAAAAGGTAATTAGCATTGAGTGACAAAAATAGAGGAATATATAGAATGAGCGAAGGTGATTAGAAAGTAGGACGTATAGGATTCTCCTAGAGTTTTTTATTTTTTTGGAGTTTGGCACCCATACCTTCTTGTCATGTGATGCTTTTTGTGACGCCTCTTGTGACTCCAAGCAAAATGCTAAGTGCATTTGTGTAAATGTATGCCCATGTCCCTTAACAGGCACAGGAAATATTTAATAATGAATGGAAAGTTTCCTGTCTCTTTCCTTACAGGTTCAAAGATTTCCTAGAGCTCCATTTTGTACAGGTGAAGTCTTTGGAGCCTAGGGATAGGGAATGGGGCTTTATTTGTAAAAATAAAATCACAGCCAGATTGCCATTGCCAGGATCAGGAACGCCAGCAGTGATTCAATGACAATTTGTGCTGTTAAAGTCTCTGCTGCACTCCGAGAGAGCTAGAGAATCCCAAAGGCTTACCCAGAACAAATGGGAGCCTTAAGGAAGCTAGGAACCTGAAGAAGAGGGGAATAAGAAGCTTTCCATCAGTTTAAATTAAATATCACCAACACCTGATCTAGGGTATAGTAAAAGGTTTCCCCCTCTGTGTTATAGTTAGATCTGGCTATAACTAGGATATAATTTTTTGAAATGAAATTCTAAATTATTTGTATGTGTGGCTTGAGGCACTGTATATGATCACATTAAGGAAAATCACAATATGAAGTGAATTACAGTAAAACCCGACTACATATGCCTTGAGTTACATAAAATTTGATTTACATAATGATTTTGTGCTAAAACTATGTCCCGATTTACATGATTTCGTATGGGTTTGCTTCGAGTTACATAAAGATTCTTTTTCCTATGGGTTTGTTTTTCCTATGGGTTCGCTTCGAGTTACGTAAAAATTCATTTCCCTGTGGTTTTGCTTCAATTTTCATAAAAATTTCATTTTCCCTATAGTTTTGCTTTGAATTACATAAAAAAACAATTTAAGCAAAAGTTTATGGAACTGATCCCCCCCCCCCACCCATAAGTAGGGGTTTTACTGTACTACTTTCTGGCATTCAAATTCCAAAACGACGGCCCTGTTTATCATTACAAGTGCCTTTGAGCCACTTAGAATTTTGGCCTAAACTTTTTTGGATGGCTCATGCAATTTAAAAATAGGGAATATTTTGTTTGATGTGACTGAAATAGAAATTTGGCCCATAGTAAAGCTGAACTACCATGCATTAAAAAAAAGAAGAAGCAGCAGCAGCAGGGAGACCATTCCTCCCTGTGGTAGTGGTGGCTAACCTTGGTACTCCAGCAGTTCCTGGACTTCAATTACCAGAAGCCCAAGTCAGCACACATGATGATCAGAGCTTCTGGGAATTGAAGTCTGAGAACAGCTGGAGTGCCAAGGTTAGCCACCACGGCCCTATGGAACAAAATGGCATGTGAATTGTGAGTGATTATGAAGACTGGAAATGAAAGATAGACATAGCTAATACAAATGGTTTGCACATAAGAAATATGATAATGTTGAGATTAAGAAAGAGATGTTTTTTTAAAATTACTTTTTGGTCCTGAAGATATGGAAGTTACATTGTATATTATAATATACAATGCATAATTATTTATGCCAGGGATTCTCAACCTGCGGCCCATGGGCCGAATGCAGCCTGTGGCACCATTTCATCTGGCCCCCACTGCCTCCACCACACCAGGAAGTGCCATGTGGTGGAAGAAGGGTAAAATGGCTGTCCAGCCCCCAAAGCTGACTGAGGGAGTGGGACCCAGCCCTCAGCTTCAAAAGGTTGAGAACTCCTGCTTTATGCAATGGGTACTGAAACAAATCCTCATTCTCAACAATTTTCCTATTTTGTATACTGAGACTTCCTACTGAATCTTCCCTGTTGCCAGCAAGGTTTCCCAGATTTCCGCAAAAACAAAACCCCAGGTCCCACGTTTTCCTTTAAGTATCCATTAATTCATTTTGGGTTTTGCTGTTCTATACAAGAAACAGACAAATCCTGTGTAGCCAGATGTCCTTTCCAAAGCATCCTGTGTGGGAAAGCTACGATTCTATGCAGGAATTATAATAATCCAGTGAAGCCTGGCATTTTCCTTCCTTCCTTTTCTGAGTGAATCATTTACAGTAAAGATGCATTCTGCACATAAACAGCCTGGCAGTTCTTCTGGAAAAAAAAGGTGCAGTATAATAAAAACAGCTGAGAATTCTTGTCAATTTCCTGAAACGCTTCTTGAATGTGGGAGACGAGAAAGTGTGTAGAATAATCTTCCTGCACGAAGAAAAGAGAGTCTCTCTTACCCCTTTTCCTATTTCTCTTTGAGAATGAGAGGCTGCCCACCAGCTTTATGGCTTTGACCTGGTAACAGATTTCTAGTAGTAGAGTCACACTTTATAGTATAGGTTGAAGAATAAAACTAAAAAGGATGGGCTTTGATATGTGTAGAGACATTCTTTCAAAGACATGTTGTTTAAGAGCAAAAGATAGTTCTCAGGTATTGTTATATGTACCAAGAATGATTTAGAATACCAGTCCAAGTGCAATGCAGAGTGATTTTTTATAACAATCATGGGTGTAATTATTTTGTCTGGCTGGACATCCACTACGGTAACGGAGTAGACCGTACAGCCAGCAACTCAACGTGGAGTGTCAGGTGGTGGTTAACTAACCTGACTCCCTAAAAGGGGTCAACAGCTATGGGCGGATGAGCCCCTTTAGGTGGGGTGATGGTCACCTCAGTGGAGGAAATGCTACTGGAAACCATCATTTGGGCCCAACAGCAAAATGAATGGAGGAGGAACTCTGATTCCCAACAGTCATGGAGGTAGAAGAGGCCATGCCAAATGGACTGAAGGCACACCTTGTCCATATCCTCAAGGCTGCAGCAGTCCATTGCAGTCCCAGTGTTAAATCCTGCATGTCTCATCTCATGTGTGCTGCAAGAGATGGCTCAAAGATCATAGTGTGTGGGTCACTTCATGGCAAACTGGGATCCACCTTAAACAAATTCATGCCAGTGACATTTTTCTTGCTTCAGGAAAAAAATGCTTTCTCATATACAAGTTGCAGTTGACGACGATTCCAAGAGGATACTGGCCTCTGACAAGTGAAAGTGCTTCCAAGTCCAGAGTACGCTCTATCATCCCGATTAATAAGATATCAATCATTCATCTATGTTTAGCAGTATTGCTACATCCCACAGAGACATTGTTAGCTCCTATACTGTAAGTCATGATGTTGAACACATCATCCCTATTGTTGCCCCCATGACACCCAAAAGAAAGAATGTCTTCGTGTTTGAGGATGCTAACAAGATACAGAAAACTATCTTTGCTGAGTTCGGGTCAGCCAAAGGATGGGAGTCAGCTTACAAAACACAGCCAAGAGAGCCATACTTTATACATACGGTACCTATGCCATACTTTACAGTGGACTACCTTCTGAACTCATGTTCCATTTGAATGATGTTCCAACCCAAGACCTATTTAATGCTAAAATAAAATAAGAAGGGAGGGTAGGGACCTTACTGTTTACCCATCAGAAGTTGGCTTCTTGACTGAGCTAGCAATCAGGTCACTTTTCTTAGTCTTCCCTATGTTGTTCAGATGTGTATTTCTATCTAACCCATTTGTTTCATTATAGTGAGCTGTGTATTTTTCTTCTGAAATTCTGTTAAAAGAATAGTATTTTTTATAATTTTTATTAATTTTCATAAAATAACAAAAATATAATAAACAATACAAAATGGAAAATAAAAAAGATACATAAACAAAAACAAATTAATACATTAAATTACATATACTCTATTATAATAGCACTGTAAACAATACCAATTCTTGAACCTCATTTATATCATACCTTCTTTGCAGGCGCACCCCCCAAAAAAGGACTCAGACACTGGTGAAAGTGGATAACGGCATTAGGCCACATTTATTGATTCATGCCCTAGTCCGAATTATAAATTTCGATTGGTACTCAACCAATTATAATTCTTAAGGCAAACAGGCCGCAGTAACACTGGTAAGGTACCTCCCAAAATTGCCCATGGCAATTGGCTACAATGTATCCATTTGTATCAATTTGTTTGTTGGCAACAAACAAATTGTTGACCGTAGTCAATAAACTAACTACTGACCCCACCCTCTGATGCGTATCCGTAAAATAACGGGGTGATGCATGCTGCTTAGCTCGTGCCATCACCCCATTGCCTGGTTCGTTGTTGACCGGACAACGTTAACCAACTTGTGCCTATCTAGTGTTGTCCAGTCAATTGCGAACCTGTCGGGTCATAAATATTTACCTTACCAGTGCTACCCGCCCATGTGACCAAAGTCAACAGCAATAAAACCCCTATATCAAACCATAGCAACAGTGTGGGATGGGCAAAAAAAGCCAGAACCCAATAGCCAATTGTAGGTTCCAGCCAAAAATTCCCACGCGGCCCCGAAGCGACCAAAATATCACACTGTTAACTGGGGGGGGGGGTGGAGGGAAAAACTTCTCCTCTCCGTCGCTTTCGCAAAATGGCAGCTCGGCTGCCTCGTGGCCACCCCTTTTAAAAGGGTGCTGGCCACGCCCCCTAACTACCCGGATGCCCAAGTCCGGTGGGGGGAGGCCCGCAAAGAGCATGGCGGCCATTTTGGTGCCGCGCTTGCATTGCAGGCGCACCCCCCAAAAAAGGACTCAGACACTGGTGAAAGTGGATAACGGCATTGGGCCACATTTATTGATTCATGCCCTAGTCCGAATTATAAATTTCGATTGGTACTCAACCAATTATAATTCTTAAGGCAAGCAGGCCGCAGTAACACTGGTAAGGTACCTCCAAAATTGCCCACGGCAATTGGCTACAATGTATCCATTTGTATCAATTTGTTTGTTGGCAACAAACAAATTGTTGACCGTAGTCAATAAACTAACTACTGACCCCACCCTCTGACGCGTATCCGTAAAATAACGGGGTGATGCATGCTGCCTAGCTCGTGCCATCACCCCATTGCCTGGTTCGTTGTTGACCGGACAACGTTAACCAACTTGTGCCTATCTAGTGTTGTCCAGTCAATTGCGAACCTGCCGGATACCTGTGGGTCATAAATATTTACCTTACCAGTGCTACCCGCCACACAGGGAGGCATCCATGATGACTCACCGCCCCCCCCAGACCATCAGCTCGGTCGCCAGGCCTGCTTGCATCACACCCAGAACGAGGTACATACCTCTGACCGACAGGTGTACCCCTTCTCCTGCCTACCAGCAAAATTTGTTCGTAAGCAGATCATCCGGACTCCAATGGCCATCTCACAGCCATGCTCAGCACGGGCCGGAGCCACAGCCCCGTCCACTGATGCCGGAACAGTCCAAACTAGGGAGATCCGCGTCTCCCCTAAATTGGTGTCTCGGCACGATGTTAGACCATAGCGACCATATGTAAGCCATACATAAAATGCCAGGTCACAGCCCCTCGACAATTTAATAACAGCAGTGATCCGTATGAGACCGCTGCCGCCGAGGCGCCTGCAAAACATCGGGCGGTCCAGCATCCCTGTCAGACAGCAGGAATGGCCACAGTTCCTGCCCCCATGTGCCGCACATACCATACCATAGCAGATGTGCGGATGCACACAGCCCAGCCGGGGTCCACTCTCTGTCGCTGCAGCATATACTGCCGCCCAGTGTACATAGCTGCGGCCCACCAGCCCCCTGCCACCGGTGTGCTGAGACCCCTAGGATCTGTAAAAGAGGAGAAAAAGGTGAAGGACATAACTAGGTACTCAAACAGTGAGGGGATGTACATATTTGAAATTGCGCGTAGACGCCTAGCCACCTCCGAGTACCCCAAACGTAGCCACGATCAACACGACGCCTATCTTAAGTAAATGGTGCCAAAATGGGCACCACACCGCGAAACGCGGGACCGGTCACCCTCAGGGACTGTACTAAGGTAAGGGTAGACCCAACCCGGTGGCAGAAAACAGGCTGGGGCGCCCAGCAGGCACTGTCGAACATTCAGGTAGGGCACCAACCGGACAGATGTCTCAAAAACTTAGTAGCAGTATACACCACTGCCTGCACCGTGCTGAATAACCCGTGAGGACCGCATCCCCACTCGAGCCCACTCATGTGTGACAGAGACATCTTCGAGTTCCAGTGCCCTACGAGACACATCCGCCTTACACCGTTGGCACCAACTTCGGCACCCACTCACTGATGCGGAGCGCTCCAAAAAAGGCTACCGTGGTAGCTGCGTGGCCAAGAGCCACCTCACACCTATCTGTACATAAGCAATGCCAGCCTCGTGCAAGGTGGGTAGAAACTCTGGGAACAGGGGTGACGCGCGTAAGGGCGGCGGACACGTTCCCGTGTCCACCCCTCCCAAACACGACGCCTGAATGCAGAGTGATACGCCTTACACGTACGAGGTGCCAACGACATGTCCGGTTCCCCTCTCCTTGCCAAACATCCAACTCTCAGCCAAAAGTGGCGAGTGGAATCCCTCTGCTTCAAGAGTACGGCACAGAACCAGGTGATCTGCTGTAATGGAGAGCAGCAGAATGTCATTATAAATACCCATAACATGTCTGGCCTAGAACAGCACATTAGGCGTAGGCTTCTCAAGAGAGTAGACGGACTAATGTCATGACCTTGGGGGATTTGCATGTCTGGGTGTCGACAATGTTCACCACTACCGCATTGTCACACCGAAATTGGACCACTGAGTAGGCCCACCCCTTGCACCATAGCATCAGTGCTCTCCAAATGGGAAAAAACGCAAGGCAGGTAAGATCGCAGGGCGATCAGCCCGGGAGCCGGAGGTATCTGACCGTACTAGATATCTAAGGCAGACCACTAGGTCTGACTTCCCATAAGATACCCATCCAAACCCCGGAGTAACTTGAGCCAGAGCAAACCCATCAAGGGGGGGGGGCAGTGAATTAACTACAATTCCCAAGGGCACACTCGATGTTTGGCAATCAATGCCAAAATCGCACATGGACATCCAAGCCACCGTATCACCAGTTAACCTGGATGCCCGCGTGACAGCATCGAAGTAAAAATTGTGATGCTAGAACATGGGACCTCGGTCTATTCAGGCGCCAAGGTGACACCCAGTTCCCACCTGAGTGTCTGAATCGTGATGAGGAGACGCGTACACGTGTCCAAGTCCCGTTTAACCCCGGACCCAAAAGTTGCCGAGGTAATGGGCTGGAGACCGAGACCCCAACCTGTGAGCCAATGCCCACTGAGTAAAAGTCCCACATCGGTCGGGTGCTGAACCTGAATTAACGCATTCAGAAAGGGATCGGCATTATCTAATTAAAATTCCCCCAAAACCTAAAAACCCGATAGGTCTAAATCATGGGGTGTACTGGCAAAAAGCTGGAAGCCGAGTGCATATCCCACTGTGCCAAAACGGCACCAGAATTGCGTGAGCACGCCACCCATAGTAGCCGAGGCAACTACGAGTACCTGACCGAACAAGGTCATCAGGAAGGTCATCCCTGAACAGAACACCCACAGGGTGAGCTGAATGAAGGATTATATTACATTCACCCTTTTTCTAGCTCAGTATGAGCTTCATGGGGGATACCTTCGACTAAGGAAAGGTGGTTCCAAGAAGGGCCCCCGCTACTCTCATGGCCCCCAACTTCCGTAACTGTGGACCGTGGAGCCCCCTCCCCGTTACCCTGGACGGGAACCCGATTAGTAGCATCTTGGGGCCCCCAACACCCCCGAATGGATATAAAGCCCCATTGAAAACCCTCCAGCAGGTCTCCCGCCCCATCCCATCTTGGATGAACTGAGTGACATCCCTCCAGGCTGACTATAATTGGGGCGGGGGGGGGGGCTTATGACAAAGTTAGTTACTTTAGACAGAGCTCTGATCGCCCCTGTGGACCCCCACCTCTGCCCCGCAACCCACCAACCCGCGGGCACGCGGAGGCGGCGTGAGGGCCAGCGCAAAAAAGGGGGGCACTAAGTCGGTAAAGACCGTGGTGCTTAGTACACCCATCGTCAGCTGAGCAGGCCGGACACAGTAGGCGGGCCGGAACCCCCCGCTCGACCAGTTTGTGTGGAGCCAATGTCTGAACAGCCCGCTGCTCAGCATGACCACCATGGTGCCAATCACCAGGCACCAGTCCCGTGGGAATGATGTACACGAGCACCCTTGCTGACAGGACTCATTCCACCTCCCCTCGGGATATAGAGCCACCCTCGTCCACCTTCCTCACCATGAGCCAACCGTCATGGGCCCATCCGATCGACATCAGGATGGCCCGAACAGTCCAAGCCCTGCGGCATACCATAATACGTACAAGGTATGCCGACAACCAGTTGGCCCCAAGGTGCGCGGTGGCTAACGACGATGGGACATCTCTTTGTCTCAGCCGTCCTGTCCTTCTCTTTCCCCCCAGTGGGCTCGCAGTTCAATAGGGAGAATATCCACATGTCCCCCTCCAGCCCTTACCCCTCATGGCCGGCGGCCAATAATCAACCGGGGCAAGTAATAGCCAGCCATCGGCAAAGCCATTGACTGCACATTCTGTATAAAGGGCCTATGCAGCAGGATCCAGACAGCCCCTGCGATGCTCAGCACTGTCCCGAGGGCGGACACCCCAGTGCGTGGTGGCTTACTATGGCGGGACCACACAATGTCTCTATCCTCCTGTCCGTACTTCCTATCCTTATTGGGATCTCAGTTCATAGGGAGGTACTCCCCCCCACCAAATCTTTTCCCTCACGATCTGGGGCAGGTGATCACTGGGGGGCCATGAATAACCAGTCGTCGGCAATGCCATTGCCGGTACTGGATGAACGCCGGACATACACAGCAGGACCTGGACAGCCCCTGTGACGCCATGTACTGCCCCGGGAGCGTAAACCCCCACCCCCAACCTCGTGCCAGAATGCAACCAAGGGGCACTGGGATAGGATGGCGAGTGATGCCCCCCAGCCTCAAATAAGCGAGGCAAAGAGCATTGAGCCCCCACTGCTGGAAATGGACTGTGATGTGTGTGCATTCAACTTGAACCGAATACTCACAAGTTGCACCCCCGTGAGCCGCCCCCACTGGGGGTTCCGGCCCACGGTGGGCGTCGGAGCTCGCGACCGAAATCGAGCTCTGAGGCGACCTCCAACGCACTCCAGCCGCAGTTCCAGACAAACGGTGAGCTGCGAGACAGCGGCGGGCACAGGCCGACGTGTCACGAGAAGCTCGACCCAGCTGTCGTGTACCCTCAGACAGCTTTCGGGGTTGCATGGCAATATTGCCCTTCCTCCACCACATGGCACTTCCTAGTGGGGTGGAGGCAGTGGGAGACCACATAAAATGGCATGTGGGCCACATCTGGCCCACGAGCCACAGGTTGATAATCTCTAGAGCAACCAGGAACATTATCTGATAGACACAGTAAATAGGTGGGCCGGACGGCCCGCTAGGTATTGGGCCAGAGGCCCTAATTTGAGAGCCCGGGCCAGAATAGGGCCATGCCCAAAACTCTGGCCCCCAATGGGTAAAAACGTGCTGTGAGCCAGCACAATGCCCTCCCCCCAATCGTTCCGGCCCGTGGCCGGCAGCCGTGGGCCGAGGGCCGGATCCTCTGAAGGGGGCTGAAAACAGGAGCTCAATCTGTCCTGCAGTACACAGGAAGTGAAACCACTGACCTTCAACTTTCCAGTCAGTGTCTCAGGCACTTAACACTCCGTGTCTTAGCCACTTGAGCCACCGCGATCCCCCTACGAACAAGAAAACACCATGGGGAATCGAACTCCCAGCCTCTGGCTTTACAGCCAGATTCCTAAACCAATGAGCTATCCAGCAGTTCTGCTCAGTTACAGGCAAAAAGGAAACCAATAGGAGCGAAATCAAGGCTCTTGCAAAGAGGCAGCAAGGTAAAAGGAAGCCTCGCACAGAGGCTGACAGAGGGGGAAGCGACGGAGCAGATTCCTCCTCCCCGTCGCTTCTAAAAGAATCCAGCCTCTAGCACAGAGGCGAGAGAAAACAAAGCCTCGAGCAGAGGCTAGCAAAAAGGGGGGGGGGCGCGACGGAGAAAACTTCTCCTCTCAGTCGCTTTCGCAAAATGGCAGCTCTGCTGCCTCGTGGCCACCCCTTTTAAAAGGGTGCTGGCCACGCCCCCTAACTACCCGGATGCCCAAGTCCGGTGGGGGGGCCCGCAAAGAGCACAGCGGCCATTTTGGCGCCGCGCTTGCATACAACATATACCCCACGATTTACGTCTTTTCATGAACATCTATACTATATATCACTTGTCAACAATTATGTTCTCATCATTTCATTACTTTTAATT
The DNA here is from genome assembly GCA_035047305.1 of Bradypodion pumilum. Lineage (NCBI taxonomy): Eukaryota > Metazoa > Chordata > Lepidosauria > Squamata > Chamaeleonidae > Bradypodion > Bradypodion pumilum. The sequence goes on along the minus strand of JAWDJD010000001.1, from coordinate 81,012,140 downwards.
GTATGTTTAACATTTCAAAAACTTATAAGGTTCAATCTAATATACTACAAAATAATAATTATAATACCCTGTGATATATAGAAGCCATGAGGAACAGATTTCTAATTTAATCTTCCCAAAAACTTATATGTTGAGGTACTGGCTTGTCTCTTTTGTCCCCTATTAATACATGCTCCACAAATGGCCTCCATATTTCCCTGAACTTGTTCTCCTTCAAAATACCTTTCTTCACGTTCAATTCACATGTCAATTTATCATTTAAGGCAATTTCCCACATTTCCTTATACCATTCGTCTATTTTCAAAACTAAATCACTTTTCCATTTTCTTGCTATACATAGTCTTGCAGCTGTTAACATTATGGATAACAATTCTTTTTTATTTATATTCATATTTATATTATCCAATTCTGTCAATAAGGTGATACTTGACTCCAGGTTGAGATCAAGTTTAAAAATCTCTGATATCTCTTTCTCAATTCATTTCCAAAAAGCATCAGTCACTTTACAGCTCCACCACATATGCTCATATGTTCCATGATTGCTTTTACATCTCCAACAATTTCTCATTCTGCTATTATCCATTCGATGTAGCTTAATTGGAGTCAAGCACCACCTTCATAATATTTTATAATTATGTTCTTTTAATCTAATAGAAAGATAATAATATAAGAACATATAAGAACATAAGAACAGCATTGCTGGAACAGGCTACAGCCCATCCAGTCCAGCATTCTGTCTCACACAGTGGCTCACCATTTCCTTCAGGGTATTCCCAAGGAGATGCCTTCACCTGCTTAGGATTCCCTGGAAATGGCATTGAGAGATATCCTGCCTATCTCTCCAACCCCGAGGTTATCCTTAAGTATCCATAATTCTAGCCATTGATACCCTTGTCCTCCATGAACTTGTCTAATCCTTTCTTAAAGCGGTCAAGACTGACAGCTGTCACCACTTCTTCTGGTAGGGAGTTCCATAGACCAGTAATCCTCTGGGTGAAAAAGTACTTTCTATTATTATTATTATTATTATTATTATTATTATTATTATTATTATTATTATTATTATTATTATTATTATTATTATTATTATTATTATTATTATTATTATTATTATTATTATTATTATTATTATCTTCCATTTTGTTTTTCCAATTTGATTCGGGAATTCTTATATTTAAGTCCTCCTCCCATAACGTTCTCAAGACATTTTGTGAGTTTTCATCCTTTTTTAAAATTTTGTATATTTTACTTACTAACCCTTTTATACCCATTTCTCCTTTTCTTATTTTGCAAATCATCTCTTCAAATTCTGTTTTATCCCTCTGTAAACTAAACTCATCTTTATATCTCTTCCCCCATTTATTTACCAAAATTACTTGTAACCAATTCAATTTCATCTGTTTGAACACTTCAGCTCTTAGTTCAGTTTTATCACACATCTTTATCCAATCTTTCAACAGAAACACATCCTTTCTCAAAAGTATGTCCTTTATCCTTTTATCTACTTTTACATGAAACGTCTTTATATCTTCCATATACATTATCAGAGATACTTCTGGTGCAAGTTTGCCCTTAGTGTTTTTCCAAACATTGCTTTTGTCAACTGATTTTTTGTCTTTATCTTTATCTCCTTATCCAAGAAAATTGCATTACCATTTCTTTGCAATTCTTTCATCTCTATCTCATCCCAGATAACCTCAGACTTTGCTATAATCTTTGCAATATTTTTTAATTGAAATGCTCTATAATAATATTTAATATTCGGAAGACCCAGACCACCTTCTTTTTGCGGTACATACCATAAACTTTTTGTTAAACTTGGTCTTTTCCCTCCATTACAAAAAGTATTTAACATACTCTGAAAATTCTTTATATCTTTTTCCTTTAATTGAATTGGAAGAACATCAAACAAAAAGTTTATTTTTTGGCAGTAACTTCATCTTGCATAACACAACCCTACCAAATCAGGACAAATTCAACTTACTATATTGTTTTATTTTTTCTTTAATTTCCATTCTTTGTTTATCATAATTCAGTTTCTTAAGTTCTTCAATTTTAATTGTAATATTTATTCCTAAATATTTAATGCTATTTTTAATTTGTATATTATATCTTTCCTTTATCTTTTTTTGTTCTTCTTCATCTACATTACAAAGAATTGCCTCTGATTTATCCCAATTCACTTTTAATCCTGTCATTTCCTTGAATTCCCTAAAATGTACCTGAATTCGCTCCATTGCTTTTACCAGATTTTTCATTATAATCATCATATCATCTGCATATAAACTAATTTTTATACCTTCTATTCCTTCAATCTTTTTATCTTCCCTTATAAATGTCGCTAATAGTTCCATAGCCATCACAAATAATATTGGTGATAATGCAAGCGCGGCGCCAAAATGGCCGCCGCGCTCTTTGCGGGCCCCCCCACAGGACGAAAGATCCGGGTAGTTAGGGGCGTGGCCAGCTCCCTTATAAAAGGGGTGGCCACGAGGCAGCCGCGCTGCCATTTTAGCTAAGCGACGGAGCGGAGAAGTTTTTTCCCTCTTACCTCCGTCGCTTTTGCCTTGACTGGGAAGCTTTTTGGCTGCTGATTTTCTTCTTTCGGCTTCCCATAGGTTGGACTGAGATGCCTTCGACGAAGAAGGTGGCCGCAAGCGCGGCTCGTGCGGTTCGGAGGCGCAATCCGGGTCGGAGGACCGCGGCTGCGCCTCCCCAGCAGCCGTCTTTGCCTGCACCCACCGGGACCGGTGGGATGGGGTCTATTCCCCCTTGGCCGGAGGCTGGGGACCCAAGCATGGGTCCAGCAAGGGCTGCGGCCCGCGGCCCGCAAGCGGTGGACACCGCTCCTGGTGCTTCCCATTCTACTGGGCCTTCCTCTATAGGGGCGCAGCTCACTCCGGGGCCTTCCAGCCTTGGGGGGTAGTGTGGTCCCCTTCCCTGGCAGGTGCCTACATCGGCCCTACCGGGCCTGGGTGTGGGGTCATGGCCCTATTCGGGCCCCGGGGTACTGGGACCTGTACCCACGCCTGTGGCAGGTGGGCCGGCTGGCCCTTGGCCCCACGTCAATGCCCTTGAGGCATCCCTGGCTCGGGCCAGCCACGCTGGGGCTCCCTTTGGGGTTCATTTTGACGCGTCGTCTGCTGGGCAGCGGCAGGCGACGGGACGGGTCGAGCTGCTTGAGGCGCGTGGTGCGACTTCGGCCACTGCCTCGCAGCTCCCCAACCAACAGGCCAGTGCGGGTCAGGCTCCAGTGATGAGCTCTATGGCAGTCGTGAGCTCCGACGCCCCCAGTGGGCCAGAACCCCCGGTGGGGGCGGCCCGCGGGGGTGCAGCATGTGAGTATGTGGTCCAAACTAGTGCACCTACACACGTGGCCACGTTGGGGGGGCTTTCCAATGGCCTTGGCCTCGTGTGGGTGGTGCGGCGGTACAGCCGCTGACGCCCCACCCGGCGACGACAACTACCACCCAGGGCCCCGGGGTGGGGGGTGTTTCCTACCCTGTGGGGAATGTTTTGGGGGTGGCTGGGCTAGTCCAAGCCCCTTTCCAAATGCCCGCAGTTTCTGTGGTGCCTGTCTCGGCCTTGCCGACAGCGGGGTATTCCTTACCACTGGGTGACCACTTGGCACAGGCCACCAAGGAGAAAATATGGCGGGGGGAGTATGTAGATATCTTCTCACTCCTAAACAGGGAGCCCACCAAGGAAGAGAGGGAGGGGCAGGATGAGAAGGATAAGGAGCAGGCACGTCGTCGCAAGCCACCACGTACGTGGGCCAACTGGCTCCAGGCTTACCTCATCTACATGGCGGTGTACCTGAGGGCCCGGCCGGATTTGGCAATTCCGATGGTCCAGTATTTGGACAACATCTATCGGGCGATGGTTGACTTTCCGGGCCCGTCGTGGTTGGCTTATGACGAGGAATTCCGTATGCGGATTCCCCTGCACCCTGAGATGAGGTGGGATGAGCCATGCCAGAGGCTTTGGCTTCTGTACATGACACCCCCGCGCCCCGCGCCAGGGGAAAGATACCATTGTGGACATGCGGTCCAGCGAGCGGCTCCAGCACAGGTTCCCCGCCAGGTGGCGGGGCAGGGGGTTCCAGCCCGCCTGCTGTGCTGGACTTTCTCGTCCAATGGTTCCTGCAATAGGAAGAATTGCAAGTACAGACATGAGTGTCCCACCTGTGCGGGCCCCCACGCAGCCTCTGCCTGTCCCAGGCCTGGAGGGACGCGGGGCAGAGGGAGGGGCGGACAGTGGGCTGGCAAGACTGCCGCAGATGGAGCTGGTTCACCGAAAGGCTCCCTCCCCAATTAATGTGGACATGTTGGAGCGTTGGCTCACATTGTACCCGAAAGGGGAGGACGCGGATTATCTCCTTCAGGGCTTTAGGCAGGGGTTCCGTATCCCTTTCATGGGTGATAGGTCCCCCCAGGATGCCCCCAACCTTTTGTCCCTTAGGGGGAGGGAGGAGGTGGCTGCTGCCAGCAATAACAAGGAGGTCGATGCGGGCAGGGTCGCTGGCCCTTTCCCTGCACCCCCGTTCCCCAATCTTAAGGTATCGCCCCTGGGCCTGGTTCCCAAAAAGTCTCCAGGCGAGTTTCGCCTTATCCATCACTTGTCCTACCCAGCCGGCCGATCGGTCAACGATGCTATCCCTGATGACCTTTGCTCAGTCAGGTATACATCTTTTGACCACGCGTTGCGCATGGTGCGCTCATGTGGCCCGGGTGTGCTGCTGGCTAAGTGCGACATTAAGTCGGCTTTTCGCCTCTTGCAGGTGCACCCGGGTGACTTTGAATTGCTGGGTTTCAAATTTCGGGGCGAATATTACTTTGATAAGGCCATGCCTTTTGGCTGTTCCATCTCATGCTCGGCTTTCGAGCGTTTCAGTACCTTCCTAGAGTGGGCTTTCGTCCGCAGGTCAGGGTCCCGGTCTGTAGCCCATTACCTGGATGACTTTTTATTCGGGGGTGAACGGGGCTGGGACACGTGTACACGTCTCCTCAACACATTTCAGATGCTAATGGAGGAACTCGGTGTCCCTTTAGCGCCCGAAAAGACCGAGGGCCCATCTACCCAGCTAGTCTTCCTGGGGGTGGAGATTGACACGATAGCGCAGGCGTCTAGGTTACCACGGGATAAGGTGTCAAGGATAGTGGCCCTTATCTCGGACTTGCTTGCCAAGCGCAAGGCATCACTGAGAGAACTGCAGGTGCTACATGGTCACCTTAATTTCGCTTGCAGGGTGGTCGCACCGGGCAGGGCTTTTGCCCGGCGCTTGTGCGACGCCATGGCAGGATTATCCAGGCCTCGCCATAGGGTTCGGCTTACCCGGGGTATCAGGGCAGACATGCTTGTCTGGTTACAGTTCCTGAGGGAGTTCAATGGGGTCTCATTTTGAAGGTATGACCTCCTGGCTTCCCCTCATTTCCAGATTCAGTCTGATGCCTCGGGATCCCTGGGTTATGGGATGTACTTCAATGGGAAGTGGGCCTATGGTGGGTGGCCACCGGCCTGGGCAGGCACGGGTCGCCTGCGTGATCTCACATATCTGGAATTTTTCCCCTATTCTGGGTGCTTTGATGCTATGGGGCGAGGAGTGGGCCAACTCGGTCGTGCATTTCTGGTGTGACAACGCGGCTGTGGTCCACATTGTCAATGCACAGACTTCTAAATTGCCCAGGGTTATGGACCTAGTGCGCCAGTTTGTGTTGCGCAGCCTGCGCCTCAACGTCCTGTTCAGGGCCAGGCATGTCCCAGGGGTTAATAATGATATTGCTGACACTTTGTCCCGCCTACAGATCTCCCGGTTCCGTGCCTTGGCCCCGGATGCGGAGGAATTTCCCTCGCCACTCCCGGAGGAGATATGGACCATTGGCAAGGAGAGGTGAACCGGGCGATTGGCCTGTCGCTAGCGCCACGCACGCGTAAGGCGTATCACCACGCAATTAGTTCTTTCAGGGCATTCTGTACCCAATTTCAACTGCCAGGAACCTGGCCGATCCCGGTAACCCATGTTCTATGGTTCATGGTTTGCCTGCATGCTCAGGGCCTTGTACCTTGCACCATAGCATCTAAGCTTTCAGCGTTGGCTTTTATGGCCAAAGTGGGAGGTCATGTGGACAGCACCTCTGACTTCCATGTGAGACATGTTTTGGAGGGGTGGGTGCGCGAGCGCGGGCGTTGCCCGGACGACTGCCACCCGATTTCCCCAGGGGTTCTTACCCAGTTGGCCCGGGGCTGGCCTTGCCTCTGTTTTGATACATATGAGGCAGCCCATTTCATGCAGCCACAACGGTGGCATTTTTTGGAGCGCTCCGCATCAGCGAGCTTGTGATGCTGTCTAAGGCGGATGCAAGTCGTAGGGCACTGGAACTCGAGGATGTCTGTGTTGCCAAAGACTGGGCTCAGTTGAGGATACGCTCCTCTAAGACCAATCAGCATGGCGTAGGCAGTGGTGTGAGACTGCTACGGTGTTCTTTGGCAGACATCTGTCCGGTTGGTGCCCTACAGGAGTTCCTTGCACTGCGTGGCACGCACCATGGCCCGTTTTTCTGTCACCAAGATGGGTCTCCCCTTACTAAATTTCAATTTTGGAAGGTGACGGGCAAGGCGCTGGCCAGTGTGGGCCTCCCAGGTGCCCGCTATGGCACCCATTCATTCCGTATTGGGGCGGCCTCAACCGCAGCTGCTTTTGGGTACTCCGGGGCTGACATACGCAGCATGGGAAGGTGGGGTTCGCAATGTTTTCAGTTTTATGTGCGCCCACTTCCGCCGTGAGTACCAATTCAGTCACCTTACCTTCTTTTTCTCATTTTTCTTTACAGACCCTGGGTGTCGTATTACACTGGTGACAGTAGGGCTGGTGGGCCATAGCTACGTGCACAGGGCAGCGCGTTACGCTGCGGCGACAGAGTGGGGACCCCGACTGGGACTGGGTGCATACGCAAGTCTCACATGGCATGGTAGGCCTGGGATGTTATGGCGGGAGCTGCTGCCTTTCCTTTTTTCAGGCCAGAATGCTGACCCGCCTGAGATTCTGATCATACACCTGGGGGGCAATGATTTGGGCCAGGTCACCGGCTTATCGCTGAAGCATGTGATTTGCGAGGACCTCGCCTACCTGCATTACGTCTGGCCCGCCACAACCCTTGTTTGGTCGGACATGGTCCCGCGCCATTCCTACAGAGGGGGTGTTGACCTCCTGGCCCCTGACCGCGCTAGACGCGTGGTGAATAGGGCAGTGGCGCAGTTCCTTGTCGACAGGGCTTGGGGGAGGGTCAGTCATCACCCCGCTATTAGCCTACAAAATTATGACTTGTATGCAGGGGATGGGGCCCATCTGTCGCGAGGAGGTATGGACCTCCTGTTGGGTGATTGGCGAGCAGGCCTGTTGACCGAGCTGACGGTCTGGGGGGTCGTCAGGCCTTCTTTGAAGACCCTCCGTGTGCCGGGTAGCACTGGTAAGGTAAACAGTCATGACCCACACGTATCCGGCAGGTTCGCAATTGACTGGACAACACTAGACAGGCATAAGTTGGTTAAACGTTGTCCGGTCAACGACGAACTAGGCGTCGGGGTGATGGCGATAGCTAGACAGCATGCATCACCCCGTGGTTTCACGGATACGCGTCAGAGGGTGGGGTCATTAGTTAGATATTGACTACGGCCAACAATTTGTTTGTTGTCAACAAACAAATTGATACAAATAGATACATTGTAACCAATTGCCGTTGGCAATTTTGGGGTGGTACCTTACCAGTGTTACTTCGGCCTGCTTGCCTTAAGAATTATGATTGGTCGTTTTACCAATAGAAATTTATAATTCGGACTAGGGCATGAATCAATAAATGTGGCCCAATGCCGTTATCCACTTTCAATGATGTCTGAGTCCTTTATTGGGGGGTGCGCCTGCAATGCAAGCGCGGCGCCAAAATGGCCGCCGCGCTCTTTGCGGCCCCCCCACAGGACGAGAGATCCGGGTAGTTAGGGGCGTGGCCAGCTCCCTTATAAAAGGGGTGGCCACGAGGCAGCCGCGCTGCCATTTTAGCTAAGCGACGGAGCGGAAAAGTTTTTTCCCCTCCACCTCCTCCCTAGTTAACAGTGTGATATTCTGGTCGCTTCGGGGCCGGGTGGGAATTTTTGGCTGGGACCCACATTGGCTCTCGGGTCCTGGCTTTTTTGTCCATCCCACACTGTTGCTACGGTTTGATATAGGGGTTTTTTCTGTTGCTGCTGTTGACTTTGGTCACATGGGCGAGTAGCACTGGTAAGGTAAACAGTCATGACCCACACGTATCCGGCAGGTTCGCAATTGACTAGACAACACTAGACAGGCATAAGTTGGTCAAACGTTGTCCGGTCAACGACGAACTAGGCGTCGGGGTGATGGCGATAGCTAGACAGCATGCATCACCCCGTGGTTTCACGGATACGCGTCAGAGGGTGGGGTCATTAGTTAGATATTGACTACGGTCAACAATTTGTTTGTTGTCAACAAACAAATTGATACAAATAGATACATTGTAACCAATTGCCGTTGGCAATTTTGGGGTGGTACCTTACCAGTGTTACTTCGGCCTGCTTGCCTTAAGAATTATGATTGGTCGTTTTACCAATAGAAATTTATAATTCGGACTAGGGCATGAATCAATAAATGTGGCCCAATGCCGTTATCCACTTTCAATGATGTCTGAGTCCTTTATTGGGGGGTGGCGCCTGCAATGGACACCCTTGCCTAGTACCAGCTTCTAATTTTACATCATCTGTAAATGTCTCATTCACTTTCACTCTAGTTATACCTTTTTGATATAGCTGGTCAATTAAATTTATACATTTTGTACCAAACCCATAATTTCTTATAATTTCTTTAATTGTAACCCACTGCAAAGAATCAAAAGCTTTAAAAATATCCAAAGATAACAATCCAATCTTTTCCTTATTTTGTTCCGCTATATCCACCCAATCCACCACTCTCCTTGTGAGATCTGCCATATATCTGCCCTTCAAAAACCCAGCTTGATCTTTATTTATATCTTCCTTCATAAATTCATTTAATCTATTTGCCAATATTGCGGTAAAAATTTTAGCGACCTGGTTTGTCAATGAAATTGGTCTATATGATTCTTTGGATCTTTTCCCGGTTTAGGAAACAAAGCAACTACTGATCTATACCATGAAGTCGGTAATAATCCTCCATCTAATATATAATTAAACAGTTTCAGAAGTCTCGGAGTTACCAAATCTTTAAATTCTTTGTAGAATTCTGCAATAAATCTATCCTCACCTGGCGCTTTATTCACTTTCAACCTCTGTATCACCTCTTTAATTTCTTTCTCTGTTATTGAAGCTTCCATTCTATCTTTATGTTCTTCTCTAACTTTAATTCCCTTCCAATTTTCCAAATATTCCCTTAACCTTTCTACTTTTATTTTTCTCAGAATATAACTCTTGATAGAACCCTTTTATTATACCAACTTTCTCCTTTAAGAATAGTATTTCCCCCCTAAATTTGCATTTATACATACAAAGTAGCATATACAATTATTGGTATATTTAAGATTGTGTCTTACTTTCTGATAGTTGACACTAAAACCCTGTCCAGTACAGGCTTTTATATCAATTGTGGCCAATGAAAATACAGTAAACAAAATATGGAGATGATAGTCTCTCATTTTTCTTTCCAACCCACATTTTCTAGATTAACCTGTGTCGCATTAATGGCTTAAGACTTGTTGGAAGAGCAAAATGCTGAGAAGCGTGTATCGATTTTATGTCATTGTAATCCATCCATGGATATTTTACCAGTGTCACAGAATCTATACATAATATGTCAGGAAAGATAATTTAGTGGGATATAGGTTGACACAGACATTTGCAGATACAATTATAAGAATTATGAGCATTGATAAATATTAATGAATTTTCTGAAATATGTATTATGAGTTTGCCCAGAGCATGAGAAAGCATTGCAGAGCTATTAAAAGCAACCAAGAATTATTTACATTTTTAATACAATAATGTCTAATATAGTCCTTACAATATTCATTAAACTTCCCTGGATAGCTGTATGATTGCATGGTTGTGATTTTTCTGAACTCTTACAGATGAATTATTAATAATTCTTGTTTAATTAATTTCCTTTGTTCTATATATTTGTAACTTATTCAAACCAATTACCATGATTTATGGAATTACTAGCATTATGGAATTACTAGCATTGGAATGTTTTTCCTTTTCATACTATTATGTATGTAATTTAAATATATTGGATAACGTGGAAAAATTCCTGTCAAGGAGAATCTGAAAAATTAATGTTTATTTCCTTGTACCTAGTGGAGTACTATAAATAATACTTTCTTATAATTCTGTGTTTTCAAGTGAAAATGGGTAATAATAGTTTATTTTTTCCTTTTGTTCCTCTTCCCTTATGGCACTGCAGAAATTTATGATGAAGGTAAGCTTTACGCAAATTGTTAATTATTATAGATCTTCCCAGTCAAAAATGTTAGGATTTGGTAATTTTTTCAAGAATATTAAGCAAAGCTAAATGATATCACAGTAAAACTGGCTACATGGTATGCAATTTAAATTTCAGAAACAGATAATTGTGTTTTTAAATCGTATAGCTTTTACAAAACATTCTGGACTCAAAAATATTTGTTACATTGTAAAAGTGCTAGACCTGAGATGAATTTTCCAGAGTAGTATGTTTTTAGCCGTTTACTGAAAATTCTTCCTAAGACCAAAGCTCCCACAGAATTTTTGAGGTGGAAACTTCAGAAAGAATGAAAATTATAGTCAAACCAATTTAATTAGTGAAACTTAAGTAAATGTTGACTTAAGAAGTTTGTTTCTGTGGGTCTCTCTAGTTCAGTGTTGCCCACCCTAAGGGCACCAGATGTTTTGACTAAAATGCTCAGAAATCTTGGCTGTCCCCAAGTACTTCTGAGGTCTGAAGGTCAGGAATCACTGATCTAGTTGAGTGAACAACTGTATGTAAATACTGTATATAATATCATGAACTGTTCTGATCAGAATTCATAATTAACCATCCATGGCAGTAGCATCTAATGGCTGAAGTACAGTGGTACCTCGCTTAAAGAGCATAATGCATTCCATGGGATTGCTCTTTAAGCGAGTTTGCTCTTTAAGCGAAACACCATTGTAAGTGACCAATTGTGAATTCTGGCAGGGGGATTGCGAACCCCGATTTAGCTGTTAAGTGAGTTTTTGGTTGGTTTTAGTTGTTAAGCGAGGCAACCATTTAGAGAAAATCCTGCTCTTTAAGTGAGTTGGTCTCTAAGCGAGGCACTCTTTAGGCGAGGTTTTATTGTATTGTTGTTCAATATGCAGAAGAGATAAAGAAAAGATGGAAAGAGTACACAGAGGAACTTTACAAAAAAGACCTAAACACCCCGGATAATAACAATGAGGGGGAAATTGAACTTGAACCAGACATCCTGGAGAGTGAAGTCAGAAAGGTCCTAAAAAGCACGGCAAATAACAAAGCCAGTGGAGATGATGGTATCCCAGTTGAATTCTTCAAAGGCCTAAAAGATGATGGAATCAAGCTACTACATGCTATATGCCAGCAGATTTGGAAAACGAAACAGTGGCCACAGGATTGGAAAAGATCAGTATACGTCCCAATCCCAAAAAAGGGCAATGCCAAAGAATGTTCAAATTATCGAACAATTGCGCTCATCCCACAAGCTAGCAAAGTGATGCTCAAGATAATACAGGATAGACTGCAGCAGCATGTAGAAAGAGAACTACCAGAGGTGCAGGCTGGGTTCAGCAGAGGCAGTGGGACCAGAGACCACATTGCCAACATACGTTGGATCATGGAGAAAACAAAGGAATACCAGAAACAAGCTTACTTTTGTTTCATTGACTATACCAAGGCCTTTGATTGTGTGGACCACAACAAAATGTGGCAAGTAATTAAAGAGATGGGAATACCAGAACACCTCATATGTCTCATGAGAAATCTGTACACGAGTCAAGAAGCAACAGTTAGGACAGAACATGGAATGACGGAGTGGTTTGGAATAGGAAAAGGAGTAAGACAAGGCTGCATTCTTTCATCCTGCTTATTCAACTTATACACAGAGCACATAATGCGCAATGCAGGGATGGAGGAATCACAATATGGGATCAAAATTGCTGGGAGAAACATCAACAATTTGAGATATGCAGATGATACCACCCTAATGGCAGAAAGTGAAGAAGACCTAAAGAAGCTCCTGATTAGGTTGAAAGAAGAGAGTGCAAAAGCTAGCCTGAGACTCAATATCAAGAAAACCAAGATAATGGCAACAGGCCATATCAGTCCCTGGAAAATAGATGGGGAAGAAGTAGAAGCAGTAACAGATTTTACTTTCTTAGGATCCAAGATCTCTGCAGATGGAGATTGAAGCCATGAAATAAAAAGGCGACTGATTCTTGGGAGACAAGCTATGAAAAACCTGGGGAATACAGTGAAAAGTAGAGATATTTCACTGCAAACAAAGGTCCGCATAGTCAAAGCAATGGTATTTCCGGTGGTAATGTATGGCTGTGAGAGCTGGACCATTAGAAAGGCTGAGCGAAGAAAAATAGATGCCTTTGAGATGTGGTACTGGAGGAGAGTTTTGAGAGTCCCCTGGACAGCGAGGAGAACAAATAGGTCAATATTAGAAGAGATTAGCCCTGAGTGCTCCTTAGAAGGACAAATAACAAAGATGAAGTTGAAGTATTTTGGACATCAAATGAGAAGAGAGGATTCACTTGAGAAGGCCTTGATGCTGGGGAAGGTGGAGGGCAAAAGAAGAAGGGGACGGCCAAAGATGAGATGGCTAGATGGTATTGAAGACACAATGGGCACGGGGCTGTGTGGACTAAGGAGGATGGTGGAGGACAGAGGTGCCTGGAGAGCGATGGTCCATAGGGTCGCAAAGATTCGGAATCGACTGTGCGACTGAACAACAACAACAACAAATGCTTCTCAATGGTTGCCTGGAGCAATGTTGCTTGTGTCAAGATGATTTCCACTAGAAATAACTGGTGCGCCCTAACGGCTGGTCGTAATCTTGTTGCAGCCATCTGAAGACAATTTATTTCCTTCTTTAAAGTTTAGAATTCTGTATGCATTTGAGCAACTAAACTGTATCAATTTTTTGAGGGGTAAACATGTTAGTCTGTGCAGACATATTAGACAAGAAACAAAAAAAAGAGTAAAAAATAAAGACAAAAATCTTGTGTCACCTGAAAGACTAACTGCTATATTTTAATGGGAGCTTTTCTGAGGAAGTGGTCTTTAAGGTGCCAAAATATTTTTTCTTATTTCTTTTCTTTTGTTTTTTTTTGTCTGATATAAACTATACCAGTGACTATTTATTGACTGCTTTATGATAATTATTCAAGAATTGTGTCAGAAGTTTTCTCATTCAGAAGTTAAGATTCAATATTTTTGTCATGTCCTTCTCATTTTGTCACAGTAAAGATACAGTCGTTTTGTATGAAATATGGCTGTTGATTTTCTGCTTTTAACAGCTTGCTGAATCTACTGCTAGACTTACTTTCCTTCAAGATTATAAGATATGGTCAATTACATCTATGGATTATGTAGGTTATGTAATGCTCAGTTTGCCTCAATTCCTGGTTCATAATTGATTTTCTTGGAGTTTGTTTCAGATGGGAAGGCACTAGATTAGTCTAACTCTATCATCTGTTAAATAACATTCTCGGTCTTTCTGCCTATTCAGCCAGCCAAGCAGTCAGACACATGCACATACATTGTTGAAATGGGCGTAAAGAATGGAAAGGCAGTTGAGAGTGTGGGGAGAGACTTGTTAGTTGTATATTTAATACACATGATTGTCTAAAAGGGGCCCCAGGTTTTAAAACTACTTACACAGAACAGTGAGGAAATTGTAATCTAGTGCATTCGGGATACCTAGATTGAGGAAGCTGTGATTATTTCACATTTTAGAATACAAAATGGGAATGGGAATGGGAATAGAGAGAGATGGTTGTGGCAAGGGCTTCATGTATAAGATGTACCGTATTTTCCGGCGTATAAGACGACTGGGCGTATAAGACGACTGGGCGTATAAGACGACCCCCAACTTTTCCAGTTAAAATATAGACTACCTCTCTTCCAATGCACACCAAATAAAAATTAACCCACACTCAACCAAGACGCGCAGCCCTCTGAGTCGCATGGGCAGGTTCTGGTGGAGAGCCAATCCACACTCACATTCTCCTCCTCGAGGTACAGGAAGATGTGTGCAGCTTGCTTCCCCTTGCTTCATACTCCCCGCACAGAGCAGGACTCGGCCGCGGAACCCCCCACCATATGCGCCGGACATATGAAGCAAGGGGAAACAAGCTGCAGTTAAGTACCTGTCCTATAAGACGACCCCCGACTTTGGCACAGATTTTTCGGGGTTAAAAAGTAGTCTTATACGCCAGAAAATACAGTATTTAGAGAAAAGATGAGGAGGAAGTAAGAGAAGTGACACCACAGGCATTCTGGAGGTCCTATACTGTAAGTGATTTTTCTCTTTCTTGTATATTATTGAATACAGTTAATGTAGTGTAGAAAATGGAAGAGTCTTGAAATCCCCCCCCCCCCCACACACACACACACAAGTGCATATATATATCAAAAAATTACAAATTTTTAAAAAGCCATGCTGGGAATTTCCCAACAGATCAGTAACTTTAAGATTAGGAGCATTTACTGTTTGCTCAGATGGTAGTAATGATTTAAGTCCTCTGAATAAAGACTATGAAATACTAGCTTGCTAATGAAATATATGCCAACAGCTCATCTAGATGATTTATGCAAGCTTTTTTAAAAAACTTTTATTCTGCTTGCTTGTGACACAGCTTGAAAGGAAATGCCTGCATTATGTTTCCATAGTCTTCTTTCCATTTTAGTCTTGCACATATAATAGATGGTGTTAAGCTGCTCTATTTACTAGAGTATTATGAGGTGGATCCAGACTTGTACTCAGCAAAACACTCATTGTTCTGGAGGAAGCAGACAGGAAGGCTGATTCTACATTCCCATTACAGCTCATGCCTTCTCAAAAGCTATCATGGAGCCCCAAAAGGCCTTTCCTATACTCTTCTGAAATATGCTAATAGATGTCCTCTCAATCCTTATAGACTGCTCAAGGTGGTGGTCATCGGACACTCCTTTATGGACATGCAATACTACTGCGCCATTCTTACAGTGGTATGGTATGTATTAAGTTGTGTTTACATATTTTCTTTCTGGGTGTCAGGGATATTGAGTTGAAACTCATACATGTAATTGAAGGATATCTGGTAGCATTTACCTATTATCTTTGTGGTTGCAAATAATTCCTCTGCAGTTCTTGAAGTTTTTTTTTTAGTAAAGTATTCTCTGTTGCACAAAAGAGATAAGCTCAGTGAATTTTAGACTCTGGTTGCTACTTCACCTGGTCTTTATTAGGGTAGAGGAAATGGATACAAAGATTAGTTAGGTGCTTGGTCCTCCCTGTCCTGTCAGTCTGTAAGGAAGCTCTGCTAACTCTACTGGCTGCGCTCTGTCTTCTTCATTTCCCAGCCAGACCTGAGTTCTATTCAGGGGGTCCCTCAAATTTCCAGTCTGGGGCTGAGGAATAGTTCTCAGCACTGACCCCAGCCAGCAGATACCCTTTAGGGAGGACTGGTAGTACTGGGCCAAAGCAGATTTCTGAGTCCTGACAGTTTGCCCCAGCTCTGGAAGACCTGGAATAGGCACTTGTTGTGGGGCTTCCTCTGCCAGCACTATCTCTGAGTTAAGATAGGTCTGGTGGCTTTGGCCTTGGCTGGACACCTTTGTGGGGGCGCAAATTGGACTATAACTAGGGCATCCCCCCATGCATGCTTTACCTGTGAGGAAATGAAACTGTTTGTCCATCTACAGGTCCAAGTGCAGCCAGTCCTCACAGAAAGTTCAGAAGATTGGAGGGGGTGACTTTGAGGTTTCAGCCTAGTCCTCCCCTTCAGAGTCTGTTTAAGGCATGAGTCTCCCGCCTACTCATTGTTTAAGTCGGAGTCTTGCCAACTTGTCCTAGTCTTCACTGCTTTATGGAGGTGCCATTCATCTGCCTCTGCCTCATCTCTCCCATCTGGGACCTTTCACTCTGCCAGCATAGTCTTCATATTGCCTATTAAGGGGCTTGGTTCTGAGGCAGATTGCCTATTGCTTGCTTGAGGCAAAACTATCCCCTCTGGTTTTAGGGGAATCATATTGTAGTTGTGGTTTTCAGATGCCTGCTCTTATTCCAGGAACTAGGGATGTAATAAATCCTTGCAGATTTTCTTGTCCTCTACAAATAAAAAATAAAAAATACTTTCGCATGTTAAAATTCTCATTTTTTAAAAAATATCAGGTACATTCTAATTTTGGGTACACTCTAATTTTTTGCTTCAGTACAAGAGCAAAAAGACCAGGGCTTTTATTCCATTAGCAGCAACTTTAGTGAATACTGTATTTGTTTGTTTAATATATTACCCATCTGGCAGATATTTCTATTCTGGTCAGTTTGCAAAGCTGTGAAGAAAATACAATCAAATAAACAGTTTAAAATGAACATTACAAATATAACATACTTCCTTGCAATGTCTTGTTAAAAGAAAAGAAAATAATAATAAATAGAAAATCAATCCCAGATTTCATCCTCAGACAAACTAATATAAATAAACAACAAAAGTAAAGAATAAATAAAACAAAATCAAAAATAAACTTAAAGTAAATTAATTGGCTGCTGAGAGCACATATTTGAAAGCATTCTTGAACAGGCGAGTTCAAGGTTTCTTTAAACCAGGGGTTCCCAACCTACGGCCCACAGCACCAATTAATACGGCCCACAGTGAAGACCTTGCTGCCATTGGTGGAAGCGCCTCAAATCCACCTCAAACGCAACCGAAGCATGCCGGAAGTGCCCCAAACGTGCTGAAAACACACCAAAAGCACCGTAAGTGCCCCAAATGTGCTGAAAACCACTGAAAACCTGCCAAAAATGGTAAAAATGCATCCCATAATCAAAACAATCTTCCAGGCGTTAGACTACTTCCACTGAAGAAGATGCAAAGGAGAGATAGAGTGGTGTGTTATCAGCATATTGATGACATCACACTCCAAATCTTTTCATGATCCCCACCCCCAGCATATTTACATACCGTAGATGTTAAAGAACAAATGTAGTTTTACACTGCAACCTGCTCTCCTTTTCTCTTTTAGGGACACTAAACTTTCTTATTGGGGTAGAGAATTTTTGTGGAGATTAAGTTCTCACTGGGAACAATGGAGTTCATATGGCATCAAGAAATGAAATATGCACCAGATCCTGATCCTAACTCAGAACTGTAAATCTCAATACTGCATATTAGAATTATCAATGGCCTCAGAAAATAATGCACAAAAGTTTTTTATTTCCTTTTTAATACTTGAGCATGAGGTTAGTCTTGTTAAATGCCATTGTGTCTTTCTTAACACATTAGTGGTATTAAAGAAAGCATGTAGATTTCATCCCCTAAAAATTACAGCTATATGATGAAGTGATTATGTACTGATTAAATGCACAGACTGAACACTGAGAGAAAGCTGAAATATTTCTTTTTCATTATTAGTATCTATGTTGCCTCTCCACATCACGAACATCAATGGACAAGCTGGCATTTGATGTGGGTTTACAAGAAGATACCACGGGTCAGTAACCATCTTTGTGAAATATTGTAAATGTTTTCATAACAGTTATGAAACAGTTATATAACATAATAGATGTTATATAGTAAATATCTCAAAAAAGCCAGGGTTAAAAATGATAATTATTTAGAATGTTCCAAATGTTTTTTAGTTTTTTTTTACAGATGTCTAATTTTTTTCTTATAGAAATAACACACCTATTTTTCTTATACGGAATCCCTGAGACT
Source organism: Bradypodion pumilum (assembly GCA_035047305.1). Classification (NCBI taxonomy): domain Eukaryota; kingdom Metazoa; phylum Chordata; class Lepidosauria; order Squamata; family Chamaeleonidae; genus Bradypodion; species Bradypodion pumilum. The sequence goes on along the minus strand of JAWDJD010000001.1, from coordinate 80,994,200 downwards.
GACTTTGAATATATTTTGCTTAATGAAGGTGTTCATAGAATTTCAGAGTAAAATTCTGTTGTTTAGCTAAGTGGGTATAATTTAATGTTACTAAAAGTACATACAGTAATACCTCATACAGCGTCCAAACTTGGTTCCACAAGTTAGGACATTGTATGAATTCTGACTTTGTATGAGGCATGCAAAATCCTAGCCGCAATGCCTCATACAACGTCCAAATTATTGCCACCGATGCTTTGTATAACATCTTTTCCATAGAGATACATTGTAACAGCACAAACTGCAGGGCAAAGTCAAAGAAACACAGGAAACTAATAGAACTTTAAGAGGGGCCAGAGCAGTGCATTAATAATAATAATAATAATAATAATAATAATAATAATAATAATAATAATAATAATAATAATAATAATAATAATAATAATAATAATAATAATAATAATAATAATAATAATAATAATAATAATAATAATAATAATTTATATACTGTACCACAGTTCTCTGCCCAAAGGGAGACTCAATGCGGTTTACATCTCCGAAGGCGGGGAGCTGCTTTTGGGGCCGCGGAGAGGCGAGCCCCAGGTGCGGTGAGTTCTTTCTTTCCCCGCCTCCAACGGACCCCACCAACACTGGGGCTGGGAGGGTGAGCAGGGAGCACTGGAGGGGAGCGGCAGTGAGGCTCCTTTTCTGCCCTTCGGGCAGGCTGAGCCCGAAGGGCAGAGGCAGTGGTGGCGGCTCCCACCTGCTCCCAATCCCGGAAGCCGATGGCATGGGCTCCGGGTGAGCAGGGAGTGCTGGAGGGGAGCAGCAGCGGGGCTCCTTTTCTGCCCTTCAGGTGGGCCGAGCCCGAAGGGCGGAGGCAGCAGCAGTGGTTCCCACCTGCTCCCAATCCCAGGAGCCGATGGCGGCCGGCTGCTGGTCGAACTCCGTGGGGCCTCCCAGCCCCGGCATTGGTGGGGTCTGTTGGATGTGAGGAATCACTTTTGGGGCCGTGGGGAGGCGAGCCCCAAGTGTGGCAAGTTCTTTCTTTCCCCGCCTCCTCCGGCCGGCTGCCAGTCGAACTCCGTGGGGCCTCCAAGCTGCAAGTCCGAACTCCCGTGTTAAAAACCGGAATACCTCATACAACGTCCGGCGACGTTGTATGAGGCAACTTTCCTCCCAGAATTGGGCGACGTTGTATGGATCCGACGTTGTATGAAGTGGACGTTGTATGAGGTATTACTGTATAGTAGAATCATGGTGGAAGTGCTATCCACAAAGTACTTTTGCTGGTGCATTACACAAAGGTTGCAGTGGGAATCACATGACAGATTGCACAATCAAATTGCCCTACACTATTTCTTTTTGTTTTAGTGTAATGTCCAGCAAATTTATGTGCGTGTAACTTTATGTTGGGTATCCAGTGTAATGTAGTAGATGGAATAGGGTTCATAAGACCCGGGATCAATTTCCTTGGCTCTGCCATGGAAATTCACTGGAGAGTGGAACTGGTGGGAACCTCCTTGAAACCCCAATCAGGGTTGTTATATGTCAATTCTGCAAGTAGGTTCCACACTTTTTTTCTCTTTTTCTTGATCAAATAATAGATTTGTGTTGCAGTTTTAGCATCTGTAAGCTAATTTTCTTTTGGAGTTTCTTGAGCTAATGGAAGTGATCCCTTGTTTCATTCTTTTTAATTTTACCTTCTGGTTTTTTTTTTTTTTGCAAATGATTACCACCTCATTGCCCCAAACCAACTCAGTTATTCTATAATTCTATGATTACAAAGGTTCTTTTCTTCCCTACATGCTGGTTGATAAACAGTTTTTTTTAAGATTTTGATCTTCTTTTTGCTACTTTTACTTTTGCTCCTCATCTGTTGTTGAGAATTAAGATTTTGATTATTCATTGCATTAAGATATTTTATATTATGGACAAATGGAATGTTAAGTTTAGTGTGAAGCCAAGGACAGCAAAAACAAGATTAGCTATCTTGACTAACTTAAATAGATGGATGATTTCTCTTCTTTTTAAAATGTCTGGTAATACAGGTGAGGCTTGTTGGTGGACTATACATCCAGCTTCCAAACAGCGTTCAGAAGGAGAAAAAGTACGTGTTGGGGATGATCTTATTCTTGTCAGTGTTTCTTCAGAAAGATACCTGGTAAGTGCTGAAGAATTGTAGAGTATACATCACATCATGTACTAGTAAATCTTGTAGGGTAAGAAAAATGACTGAAATTTTAGATAGTAATTTAGATAGTGATCTAAATTTTAATAGGGGAGAAAATGTTGATTATTCAGAATATTGCTTCCTACTGCAGTCCATCTAGGCAACTCATATTGATGCTACTTATGATGGAGACATCTCTGAAAGTTCATTTTAAAAATATGAAGATGGTTGAAAACTTTAGGAAAAAGGCATAATGTTATCTAAATATCTACTCAGATTTAGCTAAAATCCTCTTAAAACAATTCCTAAAACATGCACTTTGGTGTTGATACAAAATTAAAGAGTTTTTCATCCGAGTTTATAAAGTGCAATTTATATTAAGGCTGTAAGTCTAAGATTTGTTGAAATTACCTTATTTTTTCTCTGTTTGTTAGCTTTATCTCTGGTGATAGCATAGTTCAAATTCCAATTCCAATTTTAATTTATACCCTGCCTTTCTCGGGCCGAAGCCGACTCAAGGCAGCAACAACATATTAATTCATACAATATAACAACAACTAGTAATACAAAAATAGATTCAGTACAATAAACAGACAACAATACAGTATCAAATTCAGGAAAAAAGCATAATATCAATACATCACACAATACATAATAATTACAAGGCATCAAATATATTCAATATTAACAAAATCCCCAGGGGATGGAGAGCAGCTCATATCCCATATGGTGCCCAGCCCAATGACCCCAGCTGCGGCAACATCAGCCTGTCTCTGTCCTTCTGTCTCTCTCCCTGCCCCCCCTCACCATGGGCGGGAAATGACGGGAAATAACAAGTCCAGCGGCTCCGGCAGCAGCATGACACTGAAGCCACAACGGTTGCCCCACAGCTGGGGGCCAGTCATCCTCCAGTTTCTCTCCCCGCCCTTGCTCTCACCAAGGGCGGCAGTCCGAAGACGCTGGTGACAGGAGCGGCAGTGCTTGAAATACCTTTGTTTTATCAGTACCTTCTTTGAGACCTGGTCCATATGCATGCACATTAATTTACTGATATGCTGGTGATAGTTCTCAGACCCCCCCCAAACAACAACAACAACAAACAAAAACAAAAAACTGGGTCTGCCTGCGAAAGCAGTTGACTGGTTACTGCAGTGAGGGTTGTGGATCTTTTTTTGGGGCGGGTGGGGAAGGCTTGATGGAAAGGAATCATCTTATCACTTTGCTTCCATTCCACAATACAGTATTTGACAATGTGCTTTTTTTGCATGTCAACATTAAGGACTGGGAAGAAATCTGACAATAAGGGAGGTATTAGCTGAAATCTTGATCTGCAGCTCTGTGTGCATAATGGGATGTCATTATCATTAGCAAATCAGTGCAGGCTATAGGGTTCTTTTGGGGATTTTTGGGTCCATGCAACTTTGTCACAAAGTATACATGTTGTATGCCCCCTGAAATTGCCTTTAATCAGTTTTGATTTTCCACTGGTGATGACTGAAACCCCACAGTGCAAAAAGATATTAGCCAGTGGATAAGAATCCTGAACAAGTTCACAAAAAGTGTTATAAAATTGTCACTATAGTTATTTTCTTCAATATCACCTTCCCACCCACTTCCCCTTTAATCTAGAAATGAAAATGCCATCTGCATTGTTCCTTTTTTTCAAACTATGATTCAAAACAGTAGCAATTAATCTTTTTTGTCAGCTGTGACTATAACCAGAAAAAAGGATGATAAAATGTTCCTTCAAACAAATTCAAACAGAAATTTAGAATCTCTTTCTGAAAGAGCTACACTGCTGTTGATTATGAAAATACAGCTTGATGGCATATTTATGATGATTCCCCCCCTCAAATACTACTGTTAAATCAGGATATTTTTGGAATAAATTATGCCAGAGAGATAATTTAGAGGAGAAAAATAAGCCAGATCTTTTTGTCTAATGCAGCGGAAATCTATTAGATTGAATTTCTCCAAGGGAAGGAGAAATTCTGTGAGTTTCTCAGAGTTTGGGATAATAATTTTCTGTAGTTGTACCAGAGCTTGTTTCCTCTTCTATGAAAGATGAGGAACTGTACAAACAGACCTTTATTTTGGTTCCCTCTACGATGCCCTGTATGTGGGGTCATTTTCTGGACATTGTATTGATAGCAGTGTTTGAAGGGATGCCCCTTCAAAATGGTGGAGAATTTTTGGAAATAATTCCATGATGTAGGCTTCTATTTCTGGTGGCTGTTGCAGATTGCAATACAAGTTACAGACACACCTGCATGTACTGCTTTCTCCATTTTATATTAGGCAGGGACAATTCTGTACTTTTGCAGTGGACAAGAGAGCAGAATTAATTTGTTTTGAACTAACTCTGCATAATTGTCTGTGCAGTTTTTTTAAAAAAACTGCTGGTTCTCTTCTGGTCCACAACTCAGATGTACCGGTAAGTAACTCTGGCTTTCAATATTGAGCATGTACTGTAAGTATCATGTGAGAAACATGAATGGTGGTGAGACAGACTGATCATTCAAACATCAGTGTACTAACCACGAAAACATATATCTATTAAGACTATAAATATAAATTTAGAATGGATGTTCCATGTTCTCCTTCTATAATAACACACTTTCTCTTCCTCTGATCGTTGTAGCACTTATCTTATGGCAATGGCAGCTTGCGTGTTGATGCAGCCTTCCAGCAAACACTCTGGAGTGTTGCCCCAATCAGTTCAGGAAGTGAAGTGGCTCAAGGTAATACAAATAAAATAATAATGATAATTATGCTGTTGGATTGGTATTTCTCTCTTATTACCATTGCTATGAATAACAAGAAGAATGGCTTGCAGATTATTGTGCTGTTGAAGAAATATATTCAGGACTTAATGTTATTCTGCTTGGGTCTACAAGGAAAGTGAGACAGATGGTGTTGACGCATGCCATCAAATTAGCCCTTCTCAGGGACTGATTTTATAATATACAGCATGAATAAAAAGGAAGAAAAGCAAGAAAGTGATAAGCAGGTGATTATTTTGCCTTTTGAATTTGATGCCCTCTTTGCCATCTGCTTTCATGCCATTCAGTCCTTGTCCTCAGTGTTCTTCATTTACATGATCCAAGAGTGCTGAGCTGCTAACTGTGGGGATAACTTTTATCTGATTTCAAGTGTGTGAAAATACATTATAAGAACACAAGAACATAAGAACAGCCTTGCTGGAACAGGCCACAGCCCATCCAGTCCAGCATTCTGTCTCACACAGTGGCTCACCATTTGCTTCAGGGTATTCCCAAGCAGATGCCTTCACCTGCTTAGGATTCCCTGGAAATGGCATTGAGAGATATCCTGCCTATCTCTCCAACCCGGAGGCTGTCCTTAGGTATCCATAATTATAGCCATTGATACCCTTGTCCTCCATGAACTTGTCTAATCCTTTCTTAAAGCTGTCAAGACTGACAGCTGTCACCACTTCTTCTGGCAGGGAGTTCCATAGACTAGTGATCCCCTGGGTAAAAAAGTATTTTCTCTTATTTGTTTGAGAACTAGTACCCAAATGTTTCATGGAGTGCCCCCTACTTCTAGTGTTGTGCGATAGGGAAAACAGTTTTAGTACCCATCGATTCTTGATTCCACTTAAGCAGTTAAATGTAAACATCTAATAAACATTACACTGAAGCATAGTGGTTACCTATAATTAAAATAGTCTCTCTTTTATGTGAGCTCGTAATAAGAAGCTTTACTGGACACAAATAATATTAATATACTTAACATATTTGTGATTGTATAATGGCCTCCTGTGTAGAAATCTGATTCATGTCTCAATCAGTCTCATGAAGCAGCAGTTTATATCATCAGATCTTTTAAGATAGAGAGTTAAAAGGTCTAACGGAGTCCAGCTTCATTAGACGGAGTAAATAGGAAACAGAGATAGAGAGAAAGCAAAACACACACTCTGGTCTTTTGGCTGAACAAAGGATACTAATGGCTTCTCTTTATTCCAAGCAGAGTATCTCAGAAACGAAACTTAACAGAAACAAAACTTAAGGCACAGACAACCAATCAGAAAGTCAGAACCCAAATAAGGAGAAGAAGGGAGAATTCTTTTTCACTATTCTACGCATGCCCAAAATCCAGTGTTATCTCTCATGCAGACAAAGAGGACTTTTGTTTACACAATGTGTCTAGGAAGACAGGCAAGACAGAAACCAGATGCATTCCTACACTCCTGGAAGTCTCACCAATTTCTATTTTTATTTAATTGTTGCTTTAATTCTTTTACCTTCTCTATAGTACTAATAAAGCTTTATTAATGAAGCCATGCATTTCTACCACATTAGCTTGTTGGGTAGTTTTTCATTCATATTTTGGAAGAGAAAGTGTTTTGAGTCTATGCCAAACAGTTAATGTAGAACTCTTCTTAAAATTGGCATGTTGTGCCAAGGATTTGTATTATATGGGAGAAGTAAAGAAGGTTGGTTCATCAAGAAAAATGCTATACTAATGAGCTTTTAAAAATTGACAAAAATTTAACAGTAAATTTAGTCTAGGTCTATCTCCATAAGCAGCAATAGAATACTGTACAATGTAGAAGTATCTTAGGAACAATGAGGTAATATCAAACTTTGGGAAAAAGCAGGATTGACAATAGTAGGGTAGCTTCTTAAGAATTGGGATACATGTACAGTATTCTCAGATTCAATGTCAAATTCATGATGGTCATATACCCTTGCTTTTAATATCTGTGGATACAGCATATGGTTTACAATTTGTTTTGGAAATGGGGCCTGTTAGAGACAATAAAGAATTTGAGAAATTGTTTTCTAAGAATGACCAAAGCGGTGTATTGAGTAGTTTATATAAACTGTTAGGAAAATGAGAAAAAATTCAATAAATATCAGACTATGTGAGTATTTAATTTTCAGAAAGATATAACTGCCCAGGACGTCAGGATCTTAAGTTACCAAATCTCACCCTCTTAGGTTCTTCCGATGATCACGCGGGGTATATTTGCTATAAATGTAGCAAAAATTGTCCATCCAAATATGGAGTAAGTGAACATCTTATCAAATTATGTAAAAGGTTATATAGTGACTGCAGAAGTGTAGTTAGAACAAATCAAGGAATATCAGAACCCTTCACAGTTAGATCTGGAATGAAACAGGGATGCTTACTATCATCATTATTATTTATTACCTACATAGTATAAGAAAAAAAGCTAAGCCCATGAATGGAAACAATATCAATGAATTCCTTTTTTTATGTTCAGGCATTGATAGCAAGTACTGTACAGCTAAGGAATTACAGCAGCACCTTACATCCATGAACCAATAATGCAAGATAAATAATAGGAGAATCAGTAAAGAGAAGACTGAGCAATGGCAATTGGAAAGAAACAGCATACATTAAATATTGTAATAGAGAGAACAAGTGTAAAACAAGTGGCACAGTTCAAATACCTAGGAATAACCTTTACAGAAGATGGTGAAAGAAGGGATTAACATATGATGTAGTGAGGCAAACCAAATATTGGAACAGTTAGCCCTACACTTACTACAGAAGGCAATACTGATCAGCACAAAGAAACAGCTCATACATAGCATATTCATTCCGATCTTATGTTACCAGTGCCAAACATGGGCACAGCAAAACATAACGAAAAGTTGGTCATCATGGAAATGAGATATCTGAGGAAGGCTGCTGGAGTGACAAGAGATAAAATCAGGAATAAGAATATAAAGGAAAGAATTGGAATAGAACCAATCTTAAACTACATACAGAGACAACAAAGTAGTTTGCCCATTTGGAGAGAATGTCTTGGAATTCCATAACGTACAAGGCATATGTGGAAAGAGGAGAAGGACAAAGAGCACAAGGCAGACCCAGAGCAAGATGGAAAGATAACATCAAATTCATATTACAAGAACTCCAAATAACACAGACTTACGCTACTAGAAGTTCAAGAACAAGAACCCTTGACACTCAAAGTGGTAAAAGAGGAAATAAAGAAGAAGATTGCAAAATATTTTTGGGGCCATGGATAACTGAAACCATGATTACCAAACTCACTGATGGGGGTGAGGAAGTTGTAGGAGGTTGTACTCAGTGGCTTTATCTTCTAACTCCACTATTCTATGATTTTATGACTCTAGTAGAAACGAGATGTCCAGCTGGTTCAAGTAATGACAAATTGTGCATTGAGGGATGATGTGATGCTAGCCTCTTTCAAATAGTTAGTGATCAAGCCATTCCTGCAGAAATTCAACTTTGGCTTTTTTTACTTTATTCCAGAAAGACTAGTACAGTTTAAAGTTCATGGATATATATGAAATATAGGAAAAATTCAAAACAAATTAAAACAATTAGATTATTTTTTTACCAAAAGCAAGCTATTTCAATAGCATTACCCAAAGCATGTATTAAATCTTCTTTTGTACATGTTGAGGGACATAAAATGCATGCAGTTACATACTGCATTGACTGAATTTAGGCAGCCTGATTTTACTTGGTTATTCTTTGATCTCCCTACTTTGCTTTAAAGTCTGTTAAGTGACTTGCAAATGTGGTCTGGCATGTGTGATTTATGCCATATGGCACTAGCTTATTCTGCTGTAGAGTAGCACAGAGAGTAGCACTGTTGTTCTTATTGTTTGTGGACATGCACCCCAGTCCACCCCAGTTTCCTAAGTTCTGTTATTTCTGGTGGCAACTTTCTGTTTGGTGTTTAAACATTTTTTTGGTAGGTCAGAGTTTGATACAGAGTGACACTTAAATACTTTGGATTAGGGCAGTGTCCCAAAATCTTCCTTTCCAACTAATTTACAACTTCTTCTCTGCTTCTCTGGGTCAGGAGAACACAGAAGGAGCCTCCCTGAAGAGGGGAGAGCAGGGCATGTACGTGTTCGCTGGGCAACAGCACACAGCTGACAAATCTGTCCTATCCAGAAGTGTTGAATTGTAAACTTGGGCCAAAAAGACAAAAGCAAATGTGAATCAATTGCTAACACCTTCATGGTTCAGGTACCTTACTAATTGACTATGGGTGAACTCCAGGCTTCTTTGCCTGAAACCAACTTTCCATATCAAGCTCAGACCAGTTGAAAGCTTAGTTTTACTGTAGGCACTACCTTGCTTGCTTAATATGACTTAAATAGTGTTATTTCTTTTTTACAGGAGTAAGTCAAATGCAGCTCTGTTGATTCTCTTGTATGTCTTTTAAAATCATTTGCTGTTCCATGATATTTCAGTAGTGTATTGCATTTAGGCTGCTGCTATTTGGAAGGAGGTGCAGAAGGACTGTTGATTTGTTGGCTGGTACTGTAGCTCCACTATGTGGTTTTCAGGGCACACGGAAAGAGCCGCCTCAAAGATTGTGTTATTTTTGAAACACAATTGGGCATAGCCTGGTAACGGCAATTTTGTGTTGCCAGCTAATCTTTCTCACACTAGGTCAGGCAAAAGGAACTGCAGAATGAAGTCACACAAAGGTGCCTTCATTTTGGCAGATTCATGTCTGGCCTAGACACAGTAGACACTCCATTTGCCTTTTACACCTGTCTAATGAAGAAAATTGTTCTCTTCAAAGCTTGCACAGTTTGTGCATTTGCATACTTTTGAGCCTTTTTATTTGGCCTAATAAAGGAAATGAGCATATATATCTATTTTCTTATTTATGTTTTCTAGCACAGATGTTCATCTTTTTGTTTTTGAAGTTCTAAGTCATCATCCAAAATGCTCTCAGTTAATGCCTCAGTGGTTCCCAACGAGGGGCTTGTGCCCCACAGGGGGGTGGATTCAATTTCCAGAAGCCTCAGTCAGTACATTGGTTGATCAGTGCTTTGGGGGACTGACTTAGGCTTCTAAGAATTGTCAAAAAAACAAATGTTAGGAAGCACTTCTCTAGATACTGAGTCCCATTTGTTCTGAAGCATTCATTATCTAACTTTTCTCTTCATTATAGGTTATCTGATAGGAGGTGATGTACTGAGATTATTACATGGTCACATGGATGAATGCCTGACTGTTCCTTCAGGAGAACATGGAGAAGAGCAGAGAAGGTAAATATTTGCAAGAAACAGTTGTGACAGTTAATTTAAGCAAGTTACAGGTAGAAAATAGTTTGCTAATGGGGTGATTTGGTCCATGAATTTCAGAAGAATCAACAGAATGGAGTGTAATGAGTAGGGTAACATTAAAGAACTCAAAACTTGTTTATCTAGAAAAGCATATTTTATAGTTTGTATGGATTTCCCCCAATTAGAGTTACAGGAGGTATAAAGTACATTTACAAGGCTCTGGGTACTAGTTTTCATGAATGCTGAGAGTAGTATTTTTCATTCCAAGTCATAGAAGAACTTGGGGGATTGGGTGGGCATTCAGAGCATTGTGGGTTAGACAAATTTGTGCTTTAAACAGGTAATTATAAATGTGGGCAGCATGATTATTTTTTTTACACTTAGTGGTTAGGTACATCTTAAGATCAGTATTTTCAAGTAATTCCTTTAGTGCCCTTTCAACTTCAGTTTGAAAGATTTAGCAAGAAAGAAAATGGAAGACAACAGTTAAACTCATGATACTGGGAGAAAGCTGCAGCTGTCAGGATTTTCTTTAGTGGATATATTCTCAAGATGCGCTTCTTCAATTTAAGCACAAGCGAACACTTGGAAGCTTAACATCATATTGACATTCCTAGGAATTCATTTTGCATTTTAAAGAGAAAGTAAACTCTTTGGTCTTCTTTAACTCTTTCCTTCCCCTCCTGGTTAATTTCTAGGGAGAATATTGATGGGAAGGATTATAGAAGACATAAATGTATTTACTCATGTCTGTGTAGTGGCTCAAGTGGCTAAAACGCTGACTGGAAGGTCAGCAGTTCAATTCCCGAGTACTGCAGGACGGAATGTCCCAGCTCCTGCTAACCTAGCAGTTTGAAAGCAAGAAATTGCAAGTAGATAAATAGGGACCACTTCGGTGGGAAGGTAACAGTGTTCTGTGCATTCTGGTGTCTAGTCATGCCTGCCACATGACCATGGAAATGTCTGCAGAAGCAGACAGTCCTGGCTCTTCGGCTTTGAAACAGAGATGAGCACTGAACCCTAGAGTCAGATACGACTGGCTTTCGAGCAAGGGAAACCTTTACCTTTACTATAGGGGATCTTTCAACTAAGCTATTCTATTTTAAAAACTCAAGTATAAGTGGACAGTAAGAGTGCTTTTAAAAGATGCATATAAGCCTGCAGGATTCCTTAATTATAATGAAGGGATAAACACTTTCCATAATGGTTCTCATCTGTTGAAATGAAGGTACTCAGTGCTAAATATAGTTCTTTTTTAAAAAGTAAACCTTTCACTTTCTTTCCCAGAGATGAGATTTCTGATATGGTGTAATTACAGTCACATCATAAAAACAAAATAAGAAAATAAATTGCCACAACAGAAACTTATAATAAAATATCAATAAAGAAATTATAAATATATAGTTACAGAGGTGGGAAAAACTTTGCCTGTGATCTTGGAAACCTGCCAACAGTCAAGGCATTAAATACATGGGTAGTATGACTACAGATGACTCAACATCAGACAATTTCATTTAATTTTGTCCCCAACTGTAAATTAAATATTCCACTAGACAAGAGTAGGAGTCTTGTGGTCCATGACCTGAATATGCTCTTCCAGGCTACATGATACAGCCTTTGGGGGTTCTTGGGATTGGGAAATGTGGAGCTTGGACCTCTGGCACTTTCCATGCCTTTTCGTGGAGCATAAGAAAGAGAAGAAATTCCTATCTACATTTTGAGATCTGTCCAGAATAAAAAAATGTGACAGTTTAGGTTAAGAAGATGTGTGGTTGATTCTATGATATCTTCTCTTATATACTGAGCCTGATCTTCAAATTACTCCTTGTTAGCTCAGGGCTTGGAAAATTGGTATACCTGAAGCTTTCATTTATTAAAACACTGAGAATAGAAGAAACATTTTAATGTATTCTTATCTTCCTGTAGCCCGTAATATCTGGGGCTTGCTTCAGGGATTAATAACATAGAGAAAAAGAGAGTAATCTAACAACTGCTCTGTCAGTTTTTATGGAACCTGGAGGGAGAATGCAAGCGCGGCGCCAAAATGGCCGCCGCGCCCTTTGCGGGGCCCCCCCACAGGACAGAGAATCCGGGTAGTTAGGGGCGTGGCCAGCTCCCTTATAAAAGGGGTGGCCACGAGGCAGCCGAGCTGCCATTTTACCTCAGCGACGGAGCGGAGAAGTTTTTTCCCCCCGTCGCTCTGTCGGACCCCTGTGGCTCAGGGGATTAAGATCCTGAACTCGCTGCCTGGAGGGTCGGAGTTTGATTCCTGAGCACTGCAAATGCTCTCGTGCTCCGGCTTTCCAGTCAGTGGGTGCTGAGCCCTGGATAGGGATCGTGTTGCTCTATACTCCTTGAATGGCTGGTGAGTGTAACAATAAGGCGACGGTGAGGAGGAGTTTTTTCCGTCGCTTTATTCCCTTCTGCCTCTTTGCAAGAGGCTTGAGTTGACAGCCTTTGTTCGAGGCGTCCTTTCGGCTTTCCAGCCTATTGCCTTCAGAGCGCGGGGGAGCAGAGAAGTTTGCTCCGTCGCTCACTGATTTTTCCAACTTAGGGGTGCCCAAACTTTAAGTAGGACTGCAGTGTATCCAGTGCTACAGAAGCTGACTGGGTTGTTTAAGGTCGGTGTTTCAATTTCTGCGCATGCAGGACAGGATGAGCTCCCGTGCCGTGCCGTTTTCAACCCCAGGCCGGCCCTGTGGGGGATGCGGCCCTCGGCCCACGGCGGCCCACCAGGGGCCGGGACAATTGGGGGGAGGGCCTGGTGCTGCCTCACAGCATGTTTTTGCCAATTAGGGGCTGGAATTTTGGGGCATGGCTTATTCGGGCACAGGCTCTGAATTCAGGGCCTCTGGCACACTTCCTGTCGGGCCGTCCGGCCCGCCTGGCCCACCTACTGGGGGCTTACTGTGGCTGGGGGTGCCTGGTTGGCACGTTTGGCTGTACTGGAGGCATCCTTAGCAATCCAGTGGGTGGGGGGTCCTTTTCCGATCTACCGGGCCCTCCTGTCCGCCGGCTACTTCCACCGCTGTCACTCTGTAACAGGCGGCCGGCTGGGTCGGGCTTATGGAGACAGTCCAGCCTGTGCCTGCCGCTGCCTCGCAGCTCCCTGTTTGTCCGGTACAGCGATTGGAATGCGTTGGAGGTCGTCCTAGAGCTCGATTTCGGTCGCGAGCTCCGACGCCCACGGTGTGCCGGAACCCCCAGTGGGGGCGGCTCACGGGGGTGCAACTAGTGAGTATGGGGTCAAGTTGAATACGCCCACATCTCAGTCCACTTTCAGCGGGGTGGTTCAGTGCTCTTCGCCTTGCCAATTAGAGGCTAGTGGGGCATCACTTGTCATTCTATCCCAGTGCCCTTGGTTGCATTATGGCACGACCCTGGGGGTGGGGATTTCTGCCCCGGGGCAGTATGTGGCACTGCATGGGCTATCCAGGTCCCGCTGCGCATGCCTGGTCTACATTTTGTACCGACAACGGCCTTCCCGATGATTGGCTAGCCACCACGCACGTCGTGGTTGGCTTATAAAAAAAAAAAAAAAATTCCGTACAAGAGTGCCCCTACACCCGGAGATGAAGTGGGATGAGCCCTGTCAGAAGCTGTGGCTTCTGTACATGACCCCACGCGCACTGCGCCTAGGGAGATGTATCATTGTGGAATTGCGGTCCAGCGAGCTGCTCCAGCGCAGGCACCCCGCCAAGTGGCGGGGCAGGGGGTTACAGCCCGCCTGCTGTGCTGGACCTTCTCGGACAATGGCTCCTGCAATGGGAAGAATTGCAAATACAGACAGGAGTGTCCCACCTGTGTTGGCCCCCACGCGGCCTCTGCCTGTCCCAGGCCTAGAGGGATGCGGGGCAGAGGGTGGGGCAGACAGGGGGCTGGCAAGACTGCCGCAGATGGATCTAGTCCACCGAAGGGCTCCCTCCCCAATTAAGGTGGACGTGTTGGAGAGTTGGCTCACATTGTACCCGAAGGGAGAGGATGCGGGTTATCTCCTTCAGGGTTCTAGGCAGGGGTTCCGGATCCCTTTCATGGGTAATAGGTCCCCTCAGGATGCCCCCAGTCTTTTATCCCTTAGGGGGAGGGAGGAGGTGGCTGCTACCAGCTTTCACAAGAGGGTCTATGCGGGCAGGGTCGTTGGACCTGTCCCTGCACCCCCGTCCTGGGGAGCATATTATTTCAATGATGCCATGCCTTTTGGCTAGTCCATGGGGGCTCGGTATTCGAGCGTTTCACCACTTTCCTAGAGTGGGCTTTTGTCCGCAGGTCAGGGTCCCGGTCTGTAGCCCATTCCCTGGATGGTTTTATTCGGGGCTGAACGGGGCTGGGACACGTATACACGTCTCCTCAACACATTTCAGACGCTAATGGAGGAACTTGGTGTCCCTTTAGCGCCCGAAAAGACCGAGGGCCCATCTCCACAGCTAGTATTCCTGGGGTGGAGAGTTACACGGTAGCGCAGGATTCTAGGTTGCAGCGGGATAAGGTGTCAAGGCTAGTGGCCCTTGTCTTGGTCTTGCTGGCCGAGCGCGTGGCATCACTGAGGGAACTTCTGGTGCTACATGGTCACCCCAGCTTTGCTGGCAGGGTCGTCGCACCGGGCAGGGCATTTGCTCTGCGCTGGTGCGACGCCATGGCGGGATTATCCAGGCCCCACCACAGGCTCAGATTTACCCGGGGTATCGGGGCAGACGTGCTTGTCTGGCCATAGGTCCAGAGGTAGTTCAACGGGGTGTCATTTTGGGGTCTGATCTCCTGGCTCCCCCTTGCTTTCAGATGCAGTCCGATACCTTAGGATTCCTGGGTTTATGGATGTACTTCAATTGGAAGTGGGCCTATGGTGGGTGGCCACCATCCTGGGCAGGCAAGGGTCGCCTGCAGGGTCTCACGTATCTGGAATGTTTACCTACCCTGGGTGCTTTGATGCTATGGGGCAAGGAGTGGGCCAACTCGGTTGTGCAATTTTGGCATGGCAACGCGGCTGTTGTCCGCATCGTCACTCCACAGATTTCCAAATCGCCCGGGGTCATGGAGCTAGTGCGCTGGTTTGTGTTATGCAACCTGCGCCTCAACGTTCCCTTCAGGGCCAGGCATGTCCCAAGGGTTGATAATGATATTACTGCTGCTTTGTCCTACCTGCAGATCTCCCGGTTCCATGCCTCGGCCCCCGGATGCGGAGGAATTTCCCTCGCCACTCCCGGACGAGAGATGGAATGTTGGCAAGTAGAGGTGAACCGGGCGATTAGCCTGTCAATAGCGCCATGCATAGTAAGGCGTATCACCACGCATTTAGTTCCTTCAGAGTATTATGTACCCGATTTCGATTGCCAGGAACCTGGCCGAGCCCAGTAACCCATGTTCTGCGGTTCATGGTTTACCTGTATGCCCAGGGCCTTGCACCACGCACCATAGCATCTCAGCTGTCGGGTTGGCTTTATGGCCAAAGTGGGAGGTTGTGTGACAGCACCAATGACTTCCGGGTGAGACATGTTTGGAGGGGTGGGTGCGCGTGCGCGGGCGTTTCCCGGGCGACCGCCACCCCATTTACCCAGGGGTTTTTTACCCAAGTGGCCCGGGGCTGGCCTGGCCTCTGTTTTGATAGATGAGGCAGCCCATTTCATGCGGCTACTACGGTGGCCTTTTTGGAGGCGCTCCGCATCAGCGAGCTTGAGATGCTGAATAAGGCGGATGCAAGATTTTACCAGGGTTTTACCCAATTGGCCCGGGGCTGGCCTGGCCTCAGTTTTGATAAATGAGGCAGCCCACTTCATGCGGCTACAACGGTGGCCTTTTTGGAGCCCTCCGCATCGGCGAGCTTGAGATGCTGAGTAAGGCGGATGCAAGATTTCTCCAGGGTTTTCACCCAATTGGCCCGGGGCTGGCCTGGCCTCTGTTTTGGAAATGAGGCAGCCCACTTCATGCGGCTACAACGGTGGCCTTTTTGGAGCGCTCCGCGTCAGCGAACTCGTGATGCTGTCTAAGGCGGATGCAAGTGGTAGGGCACTGGAACTCGAAGATGTCTACGTAGCCAAAGACTGGGCCCAGTTGAGGATACGCTCCTCTAAAACAGATCAGCATGGCGTAGGCAGTGGTGTAAGACTGCTACGTTGTTCTTTGGCAGACATCTGTCCGGTTGGTGCCCTACAGGAATTCCTGGCACTGCGTGGCATGCACCACGGCCCGTTTTTCTGTCACCAAGATGGGTCTCCCCTTACTAAATTTCAGTTTTGGAAGGTGACAGCCAGAGCCCTCACCAGGGTGGGCCTACCAGGTGCTCGTTATGGCACACATTCGTTCCGGATTGGTGCAGCCTCTACAGCAGCTGCTTTTGGGTACTCTGGGGCTGACATACGCAGCATGGGGATGTGGGGCTCGCAATGTTTTCAGTTTTATGTGCGCCCACTCCCGCCATGAGTACCAATCCAGTCACCTTACCGCCTTTTTTCTCAATTTTCTTACAGACCCTGGGTGTCGTATTACACCGGTGACAGTATGGCTGGTGGGCCACAGCTATGTGCACAGGGCAGCGCGTTACGCTGCGGCGACAGAGTGGGGACCCCGACTGGGACTGGGTGACCACGCCAGTCTCGCATGGCATGGTAAGCCTGGGATGTTATGGCGGGAGCTGCGGCCTTTCCTTTTTTCTGGCCTGGGTGCTGACCCGCCTGACATTCTAATCATCCACCTGGGGGGCAATGATTTGGGCCAGGTCACCGGCTTATCGCTCAAGCATGCGATTTGCGAGGACCTCGCTTACTTGCATTATGTCTGGCCTGCCACAACCCTGGTTTGGTCGGACATTGTCCCGCGCCATTCTTACAGAGGGGGCGTTAACCTCCTGGCCCTTGACCGCGCTAGGAGCGCGGTCAATAAGGCAATGGCGCGGTTTCTTGCCACCAGGGCTTGGGGACGGGTTAGTCATCACCCCGATATTAGTCTACAAAATTATGACTTGTACGCAGGGGATGGGGTCCATCTGTCGCGAGGAGGTATGGACCTCCTGTTGGGTGATTGGCGAGCAGGCCTGTTGACCGAGCTGACGGTCTGGGGGGGGGCGTCAGGTCTTCTTTGAAGCCCCTCCGTGTGGCGGGTAGCACTGGTAAGGTAAACAGTATGACCCACAAGTATCCGGCAGGTTCGCAATTGACTGGACAACACTAGACAGGAATAAATTAGTTAAACGTTGTCCGGTCAACGACGAACCAGGCGATGGGGTGATGACGATTGCTAACCAGCATGCATCACCCCTGTGATTTCACGGATACGCGTCAGAGGGTGGGGTCATAAGTTAGTTATTGACTACGGTCAACAATTTGTTTGTTGTCAACAAACAAATTGATACAAATTGATACATTGTAACCAATTGCCGTTGGCAATTTTGGGGTGGTACCTTACCAGTGTTACTTCGGCCTGCTTGCCTTAGGAATTATGATTGGTCGTTTTACCAATGCAAATTTATAATTCGGACTAGGGCATTGAATCAATAAATGTGGCCCTATGCTGTTATCCACTTTCAATGTTGTCTGTGTCCGTTATTGGGGGGGTGCGCCTGCAATGCAAGCGCGGCGCCAAAATGGCCGCCGCGCCCTTTGCGGCCCCCCCCCACAGGACAGAGAATCCGGGTAGTTAGGGGCGTGGCCAGCTCCCTTATAAAAGGGGTGGCCACGAGGCAGCCGAGCTGCCATTTTACCTCAGCGACGGAGCGGAGAAGTTTTTTCCCCTCCACCCCCTCCCTAGTTAACAGTGTGATATTATGGTCGCTTCAGGGCCGGGTGGGAATTTTTGGTTGGGACCCATATTGGCTCCGGGTCCTGGCTTTTTTGCCCATCCCACACTGTTGCTATGGTTTGATATAGGGGGCTTTCTGTGTTCCTACTGTTGACTTTGGTCACATTGGCGGGTAGCACTGGTAAGGTAAACAGTATGACCCACAAGTATCCGGCAGGTTCGCAATTGACTGGACAACACTAGACAGGAATAAATTAGTTAAACGTTGTCCGGTCAACGACGAACCAGGCGATGGGGTGATGACGATTGCTAACCAGCATGCATCACCCCTGTGATTTCACGGATACGCGTCAGAGGGTGGGGTCATAAGTTAGTTATTGACTACGGTCAACAATTTGTTTGTTGTCAACAAACAAATTGATACAAATTGATACATTGTAACCAATTGCCGTTGGCAATTTTGGGGTGGTACCTTACCAGTGTTACTTCGGCCTGCTTGCCTTAGGAATTATGATTGGTCGTTTTACCAATGCAAATTTATAATTCGGACTAGGGCATTGAATCAATAAATGTGGCCCTATGCTGTTATCCACTTTCAATGTTGTCTGTGTCCGTTATTGGGGGGGTGCGCCTGCAAAAATGATTATGTGTTTCCAACTGGAGCAGAGTTACCAAAGGAGGAAAGTATTTCTTGTGGGAACCACCGGTAATACATTTTTTCTAGCCTTGAATCACCCCATTCTGATGAAATACTAAAGGATACCATAAAACTTTTCATAATTGGGATATGTTGCTTATTGCTCCACTGTTTGAAGAAGGAAAACCTGAATCATGTAAGCAAATTGGCATATTTTTTTTAGTGCCTATTAAGTTTTACAGCAGTATTCTCTTAAATTGACTGAGTATTTTGAGTCCCAGTTCTGCAAAGTTATCTTCCATTATCTCTTCCGCATGTGCAAAAGGAGAGGGATATTTACCGGTAAGTTTTCTTTGGGGTTATGTATACAATATAAAGTGTTTGTTTTTAAAATCAATGAACATTTAAAGTAATTGGTTTTTTATTTTCCTTTTTGGATAATGTTGGATCTTTATCTATAAGGAGAGGCTACCTTGGTGCGTGTCCAGCAATAGCGGCCACATCCAGCCCAACCATCCCAAACAGAGCCGGCCACACTTACCTTTAAACCGTCCGAGGGTCGCCACAAGGGTCTGGTCGCAAAGTGTGGGGCAACCACCCCACAAACCAGAACAAAAAAACCCTACATGGCCCAGCATCCTCCGCGTTGTGGCACCCCTCAGCCAATCAGGCTGAAGAGCGCAAGCGCGGAGAATGCTGGGAAAACAAAATGCCGATGTGCTGGCTAACCAACCACTTCCCTGCGGCCCCAGTGATGAAAGCTGGCACCGGCCTCGCTGCGGTTTCGGCGGGGAGGAGGAGGAGACCCTCTTCTCCCTGCGGCCCTGGTGACGAAGGCCAGTGCTGGCCTTGTCGCGACTTCGGCAGGGTAGCGGGGAGAAGAGGGGGAGACCATCTTCTCCCCACACACCTGCCGCTTCCCTCAGGGAGACACAGGGCTCCGTTTGCTGCCTTCGCCTCCCGGAGGGAAGCCATCGCTTTTTAAGGAGCTGCGCCCGGGTGCCTTCACTACCCTCCCACCGAGGAAAGCAAATAGCTTCTCTGGGAAGCAAAGGCAGCGAACAGGGCTCCATTCGCTGCCTTCGCCTCCCGGATGTACTCGCCCTGGAACAGCCTCCTCAACTGCAGCCTTCTCTCTCTCTCTCTCTCTCTCTCTCTCTCTCTCTCACACACACACACACACTGGACTGCACATTTCAAACCTGCCCAGTGTGTGTGTGTGTGCGTGCATGCGTGCGTGCGTGCACACACATGAAAACCACCCCTAACCACCAACACACACAATAAACATGCCTGGCTTGCCAGGCAAAAAATGCTAGTAATGTAATAAAAGTCAATATTAGGAATCATTCGTGTTCTGTATATTGGACTGAAAAGATTCACTGAAATATGTGAGCTGTCTGTCGTCTTTCAGCATTTTTGCAAAAAGAATACCACGTCAAAGAGTTTACCATTTTTGTTAGCTGCACTGTGTTTCTGATTTCTGCATTTCGAATTCTGTGTTGCGGCCTGATACAGGAAATCCTGTTTATCTCTTGCTTTCCAACAGCTACTTAAAATTACTTGTCCAACATTCACACTCAGTCCTTGATGTTAACCACAGTTGTGGACATTGTTGTGTTTTGGATAGGCCTTCTTGATCTTGTTGTGCGTGTTAAAGGATTTTTGACTGTTTTGTAGGGTTACTATATCTGTACCTTGTTTGGAACACACATACCATTTTGACCTTAATTTTGTTTTGGATATCTATGCCTAATTGTCTGTTTGTACCTTTTTGCTTTTCTATTTCCATCTAGTGAATTTTAAAGAAATCTACTTTTTTACGTAATAGTTTCAGTTCTGTTTAATGTTACATGTTAACAGGAGCTGGGGGGATGAGAAATAATTCAATGGTAAGACATCCCTTTGATGTGAAATAGTACTGTATTTTCTGGCGTATAAGACTACTTTTTAACCCCGAAAAATCTGTGCCCAAGTTGGGGGTCGTCTTATAGGACAGGTACTTAACTGCAGCTTGTTTCCCCTTGCTTCATATGTCTGGCGCATATGGTGGGGGGGGGTGCCGCGGCCGAGTCCCTGCTCTGTGCGGGGAGTATGAAGCAAGGGGAAGCAAGCTGCACACATCTTCCTGTACCTCGAGGAGGAGAACATGAGCGTGGATTGGCTCTCCACCAGAACCTGCCCATTCGACTCGGAGGGCTGCACGTCTTCGGGTTGAGTGTGGGTTAATTTTTATTTGGTGTGCATTGGAAGAGAGGTAGTCTTATATGGCAAGTATATTCCAAACTCTATATTTTAACTGGAAAAGTTGGGGGTCGTCTTATACGCCCAGTCGTCTTATACGCCGGAAAATACGGTACTTTACAATGGCAGGTCATTGTTCAGAGTGTTGTGTATGCCTTCTCCTTGCTGGTTACAAGCCACCTATGGGAATCCTTAGTACAGCTATTAAGAATGTTGTATTTTACTGATTTCCCCCCCAAGGTTTGTGGAATAGGTTTGACCCCAGTTCCTACTTTCTCTTTCATGCTCTGAGTAAGCACAATTGTGGAATGAGATAGTGCTCTGCACTCATCCTCTCTAAGTGTAGTTCAAGGTGACAGTTGGTGACAATCTTCCATGTGCTTGAGACTCTAGCACAATCAAAGTTCCTAGCAGTATATATAACATTTTCATCTGATCAGGAATATACTCAAATATATAGGAAGGAAACTGATAAGTTGCTAAGCAGGGCAATAATTGTTTGCTTTATTTTATTTCTGTGGAAAATGGATTGCTGCTTTGAGAGTTATTTTTAAAGGCACATTCAGGGGATTTTGAGTCCGAGTATTAATTGTTTCTATACCCCATCCCCTGTGTAAAGATCATAATTTTGGAGACTAATGGTGGGGTGTCGGATGACCCGCCCCAAACCCTTGTCAGCAAAGAACCGGGCCACTGCCCTGTTCACCGAGCGACGAGCGCGGTCAAGGGCCTGGAGGTTGATACCCCCCCTGTAAGCGTGACGTGGTATGATGTCCGACCATAGCAGGGTTGTGGCAGGCCACACATAATGCAAATAAGCCAGGTCACTGCAGATCGTATGTTTTAAAGAAAGGCCAGTGACCTGGTCCAAGTCATTGCCCCCGAGGTGCAGCACCAGGACATCAGGCGGTTCAGCATCCCTGATGGAGAAAAGGAATGGCAACAGTTCCCGCCATAACATTCCGTGCTTACCATACCACCTGATACATGCGGATGCACGTAGTCCAAGCTGGGGTCCCCACTCTGTCGCTGCAGCGTACTGCGCTGCCCAGTGCACATAGCTGTGGCCCACCAGCCATACTGCCACCGGTGTGTGGCGACACACAGGGTCTGTAAAATAAAAAGAGACAGGACAGTGACTTAACTGGTACTCATACTTGAAGAGGGCGAACATATAATTCAAAACACTTCGATCCCCACCTCCCCATATAGCATATATCATCCTCAGAGTACCCAAATGCAGCCGCAGTAGAAGCAGCTCCTATTCTAAAAGAATGGGTGCCGTAACGAGCCCCAGGGAAGCCAACACTGGACAGTGCCTTACCGGTCACCTTCCAAAATTGAAATTTGGTAAGGGGAGACCCATCTTGGTGGCAGAAAAACGGGCCAGGGTGCGTACCACGCATTGCAAGGAACTCTTGTAGGGCACCAACCGGACAGATGTCTGCAATGGAACATCATAGCAGTCTTACACCACTGCCTACGCCGTGCTGATCAACCTTTGAGGACCGTATCCTCAACTGAGCCCACTCATTGGAAACATAGACATCTTCGAGTTCCAGTGCCCTACGCGCCGCATCCGCCTTAGACAGTAGCACCAGCTCACAGATGCGGAGCGGTCCAAAAAAGGCCACCGTGGTAGCCGCGTGAAACACAGCTGCCTCATACCTGTCAAAACACAGGTCATGCCAGCCTCGTGCAAGGTGGGTAAGAACCCCTGGAGAAATAGGGTGGCGATTGTCCAGGCGGCGTCCACGTTCCCGTGTCCACCCTTCCAAAACATGTCGTATACGGAAATCATTCGTGCTGTCAGCAGCGCCCCTCACTTTGGCCATGAATGCCAGTGCTGACAGCCTGGATGCTATGGTGCGGGGAGCCAGGCCCTGACTGTGTAGGTAGACCATAAACTGGAGAACGTGTGTAACTGGAATGGGCCACATCTCAGGCAACCGGAGTTGCGCACAAAAAGCCCTAAATTGACTGAATGCATGGTGATACGCCTTACGCGTGCGGGGCGCCAGCGACATGCCGATCGCCCGGTTCACCTCTCCTTGCCAAATGTCCAAATCTCGTCCGGGAGCGGCGAGGGGAATTCCTCTGCATCCAGAGCCAAGGCGCGGAACCGGGGGATCTGTAGGCGGGATAAAGCATCCGCAATATCGTTATTAATACCTGGCACATGTCGGGCCCTGAAGAGCACATTGAGGCGTAGGCTGCGCAACACAAACTGGCGAACTAACTCCATGACCCTGTGTGATTTAGATGTCTGGGAATTGACAATGTGCACTACCGCAGCATTGTCGCACCAGAAATGAACCACTGAATTGGCCCACTCCTCGCTCCATAGCATCAAAGCTCCCAGTATCGGGAAGAACTCAAGGAATGTAAGATCGCATAGACGATCCGTGCCCCCCCAGGCTGGAGGCCATCGGCCGTAGGCCCACCTCCCCTCAAAGTAAATCCCATATCCCAGGGACCCCGAGGCATCTGACTGAACCTGGAACCTAGGGGAAACCAAAAGGTCAGATCTCCAAAATGACACCCCGTTGAAGTCCCTCAGAAACTTAAGCCAAACCAACATGTCAGCCCTCATGCCCTTGTTCAGTCGGACCCTATGATAGCGCCTGGATAGGCCAGTCATGGCGTCGCACAAGCGTCGAGCAAAAGCTCTGCCAGGCGCGACCACCCTGCATGCGAAGTTAAGGTGGCCATGGAGAACCTGGAGCTCATGAAGTGACACCTTGCGTTTGGCCAATAAGGCCAAAATCAATGCAGTGATCCGGGTAACCTTATCCATGGGTAACCTGGATGCCTGCGAAACCGTGTCAATTTCAATACCCAGAAATGTGAGCTTAGTTGATGGGCCCCGGTCTTTTCGAGCGCTAAAGGGACACCAAGTTCCTGCATTAGCGTCTGAAATGTGTTGAGGAGACGCGTGCATGTGTCCCAGCCCCGTTCACCCCCGAACAAGAAATCATCGAGGTAGTGGCCTACAGACTGGGACCCAGCCCTGCGAACAAAGGCCCACTGAAGGAAAGTGCTAAAACGTTCAAATGCTGAACAGGAAATAGAGCAGCCAAAAGGCATGGCTTTATCCACATAAAATTTTCCTTGGAATTTAAAACCCAATAACTCAAAGTCACCCGGGTGCACAGGCAACAAACGGAATGCCGACTTAATGTCACACTTAGCCAAAAGTGCACCCGGGCCACAAGAGCGCACCATGCGCAGGGCCTGGTCAAATGATGTATACCTGACCGAACAAAGGTCATCAGGAATGGCATCATTGACCGAATGGCCCGCCGGGTATGACAGATGGTGAATTAAACGAAACTCCCCAGGGGTCTTTTTGGGCACCAATCCTAAAGGGGAAACCTTCAGATTCGGAAAAGGTGGCATGGGAAAGGGGCCAGCAACCCTACCTGCATTAACCTCCTTAGCAATACTTAGGGCGGCCATCTCCTCCCTGCCCTTCAGGGAAAGTAAATTAGGGGCATCTTGGGGGCACCACTCCCCTATAAATGGGATGCGGAAGCCCCGCTGAAAACCCTCGAGGAGGTACCTAGCATCCTCCCTCCTCGGGTAGGTTGAGAGCCACCGCTCCAACATAGCCACGTTAACCGGGGAGGGGGCCTTTTGAGTGACCAGCTCCATCAGCGGCAGGTCTGCCCACTCCTTGTCCACCTCTAACTCTGCCCCGTGACCCACCGGCTCGCGGACACGCAGCGGCGGCATGGGGGCCAGCGCAAGAGGGACACTCATGTTTGTATCGGCACAGTTTTCTATTGCATGCCCCATTGGCCGAGAAGCTCCAACACAGCAGGCGGGCTGGAACCCCCTGCCCCGCCAGCTGGCGGGGGGCCTGAGTTGGAGCAGCTCGCTGGACTGCATGCCCACAATGGTACCTCTCCCCAGGCGCCGGATGCGTGGGAGTCATATACAAAAGCCACAGCTTCTGACAGGACTCGTCCCACCTCATCTCTGGGTGTAAGGGCACTCTCATTCTAAATTCCTCATCGTAAGCCAACCACGATGGGCCAGGAAAATCCACCATCGCCCTGTAAATATTGTCCAAATATTGGACCATAGGAATGGCCAGGTCATGCCGAGCCCTGAGATACACCGCCATATATATGAGATATGCGGGTAACCAGTTAGCCCATGTTCGTGGTGGCTTACGACGGCGAGACAGCTCTTTATCCTTCTCATCCTGCCCCTCTTTCTCTTCCTTGGTGGGTTCCCTGTTCAATAGGGAGAAAATATCGACGTACTCCCCCCGCCAAATCTTTTCCCTTGTGGCCTGGGCCAAATGATCCCCAAGGGGCAAAGAATAGCCTGCTGTCGGCAATGCCGACACCAGCACAGTGTTGACACGGGGTATCAGGAGAGGAGGCTGGACCGTCCCGGCAACACCCGGTGCAGCCCCAGGGGCGGAAACCCCTCCACCCAATGTCACGCCATTATGAGACCAAGCTGCACCCGGGTAAGCCAGGAACTGATGCCCACCCGCCCCGACATTACGAGGCCATGGCCACTGGAACCCAGCCCCTGCAGTGGAGTGTGATGTGGGCACGTTAGCTTGAACCTGATACTCACTGGGTGCACCCCCTTGGGCCGCCCCTACTGGGGGTTCCGGCCCACGGCGGGCGTCGGAGCTCGCGACCGAAATTGAGCTCTGAGGACACATCCGACCACTACCTGTCTGTAGTGCCTGCTGTACGGGGAGCTGCGAGGCCGCGGCAGGCACAGGCCTGCGCGCCTCGAGCAACTCAACCCGACTGACCGCCTGTTGAAGGGCGGCGGCTGTCGCAGGCTGGCAAAAGGGGGCCCCAGATGGCAACGACACCCCCCCAATGGGGTTATTGGTGATCCCTAGGGATGCCTCTAGCGCTGCCACGCGGGCCAGCAATGCATCCACCGTCGCAGATCCCCCTGCGTAAAGGGGGGGCAGGTGGGCCGGATGGCCCACTGGGCAATGGTCCAGGGCCCACGACTTGAGAGCCCTGCCCTAAATAGGGCCATGCCCAAAACTCCGGCCCATGAGGGGCCGGGGGTAAGCCCTGCTGTGCAATGGCACCAGGCCCTCCCCCCTGCTCAAAGCCCATGGCTGGCAACTGCGGGCCGGGGGCCGGAGTCCCTGTAGGGCCGGTCTGAGGCTGGAGAGCTGAGGGCCATGGCCTAAGCTGCCCCATCCACCGGTCCCGGTGGGTGCCTCAGTTAAGAGGTCCTGTTGAGGGGGCGCAGTCGCGGTCCTCCGACCCGACTGCAGCCTCCTAGTCGGGCGAGCCGAAGTCGCCATAGCCTTCTTCTTAGGAGGCATAAATAAAACAGATCTCTGTCCGGGGATCAGAACCGGTGGCTGGGAAGCCGAAGATTAAAAGGCTAAGATCGCGCTAAGTTCTGAGCCGAAGAACGGCTTCCCCAGCAAAGACGAAGTGCGATGGAGCAAAAACTTCTCCTCTCCGTCGCTTTCGCAAAATGGCAGCTCGGCTGCCTCATGGCCACCCCTTTTATAGAGGGGTGGCCACGCCCCCTAACTACCCGGATGTCTGAGTCCGGGTGGGGGGGGGCCCGCAAAGATCGCGGCGGCCATTTTGGCGCCGCACTTTCATTATCTTCTACGCTGAAAAATAAAAATGGTTTATCTTGCTCACTGATCTGTGTTGGAGAGTTCAACATGTCTCTTCCTCACTGTTTCTAATTAGTGTTAGTGGTACACGAATCAGCTAATAGTTCTCTGGGGATATGTTATGTACAATTATATATCTTTTGAGTATGTAGCTTATTTATTATTGTAATTAAATGGAATAGATTCAGGTGTCTTATCTCTGTTTTGATAGCTTAATGTTGGGAGGCCATTGCTACTTTCCAGTGTGTCTTGTATCAACTTTAGAAAAATGAATACAGAAAGTATGAGTCAGAAAAAATTAATAGAAATTTGTTTTACAAAGCTCTCACACTCACATGCCTCTCAATAGTGTTATTAGATACATTTAGTACAACTGCAGGGAATGATCACATTAAATTTAAATGTGAAGGAAAGTTTGAGTCATCTCTAGTATGCATAGTGAATTGTGGATTGTTATGAATTTTCATGAACAAATCAGTAAGATCCATGTCTTAAGTGAAGCTTGCACTAAGGCAAATTAAATGGATTATAACCGTACAGTTAAGAAGAATTTGTCACTTTTTATTTTGGCCAGGTTATCCTGCTATGGTAATAGAGTAGACCAGGGACTCTCAACCTGTGGCCCATGGGCTGGATGCGGCCGATGGTGCCATTTCATGTGGCCCTACATCACCTCTACCACAGCCGGAAGTGCCATGGGGTGGAGGAAGGGCAAACTGGCCATCCAGCCCCCAAAGCTGTCTGAGAGAGTGTGATCCGGCCCCCATCTTAAAAAGGTTGAGAACTCCTGGAGTAGACCATACCGGCAACAACTCAATGATGAGTGTCAGGTGATGGTTAACTAACCTGACAACCCTGAGGACTGGTGGTCTTGATGAAGTCCATAGGAAAGGATGAACATCCCCGTGGATTAAATCCCACTTGAATCCATCTTGATGGAGAGCAGCAGCTTCATCAATAGTGGCCTGAAGCTGAGAAGGACTTTGTGTGCCAAAAAGGCTCAGGACCAGAAAGTGACTTGCAGAGCTGGATCAGTGGTATGAGTGTCATGCTACAATGCTCTAGGTGGACCTCTCAGGCTTTATGGTTTTATTTTCTTGTTAGAGTGGCATGAGCATAGTGATGGCTCCTGCTGAGTAGCAATGAAGATTCATTTGCTCTACAATGGTCCTTGGAAAAGTTTGCTAATACCCATATATCGTAACATACAGTAGTATAGACTAACAAAGACTAAGAAGGTTTGGTGGAGTCCTGCTGCAGCTGACGTTTGAGGATCCAAGAGGATGTATTTACATTTAGTGAATCTTTGCAGGCTCACCCCCCAAAGAAAGACTCAGACACCGGTATATGAATAAAGGCATTGGGCCACTTTTATTGAATAATGCCCTAGTCCGAATTATAACTTTCAATTGGTGTATTCATCCAATTGTAATTCTTAGGCAAGCAGGCCGCAGTAACACTGGTAAGGTTCCTCCCAAAATTGCCAATGGCAATTGGCTACAATGTATCCAATTGTATCAATTTGTTTGTTGACACAAACAAATTGTTGACCAGAGTCAATAAACTATCTACTGACCCCACCCTCTGACGTGTATCCGTCAAATCACGGGGTGATGCATGCTGAAAAGCTCCTGCCATCACCTCTTGCCTGGTTCGTCGTTGACCGGTCAAAGCTATTACACCTGTACCTGTCTAAGTGTTGGCCAGTCAATTGCGAACCTGCCGGATACCTATGGGTCATAAATCTTTACCTTACCAGTGCTACCCGCCACACGGGGAGGCTTCAATGAAGACTCACCCCCCCAGACCGTCAGCTCGGTCGCCAGGCCTGCTTGCACCACACCCAGAAAGAGGTACATACCTCCAGCCGACAGGTGGACCCCTTCTCCTGCCTACCAGCAAGCCTATCCTCAGGTGTCCAATGGCTGTCTCCCAGCCATGCTCAGCAAGGGACCGAGCAACAGCCCTGTCCACTGACTGCTGGAACAGTCCGAACCACGGAGATCCACGTCTCCCCTAAATTGGTGTCTCGGCACGATGTTAGACCATAGCGTCCGTGTGTAAGCCATACATGATATAAAACGCCAGGTCACAGCCCCTCGACAGTTTAGGAATAGCAGTGATCCGTATAAGATCGTTGCCGCCGAGGTGCCTATTAAGAACATCGGGCGGTCCAGCATCCCTGACGGACATCAGGAATGGCCACAGTTCCCGCCCCCTTGTGCCGCGCATACCATACCATCGCATACGTGCGGATGCACACAGCCCAAGTCGGGGTCCACTCTCTGTCGCCGCAGCATATACTGCTGCCCAGTGTACATAGCTGCGGCCCACCAGCCCCACTGCCACCGGTGTGCAGAGACACACAGGATCTGTAAAAGAGGAGAAGAGGTGAAGGACATAACTAGGTACTCATACAGTGAGGGGACGTACATATAAGAAAATACGCTTACACACATATCCGCCTCCGAGTACCCCAAACGTAGCCGCGATCAACACGACGCCTATTCTAAAGAAATGGGTGCCAAAACGGGCCCCACACTGCAAAGCGCGGCACTGGTCACCCTCAGTAACTTTACTTTGGTAAGGGTAGACCCATCCTGGTGGCAGAAAAACAGGCTGGGGCGCACAGCAGGCACTGCCGAAAAGTCATGTAGGGCACCAACCAGACAGATGTCTCCAATGAAACTCCGTAGCAGTCTGACTCCACTGCCTACGCCGTGCTGAACAACCTTTGAGGACCAATTGAGCCCACTCATGTGTGACATAGACATCGTCGAGTTCCAGTGCCCTACGAGACACATCCACCTTACACAGATGGTACCAACTCTGGCACCCACTCACTGATGCGGAGCGCTCCAAAAAGGCTACCGTGGTAGCTGCGTGACCAAGAGCCACTTCACACCTATCCGAACATAAGTCATGCCAGCCTCGTGCAAGGTGGGTCAGAAACTCTGGCGAACTGGGGTGACGCGTGTCCAGGTGGCGGACGCGTTCATGTGTCCACCCCTCCAAAACATGACGCATGCGGAAGTAACTCACACAGTCATTGAACCCCCGCACGTTGGCCATAAATGCCAGTGCCGAAAGCCTGAAGGCTATAGTACGGGGGGCCAAACCCTGACTGCGAAGATAAACATGCATTGTAAAATCTGGTCCACAGATATTGACCACACTTGCGGTAACGGTAGTTACTCGCAAAAAGTTCTAAATAGCATGAACGCATGGTGATACGCCTTACGCAAAAAGTTCTAAATAGCATGAACGCATGGTGATACACCTTACGCGTGCGAGGTGCCAATGACATGCCTGGTTCACCACTCCTTGCCAAATGTCCAAATATCGGCCGGGAGTGGTGAGTGGAATTCATCTGCTTCCGGAGTAAGGCACGGAACCGGGGGATCTGCAGGCGGGATAAAGCAGCAGCAATATCGTTATTAATACCTGGAACATGTCTGGCCCTGAACAGCACATTTAGGCATAGGCTTCTCAAAAAGAATAGACAAACTAATGTCATGACCCTAGGGGATTTGCACGTCTGGGTGTTGACAATGTGCACCACTGCCGCATAATCACACCAAAAATGGACCACTGAGTTGGCCCACTCATTGCCCCATAGCATCAGTGCTCCCCAAATTGGGAAGAAACTCAAGGAAGGTAAGATCGCAGAGGCGATCCGTGCCAAGCCATGCATGATGCCCTCGGCCGTAAGTCCACCTACCCTCAGAGTAAACCCCCATAAGTCAGGGAGCCGGAGGCATCCAACCATACTTGAAATCTAGGGCAGACCATAAGGTCTGATCTCCAGGAAGAGACCCCGTTAAAACCCAGGAGTAATTTGAGCCAGACCGAAAGGTCCACCCGTATGCCCCTGATCAGCCGGACCCTGTGGTGACGTTTTAACAGCCCAGCCATGGCATCACACAGGCGCCTGGCCAATGCTATGCCGGGTGGAACCACCCTGCAGGCAAAGTTAAGGTCGCCATGAAGTAACTGCAGCTCACGAGGGAACACTTTATGTTTGGCAATCAATGCCAAAATCGCCGCGGAGATCCGAGCCACCTTATCCATGGTTAACCCGGATGCCTGTGCGACAGAGTCAATTTAGAAATGTGAGCTTAGTAGCTGGGCCCTCGGTCTTTTCAGGCGCCAAGGGGACACCCAGTTCCCACCTGAGTGTCTGAAATGTAGTGAGGAGACGCGTGCACGTGTCCGAGCCCCGTTCACCCCCGAACCAAAAGTCATCGAGGTAATGGGCTAGAGACCGAGACCCCGACCTGCGAGCAAAGGCCCACTGAATGAAAGTACCGAATCGTTTGAATGCCGAACATGAAATAGCGCAGTCAGAAGGGGTTGGCCTTATCTAAGTAAAATTCCCCTTGGAACCTAAAAAACCCAATAGCTCAAAATCCATTGGGTGCACTGGCAGTAATCGGAAAGCCGAGTGCATATCACACTGTGCCAGGAAAGCACCGGGACCGCATGAGCGTACCACACATAGGGGCTGAACAAACTACGTGTACCTGACTGAACAAGGTCATCGGGAATGGCATCCCTGACCGGAGAACCCACAGGGTAAGCTAAATGGAGGATTAAACGACATTCACCCTGGTTCTACCTCGGTACTAGTCCCATAGGGGAGACTTTCAAATTAGGAAAGGTGGTTCCAAGAAGGGACCCGCTACTCTCATAGCCTCAACTCCCTTAGCTGTGCTCAGTGGAGCAACCTCTTAGTTACCTTTCAAGGGAACTAGATTAGTAGCATCTTGGGGCCCCTAACACCCCCGGATGGAATACAAAAGCCCCATTGGAAACCCTCCAGGAGGTACCCCGCATCATCCCTTCTTGGATGAGCTGAGTGCCATTGCTCCAGCATGAGTACACTAATTGGGGAGGTGGGGCTTTGACATGGCTAGTTCCGTCAAACGGAGCTCTGATCGCCCCCTGTGCACCCCTACCTCTGCCCCGTAACCCACCAACCCGCGGGCATGTGGAGGCGGCGTAGGGGCCAGCGCAAAAGGGGGACACCCAAGTCGGTAATGACCACTGGCGCTTATTACACACGTCGCTAGCTGAGCAGGTCGAACACAGCAGGCGGGCTGGAACCCCCTGCCCGACCAGTTACAGTGGAGCCTGTGTCTGAGCAGCCCGCTGCACAGCATGACCACAATGGTACCTATCACCAGGCGCCAGTCACGTGGGAGTCATGTACACAAGCAACAATTGCTGACAGGGCTCATCCCACCTCCTCTCAGGATGTAGGGCAACCCTCATCCAAATTCCTCATCGTAAGCCAACTGCGATGGGCCCATCAAATCAACCATCGCCCTGTAAATATTATCAAGGGATTGAACCATCGGGATGGCCCAATCAGGCCGGGCCCTGAGGCATACCACCATATATATAAGGTATGCCGACAACCAGTTGGCCCAGGTGCGCGGTGGCTTACGACGACGGCACAGCTCTTTGTCTCTGTCATCCTGTCCCTCTCTCTTCCTCAGTAGGCTCACAGTTCAATAGGGAGAATATCCACGTATTCCCCTCCAGATCTTATCCCTCGTGACCTGCGACAAATGATCACCCAGGGGCAAGGAATAACCAGCCGTCGGCAAAGCCATCGACGGCACATTCTGTATAAAGGGCATATGCAGCAGGACCTGGACAGCCCCTGCGATGCTCAGCACTGCTCCAGGGGCGGACACCCCCACCCTTAATGAGGGACCATTTAGAAACCATGGGATACTGGGATAAGATGGTAACTGATGCCCGCCCGCATCAACTTGACGAGGCCAGGGCCACTGAACCCCACCACCGTACGTGGGCTGTGGTGTTGGTGCGCTTAAATTGAACCTGATACTCACTAGGTGCACCCCCGTGAGCCGCCCCCACCGGGGGTTCCGGCCCACGGCGGGCGTCGGAGCTCGCGACCGGAATCGAGCTCTGGGATCACCCCTGACTGCTCCCAGCCTGGACATCAGGTAGAACGGGGAGCTGTGAGACACCAGCTGGGCCGGCCAGACCATCTCATGCAGCTCGACCCGGTTGGCCGCCTGCTGAAGCATAGCGGCCGGCAAGGTAGCCGGGGTCAATGAAGGGGCCCCTGTTGAATAAAGAGAAGCGCCCCCCGCTCCCCAGGAGGCTGTGCAATGCCCAAGGATGCTTCCAGCACTGCTAAACGTGATGACAGAGCATCCACTGCCACAGAGCCCCCAGCATAAGGTGGGTCGGGTGGGGCGGACGGCCCACTAGGCAGTTGGAAAGGTAACCCGGAATGGCGAGCCAGGGCCAGAATAGGGCCATGCCCAAAACTCCGGCCCATGAAGGGCCGGAAGGGGAACGGGTTGTATGCCCACACCAGGCCCTCCCACACTGCCCTGACCCATGGCCGGTAATGGCGGGCCGGGGGCCGAAGCCCATGAGGGGCCGGCCTGTAGCTGGCCAGCCACCGAGCTGGAGCCCGGCTGCCAAGTGCCAGCCTGAATCGCCCCACCGGTATCGGTGGGCAAGGCTGGCGTAGTGCCCTGCCACGGGGGCCCAGCCCTGGTCCTCCGACCCGATGGCTGTCCCCCGTCCTGCGCAGGGCCAAGAAAAGTCCTCCCCTTTGGCCGCGGCTTCATCAGAAAATTAGGATCCCTTTCCAGGGATCGCAAACCTAGCGCCAAAAGCACGCAGTAGCCAAGCAAACTGAGGCTCTGCGTGTATCAATCCTCCTGTCTCAGCCGGGAAAGGATTGAGGCAAAAAGCCGCAGGCTAGAGAACAAACAGCGATGGAGAAAACTTCTCCTCTCCGTCGCTATTTCTAAAATGGCAGCTCGTCTGCCTCGTGGCTACCCCTTTTATAGAGAGGTGGCCATGCCCCCTAACTCACCCAGATGTCTGAGTCCGGGTGGGGGGGGGCCGCAAAGAGTGCGGCGGCCATTTTGGCGCCATGCTTTCATTCTTATTTTTAGTGCCATTCAGTAGATTTATTCAGGTTGCTTTCATTTTCTTGCCCCTTTCAGTTAAACACAAGCACTGCTGCACAGAATGACGAGAATCTATATTGACAGACACTGTACAATCCACTTCCTTGAAAGGAGAAACTGCTTGAGAATGGATAAAACCTGCCTCATTTAATAGTCATATGTCATATTTTGGTGCAATTTTATTCTGGTGCATTGTATCTCTGTGACAGATTTCTTAGAAATAATGGGCAGGAGTTGAATTTAATCATGCCAAAGATAATGCCTAATCAGTAATTGTAGTTTGCTTCTTCACCAAATTGTATTACAGTGGAACCTCATACAACAATCACCCTGTATAACAACGAAATCACATAACAATTAGGTTTTGGGGAAAATGGTGTCCCACATAACAATTTTCCCTATGGGAAAAATTGTACAACAACTTTTCAATGGGAAAAACCACTTAGCAAAAATATATATTGTTGTACGATGCATCCCATAAGGAAAATCGCTATACGATGCATGTATCGTATAGCAATTGTTTCGTATAACAATGTGCCCCGTGGAATGGATTAAAATCGTTGTATGAGGTACCACTGTATATGTATTTGGAGTTCACATCTTTCACTGTTTTCAAAAAAGGCATTGATGGCTAGAATTGGGTCATTGTTAAAAGAAATCTTAGTAATGCAAGAGGTTCTAAAGAGTGTAATGTATTTTATTTAGCTGCTAATTGTGGTCAAAAAGTTTTTGGACCAGGGAAAATGGAATGAATATGGCAACACTAGGAGCAGAACTGGCTTCCTCTCTCTGAAAGGGGAAAAATGATGAACTGCTAGATAGCTCAGTGGTTTAGGTATCTGGTTGCGAGTTTGATTCCCCACTGTGCTTCCTTAAGGATTTGATGATCTGTAAGGTCTCTTCCAGCTTTGTGGTTCTAAGATGGTGATGATTACTATAATTACAAAACTTGAAAGTCTCAGAATATGCCTCTTCTATTGCAGAACTGTTCATTATGAAGGTGGTGCTGTGTCAATTCATGCTCGTTCTCTTTGGCGGCTGGAGACTTTGAGAGTTGCGTAAGTAAAGAACCTCTGGAACAATACTGGCATAGGGCCTTGAAATTAATGATAAACTGATTGATTGGTAGCAACTGTGAGTGAAGTATAGCACTAGAATACTGCAGTTCTTTGTGTTTGTGCTTTTCTACCTATTGAAATTATAAAGAAGACTGACAGGGTAATGAGATTATATTTATCTCTCTTTTTTTATTCAGGAATTAAAACTGACCTTGAGAATTTTACTGTGAAGGCAGTTAATTAAAAATAAGTTTCCTTATGTTTCAGTAGAATCTGTTCAGAAGTACAGTACATCCTTGTATTGGATTGTGTTGGAGCTATTAATTATGTTGTGAGTTGAAGAATGACATGTTAGTGTTCAGGTGTTTGCAGGTCCTCGAATTGACAGGGACCCTCTCTGATTACACCTGTAACAAACAGAGGTTACTTGACAGAAGAACACAGGCTTTTTACGTATGAATTTTTTAGCGCATTATTTTATTATATATTATGAATGGAAACACTAAGGGGCAATATACAAATGGAAACAACAACAACAACAGTTTTTGACAGCATGCAGAGCTCTTTCCATCTATACATAATGTGAATCCAACTGTTTAATTATTAGTATTACTGTATTACCATTTCAAATGTGGCACTAGGATGTGTGTCTTCTCTGTGTCTTTCTCTCCCAGTTACAGACATTGAGAGAGATGTTTTCATATCTGCTGCATACGACACAAATCACTTCTAAGGAACATGAACACAACTTCTAAGCAAACAGATATATAATTATCAGTCACAGAGTGATTTTGACTATGAATACAAGAATGCCAAATTGATGTATTTATTTGTGGCATGAATATTTATAATAACTTTGAGCTTCATTAAACTGGATTCAACATTTTGAAGCCTTTTTTTGGCTAATAGAAATAGAAATGATAATATGGTGGAAATACAATCATCCAGATGTTATTGTTTCTGATTCCAGAGATGTATCAAGACAAATAGATTAATGAAGGAGATCTGGAAGAATCATGTTTTCTACAAACGAAAGTGTCACACATTTAGGACTTAGACATAGAAACTATTTGCTGTATTACTGTGCACATTCTGTCTGGCTGGACATCCCACTACAGTAATAGAGTAGACCATACAGCCAGTGATTCAATGCTGAGTGTTGGGCAGCGGTCAGTGGTGGGCATCAGCAGGTTCGCACCAGTTTGCCAATACCGGTAGCAGAAATTCTGGCTGGCCGCAGCCATCCAAGTTTTGAAATAAAGTAGTCCTAATTCGGGTGCAACACAGTGCTTCCCACTGGCCACGCTCACCATACCACACCCACAGTGTTGTAGTAATTATTTTTTGAGCCCATCACTGGCAGCTGTAAATAACTTTACTCCCTAAAGTGGCCAATGGCTATGGACAGCTGAGTCCTCCGTGGAGGAAATGCCACTGGAAACCATCAAATTGGGCCCAATGGCAAAATGAGCAGAGGAGGAACTCTGATTCCCAATGATCATGGAGGTGGAAGAGACCATGCCAGATGGACTGGCTGTGAAGGCACACCTTGATAGTATTCTCAAGGCTGCAGCAGTCCATTGCAATCCCAGTGTTAAATCCTGCATGTCTCCTGTCATATGTGCCGCAGGAGATGGCTCTGAGATCCTAGTGTGTGGGTCAATTCATGGCAAGCTGTGATCCACCTTAAACAAATTCACACCAAAGGCATTTCCCCTGCTTCTGGAAATAAATGCATTCTTGGATACGAGTTGCAGTCAACAACGATGATGACTATGCACAGCTCTTTTCCGGTTCATTTGATTTTAGGCGAGCAGTTGTCTTGTTGGTCTTATGCAAAGCTCTGAGTGCATTTTGAATGACCATACAGAGTTCTTGTGAATGTGGATGTCATGAGTGGAAAAGCAGAAGAAACAAATTTGTGCAGCATAAATAATGTACCTTGTAATTTGCTATTGTCAGGAAACCAAGGCGCTTATATATATATATATTCATTTTCATTAAATATGAATT
Organism: Bradypodion pumilum; assembly: GCA_035047305.1. Taxonomy (NCBI): domain Eukaryota; kingdom Metazoa; phylum Chordata; class Lepidosauria; order Squamata; family Chamaeleonidae; genus Bradypodion; species Bradypodion pumilum. The sequence continues at coordinate 80,957,717 of JAWDJD010000001.1, read as the reverse complement.
AAAATAACTGAACATCTGTCACTCCTGTGACTGTGAGATGTTGAATTGGGTAGCTAGCAGGAAGCCAGTTTCACACCTCCTCTCTATCTCCTGTCAAAAGGAGCTTCAAAAGGCTTTAATAATTTCAAAGGAATTTTAGAAATGAGTTCTCTGCTTTTTGCCCTGAGGGATATAATAATCTTGCATGATGCCTGGCAGCTTGGTCAAAACAATAGATCAAAGGCCAATGACCCACCACTGGCCTTTTTGCATGTATAAAGGGAAATTAGTTAGAGACCAGAGCTGAGTGTTTCAGTAGTTGCAGGAAGACAGGATTGCTAAACTGCCTTGGCTTGATCTTACTAGCGAGTAAAACAGATGCATGTACAGTGGTACCTCATATAGTGATTTTAATCCATTCCACGGGGCTTGTTATTGTATGAAACAATTGCTATACGATGCATGCATCGTATAGCGATTTTCCCTATGGGATGCATCGCATAATGATTTTTTTTTGCTAAGTGGTTTTTCCCATTGAAAAATTGTTGTATGATTTTTTTCCATAGGGAAAATTGTTATGTGGGGTGCCATTTTCCCCCAAACCTAATTGTTATGCGATTTTGATGATATATGGGGCAATTGTATGAGGTTCCACTGTATAAGTATTCTGCTAGGGCAATTGTCTAGGATCAATTAGAAATTATTATGTTTAGTGTGAGCCTTTGCCATGTTTAAAAGTTCTCCATTTGAATAACTTTTTAACTTGTGAGAAATCTGTACTCCTTTGGACAGGTTTATTCTTTTGAATTGTCTTTTCCTTATTTTTTATTTTAACAAATATAACTTAAGTCCTTTTATGTGGAGGGAGTTTCTCTGTTTCAAATCCATTTGACCATCTAACAAAAAAAGTTTTAAGGTTTTTCTTGAAGTTTTGCAGGTTCCACTGGGGTAGTAGCAGCTGAGAATTGTTTTAGGGAAATTATTATTAGTTTACTCTTGCCAGCCTCTTGCTTCATCTTTGTCTCTTTATGCCAAGGCAAAGAAATCCCATATGAATCCATCTTGATGGAGGGCAGTAGCTTCATCAATACTGGCCTGAGAGTGATGAGGACTTTGTGTGCCATAAGGGCTCAGGATCAGAAAGAGACTCACAGAACTGGATCAGTGGTACGGGTGTCATGTTGCGATGTGGAAGGCAAATGGAAGGCTACTGGATTATATTCTTCCCAGTATAATCTTCATGGCTGATCACCACGATGATAGCCAATATTCAGAATTGGATACAGCACTTGAAGAAGAAGGTTCCATGTGCACAATAAGGCTCCTTTCCCTAAGATATCACTGGAGTGTAGTACTGATCCAGCCTTTGTTTTGGAAGTGAGTCCGCTGGCTCAGGTCTAGGAAGAGCTTTATAAAATGAACAAACATTCTTGAGTGTACATAAGAGCAAAACCAAATTAGAAGATGGAGGAAGTTCACTGGGCAAGGTACATCATTAAAGGAAGATATAGCTGAAGATATCAATCTCCCCTACATCACTTGGAGGACCCTAAATAGGCTGAGAGTTGGAGTCCCTAAATGCAAGAACAACATGGTCAGGCAACGACTGTTGGCGGACAACAACACATAGTGTGAATATGAAGAGATACAGAGTCCAGCTCATTTACTGGTCTGCTCAATGCTGCCAGAGACATCCACAAATGAGAACTTGGGTTTGGGCAACAACAAAGCAAAAAAGTGGCTTCATTTTGGCAGTCAAGGGTTTGATTGGGACACAAAAGAAGACCACATTTTTAACTTATCCTTTGTCTTGAGAAACTAGGGTGATATAAAAGAGTCATTAAAACAAAATTTGCCAAAGTATGGGGTGCCAGGTTTCATGGTGTCTGCTAAAGTTTCTGAAAGGTGTTGTGCTTCCTCACCTCTCCAAGTAAAAAGAGTTCACAAATTATTTGCTCTAGGACCTACTTGCTTGCCTTTTTTTAAGCAATATCTTCAAAACTGTCCTCTACTACCATATTTCAAACAAGTCATTTTTCCCAATTATCTTTTTACACTGTCCAGCATTCACATCTGTATGTAGTAATTGGAAATTCATGGTGTTAATAATCCTTACACACACACACACACAAACACACACACACACACACATGGAATGTTTTCTGCGAATAACAAAGGATGCATCAGCAACGTCTGGCAGCAGCAAAGTCCCACCTGCGCTTGCACCCCGCGACTGGAGGGACTTTGCTGCTGCTGGACGTTGCTGATACTATGTTGAGCTTTGCTCCGTTATGTTTGTGGTACTATGGCATATTAATTTTGTACTGATTTGTAATTTTGTAACCTGTAATTTGCAATTGTATACTTGATTGTATTTTGTGTGTTGTTCATATCGCTATATTGTATTTCATTTGTTATATTGTATTTGATTTACCTGTTGTAAGCCGCCCTGAGTCGGCCTGGGCCGAGTAGGGCGGGGTATAAATCGAATAAACAAACAAATAAATAAATAAATAAATAAGCAAAACTTAAGTGACATTTCATAACTTACAGACACTTCTGTTTGATAGAATTCAAGAACTAGTCTCCAAATGTATTTTGTATATTATTTTACTTTTAAACGTGGCATTTGTATTATTTAATAATGCTAATTTGAACCTTTATTAGGTGGAGTGGAAGCCACATTAGATGGGGGCAGCCGTTCAGATTGAGGCATATAACAACAGGGAAATATTTAAGCTTGATGGATGACAAGACTCTTCTTCTAACAGACAAAGAGAAAGCTGATGTGAAGTCTACAGCATTTTGTTTTCGGTCTTCCAAGGTAAAAGCAAAGCAAAATGAATCTTTTTCGATGAATAAAGACAGGTGGTAAAATGTCACAGGCAGCTGCTGTGGTTGCAACCACTCTGCCCGGGGCTCATATCTTGTGCAGCATTGTTTTTGGTATAGAAGAAGTGGGGCATGTCAGCAGTATGTTGCTGCTGAAAGCATGGAAGGTTCATCATTATCCCCAAAATATTTTTTGCTATCAAGTCCTGCACTGCTACATGCTCAATAACCATGATGCTGGCACCTCTTTCCCTTTGTTGCTCCAAATGAAAGTATGAGCTGTGGTACATACACCAACCAGTTTTATTTCCAAATCCTTCTTCCTGGATTTTTGATATACAATTACTCAAGCACACCACATGTAAAACATGCTGGTCCTGAGTCTGTGAGCCATGCTGCCTCTGCATGGGGGTGGATACTCAGATTTTGTCTTTCCACATGGAGACCTAGAAAAGCTTAACAGTTTCTTTGGAGTTTAGCCAATATCCTCAACTCCTAAAGACCTGTTTCCAAATGCACAAAAGTATTTATTTAAATTGATGAAACATACTTTAAAAGGAGGGCATCATTCCTGTGTTGAATTCATATACTCATCCACTCTATTAGATTTTATATGTCTTGTGTCTGAGTAGGCTTCTATAGAGTTGCCGTTGTTTTCCCCCCATTACAAAGTCTTTTTTTATAGTCAGAATTTTCACTTTTACCTCTGTAACTTTAATTCTTTAGCAGGCTTCATTGAAAGTTTCATCCTCCTTTTTACAGTTCAATTTTTTTTTAAAAATCCTAAAATAACAACCTGAAGATACATTGCATTCTCACTGTTTTATAAGAAGAAATTTGAGAGAGTGTCAATCTCATAAACATTCCACATTGTTAATTAGAATGGTATAATATTGAAACAGTTGTGCCAAAGCAAAATTCTGTTGATTTGATCCAGTCCATTGTAGAAGACTCCCATAGATCTATTAAGCGTTCTTATCCTTCATGCATTGAAATAAATATTGGTGAATAAACAATGAAACAGGGTTTGCTCAGTTGATGGGGGTCATTGGTATGCCTTTGCAGTTTAGAGAAATTAACTGCATCTTACATATTTGTGTACTGTAATTAACATTTGATTGCTTTAGAACTAAAGGTATTTAAGCCTTACTTAGGTGTAGCTTACAATGAATCACGTTCATTTATATGCGGAACCTGTATGCTTTGAACATGTGTAGAATACCTACAGAAAAAAATAAATTTAGCTTTCTTTTAAAAAGAGAATAAAGAACACACTCTGAATTTATGAACCAGTCAGCTCTAGAGAACAATAAGGAACATTAAATTTAGTTGAAATTAAGGAATCTTAGAATTTGCTGTAGAGAGTTAAATCTGATTATTTTGTGTTAAAATAAAAAAAATCTTTCAAAATGCATTGTGTCTCTGTGTGTATGATCTATTCTCTGACATTTTATTCTTCTAGGAAAAATTGGATGTTGCCATTAGAAAAGAGGTGGATGGGATGGGAGCCCCTGAGATAAAATACGGAGATTCGGTTTGCTTTATACAGCATGTCGACACAGGCTTGTGGCTTACATATCAGGCAGTGGATGCAAAGTCTGTGAGACTGGGATGTGTCCAACGCAAAGTAAGATGATTTACGTATAAGTATTATGTTGTACATAAAATGTGTTATAAGCAGGATGATACTGCACTTGACTATTTCATTATTTCTAAGTACAGAACCTAACCATGTTTGTCTGTGAAAATAGCCTTAGTACTATAATAGTGGGGCAGAACAATATATTTTCCTGGACCTAAGCAAGTCGTATCTTTTTAAAACAAGAAGTAATGCTTTCATTCTATTTTAAAGGGATGTCCCAGGCATGAAATAGGCTGGTACAGATGTGGCTTAGTAACTGACTGAGCCATGGAAGCATCAAGGGGAAGCAACCATGGATTGCCCATTTTTATGCCAAACTTTTTTTTTTACTGACGTGGAAGTGCCAGGAGACCAAGGAGTTTAACAAGTTATGCTAAGAAAGCTTGTGGGCTTCTCTCAGCCTGTCTTTGCAATAATGCATTTTCAATTTTAAGTATGTTTCCTTAAGTAAATTAGTAAAATGTTAAGCAGTGGACAAGTGACAAACATGAACTCTTTTCTAGATTTACACCAGCTTTTACTTTTATTAGCCAAAATCCTGTTGCATAGCTCTGCCAGCATAATTGGGATGATGTCAGCAGCAGCTTGTCCTGGTTAAAAATGTCATTCTTCTCTTTTGGAATGGGCATTATCTGTATGCAATGAAGCAAACGTGTGTTACCCCAACATTTTACAGAAATATTTTTAATCCATGGCAGTCTGCCACCAACATGTGACTATGCAAATTGTATCTAATATTTTTATTTAGGTGATTCAAGATAGGTAGAGTGTGGACTTGGATGCCACCTGTCTTAGAAACAGGGGAGAAGAATATTAATCTGTTTTATATAATTTAGAGATACTGGAATAAAATGTTTAAAGAGCTTTGAACAGTTGGGAAAAGCAAAATATAAAATCAAGTATTGCTATATTTTGTTTGTTTTTATAATTAGGATTCTTTGGCTTCTCATTGTAGGCCATAATGCACCACGAAGGCCATATGGATGATGGTTTAACACTGTCTAGGTCACAGCATGAAGAATCACATACTGCACGAGTAATCCGTAGTACAGTCTTCCTTTTCAACAGGTTCATAAGGTATAAGAGCTCTGCTACAGACTAATAACATACTCTGCAACTGAAATAAATGAACACTCTTCCTCATCGACCTTTGCTTCCACTTCCTTCTCTTGCCATGTTGCTTCCTCCAAGTCAGATTTAAGATAGCAAATTCTTCAGGGTGACCTGTTCACATTCACACTGTAAAACACCATACTCTGACACTGTTTAAATTGAGGTGGGCAAGTTGTGACCCATAGTTCACGTAGCCCTCAATTTAGTTTTAAAAGCCTTCTGTAAGTAACCAGTTCAAGGTTCTGCAACAATAATCTGCCCTTTTACCAAAATCTTTATAGATGGGGAGGAAAAGGTAGGAGGAAAAAAAAATACCTGCCTGCTTTTGAACCCGGCTTTTCTCAGTGTTAATTTGAGTTCTGCCTCCACAAGCAGTATACAATCCAAACAGTTTTTATCTAAGGGAATGCAGCTGCTTGGCAGGAAGAAAAACCCCTGCCTATCCATGATTTAAATCAGGGATTCTCAACCTGCGGCCCTCTGCACCATTTCATGTGGCCTTCCACTGCCTCCACCACACCAGGAAGTGCCATGTGGTGGTGAAAGGGCAAAATGACCGTCCAGCCCCTGAAGCTATCTGAGGGAGCATGACCTGGCCCCCGGCTTTAAAAGGTTGAGAACTCCTTATTTAAATAATCCTTAGGCTCACCATGAGAGGCATGAATCAAGAAATACTAAAGCTGTTCAGACATGAGGAAACTTGATGAGGAGGATGGCAGTCTGAAGAGGAGAGCTTCCACTACCCATTAAGGCTTTCCATGTTATTTTGAATCTTGAATTCCCAAGTTCCAACTTTCACAGTTCTCTGCCTTTTCAGACCTATCACCCTCTACATATAGAGGGTGATGGCAAGTATGTAACTGGTACCTTATTGAATAGGCTCCTTTCCTTGTGTATTCTATAAACACCCATTTTCAGAATGCATAAATAGGGCTCATAAGTGCTTAGTGCTGCAAAGAAATAAATCTGAGTGGGATATAGGCAAAGGGGAAGCTGAGAGAGCCGAAGGCTGTGATGGTGAACCTTGGTACTCCAGATGTTCTTGGACTTCAATTCCCAGAAGCCCAAGCCCCCATGAATGCACACTAATGGGTTTACTGTGATTCATCCGGCCCACGCCGCCCCCGTTGCTCCTGGAAGCAGAAATAAAACGCGCCCATATGGGGTGTGTGATCAGGCCCATGGCATTAAAATGTTGGGAACCCCTGTTCTGGAGGGTGATGCATTCTTCATCTTAGTTTGATTAGAAACTTTGTTTAGTTTCTAATTTCACTGTGAGAATAATTATATTAGGAGCAGTGAAAGACTCATACCTGAACTGTCTGGAATTTTTTTTCTGATGCAAAAATAAGTGATAAAAGTCTGTTTCTAAGGTGATAAAAACTTGGTAAGGCTTGGTGACGGACTTTTAAGGATCTTTAGGAACAATGCTGAAACAGATAGCTTATCAGAGATGAAATGTACCCAATATTTGTTAAATAACATACTGGTAGGTTTCTTTGGGATATGATAAACATGACATTAAAATGTCAAGCTGGAAATAATAGTTATTTAATTCATTATAGGGGCCTTGATGCTCTCAGTAAGAAAGCAAAGTCTTCCACAGTTGATTTACCTATTGAATCAGTCAACCTTAGCCTTCAGGACTTGATTGGTTACTTCCATCCACCTGATGAGCATTTAGAACATGAAGATAAGCAGAACCGGCTAAGAGCACTGAAGAATCGACAGAATCTCTTCCAAGAAGAGGTATCAGACTTGATTTTTTCCCTTTGATATCTTAATTGTAGGACTGACTAAAACTTAGACTTGGGTAAAGATCTTGAGTCAATTATTTGTATAGATAAAAAGAGAACAGATGAGGAATATAAAAGTAATAACATGGAATGTGAAAGGTACTGGTTGTCAAGTGAAGAGAAGGAGATTAGAAGCAGCACTCAGAAAAGATAGACCGGATGTAATCTTTCTGCAGGAAACCCATCAGAAATCGGAAGATACCAATAAGCTATTTTTAGGGTGGACTCAGGTTTATGAAAAAGCATATGGTACTTCAAAGGCTAGAGGGGTTGCAACTTTGATATCAAACAGATTGGGATTTGAGATGGTAAAAAGTGTTTCAGACCCAGAAGGTAGGTATTTGATAGTAAAGGGGAAAATAGATGAGGAGGAAATAACGTTGGTGAATCTGTATGTGCCAAACGAACACCAAAATAGTTTTTTAGATAAGGTGTACCGAATATTGGAGAAAGAAAAAACAACAAAAATGATTGTAGCGGGAGATTTTAATTTAATAAGATTAAACATAGATAGTACAAATATAACAAGATGTGTGGGTGGAAACAAAATGCACGTGTTAAATAACTGGTTGAAATCTTTGGGGTTGAAGGATTCATGGAGGGAACTTAAAGGATTGGAAAAGGCTTACACATTCTTCTCGAAAGTCTACAATACGTATTCCAGAATAGACTATATTTTTGTTACGGATAATTTGACAAGAAATTTAGAAGATATAGAAATAGGAATCTTTAAAGAGTCTGATCATGCAAAAGTATTGCTGGAAATGAAAATAGATGCCACGAAGAATAGGAAAAATTGGAGATATAATGCTAGACTGTTTAGAGATAAAAAATGTAAAGATCAAATGGTAGAAAAATGGGAAGAAAATTGGAAGTGGAATGATACAGGCGATGTTAGATTTGGTATTGTATGGGATACAATGAAAGCAATTTTTAGAGGTGAAAGCATTAGGTTGGCAAATATTAAAAATAAACAGTTAAAAAGTAAGCAAGAGGAAATTGAAAAAGAGATAAAAACGTTGCAGGAGAAACATGCAATAACGAAGGATAGAAAGGTTTATGAAAGAATGCAGGGTTTAAAGAAGGAATTAACAGGAAAAGACATTGAAAAGGTGAAAAGAGATTTGGCATATTTAAAAAGGGAATATTTTGAATATAGTAACAAAAATTCAAAACTCTTAGCAAGAGCGGCCAAGGAAAAAAGAAGTAGAAGAGAAATTGGGACTTTAGTAGATAAGGAAGGTATAAGACATAATAAGATTAAAGATAAATGCAAGGTGGCTAGAGAATTTTACCAAGACTTATATGCTAAAAAGAAGGTAAATATAGATAAACTGAAAGACAATTTGGGAACGCAAGTTAAAAATAAGATCCTGTTCTTCAGAGGCAGGAATTTTTCAGAAAAAAAGTGTTAGGATTATCTCCCCAACAAAGGGATGGGTGGTATAGAAATGTAATAAATAAATAAATATAAATAAAAGTCCCAAGACTCTCTTGGGACCTCTTTACTTGTGGGAAAGCCATTGGAGGACTGTGGCATGGTGTTAAAATGTTTCATTACTGAAAAATGACATCACTGGTATTATTTCACCAGCAATGGCAATTTTTAGAAATTAAAGTCTGTCTTGCAGCCCTGAGTAGCTTCTCTATGATGAAAGGGGTCCTAAACTGACCTTTAGAGGAGATGTCAGAAAGATTTTATTTCCAAACAACAGCTGGTTATGTTGCAGAACAGGATAATTTCAGCGAATGTTTTCTCCTTTAAAATGCAATGATTAAATAAGAGCTCTAGTGGTGCACTGGTTAAATGGCTGTACTGCAGGCAGAATGTTGTAAGTTTGATCCTGACAGGATACAAGGTTGACTCAGCCTTCTGTCCTTCTGAGGCCAGTAAAACGAGTACCCAGCATGTTGGTGGCAAAATGTGAATTACTCTGTGAAGCACGATGGGGCAGTAGATAAGTATAATTGTTATTGCTATAATTGCTATTGTTATTATTGAAAACTAAAACAAACAACCAAGTAGGTCAGCCCCAGAGTCTCCTGTGCAGCCATGTTAGAGGAGAAGGGGTGCATGTATGCACATCTAAGACTTGTTTACATAGACTTAAACTGTGTCCCAATCTACTTAATTAAGTAATTAATTAACTACATTTTATGACACCCATATTTCCCACTCTAGGGAAACAGCATCAACATAATAAACAAACAAGAAAATAACATAAACAACAAAATACCTAATGGCGTCTGAAAGCAAGCAAGCTCAAAACTGACCAGCTAAGAGGTGCTTGACAGGAAACTTTATTCCTAGCAAAAATATGGAGTAATTTGTAAAACCTCTATTGTCAGAGGAGCAGGGAGTGTGAGAAAGGCGTAGCTGAAGTAAGCCAGCAAGGCCAGAGAGTGTTGTGACTAAATAATGAGAATACAAAAGCATTAATACTGCAGAAAAGGTGGTGGAACTAGTCTATATAGGATGTTTACTGGCAAGGTAAAGGAAGTTTCCTACTTTTACAATGCATCTCTTTTTTATAATGTATCTCATTTCTATAGTTCCATAAAGATTTGAAACGAATGTTAAATCCATGCCACATTGCATCACATTACAGTATACCAATTCAGATCTTAGTTCTTGTAAGAATCTTGTCTTTTCTGTCCTGAGGATGATTTCTGGGGCCACAGAACTGCCCACCTTCCTTAGTCTTCCCCTCACTTTTTGTAGCAGTTCTTTGTATGTAATAAAGCTCAGTAAGTGTTTTCTGTATTAGCAAAAATACAGAAAACATTGAGAAGTATAGTCTGTTGAAATTTAAAACAAACTACTATTGTCTGATTGTAGGCAACTTTTCTTCTTCTAGAGTCTGATCAATTTAGTACTTGAATGTATTGATCGCCTACACGTGTACAGCAGTGCAGCACATTTTGCTGCTGTAGCTGGGAAGGAGGCAGGAGAGACTTGGAAATCTATTCTAAACTCACTGTATGAATTACTAGGTAAGGTTGCATTTACAAACTCACTGTATGAATTACTAGGTAAGGTTGCATTTACATAACCAGAGTAATTTACACCTTGATTTCTAAAATATGGAAAAGTAAATTTTGCATAGCTTCTCTTGCAGGATATTTCATTTATCAGATGTGGTAAGGAATTTCATAAAGAATAATGCAGATACATCTTTGAATTAAAAGTACAGAAATTTGTTTAGATGTTCATTTTTGTTAACATACATGCATTGCAGTCTTAAAATAATACAGTAAATTTTTGGTAATGAAAACTGCAATATTTAACATTAATATGTTCTCCAGTGAACCAGAAAGAGCTATTATGGAAGTTAACAAATTTGTTCATCAGTGGTTGATTTAATTCCACTTAATCTAATTATAGGGCAAGAGATGTAACTTTTAATTGTCACCATGTAATAACAAATCTATGACTTGCCTAACTGAAATGTTAAATAAAGCTAAAATTATTGTTATAAGGCAAACAAGTATCTGTAGTGGAACATGGAAAGGCAGAATTACTATTTCCAAAACTGTTCTTTGCTTAGATTTTCGATTTCATTGCTTATATTGCCAAAGCATCCAAGTTCTTCTTCTAACATATTATCTTTCCCCCCCATGGTAGAACCAGTGAAGTCTGTCAGGTTGTTTTACATTTACATCTTCATAATTTCTTATTGCGAAAATAGACATTCATGTATCTATTAGCTCTAAAATCTTAACCATCTGGCCAGTATTATTTCCATTTATGTTGTGAGTAAATATATTTCAGTTAAATTAGAATATATACAGGTGAAACTCAGAAAATTAGAATATCGTGCAAATGTCCATTCATTTCACTTAAAAGGTGAAACAAATATATGAGATATACTCACTACATACACAGCGAGATAGGTCGTGTCTTAAATCGTTATAATTGTGATGATCATGGCGTACAGCATATATGAGATTATGGGGTACATGAGATTAGGGGGTTGGGGTTTTCATAAACTGTAAGACATAAGCATAAATATTATAAACAAAGTAAGGCTTGAACTATCTCGCTTTGCATGCAATGAGTCTATCTTAACCTATAAAACCAAGTGTTCACCGTTGGAATGGGCTATGGGCTGCTATACATCGCCTTACTTACCCGTTCCCTCCCTTCGAGAGCACGGGCTAAGTGCCTACGCAGGTCAACGAATGGTTTAAAAAATCGCGATTGGGGCATCAGCCCCACTAACGGCAAGAAACGTAAAGAACTTCACGTCCCGAAAGTCCTTGCGCCGCGCCGCGCCAGAGCCAATCAGGCTGAGAGGCTCTCGCACGGAGCAGCGTTCGAACACGCGCCGCAGCCAATCAAAAGAAAAGGATTTTAAAAAAACGCAGCACAAACACAAAGCACCAACACATTACTACAAGCCCCAGCGTCCTGCGCGCAATGTGCGAGCAGAACGAGGAGGCAGCCGGCGCGCAAAAACAAAACTAAAAAAACCCGCCTCCGCAACCATTCAACCCCACGGGCTAGCCAGCATGGCCCGTGGGGGGGGGGGGAAGAACCCGCCGCCGCTACTCTTCCGTTCGAAGGGCCGGCGCACGAAAAATAACAGTTACAAAAAAAGCCCACCGCCGAGCCAGCATGGCCCGTGGGGGAAACCCCCCCCACCCCCACCATGGCCCTTCCGATCGAAGGGCCAGCCGGCGGGCCAAAAAAACGAGAAACAAACAAAAAAATAATGCACCCCCGGCCGCCGCTGCCCTTCCCTTCGAAGGGCCAGCCACAGCACCAAAACTTAAAGCAAAAAACCCACCCACCCAGCCCCCGCAAGTGCCCTTCTTTCCCACCGGGCCAGCCAGTATGGCCCGCGGGAAAAAAGAATGAACACCCCACTGCCTCTGCCCTTCCTTCCCATGGGCCAGCAAGTATGGCCCGTGGGAAAGAAAGCCTCCCCGCAAATGCCTATCATTCCCACGGGCCATCCAGCATGGCCCATGGGGAAAAAAAACATCCCCGCAATTGGCCTTCCTTCCCACGGGCCATCCAGCATGGCCTGCGAGAAAGAAAGCCACCCCCCCCACACACACACACTTGAAAAAACACAAACAATCTCAAAACAAAACCATTCAAAAACACACCAAAACCAAAACAATAAACACACAAACAGCCAAATATGAAGAAGATAAACACACACATACACCCCCCAAAAAGAATCAACCCCCAACCCCTCCCCCCAAAAAAACCCCCACATACCTGACAAAAAGACGTCTTCCTACTAGGAGAACCAGAACACAAATGAGAAAGAGGAAACTTACAGCTCAAAAGCTCAACACCACCACCCAGTGGCCAAAACAGAAACAAAATTCTACAATATTTAAAACATAATAATTCTACATTTAATAACATAATTTATACAAACATTCAAAAAAAACCACACTAATCTCAAAAATTACCAAAATAAAGCCACTTTTCACTATGAAAAACCAAAACAAAAAATAAGGAACATTTTAAAAAACAAAATTAAATTTAAAAATAAATAATATTATTCAAAAAAAAATACACCACCATTTAAAACAGCACATCACCATTGCTTCAACAAATAAACGAAAGCCTTTAGTATCCAACACGATAGGACACACTCCCTCAGACAGCTTTGGGGGCCGGATGGACATTTTGCCCTTCCTCCACCACATGGCACTTCCACGTGTGGTGCAGGAGTGTTTATTAAAAAAAAACCCCAAAAAAGGCATTGTTTTATTTTTTAAAAAAAACTCAAAAAAAGCCCGGCATCGCCGGGCTACCCATGCTAGTCTCATATATTTGTTTTACCTTTTAAGTTGCATTACTGAACTGAATGAACATTTGCACAATATTCTAATTTTCTGAGTTTCACCTGTATCTTATAACCAATTTTCATATCAAGGTAAGATGCTTGTCTGAATAACTGAGTGATATTTAATCATTTCATGAATATATATTAGCACAGGAGTTGTATTTCTATAGTTCTTGAAAAAATTACTACATTCAGACCAATCCACAAAGTATTCCTTTGGTGTGCATCAGGACAACAGAGAGGAAAGCCATAATCATAGATTTGGACATTATAAGTAACAATTTCCTTCCTTGATAGTTAACCTGTTTGTGGGAAGTGAGAGTCACAGTGAATGCACAATACAGTAGCAGTAATACTGAGTAAAATACACCTGCATAAGGGTGATGACCTCACTGGTTAGGAGAAACTTTTGGTAATTAAAGAGTTCTTTCTTTGACTTGTCCACAGCCCACCTGCAATCAGTCACATTACAATGAGTCAAGCAAGTCTTGAAACTGAAGCAAGAATTGTTTAATTACCAGCAATCTTCATCTCTAAGATGATGCTTCTGGCTGTGACTAAATCACCAGTAATTAAAGAGCTCCTGTTTTAATCTTTGGGCTTCCCCAACTCATCTTTACCTATAAAATCGTGTGTTAACCATTGGTGTCCGGCATGCATGCCCACACCCGGCCCAACCATCCCGAACCGAGCCGCCTACAATTACCTTAAGACCCTTGGAGCATCACCGCAAGGGTCCGGTTGTCAATAGTGGGGCTGCCGCCCCACGAAGTCAACCAAAAAAATAAAAACTATGTTTCCCAGCCTCCTTCGCTCTGTGCCACCCCTCAGCCAATCAGGCTGAGGGACATGACCGCGAAGGAGGCCGGGAAAGCGTGGCGCGTGGAAATAAAAAACCCCACCACCGCGACCGCGTCCACTTTCCCGGCCGGCAATGAAGGCAGGCCCCGGCCCTGCTGCGGCTTTGGCAGGGTTGCAGAGAGAAGGGGAGACCCTCTTTTCTCCACAAACCCGGTGAAAAGCTTCCCTCAGGGAAACGGAGGCCCAGAACGGCACTCCGTTCTCAGGCTTCCATCTCCCAGAGAGAAACTTTTACGCTTCCTTAGAGGGAAGTGGTACATCCTCCTAGTAGGATGGAGGCTGAAAACTTTGGCCCCGGTCTTCTGAGGGAGACGAACCGCTGCTTCCCTCCTGTTCCCCCCTGACCCAGGCTTTGGTGAGGCAGCGGGGAGAAAAATTGTTCTCTCTGCAGCCTTGGAGGCCAGCGAAAGCCTCCCCCTAGCTTGGGAAAAAAGAAGGATACCCTCCTGTTCCCCCCTGACCCAGGCTTCATCGAGGCAGCAGAAAAAAATATTTCTCCACACAGCCTCAGAGGCCGGCACAAGCCTCCCCATAGCTGGGGAAAAAAGAGGCCCTCCTCTTCCCCCCAGGCCTCGGTCAGGCAGCGGGGTGACACACTCCCCTGTTCACCCAGCGAGGACACAGGGCTGAAGGACCCGGCCACTGCCTCCTCACCGGGCAACGGGGAATGCAAGGTCGCCGAAGGTGCCCGCTGTGCACTCCCCATTCACCCTGGGAGGATGCCGTGGCTGGGTCCTTCAGCCCTGCATCCTACCTGGGCGCCAGCCAAGCCACACTTCCGTGGAGGCCGGAGGTCTGAAAACTTCGGCCCCCGTCTTCCGAGGAAGACCAACCTCTATCATTCTCTCTCTCTCTCTCTCTCTCTCTCTCACACACACACACACACACACACACACACACACACACACACACACACACACACACACACACACACACACACACACACACACACACACACACACACACACACACACCTACCTACTGGGCTGCAAATTTCAAACCAGCCCAGTGTGTGTGTGTGCATGTGTGTGTGTGTGTGTTTACACGTGCGCACACACACCAAAACCACCCCTAACCACCAACACACACATTAAAAATGCCCAGCACTGCCGGGCAAACTATGCTAGTATAAAATGAAATTGATTGTAGGAAAGTTGTGTGACTCCTCAGATCAAACGAGGAACTCCTTAAGTACCAGCAATCTCTACCAGCCAGTCAATAGGCTTTTGATCAATGCAGAAATTCATCACAAATTCACAAAGCTGTATTCTTTGGCCTATTGTTAGAAGATTTCCTAAAGTAAGATTTACTTTCTTTTTTCTAGCGGCTTTGATTAGAGGGAATCGTAAGAACTGTGCTCAGTTTTCTGGCTCTCTTGACTGGCTCATCAGTAGATTGGAGAGACTGGAAGCATCTTCTGGTATGTTTTTAGCATCATGAAGTATGAATGCACCCATTGCTACTTCTACAGGAATGCAATTAAAATCTTGCTATGATAGTAACTTTGTCACAGTTGTTCAGATGGAACATGACCTTATAGACCCCTTCCACTCACTGATGCTGTGATTCAATGAAAGCTAAGAAAAAAGTAAGTAAAGGTCACCTTTACTTAAAAGCCAGTCACATCCGACTCTAAGGAATGGTGCTCATCTCCATTTACAGCAAAACAGCCAGCACTGTCTACTTCTGCAGACGTTTCCATGGTCATGTGGCAGGCATGACTGGACACATAATGCTGTTGCCTCCCCACTGAAGCAGTCCCTATTTATCTACTTGCAATTTCTTGCTTTCGAACTTCTAGGTTGGCATGAGCTGGGACTGAGATGGGAGCTCACTCTGTCATGCAGCACTCAGGGTCTTGAACTGCTGACCTGCCAAACTTTCAGTTGTCAGGTTCAGTATCTTAACCACTAAGTCATTGCAGTCCTGGAGCAAAAGTACAAACATTTAAACAAATGAAATATAAATCTATAAACTAGGCTTGTGAAAATCAGGCTAAGAAGTGTAGCTGCTGTGTAAACGGGGGCTCAGAGCCAATGGTGGCTGGTGCCCATGGTGGCAGACTGAGCAGAAGAGACAGCACAGGCGAGTATAGCCAAGGGTAACAAGCACAACCTAGGGCAAAAATGATATTAACAGACAAGTGCATATATGTCAACAAGCAGGTATTCATATGTACATGGAGCAGCAGAGAACACAGACGGGGAAGGATAGCCAGTTCAGCATCATCCTACTTCTTGAGATTTCAGGGCTAAAACTTGAGATGAGGGGGTTGGTTCTTGAAATGCGACAGGGTGTGGAGCAAGCAGAGTTCCATGGGGAGAATTCCTTCCAGGCTAGGTGGGGCAGCAAAATGCACAGAGGTAGTGCAGTAGTTCTCGCCCTTCCCATTAGTGCTTGTTGTTGTTGTTGTTGTTGTTCAGTCGCACAGTCGATTCCGACCCTTTGCGACCCTATGGACCATCGTTCTCCAGGCGCCTCTGTCCTCCACCATCCCCCTCAGTCCTCCCAGTTTTGTGCCCATTGTGTCTACAATACCATCTATCCATCTCATCCTTGGCCTCCCCCTTCTTCTTTTGCCCTCCACCTTTCCCAACATCACGGCCTTCTCAAGTGAATCCTCCCTTCTCATTTGATGCCCAAAGTACTTTAGCCTCATCTTTACTATTTGACCTTCCAATGAGCAGTCAGTGTTGATTTCTTCTAAGATTGACCTATTTGTTCTCCTCGCTGTCCAAGGTACCCTCAAAACTCTCCTCCAACACCACATTTCAAAGGCATCTATTCTTCTGCGTTCAGCTTTCCTAATTGTCCAGCTCTCACATCCGTACATTACCACTGGGAATACCATTGCTTTGACTATTCTAATTTTTGTTTTCAAGGTGATGTCTCTGCTTTTCACTATGTTCCCCAGGTTTCTCATGGCTTGTCTCCCTAGAATCAGCCGCCTCTTTATTTCATGGCTGCAATCTCCATCTGCAGTGATCTTAGATCCTAAGAAAGTAAAATCTGCCACTGCTTCTACTTCTTCCCCGTCTATTTTCCAGGAACTGATCGGGCCTGTTGCCATTATCTTGGTTTTCTTGATATTGAGTCTCAAGCCAGCTTTTGCACTCTCTTCCTTCAAACCGATCAAGAGATTCTTTAGGTCTTCCTCACTTTCTGCCATTAGGGTGGTGTCGTCTGCATATCTCAGATTGTTGATGTTTCTCCCAGCAATTTTGATCCCATATTGTGATTCCTCCATCCCTGCATTGCGCATTATGTGCTCTGTGTATAAGTTGAATAAGCAGGGTGACAAAATGCAGCCTTGTCTTACTCCTTTTCCTATTCCAAACCACTCGGTCATTCCGTGTTCTGTCCTAACTGTTGCTTCTTGGTTCATGTACAGATTTCTCAGGAGGCATATGAGGTGTTCTGGTATTCCCATCTCTTTAATCACTTGCCACATCTTGTTGTGATCCACACAATCAAATGCCTTAGTGTAGTCAATAAAGCAAAAATAAACTTGTTTCTGGTATTCCTTTGTTTTCTCCATGATCCAACGTATGTTGGCAATGTGGTCTCTAGTCCCCCTGCCTCTTCTGAAACCAGCCTGCACCTCTGGTAATTCTCTTTCCACATGCTGCTGAAGTCTATCCTGTATTATCTTGAGCATCACCTTGCTGGCGTGTGGGATGAGCGCAATTGTTCGATAGTTTGAACATTCTTTGGCATTGCCCTTTTTTGGGATTGGAACATATACTGATCTTTTCCAGTCCTGTGGCCACTGTTTTGTTTTCCAAATCTGCTGGCATATTGAATGCAGTAATTTGATGCCATCATCTTTTAGAGCTTTGAAAAATTCAACTGGGATACCATCATCTCCACTAGCTTTGTTGTTTGCAGTGCTCTTTAGGGCCTTTCTGACTTCACTCTCCAGGATGTCTGGCTCAGGTTCAATTTCTTCATCATTGTGACTATCAGGAGTGTTGAGTTCCTTTTTGTAGAGTTCCTCTGTGTACTCTTTCCATCTTTTCTTAATCTCTTCTGCATCAGCTAGCTCCTTTCCGTCTTTGTCCCTTATCATGGTCATTTTTGCTTTAAATGTTCCCTTGATTTCCCGGATTTTTTTGAAAAGATCTCTGGTTCTGCCTTTTTTGTTGTTTTCTTCCATTTCTTTGCACTGTTCTTTTAGATAGTTTTCCTTATCTCTCCTTGCTTTTCTTTGAAATTCTGTGTTCAGATGATTGTATTTTTTCCTTTCTCCTTTGACTTTTGCGTTCCTTCTTTCCTCTGCTATTTTAAGAGCCTCATCAGACAACCACTTTGCTTTCTTACTCTTCTTTTCTTTTGGTATGGTTTTCTTTGCTGCTTCCTGCATGATGTCCCTCATCTCTGTCCATAATTCTTCTGGCACTCTATCTATTGAGTCTAAGCCATTGAATCTGTTCATCACCTCCACCGTGTATTCTTTAGGGATGCTGTCTAGGTGATATCTGTCTGGTCTCTTTGTTTTCCCTATTTTCTTTAGTCTAAGCCTGAATTTTGCAATCAGTAGGTTGTGATCTGAGCCACAATCTGCTCCAGGTCTTGTTTTTGCTGACTGTATGGAGGTTCTCCATCTTTGGCTGCAGAGTATGTAGTCAATCTGGTTTCGGTGTTGGCCATCTGGTGATGTCCATGTGTAAAGTCGCCTCTTGTGTTGCTGGAAGAGGGTGTTTGCTATGACCAGTGCGTTCTCTTGGCAGAACTCTATCAATCTTTGTCCTGCTTCATTCTGTGTTCCAAGACCGAACCTGCCTGTTATTCCCTCCACTTTTTGATTGCCTACTTTGGCATTCCAGTCTCCTAGAATAATTTGAACATCATTTCTTGGTGTTTGTTCTATGTGCTTGCATCACACAAAGCCACGCTTTTAAATCCCATGTGATAAGTCATGATCGGCAACAAATAGCCATAATTAATTGTGAGCCTTTTCCCTTCTAAACCTAAAGTAAAAGATATCTGAGTGCAATTGTTCCTGCTCCTAAGGGAACTTGTCTTAATCCAACATTGCAGGGATCTGCTTTAAGTTTAATGATACTTAATGGCAGTGACTGCTGATTTATTTGGTTGATAATTTTGGTTAATTGATAGGCCAGAACTAATTTAGTGTTTTCTACTGTACTGTATTGAAATATTGTACTTAAAATGTAAGCTAGTTGTACTATTATTTGTAACTAGAATTTGTTACAGGTAATAAGCTTTAAATTTTTGACAAATAAACTTCCAGAATAGCTGAGTGGTTTGGGTATCTGGTTGTGGAACCAGAGGTTGGAAGCTTGATTTTTGACTGTGCCTTGTGGGAGAAGAGCCAGGTTGTGACTCCCGAAGAAGGGAATTATTGGCTATGAAAAACCTTGGAAAACCAAAAGACATGTGTGTCACTTTGATGGCACACAATTATTGGATACCTGGTGTGGCGTAGTGAATAGAGTAATGGACTAGAAGGCCTGGGTTCAAATGTCTGATTAGTGATAGAAACGTATTGGGGATAAAACCACTTCTTAAATATCTTACTTTGAAAGTTCTATTAGAGTCACTATAAGTTGATTCCAACTTGATGGCACACAACAACATTTCCATTATCTCAATTTTATGCTGGTATTTTATTAATACAAAGTGGCTTCAATTTGGCAGTCCAAAGTTTGATCTGGACATGGAATAAAAAAAATGAATTAAAATCATGTCCTTTGTATTCCTGTTCTCTAGGAATGTAGGAACTTTGAGTTCAAAACAGTTGCTGCACTATCCACAAAATATCTGTGTACTCTTTGAAAAAGTTAACTTGACTCATAAAAGCCTGTTATTTGATTTTTAATGGTCTAATAAAGGTATCACCCACTCTTGCATTTGTGTAATTGTAAGGATCATTCAGTCTTTTCCTAATCTCCCCCCCCCCCAACTACGATCTGTTTGTGTTTTTAGGAATTCTTGAGGTTTTACATTGTGTTTTGGTGGAAAGCCCAGAAGCGTTAAATATTATTAAAGAAGGCCATATTAAATCAATTATATGTCTTTTGGACAAACATGGAAGAAACCATAAGGTATGCAAGATATTTATGACACTGGACTGTGAAAGTTAATGTATTCAGTGGCAAATTCTATGGGTAATCTGATTGAAAGGGTTTCAAATAACAAGGAATGGGTTTTGACAGCTAAATCTGATTGTGAATCCAAATTTGCATGAACCTACTGAATGAATGAGAATAAAGCATACCTGTCAACCCGCGGCTCCGGAAAAATGGGACCTGCGCACATCGCTTGTGCGCAGGTCGTGTTCCACACATGCGTGGAAAGGTTTTACCCCTTCCACGCATACGCGGAAGCGCTACGCAGCTTGCGCAGCCCTTACGCAAGCGACATAGCGCTTCCACGCATGTGTGGAAGGGGTAAAACCCTTCCGCACATGCACAGAAAGCGTTTCCCCCACTGCCAAATTATGGAGTGTTGGCAGCGGGGGCTGGGTTATGACATCAATCGACGTCAATTTACAGGGTAATCCCGGCCAAATCGGGAAGGTTGACAGGTATGGAATAAAGTCAACATTTATGTAAATCCAGTCGATCCAGTTGGCATAAGTTTGGTCTTACTTTTGAAACTGACATGATCATGGGGATTGAATACTTTATAACCATCACCATTATTATTTTGTTCCCAGGTTTTAGATGTATTGTGTTCTCTGTGTGTATGTCATGGAGTAGCTGTACGGTCTAATCAACATTTGATATGTGACAATCTTCTCCCAGGAAGAGATCTCCTTCTCCAGACACGTCTCGTTAATCATGTGAGCAGGTAAAAATCTGAATACATGATTTATTTATTTATTCAATTTCTATAGCTGCCCCAATCGACATGCGACTCTTGGCGGCGTACATAAAATCGCAACATTAACAATAAAACCCTCAAAAAATGTTGTTGTTGTTGATGATGATGACAGTTAGTTAAATCACTATCAGTGTATTTTACACAATACACTGTGCTTAAAACCGTTTACAAAGCTTACATATGCAATATCAATTATGATATAACATTTGTACTTCATAATGCATTATGGTAATAATATATATTATACTGTATAGTTGTTTGTTATGCGTGTGTGTGGAGAGAGAGAGAGAGAGATGTATTTTTTACTGTAAAAATATTAAAACAATAAACAAAAACAATACATACCAAGAAAGCAATGTTAACATCAAAGCACACAGAGATTATAATTATAATTTGTATAATTATAGAGATTACAATGTTCATTGAATAGTCATGTAAACAGAGCTATTAAAAAGAAAATGTGAAGAAAATGTGTTTATTCCAAATTAACAGCAAAAAAGGGAAAAGAATACAAGAGTTATGTCTAGATAGGGCTGAACAGGTGGAAATAGTTTCATGATAACAATCACCTACTCTCTCGCCTGATTATTTCCTTTGGCAGAAGCAGTAGCTTCCATTTGAAGCATCCTAGTGCAAATGCTGAGGTGTGGTAGGTTGAAAGAGCCAAGTTTTGATATTAACAAACATCCTTTCTGTCTTACCTCACCATGTTGCTGTGTATTCACACAGATACACATCTACAAATGCTTGGACAAAACAGTGTTTAGAAAATATTTGGTTTTTTAAAAATATTGTATGGTCACTGTTCATGCTGGCTGCATGTTTCCGGAAGCTGTAGCCTAAAAAAATGTAACCTTCAGGCTATGGAACATATCAGACAAAATTTCATAGAAAAGTAACTATAATGATTGCCCTTTTTTACAGTCAATTTGTGTCATATTGCTAAATGCTTATTCACCCTTACATTTGTTATGAAATACCTTTTCTGAAGAAAGTGATGAAAAGGCATCTGCAGCTGTAAAAAATGTGTAACTTCATATCATTAAAAATTTAAAACTTATTAGTTATTTGTTGCTTCCTTAACATTATTTTTATTGCAATGACCATACGACAATGACCATCTGACAATTTTATAATGGGGATTTTAGATTTTTAGATTTGTGATTTCAGAGATTTTAGAGTTTTTATGATGTTTATCTATATGTATGGGTGGTTGGAATGTGTTATGTTGGGGGTGTTTCTTGTGTTGTAAGCCACCCGGAATCGCCTCGGTGAGGGGCGGCTAAACAAGTCAAATAAATAATAGTAATAATAAATAATAATATGTCCTAAAGGTGGAGATAAAAATGCTTTTAAGAAATTATCAGCATAATGCTTCAATTTTCTGATGTGTTTAAATTTATGTCACTGTTCATATTCAGCATGAGGCCCAATATTTTCCTTGGAATCAGTGAGGGCTCTGCTCAATACAAGAAGTGGTATTATGAGTTAATGGTTGACTTTGTGGAGCCATTTACAACAGCAGAAGCTACTCACCTTCGTGTTGGTTGGGCTTCAACGGAAGGCTATTCACCTTATCCTGTGGGAGGAGAAGAATGGGGTGGCAATGGCGTTGGTGATGACTTGTACTCCTATGGCTTTGATGGTCTTCATCTATGGTCTGGTAAGGCAAACCAAATATCTTAACATAATTACATCTTATAACAATTATAACACAGTTTCCTATGGATTTGCTTAAAATTACGTAAAAAATTCATTTCCCCTATGGGTTTGCTTCAATTTACATAAAAATCATTTTCCTATGGGTTTGCTTTGAGTTACGTAAAAAATCATTTTTCTTATGGGTTTTCTTTGAGTTACGTAAAAATGCATTTTTCCTATGGGTTTGCTTCGAGTTAAGTAAAAAACTGATTTACGTAAAAGCCTGCGGAACATACTTTTTAATGTAAGCAGTGGTTTTACTGTACTAAAAATCCCAGCCAATACTGTTGTTACTAATCCCAGCCAGAGTAGTTCTGTTAAATCAATTGCTGAATGGTAAAGCATTTATATATATTTCACTAAGTCAGCGGGTTTCTTACTCTGACTGGGACTAGCAATAGGGATATTAGCTGTTGTTTACAGATAAATATAAATATATATTTTAAAAAGATCCACAATGCACAGTTCTTTCAGATGGAGCTGGGGAGAGACAAGTCTGTTTATCTGCAGCCTTCCTTAGAGCTTATACTTTATGTTAAGGTCTTCCATCGTATAAACGTGTATTTAAAGCCTGCAGTGGCTCAAGTGGCTAAGATGCTGACTGGGAGGCGGAAGGTCAGCAGTTCGATTACCGAGTGCTGTAGGACGGAATGAGCTCCCGTCTTTGTCCTAGCTCCTGCCAACCTAGCAGTTTGAAAGCAAGAAATTGCAAGTAGATAAATAGGGACTACTTCGGTGGGAAGGTAACAGCATTCCATGCTCTCCGGAGTCTAGTCATGCCTGCCACAAGACTACGGAAATGTCTGCAGAAGTAGCCAACACTGGCTCTTTGGCTTTGAAACAGAGATGAGCACTGAACCCTAGAGTCAGATACAACTGGCTTTCGAGCAAGGAAACTTTTACCTATAACTATTTTGTGCTGTCAAGTCAGTTCTGACTTGTGGTGACTCTTCTCAATTTTCTAGGTACAGAATACTCAGAAGTGGTAATGGCAGTAATATTCCCCCAATAATATTGTAATTAAAGAGATGGGAATACCAGAACACCTTATATGCCTCATGAGAAATCTGTACATGAGTCAAGAAGCAACAGTTAGGACAAGATACGGAATGACGGAGTGGTTTGGAATAGGAAAAAGAGTAAGATAAGGCTGCATTTTGTCACCCTGCTTATTCAACTTATACACAGAGCACAGAATGTGCAATGTAGAGCTAAACGAATCACAAGTTGGAATCAAAATTGCTGGGAGAAACATCAACAATTTGAGATATGCAGATGATACCACTGTAATGGCAGAAAGTGAAGAAGACCTAAATAAAATCCTGCTTAGGTTGAAAGTGGAGAGTGCAAAAGCTGGCTTGAGACTCAACATCAAGAAAACCAAGATAATGGCAACAGGCCATATCAGTCCCTGGAAAATAGATGGGGAAGAAGTAGAAGCAGTGACAGATTTTACTTTCTTAGGATCAAAGATCACTGCAGATGGTAATTGCAGCCATGAAATAAAAAGGCGACTGATTCTTGGGAGACAAGCTATGAGAAACCTGGGGAACATAGTGAAAAGTAGAGACATCACCTTGCAAACAAAAATCCATATAGTCAAAGCAATGGTATTCCCAGTGGTGATGTATGGATGCGAGAGCTGGATCATTAGGAAGGCTGAGCGCAGAAGAATAGACGCCTTTAAGATGTGGTGTTGGAGGAGAGTTTTGAGAGTACCCTGGACAGCGAGGAGAACAAATAAGTCAATCTTGAAAGAAATCAGTCCTGACTGCTCCTTAGAAGGTCAAATAGTAAAGATGAAGCTAAAGTACTTTGGACATCAAATGAGAAGAGAGGATTCACTTGAGAAAGCCTTGATGTTGGGAAAGGTGGAGGGCAAAAGAAGAAGGGGGCGGCTAAAAATGAGATGGCTAGATGGTATTGTAGATGCAGTGGGTACAGAGCTAGGCGGGTTGAGGAGGATGGTGGAGGACAGGGATGCCTGGCAGGTAATGGTCCATGGGGTCGCAAAGGGTCAGAATTGACTGTGCAACTGAACAACAAATATTGTGCATATGCTTGGCAGACTGACTGTCAAAAATTCACTACCTGGTTGCAAAATACTCTCTGGAAGGCTGATGACAGTCAACAAAGACCTTATTGTAATAGATGGACCAGTGGTTTTGCTCAGTAAAAGGAGCCTTATCTAGTTTTCTTGGAATAGGCTTTTGTATTTGCATTTGTTCTTTCTCTGATTTATACTGAGTTATCTGGAAGTATTTTTTCATAACTGGAACTAATGATTTGCTCTATTTGTATCTATTCTCATTACATAGGTTGCATAGCACGATCTGTGAATTGTCCCAACCAGCATCTGTTAAGGACAGGTGATGTTATCAGTTGCTGCCTTGACCTGAGTACTCCAACAATTTCATTCCGGATAAATGGGCAGCCAGTCCAGGGAATGTTTGAGAATTTCAACATAGATGGCCTTTTCTTTCCAGTTGTCAGCTTCTCTGCAGGGATAAAGTTAGTGCCACTATCTTGATATTTTCACTGAAAATGTTGAATATTTTTTGTGCTTATTTTCATCCCCATCAATTTAAATAGTGATATTTGTGCCCCTGTTCATTCCGCTGCCCCTCAGGCAACTGAGGAGATGATAGCAGATAATTTCAGCTTAATATAGAAATAAGTGGTATGGGAGGAAGTTAACAGACTCCAGAAAAATACATTACAAGGATTTAATGTGTGCAGAGTAGCTGTGTGTATGAGCCACTCGATAGACTGGTTTGAAGTGGTAGCCGTGTTAGTCTGTGCAAGCATATCTGAGAGTAAATTAAAAATAACAGCAAAAAAAGGCAACAAATATTGTAGCACCTTAAAGACTAGCTCCTGTATTTAAATGTGAGCTTTCGTGGACCGAGTCCACTTCATCAGACATAAGAGTGAGGCCTCATGGCATCAATTTATACACACTATAGACTTGATTTCTTTAAATTGTTTTCTTACAGAGTATGCTTTTTACTTGGAGGCCGGCATGGGGAATTCAAATTTCTCCCACCTCCAGGATATGCTCCTTGTTTTGAAGCTATTCTACCCAAAGAGAAGTTGAAAGTGGAAAACAGCAGAGAATACAAACAAGACCACAATTGCACACGGGACTTACTAGGTCCAAATATATCTTTGTCACAAGCAGCTTTCACTCCAGTTCCTGTAGATACCAGTCAGGTAAATATTATTTACATTCACTTTCCCCTTTGAGTAATATAGAGTATATATTTAAAAAATTGGCTCAAATTTTGTGTGTACCTTTTATTATTTATTATTATGAATTGTCTTTGATACTGGTTTCTTGATGGAAGCATTTTCTCATACACAAGTGGAGACAATCCTTCCCACAACCCATATGCACCCTGGAAACCTGTTTCATGTCCTGGAACCTCCACAATATTAATAGAACTGCCGGGGAGGGTATGTAAATCTGAAGTGTTATTGTCATGTTGGATTTAGCCCTAAGAATGAGGGTGGCAAACCTCATTAGTTTAAACTAAATGTTTATAATAAACATTTGATATTTAGTATCATTATTTAGTAATATTATTAGAAGGCCAATGGAATATTACAGCTTCACATAGTAATTCATATTTCATAGTGGCTGAAATAGTGTTGCGCTGATATGCAATACATAACTTTGGAGATGAATTGCCTTAGGTCAATACATCTTTGCAGGCGCACCCCCCCCAATAACGGACTCAGACACCATTGAAAGTGGATAACGGCATTGGGCCACATTTATTGATTCATGCCCTAGTCCGAATTATAAATTTGTATTGGTAAAACGACCAATCATAATTCCTAAGGCAAGCAGGCCGAAGTAACACTGGTAAGGTACCACCCAAAATTGCCAACGGCAATTGGTTACAATGTATCAATTTGTATCAATTTGTTTGTTGACAACAAACAAATTGTTGGCCGTAGTCAATATCTAACTAATGACCCCACCCTCTGACTCGTATCCGTGAAATCACGGGGTGATGCATGCTGGTTAGCTATCGCCATCACCCCGTCGCCTGGTTCGTCGTTGACCGGACAACGTTTAACTAATTTATTCCTATCTAGTGTTGTCCAGTCAATTGCGAACCTGCCGGATACCTGTGGGTCATAACTGTTTACCTTACCAGTGCTACCCGCCACACGGAGGGGCTTCAAAGAAGGCCTGACGCCCCCCCCCAGACCGTCAGCTCGGTCAACAGGCCTGCTCGCCAATCACCCAACAGGAGATCCATACCTCCTCGCGACAGATGGACCCCATCCCCTGCATACAAATCATAATTTTCTAGTCCAATAGCGGGGTGATGACTGACCCGTCCCCAAGCCCTGTCAGCAAGGAACTGCGCCACCGCCCTATTGACCGCACGCCGAGCGCGGTCAAGGGCCATGAGGTCAACTCCTCCCCTGTAAGAATGGCGCGGGACCATGTCCGACCAAACCAGGGTTGCGTGAGGCCAGACGTAGTGCAAGTAGGCGAGGTCCTCGCAAATCGCATGCTTGAGCGACAAGCCGGTGACCTGACCCAAATCGTTGCCCCCCAGGTGCATGATGAGACTGTCAGGCGGGGCAGCACTTCTGCCTGAAAAAAGAAAAGGCAGCAGCTCCCGCCACAACATCCCAGGCTTACCATGCCATGTGAGACTGGCATGTTCACCCAGTCCCAGTCGGGGTCCCCACTCTGTCGCCGCAGCGTAACACGCTGCCCTTTGCACGTAGCTGTGGCCCACCAGCCATACTGTCACCGGTGTAATAAGACACCCAGGGTCTGTAAGAAAATTGAGGAAAAAAGGAAGGTAAGGTGACTGTATTGGTACTCACGGCGGAAGTGGGCGCACATAAAACTGAAAACATTGTGAACCCCACCTCCCCATGCTGCGTATGTCAGCCCCGGAGTACCCAAAAGCAGCTGCTGTAGAGGCTGCCCCAATACGGAATGAATGTGTGCCATAACGGGCACCTGGTAGGCCCACCCTGGCGAGGGCTCTGCCTGTCACCTTCCAAAACTGAAATTTAGTAAGGGGAGACCCATCCTGGTGACAGAAAAACGGGCCAGGTGCGTGCCACGCAGTGCAAGAAACTCCTGTAGGGCACCAACCGGACAGATGTCTGCCAAAGAACACCGTAGCAGTCTCACACCACTGCCTGCGCCCTGCTGATCAGTCTTAGAGGAGCGTATCCTCAACTGGGCCCAGTCTTTGGCAACATATACATCTTCGAGTTCCAATGCCCTACAACTTGCATCCGCCTTAGACAGCATCACAAGTTCGCTTATGCGGAGCGCTCCAAAAAATGCCACCGTTGTGGCTGCATGAAAAAGGGCTGCCTCATAATGATCAAAACAGAGGCCTGGCCAGCCCCGGGCCAACTGGGTAAGAACCCCTGGGGAAATAGGGTGCCGGTCGTCCGGGCAACGCCCGCACTCGCGCACCCACCCCTCCAAAACATGTCTCACACGGAAGTCAGAGGTGCTGTCCACATGACCCCCCCACCCTGGCCATGAAAGCCAGCGCCGAGAGCTTGGATGCTATGGTGCGAGGTGCGAGGCCCTGGGAATGCAGGTGAACCATGAACCGCAGAACATGATCCACTGGGATAGGCCAGGTCTCTGGCAGGTGAAATTGGGCAGAAAATGCCCTATAAGAATTAAAAGCTTGTTGATACGCCTTACGCGTGCGGGGCGCCAGTGACAGGCCGATCGCCCGGTTCACCTCTCCCTGCCAATGGTCCATATCTCGTCCGGGAGTGGCGAGGGAAATTCCTCCGCATCCGGGGCCAAGGCATGGAACCGGGAGATCTGCAGGCGGGACAAAGCGTCGGCAATATCATTATTAACCCCTGGAACGTGCCTAGCCCTGAACAAGACGTTGAGGCGCAGGCAGCGCAGCACAAACTGGCGCACTAGGTCCATAACCCTGGGCGATTTGGAAGTCTGTGCATTGACAATGTGGACAACCGCAGCGTTGTCACACCAGAAATGCACAACCGAGTTGGCCCATTCCTCGCCCCACAGCATCAAAGCCCCCAGGATAGGAAAAAATTCAAGGTATGTGAGATCACGCAGGCGACCAGTGCCTGCCCATGCCGGTGGCCACCCACCATAGGCCCACTTCCCATTGAAGTACATCCCATAACCCAGGGATCCTGAGGCATCAGACTGGATCTGAAAATTTGGGGAAGCCAGGAGGTCAGACCTCCAAAATGAGACCCCATTGAACTCCCTCAGGAACTGTAACCAGACGAACATGTCTGCCCTGATACCCCGGGTAATCCTGACTCTATGGTGGGGCCTGGATAACCCTGCCATGGCGTCGCATAAGCGCCGAGCAAAAGCCCTGCCCGGTGCGACCACCCTGCAGGCAAAATTGAGGTGACCATGTAACACTTGGAGTTCCCTCAGCGATGCCTTGCGCTTGGCCAGCAAATCCGAGATGAGGGCCACCAACCGGGACACCTTATCCCCCGGTAACCTAGAAGCCTGCGCCACTGTGTCGATCTCCACCTCCAGGAATACTAGCTTGTTAGATGGGCCCTCGGTCTTTTCGGGCGCTAAAGGGACACCGAGTTCCTCCATTAGCGTCTGAAATGTGTTGAGGAGACGTGTGCACGTGTCCCAGCCCCGTTTACCCCCGAATAAAAAGTCATCCAGGTAATGGGCTACAGACCGGGACCCTGACCTGCGGACGAAAGCCCACTCCAGGAAGGTACTGAAACGCTCAAATGCAGAGCATGATATGGAACAGCCAAAAGGCATGGCCTTATCAAAATAATATTCGCCCCGAAATTTGAAACCCAGCAACTCGAAGTCGGCCGGATGCACCGGCAGTAGGCGAAAAGCCGACTTGATGTCGCATTTAGCCAGCAAGGCACACGGGCCGCACGAGCGCACCATGCGCAGCGCGTGGTCAAAGGATGTATACCTGACCGAACAAAGGTCATCAGGGATAGCATCATTGACCGATCGGCCGGCCGGGTAAGACAAATGATGAATAAGGCGAAATTCGCCTAGGGACTTTTTGGGAACCAAGCCTAGGGGTGATACCTTAAAATTGGGGAACGGGGGTGCAGGGAAAGGGCCAGCGACCCTGCCCGCCTCAACCTCCTTCCTAATGCTGGCAGCAGCCACCTCCTCCCTTCCCCTAAGAGATAAAAGATTGGGGGCATCCTGAGGGGACCTATCACCCATGAAAGGGATATGGAACCCTTGCTGAAAGCCTCGAAGGAGATACTCCGCATCCTCCCTCTTCGAGTACGATGTGAGCCAACGCTCCAACATACGCACATTAATTGGGGAGGGGGCCTTTTGGTACACTACCTCCATCTGCGGCAGTCTTGCCAGCCCACTGTCCGCCCTTCCCTCTGCCACGCGTCCCTCCAGGTCTGGGATACGCAGAGGCTGCGTGGGGACCCGCACAGGTGGGACACTCATGCCTGTAATTGCAATTTTTCCTATTACAGGAACCATTGGACGAGAAAGTCCAGCACAGCAGGCGGGCTGGAACCCCCTGCCCCGCCGCCTGGCGGGGAACCTGAGCTGGAGCCGCTCGCTGGACCGCATGTCCGCAATGGTATCTCTCCCCTGGTGCGGGGCGTGTGGGAGTCATGTACAGAAGCCAAAGCCTCTGGCACTGCTCGTCCCACCTCATCTCGGGGTGCAGGGAAATCCGCATACGAAATTCCTCGTCATAAGCCAACCACGAGGGGCCCGGAAAATCGACCATCGCCCTATAGATGTTGTCCAAATATTGGACCATCGGAATAGCCAAATCCGGCCGCGCTCTCAAGTACACTGCCATGTAGATTAAATAAGCCGGCAGCCAGTTGGCCCAGGTACGTGGTGGCTTGCGACGACGTGCCTGCTCCTTGTCCTTCTCGTCCTGCCCCTCCCTCTCCTCCTTGGTGGGCTCTCTGTTTAAGAGTGAGAAGATATCTACATACTCCCCCCACCATATCTTTTCTCTGGTGGCTTGTGCTAGGTGGTCACCCAGTGGCAAAGAATATCCCGCCGTTGGCAAGGCCGAAACCGGGACCGCAGACAATGCGGGCACCTGAAAAGGGGCCTGTGCCGGCCCCGCCACCCCCAATACATTCCCGGCAGGGTAGGGAACACCTATAACCCCAGGGGTCTGGGTAGCAGTTGTCATCGCCGAGTGGGGCGCCGGCGGCTGAGCCACCGCACCACCCGCGCGAGGCCAAGGCCATTGAAAGGCCACCCCGGTATTGGCAATGTGTGTAGGTGTATTGGCTTGTACTGCATACTCACATGTTGCACCCCCGCTGGCCGCCCCCACCGGGGGTTCCGGCCCACCGGGGGCGTCGGAGCTCACGACCGCCACAGAGCTCATCATCGGGGCCTGACCCACACCTGCTTGCTGGCCGGGGATCTGCGAGGCAGTGGCCGAAGGTGCGCCACGCGCCTGCAGCAGCTCGACCCGTCCCGTCGCCTGCTGCTGCCCGACTGATGGCGCCTCAACACGAACCCCACAAGTAGCCCCAGCATGGCTGGCCCGAGCCAAGGAGGCCTCGAGGGCCGCCACGCGGGCCAGTAAGGCCTCAACGCTGACCAGGGGCCAAGGGCCGGCCAGCCCGCCTGGTAGAGGCGCGGGTACAGGTCCCTGTACCCCAGGGCCCGAATAGGGCCATTGTCCCGCACCGATGCCCGGAAGGGTCGGTGCAGGGGCCTGCCAAGGCAGGGGGCCACACCACCCCCCAAGGCTAGAAGGCCCCGGGGGAAGCTGCGCCACAACCGCTGCAGGCCCAGCAGAATGGGCAAAGCCAGGAGCGGTGTCCACCGCTTGCGGGCCGGGGGCCGCAGCCCTCCCCGAGCCCATGCTTGGGTCTCCCGCCGCCGGCCAAGGGGTGATCCCGGCGGGCACCAGCAAAAGCGGCTGCTGGGGAGGCGCCACCGTGGTCCTCCGACCCGGATTGCGCCTCCTACCCGTGCGAGCCGCACTCGAAAGCGCCTTCTTCTTCGGAGGCATCTCACTAGATGCAAAAGGAAGCCGAAAGAGAAGATTCGCCGCCAAAAGGCTTCCAACCTAGATAAAGAGCAACGGAGACACAGGAAGAAAAACTTCTCCGCTCCGTCGCTTAGGTAAAATGGCAGCTCGGCTGCCTCGTGGCCACCCCTTTTGTAAGGGAGCTGGCCACGCCCTAAACTACCCGGATCATTCGTCCTGGGGGGGGCCCGCAAAGAGCGCGGCGGCCATTTTGGCGCCGCGCTTGCATTGTGGACATTATCAGTTGTACATTGAGTCATACAATCCAGTATGCAACAGATAATGTCTATAGAGGTTTCTTAATTTAATCAATTTGGCCTTTAAAAGATATGTCACAAATGGAGAAGTACAACAGGACTTCAGCCAATAAGTGTTAGAATTAAGGTGAAAGATATACTTAAGAATAAAACATTCTCAAGTTGTTAAGATAAAATTGTGTTGTCCTTAACAGGAAGCAGATGTATATTGGCCAATCTCTAAAAGAATACTATTCTTAAAATACTTCTTAAAAGAATACTATTGACTTGTGTTCAAGATGAGATGGACACATATTCTCCATAACTTTGCTTAGAAAAAAATCTATATTTTATTTCAATTAATTGGAAATAGTAAAAGGGAAGAAACACCTTTCACCCGCACAACAAAAAAGCTTTTAAACAAGTAACAGGAACGATCAGTTTGGCAACACTTCGCACAATTTATTCAATGCAATAGAACTGACTTGTTGGATTCTTTTCAGTTTTTTTTGAGAAACTGTATGTGAGATAGAAATAATTTCTGAAAGAAGCAAAACATTCTCCTTGATGCTTTAACTTTTACTCTGAATAAATCACTTTTAAGTAATTCCCCTAAATGAGGAACATTAACACACTTTGCTATGAGAAAATCAAACTTGTACAGTAATACCTCATACAAAGTCCGCTTCATACAACATCGGATTCATACAACATCGCCTAATTCCTTGAAAAAGTTGCCTCATACAAAGTCGCTGCGAGGCATTGGGGTTTTCCCAGGTTGGATTGGGTTTTCCCCAGGTTGCATTGTGCCTAGGCAGTATAAAAGGCAGGACACATGCGTGCATTGCTCTTGTAGGTTTTGCACGAGGTGAAGAGTGTTTAGGAGTTGTTTTGAGCATGATTTTGGATTTTTTTGGATTTTTTCGTCAGAATTTTTAGAAGCATTCCTGGGATTTTTGCAGAATTCTTCAGGTTCTTGGACAATCAGGGTTGTTTGACATGTTTTTGTAATGTTTTTAGCCTTTAGACAATGATTTCTTAAAGTTTTGTCAGTTTCCTGTCTGTCTCCTTGACTTTGCCCTGAAGTCTGTGCTGTTACAGTACAATGTATCTCTATGGAAATGACGTTGTATGAGGCATCGTGGCAAGGATTTGGACGTTGGATGAGGCATCGCAGCTAGGATGTTGCATGCCTCATACAAAGTCCAAATCCGTATAAAGTCCAAACTTGTGGAACCAAGTTTGGACGTTGTATGAGGTATCACTGTATATGAATCTGCAATTTAATTCTTGTCATACCACTGTATGATTTCCAAAATAATATGTGTATATGTTATTGTATTAATCAAAGTGATTTCTAAGAAGAATATTTTGAATGGAAATGAAGGTGACTTTAAAAATAACTGGGTGTCATGTAAATCATAAAGATGCTACATATTAATAGATCTTATTCACTTAAAACTTGCAATGTACATGTCATTTTTCTACACAGTGTACTCAGAGCTTTAGACAATAAACTTCATTTATTCTAGTAAATCATTTTCTTGCTTTATTTTCTCTTAATTGATCTCTGTGTTTTTAAAAAATATATCTTCTTCTATTTTTAGATTGTATTACCACCACACCTTGAAAGAATTAGAGAAAAGCTAGCTGAGAATATCCATGAACTTTGGGTTATGAATAAAATTGAACTTGGTTGGCAGTATGGTCCTGTATGTTTAATTTTTTTATTTTATTTTTTATTTTTCTACTTTAAATAAGTGGACTTCACATATCAGTAATATAAAGGAACAAGGATCACTCCATATCATTATATATGTATTATATATGTATATGTTATTTAAATAGCTTTAAATAGACTGCATGCAGGGGTAGGAAGATCAAGGGCTAATCTGAGGACTGGGGGTTTCCCTGTAAATGACAGCCTGTGTGAATGCGGAGAAGTACAAACTATCTCCCATATGATACAACACACATGATGCCCCTCAACATGCACTGAGGAGGACCTTATGTTGCCAAGAGGAAATGCTGTTGAAGTGGCCCAATATTGGGCAGATGTCATTTAGCCCTTTTTAATTCTATTTGTTTTTAGATCTGTTATTATATGCTGGTGGTGCATCTGACATGAATAAATAATGAAAGAATAACAAAATATTTTATCATAGTTTAAGTTTAAACAGCATTTATTATTTCATAACACAGAGCTTTTTATATCATATTTTCATATATTAAAAAAATGTATTCAAAGCAGATCTGATAGACTTATGAGGAGTGCAAAGACAGTAGCCAAGGAGTCAAAGCTGAGGGACCATATATAAGCGTGTTCCTCCTAAAACACATGCTTGGGTTCCCGTGCTGAAAAGGCCGGGCAAGGGGGGTTGCCTGTTTCTTAAGGATGTCGCTGTTGGGTGGGGGTCCTTTCTGAATGGTCTCTCTGGGATAGGGCTCAGAGGCATCAATATGCAATAAATTAAATAAAAAATTGGAAATTTGCATGAAAATACTATATCTACTTGTTTTCAGTAGAATAAAGCATATTGGACATCAATTCAAAGACATGCTGATACATTTCTGTTTTGCAGGTTAGAGATGACAATAAGCGACAGCATCCTTGTTTGGTTGAGTTTGCAAAGCTGCCAGAGCAAGAACGAAATTATAACCTTCAGATGTCACTAGAAACACTGAAGTAAGCTTGTAGCACACTCAGGCTAATGATACAATTTTTTATGTTACCTCAAACAAAGTGTAAAGAATTGATGACATTTGCTATATGTGTAATATTTTGAAAGTATTCACCAATTTGGTGATTTATATGAATTTGTGCCTTTAATTACTTTCTTTAGTGCTTCCAATTTAGGAGTTCTTAAAGTATTTTTATATAAAAGTACTAATGAAAATAAATGAAAAGCAAGCTATTGTAGAACATAAAATGTAGATGGTAGAATACCTTGAAACGAGAAACTAAAGTTACAGTTGGTCACTTAAAATAAATGAATGGGTGGGAAAGTGAAGAAAAAATATTTTGGCTAAGGAACCCAGAAGACCAATTTGATTGCAACCTACCATTATTGTGTACTGTAGAACTGCTGAATTTAGAGTCTGAATAACCATGATGAAAGCAGTTTCCAGTAGGAGAATGAGAAGAAAAAATTATATATGTATAAAGCAAAATATTTTCTGATAGTTTAAATTTAATCTGCTTGTTTACATGTGTCCTCCAATAATCTCCTCTGACAGTTTCTACTGATTGGTTATTTATTTATTATGAATCTAATAACTTCCTTATACTCTTCATTTTTCCACAAATGCTACATGTGCAGCCATATTTAGTGTATTTGAGACTTGTACATACTGCTTAGTCAATTATGCTTTTTTTAACGTAAGAAGAAACGTT
Organism: Bradypodion pumilum; assembly: GCA_035047305.1. Taxonomy (NCBI): domain Eukaryota; kingdom Metazoa; phylum Chordata; class Lepidosauria; order Squamata; family Chamaeleonidae; genus Bradypodion; species Bradypodion pumilum. The sequence goes on along the minus strand of JAWDJD010000001.1, from coordinate 80,922,472 downwards.
GAGGCTTTAAACTGTCAGCTTTCCTAGCAATAAACTATAATTTTCTCCAAACAGGTTTGGGTGTTTTGCATTCTCAATCTATTTATGTTTAAGTGGTTGTTTTCTATGAGGATTTTTTTTGGAAGATAATTTTTAGACTTAAAAGGTTATAGGTGTGAAATGACAAGTAATGACCTGGTCAAAAATGTATTTACCCAAACACATCTCATGGTTTCAAGGAATGTTTGAGTCACTAAACAGAAGGCAGTTACAGTTTAGAGTTTTACTATACTATTTTATGTTTATTAAAGTTATTTATTCCCCCTCCCTAGAACTCTGCTGGCATTAGGTTGTCATGTTGGAATAGCTGATGAGCATGCTGAGGAAAAGGTGAAGAGACTAAAGCTTCCAAAAAAGTAAGTTTAAGCTCAGGTAATAAAATGGCAGATGTGTAGGTAGCTGTAGCCATTCTATGATGGAATCCTGACGTCCTTTTCTGTGCTCCCAATTTTACTTTCCTTACTAACTCAAACGGATTATTACTTCCTAGATTTCAATGGTCCTAACTAGGCTTTTTGCCATGCTATGTCTGCCTTCTAGTAATCAATTATCTGCACACACTATTAACAATTCAGTTGTGTGTTTGAACGAAGCCATGTCTCCCTTTGTGTTATTTCTTGTTTTCATTCTCAAGTTATGAGGTGACATTTTTGTTGTTCAGTCGTACAGTCGATTCTGACTCTTTGCAACCCTATGGACCATTGCCCGCCAGCAGTGATGCACTGCAGCAGATTCTGTCAGGTTCTGCAGAGCCGGTAGCGGAAATTCCCCCAGGCCATGCCCACTTGGTTGGCCATGGTCATGGCCACCTCCATAACCCATAATGCAGGATGTTTGGTCCCGCCCACAGATTTGGCCCCACTTACAGATTTGGCCAGCCCACAGAGTAGGTAGTAATTTTTTTTGCAGTGCATCACTGCTCGCCAGGAACCTCTGTCTTCCACCAGTCATTTACTAAATTGAATATGCCAGAGTTGCCTTTATGTCATGCAAGATAATAGCTTTCAGTCTCAATTTAAATGTTTGTAATGTAGTTGTATGATCCAGCTGTGGTGTTTATTATGGGTGCTGGGTGGGCAATGGTCCATGGGGCTAGATAGATAGATATCAGCTGAATATAAATTTGCTTTCAAGTATATGATGCAATAAGCAGAATTTGTGTGACCTGTGGTTTTGTCCTGCTCTAGTCTACTGTTGTTTTAAAAAATGTTCAGAAAAGCACATATTAAAGTTAACTCACAAGTAAATTTCCCCCATTTGGCAGTTATTTATTATCTAGTGGATATAAGCCTGCTCCTATGGATTTGAGTTGTATCAAGCTATCTCCATCTCAGGAATCCATGGTTGATAAACTTGCAGAGAATGCTCACAATGTGTGGGCAAGGGATCGTATCAGACAAGGCTGGACATATGGAATCCAACAGGTAGGTCCAGATTTGCATGTGTAAATAGTGTGAAGCAAACATGAATATTGGAGGTTAGGCCATTATTGCCTTCACTATATCAAATTAATTCATGTATTTCCACTACTAAACGTGTCATAGATAATAAGTGTTGCAGATTGTATGGCCTTTGCTTGCCTTTTTAGTGGGTAAATTCCTTTTGCATAAAGTTATGCCATCATAAACAGGATCCAGGTACCAGAATTAACTTAATCGAAAGCTTCCGACTCCACCTCACCTCCATTTCAGGTTCCCTAGGCTCCCGTTTACTCTAGAGAAGCCTTTGGTAGCTTTAGGATTTGGAGGAAAAGCTTTAATAGTAAAAAAATGGCTGCCAGTCTCAATCCTGTTCCAGTGATGATTATTGACTATTAAAGAACCTCCCCATCTCAAAGCTCCCAAAGGATTCCCTGGGGGAAAAGGATGCCTGAGGCAACATCAAAACCTGAAATAAATTGACAGGAAGCTTTCAATTAACTTACATTAGTCCCCCCCTGGTGCCTGGATATGGTTTAGGATGACATAACTACACTAGCAGGATTTTGCACAATGTAAAATAGGTGTGCTAAAATCAATGAAATTATATTGGATTGATTAGTCTGAAAATTATGATCTGATACATACCTGTCAAGTTTCAGGAAATATCTGTCAAATAAGGGAAATTTCCCGGCCAAAACGGGAAACTGGACAGCTATGCTTACCCTGTGCTGGCCTCCAGTCTAACTCCAGTCTAATTACAGTCTAACTAATATGGGAAGACGGCGGGAAAGAGTGTAAAATACGAGGGTTTGACAGAAATTTCCCGAAACTTGACAGGTATGATCTTATTTAGCAAGGTAAGGTTAGGATCAAGATACTGTTGCATGTTTCCTGTTAATTGTTGAAGAATATTGTCTGTTAATGTTTCATATTAAGAAGATGTTTTTAAAAACCCTACAGATAAGAACTGTTATTTGTAGCAAGAGATGAGATTTTTATAAAAAAAAATATCAAGTGCCATTTGTATTAGTAAAAATAAAGGTCTCCCTTGCTCGAAAGCCAGTAGTGTGTAACTCTAGGGTTTGCTGCTCATCTCTGTTTACAGCCAAAGAGCAAGTGCTGTCTGCATATGCAGATGTTTCCTTGGTCATGTGGCAGACATGAGTAGATGCTGGCGTACACAGAATGCTGTTACCTTTCCTTCCAAAGCAGTACCTATTTATCTACTTGCAACTTCTTGTGTAAAAGCATACAGGAAAAGAATTTGAATCAATAATAGTTTCTCCATGTCCCTCTCTTTTAATTAAAGAAACAGCTTTTATGACTGAAAGGTTTATTTAGGTCTAAAATATCTGAGATGAGCCACACTTGTAATTTCAGATGTTAAAGTGCTGTAGTCATGTCTGGAATTTGAAGATTGAGAAGTATGATACAAAGCACCAATGGGGGACTGGAAGAGGGTGTTGATCCCTCTGGTGCTGTGACTTTTGGAGCCCATAACTCAAAATATTCCCTCTACCATTTCTTGTGACTTGGATAAATGGAAGCAACTCTGCTTAAGCAGGATGAAAAGACTGTTGGGAATTAGGTTGTAAAGAACAGTAGATTCTTTATTATTGTTAGGTTACGCTGTCTCAAGTCAATGGGACACCCCACCATGGGCTTTTCAAGTTCTTGTGGAGTCAGTGTGGGGGGCACATGCAATTGTGCCGTGGGCTGCATCTGGCCCATGGGCCACAGGTTGTGAATCCCTGATGTATACGGACTTCATGGATGAAGAACCTGAGAGACTGGTGTGGTATGTCGGAAGAACTATTCTGAGGAGTTAAGAACAGGAAGACTATTGCCATGATGATAACCAATATCCGGAACGGATGTGGCACCTGAAGAATAATAATACAAGCTGTATTTTCTATCTAGCAGTCAAATCAGTAGACTAAAATTATATTTTAGATAAAAATAATTATGTACAATTAAGATGCATCTGACTTACAGCAACCCTAACAGAGTTTTCAAGGTATGTGAAATATTTAAGGAATCATTTACCAGGCCCATCTCATCTCCCATGAGATGAAAATAAACAAGAAATTGTATCAATATAAACATGAAGTAAGGATATACAGTGGTACCTCATACAACGATTTTAATCCATCCCACGGGGTTTGTTGTTGTACGAAACAATTGCTATATGATACATGCATCGTATAGCAATTTTCCCTATGGGATGCACCGTACAATGATTTTTTTTCTAAGTGGTTTTTCCCATTGAAAAATTGTTGTACGATTTTTTTCCATAGAGAAAATTGTTATGCGGGACACCATTTCCCCCCAAAACCTAATTGTTATTATTATTATTATTATTATATTTACATTTCTATACCGCTTCACTTCCCTTAAGAGAACTCAGAGCGGTTTACAGCATGTAAAATAAGTAAGAAATACAATCCAAAATACAGAAACAGTATACAAATCAGATTCAGACAAAATACAAAATCACAATTATAAAATAGTCAATTAATTACATCAAAAAGTACACAATATAAAAAAGGGAAATATATGCGATTTCGTTGCTATACGGTGGGGGGGGGGGTTTGTATGATGTTCCACTGTAATTTGGTTCTATAGCAAATACATTCTTCATAAGAATGGAAATAAACTTCCAATTTAACATTGCTGTTGTTATTAAACAGATTTTTTTAAGCAAGGTAGGATTCCAAATAAAAAAGCTGATGATTTTGTTATTGCAACGAAATAAAACAAAAATAATAGTTCTTGTATGTTTTATGGGTCTCACTTCCCAAAGAGAAAAATATGCAGAGGAAGTACAATGAAAAGGCATGATTTCATTCTGAAAACGAATTTTAATAACCTAGTACACTTCGGTGGGAAGGTAACAGCGTTCCATGTGCTCCGGTGTCTAGTCATGCCTGCCACATGACCACGGAAATGTCTGCAGCAGCAGACAGCGCTGGCTCTTCGGCTTTGAAACAGAGATGAGCACTGCACCCTAGAGTCGGATACGACTGGCTTTCAGGCAAGGGAAACCTTTACCTTTAGTACAGAAGTTGCATTTATCAAAACTAAATTCACACAATGTGAAATATTTCTATAGCCTTTTAATTAGACAGAAGATGCTTTTTATACAATGTAAAAACTAATATAATGGTTTCCTACAGTGATGTACATCTTTCACATATTTACTGGGGTTTCTGTTTTTATTTAAGGACAAATTGATGTCACAGTGTTTTCCCCTGTATTACTCTCTCCCATAAATGTACACATGAACAAACCCGACCCAATAACATGAAGAGTGATAACAAGTGAACTATTTCTTCCCAAAAGTTCAAAAATGTTGAATGACAAAAGTAATTCAAAGAATCAAAATAGCACCCGCTACTTGCCAAGGCTCATATCCACTTATTTCTTTTAGTTTCTGTTATTTTGTTGTTATTGATTTTATGTTTTGCACAGTGGTAACAGTTCTGCTGGCAGAGTGCTGTGTCAGTCTCTGACTAGCAGGTATAAAAGTTAGAGATAAAGGCAAAAATAACACTTAAAGTAATACTTTAGTGCAAGAAAATTGTGAAAAATGAGTTAGCATTATTCCTAGAACTTTATCTTGGAATTTTTTAGGTATATATTTGCTGTTCTGCATGTATTTGGTTTAGCAATTTTCAAATTTAATGCTAGTATTACTTTGTTCCTACAACATTTTTCTTTTAAAAATTCTTCTATATTGCATTAAATCTAATAGTCTTAATCATTGATATCATTTTGTATCATTCTGCAGGATGTAAAAAATCGTCGAAACCCTCGTCTTGTCCCTTATGCACTTTTAGATGATCGCACAAAGAAATCAAACAAAGATAGTCTCCGAGAAGCAGTTCGTACTCTCGTTGGCTATGGTTATAATCTTGAAGCACCAGACCAAGATCATGGTATTGAAATTTTGCTGTTTCAATAAGTACATGAAACTAAGAATACAGATGCTTTGTTATTATTATGCAACATTTCAAAATTATTTCTCAGACTCATGAAAATTGATATATATGGTGAATCCTAGATGGATTACCCAGTAAAAGGAGTGCAGTAATCTTAACCTATAAAACCAAGGGTTAATCGTTGGAAGTTCGTATAGGTTCCTAAACCTGGCCCTACTAACCCGCACCCACCATTCGTGCACACGGGCAAACTGGGTCCGCAGGTCAATGAAGGATTGAGAAAAGCGCCAGTGGGGCAACAGCCCCACAAATGTGAAAAAGGGAAACAACTTCATTTCCCAACGTTCTTTGCACCCCGCCACAGCCAATCAGTCTGAGAGGTGCCAGCACAAAGAACGTTTGGAAACGTGCTGCGGCCAATCAAAAACGAGCTGCAGAAAAAAACGGAGCACAAACGGAAAACAAAAAATAAAAACTACAATCCCTAGTGTCCTGTGCGCCATGAGCGCGCAGAATGCTGAGAAAGCCATCACACGGAAAAAAATGCAGCACTTCACAGCAACACAGGCAGCGGTAAGGAACCCCCCTGCTGCTGCCTTTCCTTTCCATGGGCCAGGCATCGAGCCCAGCCTGCGGGAAGGAAAGACCCCCCACACGCTGCTGCCCTTCCTTTCCATGGGCCAGGCATTGAGCCCAGCCCATGGGAAGGAAAGACCCCCCCCGCTGCTGCCCTTCCTTTCCATGGGCCAGGCATTGAGCCTAGCCCATGGGAAGGAAAGACCCCCCCCCACTGCCCTTCCTTTCCACGGGCCAGGCATCGAGCCTGGCCTGTTGGAAGGAAAGACCCCCCACCAGCCGCTGCCCTCCCTTTCCATGGGCCAGGCATCGAGCCCAGCCCGCAGGAAGGAAAGACCCCCCGGCCGCTGCCCTTCCTTTCCAAAGGCCAGGCATCGAGCCCAGCCTGCGGGAAGGAAAGACCCCCCCAGCCGCTGCCTTTCTTTTCCACGGGCCAGGCATCGAGCCCAGCCCACAGGAAGGAAAGACCCCCTGGCTGCTGCCCTTCCTTTCCACAGGCTAGGCATCGAGCCCAGCCAGCGGGAAGGAAACAACCCCCCTGCCCTTCCTTTCCATGGACCAGGCATCGAGCCCAGCCCACGGGAAGGAAAGACCCCCCCACCTGCTCTTCCTTTCCACGGGCCGGCATCGAGCCCAGCCCATGGGAAGGAAACATCCCCCGCCCTTCCTTTCCACAGGCCAGGCATCAAGCTTAGCCCGCGGGAAGGAAAGTCCCCCTTAAAACAAAACAACAATCAAAAACATCCAAAAATAAACAGAAACAACCAAAATTAACACCAAAAACATACAAAGTAAACACACACAAAAATAACAAAACACAAACAGCACCCAGCCAAACACCACAAAAACAAAAAACAAAAAATATACCAAAACAACACAAAATCCAAACACCCCCCCCCCCACACACACACACACACAAAATAAATAAAACAAGGGAACTCACCAGCAGACATCCTCATTCCATGACGGCCAGAAACGAAATGAATAAAGAAACAGACTACTTACCGGAAGAAGCTCCACCCAGAGGCCACGAGAGAAAAAACAGTCAAAATACAAGAAAACACCTTACCAGCACCACCTGCTGGCCACAAAAGTAAAAACAATTCACAAAGACACAACAGCCCCAAACAAAAGGCCCCAACAGTAAAAACAAGTCAACAAAATCACAATTTAACACAAATCACAAACATATGACAATAAAATAAAATAAAAACTTTTCAAAAATCCTGTGCTGAATTTTAACTAAAATAAAAACCCAAAACATCTAAACACAGTTTAAAAACATTTATTGTAAAAAACATGTACTTTCACATTTTTAAAATTATTACCTACAGTACAACTATTAAAAAAAACACATACTAAAACATTATTTGGTTAAATATTTTTTTTTGTAAAAGTATATCATCCTTTGTTTTTTTCTTAATCCACAAAAGCAAAAGAAAAAACACAACTAATCACAGTTTATAACAGTCCGGCAAAAATAAATAAATAAATAAACATATTAAAAATTTCAAATATAGACTAGCCTCTCCTTTACAAACATTGACAAAAATAAATAAATACAAACACCGTTTAAAACAGCCCGGCAACGCCGTGCAACCTCTGCTAGTTAAGATTATAAGGAATGCTACAGCCAGATCTTTCCATCTGTAGTGTTTCTGTGATAGATGCTGTGGCTAACTGTATGTTGTAGCTAATTTCTTATTAAAATATGGAATCTTAGATAAGGTGATTGTGTGGAGTTTTTCATACTTCCTGTAAGTGGAAAATTAACTTGTTTTGTCTTACAACTGGTATTAAAGAAATAAGCATGTTCTTACTTTCGTAAGTTTGATTTTTCAGACATGAAAACTCTGTCATGTCTCTTGGACACCCGTATGATTTCACCTCTAATCAAAGTTATTTGTAGCATATAATTTGGTCCATAAATATATTTCCCAGAGATGTGGGACAATGAGCAGAACTAAACTTTAGAATGTAATTGACAGGGATAAGTGTATGTGAGGAAAAATCTGCATGAGATATCCTGGTCCAATCTAAGTGAGAGATTTTCTTCAAAATGGGATATTTTCAAGAGTGCTAAAATTTCCTACTGAGAACCCGAGTGCTGTAGTGAATAGAGCAGCGATGCCCAAACTATGGCCCATGGGCCAGATCCAGTTCCTGATGCCAATTCATCCACATTGGCACATTTTACTTCCGCTTTCGGGAGCAACGAGGGTGGCGTGGGCTGGATGAATTGTCTTCAGGGACAGGATCCAGCCCATGGGCCATAGTTTGGGCACCCCTGGTTTAAGCAGAGAAAATGGCAACCTAAAATCTATCTCATCCTGTTGCAAAACAGATTGCAAGGCACATTTTACTTCCACTTCTGGTCAGAGTAACCACGTGACTGGTCTGCTGAACCATGTGACCGACCCATGGCCTGAAAAGTTTGGGCACCCCTGTAATAGAGTATTGGGAAATGAGTCAGGTGATCTGGGATTAAAACTCTGCGTGGCCCTCAAAATTTCCTGAGAAATGGCAATGTTCAAAACATATTTCACATACCTTCAAAATCTTGTTAGATCACCATAAATTACATGTGACTTGACAGCATATACTGTATCACCACCAGGAGATCACAGCAAAAGCTATAGATATCTTGCATTCTTTCTCTATTTTTAATTTATTTTTAATTTAATATTTAATTTAATTTTAAATTAATATTTCAACTTGTTCACCACCCACTCAGGGAAGCCCGACTCAGGGCAGCTCACATAATTAAAAAACCCCACATAAAAACAGATTAAAACCCCCACCCACATTAAAAAATCCCACCTACTCCGAGAGGCAGAAAGAAGGTACATTTCATGATAAGAGCCAATGAGCAGGAGCCACATTGCCTTCAGGGCTCTACACCTACCCCACCAGCCAGGCCTTGTCCTTTCCTGAAGGGCAGCAGCTCCATCTGCAGCCGTAGTTCTACTGGTAGGAGGTCCCAAAGGGCCGGAACGAACATGGAAAGGCCCTTTTTCTTGTGCCAGAGAGGTGGGCCTCCCTGGCTGATGGAACAATTAGGGAGCCCCTCCGGTCCGCTCTGGTTGGACGGACAGATGTCCTCAGCGCGATGCGGTCTCTTAGGTATCCCAGCCCACTACCATATAGGGCTTTAAAGATCATAACCAGCACCTTGAATTGCACTCAGAGGCAAACTGGTAACTAGATCAGCTCCCAGAGCAGGGGTGAGGCATGGGTATAACGTTCACACTCCATCACTACCTGGGCTGCTGCATTCTGGAACAGCTGCAGCCTCCGAATGGTCATCAAGGGCAGCCCCATGTGGAACTCATTACAATAGTCTAGTCTGGAGGTGACCAGGGCATGTGTGACCATAAGCAAGGAGTCCCTATCCAGGAGCAGGCGCAACTGGTGTATCACATGAAGTTGTACAAAGGCCCTCCTGGCCACGGCCACCACCTGCTTTTCTAGCAGCAGCTGCGAGTCCAGCAGGACCCCCAAGTTGCGCACTGGGTCTGTCGGGGCAAAATAGCCCCATCCAAGACCAAGGGATCTCACAAAAGCCATTAGTGCAGCATGTCTTAGTCCTGTAAAGGCTGTTACTCTGCCAGTCACCATGTCTCTCAGGATAACTATTGTGTAAAGAAGGTAGTTAATTTTTTACCAACTGACTGATTCAAATGGCACTGGAGATTCTTTCTTCTTAAAGGTGCTATATGACATTCATATTGGCCAACATCCTGTTGCTTCTTATATTAAGTGGTACTAGAGTAGACCATTGGATCAAGTGTGTCAATTCTTCCATAAATTCTGTTGATTCAGTTGGCAGTACTCTAACTGCAACTTACTTCAGCACAGTAAACTGTATTTGGAGTAGGCCCACTTGCAATCAGTTGAGTTTATGGAGGATATGGTATTGTTCCATATAAGATAAGGAGAGAAGTAGCAGTGGACATCAAGAGAACTAAACAAGAGAATGACCCTCGACATCCCCTGAATGGATATGAGCCTCATATGAGCCTAGTAGTTTTTATTATATATTTTATGTATCTAACTAATACATATTTTCTTATATTTTAAAATATGCAGCTCCAAGACCAGATGTGTTCTGTGATATGATGGAAAGGTTTAGGATCTTCCGCACTGAAAAGACATATGCAGTGAGGACAGGAAAGTGGTACTTTGAGTTTGAAGCAGTGACTGCAGGAGACATGAGAGTTGGTTGGGCAAGACCAGGTTGCCAACCAGATCAAGAGCTTGGATCAGATGAACAAGCATGTGTATATGATGGATTCAAGGTAAGTTTAAATTTATCTAAGTTGTGGAGGGCCTTGAGCGATCTACTTTGCTTTTTGCTGCAACCTTGCTGGACCAATCAGAACTTGGTCATGGTGCAAAAGAGTTACTGATGGGAAGGTGCAGATGCAGACTACTGGCTCTTGGAGGTGGGGCTAAATAACTGCTTGACCCTGTGTGCTCTCTACTGAGATAGTGCCTATGCACAAGAACAGATTTGCATCTGAGTTACTGATGATCAGAAATTCTGAAAGCTTAATTTGTTGGGAATTTAACAGTGCCGTTTAGCAGTCTACCAGTAATCTGGATCTGTTTTCTGTCCATCACTAGCAATCATGTAATAATGTTGCACTGCAGATTAATATGATGGGCAGTGTGAACAAATGCTCAAACTGTTGTTAAGGTGGGGGTAACTAATGAAATGTCAGCATAACCTATCCTTTTAGTAAACGTCTTCCTTTCAGCATAGACTTTATTTGTGAACTTTGTTGTTGGTGATTTATGCATCTCAGTACAAAAATAAAACACAGTGAAGCTTATGATACTGCAATAAAGCAAAAAGCAAAGCAAACACACTTATATACTGCCCAATATTACTTAGTGCACTCTCTGGGTGGTACACAAGTTAATTAGCATTTTGCCCCAAACATGCTGGGTACAATACCGTCATGTATTACATTTCTCCCATATGACCAGAAACTGACATTAGATGCAGCCATAATTACAGCTAAAAGCTTCTGTGGTAATCTTTTACGTTTGCAAAATCAAATTTCAAAAGAATCTTAAATCCTGGAGATTAGTAGCTAAACAAAGTAAATTTATTTACATGTTTTTAGAGGTGAGAGAAGCTCCTATTGTAACAGTCAGATGTTTTCTATAGTTACATATTTTCCTGTTCTAATCACAGGCTACAGCTTTAGTCTGAACAGAATTTAACAGTGCTATTATTCATAACTTAAGACAGCCTGGAATGAGTTCTTCCTATACTATTGAGTTCCTTAGTGCTAGAAAGTGTTCAGAAGTGATAAAAGTGTCCAATCTAAAGTGTTTCTCCATTTCTAGTTCCTTGGGAGAGGATCACTTCTAAAAATAGGTTACACAGGCCATTTAATTATCTGTAATTGTTTCCATTTGCTTCATTAGTTCCCCTACCTCCACCTGTAGTACTGAACATAAAGAAAGAAGCTGCTTCATAAAATCCACTTAGATATAACAATAATACTGAATGTTTGACAAAGCTTTTGAAAATGTTTTCTTAAATTAGGAGATTATGGTATGTTCCACTAATGCGGATTCCCCATGCCCCGCAGGGCATGGAACGGCCCGCCAGAGGCCACCGCGGTGAGAGACGCTCCCAGCCCGTGGGCTCTGCGGCCGCCAAATTAAGGGGGGTGAATAAAATATAGGGGTTGATTCACCCAATTACCGTGACCTGACCTACGACTCTGCCAAGCAAGCAGATAGCTGACTCCTGTCAAACATTAAGTGCATAGCTCATCTCCCGGCTCGGGGGAAATCCCTGGCGCAAATAAGCCATGTTTGTCCCTGCCTAATCCCCAAGACAATGAGGCTCCTAAATCCATGTTTGCCCCAGTTAATTAACTTCCCTTTGAGGTGTTCCCCATTAACCCGGGTACGTGGGTGAGGTAATTTTCCTGTCAGATGACGGTTCTGCCACCGTTGCTCTTTTTCCCCTATAAATGATGTTGCCTTTCTTCAATAAAGCACTGATCTGATCCTGTTTCCTTGCCTCGTGTCGTCATTGATCAGTCTCCTCCGGGCTCTAACGCCGCCCTAGCGGCCAGACATCGCTACAGCTGGTGACCCCGACGTGATTTACTCGTGAGTAAGAGACCCCGGAGAGGTCTACTCGTGAGTAGCGATCCCCGCGGTCCGGTTCCACGCTTGAACCGCGACCCGCCAGCCCGGAGGACAGCGCGGCGCTCTGGTTGGCAGCCAGCCGGGCAGAGAACGGCCCGCCGCGAGGCATTCCAGAGAGACATTCCTACCGCTTCCTCCCCGCTTTCGAGAGGTTTGCCATAGAGGGAAACGTGTTCAGCTCAGGGCAGGCTGTGAGCCCCTGACATCGCAGAGGCCGATAGAAGGGCCCGTGGCAGAAGGTCCACGCTCCGAGGTCTACCCCAGACACCCGACGCCCGAACCTGTTGCCTGCAAAGACGCGTCGATCTTCGTCCCGAGGAGGAAACTTCAGAGGACCATCGCAGGTAATATGGGGACTTGTTCTCATAGACCGAGTCCGTCCGCTAGCCAAAGAACTCGGGAGCAAGAGTTCAAAATCCTGGCCAGGGTATTTAAGTTACGATTTCACAGCAGGGAACTAGCGAGACTTTTGGCGTACCTCAGGGAACACTGCCTGCTTTACCCAGAAGTAGGTACGTTAACCCTGAAGCTCTGGGATCAGATAGGAGACTGCATTCAGCAAACCCCGAAAGCTCCAGGAGGGATAGTCCGCACATGGAGGAAATGTAGGAGACTCTTAGAACAGATCGAGCCAGTCCGGATAGAGGCCAATGAACCCCCGTTAGTTGAGCCATCAGGCAAGCCAGTCGAGCCGACTGCGCCCACGGCACTCTATCCGTCAATTAGCTATCGGCAGAGTAGCGCAGGGAGCCTTCCCGCGGTGACAGCTGCAGACGTCACCGAGGGAACGCAGGGAATGAGAGGCGCTGGCGCTTCTCTGACAGCCCCAGGTTCCCTAGTCGTGAAGAGTGCCCTTCAGCGCACCGCCGAGATGGAACTTAAGAAGGGGGAATTGTCAGTTGAACAGCTAGCTGAACTCAGACAGATTTGTCCCATCCGCTTGGAGATGGACGCGCTCACGGGCGCACAGCAGATAGTACACTCCCCAGTCCCGTACAAGCTTCTCATGGCTTTACGGAAAGCAATTTCAGAGACAGGGCTCCAAAGTCGTTTCACGAGGGGCACGCTTAAGCAAGTGTGCGAAACCACCATGTGGATTCCTCACGATTGGAAAGCCGTCATGAGGATGATGCTTACCCCCAGCCAGTACATGATTTGGGACAGTGAGTTCCGCCTAGAGGCGCAAGCTCGGGCTGCCAGGTTGGGAGGCGCGGTAATCCCTGACCAGTTGTATGGTTCAGGTGCCTTTGAGTCCATCAACGCTCAAATCAACTTGCCTCTCACCACCCTAGAGATGTCAGCCGAGGCTGCCTATAGGGCATACTTCAAGGTCCCAGCGTCTGGCAAAACGGCCAAAAATTACACCGCTATTAAGCAGGGAGCCCAAGAGCCCTACATGGACTTCATCAATCGCCTGGAAGAAGCAATCAGCAGGCAGATTGACAATGAGCAGGCCCAACAAGAGCTCATGATTAAGTTAGCCAAAGACAACGCCAACTTGGACTGCCGTAAAATCTTGCAGTCCCTGGGCAATCGCCCAGACATAACCTTAACGGACATGATCCGAGCATGCTCTGACGTTGGCACAGACTCCTACAAGATGGGTCTGCTAGCGGCAGCGGTGCAGGGGGGAAGAAGACCTAATGGCAAGAACAAAGGGGCATGTCACACTTGTGGCAAGATCGGTCACTTCGCTAGGGAGTGCCGATCCAAGGGAGGTGGACAAAAGTCCGGCCGTCCCAAGGCTCCGAACACCCTCTGCCCGAAGTGCAAGAAAGGCTATCATTGGGCCAGGTTTTGTCCGAGTTCAGGAAACCGGAATCCGGGCACGTCTCTGGCCCCAGTCCAAACAGAGGCTTCCTTCACCCAGATCCAGAACTCCCCAGAACTAGACTAGATTCTAGGCACCTTCCAGGCACTGCGAGGGCACAGGCCAGCCCCAAGGGCAGCACAGGGCTAGAATTGACTTGCCAGGCGGACGCTACATGCGACCTGCCAGGCACAGTCTATCTAGTCGACACTCAGTACATGGGACCCCTGCCCAGGGGCTTTATAGGTTTAGTTTTGCCCCGTAGTGTAGCTGGAGCACGCGGAATTTTTATAATTCCAGGAGTCATCGACTCGAATTTTTCAGGCATTCTCCAGGTCCAGCTTTGGACACACCTGCCCCAAACAATCCACAAGGGAGACACGTTAGCGCAACTGATCATGGTTCCTTGTCACTCGCCAGCAGGCAGCCAGGGAAGGCTCAGGGACAGCTCAGAGTCCGGGTCAGCAGACCGCTCGAGCGCGAGTGAGGCAGTGCAAGGATACCAGGTCTTAGCGACAGTGGAGACCAACATTGAGTGGAAGCAGCGCCCCGTTATCGAGGTATTTTTGAACAAAAGGGTGTTCTCAGGGTTACTCGATACCGGAGCGGATGTGACAGTGATAAGCAGGAGCCAGTGGCCAAGAGAGTGGGCCATTGAGCCGGTCTCCGATGTGTGGGGGGTAGGAGGCATTCAGGAAGCGTTTAGGAGCCGAGAGTGGGTAGAGGTCACAATCCCAAGGGCTGACGGCACGGCGGTAATTCGGCCGCACATTCTTGACGTGCACGTCAATCTTTGGGGGCGAGACATTCTGCAGCAGTACGGTGCTACGCTTACCTTCGGGTAATGGCGTTGCCACTTAAATGGCTCACCGACACTCCGGTCTGGGTAGAACAATGGCCGGTAGTGGGAGAGAAATTAGCTGCCCTCAAGCAGCTAGTTAAGGAACAGCTAGACGCAGGACACATAGAACAGTCCACCAGTCCCTGGAATTCGCCAATTTTTGTTATTAAGAAGAAGTCGGGGAAGTGGCGACTCCTCCACGATCTCAGAGAGATCAATAAATGCATTCAGCCGATGGGTCCGCTTCAATGCGGCATCCCAAATCCGAACATGATTCCCGAGGGGTGGGAGATTCTAGTCGTAGATCTCAAGGATTGCTTTTATACAATCCCCTTAGACCCCAGGGACCGGGAAAGGTTCGCCTTTACAGTGCCGGTCGTGAACCACGGTGAGCCCACGCAGCGTTACGCGTGGAAATTTTTGCCACAGGCTCAATTCGCCCACCCTGTGCCAAATTTATGTTCACGGCGCACTGGCAAAGTTCCGAAGCCTTTACCCACAAGCTATTGTGTGTCACTTCATGGATGACATTTTAGTAGCGTTGCCGCAGCTTGGCAGCGAAATGTTTTCTGACCTCCAGGCCAGCCTGGGGGACAAAGGCTTACTCATTGCCCCGGAAAAAGTGCAGAGAACCGAGCCCTTCTCATACTTGGGCCATCGGCTTCTCCGCTCTTTTGCAGCGCCAGTTCTGCCTCAGGTAAATTTACAAGACTCAGTCACCCTTGTAGAGTTGCAGCAAGTTTTGGGGAACATCAATTGGGCCAGACCGTATTTTCGTTTAGATACGGATCTTCTAAAACCGCTCTTCTCGCTGCTAACTTTAGGTAAGCAGCCGGCAGACCGGATAAAAATCTCTCGGGACGCGCGCTTGGCGATTGAGAGGGTGAACCAAGTTCTCAGCCAGAGGTGGGTGGATAGGATCGCCCAGGGGCCATACGCCCCAATCCTGAATTTGTACATCGTACGGTCCGGATCCATGTTCACTGGGGCACTAGGAGTGGACTCAGAGAAAGGAGCGAGAATTGTGGAATGGGTCTACTTGCCTAATACATCTTCACGGAACATCGTTCCGCCCCAAGAGCTGGTTTCCGCGGTGATCTACCGCGGCAGGCTGAGAGCTAGGGACATTTCAGGAAATGATTTGGCCAAAATTGTGGTCCCGTTCACCAAGGAACAAATTCATCAGTTAATGCAGCTAGGCGACTCGCTTCCGATAGCCTTGGAAGGTTTCCCTGGGAGTCTAGCATATCATAAGAACATAAGAACATAAGAACAGCCTTGCTGGAACAGGCCACAGCCCATCCAGTCCAGCATTCTGTCTCACACAGTGGCTCACCATTTCCTTCAGGGTATTCCCAAGCAGATGCCTTCACCTGCTTAGGATTCCCTGGAAATGGCATTGAGAGATATCCTGCCTATCTCTCCAACCCGGAGGTTGTTCTTAGGTAGCCATAATTATAGCCATTGATACCCTTGTCCTCCATGAACTTGTCTAATCCTTTCTTAAAGCTGTCAAGACTGACAGCTGTCACCACTTCTTCTGGCAGGGAGTTCCATAGACCAGTAATCCTCTGGGTGAAAAAGTACTTTCTCTTATTTGTTTGAGAACTAGTACCCAAAAGTTTCATGGAGTGTCCCCTAGTTCTAGTGTTATGCGATAGGGAAAACAGTTTTTCCTTATCTACTTTGTCCACACCGTGCATGATTTTATAAACTTCAATCAGGTCACCTCTTAGACGCCGTCGTTCAAGAGTGAAAAGGCCCAACCGTTGCAGCCTCAGATGGTAAGGAAGGTGTTCCAGTCCCCGAATCATTCTGGTTGCCCTCCTCTGTACTTTTTCCAGCTCCATAATATCCTTCTGGAGGTATGGCGACCAGAACTGCCCAAGGACCCCAGACTTGTCTCACTGCAAACAGGAACGGTCAGCTTGCTCGAATTGCTCTCGCTGGTCCCGCTTCAGGGGGCCAGAACAGTTTTCTCTGATGGAGGTCGCACCTATGGTGTTTTGACCTGGCAGGAGGGCGAAGCTTGGCACACGCTGTTAACCCTTCCACAGAAGTCCGCTCAGCGGGCAGAGTTGGCAGCCGTGAACCTTGCCTTGCGCACCTTCGCCAAAGAACGGTTAAATATCATTACTGACAGTCTGTATGTAAGGAATTTGCTTCACAGTCTACCGGGAGCTTACATCACTCCCGCGATAGACAGAAATTTGCTTAGTTTGTTTCTCACTGCTCAATTTCATCTGCGAAACCGCACGGAGCCGCTCTATATTGCCCACATTCGAAGTCACCAAGACCTACCGGGTCCGATTTCCGCGGGCAATAGCAGAGCGGACGCGGCCGCAAGGGAAATTCAGCAACGTTCAGTTTTGGGAGTTTTTACTACTCCAATCCAGAGTCATGCCTTTTTTCACCAGAACGCCAAGGCACTCGCCAGACAGTTCAATCTGCCACTCTCTCAGGCCCAGGGTATAGTTCGCTCTTGCCAGCATTGTGCAGGGGCGCCGGGGGGGCCCTCGTGGGGGGTCAACCCACGAGGGACAGAGGCTAATCAGGTATGGCAGATGGACGTCACGCATGTGCCGCAGTTCGGCAGATGGCAATACATGCATGTCTGCATTGACACTTTTTCTCAATTCGTTTGGGCGACGGCGCAGAAAGGGGAGGCTGCTTCCCACGTGGAGCAGCACCTCCTTTCCTGCATTGCGGCGATGGGCAAGCCGCGGCACGTGAAGACGGACAACACGCCGGCCTACAGCTCCAGGCAGTTGGCCACCTTCATGGCTACTTGGGACATCAAGCACACATTTGGAATTCCCTACAATCCGCAAGGGCAAGCGATTGTAGAGCGGGTCAATCGGACGCTAAAGTCCTATATTGAAAAACAAACAGAAAGGGGGAGCCAAATCACAGGGAGAAGCACAGTTCTGCCTGAACAAGGTATTGTTCACTTACAATCACCTTAATGTTTTTTCGGATTGCACGCCGCAGGAGAGGCACTTCCGCCGTTTGGAAGCTCTCCCGCGACCTATGGTCCGGTACCGAGTGCCACCAGACCCTTCTTGGAGGGGCCCGGTGCCGCTCATAACCTGGGGAAGAGGGTATGCTGCAGTTATGTCTCCTACAGGTGTCGTTTGGATTCCAGCCCGGTGTGTCAAGCCCCACTTGGAACCGCATGGCGTGGAACCAGGCCGGCCCGAGTCCGATCCCGGAGATGGAGGACCTCACCCTGACCGAGAGGACCCGCCGGAGGAAACGGCCGCCGATGCCCAAGATCACCTGGGGGATGGTCAAGATTCTTTGCAGTGACGCCCAGGACGCCGTTCAGCGCGAGGAGAAAGAGCCGACACCGGAGAACCTCACAGCTGCAGTTTTTGCCCAGATTCACGCCAACACAGCGGCGATCACCATCATCCTGGCCCTTTCCCTGCTTTTGGGGGGAGGCGCTCAGGCTACTCCAATCCAGGCCGACGGCTTGCCGCCTGGCGAAGATATTTCCGCACGAATGCGGTACAACTTGTGGGAAAGGTTGGCGGGTCTCGTCAACCAGTCCGATTTTTGCCTACAGCAGGACATTGGTTCTGCATCTATCCTCAGCACCTGTCTCATCCCCGTGTGCCACACTCTGGACGCGCGCACCAAGGATGGCGACTGGTTGCTGAAGGCGATCTTTGGCCCACACACTCCTACCACCTTCTCAGCATACGCACGCTGGGGGGGATTGCGACTTGCGCCAACCTTGCCGGCTGACGCAGCCACTCTTCATACCCCTCGAGTGGCGGTCAGCCCGGACGCTGCTTGTACCCGAATGACCGGCTGCACCTCAGGCGGTCAGACTCGGCGCCGCTGCCTTGACCCCGGCAGCGGCAACTGGACTTGTAATAAACCAGAGACCCTCATTTCGCTGTACGCTCATGTCACCCTACCTTCAGGGTGGTTTTTCACCTGCAACCAGTTCACATGGAACTATATCCCTGCAAATCTGTCGGACTCAATGTGTTGTATCAGCCGTTTGACACTGTTACTTCCTACTAAGGACATGATTGCCCCAAGCATAAATGACACGAATGTACCAAATGTTGATATTTCCTCACTCATACGGCACACACGCACAACCCAGTTAGACAGCTCTTGTGACAGCAGCTTTAGGGTAATGAGTCCCGCTGAGTACGTATCACTAGCAGTCAGCCTTGTCGGCGTGCCAGGCCTGGCCGTCGGCAACGCACGGAGGATTGGCCGCTTGGCTTGCGGTTTGGCAAAAGCCATTAACCATACCTCCACAGCGATAGCGCTCCTCAATCAGGAGCAGGCAGAACTTCGCCATGCTGTTCTTGACAATCGAGCGGCTATCGACTACCTCCTCTTGCTGCACCACCTGGGTTGCGAATCTTTTCATGGAATGTGTTGTTTCAATCTTACTGATAACTCCCGTAAGATCCAAAGCCAGATCACGAACCTCCACACCATAGTCCAGGGTATTACTGAGGGTTCCGCATGGGGAGCTTGGTGGAGTTCCCTGTGGAATTGGATGTGGTCATGGATCCCCTGGGGGTGGCTGCAAACGGTGCTTAAGGTAGTGGTGGGGATAGCCATACTAGGCATTACGCTTTGCTGTTTTGCTCAGTGTATTCCCTCGCTGATCTCCAAGTGCCGTCCCAGGGAGAAATTCCGTGACGTCATACCCGCTCAACAGCTGATGCCGCTCTTGCGCAGGGTCGCCAGTCAGGTCCTTAAATAGAAAATAAAGGGGAGATGCGGATTCCCCATGCCCCGCAGGGCATGGAACGGCCCGCCAGAGGCCACCGCGGTGAGAGACGCTCCCAGCCCGTGGGCTCTGCGGCCGCCAAATTAAGGGGGGTGAATAAAATATAGGGGTTGATTCACCCAATTACCGTGACCTGACCTACGACTCTGCCAAGCAAGCAGATAGCTGACTCCTGTCAAACATTAAGTGCATAGCTCATCTCCCGGCTCGGGGGAAATCCCTGGCGCAAATAAGCCATGTTTGTCCCTGCCTAATCCCCAAGACAATGAGGCTCCTAAGTCCATGTTTGCCCCAGTTAATTAACTTCCCTTTGAGGTGTTCCCCATTAACCCGGGTACGTGGGTGAGGTAATTTTCCTGCCAGGTGACAGCTTGCCACCGTTGCTCTTTTTCCCCTATAAATGATGTTGCCTTTCTTCAATAAAGCACTGATCTGATCCTGTTTCCTTGCCTCGTGTCGTCATTGATCAGTCTCCTCCGGGCTCTAACGCCGCCCTAGCGGCCAGACATCACTACACACTAATAAATCAAAGCTATTGAAACTAATGATTTTACTGCGTTATTCAAATATTTGTTAGTTTGCGCTTGTGCTAAAGTTATTTGTGTCAAAGTAGTGATCTATCCTCCAAATTATTGGATGTGTTTTATACATTAAAAATTGCTTTCAAACTTACAAAAACTAGTTGAAATATTTGTAGTTCATAGGTACTTACAATGGCATACAGTCTGAAATTACTAAATTAATTGTATTAATATAGCATGTGTGTTGTCTATTTATTCATTGCTGAAGGCATAGAGTTTTTAATAGTTTTTCATTTTTCATTAAATCTTTTATCATCAAGACCCAACGGTGGTACCAAGGAAATGAACATTTTGGTCGATCGTGGCTGGCAGGGGATATTGTAGGGTGTATGGTTGATTTAAATGAGCACACCATGATGTTCACTCTAAATGGTGAAATCCTTCTTGATGACTCAGGTTCTGAGCTTGCATTCAAGGACTTTGAGGTTGGTGATGGTAAGTTCTTAATTCTTTTTAAATAGTTAACTAGCTCATGTAGGAGCACATCTAAAGCAAACTAAATATGATAAAACATGGGTCCCCAGCCAATGGGCCATGGACTGGTACTGGGCCATGGGCTGTCCTAAATCGGGCCATGGGAGTGGGTGGTGCTGGGAGCCCCAATGGCAGACCTCTCCTGTTAAGTGGTCTGTTGGGTCTGCTCGGCGAACGGAGCTAGAGCACAGGCTTCAAACACAGTAGATAGGTGGCTGGGCCCCTCCTCCACATTGCTTAACTACAGTGGGGCTCTGGCCCCACCTGTATGCAGTGTGTGATACTTCACTGTTGGAGTCGAACAGTGTGGCTGGCAGGTGGCTGGGCCCCTCCTTGTTTTTGAGCTACAGCAGGGCTCCCCCCCCCCCATCTGTATGCAGTGAGGTATCACACTGCCCATATTCAAGCTGTGGTTGGCAGATGGGAGAGATTTTTTTTTTTTTAAAAAAAGAGATTTTAGCAAAACTGAAATATATGCTCCATGAGTATAGTTTGAAAAATCCTATCACCTCCACCCCCGTGGAAAAATTGTTTAGCATGTAACCAGTCCATGGTGCCAAAAAGGTTGGGGACTCCTGCCCTAAAAGGTCCCCAGTAGGCTAACCCTGCTTCATAATCTGCCTTTAAGATACCAACAACCTTAGAAACCCTTGCGAATCATTTGTGCTAGAGAAAGAAAGGGAGAATGCTCTTGTGCATTTGCTCCACTTCTCAGTAATGTTTGATACCATGAAATCTTTTTGGGTTTCTTGTGTAGACAGGGCTGGAAATACATTGTTACAACTGCAGCTGTTTTTGGAAGCATGTACCAGAAAGGCATCCTTGAGAGTTCTTCTAGGCCAGGGGTTCTCAACCTTTTCAAGCTGAGGGCCGGGTCACACTCCCTTAGACAGGTTCGGAAGCCAGATGGCCATTTTGCACTGCGTGCCACACATGGAACTTCTGGGTTTGGCGGATGTGGTGGGGACCACATGAAATGGTGTCATAGGCCGCATCTGGCCCCCAGGCTGTAGGTTGAGTACCCCCATTCTATGCCATCATCATTGGCCTTTCAAGACCTATCTTTAACATATATATGAAACCATTGAGAGAAGTCATCCAAAGATTTTGACTGAAGTTAGTAGTCTTGGAATGGACAGAAATAAGCTCAGACTAGGAATTTCATTTCAGTTCAAATTTTTATTTTAAAAATTTCCCAAATTTGCAACTTTCTCCATACTTATAGTGAAAATAACTTGAACGTAGAAAAAAATTGAATGTGAGACAAAATGAAACTGATGAATTCTTATTTACAGGCTTTCAATGCTTCCCTCTTAATTTTCTTATTTTGTATCTCTGTGTATTGAACCGCATCAACACAGAATGAAGGTTGCCAGCTCATCCTCTGAAAGGTTCCTCATGTTTAACTCAAACAGCAAATTAATGAAAATTTTGCTTGTTCTTTTTAAAAAAATCTACCAAAATACAAAAATTTCATGTTTGGGATGTAAATAACTTAAATTGTAAATATTTGAAAGCAGGGAAATGTAAATTTACTTCCAACCAAACAGGGAATAAAATATTTTATTGTGAGGAAGTTGGAAATAGGAATAGGACAAGTAATTGCAAAATTTCTTATTCCTGGTGGAATCTTGCCATGACAAAACTCCTTGCTGAGACTTCCATTTTCATCCTTAACATTTCTTGACTTCCTACTCTAGTCTCAACCCTCTTTCTATTTATTTATTTATCTCCCCCCAGTTGTTCTAGACAGAAAACTACTGAATTTTGTGCAGTATAATGCCAGTTTTGATGAATCCTGTACAGGAGGTATGCCATTCTGCACTGGAGTTGTAACAGTCCTGCACAGTTTGACATTTGTGCTTCCATTTTCAGTTGAAACCTGCACAGGAAAGACACTTCGTGTTTCTTCTGCTCTTTTCAGGTGAATCTTGTGCAGGAAAGATTCCATTCTGCAGGAATTGTAACAATCCTGTGCAGCTTGGTGTTTCTTCTGCCCTTTTCAGGTAAATCCTGGGCAGGAAAGATGCTTGGTATTTATTCTGCCATTTCCATGTAAATTCTGTGCAGAAGAGATGGTTGGTTTATTTAAGATAAGATAAGATAAATCTTTATTGTCATTGTCCACTTGCAGGAACAACGAAATTTCTCGGTTGCTATATATCAACTTGAATAAGGCATATCCCTTAATTTAAAACAGCCACAGAAACACCAATTAAGATAGTACCATACAGTACAATTTAAAAAATCTAAAAACTTCAAAACTTTAAAATTTCAAAATTTCAAAAATTTCAAAATTTCAAAATTCTAAAATTCTAAAATTCTAAAATCCTAAAAATTAAAAATCTAAAAAAATTTTAAGTTTTAAAATAATATAAGATGACTTCAGAGTCTAGCATTTCCATTTAAGGCCAAAATTGCTCTGTTCTTGAGATGGCTCATTTTTACCTTGATTATTCTATATCTCCGTCCCGATGGCAGAAGCTCAAAGAAGCAGTGGCCAGGATGTGATGGGTCTCCTACTATATCTAATGCTTTTCTGTGGCACCTGATGGTGTAAATTTGTTCTAAAGTGGGGAGTGGACAGCCGATGATACTCTCCGCTGTTTTAATAATTCTGTGCAACATTATCCTATCCCGATGAGTACTACTCCCAAACCACACACATAAGCCATAAGTGAGCACACTCTCAATAGCGCAGTGATAGAAGGCAAGCAGCAGCTTTTGCAGAAGATGGTTTTTCCTTAGAGTTCTCAAAAAATACAGTCTCTGCTGCACCTTCTTCGCAAACCCCCTTGTGTTGGCACTCCAGGACAGATCCTCCTGTATCTCAATGCCCAGAAATCTGAATGTTGCTACCCTCTCCACATAGATTCCGTCAATCAAAAGTGGCTGGACATCGGTTCTCTGCCTCTTAAAACCCACCCCAAGCTCCTTTGTTTTCTTTATGTTGAGGAGCAGATTATTGGTTCTACACCACTTTGTCAACTGCTCCACCTCATCTCTATAGGCTGTCTTGCCCTCCTTATCAGAGATGAGCCCAATCACAGTTGTGTCATCTGCAAATTTGACAATCCTATTGCTAGGGTGGACAGAGACACAGTCAAAAGTATAGAGAATATAAAGGAGCGGGCTAAGCACACATCCCTGTGGTGTTCCTGTATTTGTACTAAGCATATTAGAGGTATAAGGGCCCAACCAGACCCTCTGAGAGCGTTCTGACAGAAAATCCAATATCCACCCACAAAGTGATGGCGGGAACCCCAGATCTCTCAACTTAGATATCAAATGCTACGGTCGAATGGTGTTGAATGCCAAGCTGAAATCCACAAAGAGCAATCTGGCATAACCCCTCCGCTGCTCCAAATGTGCAAGAACAGCATGAAGGGCAATCACCACAGCATCCTCTGTTGATCTTTTCATTTTATAGGCAAATTGGAATGCATCCAGTCCCTCTGGTAGGCAAGCGATAACATAATTTCGTACCAGCTTTTCAAAACACTTCATGATTACAGGTGTGAGTGCCACTGGACGAAAATCATTCAAATTTTCCGGGTTGGATTTTTTCGGTATTGGAACAATAATAGAAGACTTTAGGCAGGATGGAACAATAGCCTGAGATAGAGATCAATTCAATATCCCCATAAAAACTCCTGCTAGTTGATCTGCACAGTCTTTCAATACCCTTCCAGCTACTCTGTCCGGCCATGTGGCTTTTCTTGGGTTAATTCCCTTCAACACCTTCCTCATCTCTCCTTCCACACTGAATACTACATTCCTTTGTACCGATGATGGTGATGGTAGTGATGGTGATGAACCCTCTGAAGATACCACTGCTGATGTTGTTTCAAAGTAGGCAAAAAAGACATTCAACTCCTCTGCCAGTGATGCCCCTCCCTCACCTGCCAGGGAGCCTTTAGGTTCTATATGCCTATATGCCTCCCTGGCCACACCGATGCCTCTCTTTTGATCTGCTCTGGCTAGGCTATACAGCGACCTATCTCCACTTCTAAAAGCAGTATTCCTTGTCTTTAGCAACCCCTGGACCTCCCTTGTCATCCAGGGTTTCCTGTTTGGATAGATCTTTATCCGGCGCTTTTGTGTTACATTGTCAGTGCAGAACCTGATATAATCCAACACTACCTCCGTATGAATCTCTACATCCTGTTGGTCAAATACCTCCCAGCCTGTGTCATAAAAGCAATCCTGTAGCTGTTGAGATGCTTCTGCCGGCCATATCGTAATATCCTTATTTATTATTGGGGTCCACTTCCTCAATAGGATGTATGCAGGAGTCAAGAGCAGGGACACATGATCAGATTGGCCCAAGTGCGCCAACGGTTCAGCCCCGTATGCCTGTTTGACATTTGTGTACAATTTGTCCAAAGTCCTTTCTCCCCTGGTTGCACACTTTATATGCTGATAGAATTTAGGTAGGACCACTTTCAATCCGCCTGGTTGAGGTCCCCACATACAATGAGTGCAGCCGCAGGATATTTGCATTGTTGTCTACTAAGAACATCGTGCAAAAGACCCAATGCTTTGTTGATATTTGCATCAGGTGCAATATACACTCTAGTTATCAATACTACCGTAAATTCATGGGGGATATGCATTTGAGCATCATAAATATTATTTTATGGCATTCCAGAGGAATCCAGCATTGAAAAGATGCTACTTTAAAAAAGAAAAAAAAAGAATTGTAATTATTTTCTCCAGAAAATAAATACTGCAAAACTTTGAGAAAACAGATTTCTCATGAGATTTCTTAGGAAAAAATTAAACTCCCACACAGATGTTTTACTGCAGGCAGAAAAAGTGAGCCCCTCCCCCAGTTTTTCTTTAAGAGCATGAGGCCGCAAGGTTGGATACTTTTTAGATGGGGCATAAGGTAATAGAGTAGGCAGAGAACTGAAATTTGACATTTGCTTAGAAGTAATTATTCAGAACTTATGCAACTGCTTAAGGTTTTTGGTTAGTGCAGGAAAAATAATAAACGAGTCTTTTAAATGTTCATGGCAGATATCCATACCAGAAATTATTGTACACAATCTAAGTCAGGGGTAGGCAACCTATGGCCCATGGGCCGGATCCAGCCCATTGCACCAAATAATCCAGCCCCTGCCCTCGCTCCAGCACTGCCAGTGCCAGAATTGGCTGCGGACTCATTTACAGCCATCATAAATGTGTTTACAGCAGTCTTAAATGAGTTTGCGGCCATCGTAAATGTGTTTATGACAGCAGTGTACTCATTTATGGCAGCCATAAATGGCAGGGGGGGGGGGCGGGGAGACAACCAGTTTGGCACCCTCAACTGTCTGAGGGAGTGTGGCCCAGCCCCCAACTTAAAAAGGTAGGCAACCCCTGATCTAGGTCAATGTGTACTCTTTCCTCATTGGAAGAAGGGGTGGAAATAATATTTTGAATGGAATATTTTGCAGACCATTATATGTGCATGCATAGCTTCTCATCCTGAAACTTGCTTCGCATGTAGCCTTTGGGCTAAAAGCTGTGCAGTATGCTTTGCAGGCGCACCCACCCAAATAAAGACTCAGACACCGGTATTGGATTAAAGGCATCGGGCCACTTTTATTGAATAATGCCCTAGTCCGAATTATCACTTTCAATTGGTGTATCATCAAATTGTAATTATTTAAGGCAAGCAGGCCACAGTAGCACTGGTAAGGTTCAACCCTAAATGCCAATGGAAATTGGCTACATGTATCAATTTGTATCAATTTGTTTGTTGACACAAACAAATTGTTGACCGGAGTCAATATACTATCTACTGACCCCACCCTATGACGTGTATCCATTCAAATATCAAGGTGATGCAGGCTGTGAAGCTCCTGACATCACCCCTTTCATAGTTCGCCCTTGACCGGCCAATCCTGTTTCCCCTGTACCTATCTACGTGTTGGCCAGTCAACTGCGAACCTGCCGGATACCTATGGGTCATAAATCTTTACCTTACCCAGTGCTACCCGCCACACGGGGAGGCGTCCATGATGACTCACCGCCCCCCCCAGACCGTCCGCTCGGTCACCAGGCCTGCTTGCACATCCTCCAGAAAGAGGTTCATACCTCTGGCCTACAGGTGGACCCCATCTCTTGCCTATAGGTCAAAATCCTGCAAGCCTATCCCCAGGTGTCAAATGGCTGTTCCCAAGCCATTCTCAACAAGGAACCGGGCAACAGCCCTGTTCACTGACCGCCGGGCACGGTCCAAACCACGGAGATCCATGTCTCCTCTAAAACAGTGTCTCGGCACGATGTCAGACCATAGCAACCGTGTGTTCGGCCATAAATGATGTAAAAACGCCAGGTCACTGCACCCCGACATTTTAAGGAAGGCCAGTGATCTGGGCAAGATCATTGCCAATGAGGTGCAGAATCAGAACATCAGGCGGTCCAGCATCCCTGATGGACATCAGGAATGGCAACAGTTCCCGCCATCTCATGCCGCGCATACCATAATACCGCATACGTGCGGATGCATGCAGCCCGAGATGGGGTCCCCACTCTGTCGCCGCAGCATATTCTGCCGCCCAGTGTACATAGCTGCGGCCCACCAGACCCACTGCCACCAGTGTGCGTAGACACACAGGGTCTGTAAAAGAAGGAAAAGGAATTAAGGACATAACTAGGTACTCCTACAGTGAGGGAACATACATATAAGGAAAAAACGCGCGGACCGCCACCTGCCCATCCAACATATATCAGCTACAGAGTACCCAAACGCAGCCGCAGTCGATGTGACGCCTATCCTGAATGAATGGGTGCCATAACGAGCCCCACACTGTGAAGTGCGGTACTGGTCACCCTCCAGAACTGAAATTTGGTAAGGGGAGACCCATCCTGGTAGCAGAAAAACAGGCAAGGGCGCTCAGCAGGCACTGCCAAAATTGCATGTAGGACACCAACCGGACAGATGTCAGCAAATGTACATCGTAGCAGTATAACACCACTGCCTACTCCATGCTGATCGGCCTTTGAGGAACGAATCCTCAACTGAGCCCACTCCTAGTTGATAGACAGATCGTCGAGTTCCAGTGCCCTACAAAACACGTCCCCCTTTGACCATGAGACCAGCTCGCTGATTCGCAGAGCTCCAGAGAAAGCTACAGTGGTAGCTGCATGAAAAGAAACTCCTCCTACCTACTGTAACATAGTCTATGCCAACCTCATGCAAGGTGGGTCAGAATACCTGTGAAAACAGGGCAACATGTGTCCAGGCGGTGGCCACGTACATGTGTCCACCCTTCCAATACATGGCATATGCAGAAGACACTCACACAGTCAGTAAAGCCCCATGCCTTGGCCATGAATGTCAAGGCGTAAAGCCTGGTGGCTATGGTGCGTGGGGCCAACCCCGATATCGGCCACATTTCAGGCAACTGCCTTCGCCCACAAAAGGCTCTAAAGTGAAGGAGTGTATGCTGATACACTGTACGCGTGCGAGATGCCAAGACATGCCGCTCGCCTGGTTCACCTCTCCTCGCTAAATGTCCATATCTCAGCCAGGAGTGGAGAGGGAAGTTCCCCTGCATCTGGAGCCAAGTCATGGAACCGGGAGATCTGCAGGCGGGATAAAGCATTGGCAATATCGTTATTAATGCCTGGCACATGTCTAGCCCTAAGGAGCACATTAAAGCGCACGGACCCAAGAACAATTGGCGAACTGAGGCCATGACTCTGGGGGATTTAGACGTTTGGGCATTGACAATGTGCACCACCACAGCATCGTCACAAAAAAGGTGAAGCACAGAATTAGCCCACCTGTCCCCCCAGAGCATAAAGGGGACCCAGAATTGAAAAACTCCAGAAACGTAAGATCGCGTAAGCGATCCGTGCCCTGTCATCCCTGGGGTCAATGACCATAGGCCCACTGTCCTTAAAATAAATCCCACAACCCAGGGAGCCGGAGGCATCTGACCGTACTTGGAACTGGGGCTGACCATAAGCTCAGACCTCCAAAAGGAGACGGCATGAAAGTCCTGCAGGAATGTGAGCCAATCAAATAGGTCTGCTCGTAAACCCCTAGTCAGCCGTACCCTGCGGTGTCATTTATAAAGACCCGCCATAGCGTGACCCAGACACCTGGCGAAGGTGCTGCCTGGTGTTTCCACTCTGGAGGCGAAGTTGATGTGTCCATGCATCACCTGCAACTCTCGGAGAGGCACCTTACACTTGGCAACATTGCCAAAATCGCAACAGAGGTCCGCCCCCTTTGACTGACAATTCGGTCACCTGGCCCTCTTGCATGTTATTCAAAAGAGAGGTGCATCCTCTTGCTGACAGGTGAACCATCTCCAGAATACAGGCTAAATTCCTGTCCCTATCCCTGGACAACAAATGGCTGTCCCCCAAGCCATTCTGGATAAGGAACCAGGTAACAGTCCTGTTCACTGACCGGCGGGCACATTCAAACTGCGGGGGTCAATGCCTCCCCTATAATAGTGCCTCGGCACGATTTATGACCATAGCAACCGTGTATACAGCCATAAATGGTAAAGAAACGCCAGGTCACTGCACTCGGAAGTCTTTAAGTCCAGGCTAGCAATCTGTACAAGATCACCACCTCCGAGGTGCAGAATTAAAACATCTGGCGGTCCAGCATCCCCAATGGACATCAGGAATGGCAACAGTTCCCGCCACCTATATGCTGTGCACACCATACTACTGCATACGCGCGGTTACGCATAGCCCGAGATGGGGTCCCCATTCTGACGAAGCAGCATGCTGTGCTGCCCAGTGCACATAAATTGTGGCCCACAAGCCACACTGCTACCAGTGTGCGGAAACACACAGGGTCTGTAAGATAAGGAGGGATAATAGAGGGCAGAACAAGGCACTCATGCAGTGAGGGGACAAACAGACAGAGAAAAATGCGCACACCCCCACCTGCCCATGCAACGTATGTCAGGCTCCGGGTACCCAAATGCAGCTTCAGTTTGACCATGGGACCGGAAGGAATGGGTACCAATTGTAATTCAGTAAGGAGAGACCCATCTTGGTAGCAGAACGACAGGCCAGGGCATGAACCATGCGCTGCCACAAACACATGTGGGGGAGCAATCAGACATATGGCAGCACCAGGCTACTACCTATTTCCGGCTGACCGGCCCTTGAGGAGCGAAACCTCCCCAGAGCCAACTCCTGATCGAGCAACACATCTCCTAGTTCCAGTGCCCTGCAGAACATGTCCCCTGTTGAAAAGTGGTAGCAGCTCACTTAATCTGAGAGCCCCAAAGAAAGCCACAGAGGTAGTTGCCCGAAAGTAGACTCTCCGTACAGAGCATAGGCGCTGGGCACGTAGGAGTCATATATATTAGTCACAAGTGCTAGCAGGGCTCGTCGCTCGCATCTCAGGGTGAAGGGGCCGCCCTCATCCTAATGTATTGGCCATAGGCTAACCATGACGGGCCAGGGAAATCAACCATGGCCCGGTAAATATTGTCCAAGTACTGGACCGTTGGGATGGCCAAATCAGGACGGGCCCTTATATATCCTGCCATGGATACCCAATAGGCCGGTAACCATTTGGCCCATTGCGAGGCAGCTTACGGCGACGGGGCAACTCCTTGTCCCTGTCGTCCTGCCCTTCCATCTCCTCAGTGGGTTCACATTGCAGGAGGGGAAAATGTGAAATATTCCCCACGCCACATCGTCTTGCTAATAGCCCGGGACAAATGGTCACCCAGGGGTATGGAGTAACCGGCCGTTGGCAGAGCCACCATTGGCACGGATTGGAGTGGGGAAACACATAATAGGCCCTATCGGACCCCCGAGAAGTTAAGGGAAAGCATAGGGGCGGCCACCCCTGTAAGAACCAGGGTGTAATTGGCCTGTTGCGGCCATGGCCACTGTACACCCCCAGCAGTATAGGCTAGTGTCACTGGTGTGCTGACTTGACCAGGATACTCACTTGGTACACCCCCCTGGGCCGCCCCCACTGGGGGTTCCGGCCCGTGGTGGGCGTCGGAGCTCGCGACAGGTATCGAGCTCTGCATCCCAATTCGCCCCTGCCAAGTAGGAGCCGATGGAAAGCCTTGTTGTGCCGGCCTGATGGGGAGCTGCGAGGCGCCAGCTTGGGCTGGCCTGATGGCCTCTAGCAGCTCAACCCTGTTGGTGGCCCGCTGCGCAGCCGTGGCCGGCGTGTGGGCCGGGACCGAAGAGTTGGCAAGCCCACCCTCCAAGGTGGTGGAGCAACGCCCATTGAAGCCTCAAGCACCGAAATGCGGGCAAGGTGGGCATTGAAAGTCTCCGACCCACCAGGATAAGGTGGGCCGGATGGGCCAGATGGCTCACAGGGCAATTGCTGAGGGATAAACCCCATGTGGTAATCCCTGGCCAGAATATGGCCATGCCCAGTAATCCAGCCCATGAGGGGCCGGAAGGACGGTGGGGCGGAAACCCGCACCGTGCCCGAGTGGGCTGCTATGCCCCGAGCCGGGCAAAGAAGCAGCAGGGGTAAGAACCCCAGGGGAGCAGGCCTGTGCCGCCCCTGCCCGAGTCCTCAGACTGGGCTCATTGGTGGCAGTGGGTACGAAAACCCCACCACCCCCTTGCGGGGGTGCCATCCGAGCCCTCTGGCCTGGTGGCACCCCCGAAGAAGTGGAGGGAGTGGGCCAAGCCCCCCCTTTGGCGCGACCGAGTGGCCGCCTGAGCCTTGCGCTTGGGCGCCATGGCCCAAGCGGTGCTGTTCGGAGGAAGAGAAAACCTCCGATCTAAAATCAGTCAAAGCAAGCCTCTTAAAAGAGGTGAGGCAAACAGGGAAGTGTCGGAACGAACTTCTCCGCTCCGTCGCTTCGCAAAATGGCAGCCAGGCTGCCTCGTGGCCACCCCTTTTATAGAGGGGTGGCCACGCCCCCTAACTAGCCTGGATGTCTGCATCCGGGTGGGGGCCCCCGCAAAAAGCGCGGCGGCCATTTTGGCGCCGCGCTTGCATTGTAGATACAGTGAAAATAAACATTTTTGTAACTATTGCTTACCTTAAATGGCATAGATTAAAAACTGTGATCATAAATTAGATAAAATGGATTTTGCATGTCTTTCTTTCTTTCTTTCTTTTTTTGCAGGGTTTATACCTGCATGTAGCCTGGGATTGTCCCAGGTTGGCAGAATGAACTTTGGCAGAGATGTCAGCACTCTGAAATATTTTACTATTTGTGGACTACAAGAAGGCTATGAACCATTTGCGGTGAATACAAATCGGGACATTACCATATGGTTGAGCAAACGACTACCTCAGTTTCTTCCAGTACCATCGAATCATGAACACATTGAGGTTTGATATATCTTCAGTTTATTTTGGAAAATGAATCTAAAATTTACTTACACTGTAGCCTGCCCCCTCATTTACGTGGGGCAATTGCTACTAAGATTCAAGGGTCTTATTTCTGAGTAAAATTACATAGGATTATATGGTTGGGCAGCTGGATTCTCTGGGAAATGTGTATGTACATTGTCATCTTGCAGAATGCAGTTACTGTGCCCTCATAGGTAAATTTACAGTGTTTTAATTTTCCGTAAACTAAAATGCTGAGTTGAGGACTCCAAGCACACAGCAGCTCTCTTAGAAATCTATTCTGGCTTTCTGAGGTACCCCATAAGGCTATGGCCCATGTCTCTATGCTATCATTGTTTAGGTCCTATTTGTCACTAAAATGTAACCCTCATTTACTTCTCTGAAATGGACCTTGGCACTTGAGCTGAAATAAGTTTCAGCTCAAGTTACCATATTGCCAGCATATAAGTTATTATTGTATTTGCCATCATATAAAATGCATTGGAGTATAAGACACACCCCATTTTCTATAAGGATTTTTAAGGAAAAAATATTTTTCTACATTTTTCAAATGAATTTCCAAAATGATTAATTGTATGAAAAATGGGGCGAAGTGAGGAGAATCAGTGGTTGCTGGAGGTGTGGGAAGGGTGGCTTCAAAAATATCCCTCCCCCCACCAATCTGCACCAGTGGGAGAGGGTTGTTTTAAAAATAGCCCTTTACCCGTCTCCAGCTGCCAATCTTCTCCAGCCACCAGTCCACACCAGCCCAGGGGGGGGGGCAGCTTTAAAAATAGCCCTTTCCTGTCTCCAGCCCCCAATCCTCTCCAGCTGCCTATCAGCACCTTCCCCTGCTGAGCCCACGGTGGCTGATCACCAGGAGTGGGGAGGCCAAGCTTGGTGGGGGAAGTGGCAGGGCCACATTTAAGCATAGGCTACCCAGGCTGCAGCCTATGGGCCCGCACCACAAAGGGGCCCGCACCACGTGATTCTACGTCAATTTTTAAAATCAGGTTTTTTGTTTTAGTAAATAAATAGTATAAATGTCTGGTGACCGTAATCAGCATTTATCATTTGCATTTGGTTTAACTTAATGTGGTGTTTGACCAGCCCAATCTTTTTACGGGTGGGTTCTTATTGCTGGTTTTTATTTGTTTTATTTGTTTTTATCTGTTTTTACCCACTGTTGTGAACTGCCCGGAGTCGGCTTTGGCTGAGTGGGCGGTATAAAAATTTAACAATAAATAAATAAATAAATAAATAAATAAAAGAATATCTCCTCTCACTGTCTGCCAGCCGGAGGTTTTGCGAAGGCAACAGAAAACACGGAGCGCAATGAGCGCATACTGTTTCATATTAAGATGTTTTCAATACTTTCCCCGGTAGGGCCCGCACCACAGGTTCAGCCTAGGGGCCACAGATTCTAAATACGGCACTGGGAAGTGGTCTCTTTTAGAAGCACGCTTCTCCCACTGATCCCAACATGGCTGACCACCAGGAGCCAGGGAGCGTAGGGGTAGTGGGCTCCTTTGGAAGCCTGCTTCCCCCATCATGGCTGACCCCCAGGAGCTGGAGAGGGTGGGCTCAGTGGGTAAAGAGGGCTCCTTTTGAAGCTGCCCTTCTCCTGACTCCATGATAATGTTGATTGCCAGCACATGAGATGCACTCCATTTTTCAAGTATATTTTAAGGGGGGGGGAGTATGTCTTATACACTGGAAAATAGAGTATATTTCACATTTTTTATCAGTGTTTTGTTATCCTGATTTTAAGTGAATAAAGCTTGGGAAAAGCATGCTTCACAGGCTTTAGTGGGCTAGTAGTAATTTTATGTTCCTAAAGTTGCAAAATATATAAATGAAATACTAATGTTCTACCTACTTGCATGCTATTTTTAAAAAATAAGCAAAATTGCCATTTCACTTTACATTTTTTTCATTAATTTTACATTTTAGTTTTTGCATTTGGTAGGTTACAAGAATAGATGGAACTGCAGACAGCTCCCCATGTTTGAAGGTCACACAGAAGTCCTTTGGATCACAAAATAGCAAAACAGACGCCATGTTTTATCGTCTCAGCATGCCAATTGAGTGTGCAGAAATCTTCTCAAAAATGTCTGGAGTGCCAAGTTCCAGCCTTTTTAGATCAAAAAATGAAATGGATGATTTTGATGTAGATTCTGACTTCGAAGTCCTTATGAAGACTGCTCATGGTCATCTTGTACCTGATCGTGTAGAAAAAGAAGCAGTAAAGGCAGAGTTCAATAACCATAAAGACTATGCGCAAGAGAAACCTTCACGCCTCAAGCAAAGGTCAAGTGACTGAATCTCTTTGAAATATTTTAATAACACTAGATGTTTTCAAGGTTCCTTCTTACAGTGCAATTTCTTTTGCATAAGAAAGCTGTGCAACTATGGCAGGATCATCTCATCTGAAGGATTCTTTGGCAAGAATCCAAGTTATGTTATTTATATGATAGAATGAAGATCATGCTGGTGGTGAGAGCTGTGCTCCAGGATGTCCATAAAAGACACAGTCTACCCTGATTATGCAATTATATGCACATTGGCCAGCTTGGAGGAACATAAACATTTTTGTGATTGCTCTTACCCGTACACACACCTCAGCAGTATTCTGGCCTCTGCTATCAGTTTTATACCAAGAATGTAGTTTTCTTGCACCCCAGTTGACCCATTCATAAAACATAAAAATGAAGCACTTTGATGTAAAATATCCGTTGTATTATCAGGTACAAGTATCAAAAAGATATTTGTTGTCCTTACAGTACTGGTTAGTATCTCAGATTAATGAACTGTGTATTTTACAGTGATAGTGTTTATTATCTTGGAGCTTCATGTAGGTAGGATATGTAGCTTAAACTTCCTTAAAATATGTTCCACTTCCTTATTTAGTAAGTCCATAAATAGCTTTTGTGACAGGGATGTAATTATTTATGTTTATTTGTTCTTTAATTTTATAACTAAATTCACAACATGCTGGTTTATCTTCCTATATTTCGATGCATTACAGATTTATGCTGAGAAGGACAAAGCCGGATTACAGCACAAGCCACTCTGCAAGGCTCACTGAAGATGTTTTAGCAGATGAAAGAGATGATTATGATTACTTGATGCAAACATCCACAGTATGGCAAATTAGTATATATATTTGTAGTTTTTTTGCTTTCTTAGAGAACAATCAAATTATTTTGACCTGGTGACACATATCTAGTTTTAAATTATCAGATACATTACTAGCACGTTATTTTTTTTTTAAAAAAATGTTTTATATGATCTGTTGGTTATTTAATGGTTACTGTTAAAATGATGGTCAAAATCCTCTTTCCTAGCTTACGTTAGCATGCAGGAAGTAACATCTTCACAACAGCAGATATTAATTTAATTTAATTTAATTTAATTTAATTTAATATTTCAACTTGTTTGCCACCCACTCTGGCAAGCCTGACTCAGGGTGGCTTACATAATTTAAAACCCCATACAGT
Source organism: Bradypodion pumilum (assembly GCA_035047305.1). Lineage (NCBI taxonomy): Eukaryota > Metazoa > Chordata > Lepidosauria > Squamata > Chamaeleonidae > Bradypodion > Bradypodion pumilum. Next base: position 80,887,057 of record JAWDJD010000001.1, on the reverse strand, counting down.
AAAAACAGTTAAAAAAACCCACCCACATTAATAAACCCACCCACCCTGAGAAGCAGAGAGAGGGTACATCTCATGTTAAAAGCCAGGGAGCAGGAGCCACATTGCCCTCAGGGCTCCATACCTGCCCCGCCAACCAGGTGTTAAGTTCTTTCTTGAAGGGCAGCAGCTCTGTCTGCAACCGTAGCTCTACTGGCAGGAGGTTCCAAAGGGCCGGAGCGGACACAGAAAAGGCCCCTTTTTTGTGCCAGAGAGGTGCCCCTCCCCTGGCTGATGGAACAATTAGGGAACCCCTCCAGTCCGCGCTGGTTAGACGGACAGATGTTCTTAGGGCGATGCAGTCTCTTAGGTATCCTGGCCCACTACCATATACGGCTTTAAAGGTCATAACCAGCACCTTGAATTGCACCCGGAGGCAAACTGGTAACCAGTGCAGCTCCTGGAGCAGGGGTGAGGCCTGGGCATAACGCCCATAACCCATCACTACCTGGGCCACCGCATTCTGGAACAGCTGCAGCCTCCGAATGGTCGTCAAGGGCAGCCCCATGTAGAGCGCATTGCAGTAGTCTAGTCTGGAGGTGACCAGAGCATGTGTGACCGTAAACAAGGAGTCCCTATCCAGGAGTGGGCGCAACTGGCATATCACACGGAGTTGTGCAAAGGCCCTCCTGCAACAGGCGCTACCTGTTCTTCTAGCAGCAGTCGAGAGTCCAGTAGGACCCCCAAGTTGCCCACTGGGTCTGTCTGGGGCAGAGTAGCCCCACCCAAGACAAAGGATGGCAGCTCCCAGAATAACGTAGGACCCTGAACCTACAGCCACTCAGTCTTGCTGGGATTCAATTGTAACCCATTGGCCCCGATCCAGACCCCCACAGCCTCCAGACACCCAGATAGGACTTTGACAGCATTGCTGGGGTCCCCACAGGCCGAGATGTACAACTGAGTGTCATCCGCATACTAGTGGTACTGCACCCCGTGGGAATGGATGATCTCACCCAGCTGCTTCATGTAGATGTTAAATAGGAGAGGAGAGAGCACCGAGCCCTGAGGCATCCCATATTGTAGGGGCCTAGGGCTGGACCTCTCACTCTCCAACCACACCGACTGGGTCCAGCCCTTCAGGAAAGAGGAGAACCAGGACAACACGGTGCCCTGGATCCCCAACCCCTTGAGCAGTCCCAGAAGGATATCATGGTTGACGGTATCGAAAGCCACTGTGAGGTCCAGGAGAACAAGAACAGATGGGTGACTGCTGTCCTGCTCCCGCCAGAGATCATCCATCAGCGCGATCAATGCTGTCTCCATATCATAACCAGGCCTGAATCCTGACTGAAAGGGGTCCAGATATCCACTTATTAGTTCTCACAACAGTTACTTCTTGTGTGCAGGTTGGATTCTATGTCATGTACAAACCCACTGGATTCATGCAGAATGAGACAACTTATTAGAATCATGATGGGGAATCTAATGAGTCACAGTCTGCCTCTATGAGGATGCCCTTTGAGGATGCCCTACTGGCCTGCAGCTTCTGGCATTCATTTACACAACAACATCACCAAAAACAGAGAATTCAAACAATTTACAGTTAGTACATATTTTTAATTTTGTGCTGACCATTCGATAAAGTAAGGGCAAAGTGAAGGAATAAAAGTTGTGATTATAAATTACCTGTTCCTTTTTACGCAAGAAAATAATTGTGGATGACAATAAAACATTAACACACTTAATATAAAATATAAATTCTCTTTACAGTATTATTATTCTGTACGCATCTTTCCTGGTCAAGAGCCTGCTAATGTCTGGGTGGGCTGGATTACATCTGACTTCCATCAGTATGACACAAACTTTGATTTGGATAAAGTCCGCACTGTTACAGTCACCCTTGGAGATGAAAAAGGGAAAGTTCATGAGAGGTTGGTTTTGTGAAAGTGAATGCTTCCATCATGTTGGTGACATATAACAGATTAAGAAAGATGTAAAATTAAGCGAAGTTTCTGGTTTGGCCTGGCTACATTAACAGTAGTAATCATCTGTCTCATACTGAGGTATTAAAATACTGAAATGCATTGCTTTTAAAATATTAATATTATTTATTCAAGTAGCCATTTTTCATCCCTTCAGCTCCACACATTTTCATCTAAAAACTTTTTTCTTTACTCAGCCCCACCAGATGTAATTGGTAACAGAAGCTTAAATTCCAGCATATGGCAGTGTTCAGCTGATAAGAGCTTTATCAAAGAAGCCAGCTCAAAATACAGCAGTGAAGAATATGCCATAAGAACTGTACAGTCTGCTCATAGGACATGATATTAATGCTTAGGTCAGATTATGCCAGTTACATGTCAATGCTAAAGCACCTCCAACTCATTAATAAATCACAAGAGAAGCATGATTTATTGGGGGTAAATCAGAGATCAGAAATTTTGTATAGATGGCATATTTCTTTTCCATACAGTAGCGGTAATGTTCACCCCCAGGGGATGGTAATGGTGGTGTGGAGAAGAATCATGAAGCTTAAGTTATTTTTTGTTGTTGTTCAGTTGCACAGTCGATTCCAACCCATCGCGACCCCATGGACCATTTTCCTCCAGGCACCTCTGTCCTCCACCATTCTCCTCAGCCCACCAAGCTCTGTGCCCATTGTGTCAACAATACCATCTATCCATCTCATCTTTGGACACCCCCTTCTTCTCTTGCCCTCAACCTTTCCCAGCATCAAGGCCTTCTCAAGTGAGTCCTCCCTTCTCATTTGATGTCCAAAGTACTTTAACTTCATCTTCACTATTTGTTCCTTCAATGAACAGTCAGGATTGATTTCTTCCAGTATTGACCTATTTGTTCTCTTTGCTGTCCAAGGGACTCTCAGGACTCTCCTCCAACACCACATCTCAAAGGCATCTATTCTTCTGCGCTCAGCCTTCCTAATGGTCCAGCTCTCACACCCATACATTACCACTGGGAATACCATTGCTTTGACTATGTGAATTTTTGTTTTCAAGGTGATGTATCATGGTCATCTTGTACAGCTTTTGCACTCTCCTCCTTCAATCCAATCAAGAGGTTCTTTAGGTCTTCCTCACTTTCTGCCATTAGGGTGGTATCATCTGCATATCTCAAATTGTTGATGTTTCTCCCAGCAATTTTGATCCCATATTGTGATTCCTCCATCCCTGCATTGTGCATTATGTGCTCTGTGTATAGATTGAATAAGCAGGGTGATAAAATGCAGCATTGTCTTACTCCTTTTCCTATTCCAAACCACTCTGTCATTCCATGCTCTGTCCTAACTGTTGCTTCTTGGTTCGTGTACAGATTTCTCATGAGGCATATGAGGTGTTCTGGTATTCCCATCTCTTTAATTACTTGCCACATTTTGTTGTGGTCCACACAGTCAAAAGCCTTGGTGTAGTCGATAAAACAAAAGTAGACTTGTTTCTGGTATTCTTTTGTTTTCTCCATGATCCAACGTATATTGGCAATGTGGTCTCTAGTCCCCCTGCCTCTTCTGAAACCGGCCTGCACCTCTGGGAGTTCTCTCTCCACGTGCTGCTGAAGTCTATCCTGTATTATCTTGAGCATCACCTTGCTGGCATGTGGGATGAGCGCAATTGTTCAGTAATTTGAGCATTCTTTGGCATTGCCTTTTTTTGGGATTGGAACGTACACTGATCTTTTCCAATCCTGTGGCCACTGTTTTGTTTTCCAAATTTGCTGGCATATTGAATGCAGTAGTTTGATTCCATCATCTTTTAGGGCTTTGAAAAATTCAACTGGGATACCATCATTTCTACTAGCTTTGTTGTTTGCAGTGCTTTTTAGGGCCTTTCTGACTTCACTCTCCAGAATGTCTGGTTCAAGTTCAAATTTCTCATTATTGTTATTAACAGGAGTGTTGAGGTCCTTTTTGTAGAGTTCCTCTGTGTACTCTTGCCATCTTTTTTTTATCTCTTCTGCTTCAGCTAACTCCTTTCCATCTTTGTCCCTTATCATGTTCATTTTTGCTTTAAATGTTCCCTTGATTTCCCCAATTTTTTGAAAAGATCTCTAGTCCTGCCTCTTTTGTTGTTTTCCTCCATTTCTTTGCACTGTTTGTTCAGGTTGTTTTCCTTATCTCTCCTTGCTTTCCTTTGAAATTCTGTATTCAGGTGGTTGTATTTTTTCCTTTCTCCTTGGACTTTTGCATTCCTTCTTTCCTCTGCTATTTTAAGGGCCTCATCAGACAACCACTTTGCTTTCTTACCTTTCTTTTCTTTTGGTATGGTTTCTCTTGCTGCCTCCTGCATGATGTCCTGTGTCTCTGTCCATAATTCTTCTGGTACTCTGTCTATCAGGTACAGGACATTAAATCTGTTCATGACCTTCACCGTGTATTCTTTAGGAATGTTGTGTAGGTCATATCTGTCTGGTCTAATTGTTTTCCCCATTTTCTTTAGTCTAAGCCTGAATTTTGCGATCAGTAGGTTGTGATCTGAGCCACAGTCTGCTCCAGGTCTTGTTTTTGCTGACTGAATGAAGGTTCTCCATCTTTGACTGCAGAGTATGTAATCAATCTGATTTCGATGCTGGCCATCTGGTGATGTCCATGTGTAAAGCCGCCTCTTGTGTTGCTGGAAGGGGGTGTTTTTTATGACTATAAATCACACATTGTTTGAACTGGAGAAGGCATAATCCACACTTATCTCTCAGTCAATTGTGGTATATTCCAGGGTTTGGATGCCAGGATAGGTTTAGGTCCTCTCTCAAGGATGGGAGCCCTTCTCCAATGAGAGGATTGGCATATGGCGGTAGGCCATATGACTTGGATGGTAATGCAATATAAATTTTAGTGACAGATACTTTAAGTTCTTGTGAATGCCATATACCATCAGAATAGCCATTTTAAATAGATTGGAATCTTGGTTAACAATTGGCTCAGTTAACATAAAAATCACATAACAAAATGAAATTCATAGAAAATAATGGCTCGGTTTATGGAATTTTCCCCAGAACGGATTAATTGGTTTTCAATGCATTTCTATGGAAAGCCACATTTCGGTTAAAGTATTTTGGTTTTCAATGCATTAAATGGGGAATTGCATTCAATGCATTTCTATCGGAAATTCGGTTAAAGTAATTTTTGGTGTAAGAAATGTCCCAGAGAATGCATTAATTACATTAACAGAGGTTCCACTGTACATCTGTATACAAAAATGAACAGTGTTTTATAATGGAGGAAATGCTTGATGCACAACAGCTTACACTGAAATAAAATTGTTAGTTTTAGAACCACTATAATATTTTGCCCCCTCCCATGTTTTTCTTTTGCTAATCTGCTAAAACAGTATAACATGGCTGCATTTTTGGAAATTGTATTAATAAACTGATCCATAACTATAGCTTTTAAGATGGCACCAGCAGAGTAAAAACAAAAGAAATAAAACATTGCATTCTGTGTAATGTCTCTTGTGCTGCAGTCAATGTGGATGTCTGTATATGAAAGGGTGCTTTGTTGGCTAGAAATACTCAGTAAATGTGGTGGAAATTCCTGTTTTATATACAGAGTTTTCTTTAACATGCGGAAAGAGATAACTGATACACATGTAGATGACCATGTGTTCACATGTAGATGACCATTGCCCAATGGAACTTTCGATCTTAGTTTGCAGGACAAAGCACACTGTAGTATCTCACTTTTTATCAATCTTTTGCAATGCAGTATCAAACGGAGCAACTGCTATATGGTATGTGCAGGAGAGAGCATGAGTCCAGGACAAGGGCGAAATAACAATGGATTAGAAATTGGTTGTTTGATTGACACTGCAACTGGTCTCCTGTCCTTTACAGCTAATGGCAAAGAACTAAGCACCTATTTTCAGGTATTATTGTTGTTATTGTTGTTGGTGTGTTGTTATTGTTGTGATTTGTCATTTGTTAAAGAATGTAAGACTAAAAAAATCATTGTAGAGTATTCATGAAGCAAAAATAGTAATTCCTGCAAGTTTTATCTCAAGAATGTTTGCTTCGTGTTCATAATTTCTTGGATGGTAATATATTTTTGTCTCTTCATTATTTAGGTTGAACCAAGTACTAAATTATTTCCTGCAGTATTTGCACAGGCTACAAGCCCTAATGTTTTCCAGTTTGAGTTGGGAAGAATAAAGGTAACCTTTTAAAACATGTGCTTTTTGTGCAAAAATACTGAATTTACTGAATATTGGAAACTTTCATCAAGTTTCTAACCCTTCAGTTCAATGCAAAGTGACATGAAGAGGTCTCTCTCTCTCACCCTCATGGGTGCTTGAAATTATTGGGCAAATTTCAATTGTGTAGTTACATCAGTGAAAAGGAAATACCATGATTCACAGCAGCATATTGCTACAATTTAACAAGTAATTGCTTGGATTCATAATTGTGTGTCTGTTGGGTGGCTTGGTGTTTGTTGAGAAATCCATGTGCAAACTCAGTTAGTGGTTATTGGCCACTGTGAGTTACATCACTTTTCTTCTGCCCATATTACTGCACAACAGGACTTGGTCTTTGTGTTGAAGAAAGGATGTGTGAATCAGTAAAACACGAGCTTTTAAAATTATCTGGCTTTTACCTCTTATTTCCAGATGTCTGTCTCAGTTCAAATGGAGCAAAAAATCTAGTACAAAAGAAAAAGCTTAACAAATAGTTCCTTAGTTAAAGTAAAAGGGGAAAAAAGGAACTTCAAAATGTTTAGCACTTTAAAGACAACATGCTGAGATAGAGTGACGTAGTGATTTCTTTGAAAATGTCCATAATGAAGTCTACTACAAGAGTCTTACAATGTGGCTTTCAACTAGATCCTTGGGATACAACTTGACATAATATGGCTACATGTTAGAATTAATGTATGTTTAATATAATCTAATTGTATCACATCTAATGTTACCTATACCTATAAAAAGTGGCCTTAACCGTTGGGTTCGTTCAAAGGCTCCCGCACCCGGCCCAACCATCCCCGACCGAACCCTCCACACTCACCTTGACCCCCACCTTCCCAATGCCACGGGGGACCCAGAGTCCTCTGTGCTGCGCAACCCCTCAGCCAATCAGTCTGAGGGACGCGAGTGCAGAGGATGCTAGGAAAGCGCAGCGCGCTGACTTAGAAAAAAAAAACTGCCAGGAGGGAAAGAATTTGAAATACTCAGCCAGAGCCAGGAGGTAAACGCGGCCGGCTGGGGTTAGGGAGTTGGGGGGAGGCACGGCCCCAGTAACCATGCTACCCCCAGCCCCACCACCCAGCCCCCCCTTCATCACCACCACCAACCGGACTTACCTCCTGGTTCCAGCTGGGTCTTTAAAAATCTTCCCCTCCCGGTGCGGCCTTCTACGTAGGGAGAAGCACCGGCCTCTCCTTCATCTCTGCGGGTGCCATGGCCTCGACACCTGCTGGAACGAAGGACAGGCCGGTGCTTCTCCCTTCCATTCCCAGCCTACCCAGAGAGAAGCGATTCCTTCTCTTCGGAAGGCAAAGGCACCTTTGCCTCCCGGAGAGAAGGAATCTACATCACGCATCGCCCCCCACCTTGCTCCCCCCAATCCATAACCCTCACCGATTGCATTTAACGGTGCTTCTCCCCATCCACCAACCCACCCACCACGGTAAACCCTCCCCCACCCTGGCACACCCACCAACCCACCCACCATGGGAAAACCCTCCACCCCCTGCCCACTCACCCACCAACCCACCATGGGAAACCCTCTACCCATGGCCCACCACAGTAAACCCTCCACCTCCACCCCCCACACAACATAAAACAAAAAACGGGAGCACTTATGGGAGATGTCTTCCCTCCATGCTGCCGGGAATGAACTGAATGAAAATCAAAAACTCTTACCACAGCTCCACCTTCAGGCCATAAGAGTAAAAACAATGAAAAACCAAACAAAAAAACCAAACAGTACTCTTAAACACAGCCCCACCTAGAGGCCACAAGAGAAAAAACAGTCAAAATAATAATTGAATCTAAATAAACAATAAAATAAATTAAAAAAAAATAAAGTCAAAACCAACAAATTCAAATCACCACCACCCAAACCACCCCTAACAAAAAACAAACAAAAAAAAAACAAAAAAAACACACCCAATAAATTGCCCAGCAAAGCCGGGGACAAATATGCTAGTCTAATCTATATAAAATGAGGGTGGATAGAATTTGTTTCAGAGCTGTTATGGAGAGGGATACTATATAAAGTAATGTTTTCACCCTGGCCCATCCCCTCTCTCATATGTCTCCAATGCTGTTAATTTTGCAGTGGAAAACTCATTGCTACCCCCCCAAAGAAAAAAACCAACCCACAACCAAACAATAAGTCCTTTTAGATAGGTACAAGGATTTCCATACATATTGTTTTCTATATTCTCTTCGAACCTTTAGGTAAAGGTAAAGGTAGCCCTTGCTCGAAAGCCAGTCATATCTGACTCTAGTGCTCATTTCCATTTACAGACAAAGAGCAAGGACTGTTTGAGTCTGCAAATGTTTCCATGGACGTGTGGCAGGCATGAGTAGACACCCGAGTGCATGGAACACTGTTTACCTTCCCACCAAAGTGGTACACATTTATCTACTTGCAATTTCTTTCTTTTGAATTGCTAGGTTGTCAGGAGCTGGGACAGAGATCGGAACTCACTCCGTTGTGCAGTACTCTGGTCTTGAACTGCTGACCTGCTGACCTTCCAGTTGTCAAGTTTAGCATCTTAACCACTAAGACACTGCAGTCCCTTTCGAACCTTTACAAATCTACTAATCCTTTGTTTCCTCTTGACTGAATAAATTTAAGTGATTTCAAGAGAAAGATGTGAGCTACAGTTTGCAAAAGAATTTCAGCTGAACATAATAAAACAACCAACAAAGACCTCTAAATCATAGTCATGTAGTGTAAATATTTTTTATCATGCTTGTTTTAAATGCCGGACTAGTTAATCTGTCAGTTCTGTTTTGATCTCTCTACAGAATGTAATGCCATTGTCAGCTGGCTTGTTCAAAAGTGAGCATAAAAACCCTGTTCCTCAATGCCCTCCCCGTCTCCATGTTCAGTTTTTGACACATGTGCTATGGAGCAGAGTGCCAAATCACTTTCTGAAAAGTGAAATTTCACGGATCAGTGATCGTCAAGGCTGGTCTGTACAGTGCCTGGAGCCTTTGCAGTTTATGTCTCTTCACATCCCAGAGGAAAACAGGTACTCTCTCTTTTTCCTTTTACAGATGAGGGTGGAATAGTACAGTCTCTTTGATGCAAGTGTGTGGCAAATCAAATTTAAGAAAAAGCTTTATGTTTTTATTTTTTATTGCATTTAATTTGAAGGCTCACATTTCACATCATGAATGATTCCCAAAATAGCTTTGTCACTCCCACACTGGCCAAGAATAAGGAAACAAAGTTTTTGCAGCTACTTTTTCTCTGCATATCCATCGTACTTCTCCTAACAATATTTGTCCTGACTGGTAGGGCTATAACTTTGATCCCTCTTCTGTGCAATAATAATAATAATAATAATAATAATAATAATAATAATAATAATAATAATAATAATAATAATAATAATAATAATAATAATAATAATAATAATAATAATAATAATATAATTATATAATAATAATAATAATAATAATAATAATAATAATAATAATAATAATAATAATAATAATAATAATAATAATAATTATTATTATTATTATTATTATTATTATTATTATTTCATATCAAAGATTACTCTGGGTTGAAATGATTTTTTCTGGAGAAACTCCGCTCAGGGGATGCCCGAATGAGGCTCCTTTCATGTTCCAAATGCAGCCCTCAGGTATCGAAACCCGACCTTCCAGTCTCCAGCTCAGTGCCTTAACCACTTAGTGACAGGGGGAGCTTTCTGAGCAATGAAGCCAAGGTTTGATCCCAGAATCAGACCTTTAGTTCATCAAACTCAGTACAGGTATTGTCTACATCGCCCAAAACTGGCTATTCAGGATTTCTGTCAGACATTTTACCTGTAGATAGCATGATTGACCTAGATCTTCAGAATATACGCATGTAGGGATATACCCTCCCCATGACATTATTGTTCATTGATGGACAGTAATTTTGTTCAGTACAAGAGGAATGTGAAAATAACAGACATTGACCAAAATTCAGAGGATAAAAAGAAAATTAATGCCTTGTGGCGTTTTAGATTTTTTTCTTTCTTTCTGGAAAGTGTGTCCTGCTATTTTCAAATGTTTTCTCCCATGAGGTGTAGATAGCTGCTATACAAATCAGAATAATCAGATAATCTCAGTGATCTCTGGATTCTTGATCACAGCAAGCTAGTGGAAAACTCTGAAACACCTAAACTTCTATAATTAAAACAGTGTTAGGGAAATGTGAAGAGAAGGTATCAGAAGCTTAGGGGAACCCCTCAGTTTGAAGAAATATGAAAAATGAATAGAAAAAAAGCCCATGGGCGATCCCTGAGTTACCCCCATTGAGAAGCAAACATAGTCAGTGGATATGCTGACTGGCTATTGTGTGTGAGGGTATGGGGAGTATATTAGCTGGATACATGGTCAGGAGCACTACACACTGCATTATTTTTTGTAGGCCCCACTTAGATAGTAATAATAATAATAAACTTTAATTTATATACCGCTCTACTCGCCCGAAGGCAACTCAGAGTGGTTTACATTGGCGCATGCTGTCTGCACAGCAGACAGCAGCAAACGTGAACAAGAAAAATACAATATAAAATATACCAAAAGTGTCAAAACAAAATTAAAGTACAATCAAAAGAAAGAAGTGATAAAATAAAAAGATACAAACAATGAAGCCCAGCCAGGATAAAAGGTAAAGGGTCCTCAATTACGTCAAAAGGTCCCCAAGTGGCTTCAATCCCCCGGGGCGATGGTGTGGCTCCGGGAAAGCACAGGACCTCTATGGTGGTGGCGGCGGCTTTTTTACCCTTCTGGCCAAGCATGGCTTGTAGAGGGTGGCGGCGGCGGCAGGTGCAGGTGAGCTAGGCTCAGTCCCAGGCAGGCAGTCCAGGGCGGAGGAAGACACCAGCATCGGGAGCAGCCCCGTGGCGAGATCTTTGTAGCCGCAGGGGTCCGATGCAGCTGACCCCCATTTTGCCCGCAGGCAGTCCAGGGTGGGGGGAGGCAACCGGCGTCGGGAACAGCCCTGCGGCAAGATCTTTGTAGCCGCAGGGGTCCAACGCAGCTGACCCCCATTTCGCCCGCAGGCAGTCCAGGGTGGGGGGAGGCAATCGGTGTCGGGAACGGCCCTGCGGCGAGATCTTTGTAGCCGCAGGGGTCCGATGCAGCTGATCCCCATTTCGCCCGCAGGCAGTCCAGGGTGGAGGGAGGCAACCGGCATCGGGAACGGCCCCGCGGTGAGATCTTTGTAGCCGCAGGGGTCCAACACAGCTGACCCCCATTTCGCCCGCAGGCAGTCCAGGGTGGGGGGAGGCAACCGGCATAGTACATTGTTATAAAATGTTTCAATTTTGGCATTTGGGTGAGCTGCTAATTTTCCAGTGAAGAATAACCACCACCAACATACCTAATATAACTGTTGTGGAAAAGAAGAAGACCTGGTTTATTGACATTGATACACCAAGAGATGTACGAACTGAGGACAAATAACTGGAGAAAATAATAATAATTCATTTTTTTCCTAAATAGTAGAACTAGTTTAACCTTCCACTTATCTTTTATCTATCCTGCTCCATAGGTCTATAGATATCCTGGAGCTGTCAGAACAAGAAGAGCTCTTGAAATTTCATTATCATACTCTCAGATTATACTCAGCTGTCTGTGCTCTTGGGAACAATCGAGTTGCACATGCAATGTGCAGCCACGTTGATGAATCTCAACTTCTGTATGCAATTGAGAATAAATACATGCCAGGACTGTTACGAGCTGGCTATTATGACCTTCTCATTGACATTCACCTTAATACCTATGCTACTGCAAGACTAATGATGAACAATGAATTTATTGTTCCAATGACAGAAGAAACGAAAAGCATTACTTTGTTTCCTAATGAAACCAAAAAACATGGCCTACCTGGCATTGGTTTGAGCACATCCCTGCGACCCAGAATGCAGTTTTTCTCTCCCAGTTTTGTAAGAATCAGCAATGAATGCTACCAGTATAGTCCTGAATTTCCTCTGGAAATCTTGAAGACTAAAACTATAGAGATGCTAACAGAGGCAGTTCAAGAGGGCAGTCTTCATGTCAGAGATCCAGTAGGTGGTACAACAGAGTTTTTATTTGTTCCTTTGATCAAGCTTTTTTATACTTTGCTCATAATGGGAATCTTTCATAATGGAGATCTAAAGCATATCTTGCAGCTGATTGAACCTAGTGTTTTTAAAGAGGATGCAGGCCTTGAAGATAATACTCGAGTTCCAGTGAAAGAATTAGTTGCAGAGGGAATGCATTTGGAAGGGGGAGGTGATGAAATCCGGAAAGTTCCAGAAGAAGGACTTCTTCAGATGAAACTTCCTGAGCCTGTGAAATTACAGGTAATCATGAAATGATACATAGATAACATTTATGACTATTTTTCATTCTGGAATTATTTCTTCTGTATTTTGGCTTATAGTTTAAAACTCATGGCCAGTCAATTCTTCCTGCAGATTGTAAGCTAGCTTTTGATCATGGACTCTTATACTCTAGAGTGGGATTTATTGCCATCTGGTCCACTGTTTAACTATTAAATGGAACGAAAAAAATTAGGGGTCAAGGCTGCCAATGCAACTGCTCCCTGTTACATACAGCTGATTAGTGATTAGTTCTAGCAGACTTCACACACACACACACACACACACACACACACACACACACACACATTATATATATATATACACACACACACACACACACACACACACACACACACACACACAGAGAGAGAGAGAGAGAGAGAGAGAGAGAGAGAGAGAGAGAGAGAGAGAGAGAGAGATGATCCCCATCTCTGTTATGGTGTAGCTAGTCTGCTAGTGAGTACTACACCTACTACCACAAAGTCATATGCATGGCTCAGTATGCAACTAGTAGTGTCTACAGAGATTTCTTAGTGCAATTCACTTTCAAAAGTTACAGTATTTGCATTACATGCATAACAGGATTTTAGCCATTGTATTACTTCTGCATGCGAGTGCAGTGATGCTATTGTGTGCCAGAACAAATCAGCATTTTGCAGGAGAATTCTAAAAATAAGGTTAGCCCAAATTATAACTTTTAAACTGGCCTTTGGATGGGCACCAATTTCAGCACAGTTGTAGCAGATACTGTAGTCTGCTCTCACACTGTGCCAAGTTCAAGAAGGTTTGGACAAATGATTTTTGATTAGACTTTTTAAAAAGTAAAACTGTTTTATCTCCATTCAGTACTGTTTTACCCTCCATCCCCCACCCCCATTTACCAAGCTAGCTAGTTCTAAAATTGCTCACATAAATTAAAGAATAATCTTGAAAGAGAATTGTTATCCTCTCTTACTTTTATTTGGAAAAAATCTCTAGGTGGTAGGTTCCCTGGTGCATCTGAAATATTGGTCTTCAAAAATAATCTCTCAAATGGGAGAAACAGCAATTTCTTATAAATATTGTCCATTTGTGGTACAGGCTTTCCAGGAAAGGTTGAACAGGTTTTGTAAGGCATATTCAAAGTACTTTCCCATACATTACAAAAGCAGACAGCAGTTGTGTTTTGTGCTAGGAGAGAGTGCTTTCAATAAACATTCAAGGTTTCTGAGAGACCAAACAACCAAAAGGAAGTTGGCTCTGTATTGGGAGCAATCTGAACTTTCGAACCATCGAATCAGGGCCCAATTAACTGAATCTCAGGAAGAGAACTTTTTAACTCCTTCCTGGTCAAACAGGTTGTTTCGGATTCAGAAACACCCCCTCTCCCCCACACACAAATGAGTTTGGATTTTCTGATTTAAAAAATAAATCAGTAACAGCTGAGAAACAAAAGTAAAAGAACATGAATATAAAATTGGTTTTGTATGGATTTTGTATGTTTTAAAGACTTTCCCCCCATGATTCTGCTTTCAGATGTGCCATTTACTTCAGTACCTTTGTGACTGTCAGATACGTCACCGTATAGAAGCCATTGTAGCATTTTCAGATGACTTTGTAGAGAAACTTCAAGAAAATCAACGTTTCCGTTACAATGAAGTTATGCAAGCATTAAATATGTCTGCAGCACTGACAGCCAAGAAAACCAGAGAGTTTCGGTCTCCACCACAGGAACAGGTATTGCTTAATATAAACTAGCAGGGGTACCCAGTGTTGCCCAGGTGGGGGACCCTACCCGGGGCAAGGAGCGACCTGGGTGCCCCCTCCGGACCCCTGAGGTGACTTACCTTTGTGCGCCTGTGCGTTGTTCTCTTGGTGGTCCCGTGGGCGCGGGACAGGCCTGGAGGCGGCCTAATTTTCCCCCAGTCACATCACACATGACACAGCACCAGGTGCTGCCATTGCGGCTCTCACCGTAAGATGCAACCGGCTGGGCAGCTTTGTCCACCACTCCATTTGTAGCAGTGCATGGAGAGGCACACGCCAGAGGCTGGGGAGGTTTTAGCTGACCGGCCGTCCCACCTCTCCCCTTCGGCCAGTGATCCCGCGCCCCATGAGGGGTGCCTCAGGCAGACAGGAGGCTCCACTGATGGGTGGGTGATGCCTGCGCCCACGTGGTTCCTTTGAAGGCGGAAGCCCATCCCTGCCGGTCCTCCTTGCTGCCCGCGGCATTCCCCGGAACGCCTGGGAGTCAGGCCGAGGTAGCTGCCGGCCAGAGTGTGGCAAGACGGGACAGGCAGTCAGGGAGGGGCCATCTCTGCCACCACTTGATGCAGGCCCGGGAGCCGCATCCTCTGGCCAAATTGGCAGTGAGCCAGTGGAGGCTCCCAACCCAGGAGGTGGCAACACGCATGCACGGGAATCAGCGCAGGCACAGAAGCCTGCCTAGAGTTCCTGCCGTCTGCGCTGGCTCCAAATCTGAGCAGGCTTTTGTGCCTGCGTGGATTACTGCGCATGCATAGTGCCGCCATCCCGGCCATTGCATGCTGCTGGTGGGGAGGGGGCTTTTGAGGCCAGTTTTTGGGGTGAAGGACCCCGACGAACGCTGCCGGTATCCTGTGCCGGACTGGCCAGGCACTCAAGGTAGGTGGGGTGCAAGTTTCTGGGGCGGTGGGGGCCAAGGTGGCAATAACAAATGCCACAACACTTTGGTTTTAGTTATATACATACATAGATAGATAACAGTTTTACAGTCAGCTTAATCTCTTTGCAATGATTCTATAATGTATCATATTTATGGTAGTTAAGTAAATGAAGCTATCTGTATCTTGTAGAAAGTTATGTAAGCAACGTAGGTTTTAAGAAAGAAAATAAACACTGTGTTTTACAGCAAAAAATAATAATGGTATTATTATTACTTGGTAGCATTAGCATCAAATGAGAAGAAGAGGATTCACTTGAGAAAGCCTTGATGCTGGGAAAGTGGAGGGCAAAAGATGAAGGGGTGGCAGAAAATGAGATGGCTAGATGGCATTTTTGACACAATGGGCACAAAGCTGGGCGGGCTAAGGAAGATGGTGGAGGATAGGGGTGCCTGGCGTCTGGTGGTCCATGGGGTCGTGAAGGGTTGGAATTGACTGTGTGACTGAACAACAAAAAAAGCATTAGCTGTATGTGTTGAAAATGGATTCTTTTGCATTTGTTGCAGCCAAATTTCATCAGGCGCGTATTTTACAGGGTGGTATAAAGATAATTTTGTGGGTACTTTTTGTTGTGCTACTCTTCTGAATTTAGTAACATAAACTAACTTCCCCTTTTTACTATTACATTTTATCAATAAATTGAGTTTCTTTTCTACTAGCTTATTGCAGTACTTTAGTTTGTTTCTGGATTTACAATAACCTAGAAACTAATTTACAGTAACTTTCACAAACCTTTAATTTATGGAGTCCCTAAATGTCTAACATTTTTGGGTTATAACTAATATCAAGTAATCCATTGTGAAGGCCAACAAGAATGAAAAGGTATGGTCAAATCTTGAGCTGGAGAGTTTAAGCAGAATTGTTGAAACACAAAGCTCAAATATAAAGGAAAATAAGTAAACACAAATTTTTCTTTTGACCAAGCAAGGCAGAAGGCTAGTTTTTTTAAATTAAAGTACACTAGAAGTAGCCAGTGCTAAAGACAGAAGACAGGTTTTCCCAAGCAAAACAAGCCCACATTAAAAATAATTTAAACATTGGCTGATCAGTGCTTTGGGGAATTGACTTAGGCTTCTAGGAACTGAAGTCCCAAAACCAAAGGTTGGGAATTACTGTTCTAGAGTGACTTTTCCAAAATCAAGTTTCATCTCACTACAAGGACTCCCATTTCCTCAAACATCCTTCTTCCTTTAGCTTAACGCAGGGGTGCCCAAAGTCTTTGGGCTGCGGGCTGGTCACGTGGTTCAGGAGGCTGGTCACTATGGCCTGGGGGCTGGATTTGGCTCCCCCGATGCCAATTCATCAAATCCACAAAGCCCTCGTTGCTCCCAGAAGTGGAAGTAAAACATGCCTGTACTTCCACTTCTGGGAGCGATGAGGGCTCCATGGGCCGGATGTCCAGCCCCTAGGCCGTAGTTTGGGCACCCCTGGCTTAAGGCATTTGTAGCCATGCAAGGGCCAGCGCAGAAAGGCAATTGAGAGAAGGAAGGAGTGACTAGTTTTCATCCTCACCTATCTCTGCTTGTGTCTAGGCCACCTCCTGAACTTGTGCACTTGCTACCAAGCTCAACTAGGAGTCTGACTTAGGCTTTGGGAGGAGGAGAAGGTATTTTTCTCCTTTATTCCCACACATGACACTATTCTGACCAGTTATCTGACCAATGTAAACCTTATGTTTTAACAAAACAGATGTCTGCTGAGGTGATGAGCTTTTCCAAGTTTTAATTTATTTTTGAAGCAGGAAAAATCAAACTTACTAACCTCTTACAAGTGCAAAGATTTCATACTGCCTGTTAATCATAAATTTTACTGTGCACTCCTGTTCCCTGGTTCATCTGATCACAATAGTTCACCAGTCTAGGATGCAGCCTCGCGTGGTAAGGTTTAACAGTTGCTGATACTCCTGCAGTAGCCTCTAATGCAGCATTAATGGTGACGAGCAGTGATGGCCATGATCATGTGAACCCACAGCCTTGAGGTGGAGGACCTGTTGCAACATTTCTGCCTAATACTACTCAGAGTCAACTGGACTACTGTATTTGTAAAAGAGAACAATTGTTTTAAAATCATTCTTGCATATATCACCATGCTATCTGGAAGATTCTAAGAGTTCTAATTCAGGGGAAAAAATAACTTTTCCAAGTTTCTGCTCCATAGGAAAAAAAATCTAAAATATATTTTACATTCACTAGAATGGATGGAGGATTCTAGCACACAATCTAGCAGCCTCATGCTAAGTGAAATGTTTTCTTATTCTCATATATCACCCTATAAAAGTTGCTGAAAAGTAAAACATTTTTCCATTTTGAAGATAAATATGCTGCTGAATTTTAAGGAAGATAAAAACGACTGCCCCTGTTCTGACGAAATCAGGGATCACCTCTTGGATTTTCATGAAGATTTGATGGCTCATTGTGGTAAATATTTGCTTCGTATGTTTTTTTGTCCTCAAATACACCAATACAATGATATAATGTGCAAAACACATGTTTAGTTGAGCCTGTGTTACTAAAGTACAGATTTTTTTTGTATACTGGTGAACTGCTAATCATGTCAAGGCAGTAACAATGTCAAGTACAAGCTTTTCCTTGGCACATAGTAGTTTGATTTAGAGATTACTAATAGAAAGGAGAGGGACTGTGGTGGCTTAGTGGTTTAGATGCTGAACTTAATGGCTAGAAGGTCAGCTGGTCAGCACTTTGAGACCCGAGTGCTACATGATGGAGTGAGCTCCCATCTCTGTCCCAGCTCCTGTCAACCTAGCAGTTTGAAAGCAAGAAATTGCAAGTAGATAAATAGGTACCACTTCAATGGGAAGGTAAACAGCATTCTGTGCACTCTGGTGTTTAATCATGCCTGCTACATGTCCACAGAAATGGCTGCAGATACGGATAGCACTGGCTCTTTGGCTATAAACAGAGATGAGCACTGAACCCTAGAGTCAGATATGACTAGCTTTTGAGCTAGAGCAACTTTTACCTAATAGAAAGGAAAACTGTAGGGGTAAACAAGAGTGAACACCGTGAAACAAGATTTACAAATGCTATTCGTAATGCCTGTGGGAGCAACATAATTTAATTCCTCTAACTCATCTTGTCCCCTTGGCAACTTCAGCCACTATCGTTGTCCTTAATGTAGCATGTTAGAAGATGTAATTTGTTAGATGTTCTTATTCTCAAAATTTGTGGGGAATTCTTTTTTGAATGGCCACTTTTTACTTTTTGAAAGACAAAACTCAGAGAGGAAAATGCCCAAGATCACATACTGTCAAAGACCCTCAAAACTCAGCTGGAATTAAATACTAATATTTCATATGACTAATGTGCCAGTAAATATTTGCATCTTTATCTCTAGGTATTCAGCTAGATGAAGATGGAATTCTGTATGGAAACAGTGATTTAACTATCACAGGCCGTCTGCTTTACCTGGTGGAAAGAATCACACACTTGAAAAAGAAGCAAGCAGAGAAGCTAGTTGATGATGATGCTGTGAAACCATGTAGGTGTAATAAAGTAAACTTGGTACAGTAAGAAATGTAATGGTTTTGTGCATCAAGGATCAAACAATCTCATCACTGCCCAGGTGGTGCAGTGGTTAAACTGCTGTACTGCAGCCAAAACATTGTAAATTTAATCCCGACGGGGATCAAGGTGAAGGAGGGAGCTTGGAGCAATGGCTTAATCTAAAGTGCAGTGCGCCGGGTGGATAAAATTATAATAAAATCATTATTTGCGCCCCAGGGCGCCAGAGGTGAGGGCACACTGGGATGAATCCCCCTTTCCATGCCTGCTTAGAGATACAAGCCATATCCAGATAAACATAACAGAATGTACGGTTACTATGCTAATTACCATGTTTGTTTGGAGTTAATTTCACGTGATTTCTAATTTTAGTTTAGGGAACCATCTCCCGGTTCATCTGCATAGATTTTTGAAATCATTTTGACAACAAGCAGGGCAATGTTGCACTCATGTCTTGCTTATGGCCTTTCCTTTGACATCTGATTGGTCACTATGGGAACAGAATGCTAGCATAAATAGACTTTTGGTCTGACCAGGCACAATTCTTCCTACCTTCTCATTGTATCTTTTTTGAATTAAATATTTTAGGAATTTTGTAATCTATTTAGGATTATTTCAACATGAAACCTGGTAATAATCAACAAGAGTTCTTTGTCTTCTTAATATCCCTCCCCTACCCCAACCTGACAACGTGCTGCGTAGTATCGTGCTTTACTGAGCAGATTCAGTGAAAGGGTTTGTCTTAATTTGAAATGGTATAGCATATTAAAGTTTTATTGAAGAGAGGAAATGGTGTTTCTTTATGATTGTTTTAATGCTTTTTACATCTAGCTACTCTTCAACAGCTGATATCAGAGACTATGGTACGATGGGCTCAGGAGTCAGTAATAGAAGATCCAGAGTTGGTGAGAGCCATGTTTGTTTTGCTGCATCGCCAGTATGATGGAGTTGGTGGCTTGGTTCGTGCCTTGCCAAAGACATATACTATAAATGCTGTATCTGTGGAAGATACAATCAACTTACTTGCGTCTCTTGGCCAGATCCGTTCTCTTCTCAGTGTCAGAATGGGGAAGGAAGAAGAGAAACTTATGATTCGTGGATTAGGGTAAAGCTTCTCTTTCTTTACTAACACTTTACTGTTCAAGTATCTTGAGTGTCTATTATAGATGAAAGGACACTATTAGGGGGAAGAAATTTGGCTGTGATAGTCTTAAGCAGCATAGTTTATGACATTGGGTTTGTTTGTCCTGATTGCCGATGATGAATAGATTAGGCATGGAATTAAAAAAAAATCCCCAAGACCATTCCCTCAACTTCCAAATGTGTAGGCTAATCTCTTGTCTTCTGGGTTCATTCCGAAGTGATGCATTTTTGTGAACAGTTGTCTTGAGGAGCTGTAATTAAGCAGTGCAGTGGTACATCGGGTTATGAATGCCTCGCGTAACTAAAATTTCAGGTTACAAATGAAAATCCATTGAAAATGATGCCTCGTGTTATGAATTTTTTTGGAATACGAAGCAAGTTCCCCCAGAAAACTGGTGCATTACCAGAGCTGAACAATAGGGGCCACAGTCTGCAATGTAAAATACAGTGGTACCTTGGCTACAAATTTTTTGAGAACGCATTAAGTTCATAACCCAAGGTACCACTGTATTTAGTTAATCTCATGGAACACAAATAGGCAAGTACAAATAGTTGATAAATCTCTGTGGAATTGAAGATTGATTTTTCTTTCTTATTAATTACAATTGGGGTTGCCATATGTCCAGGAAAACTGGGATTGTCCTGGATTCATGGTGAGAAACATTGTCCTGGCCAGTTAACTAAAAATCATGTTAAAGTCCTGGAAGCCCTTTGCAGGGGGGGGGGGAGAGAAAGAAAAAGAGAGAGAATTGCTTTTTTCTGTATTTCTCTGACTTTCATAGCTCTATGGAAATCCTCACTCTCCAGGTGTGAGGTCACCCTGGGCTTTTCCCCCTCCTCCTTAGTCATGGAGGTCTTGGGCAAAGCAGCCATTTGAGACCCGCAGCGGCGGCTTCCAGAGGGTTTCTGGGCAGCCACGAGCGTCTGGCTGGAGAAGCCCCAAGTAGTGAATAAATGGCTGTGTGGCACCTGCTTGGAGGACTTCTGTAGAGCCTCCCAGCTTTGGCTCAGAGCCATTGGCCAGGGGAGCCCTGGAGCACCCAATCAATGGGTGCTGGAGGCTGCCTGGGAAGCTTTCTGCTCCTTGGAGGACTGGGAGGGGCTCAGGCTAGAAGGCTTCACAGGGGCCCAAGAAGAGCTGGAAGGTGTGATCTGGACACTTGTGCCCAAAGGTGTCCTCCCCCCCGCCACACCTGCCAAGGAGCTGGTGCTCAAATGACTGAGAATAATAGAATCACTGGGTTGGAAGGGGCCTTTTAGGCCATCGAGTCCAACTCCCTGTTCAATGTCCCGGTTTTGTGGGAGAGAATTATGGCAACCCTAATTACAATTTAAGTTTTATAAAGTGAAATATTTTGGAATCATAGGGTATCTTTTAAAGGTGGATTCAAATCATAGTGCTTTCTTTTTTAAAAAAATAAGGTGTGTCTATGAATCATGCATAGACAATGATAAACCTGTCAAGAGTTATGGTTCACTTAAGCAGAGCAAACCTAAACTTCAAGAAGAAGGATGTTCAATTGTGTTTTTCATCAACTGTTGGAAGGACTTAGGAATTCTGTTAATGCTAACTAGCTGAAGAAGTGGTTGTATTCTTGGCTGATGAGCATAAAACTGTTGTGTTCTGTTGGTTTTATTGTACACACGGATTACAATGTATCTGAGCCAATGTAACCTTGCCTATAGCAACAATGTAACCTTCAGCTGTATCATATAAACCCTGTAATAGGACGCGAGCTAATGACCACCAGCTGGCAGCAGCGAGCGTCCAAGCTCTCTTGGTCCAAACTCATCAAAGGCAACAGCGCGGGAAGTTTTCCCGCCACCACCTACACCTGGACAAGAAGGGCGTGACCTGCAATGACGTCACGCAGACAGTAGCCAATGGGCTACCATGGCACCACGTTCAAATGTGTTACTGCTGTATATAAAGAGCTATCGATCCGCCATTACCTCATGTTCCCTCTGTCCACGATGCAATAAACCTGAGTTAACCCAGCCCGAGGCTGTGTCCTGTGTCTTGGTTTGCATACACTAAATTGGCGACGAAGGTGGGATTATGGATCCCCACGGAACAGCCAGGGCACAGAGCGGTTTCAACATCACCAAACCGCAAGACTGGGAGCTGCTTGAGATGGATTTCCAGGCGGCCCTGGTAGAACTCAGAGTCAAAGGAGAAGACGAGGAGAGGAAGAGGGCCATCCTCACCAGAATGCTCGGGATGGAAACCAAGCGGACGCTGGTGGGCATAATCGCTCCGAAGAAGGTGAGCGACTTTAAGGCGAGCGACATCATGAAACTGCTGCGAGAGCGGTTCTGCCCCTCGAGGGCAATGTTTCCCGCTCGGAGCGCGTTTTGGAGGCGAGTCCAAGCGCCGGATGAGTCGGTTGAGGCATTCGTGGCCGCCATGAGGATAGCCGCCGCCCCCTGTAAATGGGGCGATATCCTGGAGTTGGTCCTCAGGGACGGCGTGTTGTGTGGCCTGAAAGACAAGGAGGTACAGCGCAGCTTGATGAATAAGGAGCCGCCACCCACGCTGGCAGAGGTCATTGAGGCCGCGGAAGCCGCAGAGTCCACGAATGCCGGAGTGGACGAGATGCACCAGTGGCGTGAGTGGCATCCTAGAGCCGGCAAGGCGGAAAATTCGGTGCACGGAAAGACCGGACAGTCGGTGCACGCGACTCGACGGGCCTCAAAGTCGTCTACGGAAGGCAGCGACGGCGAGGAGGTCCAGAAGGTCCGGAAGGGCGGTCGACGCTGCGAGGGTTGCGGAGCGGCCCACGAGCGCGCGAGATGCCCGTTCAGGAAGGCCGAGTGTTACACCTGCGGCCGTCGGGGGCACATCGCCAAGGCGTGCAGAAAGCGGAAAGAGGGCCGGAGGCAGTCACAAGACCGCGCGGCCAGACCGGACCGTCCAGCGAGGCCCAAAGATGGCGCCCAGACCACGAGGAAGCAGGACGGCGTGGGCCGCGTCTCGGACGGCAGCGAGGACGACGCCTCAGTGTTCAGCGTGTCCGCGGGACAGTCCCATTACTTCGTTGAGGTATTAGTACAAGGGGCCCCTATTAAGATGGAAATTGACTCGGGGTCCTCCTATTCCATAATTCCCCAGAAAGAGTTCCTGAAAATCGACCCCCACGTGCGGCCCAAGCTTAAAGCGTTGAGGTCCACACTACGGGACGTACAGGGAAACAGCATTCCGGTGTTGGGGGTCGGGAAATTTCGGGTCAATTTTAAGAGACATTCTGCGGAACTGCCCCTAGTTGTCCTCAAAGGGGGAAGCTGTAGCCTCCTAGGGACACAGTGGTTTCAGCCCTTAGGTTTGTTCATAGGGGGGTGCATACCGTGGGGGGGGACCCAATACAAGCGGTTTGCGATGCGCATCCCGCCGTTTTTGAGAAAGGACTCGGAAAGTTCAAGGGACCCCCTGTAGCTTTCGACATAGACCCGGAGGTCCGCCCGATAAGACTCAAACCACGCAGGGTGCCGTTCGCACTCAAGGACAAGATAGAGGCGGAACTGGACAAACTGGTGGGCCAGGGGATTCTTATTCCTGTTGATTCCGCGGAGTGGGAAACTCCAATTGTAACGGCTCTAAAGGCTAACGGGGAGGTGCGCATTTGCGCTGATTATAAGTGTACAATTAACAAGGCGATCCGCCCTAATGCATACCCGGTGCCAGTGATCAGCCACCTTTTGGCCAGGCTAAATGGGGGAAAGTGTTTCGCTAAACTCGATTTGGCACAAGCCTATCAGCAACTTCCTGTGACCCCCGCCACGGCCGCGGCACAAACAATAGTTACACATAAGGGAGCGTTCCAGGTGTCGCGGTTACAGTTCGGCGTGAACTCGGCACCCGGCCTTTTTCAATCGCTCGTGGAACGCCTCCTAAAGGGCCTGGAGGGGGTGTTGCCTTATTTTGATGACGTGTTGATAACAGGGGGGAGTGAGGCTGAACTGGCAAAAAGGTTGGACAAGGTACTGACCGTGTTCGAGAAAGCGGGGCTGAGATTGAGGAAGGATAAATGTGTCTTTTTCGAAACCGAGGTCGAGTTTTTAGGGTTCCGAATCACACCCGAGGGGATTAAGCCGTCTAAATCCAAGGTAGCAGCCATTAAAAAGGCCCCTCGCCCCACATCCAAAACCGAGCTGCAGTCTTTCCTGGGGCTCCTCAACTTTTACCATACATTCCTCCCGCGGAAGGCGTCCGTGGCCGAACCGCTCCATCGGTTGCTTAAAAAAGAGGAGCCATGGATGTGGGGTGACGAGCACGAGAGGGCGTTCAAAGAGCTAAAGCAACTCCTAACATCTGAGGCAATCCTGACGCACTTCGACCCCAAACGGCCTGTGGTCCTAGTTTGTGATGCATCCCCGGTGGGGGTGGGGGCGGTGCTTTGCCACGTGTTGGAGGACGGAAGGGAGGCCCCGGTAGCGTTTTACTCAAGGTCCCTGTCCCAAGCGGAGCGAAATTACGCGCAAACCGACAGGGAAGCGTTAGCAATAGTAGCGGGGACCAAAAAATTTCACGATTTTTTGTATGGCCGCCCGTTCAAAATCGTGACCGATCACAAACCGCTGTTAGGGATTTTCACGGCTAACAAGCCCACGCCGCAGATCCTGTCCCCGAGAATGCTGCGATGGGCTATTTTCCTCAACGCGTACCAACATGAGTTGGAGTACAGGCCCGGAAAGGAGATCAGCCATGCTGATGCGCTTTCGCGATCCCCTCTGCCATTGTCGGACGACCAAAAGGCGAGAGCAGAAAGAGACCGCCAGGTGTTGCTGATTGAGGTTTTAGACGCACCCCCAATAGTACCAGCCGACATTGCTAGGGCGACAGGCAAGGACAGGACGCTGGAAAAAGTTAGTTCATGGGTGCAGAAGGGGTGGCCGGCTTCGTCCCCGAGTACAGAGTTCGACCCATTCTTTAGGAAAAGGCTAGAGTTGTCCCTAGAGAGGGGGTGCCTTCTGTGGGGCCAACGGGTGGTGGTCCCTGCGCCCCTGCGGACGAGGGTGCTCGAACTGCTGCACGTCAGCCACCCGGGCATAGTTCGTTCAAAGGCGCTAGCCCGGAGTTACTTCTGGTGGCCACAGCTGGACGCGGACATTGAGCACATGGTCGGCACTTGCGAGGCTTGCCAGGAATCCCGACCTGAGGCGGCCCGTCTCCCGCATAGGGAGTGGGACGCAGCAAGGGGGCCGTGGTCCAGAGTGCACGTGGATTTCGCTGGCCTGTTCCGTGGAACCATGTTTCTCCTGGTGGTAGATGCGTTCTCCAAGTGGCTGGAGGTTATCCCAGTAAAGAGCACGTCCTCCGCCACGACGATTAGCCGGCTAAGGAGAGTCTTTTCCACGTTCGGTTTACCCGACACTTTAGTCAGCGATAACGCTAGTTGTTTCACCTCCGCTGAGTTCGGAGCCTTCATGGAGGCAAACGCCATTCGGCATGTCACATCCGCACCGTTTCACCCGGCCACGAATGGCCAAGTGGAACGACTAGTGCGTACAACAAAGGACGCGCTGCGGCGCATGGGCCCGGGGGACCTGAATCACCAGGTATGCCAGTTCCTCTTAGCGTATAGGGTAACCCCTTTAGCGTCAGGCTACTCGCCGGCGGAGCTCTTGATGCGGCGAAAACTGACCACGATCCTGTCCAGGCTAGACCCGACGAGGGTCGAGGATAAAGGGAAAAACATAGGGTTGGCAGTCTCGAAAGGTTTCGCCGCCGGGGACCCTGTTCACTGCAGGAACTATTCCAGCGCAGGGCCGGCCTGGGTACCAGGGAAGGTTGTAGAACAGACGGGGCCAGTATCGTACCGGGTCGAGACTAACACCGGCCTCCTCTGGAGGAGGCACGCAGACCAACTGAGGCACCGAGTGAGTGGGCCAGTCAGTGGAGCTCAGCAACAGGATTCAGCGTTAGGGTTCTCCCCCACCCGCTTAACCCAAGGGGGAGACAGCAATGGACAACAGTCCCCAGCAAGGGGGGAAGGAAGCAGAAGCAGCGGCCCCGACTCATATCCTTTTGATACGCCAGTCCTATCAGGGGCCGGGGAAGGGGGAGAGGAGTTCGCGCCCGCTGCCCCCGATAGTAATTTTGAGTTTGATTTTGCGAGC
The DNA here is from genome assembly GCA_035047305.1 of Bradypodion pumilum. Lineage (NCBI taxonomy): Eukaryota > Metazoa > Chordata > Lepidosauria > Squamata > Chamaeleonidae > Bradypodion > Bradypodion pumilum. The sequence continues at coordinate 80,861,072 of JAWDJD010000001.1, read as the reverse complement.
CGGGGGGGTTTTCAGGAGTGTTCCCCCACCCATCCAAGCGAGAAGAGGGGTTTTTCGTTAGCCCCCAGTGCCCCCGGTTCCTCCCTAAGAAAGAGCACACCTCCCAACAACGCCGCGGAGCCGCGGAAAGTCACTAACGAGTCTCCCTCTCATATTACAGGACAGGAAACCAGGGGACAAAGAGAAGGTAGCAAACCCGGGGAGAGGCAGCCCGCATCGAGACCCCAGCGTGTTCGAAATAAGCCATCTTGGCTGAGAGACTTTGTCTCCTAAGGGGGGGGAGTGTGTTTAAGTGTGGGCTCGAGACTTTGTCTCGTCCTAGGGGGGAGGGGTGTTGTGTTCTGTTGGTTTTATTGTACACACGGATTACAATGTATCTGAGCCAATGTAACCTTGCCTATAGCAACAATGTAACCTTCAGCTGTATCATATAAACCCTGTAATAGGACGCGAGCTAATGACCACCAGCTGGCAGCAGCGAGCGTCCAAGCTCTCTTGGTCCAAACTCATCAAAGGCAACAGCGCGGGAAGTTTTCCCGCCACCACCTACACCTGGACAAGAAGGGCGTGACCTGCAATGACGTCACGCAGACAGTAGCCAATGGGCTACCATGGCACCACGTTCAAATGTGTTACTGCTGTATATAAAGAGCTATCGATCCGCCATTACCTCATGTTCCCTCTGTCCACGATGCAATAAACCTGAGTTAACCCAGCCCGAGGCTGTGTCCTGTGTCTTGGTTTGCATACACTAAAAAAACAAATCTTCTAAAAAAGAAAGAAGGGATACTGTTTGCCTATACGGTAAAAAAAAGAAGAAGTGACAATGCTAACATCCTTCTGTCCTGTGTCTTGTGTCCTATTTATGCTGCCCTTGCTCCTGGCGAGCATACCTGGCAGCTTCAAAAGGTATAGCTACAGTACTTGCCTAGTTCTACCAGTGGGGAATTCACAGTGTAATCATTACACTGCCCAACAATGATTTTGCTACTAGGAATAACACATATGATTTACATGATATTGAGTGTGTTGATTCCAAATCTGAACTCATGATTTGCCTATCACATACAGATTTTAAGGTGTGCTGTAGCTGTTCAAATGGTTGGTAATTGGGTAATGTATTTTTACATGGGAATATTATAACAGTTGCAGCTACCACTGTGCCTGCTGCCGCTTCAACCCCTGGCAGCATGCATGTTCCAGCAGCAGCCAGGCATGTCTGGGCAGGTCAGTGAGCTGATGTCAGAAATAGGTATATAAGGTGAGATGGACTAAGTGCTTATCTCTAGTGCGAAACCATCTTATTGGATAGTAGAGCTAGGCCATAGTGAGTCTGTTTTGAGCTAAAGATGAGTAAGTGCAACAGTATTAATAAACCGGACAATTTTTGTTGTATTTGTGGCAAATATACCCTGTGTGATCAACACAATAACCTAACAAAGGGGGTGAGATTTGCTAACTGAAGATCCTGACGTCCTAGGCAGGATCAGACTTAAGATTTGGATTCAGTGCACTTGATTTAGTATAGGACACATGGATTGGACCAAGTAGCAGACAATATTTATTTATTTTGTTATGCAGTGTTATCTGCTCTATGAATCTATATTCTTATAATTTAAAAATTTGTCCAAATATATTTTGGGTTCAACATCATTACTACTAATGATAAGTGTGATACTGCCAGCATCAAAAAGCTGGGCTTATTTCTTATGAGTTGTTAAAACAAAAACATAAAGTATGCTCAACAACTGGTATTTATGAAGTTCCCAAATAGTAGTTTACTTGTTGTTATTGGCCACAGTACTGTGTGCAACAGTCTGAAAGGAAGTAAAATCACAAAATTGATGATTTAGAAAAAGTACTAACAAAAAACAACAACCCTAAACTAAACACCAAGAAAGTAAAAAAAGAAAACGAACAGACCCAAAGCCATGATTAATTCTTTAGAATTAAGACATTTTAAATTTTATATGTTGATTACTTAAAATGAGGTTGCCATACATATATTAGTATAGATTAGATTTTTAAGAATAAGTGACTGGCAACTCTTTCAGCTAGCATGATTCTCTTAAGGCACCTAATGTATTTCTAGTTTTCTGATGCAGAAAAATATAAAAGGCCAAGCAAATTTGAAAAACTAGCACAAAATTGCGTAGACTACAGCCTGCTTAATCCCATATATGCATAGATAGTTGCATTGAGCTAAGTGGGTTGCTGTCTATAAAAGCATATGTAAACAATTTATTGTATCATTGCAAAATTAGATTTGATGAAGACTTCAAAACTGGTTGCATATGATGAGCTAAAAACTATCTCTGTTGTTCTTTTAGATGTGTCCCTGGGGATTTTATGCAATTTATGTTTCTTCTAGAGGTAGAATTATAGTAAGGAGAAATTATTTAAAGATTATACTTCACTAAATTTATTTGCGTAGTATTTAAACCCAATGCAATATGGTGTTGAAATGGTGGCAAGTGTTTATAGAAACTGATTTCGATTGAAATGTTTTCGTACATGGTGACTATTTTTCATTTTTTTTAAAACATAGGGACATTATGAACAATAAAGTGTTTTACCAACATCCTAATCTTATGCGTGCATTGGGAATGCATGAAACTGTAATGGAAGTAATGGTGAATGTTCTTGGAGGAGGAGAATCAAAGGTAACATAGTAACAGAAGACATTATAACATTGGCTACATTCCCAGACATGGGTAGCTGCTTAATTCAAGTGCTTGTCAGTTTGAGGAAATGGGCAGCAGCTACCGTCTGGAGCAAGTTTCTTAGAGCCCCACCTGGGAAGAACTGGTGCAGGCGCTTTGTGGAAGTCCAATGATTTCTTGTTTAAGAAAAAAATTATGCATCCAGATGCTCCAGTCTATCTAAAAGGTTGCTCATGAAGAAACAGTCTTCCAGGTATATGTCAGATGTAGCATTTCAGGCCTAACCTAGATGTATATTCAATTGCAGATACTCTGTATTAAGAGTGGGCAATCCCTAGAGATCTGAAAGTTGAAGACACTTATCTCTGGACCTTGGAAGGCCACTTCATATCTTGCACTATCTAGATCAGTGGTGGTGAACCTATGGCACATATGCCAGAGGTGGCATGCAGAGGCCTCTCTGTTGGCATGTGCTCTGTGGAGGTGAAGCCCTGCCCAGCTCAACTGGTGCCACTTCCCTGCCATCCCTCTCTCCTTCCGCCAATGGGGAGGCGAGTGAGGAAATGCCCCCCCATGCCTTGTAGTATCCAAAATGTAGGGTACACTGGGTCAAGTGCTGGGCCCCTTCAGTGTATTGCTGAGTTGCCTCCTACTTCTCTTGGAGGTTAAGATATCACCTTTTGAGCCAAATATTTGTGACTGCTTTGGAAGATATAGATCTGTTTTCTGGATTTAGCTTTGTTCTTTTTGTGCATGGTTTGTGGATCTGAGCTGCTCTTTGGAATATTTTAGAAATCTGGTACAGGTTGCATGTCTGTTAAAGTTATGCAGTAGCTCAGCAGTTTAAAAATGAGGAATTCTAATTATAGCATGAAATGCTTTCCTTAAAAATAATTTTATTACCTGTAAAAATGGATGCAAAATAGTAAATATATGGGTTTCTATATTTCATTCTACTTTTCTGATATAGTACTCTTTGTCTAGGAAATCATCTTTCCTAAAATGGTGGCAAATTGCTGTCGTTTTCTATGTTATTTTTGCCGCATCAGTAGACAGAACCAAAAGGCTATGTTTGACCATCTTAGTTATCTTTTGGAAAATAGCAGTGTTGGGCTTGGTAAGTCTGTAAAAAAATTATTTTGTTACCACATTTCAATATACACATATGTTAAACCTTGCATATTTTAAGAGTTCTTTGGATTTCACATGCTGAAGACTGCATTTTATATGATTGTTGAGAATACACTTTAGTACTGCCTGCTTACAAAAATATATGTCTGTACTATCATTTTATGGGCACAATTGTAATTCTAAATTGAGAAAGCCTGAGATGGGTTTGGATAGGGCCTAAGAACCTTTGTGAGACACAAGTTCAGTGGTGGGCATCAACATTTTTTTACTACCACACTGTGGGCATGGTCTACTCTGTGAACGTGGCCTACTCTGTGGGTGTGGCCTACTGTATGGGCATGGTCAGGTGACTGGGTGGGCATGGCCATGTGACTCGGTGGGCGTAGCCAGATGTTGGCCATGTGACTTGCTGGGTGTGGCCATGTGAATGGGTGGGCGATCTAGTCATGCCTGCCACATGATCATGAAAACGTCTGCAAACAGACAGCACTGGCTCTTTGGCTGTAAATGGAGATGAGCACTTCACTCTAGAGTCGGATATGACTGGCTTTTGAGCAAGGGTGTCCTTTACTAACCACTTGCAACTAAACAGGGCCAAACTTCATAGCAAATTTGAATGCCAATCAGGGATCTTCTGTTATTAGGTAAAGGTAAAGGTCGCCCTTGCTCAAAAGCCAGTCATATCCAACTCTAGGGTTCAGTGCTCATCTCTGTTTATAGCCAAAGAGCCAGTGCTGTTTTCTGTGGTCATGTGGCAGGCATGACTAGACACCGGAGTGCACAGAACACTGTTTACCTTCTCACCGAAGTGGTCTCTATTTATCTATTAGCAATTTCTTGCTTTTGAACTGCTAGGTTGGCAGGAGCTGGGCCAGACAACAAGAGCTCACACCGTGATGCAGAATTCAGGTCTCAAACTGCTGAGGATCTTAACCTCCTCAACATCACCCAACATCACTTGGAGGACCCTGAATAGGCTAAGGGTCAGAGTCCCTAAATGCAAGACCAACAGGCTCAAGTGGGGGCTGGTGTAAGACAACAACACACAATGTGAATATGGAGAGATACAGAATTCAGCTTATTTACTGGTCTGCCCATTACTGCCAGACACATGCACCGCTGAGGACTTAAGTTTGACCAACGACAAAGCCAAGAAAGTGGCATCATTTTGGCACTCCAGGGTTTGATCAGGACATGAAAGAACAAGAATTGCTTTGCTTTTGCCAGGAGACAAATTCTCCAAGTTGGAGAGCCCAGGGTGGTTGGAAATGGAGAGGGTTGGGGTTCACTATCCCCCCCCCAAATGCATGGGGAGGGAATCACGGCCCCTCCTGCTTTGCCCTGGGCTGCATTGCAGCTGTGTGGGTGGCCAGAGGTGTGCAAGGGAATTACTGGCATCTGCTGAGTACTCTACCCAGGCAGCAGTGTACAGGAAGCAGTAGTATAGCTCCATCTCCGCCTCTGAGATCCGGGTCAGCTTAGCTCTGGCCAAGGATCAACAAGAGCCATGGCAAGCTAGCAGAAAGATCAACAGTCTCTGCTCGATGGTGTGAAGGGCTGAAAGGGACCGGAGGCAGTGGCATGCACTGGAGAAGAGGGTGCAAGAAGGCTGGGTGGAGCCAGTGGGAGTGGGAGGTCCTGGCGCGGCTGCTCCAGCCCACTGCTGCCTCCAACTCCACTGCTGCCACCTTCAGGCTGGTTGGGATGCCCATTGGAGTGTTTCCCTGTCGCCGCCAGATGCTCCCTTTCATGCTCAGCTCATCTGGTGAGCCTGGCACTGAAAACCCTTGGCTTGGCTTGGCTTTGTGCGGTGCGCACGGAAATCTGTCTCAGTGCATGCACGCTGAGCTCTGCAGCCATGCATGCATGAGCATGGGGAGGGACCTCCCTGCACTCTCACGCATGTGCTGAGGCAGATCTCAGTGCACATGTACAAAGGTCTGAGTGCACATTCACAAAGCCGAGCCAAGCTGTGGTGTTTCGGTGCTGTGCGCCAGTGACCTGAGGGCAGATGGGTGTGGCTAGCCTGACATTTTGCTACCGGTACACATGTACTGAGGCATTCCGTTAGGAGCCCACTACTGCACAAGTGCCATTAGGCTGGCCTAACCCCTGCTAGCTGCTGTTTGGTAGCTGTCAAATCAGTTTCTATGTTGATTGTGCTGCCATTATGGCTTTTAATCTCTCTCTCTCTCTCCCCCCCCCCCCAATGCTATTTTCCCTTATGCCAGCTGAAGTCTCTCCCTTCCTGAGGGGTTTTTGAAACAGCAAAGGCTAAGCCAGCCTAAAGTCAGCCTAGCTAGTTAAGATTGTACCTTAGGTTTCTGAAATATGGATATTTAAATTATGCAGACAGGTGTAAGAAATAAAGCATTTGTTTGTTAACGTTACTAAACTATATCATTATGATAATAGTATGATGGTTCTGAGTGAACAAAAAGCATGACTATGTCTTACAAAATGTGGAATTCAAACACAAAATCAATTTTGGATAACTAGGTTTGCAAGTTATAATATTTATAAATTTGGTTACTTATGTATGTTTGAATATGTCATACATTTCTGAAATATTGTCTCAACAGCATCCCCTTCTATGCGTGGATCAACACCTTTAGATGTTGCAGCAGCATCTGTAATGGATAATAATGAACTTGCACTTGCTTTGAGGGAACCTGATTTAGAGAAGGTACATCTTCTTTTGGATTGCTAACTGTAGCAAAGGAGGGTGGGTGGGAGAGAAGCATTAACAAAAACATGGTAGCATTATAGAATTATTTGTAAACCTTGCTACAGCCCATGACTTAATAACTGATTATTTATATCTTTCTCATTTTTATATGACATGTTTATGTATTCCCTCCCACATGATTTCTATTTAAAGATCCATTCCCATCTTTCTGCTGCTTTCCCCCCACATGATTTTAATTTAATTTGTGCCTATGTGTATATGATCTATATGAGTACAATTCTGGTGCACAGAGAAAGAGCCTCCTTGAAGATTGTAGTGTTTTTGGACCATAATCGGGCATACCCTGGTAACACCAAACTTGTGTTGCCAGCTAATCTTTCTCACACTGGGTCAGCCGAAAGGAACTGCAGAATAAACTCACCTAAATGTGCCTTTATTTTGGCATTTTCATGTCTGGCCTGGACATGGAAGAAGAAATACATTTCCAAGCTGCTTTTTGTTTTTACTTTAATCACCAAGGAGCAGATGTAGAATGGAAAAACAAATATGTGTGAATAATCAGCATCTGGGGTCAGTAGCCTAAGGCAGCCATACTGAAAAAACGTAGAGAAAAGATACATAGCTTTGGCTGAAGAACTAAAAAATATCTCATTAATTTAACAGAAAAAAATAACAACACATTCATTTTATGCTCAGCTCTTGAATAAGCACATTGAAGCAGTAAAGCGCTTTTGAATGTTGCAGAGAAGTTGAGAGAAGATGCTAGACTGTTACAAATTTTACCTGTGGCAAAATGGTTAGTGCTAAAGTCCCAGACTGGCCAAGATAATCTGTCTTCTTCAACACCAGAGTTGCCTCACTATGTCTGTCTGTCTGTCTGTCTCTCTCTCTCTCTCTCTCTCACACACACACACACACACACATGTTTTGCAACAGGATGAAATATATATTAGGCTGCCATTTTCTCTGATTAAACCAGGGGTGCCAAAGCTACAACCCACAGGTTGGATCCGGCCTCCAATTCCAATTCATCTTGCCTGTACCACCCTTGTTGCTTCTGTGAGCGACAAAGGTGGCATGGGCCAGATGAATTGGCATTGGGCACTGTGTCCAGCCCATGGGCTGTAGTTTGGGCACCCCTGAAATATAGGATAGCAAAAACTAACCTAATAACAGGATATAGGAAAAAGGTTTGTTCCCTTCAGTAAAAGCATCTCTTGTTTAATTTTGTTCTTAGGTAGTCCGCTACCTGGCTGGATGTGGTTTGCAGAACTGCCCTTTGCTGATTTCTAAAGGCTATCCTGACATTGGGTGGAATCCAGTTGAAGGAGAACGATATTTAGATTTTCTTCGTTTTGCTGTTTTTTGCAATGGTACTGCAAAAGTCTTTGTATAATCTTTTTTGTTCTGAAATAGTTGTTTCCAGGAGAATGACCATCTGTTTTATCATAAACAGTAAAGAGTCTTCTTGCAAATGAAAGCCTAACAAATTTTTATTTGACATAAGCTTCTGCACGGGAACCCGCTGCATTGGATGGAATGAATTACAGTCAATTAATTCTTATGCCAGATGAAACTCTATAGTCCTTAAATTGCAACATAATTTTTTTGTTTCTGAAAGAATTATATCCATCACTCGGTATCAAAGCTATAGGCCAGGCTTTCTCAATCTTTTTGGGGCAGTGGCCGGATCACTACCCTCAGAATGGCTGCATGGGCTGGTCATGTGTTTCCATATGAGTTCTCATGTGAAAACATGAGATTTCGGTGAGATGTCACAATATTGTGGTGAGATCTTGCGAGAGTTCGGTGAGCTCTCAGAAGATTTTAGTGAGATCTCGTGAGATTCCGGTGAGATCTCACCAAAAACATGCATTTTTGCTGGTTTCCGGTGCTTCCAGGTGGCGGCAACAAGGAGGACATTCGTGGCTAGATGAAAAGCCTTTGGGGGTCACGTCTGGCCCACGGGCTGTAGGTTGAGAATTCCTGCTATAGGCTATAACAGAGATGAATAACTGTTGCATCTCTGATTAAATTTGGCACCAGCATTTCTCAGTGCATTCAAGGACATTATCTTAAACTAGTGATATAAATTTTTGCTCCTTTTTCTCTCAAATACAAGAAAGAGGAATTACTGTTAACCCTAATAGTTAGGGAGGAAATAATGAGGCATGTCCCTGCTATAAAGACATAGATCTCACTTAGTTTCCCTTCTAGCTTCATCCTAGTATGACAAAGTTTCAAAGCAAAACAAAAATACTAATACCCTCACAAAAGCATTGATTTTGTTGGTTCCTGTTTGTAAATACCCCTTTATTCATTTGTTCACTTGGCACATTACTCTGTGGCATAACTTTTCCTTGCACACAATCTAGATTCTTCTTGGATTGATAAAATACACCTCATTAAAAAAGTAAAAGTAGAAAAGCATCTCAATTAAAATCCATGTTATTTAACTTCAAATGGTTATTAAAAGCACATTGAGGCACATCTTCTAATACTTAAAATACTGTATTTTCTGGCATATAAGACTACTTTTTAACCCCGAAAAATCTGTGCCAAAGTCGGGGGTCGTCTTATAGGACAGGTACTTAACTGCAGCTTGTCTCCCCTTGCTTCATATGTCCGGCGCATATGGTGGGGGGTGCCGCGGCCGAGTCCCTGCTCTGTGCGGGGAGTATGAAGCAAGGGGAAGCAAGCTGCACACATCTTCCTGTACCTCGAGGAGGAGAACGTGAGCGTGGATTGTCTCTCCACCAGAACCTGCCCATTCGACTCGGAGGGCTGTGCATCTTCGGGTTGAGTGTGGGTTAATTTTTATTTGGTGTGCATTGGAAGAGAGGCAAGTATATTCCAAACTCTATATTTTAACTGGAAAAGTTGGGGGTCGTCTTATACGCCCAGTCGTCTTATATGCCGGAAAATACGGTACATGTTTCAAGAGATAAAGGCATACTTTTTAGCACAGCTGCTACTGTTCTCAGTGGTTTTTTCATTCTTATCAGCATGTTTAAGTATAACAAAGTGATGCATCAAAGGCATAAACCAGGGGTTCCCAATGTTTTCCTGCCACCGACACTCAGCTGTGTGGGCTGGGGGAATGGTTGCTCCCATTGCTTCCACTTTTGGTGGTGCTGGTGGTGGGCACAATTGCACCATTTTTTTGACTCCTTGGGCAGCCTCTGCCATTTCCCATGGCAGCAGGAGGGTATGTGGAGCATTTTTGCTCCTTTTTTGGAATTTTAAAGTCACATTTTCACACTTCCGAGTTGTGTGGTAGGAACCCAGGCACTGTCAGAAGATCCCCCACTGCCAGAAGTGACAAAATGCCATGTTTTCGCTGCCAAAACATGGCAAAAACGCAGCAAAACCTTACAAAAATTGGAGCAAAAATTCTCCATATACCCTCCCGTCACCATGGGAAGTGGCAGAGGCTGCGAAAGAAGCCAAAAAAATGCTGTGGCACCACCGCCACATAAACTGGAAGTGCCAAAATGCTGGGTTCTGCAGTGGTGGTGGTGGTGGTGGTGGTTTTTCAGCTGCTTTTGCAGCCTCTGTCACTTCCCATGGTGATGGGAGGGTGTCCAGAGCATTTTTGCTTGGTTTTTTTTTCCTGCAATTTTTTCATCACATTTTTGCTGCATTTTAGCAGTGACAATATGGCAATTTGGCACTTCTAGTGGTGGTGGGAGCTCCATGGGCCACATTAATTAACCCCATGGGCCAGATTAGGCCCATGGGCCATAGGTTGGGAACCCCTGGTATAAGCAAATCATGTTTACCTAAATGATGATAAGCTAACAAACCATGGTATCTGCTCCAGCCCTTTGGAACCTCCTGCCAATGGACCTTCGTCTTCAGCCAGAATTGTCAGTTTTTAGGAAAGGGCTGAAGATACAGGTATGGCTGGCCCACCAGGTGTGGGGAGTTGAGAGAGGAACAGCTGCCCCCGTTGGCTAATATGAACATGCTAATCACCATCTGGGTTTTTAGTCTATTTGTTTAGTTTATTTGTTACGAAGATTTTAACATTCTGTTTCATGTAAGGTTTTTAATGATATGTTGGGTCTTTTTATACAGGGTCATGTGCCATTGGATTGTGAGCTGCCTGGAATCACTTTGGTGAATGGGCAGCTATACAAATCTAAATCATTCATTCATTCAATCAATAACAAACTAACAAACTAACAAACTAACAAACTAACATGCACTGTGTTCTCTTCAGCTCCATGTCTCAATTTGTTTGGATTTGAACAGCATGCTTTATCAAACAATCAAATTTTGTTTACTCTTCAGGCAATGAGCTACTGCATAGCTGATGAGTTTGTGGTCTGCTAAAGAGCATGTAGTCTGCCTGATTGGCAGATGCCCAGGTGACCAGGCACATGTCCAAAGGCTGAGTCCCCCTCTTGCCAGCCCAACTCTTTGACATGGTCAGGAGTTGGCAGCATTATATTACTAATAACAGTTTACAGCTTGAAAATAGTTGCATAAATTATTCTATACCACTTTTTCAAATGGAAAGGATACATTATAATGTACTACTTGCTTGTCAAGATAGTATTTTCCTGACAGTCTTGACAAAGCTCTTCTATTGGAGAAAGTAATATTTTGCATGAAATTGCTGATTTTTTAAAACACAAAATTACCCTTTTCTTGGATTATGCAAATTGTGTCAGTTGTTGAAAAGTAGGATGCCTGCTATTTTATATTCAAATTTGAAGCCTAGGTAGATCACGTGTGGCTTCCTTAAGATCACATAGTCCTTCTTTGCTTTCACTATGTGTGTGTAAGGCAAAGAGGCCTGGTGTGGTAAGAAGGAGCAGTCCTTTGTCTAAGTCTTAGTTTGGGGCAAGGAATTTCGAGGGACTTGAAATTTCATAGTGCAGGTCTCTTGTCCTGGGGTGGCAGCCTCAAGTGATGAGAAATTCAGAGTGTTTTTTTAAAAAAAATCTTTTTATTAAATTTTTGACAAACATACAAAAAAAGAAAAACAATAACAGTACAATATAATAATAAAACAAAAACAACATCAATACAATGTTGGCTCAAATTCATAAGAGCTAGCACATAATAGTACTTAAACTAATTATTTACCATATAACCCCCAATATTAAATACCACATTGTAAATTATTACTATAATTATAACAATAAAAGCTTTCTGTGCTACCACTATTATTATTTTTTAATAATACACATCACCCTGTGAATATATACAATGCCCGGAGAGTTTAGTTTCTGCTTCAACTCCAAAAACCTCTTTGAGATGGTACAGGTCCTGAGCTATCGTTTACCATAAGAGAATGATCCAAAAACGGTTTCCAAATACTCCAAAACCTATTCTCTTTTAATTTATCTCGTTTTACTTTGATCTCCCATGTCAATTTGTCGTTCAATGCTAAACTCCACATTTCTTTATACCACTCTCCAATCTGTATATCTACATCGTTTTTCCAATTTCTAGCTATGCATTGTCTACCTGTAGTTAATACAATTTCCAGTAATTCTTTTTCCTCCTTATTCAAACCCAAACCTTCCACATTTGTTAAAAGAATGGTACCTGACACCAACTTAACACTTTTGCCCATTATTTCACCAAACTCCCCTTCTATTCTTCCCCAAAAATCCCTTATTTTTTTACAACTCCACCACATGTGTTCATATGTTCCATCCGTTTCTTTACATCTCCAACATAACTTATCCCTTTTATTATCCATCTAATAAAGTCTTAGTGGTGTCAAGTACCTTTGCCACAACATTTTAAAATTGTGTTCCTTAATTCTTACAGACATTGTTCTCATAATCCTCTTTTTCCATTTATTTCTCCATTCAACCTCTCCTATTTTTATATTCAAATTTTGTTCCCACTTCCGTTTCAAATCTTCCTGTGGATCTTTACCCTTATTCAGTATAGTGTAAAGTTTGCTTACAAGACTCTTAATGCTCTTTTCCCCTTTTCTGATCTTTATTACCAATTCTTCAAATTCAGTCTTTGTTCTATCTATCCCTACTTCTCTTCTGTATTTTTTATTCCAGTTATCCACCTTTAATTTCTGAAACCAGTCCAATTTTAACTTCCCAAATACATTTTTTCTCTTGGTATCATCATTGCAAGCTTTTAACCAGTCCTTCAGTAAGAACATCTCATTTTTATCCAATATTTCCCTCTTTTCCTTATCTAATTTTATTGGAAAACACACCATATCAGTCAATTCCAAAATTGTAGAGAGATTTGGGACCATATCTTTCTTTACCTTTTCCCACACCTCCATGAGCCCTCTCATCATAGTATTATTTGACCTTTTCGGCTTGTCCTTTATTCCCAAGAAGATCATATTACCAATATTTCTATACTCTTTCATCTCCAATTCCTCCCAAATTGCCTTTTCTCTTGCCAAAATCTTCACAACATTCTTGATTTGGAATGCTCGATAGTATGCTAACAAATTTGGCATGCCCAAACCCCCTTCTTTCTGAGATAAATACCAGAGCTTCTTTGAAAGTCTAGATTTTTTACCTCCATTACAGAAACTATTAAACATCTTTTGAAACTCATTAATTTCCTTCTCCTTCAAATGGATTGCTAGTGCATCAAATAAAAAATTAATCTTTGGCAGCAATATCATTTTGCAAATTGCAATCCTTCCGAACCATGACAACTTCAACTTCTGAAACTCTTGTATTTTACTCTTTAATTCGGCTTTCAAACTGTCATAGTTCAATCATTTAAGTTCTTCCAATTTATTTGAAATAATTATCCCCAGATATTTCAGCTTATCTTTAATTTGTATATTAAGTGTCTCCACTATCCTTCCCATCTCGCCTACCCCCAAATTACACAGCATCAGTTCTGATTTATCCCAATTTATCATTAATCCGGTTATAGCTTCAAATACCTGTAGGTGATCTTTAATCCTATCCATTACCAACTCCGGATGTTTCACCATAAGCAGTGTATCATCCGCATACATGCTCACTTTATTGCCCATTATCCCTTCTATATTTAAATCATCCCTTATATTTTTAGCTAATATCTTTATTGCCATAATAAACAGGATAGGAGATAGTGGACATCCCTGCCTAGTACCAGCCTCAAGCTTTACCACATCAGTAACCTCTTCGTTTACTCTGATTCTAGCATTCCCTTTTTGATATAATAAATCAATTACCCTTCTAAATCTGTCCCCAAACCCGTAATTTTTAACTATTTCCTTAATTGAAGACCATTGTAATGAATCAAATGCCTTAAAAATATCTAATGATAATAAGCCCACCTTTTCCTTCGTTTGATTAACATTATCAATTAAGTCTAATACCCTTCTAGTCAAATCCGCCATGTGCTGACCTTTTAAAAACCCAACTTGATCGACATTTATGTATTCCCCCATAAAACCGTTTAGACGATTGGCCAATATTGCTGTGAAGATTTTGGCATCCTGATTTATAAGAGAAATTGGTCTGTACGATTCCACTCTTTCCAAGTTCTTACCAGGCTTTGGCAGTAGAACGATTGTAGTGTTATACCATGAAGTCGGGATTGGTCCTCAATCTAAAATATAATTATATAGCTTCACTAATTTTGGAACCACCACTTCTTTAAATTCTTTATAAAACTCTGTCGATAATCCATCATCCCCCGGAGCTTTCCCCGTCTTCAACCCACTAATTACCTCATTTACCTCTTTATCATTGATCCTTTCCTCCATTTTCTCTCTATGTTCTTGTTTTATTCCGTTCCCTAACTGTCTCTCCAGTATCTTTTTGAGCCTCTCCAAATCTACCTCCTTTTTTGCATATAATGCTTGATAAAATTCCCTCACAATTTTACATTTATCTCTGTTCTTATTACACCTTAAACCTTGTTTATTAACCAGTACCCCAATTTCTCTTTTTTCCCTTTTGGCCTTAGCTGCTCTTGCTAATAGTTTTGAACTTCTGTTGCTAAATTCAAAGTATTCTCTGTTTAAATAGATCAAGTCTCGTTTAACTTTGTCAATATCTTTACCCATTAATTCTGCTTTAAGTCTTTGCAATTTCGTAAGGATTTTTTTATCTTTACTTTTCGCATGATCCTCCTGTAACTGCTTTATTTCTCTTTCTTTTTCTATCTGTTCTACTTTATGTCTTTTATATTTAAAACTCGCCAACTTTATGCTTTCCCCTCTGAAAACCGACTTCATGGTATCCCATACAACATTGAAATTAACCTCATTGTTATTGTTCCACTGCCAACTTTCTTTCCACCTTTCCATAATCTGCTCTTTACATTTTTGATCTTTAAATAAGTTAGGATCATACCTCCAACTTCTTCCTCTTCGGGTATCTTTTTGTAATTTCAATTCCAAAAGTACTTTGGCATGATCTGATTCCTTAATGATCCCAATTTCCATTCCTTCTATATCTTTAATCAAGTTTTCCGTAAGAAAGGCATAATCTATTCTCGAGTAGGTCCCATGGACATGTGAAAAAAAGGAATATGCCCTTTCAGAGCCCTTAAACTCTCTCCAAGAATCCTTCAAACCCATCGCATCCATCCATTTATCCAAAACCTTCCCTTTCAAGCCAGTTCCACTTCTTGCTATGCTCGTACAATCTAACCCGACCTTATCAAATTAAAATCTCCCGCCACAATAGTTTTTGCAACATTCTCTAATTCCACTATTTTCCGAACATTTTCTAAAAAATCCGCTTGGTGATCGTTTGGAGCATAAATATTTACCAACATGATTTCCTCATCCTCTCTTTTTCCTCTTACAATCAAATATCTACCCTCTTGATCGGCAACACTTTTTGTAATCTCAAATCCTAATTTTTTAGAAATCATGATTGCCACCCCTCTCGCTTTTGAAGTTCCAAACGCCATCTCATAATGTTGCATCCATCCCAAAAAAAGTTTATTCGTGTCTTTTGACTTCTGATGCGTTTCCTGTAAAAACAATATATCGGGTCTATCTTTCTTCAACGCCAGTTCCAACCTCCGTCTCTTAAGAACAGAACCTGTACCCTTCACATTCCATGATAATATTTTAATATTTCCCATAACCTATCTCCTTTCTAAGCTCTGAACTCTCCATCGGGCGTGCCACCACCAACCCCTTACCCCCATACCACACAAAACTACATATAACACACACTATCTCTCTCCCCACCGTCTTAAAAAAAAAAAAGCCGCCTTTGACAACCAAAGAGGGGAGGGGGGGACATGCAAGATGTGCCTTCCTACCAGTGCTACGCGCTACTCACCCTTCTATATCAATTAAATGCTTTAAATTGTAATAATCTAATTCTCATTGCTCCTTACTTGTCTCCTCCTCCACCATGATCAGCAACAGCTCCTCCTCCTCTTCCCCTCACTGCGGTGTTCCACCTGTTGCCCCACCGGCCTCCACCCTCTCATACTCCCTCCCCAAGGCTCCCGATTCCATCAATTCCTTCTTGAGATTTATCCATTCTTCCGAGTCTATTTTTACCAGCTCCAACAAGCTCAAATACTCCAATGGATTAGCCCCTTCATCAATTACTTGCATTCTTTCGTCATAATAAAAGCGCAGTTGCTGTGGGAATCTCCAATTATACCTTATATTTTTACTCATCAACAATTTAGTTACAGGCCTCATCTTATATCTCCACGTTCTTTCTTTCAATGAAATATCATTATAAACTTCTACATCAGAACCATCAAATTTCAAAGCATCAGGACCAGCTCGTTTCAAATGGGCCATTACTCTTAGCTTATCGGCCCAATTTGCAAATTTTACCAAAACATTTCTTTGAACCACCCTCCCTCTTCTTGGGCCCACCCGAAATACACTTACAAAATCTTCCTGAACAAATTCTTTTCCCATATTCAAACCATTTAACCACTGAACCACTCTTTGCAGGCGCAACCCCAAAAAAGACTCAGACACCGGTATATGGATAACGGCATTGGGCCACATTTATTGATTCATGCCCCAGTCTGAATTATACATTTCAATTGGTACTCAGCCAATTATAATTCTTAAGGCAAGCAGGCTGCAGTAACACTGGTAAGGTTCCTCCCAAAATTGCCAATGGCAATTGGCTACAATGTATCCATTTGTATCCATTTGTTTGTTTACAACAAACAAATTGTTGACCGTAGTCAATAAACTATCTACTGACCCCACCCTCTGACGTGTATCCGTCAAATCACGGGGTGATGCATGCTGAAGAGCTCCTGCCATCACCCCATTGCCTGGTTCGTCGTTGACCGGTCAACGTTAACAAACTTGTACCTATCTAGTGTTGGCCAGTCAATTGCGAACCTGCCGGATACCTGTGGGTCATCAATATTTACCTTACCAGTGCTACCCGCCCATGTGACCAAAGTCAAAAGCAAAAAACCCCTGTATCAAACTGTAGCAACAGTGTGGGATGGGCAAAAAAGCCAGAACCAGTAGGCCAATTGTAGGTTCCAGCCAAAAATTCCCACCCGGCCCCGAAGCGACCAAATTATCACACTGTTCACTAGGGAGGGGGTGGAGGGAAAAACTTCTCCTCTCCGTCGCTTTTCCAAAATGGCAGCTCGGCTGCCTCGTGGCCACCCCTTTTATAGAGGGGTGGCCACGCCCCCTAACTCACCCGGATGTCTGAGTCCGGGTGGGGGGGGCCCGCAAAGAGCGCGGCGGCCATTTTGGCACCGCGCTTTCATTGCAGACGCACCCCCCCAAAAAGACTCAGACACCGGTATATGGATAACGGCATTGGGCCACATTTATTGATTCATGCCCTAGTCCGAATTATACATTTCAATTGGTACTCAGCCAATTATAATTCTTAAGGCAAGCAGGCCACAGTAACACTGGTAAGGTTCCTCCCAAAATTGCCAATGGCAATTGGCTACAATGTATCCATTTGTAGCCATTTGTTTGTTTACAACAAACAAATTGTTGACCGTAGTCAATAAACTATCTACTGACCCCACCCTCTGACGTGTATCCGTAAACTCACGGGGTGATGCATGCTGAAGAGCTCCTGCCATCACCCCATTGCCTGGTTCGTCGTTGACCGGTCAACGTTAACAAACTTGTACCTATCTAGTGTTGGCCAGTCAATTGCGAACCTGCCGGATACCTGTGGGTCATCAATATTTACCTTACCAGTGCTACCCGCCACACGGGGAGGCTTAATAAAGACTCACCGCCCCCCCCCAGACCGTCAGCTCGGTCAACAGGCCTGCTTGCAAATCTTCCAAAAAGAGGTTCATACCTCTGGGCGACAGATGGACCGCATCCCCTGTGTAAAGTTCGTAATTTTGGAGACTAATGGTGGGGTGTCGGATGACCCGCCCCAAACCCTTGTCAGCAAAGAACCGGGCCACTGCCCTGTTCACCGAGCGACGAGCGCGGTCAAGGGCCTGGAGGTTGATACCCCCCTGTAAGCGTGACACGGTATGATGTCCGACCATAGCAGCGTTGTGGCAGGCCACACATAATGCAAGTAAGCTAGGTCGCTGCAGATCGTATGTTTTAAGGAAAGGCCAGTGACCTGGCCCAGGTCATTGCCCCCGAGGTGCAGCACCAAGACATCAGGCGGTTCAGCATCCCTGATGGAGAAAAGGAATGGCAACAGTTCCCGCCATAACATTCCGCGCTTACCATACCACCTGATACATGCGGAGGCATGTAGTCCAAGCTGGGGTCCCCACTCTGTCGCCGCAGCGTACTGCGCTGCCCAGTGCACATAGCTATGGCCCACCAGCCATACTGCCACCGGTGTGCGGGGACACACAGGGTCTGTAAGATAAAAAAGATAGAACAGTGACTTATCTGGTACTCATACTTGAAGAGGGCGAACATATAATTCAAAACACTTCGATCCCCACCTCCCCATACGGCGTATATCAGCCTCAGAGTACCCAAATGCAGCCGTAGTAGAAGCAGCTCCTATTCTAAAAGAATGGGTGCCGTAACGAGCCCCGGGGAGGCCAACACTGGACAGTGCCTTACCGGTCACCTTCCAAAATTGAAATTTAGTAAGGGGAGACCCATCTTGGTGGCAGAAAAACGGGCCAGGGTGCGTACCACGCACTGCAATGAACTCTTGTACGGCACCAACCGGACAGATGTCTGCAATGGAACATCGTCGCAGTCTAACACCACTGCCTACACCGTGCTGATCAACTTTTGAGGACCGTATCCTCAACTGAGCCCACTCATTGGAGACAAAGACATCTTCGAGTTCCAGTGCCCTACGAGCCGCATCCGCCTTAGACAGTAGCACCAACTCACTGATGCGGAGCGCTCCAAAAAAGGCCACCGTGGTAGCCACATGAAACAGACCTGCCTCATACCTGTCGAAACACAGGTCATGCCAGCCTCGTGCAAGGTGGGTAAGAACCCCTGAAGAAATTGGGTGGCGATAGTCCGGGCAGCGTCCACGTTCCCATGTCCACCCCTCCAAAACATGTCGTATACAGAAATCATTCGTGTTGTCAGCAGAACCCCTCACTTTGGCCATGAATGCCAGTGCTGACAGCCTGGATGCTATGGTGCGGGGAGCTAGGCCCTGACTGTGTAGGTAGACCATAAATTGGAGAACGTGGTTGACTGGAATGGGCCACACCTCGGGCAACCGGAGTTGCGCACAAAAATTTGTAAATTGACTGAATGCATGGTGATACGCCTTACGTGTGCGGGGCGCCAGTGACATGCCGATCGCCCGGTTCACCTCTCCTTGCCAAACGTCCAAATCTCGTCCGGGAGTGGCGAGGGGAATTCCTGTGCATCCGGAGCCAAGGCGCGGAACCGGGGGATCTGCAGGCGGGATAAAGCATCAGCAATATCGTTATTAATACCTGGTACATGTCTGGCCCTGAAGAGCACATTGAGGCGTAGGCTGCGCAACACGAACTGGCGGACTAACTCCATGACCCTGGGTGATTTAGATGTCTGGGAATTGACCATGTGCACTACCGCAGATTGTCACACCAGAAATGAACCACTGAATTGGCCCACTCCTCACCCCATAGCATCAAAGCTCCCAGTATCGGGAAGAACTCAAGGAATGTAAGATCGCATAGACGATCCGTGCCCCGCCATGCTGGCGGCCATCGGCTGTAGGCCCACCTCCCCTCAAAGTAAATCCCATATCCCAGGGACCCCGAGGCATCCGACTGAACCTGGAACCTAGGGGAAACCAACAGGTCAGATCTCCAAAATGACACCCCGTTGAACTCCCTCAGGAACTTAAGCCAAACCAACATGTCAGCCCTCATGCCCTTGTTCAGTTGGACCCTGTGATAGCGTCTGGATAGCCCAGTCATGGCGTCGCATAAGCGTCGAGCAAAAGCTCTGCCAGGCGTGACCACTCTGCAGGCGAAGTTAAGGTGACCATGTAGAACCTGGAGTTCACGAAGTGACACCTTGCGTTTGGCCAGTAAGGCCAAAATCAACGCAGTGATCCGGGTAACCTTATCCATGGGTAACCTGGATGCCTGCGAGACCGTGTCAATTTCAATACCCAGAAATGTGAGCTTAGTTGATGGGCCCTTGGTCTTTCCGGGTGCTAAAGGGATACCAAGTTCCTGCATTAGCGTCTGAAATGTATTGAGGAGACACGTGCACGTGCCCCAGCCCCGTTCACCCCCGAACAAAAAATCATCGAGGTAATGGGCTACAGACCGGGACCCAGACCTGCGAACAAAGGCCCACTGAAGGAAAGTGCTAAAACGTTCAAATGCTGAACAGGAAATCGAGCAGCCAAAAGGCATGGCTTTATCAACATAAAATTTCCCTTGGAATTTAAAACCCAATAACTCAAAGTCACCCGGGTGCACTGGCAACAACCGGAATGCCGACTTAATGTCACATTTGGCCAGAAGTGCACCCGGGCCACAAGAGCGCACCATGCGCAGGGCCTGGTCAAATGACGTTTACCTGACAGAACAAAGGTCATCCGGAATGGCATCATTGACCGAATGGCCCACCGGGTATGACAGATGGTGAATTAAACGAAATTCCCCAGGGGTCTATTTGGGAACCAAACGTAAAGGGGAAACCTTCAGATTGGGAAAGGGGGTCATAGGAAAGGGGCCAGCAACCCTACCTGCATTAACCTCCTTAGCGATACTTAGGGCAGCCACCTCCTCCCTACCCTTCAAGGAAAGTAAATTAGGAGCATCTTGGGGGCACCGCTCCCCTTTGAATGGGATGCGAAAGCCCCGCTGGAAACCCTCGAGGAGATACCTGGCATCCTCCCTCCTCGGGTAAGTCGAGAGCCACCGCTCCAACATAGCCACGTTAACCGGGGAGGGGGCCTTTTGAGTGACCAGCTCCATCAACGGCAGGTCTGCCCGCTCCTTGTCCACCTCTACCTCTGCCCCGTGACCCACCGGCTCGCGGACACGCAGCGGCGGCGTGGGGGCCAGTGCAAGAGGGACACTCATGTTTGTATCGGCACTGTTTTCTATTGCATACACCATTGGCCGAGAAACTCCAACACAGCAAGCGGGCTGGAACCCCCTGCCCCGCCAGCTGGTGGGGAGCCTGTGTTGGAGCAGCTTGCTGGACCGCATGGCCACAATGGTACCTCTCCCCAGGCACCGGGCGCGTGGGGGTCATGTATAAAAGCCACAATTTCTGACATGGCTCATCCCACCTCATCTCCGGGTGTAAGGGCACTCTCATTCTAAATTCCTCATCGTAAGCCAACCACGATGGGCCAGGAAAATCCTTCATTGCCCTGTAAATATTGTCCAAATATTGGACCATAGGAATGGCCAGGTCAGGCCGAGCCCTAAGGTACACCGCCATATAAATGAGATATGCGGGTAACCAGTTGGCCCAGGTACGTGGTGGCTTGCGACGGCGAGACAGATCTTTGTCCTTATCATCCTGCCCCTCTTTTTCCTCCTTGGTGGGCTCCCGGTTTAACAGGGAGAAAATATCGACATACTCCCCCCGCCAAATCTTTTCCCTTGTGGCCTGGGACAAATGATCCCCAAGGGGCAAGGAATACCCGGCCATCAGCAATGCCGACGCTGGCACAGTATTTACACGGGGTATCAAGAGAGGAGCCTGGACAGTCCCTACGACACCCGGTATAGCCCCGGGGGCGGAAACCCCCCCGCCCAATGTTATGCCAGTATGGGACCAAGCTGCACCCGGGTAAGCTGGGAACTGATACCCACCCGCCCCAACATTACGAGGCCATGGCCACTGAAACCTATCCCCGGAAGTGGATTGTGATGTGGGGACATTAGCTTGAACCTGATACTCACTGGGTGCACCCCCATGAGCCGCCCCTATTGGGGGTTCCGGCCCACGGCGGGCGTCGGAGCTCGCGACCACAATCGAGCTCTGAGGACACATCCGACCACTACCTGTCTGCAATTCAGGATGTACGAGGAGCTACGAGACCGCGGCGGGCACAGGCCTGCACTCAACCCGACTGGCCGCCTGCTGCAGAGTGGAGGCTGTCGTGGTAGCAGGCAGGCAAAAGGGGGCCCCAGATGGCAGTGAAGCCCCCTCCCCAATGGGGTTATTGGTGATCCCTAGGGATGCCTCTAGCGCGGCTACGCGTGCCAGTAATGCATCCACTGTCGCAGATCCCCCAGCATACAGGGGGCCAGGTGGGCCGGACGGCCCGCTGGGTAATGGTCCAGGTACCCCGACTTGAGAGCCAGGTCCCGAATAGGGCCATGCCCAAAACTCCGGCCCATGAGGGGCCGGAGGTAAGCCCTGCTGTGCAACCGCACCAGGCCCTCCCCCGTGATCAAGGCCCATGGCCGGCAATTGCGGGCCGGGGGCCAAAGCCCCTGTATGGCCAGTCTGAGGCTGTAGAGCTGCGGGCCATGGCCTAAGCTGCCCCATCCCACCAGTCCCGGTGGGTGAATGCGATAAGGGGTCCTGTTGCGGAGGCGCAGTCGCGGTCCTCCGACCTGACTGCTGTCTGCCAGGCAAGGTCCTCCCTTTCGGGCGCGCCTGAGTCGCCGTAGCCTTCTTCTTGGGAGGCATAATGAAGAAAAGATTCCGTTCAGGGATCGCAAGCGCCAGATGGCTAAAAAGCCGAAGATTGCGAATCGAACAACTGACCTGCCGACCTTCTAGTCGTCAAGTTCAGCGCCTTAACCACTCAGCCACTTCAGCCCCTGAATATCCGCAAGGCTCTACAGCCAACTGCGGATCGAAAGAGACGAAGTGCGACGGAGAAAACTTCTCCTCTCCGTCGCTTTTCCAAAATGGCAGTTCGGCTGCCTCATGGCCACCCCTTTTATAGAGGGGTGGCCACCCCCCCTAACTCACCCGGATGTCTGAGTCCGGGGGGGGGGCCCGCAAAGAGCGCGGCGGCCATTTTGGCACCACGCTTTCATTCTCTTAACAAATCCGGTGTCCGTTCCACCACCTGACGGATCACAATATTCTGCTTTCTCATCATATCTTCCACAGCATCAATCCTTCTCTCTTGCTCATCCAATTTCAGCTTATTCTCCCACACCACCTCCTGAGTCCCTTTTATTTCCTTTTTTATGGCAATTACCTCAGTTTGAACCAATTTCACATTTCCCTCTATTTTTTTCAGACTTAAATCCACCTTTTTTGAAAAATCTGCAACAGATGATACCACCTTATCTTGCTTTTTCATCATTTCATGTCTATTTTTCACCCTTGATTCCTCATTCTTCTCCAATTTCTGAAACAGCTTGCCAATTTCCACCATAATTTGGGTTTGATCATAGGGCTCTGGGGGCGGAGATGAAGACTGAGGGGCTTCTTCCATTGGTGCTTTTTCCTTCCTCTTAGACTTCACGACTGGCTCTTCTTCTTTTGCTTTCCCTCTTGTGCCTTTATCCATAGTAATACACAATATAAAAGTCCAATGTTGCAGAACGTTGTAGAAATTAGTCAGTCAGACAGAACCTGTGACACTGCAACCACTGGTACCACAAGTCCAAGATGGAAACTTGTATGGAGGAAGAAATCCAACGAAGTGTTAGATACTATAATCCACAAAAGAAAAACAGAAGGAACCGAAGTGTACTCCCAGCAAACAGCAGAAAAGGAAAGAAGAAAAAGAAAATAATAATCTGCATCAGATCCGTTTCCCCAAGGCAAGCGGTCCAACTGATCGTCTTCCAAACCACAAAAGTAAGGGCTCCAAGGAAACAGTCACCCAGAACCTCTCGTTTGAGTCCAAGCCGCCAAAAAAAGGGAGGGGGAATGAAAGGGAAAAAAAGCCCAAAGTCCAAGCAGGAAGGGAAAAAGACGTGAGAAGCACTGTGCTAAAAAAAAAAGATGATATTTGTAATCCACATGGTGAAGGAACAAAAAGAAGACCAATTAATCCTTCTCTTGAGGCGGACAAATCAAAACGCCATTTTCCAGCGGTTGCATTGACTTCGGGGTGAAAACCCCCCTTCTTCTTCTGTGGAACGGCAAACTTTTCCCACACGATTTAAACTGGAAAACACACTGCAGCCTTCCAATACTAAAGCCCAAACAAGAACTTCTTAAACCACTTTGTTATCGCCAAAACACGCCGCGGTTCTCCTGGGGTGCAAGGAAACCATAGACCCAAACACGATCACTTTCGTTTTTCCAGGACCGCCGCCATTAACGGAACAACCGCTTGGTTTCATCTACTTCCACCCACTTCCATTTCCAAGTCCAGGCTCTTCTAAGCAAAGTCCCCAGCTAACTTTAAACTTTAACTTTCCGTATATCCTTTCATGCACTTACATGCGATTGTTTTCTTGCCAAACAATTTCTTGCCAATTCCAGTGCTTCCACAAATCTCCGCTGTCTTGCTGGTCCCGTTCTCGGCTCCTCGGCAGAAAAGCCGCGACTGCCGTCGCGAGCCTCTCCCGCCCAGGAAAGCCTCCCGAACTTTGACCGTCCGACCTCAAAACTTCCCAAAATTTTCCAGAAAGGCAAGCAGGAGTCTTATCAACAGAAATTACCACTTTAAAATTTTCCTATTTCGCTCAATCACATTGATTACCACTTTGATAGGCGCGAGCGTCCGGATCAAGATGTTACTCGTCGGCCATCTTAGCCATGCCCCCCCCAGAGTGTTTTTTATCACTGGGTTGAACACATGCTTTCAGGGTTTTTTTGTTATTAATTTTTGTACTTTGTGTATGTAGACTTGGGACAGGGGTTTCTGTGATCTGATTGTATCTTTAATTTCTTTAAATTAATTTTGTAACTTTATATCCTTTCTTTCTTTAATGCATTTTGTCCAATTGTGCATTTCAAATAAACCAGACTGTCAGAATTAATAGAATGTGTATAAAAGTGCCAATTGATTCAGTGGTTCTACTCTAGTTGTTACTAACACTTATATTTAGCACTGTGTGGCTAAATTGGCAAGCCCTTGGTTGCATTCAGTTCGAAATTCTTTGAAGCTCTAGATTGCAGTGTATTCTGAATCCTTGAATAGAATAACAATAAAATCATTTATGTAGTACCAAACCATAATAACAAGAAAGTAGAGATGGAAATGTTATTTTTGGGTCAAAATTCCTAGAAGGCCCCCCTGGGCAACATGACCATTGGCCATGTTTGCTCGAGTGTTCAGGAAGTACAGGTACAAAAGAATAACTTTCCCCATCTTTATAAGAAAAGAAATTAAAATAACAATGTACAAGACAGAAAACAAAACTTTAAAGTGCCTGAGAATCCTAATTTTCCCCTACTGCCTGCTCATTTTAAACCTCTTCTCCAAGTAATGATGATTTCAGCTCATCTTTTTACTTTTGTTGCTCTGTATTCATTTCCCTATATCAGATGGAAGTAGAAATTCAGGAGTCTTGAAGACAGTGCATAAATAATTGATAAACTTCATCTGGATATAGTGATGTTGTCTCACTCATAGGTACAGCTGTGATGGATATCTTTATATTTCATTTGCATTGAGTTTCTGTGTTCATCTAGCCTTAGTTTCCCCTTACAACCATGTATGTAATGTCTAATCCTAGAATGTGGCTTTCATAAATGTTTCCTATATGATTGTAGGAGAGAGTGTTGAAGAGAATGCCAATGTAGTAGTCAGATTGCTCATTCGACGTCCTGAATGTTTTGGACCAGCATTAAGAGGAGAAGGTGGTGAAGGCTTACTCGCTGCCATGGAAGAAGCCATAAAGATATCAGAAGATTCTACACGAGATGGACCTTCACCAGTTAATGGTTCCAATCGAACACTGTAGGTAGAAGTGGAATTGACTGTTTCTGCATATCTTTCAAAAGTCTACTTAATGGATTAATTGTTTCTTCTTTATTCTTAGGCTGTAGATGTTAGCAAATATAAAATACACGCTCATAACATGAACTGCCAAAAAAGTAATGGAAGGTTGTGGATCATGTAGCCAAGCTCTAGTAATGTACTGTGGTATTCAATGTTGTTGAAACTGGGACTTTCTTCTCCTTCTCCTCCTTATGTAGCCCTCTCTGGTGCCAAAACCAGCCAACTAGCCTGTTCCAGAGGATTCACCAGTCCTCCAGATCAGGATTTCTGGGTATGCATGGAACTGCAGGAGAAACGGAGGGTCTCCAGTTTAGCAGAAACACAGTTGAGTGCAGTGGAAAAATGTCACTTGATTCTGACCTCTGTCCATCCAGATGTTGTTGGCCTGGACTCCCCAGAAGCCCCCATCATTATAGCTGAGATTCCAAGGGCTTTATCTAAAAAAAATATGATGAGACACAGATTTTCCTGTCATAAATCAAGTGGATTTTTAATGTAATATGATTATTCCTATTAGTGCCTGCAGAAGATTTGTGTAACTTTCTGCAGCTTGTTGTGGCTAACTAAAGAGGTACCAGGGGTGCATATAACTTGCATAGTTTTGCATGGGAGCAGGTAGGCAATTGAGATGTGCCTTGGCACCTCATCAACTAGCCACAATTACTGTAGCAAGTTATGAATCTAGCTAATGTTTTTAATAGCCTTTTAAATATTATCGATAACAGTCTAATTTTTTAAATGGTCACAATCAAAATAAATAAAAACATTTCCTGATAAACAGCTATTTTATAATGTTATAAAAGTGGTGACAGAACAGAAAGTACTGAGACAATGCAAGCGCGGCGCCAAAATGGCCGCCGCGCACTTTGCGGGCCCCCCCCACAGGACAGAGAATCCGGGTAGTTAGGGGCGTGGCCAGCTCCCTTATAAAAGGGGTGGCCACGAGGCAGCCGCGCTGCCATTTTGCCTCAGCGACGGAGCGGAGAAGTTTTTCCTGCGCCTCCGTCGCTCGTTGGTATTGCCGGGAAGCCTTTTGGGTCGATTTTGCCTAGCTAGCTTCCCTTTTTTGCTCGAGATGCCTTCCAAAAAGAAGGCTGCTGCGAATTCAGCTCGGGCTGTTAGGAGACGCAACCCAGGTCGGAGGACCGTGGTGCCGCCTCCTCAACAGCCTCCTTTGCCATCCCCGGCCGGGGCTAGTGGCTTGGGGTCTATGGCTCCTTGGCCCGTTCAGAGTGCGGGCGCGGAGGGCGCTCCGGCCCGCGGCCCGCGAGCGGTGGACACCGCTCCTCCTTCCGCCCAACCTGTTGGGCCGACTACTGCTGGAACCCAGCCTCTCCCGGGGCCCTCTAGCCTCGGGGGGTGGCCTGGTGCCCCACCTTGGCAGGTCTCCTCACCAGCCCTACCGGGCTTCGGCCCTGGACAATGGCCATATCTGGGCCATGGGGTGCAGGGACCTGTACCCATGCAAGGGTCAAGTGGGCCGGCCGGCTCTTTGCCCATGATTACTGTAGACACCTTGCTGGCCCGTATTTCGGCCTTGGAGGAGTCTTTGGCTCGTGCCAGTCAGGCAGGTGCCCCTTTCGGGGTACCTTTCGAGGCGCTATCGGCAGCAGGACAACAGCCGGCGGGGAGGGTTGAGCTGCTGCAGGCGGGTGGCGCGCCTCCGGCCACTGCCTCGCAGCTCCCCAGCCAGCAACCTGGCGCGGGTCAAGCCCCGGTGATGAGCTCTACATCG
Organism: Bradypodion pumilum; assembly: GCA_035047305.1. Taxonomy (NCBI): domain Eukaryota; kingdom Metazoa; phylum Chordata; class Lepidosauria; order Squamata; family Chamaeleonidae; genus Bradypodion; species Bradypodion pumilum. The sequence goes on along the minus strand of JAWDJD010000001.1, from coordinate 80,833,646 downwards.
GTCGTGAGCTCCGACGCCCCCAGTGGGCCGGAACCCCCGTTGGGGGCGGCCCGCGGGGGTGCAGCGTGTGAGTATATGGTGCAAACGAGTACATCCACACACATTCCCAATATGGGGGGGACCTTTCAGTGGCCTTGGCCTCGCGCGGGTGGTACAGGGGCTACGCCGCTGGCGACCCACCCGGCGACAACTACTGCCACCATGCCCGCTGGGGTGGCCATTGGTTCTTACACTGCTGGGAACGTACTGGGGGTGGCAGGGTTAACTCATGCCCCTTTGGGTAGGCCAGCTATCCCCTTTTCGGCCTTGCCGACGGCAGGGTATTCCCTGCCCTTGGGTGATCACTTGGCGCAGGCTACCAGGGAAAAGATATGGCGAGGGGAGTACGTGGATATCTTCTCACTCCTGAACAGAGAGCCCACTAAGGAAGAAAGGGAGGGTCAGGATGAGAAGGACAAGGAGCAGGCACGCCGCCGTAAGCCGCCGCGTACCTGGGCTAACTGGCTCCCCGCTTATTTGATATACATGGCGGTATATTTGAGGGCGCGGCCGGATCTAGCTATTCCCATGGTCCAATATTTGGACAACATATATAGGGCGATGGTAGATTTCCCGGGCCCCTCATGGCTAGCGTATGATGAGGAATTCCGTATGAGGATTCCCCTGCACCCCGAGATGAGATGGGATGAGCCGTGTCAGAGACTGTGGCTCTTGTATATGACACCCACACGTCCTGCCCCGGGGGATAGGTATCATTGTGGACATGCGGTCCAGCGAGCAGCTCCAGCGCAGGTTACCCGCCAAATGGCGGGGCAGGGGGTTCCAGCCCGCCTGCTGTGCTGGACTTTCTCGGCCAATGGTTCCTGCAGTCGGAAGAACTGCAGATATAAGCACGAGTGTCCCACATGTTCTGGTCCCCATGCAGCCTCTGCTTGTCCCAAGCCTGGGGGGGTGCGAGGCAGAGGGAGGGGTGGACAGTGGGCTGGCAAGCCTGCCACGGACGGAGCTAGTTCTCCGAAAGGCCCCCTCCCCAATTAAGGTGGACATGCTGGAGCGCTGGCTCGCATCGTACCCAAAGGGGGAGGACAGGGAGTACCTTATCCAAGGTTTTAAGCAGGGATTTCGTATCCCTTTTATGGGTGATAGATCTCCTCAGGATGCTCCCAACCTTTTATCCCTTAGAGGAAGGGAGGAGGTAGCCGAGGCCAGCATTAGAAAGGAGTTAGACGCGGGCAGGGTCGCCGGACCTTTTCCCGTACCCCCCTTTCCCAACTTGAAGGTTTCACCATTGGGTTTGGTTCCTAAAAAGTCCCTAGGCGAGTTTCGCCTTATTCATCATTTGTCCTACCCAGCCGGCCGATCGGTCAATGATGCGATACCTGATGACCTTTGTTCGGTCAGGTACACATCGTTCGACCACGCGCTGCGCATGGTGCGCGCGTGTGGCCCGGGTGCCTTGCTGGCCAAGTGCGACATTAAGTCAGCTTTTCGCCTCTTGCCGGTGCACCCGGGCGACTTTGAATTGCTGGGTTTTAAATTTAAAGGGGAGTATTATTTTGATAAGGCCATGCCTTTTGGCTGCTCCATATCATGCTCGGCTTTCGAGCGTTTTAGTACCTTCCTAGAGTGGGCTTTCGTCCGCAGGTCAGGGTCCCGGTCTGTAGCCCATTACCTGGATGACTTTTTATTCGGGGGTGAACGGGGCTGGGACACGTGTGCACGTCTCCTCAATACATTTCAGACGCTAATGCAGGAACTGGGTGTCCCTTTAGCGCCCGAAAAGACCGAGGGCCCGTCGACCAAACTAGTATTCCTGGGGGTTGAGATTGATACATTAGCACAGGCTTCTAGGTTACCAGGTGATAAGGTGTCTAGGATAGTGACCCTTATCTCGGAATTGCTGGCCAAGCGTAAGGCATCCCTGAGGGAACTGCAGGTGCTACACGGGCACCTCAATTTTGCCTGCAGGGTGGTCGCACCGGGCAGGGCTTTTGCCCGGCGCTTATGCGACGCCATGGCAGGGTTATCCAGGCCCCACCACAGAGTCAGGCTTACCCGGGGTATCAGGGCAGACATGTTTGTCTGGTTGCAATTCCTGAGGGAGTTTAATGGGGTCTCATTTTGGAGGTCTGACCTCCTGGCATCCCCCAATTTCCAGATCCAGTCTGATGCCTCAGGATCCCTGGGTTATGGGATGTACTTCAATGGGAAGTGGGCCTATGGTGGGTGGCCACCGGCATGGGCAGGCACAGGTCGCCTGCGGGATCTCACATACCTGGAATTTTTTCCCATTCTGGGGGCTTTGATGCTATGGGGCGAACAGTGGGCTAATTCGGTGGTGCATTTCTGGTGCGACAATGCTGCCGTGGTGCACATTGTCAATGCACAGACTTCTAAATCGCCCAGGGTCATGGAACTAGTGCGCCATTTTGTGCTGCGCTGCCTGCGCCTCAACGTCATGTTCAGGGCCAGGCATGTCCCAGGGGTTAATAACGATATTGCTGACGCTTTGTCCCGCCTGCAGATCTCCCGGTTCCGCGCCTTGGCCCCGGATGCGGAGGAATTTCCCTCGCCACTCCCGGACGAGATGTGGACTATTGGCAAGGAGAGGTGAACCGGGCGATTGGCCTGTCACTAGCGCCACGCACGCGTAAGGCGTATCAACAAGCTTTCAATTTGTATAAGGCTTTTGCTACTCGATTTCAATGGCCAGAGACCTGGCCCATCCCGGTGGACCATGTTCTGCGGTTCATGGTTCACCTGCATGCACAGGGCCTTGCACCTCGCACCATAGCATCCAAGCTCTCGGCGTTGGCTTTTATGGCCAAAGTAGGGGGTCATGTGGATACCACCTCTGACTTCCGTGTGAGACACGTTTTGGAGGGGTGGGTGCGCGAGCGCGGGCGTTGCCCGGACGACCGGCACCCTATTTCCCCAGGGGCTCTTACCCAGTTGGCCCGGGGCTGGCCAGGCCTCTGTTTTGATCATTATGAGGCAGCCCTTTTTCATGCAGCCACAACGGTGGCATTTTTTGGAGCGCTCCGCATCAGCGAACTCGTGATGCTGTCTAAGGCGGATGCAAGTGGTAGGGCACTGGAACTCGGAGATGTATATGTTGCCAAAGACTGGGCCCAGTTGAGGATTCGCTCCTCCAAAACAGATCAGCATGGCGTAGGCAGTGGAGTAAGACTGCTACGGTGTTCTTTGGCAGACATCTGTCCGGTTGGTGCCCTACAGGAATACCTGGCACTGCGTGGCTGGCACCATGGCCCGTTTTTCTGTCACCAAGATGGGTCTCCCCTTACTAAATTTCAGTTTTGGAAGGTGACAGCTAGAGCCCTCACCAGGGTGGGACTACCAGGTGCCCGTTATGGCACACATTCGTTCCGTATTGGCGCAGCCTCTACTGCAGCTGCTTTTGGGTACTCTGGGGCTGACATACGCAGCATGGGGAGGTGGGGCTCACAATGTTTTCAGTTTTATGTGCGCCCACTCCCGCCATGAGTACCAATCCCTTCGCCTTACCTTCCTTTTTTCTCAATTTTCTTACAGACCCTGGGTGTCGTATTACACCGGTGACAGTATGGCTGGTGGGCCACAGCTATGTGCTCAGGGCAGCGCGTTACGCTGCGGCGACAGAGTGGGGACCCCGACTGGGACTGGGTGACCACGCCAGTCTCTCATGGCACGGTAAGCCGGGGATGTTATGGCGGGAGCTGCGGCCTTTCCTTTTTTCTGGCCTGGGGGCTGACCCGCCTGACATTCTAATCATCCACTTGGGGGGCAATGATTTGGGCCAGGTCACTGGCTTATCGCTCAAGCATGCGATTTGCGAGGACCTCGCCTACTTGCATTATGTCTGGCCTGCCACGGCCCTGGTTTGGTCGGACATTGTTCCGCGCCACTCTTATAGAGGGGGCGTTAACCTCCTGGCCCTTGACCGAGCTAGGCGCGCGGTCAATAAGGCAGTGGCGCGGTTTCTCACCACCAGGGCTTGGGGACGGGTTAGCCATCACCCCGATATTAGTCTGCAAAATTGTGACTTGTATGCAGGGGATGGGGTCCATCTGTCGCGAGGAGGTATGGACCTCCTGTTGGGTGACTGGCGAGCAGGCCTGTTGACCGAGCTGACGGTCTGGGGGGGGGGCGTCAGGTCTTCTGTGAAGCCCCTCCGTGTGGCGGGTAGCACTGGTAAGGTAAACAGTATGACCCACAAGTATCCGGCAGGTTCGCAATTGACTGGACAACACTAGACAGGAATAAAGTAGTTAAACGTTGTCCGGTCAACGACGAATCAGGCGATGGGGTGATGATGATTGCTAACCAGCATGCATCACCCCTGTGATTTCACGGATACGCGTCAGAGGGTGGGGTCATGAGTTAGTTATTGACTACGGTCAACAATTTGTTTGTTGTTAACAAACAAATTGATACAATTTGATACATTGTAACCAATTGCCGTTGGCAATTTTGGGGTGGTACCTTACCAGTGTTACTTCGGCCTGCTTGCCTTAGGAATTATGATTGGTCGTTTTACCAATACAAATTTATAATTCGGACTAGGGCATTGAATCAATAAATGTGGCCCTTTGCTGTTATCCACTTTCAATGTTGTCTGTGTCCGTTATTGGGGGGGTGCGCCTGCAATGCAAGCGCGGCGCCAAAATGGCCGCCGCGCACTTTGCGGGCCCCCCCCCCACAGGACAGAGAATCCGGGTAGTTAGGGGCGTGGCCAGCTCCCTTATAAAAGGGGTGGCCATGAGGCAGCCGCGCTGCCATTTTGCCTCAGCGACGGAGCGGAGAAGTTTTTCCCTCCACCCCCTCCCTAGTTAACAGTGTGATCATGGTCGCTTCGGGGCCGGGTGGGAATTTTTGGTTGGGACCCACATTGGCTTCGGGTTCTGGCTTTTTTGCCCATCCCACACTGTTGCTATGGTTTGATATAGGGGTCTTTCTTCGTTCCTACTGTTGACTTTGGTCACATGGGCGGGTAGCACTGGTAAGGTAAACAGTATGACCCACAAGTATCCGGCAGGTTCGCAATTGACTGGACAACACTAGACAGGAATAAAGTAGTTAAACGTTGTCCGGTCAACGACGAATCAGGCGATGGGGTGATGATGATTGCTAACCAGCATGCATCACCCCTGTGATTTCACGGATACGCGTCAGAGGGTGGGGTCATGAGTTAGTTATTGACTACGGTCAACAATTTGTTTGTTGTTAACAAACAAATTGATACAATTTGATACATTGTAACCAATTGCCGTTGGCAATTTTGGGGTGGTACCTTACCAGTGTTACTTTGGCCTGCTTGCCTTAGGAATTATGATTGGTCGTTTTACCAATACAAATTTATAATTCGGACTAGGGCATTGAATCAATAAATGTGGCCCTTTGCTGTTATCCACTTTCAATGTTGTCTGTGTCCGTTATTGGGGGGGTGCGCCTACAAAGATGAAATAGTAGTCCAGTCGAATGCAAATTCTGCTTCCATTTTTGGCATTGCTTAAAAGAGATAAACCTGAAGTGTAAATGTATAACGATAGCAAGCATTAGAATGCAAGTGCGGCGCCAAAATGGCCGCCGCGCTCTTTGCGGGCCCCCCCCACAGGACGAATGATCCGGGTAGTTTAGGGCGTGGCCAGCTCCCTTACAAAAGGGGTGGCCACGAGGCAGCCGAGCTGCCATTTTACCTAAGCGACGGAGCGGAGAAGTTTTTTCCCCTGTGTCTCCGTCGCTCTTTACCTAGGTTGGAAGCATTTTGGCGGCGAATCTTCTCTTTCGGCTTCCTTTTGCCTTCAGTGAGATGCCTCCGAAGAAGAAGGCGCTTTCGAGTGCGGCTCGCACGGGTAGGAGGCGCAATCCGGGTCGGAGGACCACGGTGGCGCCTCCCCAGCAGCCGCCTTTGCCGGCACCCACCGGGACCGGCGGGATGGGGTCGATCACCCCTTGGCCGGCAGCGGGAGACCCAAGCATGGGCCCGGTGAGGGCTGCGGCCCCCGGCCCGCAAGCGGTGGACACCGCTCCTGGCTTTGCCCATTCTGCTGGGCCTGCAGCGGTTGTGGCGCAGCTCCCCCCGGGGCCTTCTAGCCTTGGGGGGTGGTGTGGCCCCCTGCCTTGGCAGGTGCCTGCACCGACCCTTCCAGGCTTCGGTGCGGGACAATGGCCCTATTCGGGTTCTGGGGTACAGGGACCTGTACCCGCGCCTCTAACAGGCGGGCCGGCCGGCCCTTGGCCCCAGGTCAGCGTTGAGGCCTTACTGGCCCGTGTGGCGGCCCTCAAGGCCTCCTTGGCTCGGGCCAGCCATGCTGGGGCTACTTGTGGGGTTCGTTTCGAGGTGCCGTCGGTCGGGCAGCAGCAGGCGACGGGACGGGTCGAGCTGCTGCAGGCGCGTGGCGCACCTTCGGCCACTGCCTCGCAGCTCCCCGGCCAGCAAGCAGGTGTGGGTCAGGCCACGATGATGAGCTCTACGGCGGTCGTGAGCTCCGACGCCCCCGGTGGGCCGGAACCCCCGGTGGGGGCGGCCTGCGGGGGTGCAACAGGTGAGTATGCAGTACAAGCCAATACACCTACACACATTGCCAATACGGGGGTGGCCTTTCAATGGCCTTGGCCTCGCGCGGGTGGTGCGGTGGCCCAGCCGCCGGCGCCCCACTCGGCGATGACAAATGCTACCCAGACCCCTGGGGTTACAGGTGTTCCCTACCCTGCCGGGAATGTATTGGGGGTGGCGGGGCCAGCACAGGCCCCTTTTCAGATGCCCGCGTTGTCTGCGGTCCCGGTTTCGGCCTTGCTAACGGCGGGATATTCTTTGCCACTGGGTGACCACCTGGCACAAGCCACCAGAGAAAAGATATGGCGGGGGGAGTATGTAGATATCTTCTCACTCTTAAACAGAGAGCCCACCAAGGAGGAGAGGGAGGGGCAGGACGAGAAGGATAAGGAGCAGGCACGTCGTCGCAAGCCACCACGTACCTGGGCCAACTGGCTGCCGGCTTATTTAATCTACATGGCAGTGTACTTGAGAGCGCGGCCAGATTTGGCTATTCCGATGGTCCAATATTTGGACAACATCTATAGGGCGATGGTCGATTTTCCGGGCCCCTCGTGGTTGGCTTATGACGAGGAATTTCGTATGCGGATTCCCCTGCACCCCGAGATGAGGTGGGATGAGCCGTGCCAGAGCCTTTGGCTTCTGTACATGACGCCCACGCGCCCCGCGCCAGGGGAGAGATACCATTGCGGACATGCGGTCCAGCGAGCGGCTCCAGCTCAGGTTCCCCGCCAGGTGGCGGGGCAGGGGGTTCCAGCCCGCCTGCTGTGCTGGACTTTCTCGTCCAATGGTTCCTGCAATAGGAAAAATTGCAAGTACAGGCATGAGTGTCCCACCTGTGCGGGTCCTCACGCAGCCTCTGCGTGTCCCAGGCCTGGAGGGACGCGTGGCAGAGGCAAGGGCGGGCAGTGGGCTGGCAAGACTGCCGCAGATGGAGGTAGTGTACCAAAAGGCCCCCTCCCCAATTAACGTGCGTATGTTGGAGCGTTGGCTCGCATCGTACTCGAAGAGGGAGGATGCGGAGTATCTCCTTCGAGGCTTTCAGCAAGGGTTCCGTATCCCTTTCATGGGTGATAGGTCCCCTCAGGATGCCCCCAATCTTTTATCTCTTAGGGGAAGGGAGGAGGTGGCTGCTGCCAGCATTAGGAAGGAGGTTGATGCGGGCAGGGTCGCTGGCCCTTTCCCTGCACCCCCGTTCCCCAATTTTAAGGTATCACCCCTAGGCTTAGGTCCCAAAAAGTCCCTAGGCGAATTTCGCCTTATTCATCATTTGTCTTACCCGGCCGGCCGATCGGTCAATGATGCTATCCCTGATGACCTTTGTTCGGTCAGGTATACATCCTTTGACCACGCGCTGCGCATGGTGCGCTCGTGCGGCCCGTGTGCCTTGCTGGCTAAATGCGACATCAAGTCGGCTTTTCGCCTACTGCCGGTGCATCCGGCCGACTTCGAGTTGCTGGGTTTCAAATTTCGGGGTGAATATTATTTTGATAAGCCCATGCCTTTTGGCTGTTCCATATCATGCTCTGCATTCGAGCGTTTCAGTACCTTCCTGGAGTGGGCTTTCGTCCGCAGGTCAGGGTCCCGGTCTGTAGCCCATTACCTGGATGACTTTTTATTCGGGGGTGAACGGGGCTGGGACACGTGCACACGTCTCCTCAACACATTTCAGACGCTAATGGAGGAACTTGGTGTCCCTTTAGCGCCCGAAAAGACCGAGGGCCCATCTAACAAGCTAGTATTCCTGGGGGTGGAGATCGACACAGTAGCGCAGGCTTCTAGGTTACCGGGGGATAAGGTGTCCCGGTTAGTGGCCCTCATCTCGGATTTGCTGGCCAAGCGCAAGGCATCGCTGAGGGAACTCCAAGTGTTACATGGTCACCTCAATTTTGCCTGCAGAGTGGTCGCACCGGGCAGGGCTTTTGCTCGGCGCTTATGCGACGCCATGGCAGGGTTATCCAGGCCCCACCATAGAGTCAGGATTACCCGGGGTATCAGGGCAGACATGTTCGTTTGGTTACAGTTCCTGAGGGAGTTCAATGGGGTCTCATTTTGGAGGTCTGACCTCCTGGCTTCCCCAAATTTTCAGATCCAGTCTGATGCCTCAGGATCCCTGGGTTATGGGATGTACTTCAATGGGAAGTGGGCCTATGGTGGGTGGCCACCGGCATGGGCAGGCACTGGTCGCCTGCGTGATCTCACATACCTTGAATTTTTTTCCTATCCTGGGGGCTTTGATGCTGTGGGGCGAGGAATGGGCCAACTCGGTCGTGCATTTCTGGTGTGACAACGCTGCTGTTGTCCACATTGTCAATGCACAGACTTCCAAATCGCCCAGGGTTATGGACCTAGTGCGCCAGTTTGTGCTGCGCTGCCTGCGCCTCAATGTCTTGTTCAGGGCCAGGCACGTCCCAGGGATTAATAATGATATTGCCGACGCTTTGTCCCGCCTGCAGATCTCCCGGTTCCGTGCCTTGGCCCCGGATGCGGAGGAATTTCCCTCGCCACTCCCGGACGAGATATGGACCATTGGCAGGGAGAGGTGAACCGGGCGATCGGCCTGTCACTGGCGCCCCGCACGCGTAAGGCGTATCAACAAGCTTTTAATTCTTATAGGGCGTTTTCTGCCCAATTTCTCCTGCCAGAGACCTGGCCTATCCCGGTGGATCATGTTCTGCGGTTCATGGTTTACCTGCATTCCCAGGGCCTCGCACCTCGCACCATAGCATCCAAGCTCTCGGCGCTGGCTTTCATGGACAAGGTGGGGGGTCATGTGGACAGCACCTCTGACTTCCGTGTGAGACATGTTTTGGAGGGGTGGGTGCGCGAGCGCGGGCGTTGCCCGGACGACCGGCACCCTATTTCCCCAGGGGTTCTTACCCAGTTGGCCTGGGGCTGGCCAGGCCTCTGTTTTGATCGTTATGAGGCAGCCCTTTTTCATGCAGCCACAACGGTGGCATTTTTTGGAGCGCTTCGCATCAGCGAACTTGTGATGCTGTCTAAGGCGGATGCAAGTTGTAGGGCACTGGAACTCGAAGATGTATATGTTGCCAAAGACTGGGCCCAGTTGAGGATACGCTCCTCTAAGACTGATCAGCAGGGCGCAGGCAGTGGTGTAAGACTGCTAAGGTGTTCTTTGGCAGACATCTGTCCGGTTGGTGCCCTACAGGAGTTTCTTGCACTGCGTGGCACGCACCATGGCCCGTTTTTCTGTCACCAAGATGGGTCTCCCCTTACTAAATTTCAATTTTGGAAGGTGACAGGCAGAGCCCTCGCCAGGGTGGGCCTAACAGGTGCCCGTTATGGCACCCATTCATTCCGTATTGGGGCAGCCTCTACAGCAGCTGCTTTTGGGTACTCCGGGGCTGACATACGCAGCATGGGGAGGTGGGGTTCACAATGTTTTCAGTTTTATGTGCGCCCACTTCCGCCGTGAGTACCAATACAGTCACCTTACCTTCCTTTTTTCCTCAATTTTCTTACAGACCCTGGGTGTCGTATTACACCGGTGACAGTATGGCTGGTGGGCCACAGCTACGTGCAAAGGGCAGCACGTTACGCTGCGGCGACAGAGTGGGGACCCCGACTGGGACTGGGTGAACACGCCAGTCTCACATGGCATGGTAAGCCTGGGATGTTGTGGCGGGAGCTGCTGCCTTTTCTTTTTTCAGGCAGAAGTGCTGCCCCGCCTGACATTCTCATCATGCACCTGGGGGGCAACGATTTGGGTCAGGTCACCGGCTTATCGCTCAAGCATGCGATTTGCGAGGACCTCGCCTACTTGCACTACGTCTGGCCTCCCGCAACCCTGGTTTGGTCGGACATGGTCCCGCGCCATTCTTACAGGGGAGGAGTTGACCTCATGGCCCTTGACCGCGCTAGGCGCGCGGTCAATAGGGCGGTGGCGCGGTTCCTTGCTGACAAGGCTTGGGGACGGGTCAGTCGTCACCCCGCTATTGGACTAGAAAATTATGAATTGTATGCAGGGGATGGGGTCCATCTGTCGCGAGGAGGTATGGATCTCCTGTTGGGTGATTGGCGAGCAGGCCTGTTGACCGAGCTGACGGTCTGGGGGGGGGCGTCAGGCCTTCTGTGAAGCCCCTCCGTGTGGCGGGTAGCACTGGTAAGGTAAACAGTTATGACCCACAGGTATCCGGCAGGTTCGCAATTGTCACACCAGAAATGCACGACCGAGTTGGCCCAAAATGGCCGCCGCGCTCTTTGCGGCCCCCCCCCACAGGACGAATGATCCGGGTAGTTTAGGGCGTGGCCAGCTCCCTTACAAAAGGGGTGGCCACGAGGCAGCCGAGCTGCCATTTTACCTAAGCGACGGAGCGGAGAAGTTTTTTCCCCTCCACCCCCTCCCTAGTTAACAGTGTGATATTCTGGTCGCTTCGGGGCCGGGTGGGAATTTTTGGCTGGGACCCACATTGGCTTCCGGGTCCTGGCTTTTTTGCCCATCCCACACTGTTGCTATGGTTTGATATAGGGGTTCTTCTACGACTACTGTTGACTTTGGTCACATGGGCGGGTCGCACTGGTAAGGTAAACAGTTATGACCCACAGGTATCCGGCAGGTTCGCAATTGACTGGACAACACTAGATAGGAATAAATTAGTTAAACGTTGTCCGGTCAACGACGAACCAGGCGACGGGGTGATGGCGATAGCTAACCAGCATGCATCACCCCGTGATTTCACGGATACGAGTCAGAGGGTGGGGTCATTAGTTAGATATTGACTACGGTCAACAATTTGTTTGTTGTCAACAAACAAATTGATACAAATTGATACATTGTAACCAATTGCCGTTGGCAATTTTGGGTGGTACCTTACCAGTGTTACTTCGGCCTGCTTGCCTTAAGAATTATGATTGGTCGTTTTACCAATACAAATTTATAATTCGGACTAGGGCATGAATCAATAAATGTGGCCCAATGCCGTTATCCACTTTCAATGGTGTCTGAGTCCGTTATTGGGGGGTGCGCCTGCAAAGAGGGTTGTTTCTTCTTTGATTTACTCCCAAATCAGTAGCTTAATTTATAATGAATTTATAACTGAATTGCTTTAAAATGGAAACATTGGGTTTTAAATTATAAAACAATTTATTTGGTAACATCAACAGTACTAATGTCATGATTTTTGAATGATGGTGACAGATTTCTTTATGAAAGTCAGTGGTTGTGGCTATTGTGACATAGGATGAGCTGAATATTTACTCTTCAGTGCTGGGCCCTTATTTAAAATTTACCAAGAGAAGAGGGGAATCACATCTGGCTGTTTTATGTATTACTAGCATATTTTGCCCGGCGGTGCAGGGCTGTTTTAAATTGTGTTGGATAGTAAAGGGTTTCGTTTTGGTGTTTTGGTTTTTTTGAGTGAAAAATGATTTCTGTTGGTTTTTTTTTTAAGATTAGTGTGAATATTTTTGAATGTTTTGCTAACTTATTTGATTTGTTTGGGAATTAATCTTTTTATTTTAAATATTTTTGAATGTTTTTTCTCTTGTGGCCTCTGGGTGGGGGTGGGGAGCTTTGCTTCCTCTCTACAATTCTTCTCTTCTGTCCTGTGGGTGTCGCTTCTGGTAAGTGTTTCCTTTCTTTGCTCATTTGAGTTCCGGTCGTCATGAAGTCTCGTGGTAGGCTCTCTGATTTTTTTTTGGGGGGGGGGTGTTGAGTTTTTTTTGGGGTGTGTGTGTCTGTGTTTTCTTTCTTGTTTGTTTTTGGCTGTTTTTGTGTTTGCTTTTTCTATTTTTGATTTGTTTTTTGAGTGTTTTTGGTTTGTGTTTTTGTGCTTACTTTTTTAGGGGGGGGGCTTTCCTTTTCACAGACCATGCTGGGTGGCCCATGGGAACGAAGCGCAGCGGCAGCGGGGGTGCCTTTCATTTTCACAGGCCATGCTGGGTGGCCCGTGGGAACGAAGCATAGCGGCTGCGGGGGTGCCCTTCGTTTCTACGGGCCATGCTGGGTGGCCTGTGGGAACGAAGCGCAGCGGCGGTGGGGGTGCCTTCCGTTTCCATAGGCCATGCTGGGTGGCCCGTGGGAACAAAGTGCAGCAGCGGCGGTTTTTTTAATTCTTTTACTTTTCATGCGCCGGCTGCCTCAGCGTTCTGCACGCTCATGGTGCGCAGGATGCTGGGGCTTGTAGTTTTGGCTGTGCGTGTTTGGTTACTGCAGTGGTTTTTTTTCCTGCGGCTTTTTTTTGATTGGCCGCAGCACGTTTCCGAACGTTCCTGATTGGCTCTGGTGCGGCGCGGCGCAAGGAACATTGGGAATTGAAGTTCCCTTTTTTTGTTTGCATCCAGGGGGCTCCTGCCCCTGGGTTGAAAATTTCAACCCGACAATTGCCTGCGAACCCCGTTCGGGCGAGTGCACGAAGGCTCGGACGGGGCTAGTGGGGCCTGGTGCAACATCCTTTGTCACATTCCAACGGTTAACGCACCATTTTATAGGTATAGATTAAATACACCTAATAAGGAGTACTCATGACTGAATTATCGTATTACCAGTTTATTATTTCTACCCTTTCCCGAAAACATACAACTCCCCAAAGTTTAAAAAAAAAATATAAGGTAGCATGTTAAGTGTGTTCTGTCAAGATGTTTGCAAGTTCTGCATGTATTACACCATTTTCCTGTGTAGGAATATATAAAATACACATCAAATGTGCTAAAGAGTAGAATCACATAAGGAGCCAGCTTTTATTTAACTAGGTGGATTCCTTAGTACAATATTATTAAAGCAAATGTTCTTCTGATACATATGAGTGTTAGTATGTCAGAGATTGAATTTGGTTTTGACAAAGAAATTCTGCTCTGAGCTTCTGTTTTTGTTCTTCTGGGGAAAAAATCTAAGCAGAAGTGAAGTTGAAGAAGAGGATGATGCCATTCACATGGGAAATGCCATTATGACATTTTATGCTGCTTTGATCGACCTTCTAGGACGTTGTGCACCAGAAATGCATGTAGGTTTTGTTGTTCACTATTATTACCTTTGTTAACATAACACATGCTCTTTCTAAATGAATAATGTAAACCAGAAGATTTTAATAACTTTTCCTTTATTTCAATTTCAATACTTCTGGATTCCTGGTACCATCCAATTACAAAACAGATATATGTCAGCAGCCTTGGGGTAACCATACCTTTTACTGGGTTTGGTCATTCCTGAGGAAAATAAATGGGGAAGTCATCACAATGAAGCCTCAATGAAATGAAATGTTGGCAGAGAAAGAGGTAATAGAATGAGAAACTGGAAGAAGAGGAAGGCAGAAGAGACAGATAGATATAAAAATGGTAAAGAGAATCATTTCATTGTATGCATAGATTCACACTAACTTACTTGCAAGAATGGAAGGGGAGCCAGTCCATAAAAATCAATTGAGAAATCAAGTATTGTAATGTAGCTGGAAATGAACATCAATAAGTTCACTCCCAGACTTCCCAAACAAAACTCCTCCATAGAAACAGATTGAGAGTTTGACTGATTTTTCTTTTTGGCCCGCTGCTAAGTATCCCTGTCTGTAGTCCATGTAGATTGTTAGTTCACATTCAAATAGAGCTGTGGACCATGTTATCTGAGGTGACAACTCTGAGATATATGCAGTGGGTAGTAACGTAAAAATAGATGACGGACAAACCCTTTCCTATATTTTGGGCAAGTCTTATTTTTATTACTTCTGTAAGTGATGCAGCACAATTCTAGATACACTGGAGATGATTTGGAGATCTCTTTTGGTATATAGTTTAGGATGCTGCACTGAATTGGTGCATCACTATTTCACTATGTCACTTTATTTAACAAAAAAAAGATTCTGTCATTGCTTGCAGAATGATGGCTGCTTAAAAAGATGGAGAAAGGAGTATCAATCATCAAAGGGGAGACAAATTGAAGCAATCCTAAAGCCAGTGTATTCCCTCATCTCTAGTGTGGACAGAAGGATTGCTCAAGTGAGAGATAAAATATAGCACAATACAGATAAGAAGCTTTTCAGCACAAAACAGACTACTCCCTAGTCACCTATGTAGATAGCAGCTGGAGAAGAATGAAAGAAAACTGACCCTCAATGATTCTGATATTTCTGACGCTTTATCAGTCAAAAGGACTTGCTATATCCTTAAATAAATCAAGTTTGAACTGTTAAAGTGTAAGGCTTGTTATAGCATAAAGGAAACAAAACATTGTTGTCTTTTACACTGCACATGTACAACATCAATATCAAACTTTATGAATTTTATTTTATGTACCTTGATGTTGCCCACAGTGTGTTAGCTTTTTATTCTGAAAATACAGTGAACCTCCGCTTTAAGAAATTAATCTGTTCCATGGGGTTTTCCTTATAGTAATTTGTCCTTAAAGCAAAGTGTAGTTTCCCATAGGAATGCATTGCAAACCAAATATTGTGTTTCTATCATGCATGGTATGATCAGAAAAAAATTTGAACAGTTATCTGTTCAAAACTGTATCAAATCAACTTCTTTATTACAGCCCAAGGCCAGTCTTACAATATCACAAAATCAAGGTGCTTGACACAAGTGAGGCAACCTAATAAAACTATCACAAAATCACGAACACTAGATTATTTATACAATAGCAACATGCAACCAGAATTTCAAGAGTTGTTATTTCTATGTCCTGTAAACATATTCTATGATAGTCAAGTTGTAATCTGAAAGCATTTTCCTTATTCCTGTGATTTTATCTTGCCATTACGAATACAAGTTACATACCATGAGAATCTAGCAACCGCTATCATCGTGTCTTGCCCTTCACCCGATAAAAGAATATTCAGTGTGCTGACTTTATTGTTAAACTTCAAGTTCGGGAAAACACTAAAAAGGTCTCTCTTGGGTTTATTATATAGGGGACACTCTAGCAGAACATGCTCAGAGGTTTCTATCATATTTAACTGACATGGACATAAATGCTCGAGCACTGGGACTTTCTTAAAGAAATCCTCCCTGTAAGAGGAGGGAAGCATGTTATACCGAATAAATGTGACGGAATGTCTATGATCCGAATTTCTTATTAAAGACAAGTATGCTAAGGGCCTAGCAACATTGAAAGTTGATCTATCAAACAATGGGGAAACTAGTTTACTTAAATCATTTTGGCGATGTATGTCAAGAATTCTTTGTTTTATTAACTCTCTAGCATGAATAGATCCTAAGGAAAGAACATAAGGTTTTGAAATGCCATAAATGGTTAGTGTCCTTTCAAGAGAGCTAATCCATGGTGGCATCCAAGGGTTGGACATCACTAGTTTGAGTAAGCCAAATGGGGCAAAAAGAATTCTTATCCAATAATTAGCCACATTTACTAACAGTCTCGCTCTGACTGTATACATTCCTGTTTCTTATCTCAAAGCCGCATTGGAAATATTGCAAGGGGACTGCATAATTGTCCTCAGAAACTTTTATTGCGTGACCTCAAGCGGATTTATATTTGAGTCAAAATACAGAGGGGATCCATACAACATTTGGGCAAGCGACTTCACTGAAAAAAGTCTAAGGGCCGCAACTACATTATGCCCACCTTTCCTCTGAAGGAAGTTTTGTATAGCGACCACACTTTTTTTTGCTTTAGAAGCTAAATACATTGTATGTGACTTCCTGCACCCATTAGCCTGAAATATCACTCCAAAGTAGCTGTAATGAAGGACCTGCTCTAGTACCTGATGGTTTAAATGCCATCAATGTATTTTTGGGCTTTCTGGCAAAAGCCATTATTTTTGCTTTTGAATAATTGAACACAAGTTGGTTTTGAGAGCAATACTTAGCAAGTGAACGCAGGGCCCTGTGTAACCCCACCTGTGTTCTTGAAAGCAGAACTACATCATCTGCATAAAGTAGGTTTAGGACATGTTTTCTGTCTAATTTGGGTGGATGGTGATCCCTGCATTGTAAGTACTCGATGATATCATTGATGTATATACTCGATGATATCATTGATGTATATATTGAATAAGGTTGGTGCTAAGACACAGCCCTGTCTAACTCCCCGACTTGTTTTTATAGAGTTTGACAGATGTCCCTGCTCACTGCACTTCACCCTTATACTTGTGCTGCCATGAATCGCCTTTATAAGAAACAATCATTGGTCAATGGATGCTTTTTCCAGTTTCTCCCATAGTAGAACTCTTGAGACAGTATCAAAAGCACATTTCAAATCAACAAATGCTGCATATAAAGATACAGAGGAATTTGAAGAATATTTGTTAATAAAGTAATCAAGGACTACACAATGATCAAGCACAGAGCAGCCTCCTCTAAACCCACCTTGTTCATCAGCTAATAACTTAGTATCCTCGACCCAATCTTGGAGCTTCCCTAGAAGATGGCTTGCATAAAGTTTACTAAGGATGCTCAGGAGGCTGATCGGCCTATAGTTGGCAGGGTCACCACAACTTCCCTTTTTGTGAATTGGACAGATGACTGATACCTCCCAGCTCTTAGGGAACTGTCCTGTGTTGTCAATTATAGTAAACAGTCTTGTCAGGACTGGGGCCCACCACTCCGAATTTGATTTAATCAGGTCTGGGGGTATTTGATCAAGGCTGGCAGCTTTCCCGGATCTTAATCTACTTATTAATGATTTTACCTCACAGATCGATACTGCATTCCATGGGGGGGGAGTTATTGCTACTGGCTGTATACCCACTGGATGTATCACTTGTACCCAAAGCCAAATATAATTCATCAAAATGTTTCTCCCAAATTTTTGGGAGTATAAACTGTATAAACGTGGTGAAAAATTCCAAAGTGCATTTTATAATGAGTTTTGAACAGAAAAAAATGGTTTCTTTGGCTTATTTCTGAACTTGAGAACATTAAATTAGTTTTCAATGCATTCCTATGGTAAACTGCGCTTTGCACCCTCTAGTGGCCATCTCTTGTAATGACCCACCAGTCAGCTGTTTGCCCCCATCACCACCCTGCCGCTTCTAAGCTGGCAAAAAGTGGCAAAAATCTGAAAAAATGGCGTGAATGCATCTGCCGCTGTGCACCAAGCACTGGGAGCAACCACAGCTGTGTCCACTGTCAGAAAACCTGTCTGTATAGCAATTTTTTTCCTTGAAGCAGACCATCATTTCCTATGGATTTCTTTTCCTGAAGTGAGTTTTCCATTATGCAAGCTGTCCGTAAAGCGGGGGTTCACTGTACTATTAGTTCATGTATATATACAGTACATACATTCATGAGCCATGAATAAATAGTGATTTCTTGAACATTTCCTCAGATGGCGTTTTCCACGTTTGGACTATAATTCTCATCATGCTCAGGTAGCATGTCTGGTATGATCAAAACATCTGGAAAACCTCATATTGAAAGCAGCTCTAGAATCTTCTCTCCTTCCTTTTCCACCCTTCTCTTGTAATGGAGGCTGGATGTGTTCATGGCTGCACTGATTTTGTAGCAGATTTAAAAAATAATGTTGTATTGCATCCAAATCAGTCTACAAGGTTATATTATATAAATTACACAAATATGACTCTGCATTTTGACTCTGCATGTGCTCTTAAGCAGAGCTGCTGCTGAGGAGAGCCAAACAAAGGAAGTGAGCACTGGTAAGTTTTGCAGTTGGAGTAGAGCTGCTTTAGAGGCCTCTACTAATTTAAATTGATAATTTAAACTGCTGAGAGCCACCTCTGTTCAAACAGAGGAAGCAGTTTGAAGCTTCCAGAAGCAGGGGGGCAGGGCCACACCAGGCCCTTCCCTGAACTGTGACTCATAGGGGTGGAGCCACACTAGCCTTTAAAAGCTCTGAGCTCTTTCAGAGTCAGCCATTTTGACTCTGCATGTGCTCTTAAGCAGAGCTGCTGCTGAGGAGAGCCAAACTAACGGCGCGCGAGATTACAAACTAGGAACATAAGAAGAATATAGTCTTACTAGGTAGAAAGGTAGTAAACGTGTACATTTTTGAGGCCCAGAATACTGCACTTGTTAAAATGGATTCTGAGGGAACAGCTGTAGTTACCTGCAATTCTTGTGCCATGTTTGTGTTCTTGCCAAAGCACATGGAGAACTACACTTGCAGCAAGTGCAAGCTGGTTGCACTACTAGAAGAGAAGGTCCAGCAGCTAGAGGCCCGCATATCTAACCACCAACAAATTAAGGAGCTTGAGCTGTTCTTGGACAGAGCGGAGCAGACTATGCTGGACAAAGAAGAGACAGGGCACAGTTCTGAGGGAGAAGGCCCTTCACTAACTCAGGAGGGAGATGGTTGGAGGAATGTGACTCAAAGGAGGAGAAGAGTAGGGGATCACTCTGAGAGTCTGAAATTACAGAATAAATTTGAGGCTCTTTCCCTTATCACACCTGACGAGGAACACACAGAGGAACAGCTGGTTCCACCTGATGATCTCTCCTTCATCACACTTGATGAGATCCAGGAAGATGAACATCAGGAACAAACTGAGGTTCTCTCCCTTAATATGGTTGATGAGGTGCATGTAGATGAACAGATTGCAGGAGAGAGGCTCCTTGTACTAGGCGATTCAATAATTAGAAATACAGAGAAATGGATTTGTGATGCACATGATAACCGTATGGTGACTTGCCTGCCAGGTGCAAAAGTTGCAGACATCACAAGAAATCTAGATAGATTGTTAGAGAGAACTGGGAACGAGCCAGTTGTCATGGTACACGTTGGTACTAATGATGTTGGGAAGGCCAAGCGGTCTGTCCTGGAAGCCAAATTTAGGTTGTTAGGAAGAAGATTGAAGTCCCGGACTTCCAAGGTAGCATTTTCAGAAGTGCTGCCTGTCCCTCGCGCAGGACCTACCAGGCAGGCAGAGCTCAGAAGCCTCAATGCGTGGATGAGGCGGTGGTGTCGAGAGGAGGGCTTCAGATTTGTCAGGAACTGGAGAACATTTTGGGACAAGCCAAATCTGTTCAGGAGGGATGGGTTGCATTTAAACCATGATGGGACCAGATTGCTGGCACTCAACATCAAAAAGGCTGCAGAGCAGCTTTTAAACTGATAACTGGGGGAAAGCCGACAGGAGCTGGGCAGCATCCGGTTCGGGAAAGTGTGTACTTGAGTAGTGAGGAGGATGCAAAAATTACTGAGCAGAGCAAGGAGCTAGTCACTAGCATTCTAGCAGAAGGATGCAAGAGGCAGTCTAACAATGCAACTGGACACAAAAGACTGTGTCAGAAATGCATATATAAATGCTTGTATACAAATGCCAGAAGCCTCCGGAACAAAATAGGGGAGCTGGAATACTTAGCAATAGATAAGAATATTGATATTATTGGTATCACTGAAACCTGGTGGACGGATGATAACCAATGGGATACAGTTATCCCAGGCTACAAACTGTACAGGAAGGATAGGAAGGGGCAAACAGGAGGTGGTGTAGCCTTGTATGTCAAAGAAGTGATAAAATCTTATGAATTGGAATATCTAGGTGATTTAGAGTCACCATTAGAAGCTCTGTGGGTAAGAGTACCAGGCCACAAGGATGGTCTAACAGTAGGCATATACTATCGGCCTCCGACCCAAACTCTTGAGGGAGACTGGCAGTTGGAGAATGTTGTAAAGGAGGCATCCAGGAAGGGAAGCCTGGTTATAATGGGGGACTTCAATTACCCTCACATAGACTGGGTGAACTGTTGTTCAGCACATGATAAAGAGATAAAGTTCCTAGATATGCTCAATGATTGTTCCCTGGGACAGATGGTTGAAGACCCAACTAGAGGTACAAGAATCCTTGACTTGATCCTGAGTAATACTCAGGATCTGGTGCAAGATGTTAATGTGACTGATCCAATAGGGAACAGTGACCACAACTCAATTATGTTTAACTTGAACATAGACCGCAAGTCACTGATAAAATCTAACACAGAGACCTTAAATTTTCAAAAAGGAAATTTCCCAAAGTTGAGGAAACTAGTAAAAAAGAAGCTGAAAGGGAAAATTGAGAGAGTCCAAACACTCCAAGAGGCATGGAGGCTGTTTACAAAAACAATAACAGAGGCTCAATTGGAATGCATACCCAAAAGGAAAAAGGGCACTGCCAGGTCCAAGAGGACTCCAATGTGGCTTACAGGAGCTGTTCGGGAAGTGATCAAGAGCAAGAAAAGCTCATTTAGAAGATGGAAGGCTTGTCCAAATGAGGACAGCAGGCAGAAACATAAATTCTGGCAGAACAAATGCAAGGCAACAATCAGGAAAGCAAAGCAAGACTTTGAGGAGCGTATAGCTAAAAATACTCAGAGGAATAACAAAGACTTCTTTAAGTACATTAGAAGTAAGAACCCAACTAGGAAGGCCATTGGACCATTAGATGACAATGGAAGGCAAGGGGTTATTAAAGAGGAAACAGAGATTGCAGAGAGACTCAATGAATTCTTTGCTTCAGTATTCACTGAAGAAGATAGAGACCACATGCCCAAAACAGAACCTATCTTCGTAGGGAGGGAAACCGAAGAATTAAGCAAGATAGAAATAACCAGGGAGGAGGTCCTTGCATGTCTTGTTAAACTAAACACTAACAAATCACCAGGACCAGATGGCATCCATCCACGAGTTCTCAGGGAACTTAAAGATGAAATTGCTGATCTCCTAGCCAAAATATATAATATTTCCCTCAAATCAGGGTTTGTGCCTGATGACTGGAAGGTAGCGAATGTAACACCAATTTTCAAAAAAGGATCCAGGGGTGATCCAGGAAATTACCGGCCTGTCAGTTTGACATGTGTCCCAGGTAAAGTGATGGAAACCATCCTAAAAGATAGAATTAATAGGTACATAGAAGAGGAGGCGCTGCTAAAGGAGAGCCAACATGGCTTTTGCAAGGGCAAATCATGCCTCACTAATCTGTTGGAATTTTTTGAGAGTGTCAACAAGCATGTGTATAAGGGGGATCCAGTTGACATTGTTTATCTGGACTTTCAGAAGGCTTTTGACAAGGTCCCACACCAAAGGCTCTTGAATAAATTTACCAGTCATGGAATAAAGGGACAGGTCTTGTCCTGGATTAGCAACTGGCTAAGGGACAGGAAACAGAGGGTAGCACTAAATGGACTCTTCTCCAAGTGGAGGGAAGTAAAGAGTGGGGTCCCCCAAGGTTCAGTACTGGGACCCCTGCTTTTCAACCTCTTCATAAATGATCTAGAGGTAGGAGTAAAAAGCAAGGTAGCCAAATTTGCTGACGATACTAAATTATACAGGGTAGTGAAAACTGTGAGAGATTGTGAAGAGCTCCAGAGGGATCTCTTGACACTGGGGGAGTGGGCAAAACAGTGGCAAATGAGCTTCAACATCAGTAAGTGCAGAGTGATGCATGTTGGGGCAAAAAACCCCAATTACATTTATAAACTGATGGGGTCTGAACTCTCT
Organism: Bradypodion pumilum; assembly: GCA_035047305.1. Lineage (NCBI taxonomy): Eukaryota > Metazoa > Chordata > Lepidosauria > Squamata > Chamaeleonidae > Bradypodion > Bradypodion pumilum. The sequence goes on along the minus strand of JAWDJD010000001.1, from coordinate 80,811,747 downwards.
GCGACAAACCAGGAAAGGGACCTTGGTGTCCTGGTGGACAGCTCAATGAAGGTGTCAACCCAGTGTGCCTCAGCAGTGAAAAAAGCAAACTCAATGTTAGGGATCATTAGGAAGGGTATAGAAAATAAGTCAGCAAGTGTCATTTTGCCTCTTTATAAATCTATGGTGAGGCCCCATCTGGAATACTGTGTACAGTTCTGGTCGCCATACCTCCAGAAGGATATTATGGAGTTGGAGAAAGTACAGAGGAGGGCAACCAGAATGATTAGGGGACTGGAACACCTTCCTTACCATCTGAGGCTGCAACGGTTGGGCCTTTTCACTCTTGAACGACGGCGTCTAAGAGGTGACCTGATTGAAGTTTATAAAATCATGCACGGTGTGGACAAAGTGGATAAGGAAAAACTGTTTTCCCTATCGCACAACACTAGAACTAGGGGACACTCCATGAAACTTTTGGGTACTAGTTCTCAAACAAATAAGAGAAAGTACTTTTTCACCCAGAGGATTACTGGTCTATGGAACTCCCTGCCAGAAGAAGTGGTGACAGCTGTCAGTCTTGACAGCTTTAAGAAAGGATTAGACAAGTTCATGGAGGACAAGGCTATCAATGGCTATAATTATGGCTACCTAAGGACAACCTCCGGGTTGGAGAGATAGGCAGGATATCTCTCAATGCCATTTCCAGGGAATCCTAAGCAGGTGAAGGCATCTCCTTGGGAATACCCTGAAGGAAATGGTGAGCCACTGTGTGAGACAGAATGCTGGACTGGATGGGCTGTGGCCTGTTCCAGCAAGGCTGTTCTTATGTTCTTATGTTCTTATGAAGCATATCAATATGAATGCAGAATATGAATAATATGTTCATGTTATTATGAATAGTTTCTGACACCAATCATATAACAAATACTGTACTTTTATTATTTGTTTGTTAGTTAATCCATGCTGGTAAAGGAGAAGCCATTAGAATCAGATCTATTCTGAGGTCTTTGATTCCTCTGGAGGATTTGGTGGGTGTAATTAGTATTCCTTTTCACATGCCAACAATTGCAAAAGGTAAGAAAAGCATTGAAATACCATTTTTGTTCCTGACATTAAAAAGAATATTAAGCAAGAGATATTTAGAATATTGTTTTTAATTTTCAAGTATATTGATTTTTCTAAATGTTATATAAGCTAGAATATCCCTTTTTGGCTCGTCTGAGGCTTCCCTCCTGTAACCAAAGTTAATGTTAATGTTATGCTAATTTCATATTTGTTTTTAAGATAGCAAAATGGCACAGCAGTGGGCAATATTGCCAAATGTTCTTAATGGATTTTAAATTGTTTTTATATTGTTTTTAACTTGTTTCATTGTATGGCCAGTGAGGAGCTCGCTGGCCTATGTACACCGCCCAGAGTTCACTGGATTAGGGCGGTATATAAATCTATTAAAATAAATAAATAAATGCCTCCACACTGAAATGAACCTGCAGTGGCTCAAGTTGCTAAGACGCTGACTGGGAAGCGGAAGGTCAGCAGTTCGATTCCCGAGTACTGCAGGACGGAAATGAGCTCCCGTCTTCATCCTAGCTCCTGCCAACCTAGCAGTTCGAAAGCAAGAAATTGCAAGTAGATAAATAGGGACCACTTCGGTGGGAAGGAAACAGCGTTCCGTGCGCTCCGGTGTCTAGTCATGCCTGCCACATGACCACGGAAATGTCTGCAGAAGCAGACAGCGCTGGCTCTTCGGCTTAGAAACAGAGATGAGCACTGCACCCTAGAGTCGGATACGACTGGCTTTCGAGCAAGGGAAACCTTTACCTTTACCTTTAGACTCCATTTGAGACCTGATTTTATTTGGTATAAAATGCCATTTTAACCCTAACAGTTATAGTAAAGTAAGATATAACTCTCATACAGTGGTTAGGATATAGTAAGCTGAATATTTTAATTGCAAAGTTTTCTTATTATTCAGTAATAGAAATCCACTTATATCTCAGAGTACCATTGGTCTTGATGTCAATTGCCTGATATCTTTTGTTATTGTTGTTCAGTTGCACAATTGTGCCCAACCCTTTGTGACCCCATGGACCACTGCATGCCAGGCTCCTCTGTCATTTGCCATCCTCCATAGTCTGCCCAGATCTACACCCACTGCGTCAATGCCATCTAGCCATCTCATCCTCTCCTGCCTTTACACATCATTTACTAACATAATAGTATAGGCATCAGTGTAATTTGGAGAAAGTGCTTTTTTTTGCAGGAAGTAGCATTTTCATGTAATTTACATTTATGGAGAAACTCTGCCGGTAATTTTTCTTTCCTTTAGATGGTACTGTGGTGGAACCTGATATGTCAGAGCGGTTTTGCCCAGATCACAAGGCAGCCATGGTATTGTTCCTTGACAGGGTCTATGGAATTGAAGACCAAGATTTTCTTCTACATCTGCTAGAAGTTGGCTTTCTGCCGGATCTTCGTGCTGCTGCTTCATTAGATACGGTAAAAAGCAACTTTTAAGTGCTGGTTTCTCTCTTTGATCAAGACCTGTACTGTGCATATACTTTGATTTCTTTTATAAGACTTGAAGGAGAGGAAATCAGATTCAGAGGACTTTTGGGAAACAATTGTTTTTTTTTAAAAGGCAACACCATAGGTTTGTCTTTTTAAAACGAAACAACATATAGCTGTGTCATGAGTCATGGAAATGGGGTAGGGAGGATTATTGGAAAGATACAAATTAATACTTGCACAAGTGGGAGTTGCAGATCCCAGATGTAACAGTTTGGAAGTTGATACTAGTTTTGCCCCATAGTTGTTACTTGAACAGAAATGAAATTGTATTAAAATAAAAGGAGGAAGAATCCCAGTTTATTATTTGACTTTTTACCTATAACACTATTCTGAAAACAACATGCATAACAATGGGTTGCAACCAGAACATTGTTTTATTGCTAATAGCACCACTTGAGCAGGATTCTTTATCGAATTTATCACTGGCATAAAGAAGGAGGAAGTCATTTGCTTGCCTTGGTAGAGCCATGTTAAAATTAGTAGTTTATATATATACTGGATGAATTGGCATGGGTGGGCTGGATCCCGTAGTTTGGGAGCCCCTTGGGCCGTAGTTTGGGAGGCCTTACTTTATGCAGAGAAAATGGCAGCTTAAAATCTATCTCATCCTGTTGCAAAACAGATTGCAAGGCATGTTTTACTTCCTCTTCTGGTGGGAGTAAACACATCAGTGACCTGCTGAACCATGTGACTAGCCCATGGCCTGAAAAGATTAGGCACCCCTGGTCTAACTGCTGGGCAGAAAAGGCTGGTCACAAAAAAGGCAAAATAAAAGGCTCTAGTAGATAAAGGCTCTAGTGCAGATGAAGCCACTGTTGACCAGTTCTATGAGGACCTACAACACCTCATAGAACAGACACCAAGAAATGATGTCCACATTATCTTAGGAGATTGGAATGCCAAAGTAGGAAATCAAAAAGTAATTGGAATTACAGGCAAGTTCGGTCTTGGAACACAGAATGAGGCAGGGCAAAGATTGATAGAGTTCTGCCAAGAGAATGCACTAGTCAGAGCAAACACCCTCTTCCAGCAACACAAGAGGCATCACCAGATGGCCAGCATTGAAATCAGATTGATTACATACTCTGCAGTCAAAGATGGAGAACCTCCATTCAGTCAGCGAAAACAAGACCTGGAGCAGATTGTGGCTCAGATCACAACCTACTGATCGCAAAATTCAGGCTTAGACTAAAGAAAATGGGGAAAACAATTAGAACAGACAGATATGACCTACACAACATCCCTAAAGAATACACGGTGGAGGTCATGAACAGATTTAATGTCCTGTACCTGATAGACAGAGTACCAGAAGAATTATGGACAGAGACGCGGGACATCATGCAGGAGGCAGCAAGCGAAACCATACCAAAAGAAAAGAAGCGTAAGAAAGCAAAGTGGTTGTCTGACGAGGCTCTTAAAATAGTAGAGGAAAGAAGGAATGCAAAAGTCCAAGGAGAAAGGAAAAAATACAACCACCTGAATACAGAATTTCAAAGAAAAGCAAGGAGAGATAAGGAAAAATACCTGAATGAACAGTGCAAAGAAATGGAGGAAAACAACAAAAGAGGCAGGAATAGAGATCTTTTCAAAAAAATTGAGGAAATCAAGGGAACATTTAAAGCAAAAATGAACATGATAAGGGACAAAGATGGAAAAGAGTTAGCTGAAGCAGAAGAGATCAAAAAAAGATGGCAAGAGTACACAGAGGAACTCTACAAAAAGGACCTCAACACTCCTGATAATAACAATAATGAGAAATTTGAACTTGAACCAGACATTCTGGAGAGTGAAGTCTGAAAGGCCCTAAAAAGCACTGCAAACAATAAAGCTAGTGGAAATGATGGCATCCCAGTTGAATTTTTCAAAGCCCTAAAAGATGATGGAATCAAACTATTGCATTCAATATGCCAGCAAATTTGGAAAACAAAACAGTGGCCACAGGATTGGAAAAGATAAGTGTACGTTCCAATCCCCAAAAAAGGCAATGCCAAAGAATGCTCAAATTACCGAACAATTACGCTCACCCCACATGCCAGCAAGGTGATGCTCAAGATAATACAGGATAGACTTCAACAACATGTGGAGAGAGAACTACCAGAGGTGCAGGCCGGTTTCAGAAGAGGCAGGGGGACTAGAGATCACATTGCCAACATACGTTGGATCATGGAGAAAACAAAAGAATACCAGAAACAAGTCTACTTTTGTTTTATTGACTACTCCATGGCTTTTGACTGTGTGGACCACAACAAAATGTGGTAAGTAATTAAAGAGATGGGAATACCAGAACGCCTCATATGCCTCATGAGAAATCTGTACATGACCCAAGAAGCAACAGTTAGGACAGAACACAGAATGACAGAGTGGTTTGGAATAGGAAAAGGAGTAAGACAAGGCTGCATTTTATCACCCTGCTTATTCAATCTATGCACAGAGCACATAATGCGCAATGCAGGGATTGAGGAATCACAATATGGGATCAAAATTGCTGGGAGAAACATCAACAATTTGAGATATGCAGACGATACCACCCTAATGGCAGAAAGTGAGGAAGACCTAAAGAACCTCTTGATTGGATTGAAGGAGGATTGTGCAAAAGCTGGCTTGAGACTCAATATCAAGAAAACCAAGATAATGGCAACAGGCCCCATCAGTCCCTGGAAAATAGATGGAGAAGAAGTAGAAGCAGTGACAGATTTTACATTCTTGGGATCCAAGATCACTGCAGATGGCGACTGTAGCCATGAAATAAAAAGACGACTGATTATGGGGAGACAAGCTATGAGAAACCTGGGGAATATAGTGAAAAGCAGAGACATCACCTTGAAAACAAAAATTCGCATAGTCAAAGCAATGGTATTCCCAGCGGTAATGTATGGGTGTGAGAGCTGGACCATTAGGAAGGCTGAGCGCAGAAGAATAGATGCCTTTGAGATGTGGTGTTGGAGGAGAGTCCTGAGAGTCCCTTGGACAGCAAAGAAAACAAATAGGTCAATACTGGAAGAAATCAATCCTGACTGTTCATTGGAGGGACAAATAGTGAAGATGAAGCTAAAGTACTTTGGACATCAAATGAGAAGGGAGGACTCACTTGAGAAGGCCTTGATGCTGGGAAAGGTGGAAGGTAAGAGAAGAAGGGGGCGTCCAAAGATGAGATGGATAGATGGTATTGTGGACACAATGGTTACAGAACTGGGAGCGCTCAGGAGAATGGTGGAGGATAGAGGTGCCTGGAGGAAAATAGTCCATGGGGTCGCAAAGGGCCGGAATCGACTGTGCAACTGAACAACAAGTAGATAAATACAAGGATGCTCCATGGCTGTGGGAGGAAGAAATCACACAGTGCCATAATTCATATGTGGGGATGCCTTTTGTTATAGTCCAAGGTAGAATCAAAGGCTTACACTCCCTTAATCATATGGTGACACTTTTTGGTTGAAAAAGAGAAAAAGAAACCCAACCAGCTTCCTCCCAGATGAAAATGTAGCAGTTTTGAACACTTGAGACATCTTGGAAGGAGTGTTTTCTTTTACAAAAGTATGTTCTTAAATTAAGGTAACAATTTCAAGTTGGCTCTAGGAGTCCAATGCAAATCTTGGACCATATCTGGCACACCTGATCTTAGGGAAGGGATGTAGGTGAGAATAGGAGAAGGTAAAAAACCTTCTTGCCAATTAGATAGAAAGCAAACAATGTAGAGTGTGCAGAATGCAATAAACAATTAATGAGACAAATGGATTTTGAACAGTGAAATGGAATATAATACAGTAGACCCTTGCATAACGACATTACTTGGTTCCCCTAGTAGCATTGCTAAGCAGTTTTTGTTGTTATGCGGGTTTCTGTGGAGTTTCCCACATAATGACGTTTTTGTCTGGATAATGACAGTTATTTTAGTGTTGTTGTCCGGACAACGACACTAAAAATATTGTTATGCAGGAGAACACGTGGTGCATAACAATGTGTTGTTAAGCAAAAATGATGCTATCCGAACGTGTTGTTATGTGAGGGTTGACTGTATAATAAATATTGCATAGACATGAAACTCATTTATCTCTGTGAAAAAACTCTCCTAATTTCTTATTTGAAAGCAAATATAATGTAATTATGTTACCTTGTATGCACCAAAATCTGAATAGCTTTACAATTTATTTTATAGGTTGCTCTGAGTGCTACAGATATGGCCTTGGCTCTCAATCGATACCTCTGCACTGCTGTTTTGCCTTTATTAACTAGATGTGCTCCTCTTTTTGCTGGCACGGAACACCATGCTTCCCTTATAGATTCCTTGCTACATACTGTATACCGACTCTCCAAGGGCTGCTCTCTTACCAAAGCTCAGCGGGACTCTATTGAAGAGTGCCTACTCTCCATTTGTGGGTAAGGGCATACACCCAGATTAGAAAATGAACCGCTGTGTCATGTATGTAGAGGAACATTACTGGTGATAAAGTAATAAAGAATACCTATACATCACCTCCCTGTGAATATATTGTGGATGTATTGAAATTATAATTATGCCTCTATGGGAGTGAGCCCCATTGAATTGAATGAATATACACAGGAGTTAACTGGATTTTATGGATCCCTTAATATTGTAGGCAGTAAAAAATTGGCAAAAGCAATAATCACCATAGCTATCCATAGTCAGCATAATGTGATATGCACACACACACATGTGCATGCGCGCGCGCACACACGCACACACACACACACACACACGTGTGTATATATTGGTTTCAGTGTGTACAGTTTTTACAAAACTCTCATTAGTGTGATCACAGTTATAGGTACATAAACCCATTTTATTCATAATCAAACTTTTCTTTCTAATTATAGTCAACTGAGGCCTTCAATGATGCAACATTTGTTGAGAAGATTAGTTTTTGATATTCCTCTGTTAAATGAACATGCAAAGATGCCTCTTAAAGTGAGTATGGCCTTTTATCTTACCTTTCAGAGTATACTGCTGATTCCACTTGCCTTCAAAAGCATGAGAATGCAGCCATATGTGTTGTGATAGTAATAGCCATAAGAGGAGACTACTTAGAATATCATATGCAGAACAGCAAAATATCTGCCAGTGCAAGCATGAATATGCTTAGGTGATCCTATAATGCAACAAGATTCTTATGTTAAATCCTTAATGTCTTCTTCTTTTGCATCCAGACCAAACTTTGGACTGCCAAAATGAAGCCACTTTCTTGGCTTTGTTGTTGGCCAAACTGAAGTCCTCAATGGTACATGTTTCTGGCAATAATCAACAGATGAATAAATTAGCTGGGTTCTGTATCTCTCCACATTCACACTGTGTGTTGTTGTTGGCCAGTGGCCCCCACTTGAGCATGTTGGTCTTGCATTTAGGGACTCCATACTTCAGCCTATTCAGGGTCCTCCAAGTGACAGAGGGTAGATTGAGTTCCTCAGCTATATCCTCCTTTAATGTTATTCCTTGTCCCATGAGCTCCTTCCTCCATCTTCTAATTTGGTTTTGCTCTTGTGTACCCTCAAGAATGTTTGTTCTTGCCATAAAGCTCTTCCTGGATCTGAGCCGGAGGACTTGAGGCATATATCCATTTACAGGAAGTTCAGGGTCATTCTCTTGCTTTGATCTCTTGGCATTTGCTACTACTTATCTCCTGATCTTAGGTGGAGTGATACCAACAAGAGGATATATTTTCTCAACTGGTGTATGTTTGAGGCATCCTGTCACTATATGCTTTGCTTCATTAACAGCAATGTTTAATCTTTAATGTGCTATGCAGCAATCTGTTGGAAAAAGCTAAAGCAGCTGTGCCTCTGTAATTTAAAATGACCACAGCCATTCCCCATACTGTTTGCTGTACTTTCTCAAAAACTAATATCCCCCCCTCCAGTTGCTGACAAATCATTATGAAAGATGTTGGAAGTACTACTGTTTACCAGGAGGATGGGGAAACTTTGGTGCTGCTTCTGAAGAGGAACTTCACTTGTCCAGAAAGTTGTTCTGGGGTATTTTTGATGCTTTATCACAAAAGGTAATGTTTTTAAAATTAACTTCTTTATTAATACGGTTATTATTTTACTTACAACATTTGTAAGATACCACATAAAAAAGGAATAAATAAAAAATGAGGTTACAATTAAAAACACTTGTATTAGAAAATAAAATGTGGGATACCATTTTTAAAAGTGATGTAAGGAATGGCAGTGAATCAGAAGTAAGTGATCATGCATACTCTAAATAGATTTCAAATAAATCTATACTGATTGGTGTTTTGGGATTACAAGTCCTAGAATTCTTAAATTTATGAATCTTGGAATCCAAAAAGATAAATCCACACACCTGAAATAACATTTTGGTACAGTTATAGAGAAGGGCTGCTATTTACATAAGGCAAGTTCTGGTTTGTGTTTACTTGTTTATTAATGTCCAAAATTCCAAAATCTGTCAAATTATACTTAAACCTTATACTGATCTATTTTATCTTGGACTTAATCATTCTAATAGTGTGTGAATAATGTTTGATGAACATTGTGTGAACAAACTCCCAGTCAGGCCAGGCTATCCTGCTATGGTAATAGAGTACACCATACTGCCAGTGATTTAACTAATTTAACAATCCCGAGGACATGGGTGGCTAAAACAACCAGGAAGGGTGATGGTCCCCAAGTGGATTAAATCCAGCTTGAATCCTTCTTGATGGAGGGCAGCAGCTTTATCAATACCGGCCTGGGGCTGTTTGCATGCCAAAAGGGCTCAGGACCAGAAAGTGACTCACGGAACTGGGTAAGTGGTATGGGTGTCATGCTGCGACGTGGAAGGCAGATGGAAGGCCATTTCATTATATTCTCAGGACAGTCTTCATGGCTGATAGCCATGATAATCACCAATATTTGGAATTGGATATGGCAAAATAAGTGTGTAACTAATGCAAGCGCGGCGCCAAAATGGCCGCCGCGCCCTTTGCTGGCCCCCCCATCGGACGAAGGCATCCGGGTAGTTAGGGGGCGTGGCCAGCTCCCTTATAAAAGGGGTGGCCATGAGGCAGCCGAGCTGCCATTTTGTGAAGCGACGGAGCGGAGAAGTTTTTCCCTCTTACCTCCGTCGCTTTTGGCTTTTACCGGGAAGCCTTTTGGCTGCTGAATTCTCTCGTTTCGGCTTCCCATCGATTGGCTGAGAGGCCCGCGAAGAAGAAGGCGGCTGCGAGCGCGTCTCGTGTGGTTCGGAGGCGCAATCTGGGTCGGAAGACCGCGGCTGCGCCTCCCCAGCAGCCGCATTTGCTTGCACCCACCGGGACCGGTGGAATGGGGTATATTTCCCCTGGCTAGAGGATGGTGGCCCACGCACGGGGCCAGTAGGGGCTGCAGCCCTCGGCCCGCAAGCGGTGGACACCTCTCCTGGTGTCGCCCATTCCGCTGGGCCTCCCTTTATAGGAGCGTAGCTCGCTCCGAGGCCTTCCAGCCTTGGGGGGTGGTCCGGTCCCCTTCCCTGGCAGGTTGCTACATCGGCCCTAACGGGCCCGGGTGTGGGGTTGTTGCCCTATTCGGGCCCCAGGGTGCAGGGACCTGTACCCATGCCTGCAGTAGGCGGGCCGGCTGGTCCTTTGCCCCATGTCAGCGTGGAAGCCTTATTGGCTCGAGGGCGTTGTGGCCCTCGAGACATCCCTGGCCCGGGCTGGCCACCCTTGGTCTCCCTTTGGGGTTCGTTTCGACGCGTCGTCTGCTGGGCAGCGGCAGGCGACGGGACGGGTCGAGCTGCTTGAGGCGCGTGGCACGACCTGGGCCACTGCCTTGCAGCTCCCCATTCAACAGACCGGTGCGGGTCAGGCACCATCGACGAGCTCGACGGCGGTTGTGAGCTCCGACGCCCCCAGTGGGCCGGAACCCCCGGTGGGGGCGGCCTACGGGGGTGCAGCACGTGAGTATGCGGTCCAAGCTAATGCACCTACACACGTGGCCACGTTGGGGGGGTTTCCAATGGCCTGGCCTCGCGCGGGTGGGGCGGCGGTCCAGCTGCTGACGCCCCACCTGGCGACGACAACTACCACTCAGGGCCCCGTGGTGGGGGGTGTTTTCTACTCTGTGGGGAATGTTTTGGGGGTGGCTGGGTTAGTACAGGCCCCCTTTCAGATGCCAGCAGTTCCTGTTGTGCCCGGGTCGGCCTTGCTGATGGCGGGGTATTCCTTACCGCTGGGTGTCCATTTGGCACAGACCACCAAAGAGGAGATCTGGCAGGGGGATTACGTGGATATCTTCTCACTCCTCAACAGAGGGCCCACCAAGGAGTAGGGGGGGCAGGATGAGAAGGATAAGGAGCAGGCACGTCGTAGCAAGCCACCACGTACGTGGGCCGACTGGTTGCCGGCCTACCTCATATACATGGCGGTGTACCTTAGGGCCCGGCCGGATTTTGTAATTCCGATGGTCCAGTATGGACAACATCTACCGGGCGTTGGTTGACTTTCCGGGCCCATCGTGGTTGGCTTATGACGTCTAATTCCATATGCGGATTCCCCAGCACCCCGACATTAGGTGGGTTGAGCCATGCCAGAGGCTGTGGCTTTTGTACATGACGCCCACGCGCCCCGCGCCCGGGGAGAGATACCATTGTGGACATGCGATCCAGCGGGCGGCCCCAGCACAGGTCCACTGCCAGGGGGCGGGGCAGGGGGTTTCCAGCCCGCCTGCTGTGCTGGACTTTCTCGTCCAATGGTTCCTGCAATAGGAAGAATGGCAAATACAGACATTAGTGTCCCCCCTGTGCTGGCCCCCATGCGGCCTCTGCCTGTCCCAGGCCTGGAGGGATGCGGGGCAGAGGGAGGGTCTATGGAACTCCCTGCCAGAAGAAGTGGTGACAGCTGTCAGTCTTGACAGCTTTAAGAAAGGATTAGACAAGTTCATGGAGGAGAAGAGTATCAATGGCTATAATTATGGATACTTAAGGACAACCTCCGGGTTGGAGAGATAGGCAGGATATCTCTCAATATCATTTCCAGGGAATCCTAAGCAGGTGAAGGCATCTCCTTGGGAATACCCTGAAGGAAATGGTGAGCCACTGTGTGGGACAGAATGCTGGACTGGATGGGCTGTGGCCTGTTCCAGCAAGGCTGTTCTTATGTTCTTATGAGGGGTGGACAGGGGGCTGGCAAGACTGCCGCAGATGGATCTAGTTCACCAAAGGGCTCCCTCCCCAATTAATGTGGACATGTTGGAGCGCTGGCTCACATTGTACCCGAAGGGAGAGGATGTGGATATCTCCTTCAGGGTTTTAGGCAGGGGTTACGTATCCCTTTCATGGGTGATAGGTCCCCTCAGGATGCCCCCAATCTTTATCCCTTAGGGGGAGGGAGGAGGTGGCTCCTGCCTGCAATGATAAGGAGGTCTATGCGGGCAGGGTCGTTGGCCCTGTCCCTGCGCCCCCGTTCCGGGGAGCATATTATTGCAATGATGCCATGCCTTTGGCTGTTCCAATTCGGGCTCGGCATTCGAGCGTTCCTCCATCTTCCTAGAGTGGGCTTTTGTTCGCAGATCAGGGTCCCGGTCTGTAGCCCATTCCCTGGATGATTTTATTCGGGGCTGAACAGGGCTGGGACACGTCCACACGTCTCCTCAACACATTTCAGATGCTAATGGAGGAACTTGGTGTCCCTTTAAGCGCCCGAAAAGGCCGAGGGCTTTAAAGCCCATATAGGGCTTTAAAGCCCTATATGGTAGTGGGCCAGGTTACCTAAGAGACCGCATCGCCCTGAGGACGTCTGTCCGTCCAACCAGAGCGGACCGGAGGGGCTCTCTAATTGTTCCATCAGCCAGAGGGGCTCGCCTCTCTGGCACAAGGAGGAGAGCCTTCTCCGTGTCTGCACCGGCCCTCTGGAACCTCCTGCCAACAGAATTACGTCTTCGGACGGAGTTGCTGCCTTTCAGAAGGGATCTTAAAACCTGGCTGGCAGGTCAAGTGTGGGGTGCGGGTGGAAGGGTAACCACCATGGGGTGGTTGGTGTAGAGGAACTCTTCCCCATGGTGCCTTTTCGATCCTGCAGCCCTTGCTTTTTAGGGGGTGGGTAGTCTTAACTTTTTTTTTACTGTTTTAACTGTTTTTAGGATTATTGTTGTATTTGTGAATATTGTCTGTAAACTCCTTGGGTTGCCCTGGGGTTACTTTTTATGTTGTTAGCCGCCCAGAGTCGGCCTTGTGTTGAGTGGGCGGGATATAAATTGAATAAATAAATAAATAAATAGTATTCCTGGGGGTGGAGATTGACACGGTAGCACAGGCTTTTAGGTCGCAGCGGGATAAGGTGTCAAAGCTAGTGGCCCTTATCTCGGACTTGCTGGCCAAGCGCATGGCATCACCGAGGGACCTGCTGGTGCTACATGGTCACCTCAATTTTGCTGGCAGGGTCGTCGCACCGGGCAGGGCATTTGCTCGGCGCTTGCGCGATGCCATGGCAGGATTATCCAGGCCCCACCATAGGGTTAGACTTACCCGGGGTATCAGGGCAGACGTGCTTGTCTGGCTACAGATCCTGAGGGATTTCAATGGGGTGTCATTTTGGAGGTCTGAGCTCCTGGCTTCCCCTCGCTTTAAGATACAGCCCGATGCCTCGGGATCCCTGAGTTATGGGATGTACTTCAATTGGAAGTGGGCCTATGGTGGGTGGCCACCATCCTGGGCAGGCACGGGTCGCCTGCGTGATCTCACGTATCTGGAATTTTCCCTATGCTGGGTGCTTTGATGCTATGGGGCGAGGAGGGGCCAACTCGGTTGTCCACTTTGGTGTGACAATGCGGCTGTTGTCCACATTGTCAATGCACAGACCTCTAAATCGCCCAGGGTTATGGACCCAGTGCGCCAGTTTGCGTTGCGCAGCCTGCGCCTCAGCGTTCTTTTCAGGGCCAGGCTTGTCCCAGGGGTTACTAATGATATTGCTGATGCTTTGTCCCGCCTGCAGATCTCCCGGTTCCGTGCCTTGGCCCCGGATGCGGAGGAATTTCCCTCGCCACTCCCGGATGGGATATGGAACATTGGCAAGGAGAGGTGAACCGGGCGATTGGCCTGTCACTAGCGCCACGCACGCGTAAGGTGTATCACCACGCATTTAATTCTTTCAGAGCATTCTGTACCCAATTTCAAATGCCAGGAACCTGGCCGATCCCGGTAACCCATGTTCTGCGGTTCATGGTTTACCTGCATGCCCAGGGCTTTGCACCTCGCACCATAGCATCTAAGCTGTCAGCGTTGGCTTTTATGGCCAAGGTGGGAGGTCATGTGGACAGCACCACTGACGTCCGTGTGAGACATGTTTTGGAGGGGTGGGTGCGCGCGCGTGGGCGTTGCCCGGACGACCGCCACCCGATTTCCCCAGGGGTTTTTACCCAGTTGGCCCGGGCCTGGCCTGGCCTCTGTTTTGATAAGATGAGGCAGCCCATTTCATGCGGCTACAACGGTGGCCTTTTTTGGAGTGCTCCGCATCGGCGAGCTTGAGATGTATAAGGCGGATGCAAGTCGTAGGGCACTGGAACTCGGAGATGTCTGAGTGAACAATATTGGGCTTAGTTGGGGATACGCTCCTCTAAAATGTATCAGCACGGCGTAGGCAGTGGAGTAGACTGCTACGATGTTCCTCGGTAGACATCTGTCCAGTTGGTGCCCTACAGGATTTCCTTGCACTGTGTGGCACGCACCATGGCCCGTTTTTCTGTCACCAAGGTGGGTCTTCTCTTACTAAATTTCAATTTGGAGGGTGCCGGGAAGGCACTAGACAGTGTTGGCCCCTCTGGGGCTCGTTGCGGCACCCATTCGTTCAGGATAGGGGTGGCTCCTACTGCAGTTGTTTTTGGGTACTCCGGGGCTGAAATACGCCGCACGGGAGGGTGGGGATCACAATGTTTTCAGTTTTGTGTTCGCCCTCTTCAACCGTGAGTACCGGTTTAGTCACTGCACTGTTTCTCCCCCCTCCTTTTTTCCTTGACAGACCCTGGGTGTCGTTTTACACCGGTGACAGTATGGCTGGTGGGCCATTGCCACGTGCACAGGGCAGCGCGTGACGCTGCGGCGACAGAGTGGGGACCCCGACTGGGACTGGGTGCAGCCGCACATCTCAGGTAGTATGGTAAGCGCGGCATGTTATGGCGGGAACTGTTGCCATTCCTTTTCTACATCAGGGATGCTGACTCGCCCGATGTCCTGGTTATGTACCTTGGGGGCGATGGCTTGGGGCAGGTCACTGGCCTATCGCAGAAGCTTGCGGTTTGCAGTGACCTGCCCTACTCACATCATGTGTGGCCTGCCACATCCCTCAATTGGTCGGACACGATACCGCGGTACGCTTACAGGGGGGCGTTCGGCCTCGAGGCTCTTGACTGGGCCGACGCTCCGTGAACGGGGCTATTGCCCGGTTCCTTTTCGACAAGGGCGGGGGACGCGTCATTGGCCTCCCCGGCGTCAGTCTGCAAAATTACGAGCTTTGCTCAGGGGATGGGGCCCATCTGTCGCAGGGAGGTATGGACCTCTGGTTAGTGGAATGGCGAGCAGGCCTGTCGACCGAGCTGATGGTCTTGGGGGGGCGGTGAGCCTTTTGGGAAGCCTCCCCGTGTGGCGGGTATCACTGGTAAGGTAAACATTTATGACCCACAGGTATCCGGCAGGTTCGCAATTGACTGGACAACACTAGACAGGCATAAGTTGGTTAAACGTTGTCCGGTCAACGACGAACCAGGCGACGGGGTGATGGCTACAGCTAGACAGCATGCATCACCCCGTGATTTCACGGATACGCGTCAGAGGGTGGGGTCATTAGTTAGATATTGACTACGGTCAACAATTTGTTTGTTGTCAACAAACGAATTGATACAAATAGATACATTGTAACAATTGCCGTTGGCAATTTTTGGTGGTACCTTACCAGTGTTACTTCGGCCTGCTTGCCTTAAAGAATTATGATTGGTCAATTACCAATAGAAATTTATAATTCGGACTAGGGCATGAATCAATAAATGTGGCCCAATGCCGTTATCCACTTTTACCAGTGTCTGAGTCCTTTATTGGGGGTGCGCCTGCAATGCAAGCGCGGCGCCAAAATGGCAGCCGCGCTCTTTGCGGGCCCCCCCATCGGACGAAGGCATCCGGGTAGTTAGGGGGCATGGCCAGCTCCCTTATAAAAGGGGTGGCCATGAGGCAGCCGAGCTGCCATTTTGCGAAGCGACGGAGCGGAGAAGTTTTTCCCCTCCACCCCCTCCCTAGTTAACAGTGTGATATTTTGGTCGCTTCGGGGCCGGGTGGGAATTTTTGGCTGGGACCCACAATTGGCTCTCGGGTCCTGGTTTTTTCGCCCATCCCACACTGTTGCTATGGTTTGATATAGGGGTTTTCGGTTGCTGCTGTTGACTTTGGTCACATGGGCGGGTATCACTGGTAAGGTAAACATTTATGACCCACAGGTATCCGGCAGGTTCGCAATTGACTGGACAACACTAGACAGGCATAAGTTGGTTAAACGTTGTCCGGTCAACGACGAACCAGGCGACGGGGTGATGGCTACAGCTAGACAGCATGCATCACCCCGTGATTTCACGGATACACGTCAGAGGGTGGGGTCATTAGTTAGATATTGACTACGGTCAACAATTTGTTTGTTGTCAACAAACAAATTGATACAAATAGATACATTGTAACAATTGCCGTTGGCAATTTTGGGTGGTACCTTACCAGTGTTACTTCGGCCTGCTTGCCTTAAAGAATTATGATTGGTCAATTACCAATAGAAATTTATAATTCGGACTAGGGCATGAATCAATAAATGTGGCCCAATGCCGTTATCCACTTTTACCAGTGTCTGAGTCCTTTATTGGGGGGTGCGCCTGCAAAGACCACTTTTCAGTAACTTGTGGGTGTGTACTTACAAACTTGTTCTGAAAAAGAGGCAGATAACAAATTTGTAACATTTTACATTTGGTAATGACTTTAGAACCCCTGACTAATGTTGAGATGAGCATCAAGCATATAAACATATTTTATCTCTGCTGTCTGCTTCTAGATCTTTGTTCTGTAATATTTCTTCTCCAAGATGGCAGTTTTCAAATCACATGATGAGTGTTCAAATAGATTGAGATTATTTGAAACAGGTTTCTGTATATTGCCATTTCTGATTTATATTCATTGATTCTTTTGCACAGAGATTGGCCCACCTGTCCTAAGTAGAGTGCAATTGATGGCAAAGCCCCTCTACCTTTGTGTATAATAAAAATTGGACATTATCTACACTTAATACCCATCTGAATGAATTAAATATTAGTCAAGGTTTTTTTCCTTGTCTGATATGCCTGCAAGACTAACATGGCTACCAGTTTGAAAGCCTGTATATTGTGATTATTTTGTCACCATGCTTATTCAACCTATACACAGAGCACATAATGCGCAGTGCAGGGATGGAGGAATCACAATATGGGATTAAAATCGCTGGGAGAAACATCAATAATCTGAGATATGCAGACGATACCACCCTAATGGCAGAAAGTGAGGAAGACCTAAAGAATCTCTTGATTGGGCTGAAGGAGGAGAGTGCAAAAGCTGGCTTGAGACTCAATATCAAGAAAACCAAGTTAATGGCAACAGGCCCCATCAGTTCCTGGAAAATAGACGGGGAAGAAGTAGAAGCAGTGACAGATTTTACTTTCTTAGGATCAAAGATCACTGCAGATGGGGATTGCAGCCATGAAATAAAAAGGCGACTGATTCTTGGGAGACAAGCGATGAGAAACATGGGGAACATAGTGAAAAGCAGAGACATTACATTGCAAACAAAAATTAGAATAGTCAAAGCAATGGTTTTCCCAGTAGTAATGTATGGATGTGAGAGCTGGACAATTAGGAAGGCTGAACGCAGAAGAATAGATGCCTTTGAAATGTGGTGTTGGAGGAGGGTTTTGAGAGTCCCCTGGACAGCGAGGAGAACAAATAGGTCAATCTTAGAAGAAATTAACCCTGACTGCTCATTGGAAGGTCAAATAGTAAAGATGAAGCTAAAATACTTTGGACATCAAATGAGAAGGGAGGATTCACTTGAGAAGGCATTGATGTTGGGAAAGGTGGAGGGCAAAAGAAGAAGGGGGAGGCCAAGGATGAGATGGCTAGATGGTATTATAGACACAATGGGCACAGAGCTGGGAGGGTTGAGGGGGATGGTAGAGGACAGAGGCGCCTGGAGGAAAATGGTCCATGGGGTTGCAAAGGGTCGGCATCGACTGTGCGACTGAACAACAACAAATATTGTGATTACTCGTTGAAACAGATATCACAACAGGGAATATGTTTTCTGGGATTCCAGTAATTATTAGCAATCCTCTGTTTAGGTACTCTGATGCTGGTTGAAGTTTTGAAAATCTGCACGTTTATATCATCCCTAAGGAAATTAAATTTGAAATGCAAAGTCCTCTGTAGTAAGATCTCCTTGAAGTCCTTTCTATGGAGTGTCATAACCACAGTAGATCAGAGTGCAAGATAAAGGATTAATAATTTTCCACCCAAAGTTAAAGCTGTCTCAACTCTCTGCTAGAATATTTTGTATTCTGTTTTGATTCTGCAGAAATACGAACAGGAATTATTTAAACTGGCTTTGCCCTGCCTGAGTGCAGTGGCAGGTGCTTTGCCTCCTGATTACATGGAATCAAATTATGTCAGTGTGATGGAAAAACAGGCTTCCATGGATTCAGATGGGAACTTCAATCCACAACCTGTTGATACTTCAAAGTAAGGGCTTCTACTAAGGCATATTTTATTTGAATGAAGCATATTCTTGCAAGAAGAACATTTAACATATGTAGAAAAGAATGAAATTTTCCTTAATTTTTAAAGTGTCAGCCAGAACCCTATTGCTTAGTTGCACCAGCATAAGTGCAACCATGTAAACTGAAGCAAGTTACTCTGTGTATCTCTCGTCACATCATGAGCATGTGCAGTGAGAGATAAAGTGAGAATTTGTCTCTATAGTTTATGCTATTGTACAACATTGCTGGCTAACTAATAGGATTCTGGTCATAGTTCTCTTCTAAATTATGAACAAAATTACCAACAATTCATTTTACTGTAACTGTTTGTGAAAGTCTTTTTTTGAGTAAGAAAATATTCAGAATACCTTGTTTGGGATTAATCATACATTGGACGAGTTCTTTGATATTTGTTTTCATTGGTTTTAAAGTTTTAGTGTTCTGAGAATAAACAAAACAGAACAGCAGAAAAAGACAAACAATGTTGTGGCACCTTAAAGATTAACTCCTGTACAGTATTTAAATGGGAACTTTCATGGCAAGTAGGCCTATGCCTCACTCTTATGTCTGATGAAGTGGGCTTGGTCAACGAAAACTCACATTTAAATACAGTAGTTAGCCTTTAAGGTGCCACAACATTTTTGTCTTTTTTTTTTGCTGTTCTGTTTTGTGTACTCTCAGATATGCTTGCACAGGCTAACACCATACCTGTCAAGTATCCCGGATTGGCCAGGAAATCCCGTATTTCACCGCTCCATCATGCTCCTTCCCGCGGCCATCCCATAATTTGACCGGCCAGGAAAGGGGTTACTGAGCATGTGTGCAGGGGCTACTATGCATGTGTGATGCTGCCTCTGATTACCGCGCATGCGCAGTAATCCCTTTCCTGCCCAGCGCTGGGAAACTTACTGTGCATGCATGTCCGGCTCCCAGATTTTGAAAACCGCAGCTTGACAGGTATGCTAACATGGCTACCACTTCAAAGTTTTTGTGGTTTCCTATCAAATTAAATGCCACTGTGAACTGTAAATTTATCACTTCTTGGATTTTATTTTATTTTTTGCTCTCTGGATTTCCTGAATTATAATAAAATGAAACATAATATTATAATAATTCAGTCTGAAATCAGTGTTAGGATTTTAAAGAGAAATGCAGGGAATGATCTGAATATAGTTATGAGGAAGTCCTTTTAATTGTTAAAATTAAGAATGCAGTTAATTATAATGGAATTACTAATGTTTGTCTTCTTTATTCTTACTTAGCATTACAATTCCTGAAAAATTAGAGTACTTTATTAACAAATACGCTGAACATACTCATGATAAATGGTGCATGGATAAGGTAATGTGTATGAGAGTGTATTTCTCTCTATTTATTTGGCTAACAGCCCAGATGTGCATTTTCCACTCAGTTATGTATCATGGAATCTTGTTTATGTTGCACTATGAGAATCATGCCACATCTTTATTTAAACTTTTTTAAAAAAACACATTTGTTTTTCCTTAGGTTTTTTTTTTTTTACAAATGGGTAGTCCTTCTTTGTACACTTCCACCTTCCTCATTAGTTAACATATGCATTTCATGCATACCTACATATATGGATGGTTGCATTTGCATGATTGTCTTTTACACTGTCATTTTTCAGATGTGGAAAAATGAAAACATATAAAAGGGGTATGGGTGTGCATATACTTTTAGCAATCAGGGTATACTTGAAGTGTTTCTTTACCATGTGTGCCCTGCTTAATATATGTTCTGTAACATCATGAGAAATCTGTAGGAGGGAAAAACAGACTTCATGAGGAAAATGTAGTCAGGAACGTAGTGCTTGATTATCTCACTTATGGCCAATCAGTTTATAGTTGCAAAAGTAATCTGCAGCAGTATGTTGAGGTGTGGATTTTATGGTGACGTTTCCTCACACTTTTTCTTTTCTCTATTCAGCTTCCTCAAAAGCCAGTTAGCATTTTGCACTCACTAAATATGAGTTTTCATTAGGCTATTTGGGGGATTCCTCTTTTGAGAGTACCAACTCCCAAAAACTTTTATATTTCTCAAAATGTTGGGATATTTCCAGATCTTCACAAACCTCCCTTTTCTGGTGTTTCTGGTGATCATGGTATTTTTATTTATTGATGGAAATAATACCATCTAAAGATCTCAATTATTTGTTTTTGACATAATGATACACCTCAACTAGGGGTTTAAAACCCCCTTAAGATTCCCCAAAAAAATTTCCTCTGCCCTGGCTCTGACATCTAGATTAGATGTCTCTGTTGTTCTTTTCTTTTGAGAAGCAAAGCATATTTGGTGATGTGGGAAGCACAGAAGGACTGGCTGTTTGTCGAGTAAGATACAAACAATATAACAGCAATGATCCTAGTTTGGGGCAAATTACACAAGTTATGCAGTTGTGTGAACCTCACAAATTATAAAGTTTAACACAAAAATAGGTACATTTGCATAAGACATCGTTCTCAACCATATGAATTCAATGATGAGGATTGTAGAATAGTAGAAGGTTTCAGTTTCTTGTTCTTAGATGCAAGAAAAATAAAAGCAAGGATTTATATCTGTTGTGACTGTAAGATGATAAGATAACGTATTTGCTATTAATATATCACATTGGTTGGTATATAAAACAAAGTTACAATATATAAGATGTACATGAACTACTTCATGAATAACTACAATAGAAAAGTGTATTCTAGAAGTATTAAGAACAGAGTATTTGAGGCACACATATCATGGTACATCTCATTCTCTTGGAAGAATGGATATATAAATACTGATAGCATGCAAAAAAGCATCCAAACCATAATTCACATCAAGATTCCTGATCAACTTATCCCTCCTTTTTTTAACTTTGTCAGTTTGCAAGTGGGTGGATATATGGTGAAACATACTCAGAATCTTCCAAAGTGCAGCCATTAATGAAACAATATAAACTATTATCAGAAAAGGTAAGCACTTCGTGTCAAATGTTTTGTTTTCTAGTAATTGTTTTCTTTTGTTTCTGAAAGAAGAATCATTTTTACACATAGGAGAGCATTGCACTATTTCAATTAATGTTTGAGAATGGGGAGGCCGGAATAATAATCCCTGAACGGAGAGAATTTCTGACCAGTTCACAGCCTGTCTTCCAGCTAGAGCCAGGATTTGTGTGAAATATTTAGGAACTCAAGGGAAGAAAGAGAGAGAGGTTACCTGCCGTCCCTCCAAAAATAAGTGTAGAAAGAAGTCAAAACAAGTTAATCCTAGTCCTTTCTTTCTGATTTTGCCTCTGCTTCACTCCAGTTGTGTCTCCTGGTACAAGCAGGTCAGATGTAGTGAGATTGCTCCCTATGCTTACAATCAACAGATTTGACCAGAAATGAGAGGCCCAGAATATTGTGGCCTAGGGAATACTTTCCAGCAATATTTAATTGTGGAAAAAGGTACCTTGCAAGGGGCACTGTGCCTTGTACGAATAGCTGAAACAGCCATAAGGACATCATGGTCCAGCGGCACTAATGACCAACCCACTGACAGTCTCTTCCTTCAGCTATTCTGTGTACCTTGGAAGAAGGAACGAAGTGATGAAACTATCAAGCTCCCAAATGTCTGTGTGTGTGTCTGTGTGTGTGTGGTATGGAAAAAATGTAGCTCTACCTTCTACATTTATTAAATGGTTTAAAGTCAACATAAATATCACCCCAAGATTCTGGGAGTGCTTCTGTATATTTGTCTCAGTCATCCCTTGAACTTATCTTTGAACTGAAGCCAAGAGCTCAAGCAACTACCTGTACAATGCAGTACTTCAGTTTTACTCAAGAAGACACAGATTTCCATTCAGCACAACGGACTCATGTTGAATGTTTGTGAAGACAGAATTTGCTTTTGGAGTAAATAATCACTAGTATTGGTGCTAAACATTAAGGAAATCAGATCAATCCAACTTCAGCTTTGGCCAACCTCTTGGGAATAGTAACAGTCCTTACAATTCCAGTCCAGAGAAAAGCAAGACAAGGAGCTACATTTCCTCTTATGGTCCCTGTGATTTACACAAAAATCAACTGCACAAAAACAATGACTTTCTCCTCAAGATGGAAAGCACTTTTGCAGCAACCACAAAAAGATTGATTGACTATTAAAAACCCTACCAAAAAGCCTATTTCAGGAGTCACCAACCTTTTAAAGTCACGCTCCCTCAGACAGTTGATGAGGGTGGACTGGTGGTCCCACCGCCATTTACAGCTGCTGTAAATGAGTCCATGGCCGATTCCAGTGGTAGTGGCTGGAGCAAGGTTGTGGGCCAGATGAGTTGGTACCATGGGCCGGATCTGGCCCATGGGCTGTAGGTTGAGAACCCCTGGCCTATTTGGTGCTTTGTATTTTAAACACCCATAAAAAGAAAGTAATAGTTATCATTATTATGCTAATGATATAATTTTTTGCAATAACTGGGCCATTGTGACAATAGCATTGGGAGTACCTGCAGATTCTTCACCATCCCTGTTGATAAGGAGGCAAAGAGAGCGGTTAATCATCCCTGCTTGCAAAGATGAAGACATTTGGTGGTTTACATAAATATCTATATTTTGGCTATAGGAAATGCTAGTCTGTATCAAGGCTTGGGATGAGTTGGTTATCAGATTTTTTTTTTTTACCATGTACTGTAGAACTGATTTCCTCTGAGGAATGTGCTGATTTTTAAAAACTCCAATACAGAATGCCATCTGTCATTTCATTTCATTTCATATTGTTTCTCCCCCGCCTTTCTCCCAGTGCAGGGATTTTAGGCAGTTTATAAAATTACTTTTTTAAACATAATTTTTATCCATGTAAGGGGGAAAAATATGCTCCTTTGTGAAGGAAGCTATCATGACATTTTTTTTTCACTCTGAAAGTAGGGGCCATATAAATCAAAAGAGGCTATGAACTTTCAATTGTAAGGGACCCACATAGTTCTAGTCTTGTCTTCTCTGCAGCAATAAGGTTTTCCTGAAGGTGTTGTTCCTTGTACTACTTACAAGGCCATTTCATTTAGAATACCGGCTTATCTGTTAAAGCTACAGAAGTTCGTCCGGTCAGAATTTCCTTTCCTGTAAACTGAATGACAGTTTTTGAAAGTAATTATACCCTACTGTTCTTCATTTCTCTCTCTTCATAATACAGAAATATTGATATATTGGGGTACACAGAATGAGCCTCCTCGAAGATTGTGGTATTTTTAAACCACATTCGGGCGTACTCTGGTAACGGAAACCTTGTGTTGCTGGCCAATATTTCTCACACTAGATCAGGTGAAAGGAGCTGCAGAATGAACTCACCAAAAGATGCCTTCATTTTGGCAGTTTCACGTCTAGCCTAGACATGGAAGAAGAATTGATGTATTTATCAAATATTTACTCCTAGCTCTTTAAAGGCCAAAGTAGCATTTTACTAATTTGCTTTCCTATTCTTGATCTTTGTTGACATGCTTGGTTTAATTCATAGATTCATCACTTTCCTTGCCTTCCATTGTTTAATTATTTTCTGAGATTATTACAATAATGAGAGATGGCTAGTTAAATAATAATCTAACACTAATTGGCCAGCATCCTATTGGCAATCACAAAGTGTAACTGGTCCACCAACAGCATTTCACAAGGAGTATGTAAATAGCGTCTTGTGCAGTTGGCATGAAAAGACAACCAATTACACAATGATCTGTTGCATGTACTGAAAAGCAAAAATAATTTTGGCCACTATTTCATATACAGTGGTACCTCGGATAAAGTCTGATTTGGATAAAGTCCGATTCGGATAAAGTCGCAGTTTTCATGCACATGTGATGCATCACATAAAGTCCAAAACTGCTAAAAATGGACGTTATCCGAGGTATTTGGTATAAGAACCTTGGATAAAGTCCATTTTTTGGAAGTTATCCAATGTATCACCCATTTGATTCAGATAAAGTCCAAAATTGGATAAAGTCCAAACTTGTGGAACGGAGTTTGGACTTTATCAGAGGTTCTACTGTATTGAAATTATCTGTTCAAATTTTCAGTTACCACATAGCTAACCATGAGCACATTCAGTCAACTAACTGCATTTATGTCCAAGTGAATATGCCAAGGTAAAGGTTGCCCTTGCTCGAAAGCCAGTCGTATCTGACTCAAGGGTTCAGTGCTCATCTCTGTTTATAGCCAAAGAGCCAGTGCTGTTTGTGTCTACAAATATTTCCATGGACATGTGGCAGACACGGTTAAACACCGGAGTGTACAGAACACTGTTTACCTTCCCACTGAAGTGGTACCTATTTACAGTATCTAATTGCAATTTCTTGATTTCAAACTGCTAGGTTGGCAGGAGCTCATTCCATTGTGCAGTACTCGGGTATTGAACTGCGGCCTTCCACTCATCAAGTTCAGTGTCTTAACTACTTGAATATAGTGAAACATGCTTTCATGTACTGAAATCAAGCTAGATATCTACTTTTGGAGATCTATCTTTCCAACCTGCATTTTCTGGGTGATTTATTATATAGCCATAATCATGATGTTATTTGAGATGGCGTAAGAAGTCTGTAACCCAATTGGAGAAGCTACTTGGAGCCCCATTAAAATAATATCACATGGTTGTGTATAAAAATTAAAATAAAATGCAGCTTTTCCACTTCCCAGAATAGCTGCTTGCTGACTAACAGAGTGATCATCTGTGTGCTTTCCCTAGGAAAAAGAAATCTACAGATGGCCAATCAAAGAGTCCCTAAAAACCATGCTTGCTTGGGGATGGCGGGTTGAAAGAACAAGGGAAGGAGATAATATGGCTCTTTATAACAGGCCACGTCGGATATCACAGACAAGTCAGGTACATCCCATGTTAAGCTGCTACTATTTCTTACAGGTATTTGATAACCTCATCCCAAGATGTCTCTAGTTATTTATTTGAGATAAAAGACAGGTTTGAGGGCATACAGGGTTTGGCATACCTTTAATATATGCAAAAATAAAAGATTTTTTAAAATAATAATACAGTTTAAATGATTAGCTGTCCCTAGCTTTTATTAATTCATAATGTTATGCAATGCAATAGTCGTTGTAAAGTGTCAGTTTAATACAGACAGACTGGAAAATTGTCTACTGCTCACTTTTCTCTGATTTGTTTCTAAACATATCCATTGTAAATTAATATTAGTAAAGGTAAAGGTTACTCTTGCTCGAAAGCCAGTCGTATCCGACTCTAGGGTTCAGTGCTCATCTCTGTTTCATAGCCGAAGAGCCAGCGCTGTCCGCTTCTGCAGAAGTTTACGTGGTCATGTGGCAGGCATGACTAGACACTGGAGTGCACGGAAAGCTGTTTACCTTTCCCACCAAAGTGGTCCCTATTTATCTACTTGCAATTTCTTGCTTTTGAACTGCTAGGTTGGCAGGAGCTGGGACAAAGACAGGAGCTCCTTCCGTCCTGCAGTATTCGGGTATTGAACTGCTGACTTGTTGCCTTCCAGTCAACATCTTTGCCACATGAGCCACTACATGTCTTGTAATCATTCTGAACATTCATTTTTCTTTTATACATCGATTATTATTTTTTAGGTATCTGTAGATATTACCCATGGCTATAATCCCCGAGCAATTGACATGAGTAATGTTACTCTCTCCAGAGAACTGCATGTAAGTTTTATCATGTTAATTCTCTTTATTAAGAACATTTAAAAAACCTTGTTTGCTGATTTCTCTGTTTACATAATGCAAACCCATTGCATATCCTCTGGTAGCTGTCATTTCCTGTGATGTCTGATATTCATTATAAAGCATACATTTCAAACACATATTTCTAATATTTTGTTTCTTGTACAAACATTTAATAAAGACATTTAAAATGGATCATAAAAGCAAGACTCTAGATTGGGGCAACTGCTGCAAGCTGGTTCATTTGACACCCCCCCCCCCGCCATTACTGAACTCTAGGTTGAGAACAACGGAGGTGGATTTGGATAGGGCATAATGCTTAGTAAAGGTAAAGGTTGCTCTTCCTCGAAAGCCAGTCGTATCCGGCTCTAGGGTTCAGTGCTCATCTTTGTTTATAGCCAAAGAACCAGTGCTGTCTGCATCTGCAGACGTGTCCATGGACATGTGGCAGGATGACTAGACATCGGAGTGCACAAAGTGCTGTTTACTTTCTCACCGATGTGGTACCTATTTATCTACTTGCAATTTCTTGCTTAAGAACTGCTAGGCTGGCAGGAGCGCTTTGCCATGCAGTACTCGAGTCTCAAACTGCTGAGCTGCCAACCTTGTGGTCATGAAGTTCAGTGTCTTAACCACTAAGCCACCGCAGTCCCTTAGGCTGGACTAAACCCTTGTGCTGGCTACTAGTTGCTGATTGGTAGCTAAAACGAGTGATGTACTGTGGCCGGTTCTCAACGGTTCATGCGAACCGGTAGCGGAAATTCCAGGCCATGCCCACTTGACCAGCCACACCCACCTCTTGGGTTCCCCCTCCTTGCACTGCTGGAAACGTGTCCCATTCGCCTTGCCCAGGGCCAAAGGCACGCTTTCACCTCCACACTTTACTCATGCCTTCGGCCCTGGGCGCGATGAATGGGATGTGTTTCAGGTGGCGCTAGGAGGGGGAGGCTGGCACCAGCCCACCAACCCACCCTGCTCACCTCCCAGCAGCGCTGTTGGTGAAAGCGTGCCTGGACGGTGAAGGGCTGACTCGCCAGCAGTGCCTGGCTGCTCTGGGACTCCTCCTCCTCATCTCCGCAAAGCAAGAGAGCAAGGTAGGTTTCTTTTTTTCTTGTGGGGAGGGGGGTGGTTGAGGCCACACCCACAGATAGCCACACCCACAGATGTTTTTGCAGTGCATCACTGGCTACAACTCAGTTTCCATGGTGATTGTGCTAGATTTATGGTTTTTATTCCCCCCCTCCTTGCGCTATTTCTGTCACGCCAGATGAGATCCCTCCCCTCCTGAGTTGGGAGGGGTTTAGATACAATTTAGCTCCAACCAGCCTAAATCTGCTCAATCAGTCTAAAAACCTAGCTAGTTAGGATTATACCCTATGGATGAGGAAAGAGTCTCACATTCTTTAGCATTCCTGTCTATTATAATAAATAGAAACATATGTGTGTATTTAGTTTATTTGGTTTTTTTTGTAAGACTAATACTCTTGACAGTCATTTCTAGTTTTTGTCGCAGAAATTTGGATCCCCCACTGACTTTGACTTATGCCTGTAGAATCATCCCATAAACAGAATTCTGCTCATGTATTTCCTAAATCTGAGTCAATAACTAGCTAGCTGTTAATCCATCTGCTTGCATATAGTTTTGTTTATGTATTTGTCCATCTGTTTGTCTGTTTTTTATCCTTCCTTCCTCCCCAAATGGACTCAAATCTCCTAAGGATAAAATTGAATAAAACAAATAGAATTTAAATATTTAACAGATTCAAACATGAAAGATTAAAAATGAGACTAATATGTAATATTTAAAATCAAATGTTGAACTTTGGATTTGTTATATTGTACACAGCTAATTATTTTGAAGGATTATTATTATTATTATTATTATTATTATTATTATTATTATTATTATTATTATTATTATTATTATTATTATTATTATTATTATTATTATTATTATTATTATTATTATTATTATTATTATTATTATTATTAAATATTTGCTTAGTACAGCTCTTATAGTAACATGGTAGTAGATTTTTAAAATGTAAGCCAATGCAACTGGACACAAAAGACTGTGTCAGAAAAGCATATATAAATGCTTGTATACAAATGCCAGAAGCCTCCGGAACAAAATCAGGGAGCTGGAATACTTAGCAATAGATAAGAATATTGATATTATTGGTATCACTGAAACCTGGTGGACGGATGATAACCAATGGGATACAGTTATCCCAGGCTACAAACTGTACAGGAAGGATAGGAAGGGGCAAATGGGAGGTGGTGTGGCCTTATATGTCAAAGAAGTGATAAAATCGTATGAATTGGAATATCTAGGTGATTTGGAGTCACCATTAAAAGCTCTGTGGATAAGAGTACCAGGCCACAAGGATGGTCTAACAGTAGGCATATACTATCGGCCTCCGACCCAAACTCTTGAGGGAGACTGGCAGTTGGAGAATGTTGTAAAGGAGGCATCCAAGAAGGGAAGCCTGGTTATAATGGGGGACTTCAATTACCCTCACATAGACTGGGTGAACTGTTGTTCAGCACATGATAAAGAGATAAAGTTCCTAGATATGCTAAATGATTGTTCCCTGGGACAGATGGTTGAAGACCCAACTAGAGGTAGAAGAATCCTTGACTTGATCCTGAGTAATACTCAGGATCTGGTGCAAGATGTTAATGTGACTGATCCAATAGGGAACAGTGACCACAACTCAATTATGTTTAACTTGATCATAGACCGCAAGTCACTGATAAAATCTAACACAGAGACCTTAAATTTTCAAAAAGGAAATTTCCCAAAGTTGAGGAAACTAGTAAAAAAGAAGCTGAAAGGGAAAATTGAGAGAGTCCAAACACTCCAAGAGGCATGGAGGCTGTTTACAAAAACAATAACAGAGGCCCAATTGGAATGCATACCCAAAAGGAAAAAGGGCACTGCCAGGTCCAAGAGGACTCCAATGTGGCTTACAGGAGCTGTTCGGGAAGTGATCAAAAGCAAGAAAAGCTCATTTAGAAGATGGAAGGCTTGTCCAAATGAGGACAGCAGGCAGAAACATAAATTCTGGCAGAACAAATGCAAGGCAACAATCAGGAAAGCAAAGCAAGACTTTGAGGAGCGTATAGCTAAAAATACTCAGAGAAATAACAAAGACTTCTTTAAGTACATTAGAAGTAAGAACCCAACTAGGAAGGCCATTGGATCATTAGATGACAATGGAAGGCAAGGGGTTATTAAAGAGGAAACAGAGATTGCAGAGAGACTCAATGAATTCTTGGCTTCAGTATTCACTGAAGAAGACAGAGACCACATGCCCAAAACAGAGCCTATCTTTGTAGGGAGGGAAACCGAAGAATTAAGCCAGATAGAAATAACCAGGGAGGAGGTCCTTGCATGTCTTATTAAACTAAACACTAACAAATCACCAGGACCAGATGGCATCCATCCACGAGTTCTCAGGGAACTTAAAGATGAAATTGCTGATCTCCTAGCCAAAATATATAATCTTTCCCTCAAATCAGGCTTTGTGCCTGATGACTGGAAGGTAGCGAATGTAACACCAATTTTCAAAAAAGGATCCAGGGGTGATCCAGGAAATTATCGACCTGTCAGTTTGACATGTGTCCCAGGTAAAGTGATGGAAACCATCCTAAACAATAGAATTAATAGGCACATAGAAGAGAAGGCGCTGCTAAAGGAGAGCCAACATGGCTTTTGCAAGGGCAAATCATGCCTCACTAATCTGTGGGAATTTTTTGAGAGTGTCAACAAGCATGTGGATAAGGGGGATCCAGTTAACATTGTTTATCTGGACTTTCAGAAGGCTTTTGACAAGGTCCCACACCAAAGGCCCTTGAATAAACTTACCAGTCATGGAATAAAGGGACAGGTCTTGTCCTGGATCAGCAACTGGCTAAGGAACAGGAAACAGAGGGTAGCACTAAATGGACACTTCTCCAAGTGGAGGGAAGTAAAGAGTGGGTTCCCCCAAGGTTCAGTACTGGAACCCCTGCTTTTCAACCTCTTCATAAATGATCTAGAGGTAGGAATAAAAAGCAAGGTAGCCAAATTTGCTGACGACACTAAATTATATAGGGTAGTGAAAACTGTGAGAGATTGTGAGGAGCTTCAGAGGGATCTCTCGACACTGGGGGAGTGGGCAAAACAGTGGCAAATGAGTTTCAACATTAGTAAGTGCAGAGTGATGCATGTTGGGGCAAAGAACCCCAATTACATTTATAAACTGATGGGGTCTGAACTCTCTGCGACAAACCAGGAAAGGGACCTTGGTGTCCTGGTGGACAACTCAATGAAGGTGTCAACCCAGTGTGCCTCAGCAGTGAAAAAAGCAAACTCAATGCTAGGGATCATTAGGAAGGGTATAGAAAAAAAGTCAGCAAGTGTCATTTTGCCTCTTTATAAATCTATGGTGAGGCCCCATCTGGAATACTGTGTACAGTTCTGGTCGCCATACCTCCAGAAGGATATTATGGAGCTGGAAAAAGTGCAGAGGAGGGCAACCAGAATGATTAGGGGACTGGAACACCTTCCTTACCATCTGAGGCTGCAACGGTTGGGCCTCTTCACTCTTGAACGACGACGTCTAAGAGGTGAAATTTATAAAATCATGCACGGTGTGGACAAAGTAGATAAGGAAAAACTGTTTTCCCTATCGCATAACACTAGAACTAGGGGACACTCCATGAAACCTTTGGGTAATAGTTCTCAAACAAATAAGAGAAAGTACTTTTTCACCCAGAGGATTACTGGTCTATGGAACTCCCTGCCAGAAGAAGTGGTGACAGCTGTCAGTCTTGACAGCTTTAAGAAAGGATTAGACAAGTTCATGGAGGACAAGAGTATCAATGGCTATAATTATGGATACTTAAGGACAACCTCGGGGTTGGAGAGATAGGCAGGATATCTCTCAATATCATTTCCAGGGAATCCTAAGCAGGTGAAGGCATCTGCTTGGGAATACCCTGAAGGAAATGGTGAGCCACTGTGTGAGACAGAATGCTGGACTGGATGGGCTGTGGCCTGTTCCAGCAAGGCTGTTCTTATGTTCTTATGTTCTTATAATCCAGTTTAAAGTTACATTAGTCATGATGGCAAAACTCCCTATGTGTTCTTTCTTTTCAACAGGCTATGGCTGAGATGATGGCTGAAAACTATCACAACATATGGGCAAAGAAAAAGAAAATGGAACTTGAAGCAAAAGGTGAGATCTCTGCTAACGAGGCGGAAGGTCAGCAGTTCGATTCCCAAGTACTGCAGGACAGAATGAGCTCCCATCTTTGTCCCAGCTCCTGCCAACCTAGCAGTTCGAAAGCAAGAAATTGCAAGTACATAAATAGGGACCACTTTGGTGGGAAGGTAACAGCGTTCTGTGTGCTCCTGTGTCTAGTCATGCTTGCCACATGACCATGTGCATATATATTTCCAGAGCATTAAAATACATTTTGGAAACCAAGGAAGATTTTCTAAACTGAATAGTACTTAACTAATAAGACCTGCCTTTTTTTCTTTTGTAGCTATGTGGAATTTATTGACGACACCAGACAGAGCATTCAGTTTAAACATAAGAAATATATTGATTTATGAGAGATTTAGAAATTACTTAGAAATTTATGAGAGATATGGTAATTATTTTTTTAAATTGATATTCAGGTTCTCCTGCCCAGTGAAGTTTGTGCCAGCTAAAATCTATTTCCTGTTTCACTTATAAAAAGCTATTTT
Source organism: Bradypodion pumilum (assembly GCA_035047305.1). NCBI lineage: Eukaryota > Metazoa > Chordata > Lepidosauria > Squamata > Chamaeleonidae > Bradypodion > Bradypodion pumilum. The sequence continues at coordinate 80,780,055 of JAWDJD010000001.1, read as the reverse complement.
ACCAGTTATAAGTACATTTGATTTAATAACAGACTTTTTTTAAAAAAAAATGTATGTAGAAGTCTGCTTCAAGTGTTCATTAGCTCTATCTCACACTGAGCTGGCTTGGTAACTCCGTGAATTATCTACCTGGCTGTGAAGCCAGAGGTTGGGAGTTTAATTCCTCACTGTGTACTGAGCAACCTTAGCAAGTTGCACAGTCCGAGAAAGCTCCCAAAAGAAGGGAATAGTCAACCCTTTCTGAGTATCTCCACCTATAAACCCCCAGAAGGGATCACTGTAAGTCAGAATTGGCTTGACAACACACAATGATTATTACATTATTGTGCTTCTGATTGGGTTAGAGCAGTGGTTCCTAACGCGGGGCCCATGCCCCACAGGGTGTGTTTCTTCAATTCCCAGAAGCCTAAGTCAGTACATTGGCTGATCAGTGCTTGACTTAGGCTTCTGGGAATTGATGTCCAAAAACCAAAGGTTGGGAAACACTGGATTAGACTGAATGATATGCAGATTGTGTGCATGAGTACTTTTTTGTTGCTGTCTGACTAGCAATATAGCTGTAATAATAAATTGATGGCTATGCATGGGCCTCACATTAATTGAGAAATATTTGTAACAATTTATTATTTCTTATAAAACAAGTCAAATGAAATATCCAATCCTTTTAATCTATTGACTTAATATAAAGAGAGCAGCACTACTCTGGATGGTAAAGTAACATTCCAATTCTAGTTTACATAAATCAAATCCTATTAATAATAATCCATAATATATATTGTTCATTTTTCCCCTTTATATTGTAAGCCACCCTGAGTGGTGCTTGCACCAGGAGGGAGGGGTATAAATAACCTTCTATCTATCTAACTTCTATCTATAATGTCAATAAACTTGACAAAATTGGATAGATAGATAAACAAATCAACCAGCTGCCATTAAAATCACATTAGATCACCCCATTCATGGGGAGAATGTTTTTAAAGTCCTCCATAAAGAGTTCAGTTTGTAATTCAATTTATGTCAATTTATAATGAGCTAATCTAATCATTGGCTAAAAATCTATTGATGATTTATTCATAAATAAACTTGTCTAAGTTGTAGTAGTGAATTGCTTCGTGTTAAGGAGAGGCCATTATATTCCTAGTTGTGTGTTTGATGTGTGACTAGGCACACAGGCAAGAGTCTAACCACTTCCTTATTAATTAGTGGCAATTCAATGCAACAACTTATGCAATTTTACTTGCATACATGTAATTTATCAACATAGTTCTGGCCTCATAATATACATTTTAAAAGACGTAATATATGTTTTATGCCATGTGTTACTTAAAAAGGAAATGCCACAAGGGTTTACCATGTTATTCTGTTGATGGAAAAAGCACAAAAATGTTCTTTTATCTTAATGCCTTATCTATATCTATAAGAAGAGGGTTGCGTGGTATGTGTCCAGCATGCATGTCCACTCCTGGCCCAACCATCCTGTACCGAGCCGCCCACACTTACCTAATGACCCTGTGAGCATCGCCGCAAGGGTCCGACCGCCGAATAAAAACTACAAGGCCCAGCGTCCTCCATGCCGCGCCACCCCCAGCCAATCAGGCTGAAGGGCGTGAGCGCGGAGAATGCTGAGAAGCCGACGCGTATGTTAAAAAAAAACACCACTGATGCGCCGGCTAACCAACAACTTCCCCACAGCCCTGGCAATGAAGGCCGGCATTGGCCTTGCCGTAGCTTTGGCAGGGTTGCAGGGAGGAGGGGAAGACCCTCTTCTCCCCATGGCCCCAGTGACGAAGGACACCTCCAGCCTTGCCGTGACTTCGGCAGGGTAGCGGGGAGAAGAGGGGGAGACCATCTTCTCCCCGCACGCCTGACACTTCCCTCAGGGAGATGAAGGCCGAAAATGGCGCTCCGTTCTCTGCATTCACCTCCTGGAGGGAAGCCATCGCTTTCCATGGGGTGCAGTGGGTGAAGGCACTGGTGCCTTCATCCCCCTCCCACCAAGGAAAGTGAACCACTTCCCCGGTAAGCAAAGGCAGTGAACGGTGCACCATTCACTGCCTTCGCCTCCCGGAGGAAAGCCATCGCTTTCAGTGGGGTGCGGTGGTGCGAAGGCACTTGTGCCTTCGTCCCCCTCCCATCGAGGAAAGTGAACCATTTTCCCGAGAAGCAAAGGCAGTGAACAGCGCTCCGTTCTCTGCCTTCGCATCCCGGAGTAGCTAAGGCACTGGTGCCTTCGTCCCCCTCCCACCGAGGAAATTGAACCACTTCCCCGGGAAGCAAAGGCAGCAAAATGGCACTCCATTCACTGCCTGCGCCTCCCGGAGGGAAGCAAGCCCCTTCCACATTTGGCCCTTGCCTGTCGGAGAAGGGGCTTGCTTTCTCCGACAGGCAAGGGCCGAATGCAGAACACCACTCTCCCCTCTCTCTGTCTCTCTCTCTCACACACACCAGGAACCCCTGCCTTGCTGGGCAGTTATTATCTGTGTGTTGGTGGTTGGGGTGGTTTTTTTTTGGGGGGGTGTGCACCCCCCCCAAACCACCTCAACCACCATTCACAGATAACTGCCCGGCAGGTCCGGGCAAAAAATGCTAGTGCACCTATAAAGGCATAACATTTTCCAGACTGCATTCCACTCCAATAAAATTTTGTTCCATAATCAATTTGTCAGCCTTTAAGTAGCATCCTAATATTATTTTCTAAAACAATTAAAATATGTGCATTAGCAGACATAATGCATTTCTTATTTTTATACCAAATAATTAATTAATATTTAACTTCAGCCTAAAGTATAGAATTGTGAGTAATTTAAATGATTTTTGGATTGAATGGCAGCCTAATAGCAACTGCTTCTCAGATTGATGATCTTCCTAGCAATGAGTTTGAAAATATGTAACAGAAATAGCAAAGAGCAGTCATAGGCATAGTGGAGTGCTGTGAGGGGTGCTGCTTGGCTAATGCCCCTTTGGAAATTTCTTACTGGTGAGGTCTATCATTGCACTGCTGCTGTCAGCTATGCAGATCTATGAGGATTTCATAGAGGCGTTCTGAGATGTTTGAATTGCCATTGTCTGGGATAGGGCGTAGATTGCCTCAAGGTGATACATAGATTTAAGGATAGGTCACCCTTGCTTGAAAACCAGTTGCATCCAACTCTAGGGTTCAGTGCTGATTTCTGTTTATAGCCAAAGAGCCACGCTGGCTGTGTTTGCACATATTTCCGTGGACATGTGGCAGATACCGGAGTGCATGGAACGCTGTTTACCTTCCCACCAAAGTGGTACCTATTTATCAAATTGCAATTTCTTGCTTTTGAACTACTAGTTTGGCAAGAACTGTAACAGAGACGTAAGCTCACTCTGTTGGCATTACTCGAATCTCAACCTGCCGACCTTCCAATCGTCAAGTTTAGTGTCTTAACCACTAAGCCACCGCAGTCCTTGGATTTAAGGATACTATTGTTGCAATAATTGTTCTGTCCTCCTTGTAGTGTGGGAGGAAATGTGATTCAAAAGACTATAGCAGACCTTTTTTTAAAAAGGAAAATAGCAAATGTTCATGTGGCAAAACTGGTGTGAATGGAATAGCTCTAAGCCTCACAATGAGATGCTCAGGGAGACTGGCCTCTTTACACAGCTATGTGCCACTCCAAGATCAGTCTTTAACTCTTTCTGACATAAGACCATTCTTATTGTGAGCAGAGACATGTAGAAAGTTAACACCCATATTATTCATACCTTGCTTTACTGGGTGTAATCTACCTAAATGAACCTGGGTAGCAGTGTCACTCCAGGAGAACTATTCCATCCTTGTGAGTGCCCTATTATTCCTTGTAAAACTGGTATAGCCAGCATTGCTTTCTTTGTTCTGCTTCTCCAAAAGCTTTTCACATAGTAGAAATGGAAATTCCATTTCTGTATGAATGAGCAGTATGATTCTTGTCTGTGATGGCTTGTTTCCTGAGCAGAGGGCACCCACACACAAAAAATGTATATCAGAAATGGGTACCACCCATGATTCATGTATTGTGAAAGTATATTACAGGTATTCTGTGGTAACGTACTCCTACCCTCTTTTTACATTACTCGCATTACCTTTACATTACAGTACTTATTTGACGACATCTCAATCTTAACTCATTTTTCTCATTTACTATAGTGGGAGGTGGAAACCATCCTTTACTTGTTCCCTACGATACACTAACAGCCAAAGAGAAGGCCAAAGACAGAGAAAAAGCCCAAGATATCTTGAAGTTCCTACAGATCAATGGATATGTGGTCTCCAGGTAAAATGAAGTCCTGTATGGCATTGGTTTTACAAGGCCACTTTAAACCTTCAAGGTTTTTGTAAAGCATTATCATATCAATATCCTTTTTTGTTCTTACTTGAAAATAAACAAATGATGTAATAAATCCGAAATGATTGTGGGTATTCTTTTTAATATGCTTTCCTTTGACTTTTTAAAAATTGTTTTCTATTCTTTGGGATTAAATGTAGGTCAGAATCTTATTGCCATTATATGCTTGTATAAGGAAAATTGTGCAAGTGTTCATGAGAAAATGCAGTTCCTTATCTGGTAATGGTAAATTCCCAAAGAGTACATCCAATTAACTTACACAGTTTCCCCTATGAAAATTGCTAGTATGATTTTGGCTATTATTACTTGTTTTAAAAACACCTTTATTTCTAATACTTAATTGTGATATTTTTACAGTTGTTACTAATAGCAAATATATTGTTAGTATAAAGGTTGAGACTTTCATCCTAATGTATTTTAAAACACCATCCTAAAATTCACATTTTTATTTTAATATTTGTTTGGAAAAGCACAGCACAGATTTGCTGAACTCAAAGTTTCCATGTCTCAACAGCTGCCAGGACAAATTTTGATACCCAAATCAGTATACTTATAAAATTTGCCTTTGTGATACAAGATCTGCTTTTTAAAAAATTCTCAATTTTTTTTAACTTTCCCCTCCAGAGGTCTAAAGGATCTAGAGTTAGACACACCTTCCATTGAAAAACGATTCGCTTACAGTTTTCTTCAACAGTTGATAAGATATGTAGATGAAGCTCATCAGTATATTTTGGAGTTTGGTAAGCAGTATTAAATAACCATTTTATATTATCATTTATGATATTTCTGTGTGGATTACGAGAAATAAATGGGCTTAGAAAATGTTCCACTAAGCTCGATCAAGGCTTTTTTTGTTTGTTGAGGGGAAATGAACCAAAATGACTTTTCTATTACAGGGTTTCTCAACTTTGGGTTCCTAGGTGTTTTTGTGGCCTTCAATTCCCAGAATCCCAAGTCAATCCACCTGCTATGGGGCTTATGGATATTGAAGTCCAAGAACATCTGGGGCCCAAGGTTGAGAAACACTGCAAAGTTGTGAGCGTTCATTTTTAATATGCTACCTTTATAGATTCTAACTTAAAAGAGGAGTAAAAAATTCCAGAATTTACTATTTTGTCTTCAAATCAGCTTTGAAAGCTAATGAAATTGAAACACTCTGCATTTCATTAAAAAATTCAGTATCACCATATATTGATACTTTTTTTTCTGAGTGAAGGCATGGTTATATTCTAACTGCTGAATTCTAAATTAAGATGAAACTTGACTTACTTAACTTGTGTAAAATAATTGTGATTAAATCTAAAACATAGGAAAATTTATTCATTCTTCAAAACTAATTAAATATTTCTGTGCCTTTATATGATGAGATTTCATTGTGGGGCATATAGAATATAAACAAGAGAGAAACATTTTAAAACAACTGATCATTGTAATTGAAGAATACAATAAATATAAGATAAAAGACACAAGAGAATGAGTCATGACCAAGTTATGGCCAGTGAACCTTGAGTAATTGGAGGATCAGCCACATTTTAACTTGATGCCAAAATGAAAGACAGCTCCACAGAAAATATATTGAATAGTCCGAATGAAAAAGGCCTGTGTGTGAACTCATATGATGGAATCATTCTTATTCCCATTGTGGTAGTTGCCCCTGTTGGAGCTGGTAAACCAGATGGTTTACCTTTCATTTTGGCATCAAGTTAAAATTTGGCAATCAGAGCCTTATATTATGTTAGGCGCCCTTCTGAAGACAGGTAGAAATTGCTACTGATGCGTAGGTTCACCTTGCAAGCAAGGACTCAGATTTTCCAGGGTTCTTGTTCACATGTAGAGCCTACACATAAGCAGCAACTCTTTATTCTTCACACTTGGCACAAAAACGTTCAGTGATGAAATGTCTAGGTGTACCCTTCTAACTGTGTTTAGAACTATGGATGACATAATGCCTAAATACAGTTTCTGTCATGTCTGGCTTGGCCATTACAACCCATTACAACATTCAGACACTCATGTACATCTACACAGCTTCATTGGCTGATAGGTGTTTTGAGGAATTGACTTAGGTTTTTGGGAATTGAAGTCCAAAAATAAAGGTTGTGAAACACTGATATAGATGCTAGAAGAAGGGTATATAGAAAGTTATCCAATGGTTCTCCAAATATTGATAGGCAGGAAGCTGAAAAGAATATTCTGAGCTTACCCTGTGTATAGGGGTGTAAACACTTCTTTCATGTCCTGGTCAAACCCTGGACTGCCCAAAATAAAGCCACTTTCTTGGCTTTGTTGTTGGCCAAACTTAAGTCCTCATCAGTGCATGTTTATGGCAGTGGAAACACTGTAATGCAGTGTTTCTTGTACCCCTCCCATGGGACTCGTCAAAAACTTACTATGGTTGATGATCTAAAAAGCCACTGAGAGATCCAGTGTGGATGGTATCCCCTCCCTAATTCTTGCTCCTGGAGCAGATCATTTATCATGGTGATTTTGATTTGAGAACCCATTTGAAATAGGTCCAGGGAACCTCTGACTCCTCTCTCCAAAAAAGGAATGTTTGCACTGTATAAATCCTTTTTTAAACAGTGAAGCAAAAAGCAGGAAATTGAATTTTAAAAAAATTACATGCTCTGCTACAAATTAGGGAAAAAATTATATTTTTTAAAAAATGAAAATGCCTTAAAACTAGAAAAATTGTTCCGTATGTAGCACATTTTCAGTGAAAGTCAAAGGCTATTAAGAAATGGAAAATATATTGTTTGTATCTTTCTAAATACAAACAAAATATTAATTAGCAATAAATGGTTATCAAGAAATTCAATATATGTTTGTTTGTATCTTTCTAGAATAAATAGAGTCTATTTTGTTGTCTCAGACCTGAAAAGGTTTTTGCAACCATTAGATAATTTTTCTATCATAAATTTGAACTGCATTCAAATATATGACATAAAAATTATGTAATGGTTGTCATGTTTTAAACAGTGTGGGGGCTCCTGATGGAAACGATCACCATGGAGATTCAAAAATCCTTGCCCTGTGTATTAAACATAAAAAGGGGAAAGGAGGCATGGTAGCTAGCTCTGTATACAGATTGTCTTGTGTCTGTGTTTTGTGCATTAGAAGTAACAAAAAATTGTAGATTTGGGAGGTGGTAGACAAAAACTCTTGGAAACTAAAAACGTTTGATTGATGCTTTGTGCAGGAGTATTCCAGCTATCTTGGCATTTTGCTGATTAAAAGTGCAAACTTTTAATGAGGATAAAGTAGCTCTCTGTACTTAAAGAGTGTGCAACATGGTAAAGGGAGAAGTTCAGTTCAACAGAATTTTGGAAGCTGGACAAAATGCTACAAAAAGATCATAACATGTTCAAATTAAATCTTCAGCATTTTATCTTTTCTCACACAGATGGTGGCAGTAGAGGCAAAGGAGAACAATTTCCCTATGAACAAGAAATCAAGTTTTTTGCTAAAGTAAAGTACATCCTTATGTTTTTCTTTAACAGCCAATGGTATTCTACTCAGAACTGATGCAAAGTTAATTTTAATTTCTTCTTATGTATTACTGTTTTTCCCAGTGTACAAGACGCATCAGAGTATAAGATGCACCCCATTATTACCAAAATAGGCTACTATAGGCCACTATAAACAGTACAAGACACACTCCATTTTCCCAGTATATTTTAAGGGGTGGGTGGGGGTGAAAAGTGGGTCTTATACACCAAGAAATACAGTAATTACGTCTTACATGTTAATCACTGATAAGCTATTAGGAATTTACCATAGGTATGCTGCAATTGATAGCACAATAATTTTGAAACCCTTGCCTCACTTACTACAGATTGTATACCATGATGGCCATCCACCAGCAAAACTAATGTTATAGGCAGATTGGATTCCCCTTCCTCTCCCTAATCCAGGGGTGGCCAACCTTAGTGCTCCAGCTGTTCTTGGACTTCAATTACCAGAAGCCCAAAACATTACACCTGTTGATCAGGGCTTCTGGAAATTGAAGTCCAAGAACAGCTGGATCACCGAGGTTGGCCACCCCCACTCTAAGCCCTTGCCCACTGCAGGTGGCTGAGAGCTCTACAGAGCAGGCACGAGAGAAGCACAATGGGAGCAGAGAAAGGGAAATCTCACAAGTACCGTATTTTCCGGCGTATAAGAAAGACGACTTTTTAACCCCGAAAAATCTGTGCCAAAGTTGGGGGTTGTCTTATACGCTGGGTACTCTGGAGCCAGGGGCCGCCCGGCAGGGAAAGCCATTTGCTGCCGCTGTGCGAGGCCTCTGGAGCAAGGGGCCGCCAGGATACCACCAACCCCAGCCTTGCGGCGGAGGCAGTGAATGGCTTTCCCCACCGGTCAGCTGCTGCTCCTCCTACTCCTCCTCACCCCCGGCTGGTGGTGGTGGTGTGGAGGAGAAGGAGCATCAGCTGACCGGCGGGGAAAACCAGCCGCCACTACCGCGAGGCCTCCGGAGCAAGGGGCCGCCCGGATATCACCACCCTCAGCCTCGCGGCTGCGGCTGGCTTCCCCACCGCCAGTCAGCTGCTGCTCCTCCTCCTCAACTCCACCCCGGCTAGGGTGGTGGTATCTGCGAGCCAAGCCTCCCTGCCCCCTTCACTGGTGGGGAAGGTAAAAGGAGCCCCGTCAGACTCGGAGCCTCAGTGAGCCGCACCTCCCTGCCCCCTTCACCGGCAGGGAAGGTAAAAGGAGTCGGTGAAGGGGGCGGGGAGGTGCGGCTCGCGGTGTCTCCAAGCCCGACGGGGCTCCTTTTAACTTCCCCGCTGGTGAAGGGGGCGGAGAGGTGCGGCTCGCGGCATCTCCGAGCCCCACGGGGCTCCTTTTACCTTCCCCGCCGGTGAAGGGGGCGGGGAGGTGCGGCTTGCAGCGGCTCCGAGCCTGATGGGGCTCCTTTTACCTTTCCCACCGGTGAAGGGGGTGGGGATGCTGTGAGACGCACCTCCCAGCACCTTTCACCGGTGGGGAAGGTAAAAGGGAGGTGCGGCTCACGGCATCTCCGAACCCAACAGGGCTCTTTTTACCTTCCCCACCAGTGAAGGGGGCAGGGAGGGGCGGCTCATGGTGGCTCCGAGCCCGACAGGGCTCCTTTTACCTTCCTCACCGGTGAAGGGGGCGGGGATGCCGTGAGCCGCACCTCCCCACCCCCTTCACCGGTGGGGAAGTAAAAGGAGCCCTGTCAGGCTCAGAGCTGCAGCGAGCCGCACCTCCCTGCCACCTTCACCGGTGGGGAAGGTAAAAGGAGCTCTGTCGGGCTCGGAGACACCGTGAGCCACACCTCCGCACCCGTTTCACCGGCGGGGAAGGTAAAAGGGAGGTACAGCTCGCGGCATCTCCGAGCCCAATGGGGCTCCTTTTACCTTCCCCGCCAGTGAAGGGGGCGGGGAGGTGTGGCTCACGGCGGCTCGGAGCCTGATGGGGCTCCTTTTACCTTCCCCACCGGTGAAGGGGGCAGGGAGGTGCGGCTTGCGGTGGCACCGAGCCCAACAGGGCTCCTTTTACCTTCCCTGCCGGTGAAGGGGGAGGGGATGCCGCAAGCCGCACCTCCCTTTTACCTTCCCCGCCAGTGAAAGGGGCAAGGCGGTGCAGCTCATGGCCTCCCCGCCCCCTTCACCGGCGGGGAAGGTAAAAGGAGCCCCGTCAGGCTCAGAGCCACCACAAGCTGCACCTCCCCGCCCCCTTCACTGGCGGGGAAGGTAAAAGGAGCCCTATCAGGCTCGGAGACACCGCGAGCCGTGCCTCCCCACCCTCTTCACTGGCAGGGAAGGTAAAAGGAGCTGGTGAAGGGGGCGGGGAGGTGCGGCTCACGGCGACTCCGAGCCTGACGGGGCTCCTTTTATCTTCCCCGCCAGTGAAGGAGGCAGGGAGGTGCGGCTCGCAGCATCTCCAAGCCCAACGTGGCTCCTTTTACCTTCCCTGCCGGTGAAGGGGGCAGGGAGGTGTGGCTCGTGGCGGCTCCGAGCCTGGCAGGGCTCCTTTTACCTTCCCCAACGGTGAAGGGGGCGGGGATGCCCCTGGGGTGGTGGTATCCGGGCGGCCCCTTGCTCTGGACGCCTCGCGGCGGCGGCTTTCCCCACCGGTCAGCTGCTGCTGCTGCTCCTCCTCCTCCTCAACCCTGGCTGGGGGTGGTGGTGCGGAGGAGAAGGAGCATCAGCTGACCGGCGGGGAAAACCAGCCACTGCCACCGCGAGGCCTCCGGAGCAAGGGGCCGCCCGGATATCACCACCCTCAGCCTCGCAGCTGCGGCTGGCTTCCCCCTGCTGGTCAACTGCTGCTCCTCCTCACCCCCCACCCCCGGCTGGGGTGGTGGTATCCGCGAGCTGCGCCTCCCCGCCCCCTTCACCGGTGGGGAAGGTAAAAGGAGCCCCATCAGGCTCGGAGCCGCCACGAGCCGCACCTCCCCGCCCCCTTCACTGGCAAGGAAGGTAAAAGGAGCCCTGTCGGGCTCAGAGACTCCACGAGCCGCGCCTCCCTGCCCCCTTCACCGGTGGGGAAGGTAAAAGGAGCCGGTGAAGGGTGCGGGGAGCTGCGACTTGCGGTGTCTCCAAGCCCGATGGGGCTCCTTTTAACTTTCCCGCCGGTGAAGGGGGTGGGGATGCCGCGAGCCACACCTCCCCGCCCCCTTCACCGGTGGGGAAGGTAAAAGGAGCCCTGTTGGGCTTGGAGACACTGCGAGCCACACCTCCCCACCCCCTTCACTGGCAGGGAAGGTAAAAGAAGCCCTGTCGGGCTGAGAGACACCACGAGCCGCGCCTCCCTGCCCCCTTCACCGGCGGGGAAGGTAAAAGGAGCCAGTGAAGGGGGTGGGGAGGTGCGACTTGTGGTGTCTCCAAGCCCGATGGGGCTCCTTTTAACTTCCCTGCCAGTGAAGGGGGTGGGGAGGTGTGGCTTGCGGCATCTCCGAGCCCAACGGGGCTCCTTTTACCTTCCCCGCTGGTGAAGGGGGCGGGGATGCCGCGAGCCGCACCTCCCCGCCCCTTTCACCGGCAGGGAAGGTAAAAAGGAGGTGCGGCTCACAGCATCTCCGAGCCCAACGGGGCTCCTTTTACCTTCCTCGCCGGTGAAGGGGGCGGGGAGGTGCAGCTCGCGGCAGCTCTGAGCCTGACAGGGCTCCTTTTACCTTCCCCGCCGGTGAAGGGGGTGGGGATGCCGTGAGCCGCACCTCCCCACCCCCTTCACCGGCGGGGAAGGTAAAAGGAGCCCTGTTGGGCTCGGAGACACCGCAAGCCGCACCTCCCCACCCCTTTTACCAGTGGGGAAGGTAAAAGGGAAGTGTGGCTTGCGGCATCTCCGAGCCCAACGGGGCTCCTTTTACCTTCCTCACCAGTGAAGGGGGGAGGTGCGGCTCGCTGCGGCTCTGAGCCCGACGGGGCTCCTTTTACCTTCCCCACCAGTGAAGGGGGCGGGGAGGTGCAGCTTGTGGCGGCTCCGAGCCCGACAGGGCTCCTTTTACCTTCCCTGTCGGTGAAGGGAGCGGGGATGCCGCAAGCCGCACCTCCCTTTTACCTTTCCCACCGGTGAAAGGGGTGGGGAGGTGCGGCTCACGCCCTCCCCACCCCCTTCACCAGCGGAAAATGTAAAAGGAGCTCTGTCGGGCTCGGAGGGGGTGGGGAGGCGTGGCTCACGGCAGCTCCAAGCCCGACAGGGCTCCTTTTACCTTCCCCGCTGGTGAAAGGGGCAGGGCGGTGCGGCTCACAGCGGCTCCGAGCCCAATGGGGCTCCTTTTACCTTCCCCGCTGGTGAAGGGGAATAGGTTATATATGTTGTAAGCCGTTTTGAGTGACACTTGTGTCAGGAAAGCGGGATAGAAATAAAACTTATTATTATTACCAAAAGGTAATATTAAAATATTAAATATTAATATTAAAAATGATGATGGTAGTACTAATGGCATCCTGATTTATGGCCACCCTTCCCAGGGTTTCCTATGTAGGGAGTCTCCAGATTTGAGTTTCCTCCCCTAAGGCTCTTTGGATTCTTGGGCCATTTGCCCAGCCCCCACCCCAAGCTGGCTTTTCCCGCCAGTCAGCTGCTCCTCCTCCGCACCACCAGCAGGTAAAGGGAGCTATCCCCAGCCCGGGAACCTCCGAAGACACCGCCGTTGGAAGAGGGGTAGTCATACGGCGAGTATATTGCAAACTCTAAATTTTAACTAGAAAAGTTGAGGGTCGTCTTATACGCCCAGTCGCCTTATACGCTGGAAAATACCGTACTTATGGAACTCACAGGCACTGCAGCCATCACTTCTTTGTAATGGCCACTCACATTTGATAACCTGTGTCCATAGTCAGATAGTTTTAGCTGCCAGATAGTAGCCATTCCAGAGAGACTCTAATGTCAGTCTGTCATTGCTATATGGGACAGCATCAATAAAGGGAAGACCTTGTTCATGTCTTGAAGATTTTTGCAAAGATGCGATAGACTGCTTTGGCTGATGGAGGTCAGTGTACAGCTAAGAAGTTGCCGAACTTGATTTCTTTGTCTCTGTGTCAGTTTATTTAGATAATCTTTATTTAAAATATCAAACCAAAATATGAAGTTAAAAACCACATTTTCTCATACCATTCTCTTGCCTTTCTATAAAACAGTAGGGTTATGGTCTAAATTAGGGGTTCTCAACCTGTGGCCCGCACGCTGGATGTGGCCTGTGGGGCCATTTCATATGGTCCCCACCACCTCCACCACTTCAGAAAGTGCCATGTGTTGGAGGATGGGCTGCCTGGCCCCCAAAGCTGTCGGAGGGAGTGTGACCCAGCCCCTGGCTTAAAAAGATTGAGAACTCCTGGTCTAAATTTTGAGATATGCTGGTAGGAGGAGAGAATATGGTGGAAATGTTCACAGATTCTCAGTACCATGAAATTGCCATAAACTAAGAAAATGGAAGGAGGTTTAAGAATAATAATTCCCCACCTCTCTTGTGTATTAATTTCAGGTTGTACTTCCTTTGATTGACCAATATTTCAAAAACCATCGCCTGTATTTCCTCTCATCAGCAAGCAGACCTCTCAGCAGTGGTGGGCATGCTTCTAACAAGGAGAAAGAAATGGTGACAAGGTAAAAATATTTTAAAAATCACTTCTGATTAGCTTATTATGAAACGGGCAGATTTATAGGCATACAAATTGATGAAAGATATATTTTTACAGATCTACTGTAAATTTGTCTGCTTCAGAGTGCAAATGGAACCAGTAGGTTCCTGTTTTCTTACTGCACCTTATAATTTGCTTCCATCCTTATGTAGCTAACTGGCTGGGAATGTGTTCCTTGGGACATTTCATATTACGAAAAATTCATAAAGCGAATTTCCCATAGGAATGCATTTAATGCAGTTTCCCATAGGAATTCATTGAAAACTAAAATTCATAAATCGAAATGTGTCTTCCCATAGGAATGCATCGTAAACCAATTAATCCATTCTGGAATTTTTTTGGTAAAGTGAGTCATAATTTTCAATGGATTTTTATTGTAAAGTGAAAATTATGTTAACCAAAGTGTTCATAAAGCGAGGTACCACTGCCAATAGTGTTAAGCCCCACATCTATCTTCTTTATTTAACCCCATTACAAGAGTAGTTTGCATGTGGTCCTTGCTGTGGGAAGAAAGGCAGCAACATGGTTTTTATCTTATTATTTTGTTATAGTATTGATACACATTCATTGGGAGCCAGGCTTAGAATTGTTTGACTGAATGTGTTTAATAAATGTAGCTTTCCCCTTTGTATCATCATTGTGTGCCATCAAGTCAATTCTGACTTATGGTGACCCTTTCTGGGGTTTTCTAGGTAGAGAATGCATAGAAGTGGTTCACCATTTCCTTCTTCTGGGTCTGTGCAACTTAATCATCATCTTCATTTTATCACTATTTAGAACATAGGTGATTTAAGAGGTGTGACAGTGAACAATAAGTGGTCATGGAACAAGTGGAGACAGGGCAGTACTTGCTGATGAGACTAAAGATGGCCACAGAACTGGAGTGCAAATAACCATCCTCACACAACTTTTTTTGGATTAAAAAATATTATTAGTTATTGCTACCTGTAGTCCTTGGTGCTAGCATAGGGGATCTCTCGCCACCAGCTACACCACCTGATACCTGATGCAGACAGAAACAAAGTTACCCACATAAATGTAGGTTATTGTGTGGCCCTTCCTGTTCCTTAGGGAGCAGGGGCATGGTACAGCCCCTAAGCTGGGTGTGCATCTGACCATTGCAGGCGCACCCCCCAATAAAGGACTCAGACACTGGTAAAAGTGGATAACGGCATTGGGCCACATTTATTGATTCATGCCCTAGTCCGAATTATAAATTTCTATTGGTAATTGACCAATCATAATTCTTAAGGCAAGCAGGCCGAAGTAACACTGGTAAGGTACCACCCAAAATTGCCAACGGCAATTGTTACAATGTATCTATTTGTATCAATTTGTTTGTTGACAACAAACAAATTGTTGACCGTAGTCCATATCTAACTAATGACCCCACCCTCTGACGCGTATCCGTGAAATCACGGGGTGATGCATGCTGTCTAGCTGTAGCCATCACCCCGTCGCCTGGTTCGTCGTTGACCGGACAACGTTAACCAACTTATGCCTGTCTAGTGTTGTCCAGTCATTTGCGAACCTGCCAGATACCTGTGGGTCATAAATGTTTACCTTACCAGTGATACCCGCCCATGTGACCAAAGTCAACAGCAGCAACAGAAACCCCTATATCAAACCATAGCAACAGTGTGGGATGGGCGAAAAAACCAGGACCCGAGAGCCAATTGTGGGTCCCAGCCAAAAATTCCCACCCGGCCCCGAAGCGACCAAAATATCACACTGTTAACTAGGGAGGGGGTGGAGGGGAAAAACTTCTCCGCTCCGTCGCTTCGCAAAATGGCAGCTCGGCTGCCTCATGGCCACCCCTTTTATAAGGGAGCTGGCCACGCCCCCTAACTAACCGGATGCCTTCGTCCGATGGGGGGGGGGCGCAAAGAGCGCGGCGGCCATTTTGGCGCCGCGCTTGCATTGCAGGCGCACCCCCCAATAAAGGACTCAGACACTGGTAAAAGTGGATAACGCCATTGGGCCACATTTATTGATTCATGCCCTAGTCCGAATTATAAATTTCTGTTGGTAATTGACCAATCATAATTCTTAAGGCAAGCAGGCCGAAGTAACACTGGTAAGGTACCACCCAAAATTGCCAACGGCAATTGTTACAATGTATCTATTTGTATCAATTTGTTTGTTGACAACAAACAAATTGTTGACCGTAGTCCATATCTAACTAATGACCCCACCCTCTGACGCGTATCCGTGAAATCACGCGGTGATGCATGCTGTCTAGCTGTAGCCATCACCCCGTCGCCTGGTTCGTCGTTGACCGGACAACGTTAACCAACTTATGCCTGTCTAGTGTTGTCCAGTCAATTGCGAACCTGCCGGATACCTGTGGGTCATAAATGTTTACCTTACCAGTGATACCCGCCACACGGGGAGGCTTCCCAAAAGGCTCACCGCCCCCCCAAGACCGTCAGCTCGGTCGACAGACCTGCTCGCCAGTCCACTAACCAGAGGTCCATACCTCCCTGCGACAGATGGGCCCCATCCCCTGAGTAAAGCTCGTAATTTTGCAGACTGATGGCAGGGAGGCTAATGACGCGTCCCCCGCCCTTGTCGAAAAGGAACCGGGCAATAGCCCCGTTCACGGAGCGTCGGCTCAGCCGAGAGCCTCGAGGCCGAACGCCCCCCTGTAAGCGTACCGCGGTATCATGTCCGACCAATTGAGGGTTGTGGCAGGCCACACATAATGTGAGTAGGGCAGGTCACTGCAAACCGCAAGCTTCCGCGATAGGCCAGTGACCTGTCCCAAGCCATCGCCCCCAAGGTACATAACCAGGACATCGGGCGAGTCAGCATCCCTGATGTAGAAAAGGAATGGCAACAGTTCCTGCCATAACATGCCGCGCTTACCATACCTGAGACGTGCGGATGCACCCAGTCCCAGTCGGGGTCCCCACTCTGTCGCCGCAGCGTAACGCGCTGCCCTGTGCAGCGTAACGCGCTGCCCTGTGCAGCGTAACGCGCTGCCCCATGCAGCGTAACGCGCTGCCCTGTGCACGTGGCTATGGCCCACCAGCCATACTGTCACCGGTGTAAAACGACACCCAGGGTCTGTCAAGGAAAAAAAAGGGGGGGAGAAACAGTGCAGTGACTAAACTGGTACTCACGGTTGAAGAGGGCGAACACAAAACTGAAAACATTGTGATCCCCACCCTCCCATGCGGCGTATTTAGCCCCGGAGTACCCAAAAACAGCTGCAGTAGAAGCCGCCCCTATCCTGAACGAATGGGTGCCACAACTAGCCCCAGAGAGGCCAACACTGTCTAGTGCCTCCCGGCACCCTCCAAAATTGAAATTTAGTAAGGGAAGACCCACCTTGGTGACAGAAAAACGGGCCATGGTGCGTGCCACACAGTGCAAGGAAATCCTGTAGGGCACCAACCGGACAGATGTCTGCCAAGAACATCGTAGCAGTCTACTCCACTGCCTACGCCGTGCTGATTCGTTTTAGAGGAGCGTATCCCCAACTGAGCCCAATATTGTTCACACAGACATCTTCGAGTTCCAGTGCCCTACGACTTGCATCCGCCTTAGACAGCATCTCAATCTCGCTGATGCGGAGCGCTCCAAAAAAGGCCACCGTTGTAGCCGCATGAAATGGGCTGCCTCATATCTATCAAAACAGAGGCCAGGCCAGCCCCGGGCCAATTGGGTAAAAACCCCTGGGGAAATCGGGTGGCGGTCGTCCGGGCAACGCCCACGCTCCCGCACCCACCCCTCCAAAACATGTCTCACACGGAAGTCAGTGGTGCTGTCCACATGACCTCCCACCTTGGCCATAAAAGCCAACGCTGACAGCCTAGATGCTATGGTGCGAGGTGCAAGGCCCTGAGCATGCAGGTAAACCATGAACTGCAGTATATGGGTCACTGGGATCGGCCAGGTTTCTGGCAGCCGAAATTGGGCACAGAATGCTCTGAAAGAATTAAATGCGTGGCGCTAGTGGCAGGCCAATCGCCCGGTTCACCTCTCCTTGCCAATGGTCCATATCCCGTCCGGGAGTGGCGAGGGAAATTCCTCCGCATCCGGGGCCAAGGCACGGAACCGGGAGATCTGCAGGCGGGACAAAGCGTCAGCAATATCATTATTAACCCCCGGGACATGCCTGGCCCTGAAGAACATTGAGGCGCAGGCTGCGCAACACAAACTGCGCACTAGGCCCATAACCCAAGGCGATTTGGAAGTCTGTGCATTGACAATGTGGACAACAGCCGCATTGTCACACCAGAAATGCACAACCGAGTTGGCCCACTCCCAGCCCCATAGCATCAAAGCACCCAGGATAGGGAAAATTCCAGATATGTGAGATCACGCAGGCGACCCGTGCCTGCCCAGGCTGGTGGCCACCCACCATTGCCCACTTCCAATTGAAGTACATCCCATAACCCAGGGATCCCGAGGCATCAGACTGTATCTGAAAACGAGGGGAAGCCAGGAGCTAGACCTCCAAAATGACCCCCATTGAACTCCCTCAGGAACTGGGGCCAGACAAGCACGTCTGCCCTGATACCCCGGGTAAGTCTAACCCTATGGTGGGGCCTGGATAATCCTGCCAAGGCGTCGCACAAGCGCCGAGCAAATGCCCTGCCCGGTGCGACGACCCCGCAAGCGAAATTGAGGTGAGCATGTAGCACCTGCAGTTCCCTCAGTTATGCCATGCGCTTGGCCAGCAAGTCCCAGATAAGGGCCACTAGCCTTGACACCTTATCCCGCTGCAACCTAGAAGCCTGCGCTACCGTGTCAATCTCCATCCCCAGGAAGACTAGCTGTGTAGATGGGCCCTGGTCTTTTCGGGCGCTAAAGGGACACGAAGTTCCTCCATTAGCGTCTGAAATGTGTTGAGGAGACGTGTGCACGTGTCCCAGCCCCGTTCAGCCCAGAATAAAATCATCCAGGGAATGGGCTACAGACCGGGACCCTGACCTGCGGACAAAAGCCCACTCTAGGAAGGTGCAGAAGCACTCGAATGCCGAGCCCAAAATGGAACAGCCAAAAGGCATGGCATCGGCGAAATAATATGCTCCCCGGAACGGGGTTGCAGGGACTGGGCCAGCGACCCTGCCCGCATGAATCTCCTCAGCCATGCTGGCAGCAGCCACCTCCTCCCTTCCCCTGAGGTACAAAAGGTTGGGGGCGTCTTGGGGGAACCTACCACCCATGAAAGGAATACGGAACCCCAGTCGAAAACCCCGAAGCAGGTAAACTGCATCTGCCTCCCTCGGGTACAATGCGAGGCAACGTTCCAACATGTCCACATTAATTGGGGAGGGAGCCTATCGGTGAACCAGCTCCATCTGAGGCAGTCTTGCCAGCCCCCTGTCTGCCCCTCCCTCTGCCCCGCGTCCATCCAGGCCTGGGACAGGCAGAGGCCGCATGGGGGCCAGCACAGGCGGGACTCTTATGTCTGTATTTGCAATTCCTATTGCAGGAACCATTGGACGAGAAAGAGCAGGCGGGCTGGAACCCCCTGCCCCGCCACCTGGCGGGGAACCTGTGCTGGGGCCGCTCGCCGGACCGCATGTCCACAATGGTATCTCTCCCCGGGCGCGGGGCACGTGGGTGTCATGTACAAAAGCCACAGCCTCTGACATGGCTCATCCCACCTCATCTCGGGGTGCAGGGGAATCCGCATACGGAATTCCACGTCATAAGCCAACCACGACGGGCCCGGAAAGTCAACCATCGCCCTATAGATGTTGTCCAAATACTGGACCATCGGAATTGCCAAATCCGGCCGGGCCCTAAGGTACACCGTCATGTAAATGAGGTAGGCAGGCAACCAGTCGGCCCTCGCACGCGGTGGCTTGCGACGACGTGCCTGCTCCTTATCCTTCTCATCCTGCCCCTCCCTCTCTTCCTTGGTGGGCTCTCTGTTTTGGAGTGAGAAGCTATCCACGTACTCCCGCCGCCAGATTTTCTCCTTGGTGGCCTGTGCCAAATGGTCACCCAGTGGTAAGGAATACCCCGCCGTCGGCAAGGCCGACACAGGCACAGCAGAAACTGCGGGCATCTGAAAAGGGGCCTGGACTAACCCAGCCACCCCCAAAACATTCCCCACAGGGTAGGAAACACCCCCCACCACGGGGCCCTGGGTGGTAGTTGTCGTCGCCGGGTGGGGCGTCAGCGGCTGGACCGCCGCACCACCCGCGCGAGGCCAAGGCCATTGAAAAGCCCCCCCAACGTGGCCACGTGTGTAGGTGCACTAGTTTGGACCGCATACTCACATGCTGCACCCCCGCGGGCCGCCCCCACTGGGGGTTCCGGCCCACTGGGGGCGTCGGAGCTCACGACCGCCATAGAGCTCGTCGATGGGGCCTGACCCGCACCAGCCTGTTGGTTGGGGAGCTGCGAGGCAGTGGCCGTGGTCGCGCCATGCGCCTCAAGCAGCTCGACCCGTCCCGTCGCCTACCGCTGCCCAGCAGACGACGCGTCGAAATGAACCCCAAAGGGAGCCCCAGCGTGGCTAGCCCGGGCCAGAGATGCCTCAAGGGCCGCAACGCGGGCCAGTAAGGCCTCCACGCTGACATGGGGCCAAGGGCCAACCGGCCCGCCTGCTACAGGCGTGGGTACAGGTCCCTGTACCCCGGGGCCCGAATAGGGCCACGACCCCGCACCCAGGCCCGGTAGGGCCGATGTAGCAACCTGCCAGGGAAGGGGACCACACCACCCCCCAAGGCTGGAAGGCCCCGGAGCGAGCTGCGCCCCTGTGAAGGAAGGCCCAGCGGAATGGGGAACACCAGGAGTGGTGTCCACCGCTTGCGGGCCGAGGGCCGCAGCCCCTACTGGACCCGTGCAAGGGCCCCCAGTCTCCGGCCAAGGGGGAATAGACCCCATTCCACCGGTCCCGGTGGGTGCAGGCAAAGGCGGCTGCTGGGGGGCGCAGCTGCGGTCCTCCGACCCGGAATGCGCCTCCGAACCCCACGAGCCGCGCTCGCAGCCGCCTTCTTCTTCGAAGGCATCTCAGCCAACCTAAGGGAAGCCGAAAAGAGAAAAGTCAGCAGCCAAAAGGCTTCCCAATCAAGGTAAAAGCGACGGAGTAAGAGGGGAAAAACTTCTCCGCTCCGTCGCTTCGCAAAATGGCAGCTCGGCTGCCTCATGGCCACCCCTTTTATAAGGGAGCTGGCCACGCCCCCTAACTACCCGGATGCCTTCGTCCGATGGGGGGCCCCCGCAAAGAGCGCGGCGGCCATTTTGGCACCGCGCTTGCATTCTGTCTTCAATGTATAAAAGGAACACAACTACAGAGACATTCTGCATTTGTAGTGCCCAGCTGCCATCATTTGGTTCTGTCCCTATGCCCAAAATGCCCCAACAAAGCTGTGATATGAATCTCAAGAACATAACGTCAATTCTTTATTAACTACCACATGTTTTCCAGTCCACTTGTCGCCACACTTGCAAAACTCCAAACAATGGGTGGGGGAATGGAAGATTCAATAGGAAGAGAGTTGGCTGGAAAACTGTTCTTAGATCCCTGCTGGACCTGGTGTAGCATACCAGCATCTCTGGTCCATGTGGGAAATGGCCACTGGCTGTTTCCATTGATCAGTTTTTATCAGGGCAGGAGCAATCCATGTCAGCATGGTGAGATCTGGAATGAAGGAGCACCACCAAAGATGCTGCCCACCACACTGTCTGGTATATGCAACCCCATCTTCATGAGGAGGTAGTCTTGCCAGATTTGGTATTTGTTTTGTCTGAATGAAGTGCAGCAATGCAGACCATGTACATAAACAGACTATCAGAATGTGTGTATGATACCTGTATGTAATTCTTCTCCTTTTAAGTGATAATGACCACATTCTATCTTGGTCTCAGGTTAACTTAGTAGTTAAGTGCCTTCCTCTCTTCCTCAGTATTAGTTGAGTTTGGAATCAATGATCAGCTGAGAAGCAGTCAGGAGAACAATGTTCTGTATTTTGAAGGGTAACATTAATATCATTAGAGGCACTTGCTATTGCAAAGAACTGAATTTGTTTATGAAATATACTCTTGTCTTTAGCCAGCAGTATACATTACATTTCATAGCCATATTTTCCATCTCTATCTGAGCCAGGTACTGTGATATTGGCTGAAATCCAGTAGTAAGTCATAATTAGAATAGGTTCATTGAATCAGTGGAATCTACATAAGTCTTGACTTACCACATCTCCTCTGATTTTAAGAGACTATTCTAGTTGCAACTTACTACTGGATTTCAGCCATTGAGTTGAATGCAATGTTTCTATTCCATTGAAACTTCCATTCATGGAAGAAATCTGTCCTGTGAGTGAAACACTGCCTAAATGTGGAAAATCATCCTGCCAGTAAAAATGATATTTCATTGGAAATATTCAACCCATTAAGGATAATAATTGCTCACATCTAATTACAGTACATCTTTCATGTTGTGAATCCAGTTTTTATATGACATAATCCAGCAGAACAAAGTGCCTTTATCAGTACTGTTATTGATAGGTCATCACCTTTTTACTCTGTGCTAGCCTGTGGCCAGTATTACCAGTGTATAATGACCATAGTTTTCCAATAAAAGCAAAACAAATGTTAAACATGAATATATGTTGTCAAAATTTAAAGGCTGAAATCTTTTTGTGTGTGAGTTCTGTGGTGTCATCAACAGGTCATGTTTTTTAAAAATTAAACATTCTCTCCTCCCACCAGAAAGGTTCTATAAGAACTAAGTAATCTTTTACATTGCTGGGTCCAAGAAATGCAACAAGCAAAGTTATTGAAAATTGTTGCCACTTGGTGATTTACATCCCTCAGCCCTGACAAATTCCTGACAATGAAAAGGATTACTCAAGATTCACAGAGGCTTTGTGACGGGAGATATGATTAATTTTTTTAAAAAAATTTTTTTGCTGCAGAACATAACATAAAATGAACTTCAGGCAACTTGTATTACCATTATCATCATTAAAAATTTGTCACTGACACAATCATAATATTTATGTCTCACCCTCTTCCTCTCCTTCGCTTCTAAAGCTGTAGTTAATATAAAGTAACTTAATGACTGCATTTTATTTTGTAATGTTTCAGTGACTGTTTCTGGATGGAATTTCATGACCACATTTTTATGATAATTCTATTTATTGCCAGTTTTTATCTGTTACTTTAATAATACCTTTTGCTTACTTAACCATGTGCTGCTGTTAGAAACATTAATAGTGCATCCCTACATTCAGCTCAGAGAGTGGATTCTTCCTGCAAAACATCTTGTTGCTTTTCCTGCTCATATATCAGCTGTTACTTTTCTTCTTTTATTTCCTTCTTCCCTTCTTTTGCTCTCTCTTTTTAATCCCTTTCTTCAGCCTATTCTGCAAACTTGGAGTACTTGTCAGGCATAGGATTTCACTATTTGGTAAGGAGACACTTGAAAAATACTTGTGTGAGCATTCTTTGATTTTCTTTGCCATTATTTGCAACTGTGAATCTACTGCTTTGCTGCATGATGCATGAATGCATGGCCAAGAGCATGATCTGGATTACTGATAATGATCATTAATAATTTCTCACAATGATTTCTGGATGTTTTTAAAGATACAGATTTAAAATCAGTTGCTCTGCCAAAGAAGTATATTATAGACTACAAGCTAGGCATTTTTATGAATATTTATTTTATCAATTTATTCTCTTTTATAATTAAATTCTCATTTTTATTCTACACTGCTGATAAGGGTTTCCATGCATTTTTGCATCATGATAATGCTCTCTAATCTAGGAAGCCTTTTCTTTGCTCCACCTTCCATTGCATTGTGGGGGATTCATGTGGAGTTCTGTGTGCTAACAAAGCATGTAGATCCACTGCTTTGCTTTTTATACATGGAAGCCTCATGGCATTCATCCCTTTGTGGGGGTCATACAAAATTCCATGCAGATTAGAGAATGGGTCTGCTGGTCCATTTACCAAATATGAAAGATGTTATGTATTCAATATGAAATACTGTACAAACATGTTGGAAATAGGTCTCTGTAACTTTAAGTACTATTTTGAAAGACTATTATCTGTATTCATCTTATTTAGTTGTATGTCTCCTAATGGAAGAGTATAGACATTAATATTAACATCAGTGAATAGATGATTCATAACTGATATTTACACTACTAGACTGTAAGAAGAGGCCAAAGATATCTCAGAACCGCTTTCTGTCGGTTTTGGGTTTTTTTGAAATCATGGAGAATGTGTGAAGTGCTAGATGATTTCAGGAGAGCTAACATTGTCCCTATCTCTAACAAAAAAAAAGGCAAAATGAGGAAGATCAGATCAGTCAGTCTGACATCAATCCCAGGGAAAATTCCGGATCAGATTATAAAGCAGACACCCTAAAAGCACCTTGAAAACAATGCAGTAATAACTAGAAGCCAACATGGATTTGTCAAGAGTACTGCCAAACTAATCTTATCTCATTTTTATTGGGTAATTTCCCTGGTAGATGGTGTGAATTCTGTAGATGTTCTGTATCTTGACTTTAGCGAAGCCTTTGAAAAAGTGGGCCATGATATTTTGATTACCAAGCTAACTAGATGTGGCTTCAATAGTACAAGGTGGATACACCATTGAATACAAAGTCATACTCAAAGAGCGCTTACCAATGGCTCCTTCTCAAATTGAAATGGGTAACAAATGGGGTACCACAAGGCTAAATCCCAGGTCTGGTATTCTTCAACATTTTCATTAATGATTGGGAGGAGGTAGTACAAGGAATACTTACCAAATTTGCAGATGGCACAAAACTGGATGAAATATCTAATACTTTGGAAGATAGGAATGGAATTCAGAAAGATCTTTATAGGCTTGAACACTGGGCTGAAAACAGCAGAATGAAATTTAATGGGGGTAAGTGCAAAGTTTTGCCCCTGGAGACTGTTACAAGATGGGGAATAGTTGGCTCAATAATACTATTGGTGAGAAGAATCTTGGGATTGTTATAGGTCACAAGCTGAATATGAGTCAACAGTATGATGTGAGTATAAAAAACCCCCAATACTATCTTAGGCTGCACTTGTCCCTCTCTATTCGGCACTAGTTAGGTCACATGTAAAGTACTGTGCCCAGTTTAGGGTACTGCACTCAAGAAAGATTCCAACAAACTGAAACAAGTTCAGAGGAGGGCAACAAGGATGATCAACTCTATAAGGGAAGACTGGAAACTCGGGACCTGTTTAGCCTTGAGAAAAGGAGACTGAGAGGGACTATTATAGTACTTGTTAAATACTTGAAAGATAGACATAAAGAGGAGGGGTAAAATATGTTCTCAATCATTCCAGAGTGCAGGACATGAATTAATTGGCTGAAACTATGGGCAGCTAGGTACAGACCGAATATCAGAAAAAACTTCTTAACTCTTAGAGTAGTACAACAATGGAAACAATTACCTTAGGAGATGGTGAGCACTCCAGTATTGAAGGCATTCAAGAGAAAATTGGAAACCATCTGTCAGATCTCCTTTGATTTGGATTCCTGCACTGAGCAGGGAATTTAACTTGATGGCTTCAAAGGTCCCTTCCAACTCTGTTACTTTATGATCCTATGATCCTATTGGTTATACAGTATTAGATTCCAGCCAGTGTTTTTATCTATTAAGAGGATATTTTTTTAGCTCTCTGGGGAATTGTAAAGTCTGTGAGCTAGCCCAAAGACACAGTTTAGGATTACTCATGGTTTGGAAGCAAGAGAGCAATGTAGCTTTTGAGCTAACATGACAAATAGTCTATGTAAGCCTTTTCCATATATTCTTGGGAACAGTTACTTTTGCATAAGACTTACAATATCAACAAGGATTTCATAATTATTATAAAATTTAAGGGGATAAAATCAGCCTAATGGAATTGCAAGTATGTTCAGTAGACACAGAATATTGAAAAACAGGTTTGTGTAGGAGGTTGCAGGAAAGGAGCAGAACGGCATGAAGTGTCCTGGAGAAGGCATGGCTGACTTTGACACATCCTGAATATGAACAACTCCATTAGCAAGTAATGATGTACTGCATCATTTTGTTACAGGTCATGTTGTATGTACAGTTATTTCTAGTGCACTGCTATTTAGAATGGGTTATCCATCTAATTTTATTTTAGAATTATAATCATGTAGTGTACTTTTTGAGACTTGATGCTGTCCAAAACATCTTTTTTTGTACGGTAATCTTCAATAAGTGAAGCAGCATTGTTATGCTTCTCATATGTGATTTTGATATATCAGCAACTTACGTAGAGGTATACTGGTATTTTGGTATATGTAATGGTAAACTAACAATCTGGTTCCAAAGCCACATATTCTTTCTATAGAACAGACAGTGTGTAGACTATCTAGAGCAGTGGTGGCAAAGCATGCATGCCAAAGGTGACACTCAGAGCCCTCTCTGTGGGCACCCATGCTGTCACCCCAGCACAGAGTTTGTCCCGCCCCTCTGCCCAACAGCCCGATGGGAGAACTTCCTCCCTTCCCCCAGTATAGAGTTCACCACGCCCCTCTGCCCAGCAGCCCAATGGGAGTGTTTCCTTCCTCCACTGTTGCTGTGTTGGTACTTTGTGATAAATAAGTGGCTTTTGGGTTGCAGTTTGGGTACTTGGTCTCTAAAAGGTTCGCCATCACTGATCTAGAAGGTGAAAGTATTTAATTTTTTAAAAGTATATTGCACCACAAGGGATTCTTTGCTGTGATCTTTTGATCCACATTGATAGGTTGCTTCTTCACCTGCACAGACATCTTTGAAACATCCCAGAGCCTAAAGTTCATTAAACCATACCTTCTCCACCATGTATTCTCCCCACCCTGTAGCTAACCCTCAATTTCCTCATAGCCACTGCTGAGGCACAACCTTTGAAGTATTTCTGTAACCTTTAAAATCTTTATTTGTAAATAGCTCTTACCGTTTTTTAGTAGCCTGTCCATTCCTCATTTTAGGTTGAAAGTGTGTTTCCTACACTCACAAAATGTCTCGCACTGATAGACTCTCCAATTGCTTATATTGTCTGGGTGAGGGCACCTAAATTAAAACTGCACATTTATATAAAGGATAGCCATCAAGCACATGCAGCCTCAGCTGAATTTTTTACTTTTAGGAGAGATCTCTTCAAGCAATAGATACCATATAGAAGCACACAATGTCTTTGATCTCTACTATCTTGATCTGCAAAACACCATCAAAGCAAGTGCTGATCAAAGCAGTTCAGTCCAAATTAACCCTAGCAGTTTTTCCATTCCCAGCAGCTGAAGCTGTCCAGCTAATACTGGCTCTTCAGAGACATTGAAATCAGTATTGACACCAAAGTTGACCTCCATATCAAAATTGCCCAAATGGGCACTCTTATGGCCACACCATACTGAATAGGTTCCATCTCGGTTGGTTTCATGATCCCAAGTTCAAACTGTCCTTTCTAATTGGTGACAATAAGGGACGACCAGAATAAATGGCAGTTATGATAATCGATGTCAAAATCTCTGAAACTGGCAACTCACAAGCATAAATCATTTTAGGGTATTTTTCAGTAATCCATTGAAATAAAGAACTAAGTGTGGTTATCTATGGTTGGTTTTTGCCCTTTGTATTACCTCATTGTAGCAACAGTTTATTCAGGACTTTAAGATATTCTCACAAGAGCCCCTGTGGAAATGCAAAGAGAGACCACAGATATTTCTTATTTCTGCTTCTTGTTGTTGTTAAAAATCCTACCTTTTTTTAAAAAAAGATATTTTTTACAGAAGACAGAAGATGCAACAAATAATAATAAAAATCTGTTCAGCTCATTGCTTCAGCTATTTGTTTTGTGGGAACTATAGACTTGCCAGAGGCATATAGTAAGTAGCAGCTCCATTTTATAAAATGACACACGGAATTCCAGATTTTATACAGAGTGCAGAAAACAGACTGGTGCTATCGCTTTAGATTAGATTGTAAGGTTGCCCCTGCTTTAATGTTAGTTGAAGATTTAATTGAATTATAAACTCACAAAAGTATGCTTTGGGTTGTTCACCATGTTCATTAACTATGTTTTGTCTTCAAGCCAGTTATGTGATAATATTGCTTTTGTTCATGGCATATGTTAGACTGTGTTGAGTTCTTACCTCTCTAATATGCATGCTTGTACCAGCGAATTCACCAACACTGCAAAATTAGAGAATAATAACATATCTCTTTTTTACCCTTCCCTACATAGGAAATGATGCAACTTCAATAGTCAATTGTCTTCATATCTTGGGTCAGACCTTGGATGCAAGGTAAAATGCTTAACATAGTTAGCCAAACATTTCCCCAAATTACTCAATACAGTATTAACAAACAGATTATTCAGAACAGAATGTGAAATAGCTTGTAGCGTTGTGGCAATCATATAAATTTGAAATACTAGTACAGTATTTAATTATCATGGGAAAGTTAAAGGTAAAGGTTTCCCTTGCTCAAAAGCCAGTCGTATCTGACTCTAGGGTTCAGTGCTCATCTCTGTTTCAAAGCCGAAGAGCCAGCGCTGTCTGCTTCTGCAGACATTTCCATGGTCATGTGGCAGGCATGACTAGACGCCGGAGCGCACTGAACGCTGTTACCTTCCCACCAAAGTGGTCCCTATTTATCTACTTGCAATTTCTTGCTTTCGAACTGCTAGGTTGACAGGAGCTGGGAGAAAGACGGGAGCTCATTCTGTCCTGCAGTACTTGGGAATCAAACTGCTGACCTTCCACCTCCCAGTCAGTGTCTTAGCCACTAGAGCCACTGCAGTCCATTGAAAGTTAGGAGAAAGCTATCAATACCTCTAATGGAATTGTGCTTTTATTTTTATTCCATCTTTAGATTATCTTCTTCAGGGCTTTATTGGTATAGAGTACTCAAGCCATTCCCTTCTTCTGGAGGCATCCTGAGGTTGTGCAGCTTGCCCAAGTCTACACAAATTGGCTCTTCTCCTGGGATGCACAATAAAAATTAAACTCCCAACTGCTGGCTCTGCAGCACCCAACCAGCACCCATGCCTCTACCCCACTGAAAACATTAAAGGCTAATCATACCTTTAAGAATGCTACATTCCTTAATACAGTGTTGCCATTTCTGAATATAATGTCCTTGCTTCCCTAGCTGTTTTCTCAAGCAGAATGAAACCACACTTGTATAGTAAAATAAATAATTCATTGCAAATATTATCTACATTTATTTGAATGTGGTTCTATAAGCAAAGCACACAAAACTAGCTATATTCCAGCTACATGTCAAAAAGTTTTCTGCAGCTTAATCACTTGAATCTCTGAGAGCTACACATGGCTTCCTGTTGACCTGTTTCTATGCCCTCTGTCACATTATAGCTTGTTTGTGACAGGGACCTGCCTTCTGAAGGTGTTATGCACAGGGATGGTGCCATAGGAAGGCAGACAGGCAAGCAAAAGTCACATCACAATATATTTTAAGATCCTATTGACAGTAAATAGTGATGCAAATTTAACCTATATTTTTTTAGTCACAAATGGCAGGTTTTCTTAGAATAACATTTTGTTGTTGTTGTTCAGTCGCACAGTCGACTAGATTATGGATCTAAATAAAGATACTATACTGCCTTACAATAATGCAATGTAATGATTCCAGCAATCAGTTCAAGTTAGCTGTATGGTCTATGACACTTACATAGATATGATAGGAGACAGTTTTTGGCTTTATTGCCTTCTTGTGACTTTTCTCTCACTCCTTGCATTGCTTCTACATAGACTTTCACTGTTGTAAGATATGGTAGTAGGAACTGAAGAATGTTTTGGTTTTTATTCATAATCAGAGTGAATATTGTTTTATTGGTAAATAACTTGTAGGACAGTGATGAAAACAGGGCTGGAGTCTGTTAAGATGGCTTTGAGGACATTTTTGGATAATGCTGCAGAAGATCTAGAGAAGACAATGGAAAACCTTAAGCAAGGACAGTTTGCGCATACCAGGAATCAGCCAAAAGGAGTGACACAGATAATTAACTACACCACTGTGGCTCTCTTGCCAGTCTTGTCTTCGTTGTTTGAACATATTGGACAGCATCAATTTGGAGAAGACCTGATATGTAAGCATGTAAATATAAATATAAAACTAATTTTGTTCTACTAAAGTTCATAATTATTTTGTATCTGAGAACATTAAAGCCTGCTAATATTCTACAAAGCAGTACATTTAATTACTTTATTTATTTTATTTGACTGTAATTTGCCATTTAAGCTTGTACCTAAGATGCTTTATGGATATATTTCAGTAGCTTTCCATGTCCAGAAATCCAGTAGTAAATTGCAGTTACAGTAGGCTGATAGAATGAGTAGCACTTAAGGAGGAATTGGCTCACCAAATATCCAATGATTTAGTGTGCCTAGTGCCTACTTTAGTTGTGACTACTGAATTTCAGCCAGTGTTTCCTGAAGTAAGGCATTTAAACTCCTAGACCAAAATCCTGTTGAGGAAATCAAATAGTTTCCCTTGACTGCCCCCATAAGTAATAATTGTGCGCCATCAGGTCAGTCCTGAGTTATGGTGATCCTTTTCAGGGGTTTCTAGGTAGAGGGTGCTTTGATGTGGTTTACCATTCCCTTCTTCTGGGGGCATCGTAGGACTGTACAGCTTTCCTAAGGCCAAACAGCTTGGCTCTTCTAGAATGCAGACTTGAACAACCAACTTCTGGCTCTGAGGCTGGATAGCTAACTCAGTGAGCTATACAGGCAGCCAACTTGTGAAATTAGACACATGCCCAGTTGTGCAACTGACAGCCTATGGAAAGAGAGACACATGTGATTGCCCTTCTTTCAATAGGATTCTTATCTTAAAGAATACTGTTGAAGGAATTTTAAACCTTTAGCCTTTATTACTGTGCTTCTAGAGAAAAGGAAGAAATAAAACCACCGTTATCATTGTGGTATGTTTTATTATTCACATGACATTCTAAATACTGTAAATGGTAATTAACTTTATATCCTGCTTCGTGTCATAATTTTCTATCTACAACTTTATATCACAAAGTAGTGGAAGCACAGATAAAATTAATGGCATCTCAAAGCCCATGGAAACAATTCTGTCTGATATATACCCCTACACCCTTGATTTAAACCCAGAGCACCACTGGTAGCTAGTGTAGCTGCTGCAGAATAGGAGTCATGTGATAATTATAGGAGAGGGTTTTTCCCCCAGTAGCCTTGCTACCAGCTGAGATTTCTGAGCTGTCTTCAAAAGTAGCCCTTTGTAGAATGGATTACAGTAGCCTAATCACAGTACTGTAGTATGAATCGGTATGGCCATATCATTTCTCCTTGGGAATAATTTGACTTTCATTTCCATTGCTTTATATTATTTCATTAAAAGTTTTGTACTCCCTTCCTACTTGTTTTGTATGGATGAAATTCATTGTATTAAAATGTTTATTTATGTATTTATTTACTTTTTCCACATTTTTTTGATAGTGGAAGATGTTCAGCTATCTTCTTACAGAATATTGAGTAGCTTGTTTGCTCTGGGAACCAGCAAGAGTATCTATGTGGAAAGGTAAGAGGGATTCAAAATTCATAATGTGAAAATATGTAATAAACTTTTAGAATGCAAGTGTAACCTTTCTGAAGTCTTGCAATTTTACTAACCATTTTAGTGTAGCAATTTACTTATAACATTGTAGTAGTCTACCTTAAAGGTTGTTGTAACATTTAATTTAATTTAATTTAATTTAATTTAATAGTCATATTTATATATGCCGCCCACTCAGGCAGAACCTGACTCAGGGCGGCATTACAACAAGTTCTAAAAACACATAAAAACACTTTAAAAGACCCATATCCCACCCACTTTAAAAGACCCATATCCCACCCACCCATCCCACCCACTATAAAAAGAAGAGAGAGTTCTTAATTGTTTACATAAGCCAGCAAGCGGGGACCGTGTTTCCATTAGGGCCCCACACCTATATCGTTATGTCCAGCTAGCCATTAAGTATTTTGAAGAACCAAGTTTAGGTATCTATACAGGCCTTTCTAGCCAGTATTGCCAGTATTCCACTAGAGATAGGAATTTCCATTTTGTTACTGGGTCTAATAGTTGGCTGGCACTGAAGTATGTTGAAAGGTGCTAGTAAATAATGAATGAAATAAGGTAATACAGCACCAAACCTATTGGCTTCATGGGCACCAACCCCTAGTCAATGGCTAATGTCTGCACACTTCTCAAGCTCAAGCTATTAAACCAGAAGAGGCTGGGTTAAACCAATGGAAAACAAAAGCAACACAAGTTGCCAAATAGATAAATGCAGAAGAGTGTCTGCCATCAGGACAAGATTCTGGCTGGACCATCTGGAAGCCGCTTAATAGATTTTGAAGCAAAGTGGGAAGATAAAAAGAATAATAAGGTACAGGACAAATGTTTTGTGAATATGGAGTAATTCAATCAACGAAGCATTTATGTAATCTTTGTCCCACCACATGTACAATAGAAAATTTAATAAATGGCCAAGATAATACCATTGAAGTAACCCAGTTCTGTTCAAAAATGTCTAATTGTGCAATGCTACTATCAACAAAGAATTATCTGATTGGGATGCAAAATTTAAAAACCCTATAATAATGTAATAGACAAACCCTTTCCATAATTTTAGTAATATTCCAAAGTGTCAGGTTTTGCAGCTGCTCCTTTAAGTCCTGCAGAACTGGACCCTTACCCTGCTGGAGCTGCTAAGCCCCCACCTGAGAACTCTGGAGAAGATTCTGGACATTCATAGGTGCCACCTGGAAACCCTGGGTGCCTTAGCTATATAAGAACCATCCCCTCCTCCAAGAAGTTACTTCAGCAATGATGGTCAGTAGACTTGCAATTGCTTGGCTCGTGGATCTCTGCCTTGTTCCTCATTCCTGCTCTATAAGATCTCCTGCCTTGTTCCTGTGGACTGTTGTTTCCCTTGCTTGGATCCTTGCTCCTGTTCTTTGTCATCTGGCTTATTTAGACTACACTTTTGTCATATTCTTTTGTCTTCTGGACTAATTCATTTCATTTCATTCATTCATTTATTCGATTTATATCCCGCCCTACTTGGCCAGGGCCAACTCAGGGCGGCTTACACAAGTAAATTAAATACAATATAACAAGAGAAAACAATATAAACACACAAAACACAATAGTATACAATTACAAATCAATACAAAATTAGTAAACCATGTACATAAGCAGAATACAATACAATCTGTACCAATATACCAATACCCATATCAATATACAAAATAAATAAATAGACAATAAAATGCCAAAAGTCCAAGAAATACAATTCAAAAATACAATAGCATTATACATAATAAATACACCAAAATACTATACGGTAAAGGTAAAGGTTTTAAACAAAATATCAAAACATCAAATACAATAAAATTATACATAATAAAATACCATAATAGAGTAATTACAACTAGACCACAGAACAGAACAAAACACCCTCGCCAGTCCATAGGGTCCAGAGAGTGGAAACCAGGGCCCGACAACCATGAACAGAACCCAAGGCTCCATGTACCTGTCGGAGCCCATGTTCTATGCTCCACAGGGCCCAAATCAATGTCCCTGATAGGAGGAAAGGCAACCCCGGCCCAGGCACAGCTGTGGTGGCAGGTCTTCGGCTATCCACAACCCGTCGGTATATTCTTCCCTTCCAGACTGAGCAGGGGAGGCAGCCCCGGGAACAGCTGTGGAGCGAACTGACAGGCGGACAAGCAGTCCGGTGGAGGGAGCAGTCCCAGCACTGGCATTTTAAAGCCATGCCAGCTGCTCCCAGGTGTTTCTTGGCTCCTCTGAGCCCCGACTGGGCTGGGGAGCAAACCGGCAGGCGGAGAAGCAGTCCGGGGGGGGGGCAGTCCCAGCGTTGGCATTTTAAAGCCATGCTGGCTGCTCCCAGGTGTTTCTAGGCTCCTCTGAACCTTGACTGGGCTGGGGAGCAAACCAGCAAGCAGAGAAGCAGTCCGGTGGGGGGGGGCAGTCCCAGCGCTGGCATTTTAAAGCCATGCTGGCTGCTCCCAGGTGTTTCTTGGCTCCTCTGAGCCCCGACCGGGCTGGGGAGCGAACTGGCAGGTGGAGAAGCAGTCCGGTGGGGGGGGGCAGTCCCAGCGCTGGCGTTTTAAAGCCACGCCGGCTGCTCCCAGGTTTTTCTTGGCTCCTCTGAGCCCCAACTGGGCTGGGGAGTGAAACGACAGGCAGAGAAGCAGTCTGGTGGGGGGGGGGGTAGTCCCAGCGCTGGCGTTTTAAAGCCACGCCGGCTGCTCCCAGGTGTTTCTTGGCTCCTCTGAGCCTTGACCGGGCTGGGGAGCGAACCGGCAGGCGGAGAAGCAGTCTGGTGGGGGGGGCAGTCCCAGCACTGGCATTTTAAAGCCATGCCAGCTGCTCCCAGGTGTTTCTTGGCTCCTCTGAGCCCCGATTGGGCTGGGGAGCGAACCGGCAGGCGGAGAAGCAGTTCGGTGCGGGGGCAGTCCCAGCGCTGGCATTTTAAAGCCATGCTGGCTGCTCCCAGGTGTTTCTTGGCTCCTCTGAACCTTGACTGGGCTGGGGAGCAAACCAGCAAGCGGAGAAGCAGTCCGGTGGGGGGGGGGCAGTCCCAGCGCTGGCATTTTAAAGCCATGCTGGCTGCTCCCAGGTGTTTCTTGGCTCCTCTGAGCCCCGACCGGGCTGGGGAGCGAACTGGCAGGTGGAGAAGCAGTCCGGTGGGGGGGGGGCAGTCCCAGCGCTGGCGTTTTAAAGCCACGCCGGCTGCTCCCAGGTGTTTCTTGGCTCCTCTGAGCCCCAACTGGGCTGGGGAGTGAACCGACAGGCAGAGAAGCAGTCTGGTGGGGGGGGGGTAGTCCCAGCGCTGGCGTTTTAAAGCCACGCCGGCTGCTCCCAGGTGTTTCTTGGCTCCTCTGAGCCTTGACCGGGCTGGGGAGCGAACCGGCAGGCGGAGAAGCAGTCTGGTGGGGGGGCAGTCCCAGCACTGGCATTTTAAAGCCATGCCAGCTGCTCCCAGGTGTTTCTTGGCTCCTCTGAGCCCCGATTGGGCTGGGGAGCGAACCGGCAGGCGGAGAAGCAGTTCGGTGCGGGGGCAGTCCCAGCGCTGGCATTTTAAAGCCATGCTGGCTGCTCTCAGGTGTTTCTTGGCTCCTCTGAACCTTGACTGAGCTGGGGAGCAAACCAGCAAGCGGAGAAGCAGTCCGGTGGGGGGGGCAGTCCTAGCGCTGGTGTTTTAAAGCCACGCCAGCTGCTCCCAGGTGTTTCTTGGCTCCTCTGAACCCCGACTGGACTGGGGAGCGAACCAGCAGGTGGAGAAGCAGTCCGGTGGGGGGGCAGTCCCAGCGCTGGCATTTTAAAGCCATGCCGGCTGCTCCCAGGTGTTTCTTGGCTCCTCTGAGCCCCGACTGGGCTGGGGAGCGAACCGGCAACTCTGGTATTGCTTGGACTTGGATCCTTGACTGAGATTTAGTTACTGTTTCAGCCTGGCACTTGTGTTACCTGCCAGATGCCTATACCCTGGACCCTGACATAAAGTGATTCATTTTTTTTAAAAAAAAAATAAGCAGTATCATGCATATCTCTTAAATATTGGAATCAAAGGTGTGGTTTTTGATACTGCTGCCCACTTTCACTAGAGTTCCTTCTAATTTACATGGAGTCACTAATTCTCTGGCATTGATGATGATGGAAATTATTTCCAAATATAGTGGAACCTCATTTAATGTGATTAATGTGTTCTCCGAGACATTTCTTGCAATGAAAATGATTTTAACCGAATTTCCCATAGAAATACATTGAAAACCAAAATACATTAAGTGAAATGCAGTTTCCCCTAGGAATGCATTGAAAACCAATTAATCCATTCTGAAAAAATTCCATAAACCGAGCCACTATTATCTATGGATTTCCTTTTGTTATGCGATTTTTATGTTGACCGAGGTTCCACTGTATCTGTCTTTGATCTATCAAAATAAATAAACTCTTAGAACTAATAGCAATCCAAATCACAAATATCAAAATAAGGCTATTATAATTTAAAATTTGTCCTCACTAAATGCATTCCAGAACTTTTAACTTTTAAAAGTTTTCTGTTTTTCTAGTACCTTATTCCCAGATTTTTTGCTTTCAGCTTAATTTCTTATGAAATATTAGGGAACATGCTAATCAAACCCTAAGTCAGGGGCACCCAAACTATGGCCCACGGGCCCAGCTAGGCCCATGCATATCATTAATGTGGCCCATGGTAAATACCTGGGCTCACCACGAACCGCCCCTCCACGCACCCCCACCACCTGACATTAGCAGCGGCGGCAACAGCGATCACACTTTGTTCCTGCTGCTCCAAACAGTCTCTGGCTCGGTCCCATACCCTCTGCAGCCTTTGCCAAAGCTGATTGCTGCATTGGGGAAATCTTTGGAGACTCCTCTGTTTCAAAATCCGTGGCACTGGAAGGGTAAACCTGGTGTGCTGTGCTGACATCAGCCTTGCTCTCTCCCAGTGCCATGGATTTTGAAATGGCAGAGGCTCCAAAAATTTCCCCATCATGGCGATCAGCTTCGGCAAAGGCTGCAGAGGGAATGGGACTGAGCCAGAGGCTGCTTGGAGCAGCCAGGACAAAGTGCAATCACCACCGCTGCTGACATCAAAACTATCAGCAGTGGGAGCAGCCCACCTCCAGCCCCCACAGCTGCGTGTTGGGGGCAGGAGTGGCCCGGCAAAAGAAAAGTTTGGGTACCACTGCCCTAAGTAATACTGTACTTTGATATCATAGTGGTGTGGTTGTTAGTTTTTAGTACTTTGCTGTTTCAGTGTGAAATGTTGGATATACATCATTTAAATCACTTGTACCATTAGCTTCCTTAAGAACATCTGGTAAAATGTGGGATAGAAAGCTTAAATTGAATTAGTCCACATAACAATAGTCAGTAACTAATATTATACTAGTATCTTCTCAGTAAGCTTTTCCATTTCATTTGAAGTACAGTGATACCTCATACAACGTCCAAGCTTGGTTCCACAAGTTTGGACTTTATGCGGATTTGGACTTTGTAGGAGGCATGCAAAATCCTAGCCACGATGCCTCATACAACATCCAAATCCTTGCCACAATGCCTCGTACAACGTCATTTCCATAGAGATACATTGTAATGTAACAGCACAGACTTCAGGGCAAAGTCAAGGAAACAGACAAGAAACTGACAGAACTTTAAGAAATCATTGTCTAAAGGCTAAATACATTACAAAAACATATCAAACAATCCTGATTGCCCAAGAACCTGAAGAATGCTGCAAAAATCCCAGGAATGCTTCTAAAAATTCTAACGAAAAAAATTCAAAAAATTCCAAAATCACACTCAAAACCTCTCCTAACCACTCTTCGCCTTGTGCAAAACCCACAAGAGCAATGCACGCATGTGTCCTGCCTTTTATACTGCCCAGGCACAATGCAACCTGGGAAAAACCCCAATACCTCATACAAAGTAGCAGTGACTTTGTATGAGGCAACTTTTTTCAAGGAATTAGGCGATGATGTATGAATTTGATGTTGTATGAAGCGGACTTTGTATGAGGTATTACTGTAATAGATATCTAACAAACTTCTTGGAAAACTTAGAATTCTTTATAGACTGAAAGAAAACTAACTATAGCAAACTAATTATTCATGCACAGAAAACATTTTAAAAATGTGGTGTATTCTTCTCTTTGCAGGCAGCGATCAGCGTTAGGCGAGTGCTTAGCTGCTTTTGCTGGAGCCTTTCCTGTGGCATTTTTAGAAACTCATTTGAACCATCACAACATGTATTCTATTTACAATACTAAGTCTACAAGAGACAGATCAAGTATGTATAGTGGCTTTAAGCAGAAGTATCTTTAAGAGCTGAATTTCATGCATTGTCAACAGCTTAATGCACTGCATAACTTTTCAGTTGATGACCCTCTATTTCAGCAACTGCTGCTATGTAATATTTGCTTATGGCAGACTCTTGGATTTTGAACCATTGTTTGAGTGATTGGTATGCGATTCTGTGTTAAAATTAGGGAGTGGGATGCCATGTTTGACATAAATGCTCAGGTGGTTATTAGTAGAAAAGCAACTTGACTGTTACAATAAGCCAGCATTTCCCAAACCTTTGGTTTTTGGACTTCAATTCCCAGAAGTCTAAGTCAATTCCCCAAAGCACTGATCAGCCAATGTACTGATTTAGGCTTCTGGGAATTGAAGTTCACCAGTGTTCCACAGAACATAGTTGGGAAACGTTGCAATAAATTATGGTTTATCAAGATGGGGAAGATGCTGCATCAAGCTCCATGTCTGCATGCTTTCCTTTCCTTTCCCCCCTTTCTCCTGGTGCAGCCATGAAGTTTGCTGCAGCTCATACCTATCATTATTAACCATGATTAACCAGTTCTATCTAAAATCTGGATGTTTAAAATATATCAATGCTGATTTATTTTTTAATCTGAAGAATAGATGGCTAATACTTCGATGGCTCATGACCAGAGCAGAGGAGTGCCCATAAAGAGTTTGAGATTAGGTGTTTTGCCCTTGATCCCTGAACTGGTCCTATGCTGTTTCTTTTTTTAAATTTTTAACTGTACATGTTTATAGTTGTGAAATTTATAGGCTAATATTTATTATGGACAGTGGTGGGCATCAGCAGGTTCGCACCAGTTCACCAGAACCAGTAGCAGAAATTCTGGCTGGCCCCGTCCATCCAAGTTTTGAAATAAAGTACAATAAAACCCGTACTTACGAAAAAAAGTCTGTTCCGTAGGCTTTTGTTTACATTGTTTTTTTACATAACTCAAAGCAAACCCATAGGAAAAAGAATCTTTATGTAACTTGAAGCAAACCCATAGGAAATCATGTGAATTGGGACATGGTTTTAGCACAAAATCATTATGTAAGTCAAATTTTATGTAACTCGAGGCATATGTAATTTGGGGTTTTACTGTAGTCCTAATTTGGGTGCAACACAGGGCTTTCCCCCTGGACACACCCACCATACCACTCCCACAGTGCGGTAGTAAAATATTTTTGAGCCCACCACTGATTATGGCACAAGTTTCAAGGCATTAGAGCCTGCTTCATCAGATTTAATTGTAAAATCTCACTAAAGGATTGTCAGAAATGTTATTTAGCTTCAATGTCTTGTAATAGGCTTCAATCAAATGTTTCTGGGAAACATAGGGATCCTGGCTTACTACAGATTCAAACATTCCTTCTTCCCTCTCCTTCTTAATTGGAATGTGACCAGAAGTTTGATTGGAATGTAACTGCTACCCCATGAAAACCGGGAATTTGTTTGGCGAGATACTTAGAATTCTGTGCTTTATTTTCAAGGGAGTCCACAAGAAGTCTCTGAAGTTGTGTTGAAAGTATCTCACCAAACTATAAATGCTAGTATTCAATAGATCAGAGCCATGGCAGTCAAACTGGAATCAAAATGTTATGCTTGTCTGAAATAGATGCACTTGTAGATTGCCACTAGGATTGAAATGGGGAAATCTATACCTATAAATCCAAGCGTTAACCGTTGGAATGTGACAAAGGCTCCCGCACCCAGCCACACTAGCCTGTACCAAGCCTGAACCAGGTCCGGAGGTAACTGTCGGGTTGAGAAATGTGCCAGTGGGGCAAGAGCCCCACGGACACAAACAAAGAAAAAGGACTTCAATTCCCAATGTACTTTGCGCTGCACCACGCCACAACCAATCAGGCTGAGAGGTGCAAGGAAAAAGAACGTTGGGAAATGCGTCACGGCCAATTGAAATCAAGCTGCAGGAAAAAAACCGCCGCATGTACGCAAACCACCAATGCAAAACTACAAGTTCCAGCGTCCTGCGCACCCTGAGCATGCAGAACGCTGAGAAAGCCGGTGCATGAAAAATAAACTTACAAAATGCAACGGGAGCGCAAGTCCTTAGCAGGCAAACTCAGCACTTCACAGCCACGCAAAACCAAAAGCCACAAAACGCCACCGCAAGACACTCACCATCCATTCTTTTCCAGAGCAACGGGGAGAAGAGGGACTCCCTCTCCTCCACGCTACCCCACTGATGATACGGTGAGACCACCACCGCCCTCAAGGAAAGTTGAGCCAGGGTGGAAAAAAAACCCCAAAACAGGCAGCAGTTCATCAGGGGAAGCATCCTCTCTGGCGGATGACTGGTTGATGCCTTTGTATTTCCAAATGCAAAAACAACAGCCAGCAATCTGCAAGGAAGAGCACCACCCCTTACGGATTGCTGCCTGCCGAACTCCAGTTAGGTAAACCGGGAGAAAAAGGAGACAGAGAAGAGAGAGCCATCTGCCTCCTCCTCCCCTGACCTACCTAACAACAAAATAAACCACAAAATACACAAACAAAAACATCCACAATGGCACAAAACCACAAAGAAAACACCTATCTACAACACACAAAAAACCACAAAGTACACAAACAAACAACAACTAATTACAAAAATAAACAATGAAATAAGAAAAATTAAACAAAACCAGAAATAACCAAACCAATTAAACCAACCTAAAACTAAACCAAACCAAAAAAGAACAAACAGAAACACCTCCCAGCCCACCACCACAAAAGCAAAACAAAGAAAACCCCCAGAAGAAATAAAACAAGACAACTCACTAGCATGTCCTCCCTCCACGATGACCGGAACAGAAATGAAGAAACAAAGAGACTACTTACTGGAAGAAGCCCCACTCAGAGGCCAGAAGAGAAAAAACACGTGAAATGAAAGCAAAAACCCTAGCAGCCCCACCTGCAGGGCAGAATAGTAAAAACAACTCAAAAAGACTCAACATCCCCACCTAGAGGCCACAAGAGTAAAAACAAATCAAAAACATAACAATAAATCACAATTTTACACACATCACAAACATATGTTAAATAATATAAATAAAAATATTTCTAAAATCCTTTAAACACAGTTTAAATACATTGAATGTAAAAAACATGTACTTTCACATTTTTAAAATTATTACCTACGGTGCAACTATTAAAAAACAACCCTACAAAATAAAACATTATTTGGTTAAATAAAACAATTTGAAAAAATTATATCATCCTTTGTTCTTTTTCTAATCCACAAAACCCCCCAAAAAATAAATGTTAATATATTTATTCTTTTTTTAAAAAAAATTGTGTAACTAAAAATAACATATATGTTAAAACAAATATTCAAAAATACATTAGAAAAAAACAAACTACAAGTTATTGCTTTATAGTATCAAAACAATACAACAATACAACCTATTTAACAAATGACAACATAAAAAATTGTACATAAATAAAAATAAAAAACAATTACAGACTAACCTCTTTTTTACATATATTACAAAAAAAATTTTTTTTAAAAAAAATAACCTTACAACACAATTTAAAACAGCCCGGCAATGCCGGGCAAAGTATGCTAGTGTAGTATAAATTCACCTGAAAAACAAGTCTGCAATCTATGGTTTTGCCTTGAATTGCCAATTTGTTTTAGTGACCTGATGATAATAAGAACATAAGAACATAAGAACAGCCTTGCTGGAACAGGCCACAGCCCATCCAGTCCAGCATTCTGTCTCACACAGTGGCTCACCATTTCCTTCAGGGTATTCCCAAGCAGATGCCTTCAACTGCTTAGGATTCCCTGGAAATGGCATTGAGAGATATCCTGCCTATCTCTCCAACCCGGAAGTTGTCCTTAAGTATCCATAATTATAGCCATTGATACCCTTGTCCTCCATGAACTTGTCTAATCCTTTCTTAAAGCTGTCAAGACTGTATGCTGATTTAGTGTAAATGGCCAGAGCATGTGTTTTGATTAGACAAATTGCCCACATCATATGTGCATCTACTCTTCAGCTCCTATCCTACCTCTCGGTTATTAAATAAAGAAAATCATGGGTCTTAAGGGAATGGCAAAGAATGCCAGGTCTATAATGTGTAAAGAAATAAGATCACAGCTCTTAAAATGGATGAAATTGCAGGAAAAATCTAACCTCCAGTTACATGGAGAACTTGGTAGACTATGGAGTGGAGTTGGCAATACCAAAGTGAACATCGGAAAATAGGATTCTCAGACTAACACAGTCCTTTGTAAGGAGGGAAAAGAGACAGCTTCACACTTATGCCATTGCAGGCGCACCCCCCCAATAACGGACACAGACAACATTGAAAGTGGATAACAGCAAAGGGCCACATTTATTGATTCAATGCCCTAGTCCGAATTATAAATTTGTATTGGTAAAACGACCAATCATAATTCCTAAGGCAAGCAGGCCGAAGTAACACTGGTAAGGTACCACCCCAAAATTGCCAACGGCAATTGGTTACAATGTATCAAATTGTATCAATTTGTTTGTTAACAACAAACAAATTGTTGACCGTAGTCAATAACTAACTCATGACCCCACCCTCTGACGCGTATCCGTGAAATCACAGGGGTGATGCATGCTGGTTAGCAATCATCATCACCCCATCGCCTGATTCGTCGTTGACCGGACAACGTTTAACTACTTTATTCCTGTCTAGTGTTGTCCAGTCAATTGCGAACCTGCCGGATACTTGTGGGTCATACTGTTTACCTTACCAGTGCTACCCGCCCATGTGACCAAAGTCAACAGTAGGAACGAAGAAAGACCCCTATATCAAACCATAGCAACAGTGTGGGATGGGCAAAAAAGCCAGGACCCGAAGCCAATGTGGGTCCCAACCAAAAATTCCCACCCGGCCCCGAAGCGACCATGATCACACTGTTAACTAGGGAGGGGGTGGAGGGAAAAACTTCTCCGCTCCGTCGCTGAGGCAAAATGGCAGCGCGGCTGCCTCGTGGCCACCCCTTTTATAAGGGAGCTGGCCACGCCCCTAACTACCCGGATTCTCTGTCCTGTGGGGGGGGGGGCCCGCAAAGTGCGCGGCGGCCATTTTGGCGCCGCGCTTGCATTGCAGGCGCACCCCCCCAATAACGGACACAGACAACATTGAAAGTGGATAACAGCAAAGGGCCACATTTATTGATTCAATGCCCTAGTCCGAATTATAAATTTGTATTGGTAAAACGACCAATCATAATTCCTAAGGCAAGCAGGCCGAAGTAACACTGGTAAGGTACCACCCCAAAATTGCCAACGGCAATTGGTTACAATGTATCAAATTGTATCAATTTGTTTGTTAACAACAAACAAATTGTTGACCGTAGTCAATAACTAACTCATGACCCCACCCTCTGACGCGTATCCGTGAAATCACAGGGGTGATGCATGCTGGTTAGCAATCATCATCACCCCATCGCCTGATTCGTCGTTGACCGGACAACGTTTAACTACTTTATTCCTGTCTAGTGTTGTCCAGTCAATTGCGAACCTGCCGGATACTTGTGGGTCATACTGTTTACCTTACCAGTGCTACCCGCCACACGGAGGGGCTTCACAGAAGACCTGACGCCCCCCCCCAGACCGTCAGCTCGGTCAACAGGCCTGCTCGCCAGTCACCCAACAGGAGGTCCATACCTCCTCGCGACAGATGGACCCCATCCCCTGCATACAAGTCACAATTTTGCAGACTAATATCGGGGTGATGACTAACCCGTCCCCAAGCCCTGGTGGTGAGAAACCGCGCCACTGCCTTATTGACCGCGCGCCTAGCTCGGTCAAGGGCCAGGAGGTTAACGCCCCCTCTATAAGAGTGGCGCGGAACAATGTCTGACCAAACCAGGGCCGTGGCAGGCCAGACATAATGCAAGTAGGCGAGGTCCTCGCAAATCGCATGCTTGAGCGATAAGCCGGTGACCTGGCCCAAATCATTGCCCCCCAAGTGGATGATTAGAATGTCAGGCGGGTCAGCCCCCAGGCCAGAAAAAAGGAAAGGCCGCAGCTCCCGCCATAACATCCCAGGCTTACCGTGCCATGAGAGACTGGCGTGGTCACCCAGTCCCAGTCGGGGTCCCCACTCTGTCGCCGCAGCGTAACGCGCTGCCCTGAGCACATAGCTGTGGCCCACCAGCCATACTGTCACCGGTGTAATACGACACCCAGGGTCTGTAAGAAAATTGAGAAAAAGGAAGGTAAGGTGACTGGATTGGTACTCATGGCGGGAGTGGGCGCACATAAAACTGAAAACATTGTGAGCCCCACCTCCCCATGCTGCGTATGTCAGCCCCAGAGTACCCAAAAGCAGCTGCAGTAGAGGCTGCGCCAATACGGAACGAATGTGTGCCATAACGGGCACCTGGTAGTCCCACCCTGGTGAGGGCTCTAGCTGTCACCTTCCAAAACTGGAATTTAGTAAGGGGAGACCCATCTTGGTGACAGAAAAACGGGCCATGGTGCCAGCCACGCAGTGCCAGGTATTCCTGTAGGGCACCAACCGGACAGATGTCTGCCAAAGAACACCGTAGCAGTCTTACTCCACTGCC
The DNA here is from genome assembly GCA_035047305.1 of Bradypodion pumilum. NCBI lineage: Eukaryota > Metazoa > Chordata > Lepidosauria > Squamata > Chamaeleonidae > Bradypodion > Bradypodion pumilum. Next base: position 80,736,224 of record JAWDJD010000001.1, on the reverse strand, counting down.
TACGCCATGCTGATCTGTTTTGGAGGAGCGAATCCTCAACTGGGCCCAGTCTTTGGCAACATATACACCTCCGAGTTCCAGTGCCCTACCACTTGCATCCGCCTTAGACAGCATCACGAGTTCGCTGATGCGGAGCGCTCCAAAAATTGCCACCGTTGTGGCTGCATGAAAAAGGGCTGCCTCATAATGATCAAAACAGAGGCCTGGCCAGCCCCGGGCCAACTGGGTAAGAACCCCTGGGGAAATAGGGTGCCGGTCATCCGGGCAACGCCCGCGCTCGCGCACCCACCCCTCCAAAACGTGTCTCACACGGAAGTCAGAGGTGGTATCCACATGACCCCCTACTTTGGCCATAAAAGCCAACGCCGAGAGCTTGGATGCTATGGTGCGAGGTGCAAGGCCCTGTGCATGCAGGTGAACCATGAACCGCAGAACATGGTCCACCGGGATGGGCCAGGTCTCTGGCCATTGAAATCGAGTAGCAAAAGCCTTATACAAATTGAAAGCTTGTTGATACGCCTTACGCGTGCGTGGCGCTAGTGACAGGCCAATCGCCCGGTTCACCTCTCCTTGCCAATAGTCCACATCTCGTCCGGGAGTGGCGAGGGAAATTCCTCCGCATCCGGGGCCAAGGCGCGGAACCGGGAGATCTGCAGGCGGGACAAAGCGTCAGCAATATCGTTATTAACCCCTGGGACATGCCTGGCCCTGAACATGACGTTGAGGCGCAGGCAGCGCAGCACAAAATGGCGCACTAGGTCCATGACCCTGGGCGATTTAGAAGTCTGTGCATTGACAATGTGCACCACGGCAGCATTGTCGCACCAGAAATGCACCACCGAATTAGCCCACTGTTCGCCCCATAGCATCAAAGCCCCCAGAATGGGAAAAAATTCCAGGTATGTGAGATCCCGCAGGCGACCTGTGCCTGCCCATGCCGGTGGCCACCCACCATAGGCCCACTTCCCATTGAAGTACATCCCATAACCCAGGGATCCTGAGGCATCAGACTGTATCTGGAAATTGGGGGATGCCAGGAGGTCAGACCTCCAAAATGAGACCCCATTAAACTCCCTCAGGAAGTGCAACCAGACAAACATGTCTGCCCTGATACCCCGGGTAAGCCTGACTCTGTGGTGGGGCCTGGATAACCCTGCCATGGCGTCGCATAAGCGCCGGGCAAAAGCCCTGCCCGGTGCGACCACCCTGCAGGCAAAATTGAGGTGCCCGTGTAGCACCTGCAGTTCCCTCAGGGATGCCTTACGCTTGGCCAGCAATTCCGAGATAAGGGTCACTATCCTAGACACCTTATCACCCGGTAACCTAGAAGCCTGTACTACGGTATCAATCTCAACCCCCAGGAATACTAGTTTGGTCGACGGGCCCTCGGTCTTTTCGGGCGCTAAAGGGACACCCAGTTCCTGCATTAGCGTCTGAAATGTAGTGAGGAGACGTGCACACGTGTCCCAGCCCCGTTCACCCCCGAATAAAAAGTCATCCAGGTAATGGGCTACAGACCGGGACCCTGACCTGCGGACGAAAGCCCACTCTAGGAAGGTACTAAAACGCTCGAAAGCCGAGCATGATATAGAGCAGCCAAAAGGCATGGCCTTATCAAAATAATACTCCCCTTTAAATTTAAAACCCAGCAATTCAAAGTCGCCCGGGTGCACCGGCAAGAGGCGAAAAGCTGACTTAATGTCGCACTTGGCCAGCAAGGCACCCGGGCCACACGAGCGCACCATGCGCAGCGCATGGTCGAACGATGTGTACCTGACCGAACAAAGGTCATCAGGTATCGCATCGTTGACCGATCGGCCGGCTGGGTAGGACAAATGATGAATAAGGCGAAACTCACCTAGGGACTTTTTAGGAACCAAACCCAATGGTGAAACCTTCAGGTTGGGAAAAGGGGGTACGGGAAAAGGTCCGGCGACCCTGCCCGCGTCTAACTCCTTTTTAATGCTGGCCTCGGCTACCTCCTCCCTTCCTCTGAGGGATAAAAGGTTGGGAGCATCCTGAGGAGATCTATCACCCATAAAAGGGATACGAAATCCCTGCTTAAAACCTTGGATAAGGTACTCCCTGTCCTCCCCCCTTGGGTACGATGCGAGCCAGCGCTCCAGCATGTCCACCTTAATTGGGGAGGGGGCCTTTCGGAGAACTAGTTCCATCCGTGGCAGGCTTGCCAGCCCACTGTCCACCCCTCCCTCTGCCTCGCACCCCCCAGGCTTGGGACAAGCAGAGGCTGCATGGGGACCAGAACATGTGGGACACTCATGCTTATACCTGCAGTTCTTCCGACTGCAGGAACCATTGGACGAGAAAGTCCAGCACAGCAGGCGGGCTGGAACCCCCTGCCCCGCCATTTGGCGGGTAACCTGCGCTGGAGCTGCTCGCTGGACCGCATGTCCACAATGGTATCTATCCCCCGGGGCAGGACGTGTGGGTGTCATATACAAGAGCCACAGTCTCTGGCACGGCTCATCCCATCTCATCTCGGGGTGCAGGGGAATCCTCATACGGAATTCCTCATCATATGCTAACCATGAGGGGCCCGGGAAATCTACCATCGCCCTGTATATGTTGTCCAAATATTGGACCATGGGAATAGCTAGATCCGGCCGCGCCCTCAAATACACCGCCATGTATATCAAATAAGCGGGGAGCCAGTTAGCCCAGGTACGCGGCGGCTTACGGCGGCGTGCCTGCTCCTTGTCCTTCTCATCCTGACCCTCCCTTTCTTCCTTAGTGGGCTCTCTGTTCAGGAGTGAGAAGATATCCACGTACTCCCCTCGCCATATCTTTTCTCTGGTAGCCTGCGCCAAGTGATCACCCAATGGCAGGGAATACCCTGCCGTCGGCAAAGCCGAAAAGGGGATAGCTGGCCTACCCAAAGGGGCATGAGTTAACCCTGCCACCCCAAGGACATTCCCAGCAGTGTAAGAACCAATGCCCACCCCAGCGGGCATGGTGGCAGTAGTTGTCACCGGGTGGGTCGCCAGCGGCGTAGCCCCTGCACCACCCGCGCGAGGCCAAGGCCACTGAAAGGTCCCCCCATATTGGGAATGTGTGTGGATGTACTCGTTTGCACCATATACTCACACGCTGCACCCCCGCGGGCCACCCCCAACGGGGGTTCCGGCCCACTGGGGGCGTCGGAGCTCACGACCGGTGTAGAGCTCATCACCGTGGCTTGACCCGCGCCAGGTTGCTGGCTGGGGAGCTGCGAGGCAGTGGCCGGAGGCGCGCCACCCGCCTGCAGCAGCTCGACCCTCCCCGCCGGCCGTTGTCCTGCTGCCGATAGCGCCTCCAAAGGTACCCCGAAAGGGGCACCTGCCTGACTGGCACGAGCCAAAGACTCCTCCAAGGCCGCAATACGGGCCAGCAAGGTGTCTACAGTAACCATGGGCAAAGAGCCGGCCGGCCCACTTGACCCTTGCATGGGTACAGGTCCCTGCACCCCATGGCCCAGATATGGCCATTGGCCAGGGCCGAAGCCCGGTAGGGCTGGTGAGGAGACCTGCCAAGGCGGGGCACCAGGCCACCCCCCAAGGCTAGAGGGCCCCGGGAGAGGCTGGGGTCCAGAAGTAGTCGGCCCAACAGGTTGGGCGGAAGGAGGAGCGGTGTCCACCGCTCGCGGGCCGCGGGCCGGAGCGCCCTCCGTGCCCGCACCCTGAACGGGCCACGGAGCAATAGACCCCAAGCCACTAGCCCCGGCCGGGGATGGCAAAGGTGGCTGCTGAGGAGGCGGCACCACGGTCCTCCGACCTGGGTTGCGCCTCCTAACAGCCCGAGCCGAATTCGCAGCAGCCTTCTTTTTGGAAGGCATCTCGAGCAAAAAGGGAAGCTAGCTAGGCAAAATCGACCCAAAAGGCTTCCCGGCAATACCAACGAGCGACGGAGGCGCAGGGGGAAAAAACTTCTCCGCTCCGTCGCTGAGGCAAAATGGCAGCGCGGCTGCCTCGTGGCCACCCCTTTTATAAGGGAGCTGGCCACGCCCCTAACTACCCGGATTCTCTGTCCTGTGGGGGGGGGCCCGCAAAGTGCGCGGCGGCCATTTTGGCGCCGCGCTTGCATTATACTCCATGCCTCACAACATGTACCTTGGAAAATTTGATGTTAGTTGCCTTAAATGCTATTGATATTGCCCATTATTGGACACTAATTATCTGATATATTTGTTATTTCTACAACAGTACTTCCGTAACAAACCAGAAAAGAAAGTTTAAACTGTAATATTTCATTTAACCCTGTGTGTTGGAGGAATATTTGAAGGAGGAGAAAGTACATATAAACACAGCATGAAAATATGGGGTGCCTCAGGGCTCGGTACTCTCTCCTCTCCTATTTAACATCTACATGAAGCCGCTGGGTGAGATCATCCGTTCCCACGGGGTGCGGTACCACCAGTATGCGGATGACACACAGTTGTACATCTCAGCCCGTGGGGACCCCAGTGATGCAGTCAAAGTCCTTTCCAGCTGTCTGGAGGCTGTTGGGGTCTGGATGGGGCAAATGGGCTACAGCTGAATCCTAGCAAGGCTGAGTGGCTATGGATAGGGGGTCCTGCGTTATCTCGGGAGCTACCATCTTTGGTTTTGGATGGGGCTGTTTTGCCTCAGACCAACCAGGTGCGCAACTTGGGGGTCCTCCTGGATTCGCGGCTGCTGCTAGAAGAACAGGTGGCGGCTGTGGCCAGGAGGGCCTTTGCCCAACTTCGGCCTTTGCCCAACTGATTCACCAGTTGCGCCCGCTCCTGGAACGGGATTCTTTGCTCATGGTCACTCACGCTCTGGTGACCTCCAGACTAGACTACTGTAATGCACTCTACATGGGGCTGCCCTTGATGACCATTCGGAGGCTGCAGCTGGTCCAGAATGCTGCGGCCCGGGTGGTGATGGGGTGTGGACATTATGCCCATGCCTCACCATTGCTTTGGGGGCTGCACTGGTTACCAGTTTGTCTCTGGGTGCAATTCAAGGTGCTGGTTTTGACCTTTAAAGCCCTACATGGTAGTGGGCCAGGGTATCTTAGAGACCGCATCGCCCTAAGGACGTCTGTCCATCCAACCAGAGCGGACCGGAGGGGCTCTCTAATTGTGCCATCAGCCAGGGGGGCTCGCCTCTCTGGCACAAGGAGGAGGGCCTTCTCCGTGTCCGCACCGGCCCTTTGGAACCTCCTGCCTGTGGAACTGCATCTCCAGACGGAGTTGTTGCCCTTTAGGAAGGAACTAAAGACCTGGCTGGTGGGCCAAGTTTGGGGTGTGGGTGGGGATGGGGGTATCGTTGGGTGGTTGGTATAGAGAAATGTGCCTTCCCCCAAGGTCCCTTCGGTACTTGCGCACCTTTTAGGGGTGGGTTTTTTAACTTTTAACTTTGTTTTATCATGTGTCTTTTTATGTATTTACTGTCGGCTATGTAAACCTCCCTGAGTTGGGTGGTACCTGAGTCGGCGGTATATAAGCGTGAAAAACAAACAAACAAACAAACAAATAAATAAATAAAATAGCTTCAAATGTAAAATAAGAATATGTGCTTTTGTTTTGTTTATGTTTTCAGAACCTTTGCATTAAATACCATAAGGTCCAGTAATCATAATAAAGATTAAATCACCTGATGTCATAATCTGGATAAAAGCAAAAATTTAAATGCTGGAGATGTACCAGGAATGTGTACTGAAGGGAGAGGGAAATCCCCTAGTAAATTTAAACTGTTTGTTGTTATGCTGTTTTTCTTCTAGGTGCCATCTTACCAAGCAGTGTAGAAGAACTTTGTTCAAACATTCCTTCTCTAGAAAAGTTAATGGAAGAAATTGTAGAATTAGCTGAATCTGGCATTCGTTACACACAAATGCCTCATGTAATGGAAGTTGTACTACCCATGCTTTGCAGTTATATGTCCCATTGGTGGGAGCATGGGCCAGAAAATAATCCTGAGAAGACTGAAATGTGCTGCACAGCGTTGACTTCAGAACATATGAATACCCTACTGGGAAACATCCTGAAAATTATATATAATAATTTGGGCATAGATGAGGGATCTTGGATGAAAAAATTAGCAGGTAAAGTAATATATTGGCTGACAATACTTGATACATTTTTGTTTGTATTTCTTTGCTCAGTATGTCACTGAGCTTTTAAACAGAAAGAAAGGTACTTAGATAAATGGATCAATATAAAAAAAATTTATTTCAATAGAATTATTTTCAAGTTTACCTTAAGAAGATAAATTGGGGAAGGAGGAGACAAGGTAGAGACAGTGGTACCTGGGATTATTAGAATGGCCAGTATTCTATTGCTAAGTCCCACCTTGAGCAGATAATGCATACATATAAATCCACTATAGTTAAGACTCACAATAGGATACTGGCCAATGCATGGATAGTTTTTGGTAACAGAGAAGAGAGAAACTAAATGGCACGATCTATGATTAAATCCTGTGTAATCAAGTAAATGTGGTAGTTTCTAGATTTTCATGCTTTTACAATAAGTGCAATAACTAGAATCCTCACAGTGAGAAAGAGATGTGTGGAGACAGAGCAGAAGCTAAACTACATTTGGCCTATTGCAAAATATTTCATTCTATTATAGTTTCATACACTGTATTAGTATGCTATGATATTAATGGATTCCTTACATAGTGTTTTCTCAGCCTATCATAAGCAAGGCAAAGCCCCAGCTCCTGAAAACACATTTTCTACCACTGATGGAAAAGCTGAAGAAAAAAGCTGCATTGGTTATATCTGATGAAGAGCACTTAAGAGCAGAAGGCAGGGGAGATATGTCTGAGGCGGAACTCCTTATCCTGGATGAATTCACAACATTAGCACGCGACCTTTATGCCTTCTACCCTTTGTTGATTAGATTTGTGGACTACAACAGGTATATGCAAAAAGTAGCTTATGAGTGGTTTGGAGTTTCAGAATGACGTACGTTTTTAGACTTCATGAGTTTCTGATTCATAAGTTGCATTCATGTTTCTGCCAGAAAGATTGATTGAGTCAGGCTGACTGTCTGTATCTGGAATGTGAGCTGTAGGTATATTCTCCTCAAGTGAAGGTAGGATATTTCATAGAGGGAGTAATGTGATGAGGTAACAGGTATTGTATTTGGATGCTGGACAGTTCTGAAGGAATTTGGGGATCATCAAGATTGTTCAAAATATAGATAGTTACTCTAAAGAGGAAATGCTAATCAAACAGAAGGTTGCTACATGGCGTTCTTAGCCAAGTGATAAAATACTGCACTTAATACAACATAGCAGGTCAGTTATGCAATTAGTCAGAATGCAACTAATCCAACAGAGCTCCCCAATCCAAGTTATCAGATGTTGTTCAGCCATAACGCTTACCATCCCCAGCCATCTGACCAGTAGTCTGGGATGATGGAACTGTAGCCAAACAATATTATGAGGCCAAAACTAGGATCTACTTATCCAGTGGAAGTTACGACTAGTGGGATTTGAATCTTGGCTCTTCCTGGTTTCAGTCTTATACAGTACACTAATCACAATACCACTTTTTTTAGTAGATAGAAAAAATATTTATTTGGCAAATTAGTTAAAATAAATGTACACTGCTTTGCATGTGCTGTATGGGGAAAAAATATAAATTGCTTTATGTGGAGGACTGGCAGCAAACTGTTTTCTTCATTCAATTTCAGAGCAAAGTGGCTAAAAGAACCCAACCCAGAGGCTGAGGACCTGTTTCGTATGGTTGCTGAAGTATTCATTTACTGGTCAAAGTCCCATGTAAATTATTTCAGTATTTTTAATGACAATGTAATGCTTGGTCATTTTGATGAGAATGGTATGTGTGCAGAGGATGAGGATAGAGAGACAGTGTGAGAGGAACCAGTGGGGTCCTTCTCTACAGGCCCTGGACCATTAAGTTCAAGGGGCAAAGGGAATGCTTGCACTGCAGCCAGCCTGTGATGCAACACTTCACTTTTCCAATTCAGCGACAATTAGTAAATGGCAACCAGGGACTCTGTTGAGGAAGCACACTAGCAATGGGAAAGAGACTATGTTCTAATCTCCTCAACTGTTTCCCATAGGGTCTGTCGTGGATTAAATCTATCAGATTTTCATTTTTCTGCTCTTTCTAGACAAGCCTCACTGTGGCCGTCTGTCTGACAATTTCAGACCTGTCCAGGCATGTTCAGCCAGGCAAAATGAATAAGATCCATGAAGGGAGGGGTCTGGAATGGCCAGAGCAGTACAGTCTAAACTCTGATAAGCCCACCCTGGGAAATCATACGGGGCTCTTCTCTGTGTAAGCTTACTAAACCACCAGAATGCTGTGTAAGCTTGTGATACACAGCCAAGAAGGCATGTCTGTCTCTCACATGTATGTTCCCCAGGCTGAAGGCATGTTTGTCCACTTACATGTTAGCTAGAAATCATGTTTGTCTATTTCCCACGCAAGTAAGAACATTCCATTCCCATGGGATGGGGCCAGAGGCCCTCATGCTGTATTATTGTGGTGAAGGGGAAGTCTTTTGGAAAGCCCCTAAACTGAACAAACCTCTAATCAATCAGGGTAACCTCCCACTTTATACTAAGGGAGGGATAAAGGAGTAGCAGATCCTGATAGGACACTCTTGTCCTAACCAGGCCCCTGGGGGGGGGAGACAGATGGCTCCTTTTGAGAGGCTGTAATTCAATTTCAATTAGCTGTTGGGAAACTTTTGGGAAGATGGAGTTGTTCCTGAACATCTGATAGGCCCTTGGCGAGCACAGATGGGAAATAGAATGTATTTCACCATGGAAGGGACATAGAAAATATCTTGCTTGGAATATTTCAACACTTACCCATTTTTCTGAGGGTTTCAATGTTGGACTTTGCCATTTTAATGGAGATGGGACTTTGCTGATTTTCTTCTCTACATTTATGCTTTTTTATTTTATGGAAATATAAAATAAAGTCTATTTTGAAATTGGAATTGGAATTTATTTGCTCCATAAAGCTCACACTAGGCCGGTTAGATTTTCAGCACTTTTTTACCGGACAGCGATGCTCTGGGTCCCTTTGAGCCATGCACTGCAGGAAAAAGCTGGCAGAAGCATCTTTCGTGTGCATGCTAGCCCTTGTGAAGGAGGGGTGGAGGGGGAATTGGAGTTAACTTGCTCTGAGAGACTCCCAGGCTGGCAGAAAGCAGTCCCCTCCCCAACAGGGTCCTCCAGGAGACACTAAGAATTAAACTTTCTCGAGTTTGCACAGTGCTTTGCTCTTTCTATTTGCACCATGCTTGAATATTAAAGAGTCCAGGACATAGAATTATCCACTGAGCAGTTGTTAGGGGAGTTTTCTTTTTCTTTCTTTCATTTTTTGCAAACGAGCAATAGGTTTTCTAAAATGATGGTGATTCTTACTCATATCTTAAGATGAATTTTCTGAAAAATCATGATTTGTTAAAAGATCCCATTGAAAACAAGCAAGGATTTCTTTCCCATCTGATATTTGTACTAGCACTGGACTTTTACATTAGTGCCCTGGTGTGATTATATATATGTTTATGGGCTGAATTCAAAGTCCCATCTTTGTAGTTTCACCTGGCCTAGTCACCACTGTCTAATTTCAATTCCTGGCTGTTAAATGGGAGCAATAGTGACTTTTCTGAAGGGTTTTAGAAGAGTGAACGGGACACCATTTTAATGGCATATAAAACATAAAACTAGCAATGTTTTACTCAATTATCTCTATCTTATTTTGGACATTAAAAATATAAATATATGAAAAGTATAAATAATATATTATATGTATTATTATATATTATGTAATATGTTTAAACTGGGATATGCTTTATACTATAAGTATTGTGAATAAAAATGAGGGAATGGGGAAATTGTGTGTTTCTAATACTTAACCTAGATTGTTTAAAATAAAAAGCTGTTTATGCCATTTCAGAACTTTAAAAGAGAAGAACAGAACTTTGTTGTGCAAAATGAAATCAACAATATGTCTTTCCTTATCACTGACACCAAGTCCAAGATGTCTAAGGTACAGAAAGCTACTGGTTTCTCTCTCTCTCTCAGTATATTGTTGAAATTGTTATCTAGGTATTTTAGTTAAAGTAACCAAATTTTGCATTCAGAATGTTTTATGTTAGAAAAGTGGTGCATGCACGCACACACTCAGTATTGTACAGTGATTACAAATAATTTGGGCCAAAATGAAATCAAAATCACAGCCATCTGGTTTGGGAGAGTCTTATCCTGTAACTCCATCCCTTCAGATGTCAACTCTATTCATAATCCTCCCCATGATTCTTATTTGTAATTATCTCTTCCACTACAGCCCTGGGCCAAAAGATAGTTTATGTGATCTGGACAAAAATAAGGATGTAACAATTGTTGTCATATTCTCCATAGTCTGCAAGAAGAAACTATCCAGGAATGGGTTAATCCCAACACTGCCCAGGAAAGGCAGGGGACTGAACTTCGGCAACTTTTGTCACAACTCTCATTAGCACTTGCAAGTTTTATTTTTCCTACCTTAAAATACAACAAACAAACAAGTATGGTTAATAAAAATGTGTCATTCATGGCAAGATGACCAAAATCATGTTCCATAGTTGTGCTGGCAAAAGGGAAATGGCATTACAGCTAATAATTAACAGTCCCTGCTCAGCTTCCTTCATGTATGTCACCTGGGTGGCAAGGAATTGTCTATTAGTGGCAATTAATTATTGCAACCTATGTCCTTTCTCTGCAATGAAAATGCAGAACAAGATTTTGACCAGTGCTAATGTAAAGACAGTAAAGTACTATCTAGTAGTATGTTACAAGTAGATCAGTCTACATGCATATTGTAAAGAAATTGGCATTTAAAAAGAGTGAACTTTGCTCTCATTAAAGTTGTTTACTACTCGAAGTAGAAATGTTTTGCTAGATTCTTATTCTATGATGTAATACTAATTCACAGGTGTTAGTTAGAACAGATGTTTAGATAAATATGTCCATTCAGACACCTGCATGTCAATGTGCAGACCTGAAGTCCGAGACCCAGACACTTTGTCCATCTCACCAGATAAGAGATGGGACATGAGATAACGGACTCACGTAATTAACAGATGTCCCTTGCAGGTGGGTAAGGGGGTGTAACACCCACACAGCCAGCCAGGTTGTCTCCTCAAGACATAGTTGGGAGTTTTCACATATTTATGATGCAGATGTTTGAATGAAAAGTGTATAAATAAGAATCCTTTTCCCTGATGTTTAGATCAAGATAGGGTAAGCTTCTCTCAGCCAGAGGGAAGTTACCCCTCTCTTTTCCCATAGGTCAGACCATAGCAGCCTGACTCTATGAGGGGTTTTTGGCCCCGCTTTCTTAGATCTATTTAGACAGCTTAGTTATTCATGTTTATGTTTTGTTTATGATTTCTTTTTGTATTCCTGAATTCTTATTATAACCGCATACTAATCTACTTCAATATTGTAAGCCAATAAAGTGCTGCTATTTGAATACTTGGTAGATTTCTTTAATTCGCCTCTTAGTTTAAAGAGGGAATTTTTAGGTGTCCAGCAAGAAGATATTTTATCTTAGAAAAGTGCCAGGCTGTATTCTCCTCAGAAGGGAGGGAGAAGCCAAACCATAGCCTGTGGTAAGAACTTCTTATCTGCCGAACATTAGTCTTTTTTCAAGGAGAATACTGGACCCTAGGAGTGCCTCACGAGGAGAAATTTGTAGATGGGCATTATTTGGGTTATGAGGCAGAATCCCCATAAATTTCCCATGTAGCTATTTTAATTGTCAGCTGAGGCTGATTATCTCAGAGGGAGACAGTTCAGTTAACTGGGAAGCCCTAGTTAGAATCTCTGAGAAAGTTTTTTTTTTTTTTTACAATTCTCTCGGCACTTCACTATCAATCTTTGGACTGTTATCTGCCTCAAAACCCAGGGCAGAATTTTAGTCTAAAGACCCCCGAGCACTCGTGACACATATAAATGAGGGAGCATGAAAAGAAAAAAAAACATCACATGAAGAGGGGAACATGAAAAATGACGTTATGGCTATGGAGACTTGGTTCACTTCATCATTACTTTTAATATGCAACAGTTGATTTCTACAATATAGAGTTTTTCACTTTTTAGATTCCGTCCCCCAAACAGGTGATTTTTTCTCATTTTATAATCTGAAAATGGATTATTTTGTACATACTGCAGGCAGCTGTTTCAGATCAGGAAAGAAAGAAAATGAAGCGGAGGGGTGATCGATATTCAACTCAGACCTCCCTTATTGTGGCAGCTTTAAAAAGACTGCTACCTGTTGGATTAAATATTTGTGCACCTGGTGACCAAGAATTAATTGCACTGGCAAAAAACAGATTAAGCATGGTAAGTATAACAATATGTTGCATTACTCTCGAGTAGGCCCTATTGCTCTTCTGAGTTGCAGCTCCCTGGCTGGACAACCCAGGCATCTAAATATGTGTAGATAAAATAGCGTCGAGCCAAATAACCACTCCAGTCCTTCAGGTATTTTTAAAATATATTGAAAGCAGAGCAAGATTCAGGATACAGTTCATCAAAAGATCAGGAAGCATTTCAAAGCAAGGAAATAAAGCAAACTGTTTCTCTAAGGGTTAGCCCAAGCCCCCATTTCTCTCAAGCCTCTACATTTTTTTGCAGCTTAAAAGCACATCATTCCAGAGTGTGTCTCTGTGTCTGCATGTGTGTGCGCATGAGGCTCTGGGTTATGTCTCCTCCCACAGGGTCCACCTTTGGCCCTCCCCCTTAGGGATTCCAACCAATGAACTTACAGCAAGACATGTCAATCACACATTAGGTTTCATTTCACTAAAGCAATGAGGAAACTCATGAGGCAAGAATATTTATATATTTTCTCTCTCCCCCTGATTTGAAATCACCATTTTGAAATAGGCTTAAGCACAGGGTATACTTCATTCTGTTACAATAAGTTTACACTATGGTTCTGTTTCTATGTATAAATCAGAACAGCAGTGATATGTCTTGTATATGTCTGGTAGGCTCTTTTATCCCTATGTAGTAATATCTGTCTACAGTCCCCTTTACCCATAGTAGTTTATGCTTTGTAATTCTAAGGCACAACACCTTAGGTGCAGCTGTCCTTTGTATAGGTACAATTAACTAAGGTATCCCACTATGTTCCTTGTGCATAGACAGCCTGTGTAGTCATGAGCAAGCTGCACAGTATCAGGGTAGTCCCTTCTAGAAGAAAGGAATGGTAAACCACTTCTATGTATTCTCTACCTAGAAAACTCTGGAAAGGGTTCTCATAAGTCAGAATTGACTTGACAGTCATAGTACTGCTTCTGAGGCAAATAGGACTGTTTGCCCATGCCTAGTGCTGTTTATTTTTGTATTATTTCCACAAGCCCGACGTTCTCTTTTGACTATTAGCAAATATGTATCAAAAGAAGAAAATAAACCTGATACTTTAGTTTATTTATATTCTTATTTATTATATTTATATCTTAATATATTTTCTTGGCAGAAAGACACCGAAAATGAAGTTCGAGATATTATTCGTAATAATCTTCATTTACAGGGCAAGGTAAATTTTCAAGTATCATAACTTCATCACATTTTCTTTTAAAAACCATTTTAGCTTTTTCTGGCAGTGTATATACTCTTTGCTTTTTAAGTCTTTTTTTTCATGGTGCAAAACTTTGTGTTTTTCCTGTATGATTTATTTAACACTTATGTTTCCCCCTGTTTAAATCCTTTAAGAATATATAGTTATGTTTCCTATTTAGAGTACATTACTGGCATACAGGCATTTACTCTTCTTTGCCATGTTTCAGTCATTAACTAGAGTGTCTTTTATTATTATGTTTGGCCCCAATATATACTGTATTTTCTGGTGTATAAGACTACGTTTTAACCTCGAAAAATCTGTGCCAAAGTTGGGGGTCGTCTTATAGGACAGGTACTTAACTGCAGCTTGTTTCCCCTTGCTTCATATGTCCGGTGCATATGGTGGGGGGTGCCGTGGTCGAGTCCCTGCTCTGTACGGGGAGTATGAAGCAAGGGGAAGCAAGCTGCACACATCTTTCTGTACCTCGAGGAGGAGAACGTGAGCATGGATTGGCTCTCCACCAGAACCTGCCCATTCGACTCAGAGGGCTGCGCATCTTTGGGTTGAGTGTGGGTTAATTTTTATTTGGTGTGCATTGGAAGAGAGGTAGTCTTATACGGCAAGTATATTCCAAACTCTATATTTTAACTGGAAAAGTTGGGGGTTGTCTTATACGCCCAGTCGTCTTATACGCCAGAAAATACGGTAGATGCTGGGGAAGTTCTGTAATGTAGTTCCTCTACACGGTAGCTGTAGTACAGTGATTTTGAAAAGCTGAGAGTAAGAAATTAACATGTATGTAGGCTTAGCAGTTAAGCAGGGGGGGCTGCGGTGGCTTAGTGGTTAAGACACTGATCTTGATAACTGGAAGGTCGACAGATCAGCAGTTCAAGACCCAAGTGCTGCACAATGGAGAGAGCTCCCGTCTCTGTCCCAGCTCCTGCCAACCTAGCAGTTCAAAAGCAAAAATTTGCATATAGATAAATAGATATCACTTTGGTAGGAAGGTAAACAGCATTCCGTGCACTCTGGTGTTTATTCATGTCTGTCACATGTCCACAGAAATGTCTGCAGGCACAGACAGCACTGGCTTTTGGGCTGTAAACAGAGATGAGCACTGAACCCTAGAGTCAGATACGACTGGCTACCGAGCAAGGGCAACCTTTACCTTGACCCAGGCATATTCACTTGAGCCATTGTATACATCTATGCAAATACACAGTGGTACTGAGGCATGTAATGCATTTATGTAAACAGCGTTTCGTGCACTTCAGTGCCTAGGTATGCCTGCAACATGCCCATGGAAAACATCTGCAAAATACAGGCAGCATTGGCTCTTCAGTTATAAACAAAGATGAGAACTGAACTCTAGAGTCAGATATGACTGGCTTTCGAGCAAGGGTGACCTACTATTATAAGAGGCCCTCATACATACATGTATGAATTGGAAGGACACCGGGCGCTCTCTTTCCCTCCCGGCCAGACCGGCGGGAGATGAACAGGTACAGCTGGAGGGAGTTTCGGCAGGCAGCCTCAAAAGTGGGGCCGACGCTGCCAATGTCAAGGACACCGGGCGCTCTCTTTCCCTCCCGGCCAGACCGGCGGGAGATGAATAGGCACAGCTGGAGGGAGTTTTGGCAGGCAGCCTCAAAAGTGGGGCCGACGCTGCCAACGCCAAGGACACCGGGCGCTCCCTTTCCCTCCCGGCCAGACCGGCGGGAGATGAACAGGCACAGCTGGAGGGAGTTTCGGCAGGCAGCCTCAAAAGTGGGGCCGACGCTGCCAACGCCAAGGACACCGGGCGCTCTCTTTCCCTCCCGGCCAGACCGGCGGGAGATGAACAGGCACAGCTGGAGGGAGTTTCGGCAGGCAGCCTCAAAAGTGGGGCCAACGCTGCCAACGCCAAAGACACCGGGCGCTCCCTTTCCCTCCCGGCCAGACCGGCGGGAGATGAACAGGCACAGCTGGAGGGAGTTTCGGCAGGCAGCCTCAAAAGTGGGGCCGACGCTGCCAACGCCAAGGACACCGGGCGCTCTCTTTCCCTCCCGGCCAGACCGGCGGGAGATGAACAGGTACAGCTGGAGGGAGTTTCAGCAGGCAGCCTCAAATGCGGGGCCAACGCCAAGGACCGCCGCTGTGTTCGGCCCCGGCGGGGGCGAAGAGGCTCGCTGGCCTCACCATCGGCCGGCGTTTTGGGCCCCGCCCCCCGCCCCTCGCCAGGACTCAAAAGGCGAGGGGGCCTGCCGGACGAAACATCACCGCCGCTGTGTTCGGCCCCGGCGGGGGCGAAGAGGCTCGCTGGCCTCGCCATCGGCCGGCGTTTCGGGCCCTGCCCGGCAGTTGAGGGTTCAACACAGTTGTGGAAGAATGCCCCACCACTTCCATCACCACCGGAGCCGTGCGGAGGGTGGTGGGGGGAGTGAATGGGGCGGTTTTATATTGGGGTGGAAGGGAGGGAGGGAGAGATTGCCAGGCCAGCCAGGAAGGAGAGGCAGCATTCTGTCCAGGGCAAGCAGGGAGGCTCCGGAGACCAATATAGAGGTTGTGATGGGCATGGGGCGATATAGCGGGTACCGAGGGGCGGGCCGCACCCGGGGAACGCGGGGCAGATGCTTAGTAGCTGTCCCTCGTTCCAGCCCCACGGTTACACCTCTAGGTCCTGAGCAGCTGACCCAGGGTGACCCTGTCCTTAGGCTGCTGCTGATGAATGCCAGGTCGGTATGTAATAAGGCCCCCCTGATACAAGACTCTATTATGGGGGAGCGGGCCGACTTGGCATGTATTACTGAGACCTGGCTGAGACCAGAGGATGGGGTTCCTCTGTCAGAATTGTGTCCAGCTGGGTTCAGTATTTGGCACCAGCCTAGGGATAAGGGTAAGGGCGGTGGCGTCGCCATCATAGCCAGGGAGTCACTGGGAGTCACCAGGGCTACTGCTCCACAAATTCTGGGTTGTGAGGCCCTGCTTCTGCGTCTGGGCTCTAAGGGTCAGTTGGGAGTCTTACTCCTGTACCTGCCCCCTTGCAGGGTAAGGGACTCCCTGCCTGAGCTCCTCGAGGCCGTCTCAGCGTTGGCGTTGGAGTTCCCTAGACTGATGGTTCTGGGGGACTTCAATTTACCCTCGCTGGGGACTGGCTCCGAGGTGGCTCAGGAGTTCATGGCTTCCATGGCAGATATGGACCTGATTCAGGTAATTCAGGGCCCGACCAGGGGCAGTGGCCACACACCAGATTTAATCTTTTTGTCGGAGCGGTGGCAGAGTGATCTGAGATTACGGAAATTAGACATAACACCTGTGCCATGGTCAGATCACTATTTGGTGGCTCTAGACTTCCTGGGTACGTCGCTTTACCGTAGGGAGGCAGGGCCTATTAGAATGGCCCGCCCCAGGCAACTGATGGATCCTGATGGATTCCAGAGGGAACTGGGGGATTTTCCTCTGGATCGGCAACACGATTCGCCCGAGGCACTGGTCGACCTGTGGAACAGGATGACAACAGCGGCCTTGGATGAAATCGCACCACTACGGCCTCTCAGAGCTCATCGAGCTAGGTCATCTCCATGGTTCACAGATGAACTGCGGGAGCTCAAACTGGCAAAGAGACGCCAAGAGCGCCGCTGGGTGAAGACCCAGAGAGACTCCGATTGGACACTAGCTAGGGCCGCTATTAGGGCCTATCTAGTGGCGATGGAGGTGGTGAGGCGACAATACTTCACCACCCTTATCGCCTCCGCTGATAATCGCCCAGCCACCCTGTTCCGGGTTACCGGGTCTCTCCTTGGTAGGGGGACCCCGGTGCCCGGTTGGCAGGGGTCGGCTGAGGACTTTGCTGACCATCTAGTGGAGAAAATCGATCGGATTCGCTCTGGGTTTAATCCTGGCGTGGATGGGGAGAGTCCGGAGGGAGCCGGAGCACAGTCTTGCTATGCCATCTGGGACCGGTTTGATCCAGTTGCCCCTGATGAAGTGGACAGGCTCCTTGCAGCTGTGCGCGCCACTACCTGCCCTTTGGACTCCTGTCCCACCTGGTTGGTGAAAACCTCCAAGGCAGTGACAGGTGGCTGGGTTGGGGCTGTGATCAATGCATCATTGCGAGAGGGGGTGTTTCCTGCACCTTTAAAACATGCTTTGGTGCGCCCCCTCCTGAAGAAATCTTCCCTCGACCCAGCTGTCCTAACTAACTATAGGCCTGTCTCAAACCTCCCCTTTTTAGGGAAGGTGTTGGAGAAGGCAGTGGCGTGTCGGCTGCAGGGGGTACTGGATGAAGCGGATTATCTGGACCCTTTTCAGTCAGGATTCAGGCCTGGATATGGTACCGAGACGGCATTGGTCGCACTGATGGATGATCTCTGGCGGGAGCGGGACGGTGGTCACCCATCCGTCCTCGCTCTTCTTGACCTCTCAGCGGCTTTCGATACCGTTGACCATGGTATCCTTCTGGAACGGCTCCGAGGTTTGGGAATCCAGGGTACTGTGTGGTCCTGGTTTTCCTCATTTCTGAAGGGTTGGTCCCAGTCGGTGTGGTTGGAGAGTGAGAGGTCCAGTCCTAGGCCCCTCAAATGGGGGGTTCCTCAGGGCTCGGTGCTCTCTCCTCTCCTATTTAACATCTACATGAAACCGCTGGGTGAGATCATTCGTTCCCATGGGGTGCGGTACCATCAGTACGCGGATGACACTCAGTTGTACATCTCGGCCCATGGGGACCCCAGTGATGCTGTCAAAGTCCTTTCCAGATGCCTGGAAGCTGTGGGGGTCTGGATGGGGGCTAACGGGCTACAATTGAATCCCAGCAAGACTGAGTGGCTATGGATAGGGGGTCCTGCGTTAATCCGGGAGCTTCCATCGTTGGTTCTGGATGGGGCTATTTTGCCCCAGACAGACCCGGTGCGCAACTTGGGGGTCCTCCTGGATTCACGGCTACTGCTAGAAGAACAGGTGGCGGCTGTGACCAGGAGGGCTTTCGCCCAACTTCGGGTGATTCGCCAGTTGCGCCCACTCCTGGACCGGGACTCCTTGCTCATGGTCACCCATGCTCTGGTTACCTCCAGACTAGACTATTGCAATGCGCTCTACATGGGGCTGCCCTTGACGACCATTCGGAGGCTACAGCTGGTCCAAAATGCGGCTGCCCGGGTGGTGATGGGGTGTGGCCGTTATGCTCATGCTTCGCCACTGCTCCGGGAGCTGCACTGGTTGCCAGTATGTCTCCGGGTGCAATTCAAGGTGCTGGTTTTGACCTTTAAAGCCCTATATGGTAGTGGGCCAGGTTACCTAAGAGACCGCATCGCCCTGAGGACGTCTGTCCGTCCAACCAGAGAGGACCGGAGGGGCTCTCTAATTGTTCCATCAGCCAGAGGGGCTCGCCTCTCTGGCACAAGGAGGAGAGCCTTCTCCGTGTCTGCACCGGCCCTCTGGAACCTCCTGCCAACAGAATTACGTCTTCGGACGGAGTTGCTGCCTTTCAGAAGGGATCTTAAAACCTGGCTGGCAGGTCAAGTGTGGGGTGCGGGTGGAAGGGTAACCACCATGGGGTGGTTGGTGTAGAGGAACTCTTCCCCATGGTGCCTTTTCGATCCTGCAGCCCTTGCTTTTTAGGGGGCGGGTAGTCTTAACTTTTTTTTTACTGTTTTAACTGTTTTTAGGATTATTGTTGTATTTGTGAATATTGTCTGTAAACTCCTTGGGTTGCCCTGGGGTTACTTTTTATGTTGTTAGCCGCCCAGAGTCGGCCTTGTGTTGAGTGGGCGGGATATAAATTGAATAAATAAATAAATAAAAATAAATAAAGGAGGAAGAGACAGAATATAAAAGTAGGCTACAGTTCCTTTTTCTTTTTTTCTCTTTCCCCTCTGAATTGTCTCTCCCTCTTCTTCTCTTTTCATTTAACCCTAGCAATAGTAGGCAGTGTACATTGTGAGGGTTGTATCCAGCTGCCTGATTTTGCAGGCGCACCCCCCAATAAAGGACTCAGACACCAGTGAAAGTGGATAACGGCATTGGGCCACATTTATTGATTCATGCCCTAGTCCGAATTATAAATTTGTATTGGTAATAACCAATCATAATTCTTAAGGCAAGCAGGCCGAAGTAACACTGGTAAGGTACCACCCAAAATTGCCAACGGCAATTGCTACAATGTATCCATTTGTATCAATTTGTTTGTTGACAACAAACAAATTGTTGACCGTAGTCAATATCTCACTAATGACCCCACCCTCTGACGCGTATCCGTAAAATCACGGGGTGATGCATGCTGTCTAGCTATAGCCCTCACCCCGTCGCCTAATTCGTTGTTGACCGGACAACGTTTAACCAACTTATGCCTGTCTAGTGTTGTCCAGTCAATTGCGAACTTGCCGGATACCTGTGGGTCATAATGTTTACCTTACCAGTGCTACCCGCCACACGGAGGGGCTTCAAAGAAGGCTCGACGCCCCCCCCAGACCGTCAGCTCGGTCGACAGGCCTGCTCGCCAATCACCCAACAGGAGGTCCATACCTCCTCGCGACAGATGGACCCCATCCCCTGCATACAAGTCATAACTTTGGAGGCTAATAGCGGGGTGACGACTGACCCTCCCCCAAGCCCTGTCGACAAGGAAACACGCCACTGCCCTATTCACCATGCGTCTAGCGCGGTCAAGGGCCAGGAGGTCAACGCCCCCTCTGTAGGAATGGCGCGGGACCATGTCCGACCAAACAAGGGTTGTGGCGGGCCAGACGTAATGCAGGTAGGCGAGGTCCTCGCAAATCGCATGCTTCAGCGACAAGCCGGTGACCTGGCCCAAATCATTGCCCCCCAGGTGTATGATCAGAATGTCAGGCGGGTCAGCATTCAGGCCTGAAAAAAGGAAAGGCAGCAGCTCCCGCCATAACATCCCAGGCTTACCATGCCATGTGAGATTTGCGTATGCACCCAGTCCCAGTTGGGGTCCCCACTCTGTCGCCGCAGCATAACGCGCTACCCTGTGTACGTAGCTATGGCCCACCAGCCATACTGTCACCGGTGTAATATGACACCCCGGGTCTGTAAAGGAAAAAATGAGGGAAAATAGGTAAGGTGACCGGGTCGGTACTCACGGGGGGAGTGGGCGCACATAAAATTGAAAACATTGCGATCCCCACCGTCCCATGCTACGTATGTCAGCCCCTGAGTACCCAAAAGCCGCAGCGGTCGAGGCCGCCCCTATACGGAATGAATGAGTGCCATAGCGGGTGCCTGGGAGGCCCACACCGGCCAGCGCTTTGCCCGTCACCCTCCAAAATTGAAATTTAGTAAGGGGAGACCCATCTTGGTGACAGAAAAACGGGCCATGGTGCGTGCCACGCAGTGCCAGAAATTCCTGTAGGGCACCAACCGGACAGATGTCTGCCAAAGAACACCATAGCAGTCGCACACCACTGCCAACGCCATGCTGATCGGTCTTAGAGGAACGTATCCTCAACTGAGCCCAGTCTTTGGCTACACAGACATCCTCCAGTTCCAGTGCCCTACGACTTGCATCCGCCTTAGACAGCATCACAAGCTCGCTGATGCGGAGCGCTCCAAAAAATGCCACCGTTGTGGCTGCATGGAACAGGGCTGCCTCATATGCATCAAAACAGAGGCAAGGCCAGCCCCGAGCCAACTGGGTAAGGACCCCTGGGGAAATTGGGTGGCGGTCGTCCGGGCAATGCCCGCGCTCGCGCACCCACCCCTCCAAAACATGTCTCACATGGAAGTCAGAGGTGCTGTCCACGTGACCCCCCACCTTGGCCATAAAAGCCAACGCTGAAAGCTTGGATGCTATGGTGCGAGGTGCAAGGCCCTGAGAATGCAGGTAAACCATGAACCGCAGAACATGGGTTACCGGGATTGGCCAGGTTACTGGCAATTGAAATTGAGTACAAAATGCCCTGAAAGAATTAACTGCGTGGTGATACGCCTTATGGGTGCGTGGGGCTAGTGACAGGCCAATCGCCCGGTTCACCTCTCCTTGCCAATGGTCCATATCTCCTCCGGGAGTGGCGAGGGAAATTCCTCCGCCAAGGCACGGAACCGGGAGATCTGTAGGCGGGACAAAGCGTCAGCAATATCATTATTAACCCCCGGGACCTGCCTGGCCCTGAACAGTACGTTGAGGCGAAGGCTGCGCAACACAAATTGGCGCACTAGATCCATAACCCTGGGCGATTTAGAAGTCTGTGCATTTACAATGTGGACCACGGCCGCATTGTCACACCAGAAATGGACGACCGAGTTGGACCACTCCTGGCCCCATAGCATCAAAGCACCCAGGATAGGGAAAAATTCCAGATACGTGAGATCACGCAGGCGACCCGTGCCTGCCCAGGCTGGTGGCCACCCACCATAGGCCCACTTCCCATTGAAGTACATCCCATAACCGAGGGATCCCGAGGCATCAGACTGAATCTGAAATTGAGGGGAAGCCAGGAGGTCATGCCTCCAAAATGAGACCCCATTGAAGTCCCTCAGGAACTGTAACCAGACAAGCATGTCTGCCCTGATAGCCCGGGTAAGCCGAACCCTATGGTGAGGCCTGGATAATCCTGCCATAGCGTCGCACAAGCGCCGGGCAAAAGCCCTGCCCGGTGCGACCACTCTGCAAGCAAAATTAAGGTGACCATGCAGCACCTGCAGTTCCCTCAGTGATGCCTTGCGCTTGGCCAACAAGTCCGAGATAAGGGCCACTATCCTCGACACCTTATCCCGCGGTAACCTAGATGCCTGCACTATCGTGTCAATCTCCACCCCCAGGAAGACTAGCTGTGTAGATGGGCCCTCGGTCTTTTCGGGCGCTAAAGGGACACCGAGTTCCTCCATTAGCGTCTGAAATGTGTTGAGGAGACGTGTACACGTGTCCCAGCCCCGTTCACCCCCGAATAAAAAGTCATCCAGGTAATGGGCTACAGACCGGGACCCTGACCTGCGGACGAAAGCCCACTCTAGGAAGGTACTGAAACGCTCGAAAGCCGAGCATGATATGGAACAGCCAAAAGGCATGGCCTTATCAAAATAATATTCGCCCCGAAATTTGAAACCCAGCAATTCAAAGTCGCCCGGGTGCACTGGCAAGAGGCGAAAAGCCGACTTAATGTCGCACTTAGCCAGCAGCGCACCCGGGCCACATGAGCGCACCATGCGCAGCGCGTGGTCAAAGGATGTATACCTGACTGAGCAAAGGTCATCAGGGATAGCATCATTGACCGATCGGCCGGCTGGGTAGGACAAGTGATGGATTAGGCGAAACTCGCCTGGTGACTTCTTGGGAACCAAGCCCAGGGGCGATACCTTGAGGTTAGTGAACGGGGGTGCAGGGAAAGGGCCAGCGACCCTGCCCGCATTGACCTCCTTATTAATGCTGGCGGCAGCCACTTCCTCCCTTCCCCTAAGGGACAAAAGATTGAGGGCATCCTGAGGGGACCTATCACCCATGAAAGGAATACGGAACCCCTGTCTAAAGCCCTGAAGTAGATAATCTGCATCCTCCCCCTTCGGGTACAATGCGAGCCAACGCTCCAGCATGTCCACATTAATTGGGGAGGGAGCCTTTCGGCGAACCAGCTCCATCAGTGGCAGTCTTGCCAGCCCACTGTCCGCCCCTCCCTCTGCCCCACGTCCCTCCAGGCCTGGGACAGGCAGAGGCCGCATGGGGGCCCGCACAGGTGGGACACTCATGTCTGTACTTGCAATTCTTCTTACTGCATGAACCATTCGACGAGAAAGCCCAGCACAGCAGTCGGGCTGGAACCCCCTGCCCCGCCACTTGGCGGGGAGCCTGTGCTGGAGCCACTCGCTGGACCGCATGTCCACAATGGTACCTTTCCCCTGGTGCGGGGCGCATGGGCGTCATGTACAGCAGCCAAAGCCTCTGACATGGCTCGTCCCACCTCATCTCAGGGTGCAGTGGAATTCTCATACGGAATTCCTCGTCATAAGCCAACCACGACGGGCCCGGAAAATCCACCATCGCCCGGTAGATATTGTCCAAATACTGGACCATAGGAATTGCCAGATCCGGCCGGGCCCTCAGGTACACCGCCATGTAGATGAGGTAAGCCGGCAGCCAGTTGGCCCACGTCCGTGGCGGCTTGCGACGACGTGCCTGTTCCTTATCCTTCTCATCCTGCCCCTCCCTCTCTTCCTTGGTGGGCTCCCTGTTTAGGAGTGAGAAGATATCCACATACTCCCCTCGCCATATTTTCTCTCTGGTGGCCTGTGCCAAATGGTCACCCAGTGGCAAGGAATAGCCCGCTGTTGGCAAGGCCGAGACAGGCACAGCAGGAACTGCGGGCATCTGGAAAGGGGCTTGAACTAACCCAGCCACCCCCAAAACATTCCCCACAGGGTAGGAAACGCTACCCACCCCGGGGCCCTAGGTGGTGGTTGGCATCGCCTGTTGGTGCGTCGGCGGCTGTACCGCCGGACCACCCATGCGAGGCCAAGGCCATTGGAAAGCCCCCCCAACATAGCCACATGTGTAGGTGCACTAGTTTGTACCGCATACTCACATGCTGCACCCCCGCGGGCCGCCCCCACCGGGGGTTCCGGCCCACTGGGGGCGTCGGAGCTCACGACCGCCGTAGAGCTCACCGCCGGAGCTTGACCCGCGCCGGCCTGTTGGTCGGGGAGCTGCGAGGCAGTGGCCGAAGTCGCGCCACACGCCTCAAGCTGCTCGACCCATCCCGTCGCCTGCCGCTGCCCAGCAGACGACGCGTCCAAGCGCACCCCAAAAGGAGCGCCTGCGTGGCTGGCCCGAGCGAGGGAAGCCTCAAGTGCTGCCACGCGGGCCAGCAAGGCCTCGACACTGGCCTGGGGCCACGTGCCAGCCGGCCCGCCCGTTACGGGCGTGGGTACAGGCCCTTGCACCCCGGGGCCCGAATAAGGCCATGACCCCACACCCAGGCCCGGCAGGGCCGGCGTGGGCATCTGCCAAGGGAGGGGACCACACCACCCCCCAAGGCTGGAAGGCCCCGAAGTGAGCTGGGCCCCGATGGAGGAAGGCCCAGAATGAGCAGCAGGAGCGGCGTCCGCCGCTTGCGGGCCACGGGCCGCAGCCCATACCGGACCCCCACTCGGGTCCCCGGCCTCCGGCCAGGGGGTAATAGACCCCATCCCACCGGTCCCGGTGGGAGCCGGCAAAGGCGGCTGGTGGGAAGGCGCAGCCGCGGTCCTCCGACCCGGATTGCGCCGCTGCACCGCCCGGGCCGCGCTCGCGGCCGCCTTCTTCTTCGAAGGCATCTCAGAAGGACCTAAGGGAAGCCGAAAAAGAGGAAAATAAGCAGCCAAAAGGCTTCCCGCTTGAGGTAAAAAGCGACGGAGTAAGAGGAAAAACTTCTCCGCTCCGTCGCTTCGCAAAATGGCAGCTCGGCTGCCTCGTGGCCACCCCTTTTATAAGGGAGCTGGCCACGCCCCTAACTACCCGGATGCCTTCGTCCTGTGGGGGGGCTCCCGCAAAGAGCGCGGCGGCCATTTCTACAGTTTGCCATTCTGAAGGCAAAAAATTGATAGAAATCTGGGCAAATTGGATTGTCCCCTGATCTTACATTACCTCCTTCTGAGTTCATAATATTATCAAGTAGGGTTGTATATACTTGTAGCAGTACATTACAGTATTCTTATTCCTAATGGCTCACTTGCTTTGTTCATAAAATCTCTTCTTCTGCAGCTTGAAGATCCTGCCATTAGGTGGCAGGTGGCCCTTTATAAAGATCTACCAAATAGGACTGAAGTTACATCAGATCCAGAGAAGACGGTGGAACGTGTTTTAGATATAGCTAATGTGCTTTTTCATCTGGAACAGGTTAGAAAAGACATTTTATTTTTAAAATGTAATGCCATTCATGTTGAAAAAGTCACACTCATATATGTGTGCACGAATCAATTCATTTCAAAGAAGCATAATGTTTTTGCATACCTGCTCAATGGGCAGGGGGTATTCAAAATTAAACCTTGTGTACTGTTGTACACCTATCCTTTCAAAGAATTAGTGGTTGTAAATCAGGCTGCAATAAGAGATATACTACACAGTTATATCCATGTGCAACTTTTGCTCCATCCTATGTCCACTTAGCTGTCTGGATAGTTCAGTGGTTTAAGTATCTAGCTCTGGAAACAGAGGTTGGGAGTTCAGATCCCCTCTGTGCCTCCTGAAAGAAGAGCCAGCCTGTGTAGTCATGGATAAACTGCACAGTCTTGGGTGCCCCCAGAAGAAGGGAATGGTAAGCCACTTCTGTGTATGCTCTACCTAGCAAAATCATCGCTTTATCATCCTATGTTTTCTCTTCACAATACTACAAGAAATGTCAGTGTTCTAAGCAGAAGAATGACCCACAACTTGTAGTTTTGCTTCAAATACAAATTTGCCCTAAAGATTGACAATGTTTTATCTTGTTGACAAGTCACAGTACTGATATTTTTGAAGAGAGTAGACATGGTAGACTCTTTGCAGTAAAAGCACATATATATTTTTCTTCATTACTGTTATAGGTCTAAAACAGGGTATCGTCTGAAAAACACAAAAATAATTGATCTTAAATCTACAACTTAAAAATAAATACAAAATAATACAAATAGGGTAAGCATGATCCAAAGAGTGCATATTTCAAAGAGATTTGGTCTTTAGGAAGTCTTATACCCTGACTTTGAATTAAAAACCAAACCTCACCAGAATGTTCCTTTGGAGAAGAAATAGTACACATTATCTCTTTTCCTAAATGCTGATACAGTACTCACATTTGCAATTTGGGCAACATGGATGATTCCTCTATTGGTGGAATTGTTTTCATTTTTAGTGAAAATATGCTATTTAAACTCTTTTAGCATATTTTTTAAATTGGAGCAGCAAAGACCTGCACAGGCTTATGTAACTGGATAGAATAGCCCATAACAGGAATAAGTATGAAAATATATCCTACAAGCAGTATACAATTAAACTTTATTTTGGGTCACCCGAGGAACATTTAAAAGAACCTTTTTGTTAGCATTGGTTAAAACTGCCTAGAATTGCCTAAAACTGCCACACTGTTACATTGTACTTATATTAACTTGTTGTTAGCTGCTCTGAGTTGGCCTGTGTCGAGTTGAGCGGGATACAAATCTAAATAATGAATAAATAAATAAATAAATCTGAAAGGTATCATAAGTCAGATTTGACTTGACAGCACACACACACACACACACACACACACACACACACACACACACACACACACACACACACAATGCCCATTTAGTGCAGGAAAGCAAGAAAGTCATCCAATGGAGAAATGTTGTACATAACAGGATTGAGTCTGAAATGATGTTGCTGCAACGATGGCCAACATGAAGTTATCTAGTGATGGCATAGCTAGCCATCCAGAGCTAATTATCCTTTTTGCCAGCATATGACTCTTTGGCAGTGGTGATCAATGTAACAAGGCAGATGACCTTGGCTACAGAAACATAACTTCCATTTCAAGTTGCAGCTAGAATGCTTTTTGAAGCAGTTACTAAAATGTAAGATAGCATGTACCAATAGCTCCCTGATGTAGCAATTGGATTTACGTCACAGAGCCTCCTTGCATGTAGGACAAAATAAAATAGAATATTTTATTTTTCACAGTGTGCAATTTTAGAACTATTCACGCTACTCCAAGTGATATGTTTAACTTTGTATGTAGTTGGCCTTGATTCAAGGGTGAAAATGTTTAAAGCCTACATGGATGTGCTTAAAGCATGTGGAGCCAATATAAGTTGAGAAAAATATGTTAACCCTGCTGCTTCTATTATCTCTTTAGTTATGGAAGTGTGAGCTGCCTGATAAGAAGGAGGCAGCTGTACCTAGGTGGCCTCACTATGTGATCCAAAACCCTGATTTCAGGGTGGGGGTGGCATTTCAGCTCTCATACAGAGGCTATCTGGCAACATCACCTTCTCCCTCTGTGGATACTTGCACTGCTGTGATTAAGAAGATGCCAGGGAATGCTAATTCACTCCATGAAGTGTGCATGGGCTCCACACACTTTAAAGCGTGACTGAATTATGCTTTACTCTTTTCCAGATAGCTTTACTCCAAATTCTTTCATTTACATCTGTAAAATAAATTGCATCATTTTAGTCTTTTATTTTTTGCTTCCTTTATTACTTTCTTTTCTTTTATTACTTCCAGAAATTCTCTAAAAGGGCTCGGAAAGTTTTCAAAATGGGAAGTATAGAATTTCTTTTTGTATTGCTAATTAGGCTCACTACAGGTTTGCCTGTTAATGATTTTGTTTTTCCAATTTTATGCTTTGGACCCTAACTTACGTTTTAGATAAGCTTTTTAATACCCTTTCTTATGGCAACTTTATTTCACTTTTGCTTACGTTTGAGAGTTTTTGGCACTCAATCTGTTTTTCACTAAACCTTGTTGTGCACTGCACATTTATATCCTTTTAATATTGTTTCATTTCTTTGTCTGAATAATTAATTACTGTCTTCACAACCCAATATGTGTTTCAGTCATTTAATATTCTAATATATTTTTCTTCAGTCAGAGTATTAAACAACTGCTTAGCTTTTCATTATAAAAGTGTCCTCATTATCATGTGTTATGAAGTTCTAGAACTTGTTTTACTTTAAAAAATACTTCCTAAATGATAATTAAATTCTTACACAAGTAACCTTCAAAACCAGTGTTCCTCATTGCCAAAATTAATGAGTGGCCAGGTTATTTATGCTGGCATTAAGTGCAGTGACATAAATTGCAGCAGCAAATTGCTATTAGTTCCTGAACTATTGCTTGTTATGTTCTAATTCATGCAACATGTGCTCATTAAGGAATAAAAGTGATGACTTGTTAACTAGCAATATTTCCTCTCTTTTGATTTATGTTGTTGCAATTATGCTAGTGTAAATAATTAGTAGGATACTGCCCATTCTTTAATTTCTGGAAAATCATGAGGAAAGGATTTCTTCCCACATGCAGAGCTGAATTTCTTCATGTTCTGCAGGCCCCTGCACCAAGCAATTTAGAATTAGGTGTAATGGAAATCCTGCATCAAGAAAGTATTAGCACAGTATTTGCTATTTAAATATTATTTACTTACGATTCATTTATTTATTTACCTCTCTTTTTCTCTAAAAATGGAGTGTCCCACATTCATTACAAAATGCAAAAATAAAAAATAAAAACAAATAGCTAATTAAAAAACTAAAATAACAGCAGAACAACTAAAATAACAGCTACAATAATGAAAATAACTTTTAAAGTTTGCACGTTATGTCTCCCCCCCCTCCCAACCCGCTAAATAAAGAGGCACAGCACAGTGCAATTGGGGGTTAAAATGTGGGCCACTTTTATTAAATTTAATTGAAAACCTCAGACCTGTGATGGGACAGGTAGTGTGAGACCTGTTACTAGAACACGAGAACCTCTGTGCCACATCTCCAGACTGGACAGACAAATCCCTGGCCTCTATGCCCAGACCAGCTAAGTCAGGGAGGCATCTTTGCAGGCATTTCCAACTCTATTCATGTGAATGGATGTTGGTCATACCATGATGTTGTCTCATGGTGTCCATTGCAGGCCCAACTGATTCACTCTAATCGTGTCAGGCATCCAATATTCACTCCATCCAATGACACCCTGAGGGATTCTCTGCTACCACTCTAACTAAAAGAGTAGCGTCTGGCGGCCCTTGGCATTTGGACCCTCTGGAGCCCCTCTACCTGGCCTGAACTGCTTCTGCTTCCCACAACCCAGGACTTTTGCTGCAAAGGAAACACTCCAGTCATAAGAACAGCCTTGCTGGAACAGGCCACAGCCCATCCAGTCCAGCATTCTGTCTCACACAGTGGCTCACCATTTCCTTCAGGGTATTCCCAAAGAGATGCTTTCACTTGCTTAGGATTCCCTGGAAATGGCATTGAGAGATATCCTGCCTATCTCTCCAACCAGGAGGTTGTCCTTAGGTATCCATAATTATAGCCATTGATACCCTTGTCCTCCATGAACTTGTCTAATCCTTTCTTAAAGCTGTCAAGACTGACAGCTGTCACCACTTCTTCTGGCAGGGAGTTCCATAGACCAGTAATCCTCTGGGTGAAAAAGTACTTTCTCTTATTTGTTTTAGAACTAGTACCCAAAGGTTTCATGGAGTGTCCCCTAGTTCTAGTGTTATGCGATAGGGAAAACAGTTTTTCCTTATCTACTTTGTCCACACCGTAGATGATTTTATAAACTTCACTCAGGTCACCTCTTAGACGTCGTCGTTCAAGAGTGAAGAGGCCCAACCGTTGCAGCCTCAGATGGTAAGGAAGGTGTTCCAGTCCCCTAATCATTCTGGTTGCCCTCCTCTGCACTTTTTCCAGCTCCATAATATCTTTCTGGAGGTATGGCAACCAGAACTGTACACAGTATTCCAGATGGGGCCTCACCATAGATTTATAAAGAGGCAAAATGACACTTGCTGACTTATTTTCTATACCCTTCCTAATGATCCCTAGCATTGAGTTTGCTTTTTTCACTGCTGAGGCACACTGGGTTGACACCTTCATTGAGTTGTCCACCAAGACACCAAGGTCCCTTTCCTGGTTTGTCGCAGAGAGTTCAGACCACATCAGTTTATAAATGTAATTGGGGTTCTTTGCCCCAACATGCATCACTCTGCACTTACTAATGTTGAAGCTCATTTGCCACTGTTTTGCCCACTCCCCCAGTGTCAAGAGATCCCTCTGGAGCTCCTTACAATCTCTCACAGTTTTCACTACCCTGTATAATTTAGTGTCATCAGCAAATTTGGTTACCTTGCTTTTTACTCCTACTTCTAGATCATTTATGAAGAGGTTGAAAAGCAGGGGTCCCAGTACTGAACCTTGGGGGACCCCACTCTTTACTTCCCTCCACTTGGAGAAGTGTCCATTTAGTGCTACCCTCTGTTTCCTGTCCCTTAGCCAGTTGCTGATCCAGGACAAGACCTGTCCCTTTATTCCATGACTGGTAAGTTTATTCAAGGGCCTTTGGTGTGGGACCTTGCCAAAAGCCTTCTGAAAGTCCAGATAAACAATGTCAACTGGATCCCCCTTATCCACATGCTTGTTGACACTCTCAAAAAATTCCAACAGATTAGTGAGGCATGATTTGCCCTTGTAAAAGCCATGTTGGCTCTCCTTTAGCAGCGCCTTCTCTTCTATGTGCCTATTAATTCTATCTTTTAGGATGGTTTCCATCACTTTACCTGGGACACATGTCAAACTGATAGGTCGGTAATTTCCTGGATCACCCCTGGATCCTTTTTTGAAAATTGGTGTTACATTCGCTACCTTCCAGTCACCAGGCACAAAGCCTGATTTGAGGGAAAGATTATATATTTTGGCTAGGAGATCAGCAATTTCATTTTTAAGTTCCATGAGAACTCGTGGATGGATGCCATCTGGTCCTGGTGATTTGTTAGTGTTTAGTTTAACAAGACATGCAAGGACCTCCTCCCTGGTTATTTCTATCTGGCTTAATTCTTCGGTTTCCCTCCCTACGAAGATAGGCTCTGTTTTGGGCATGTGGTCTCTGTCTTCTTCAGTGAATACTGAAGCAAAGAATTCATTGAGTCTCTCTGCAATCTCTGTTTCCTCTTTAATAACCCCTTGCCTTCCATTGTCATCTAATGGCCCAACGGCCTTCCTAGTTGGGTTCTTACTTCTAATGTACTTAAAGAAGTCTTTATTTCTCTGAGTATTTTTAGCTATATGCTCCTCAAAGTCTTGCTTTGCTTTCCTGATTGTTGCCTTGCATTTGTTTTGCCAGAATTTATGTTTTTGCCTGCTATCCTCATTCGGACAAGCCTTCCATCTTCTAAATGAGCTTTTCTTGCTTTTGATCACTTCCTGAACAGCTCCTGTAAGCCACATCGGAGTCCTCTTGGACCTGGCAGTGCCCTTTTTCCTTTTGGGTATGCATTTCAATTGGGCCTCTGTTATTGTTTTTGTAAACAGCCTCCATGCCTTGGAGTGTTTGGACTCTCAATTTTCCCTTTCAGCTTCTTTTTTACTAGTTTCCTCATCTTTGGGAAATTTCCTTTTTGAAAATTTAAGGTCTCGGTGTTAAATTTTATCAGTGACTTGCGGTCTATGATCAAATTAAACATAATTGAGTTGTGGTCACTGTTCCCTATTGGATCAGTCACATTAACATCTTGCACATTAACATCAAGTCAAGGATTCTTGTACCTCTAGTTGGGTCTTCAACCATCTGTCCCAGCGAACAATCATTTAGCATATCTAGGAAATTTATCTCTTTATCATGTGCTGAACAACAGTTCACCCAGTCTATGTGAGGGTAATTGAATTCCCCCA
This sequence comes from Bradypodion pumilum, assembly GCA_035047305.1. NCBI lineage: Eukaryota > Metazoa > Chordata > Lepidosauria > Squamata > Chamaeleonidae > Bradypodion > Bradypodion pumilum. Next base: position 80,704,352 of record JAWDJD010000001.1, on the reverse strand, counting down.
TTATAACCAGGCTTCCCTTCTTGGATGCCTCCTTTACAACATTCTCCAACTGCCAGTCTCCCTCAAGAGTTTGGGTCGGAGGCCGATAGTATATGCCTACTGTTAGACCATCCTTGTGGCCTGGTGCTCTTACCCTCAGAGCTTCTAATGTTGACTCCAAATCACCTAGATATTCCAATTCATACGATTTTATCACTTCTTGTATTTAAGGAAAGGATTACATGCAGACTCCCTTTCAGGAGGGGAGCCCCCCCCCCAAGGGCTCTTCCCTTCTAGACTGTCTACATTAAGGCACTTCCCAGGCAAGCTGAGCCAAAGAGCACAGAACAGAAAATAAACACAACTTCAACCCCCAGCAAGCACAGGCCACCAACATATCACAGGAATTTATCCACTCTCCTGATACTCCATCACCCATGATGCAGGACTGGCCACCCTTCGAGAGCTAGAGCCAATCAGGACCACAGTATGGAAATTATGGGACCACCCCAAGATGTTATACCAGTCCCTCTGGTGTTAAGTGTGGAGAAGGGCTGACATCCATGTGTACTTTCCAACCTGGGCCAGACTGATAACAGCCAGGCTTCTTCTCACGGGAATGAACTGCAGGCCTTCTCCATGGAAAAATACATCTTCTCTCTTGCCAGGGCCCAAATAAATCCAGGCCTCCACCCCCAACAATAACCAGAACCAAGGTGTCTCCATATTTGAATTCATCCTGGCCTTTACACTAACCCAGCACTACCCACATACTCACTCTTTTATTTAAGTGGCACAGCCCTAATGCCCATATAGTCCCTTAGAACCAGAATAGGATAGGCAACAAAAAGAGACCCAACATTCTTTCTTTAAATCTTCCAGTTTAGGTTTCTACTTTATGTCTTGATGCTTATTAAAATAATTTAAAATGAAAAGAAAAAAGAACCACAAACATAACAATTAATAAGATTCAGCAACAGTGGAGTCAAATGTTTGTTTAAAGAGAAATCTTTCAAGAGCCCATGTTGCCTGAACACCACCCAACAAGGAGGAAGAAAACCATAGCCTTGGAACATGGAAGCCTGCATACAGGAAGCTGCTCCTGAGAAACTGCTCTTGCACATCACTGCTAATTTGGCCACTGGAAGCAAATGCAATGGCACAGACAAGAGAAGTGCAGAAGCCTGAAATCTGAAAACAATTTACTGTGTGGTTACATTATTTAGAGCTATGTATTGCTTTCAATCAAGAAACACAAGTTGAAAGATGTTTTGGAAGATGCAGGACCTTTAAATTCTTGTTACTGTTTTTCAAAGACTAACACTTGCAACTAATATAGACTAAAAAATGTGTTGCTTAGCATGAGCTAAATTCTGACTTCAGGGTTGTTCCTCCCCAGTAAACAAACTATCTCTGCTATAATTCTCAGGGAGGCAAATGCCCACTGCCTTGGCTACAGGAACACTTCCTTTACTCCGCAGAAATGGATTGAAATTTACAATTGGGTTTACACTAAGAAATAGGATTACAGCCATTATATGTGGCTTGCTGACTGTATTTCTTCCTTGAGATCTCTGTGACTAACAGCACTGGATTATTGCACTTGTGATGCTTTGTTATGGATAAATCTTGGGGCAATACATTTTAGCCTTAGGACTGCTCAGGCCAATAAGCTGGCACTGTACTTCAGTGCTGTGTCTGGGAGAGCTTTCAAAAACATTTTTAGTGGTTTTTAAAAACAAGAATTAATGAGATGATTTTCATTTGTTTTACAGGTTGAGCATCCTCAGAGATCCAAAAAAGCAGTGTGGCACAAACTCCTATCCAAACAAAGAAAAAGAGCAGTAGTAGCTTGTTTCAGAATGGCACCACTTTATAATCTTCCACGGTAGGTGGTGTTACCTCAGAGGAAAGAGAATGGAATACATACAATTCACATTCTCAATCAGAAACATTTGCACAATGGAAAAGATTTGCAAATGGTGAATCATTATTTAAAAATAATGTTATTAGTTTGTTGCTTTGTTACACATGTGAAATGTTTGTATCCCATGGATGCAATTATTCTGCATGTAGATTGGTTAAAGGTATTGCTGAGAACCCCAAGTTGTTGTTTTTAAATGCCATTGAAAGTCAGCTCTGATTAATGGTGAATGAGTGACCTCCAGAGTGTTTTATCTCTAACAGCTAAGTTGAACTCTTGCAAACTGAAGGCCAAGTCTTTTATGGACTCAACCCATCATGACCTTTTCTTATTCTCTTTCAGTTTTTGCAACATTATTATCATCTCTGGCCAAATCTTGTCTTTTTGAGATATGTACAAAGTATGATATTGCAGAGTTTTAATTTCTGGTAAAAAAATTCCTTTAGCTGTATAGTAGAAGTGTTGGGACTCACAGAAGAGAATAACTTTAAGCCTTCTAGGGCCACCCTTTCTCATTACCTGGCACTCAACATATCAATAACTCACTCTGAGATGTTAGTAGGGAAAAGAACAAAAATGCTTACACTTACTTGAAGTTACAGGTGTGTGCATGCTGATTTCTTTACTGCATACATGCTAGCAACCAACTGAAGTGATCAACAACAACAAACCAACTGACACCAACCATCAAAAGAAAGGGAAAGAACATAGAACTCTCTTTGAATTCAGAAGCTGGAAGGAATGATTAGTTAGTGCTGGATAGCTTGACAGTCATTCCAGCCCAGAAAAGTCCCTACCAATCACTCAAACAACAGCCTCAATTGCATTACCTTTGCTTCTTAGTAGAGCTCAGAGTTGATTTGATTTAAGAGATTAATTGGCTAAAACACTGACTGGGAAGCGGAAGGTTAGCAGTTCGATTCCCGAGTACTGCAGGACGGAAATGAGCTCCCGTCTTCATCCCAGCTCCTGCCAACCTAGCAGTTTGAAAGCAAGAAATTGCAAGTAGATAAATAGGGACCACTTTGGTGGGAAGGTAACAGTGTTCCGTGCGCTCCGGTGTCTAGTCATGCCTGCCACATGACCACGGAAACGTCTGCAGAAGCAGACAGCGCTGGCTCTTCGGCTTAGAAACAGAGATGAGCACTGCACCCTAGAGTCGGATACGACTGGCTTTCGAGCAAGGAAACCTTTACCTTTACTAAAAAGTTACACTAAGTGTAACTGCACAACAGGACTTCAGTCAATGAATCTAAATGAGCAAAACTTTTAAAGGCTTGCTTAAATTAATGCTAGGATGTATGTAGTAAAAGGTATATGCTTATCTCGAGAGAGAATGTAAATTGGGATTTTGTATGATTTTGAAAATAAGAATGTGAAATAAGATATATCTTTCTGTTTGTGGACATACACAAACTTTCACTTTCTCTTTTAGGCATCGAGCTGTCAATCTTTTTCTTCAAGGATATGAAAAATCCTGGGTGGAAACAGAAGATCACTATTTTGAGGATACATTAATTGAAGATTTAGCAGTATGTTTGGAATTCATAGAATTTTAAACTTTAATTTACTTAGTGTGCATTTATAGACTTATCAGCTCAATGTGGCAAAACAAGACATTTTTTAGGGTTTGCCACAACAGTAGTCCTTTTATTTTGGCTTCAGACGAGAACAGAGAAAGTTAACTGGAAGTTCAAAATAAATGTGAGAAATTATTATTTTGAAAACTTTTCCTCATTTAAACTGAAGAATCTATGTAGGACAGTGTTTCCCAACCTTTGGTTTTTGGACTTCAATTCCCAGAAGCCTACGTCAATTCCCAAAAGCACTGATCATTCAATGAAGTCCCCCTGTGGGGCCTGGGCCCCACATTGGGAAAAATTGTAAGGTTACTTATTCAACTACATCTAAAATCATGCAGGAGTTACTGGTGCACAAATATACTTCAAATATGTGTGCATACATTGCTGCATTGGTGATATAAAATAATGTTTTACAATGTGCTAGTTTAGCTCTTCATTAATACTTGAAAAATGCTTATCAGATTTCTCTCTCTCATTGTGATAACATGAGTTTGATGAGGAATTTGGAGGCACTGTGAGATTTCCCACCTTCAGTCGACTTCAAAACAACATTGCTTTCCTTTTCAAGACCTCTGTAATTTGTGCAAAATATTTGCAGGTGCAGACACACACACCAAGAAGTCCTGACTGTTTTTAAAGAAAGCTGCAAACAACCTATCCAGTGTTTCAAATTCTTAAACAAACAGTAATCATCTAAATTCTGTGCATTCACAAAATATCATTCTTACCAATCTGAGAACATACTGTGCATAAGGAAATTAATCATCATCAATGCTAGTGAAAATAAGTTTTTGAAGTTATATCACATTGGGCTGAAAATAAAAACTTGTATATCTAAAGTTGACACCGGCATCAGCAAACATCTGGTTTCTGTCACTTTGAGGTTTTCACCTATATGCCTACTTCATTTTCAAATTATTTAAATCTGCATTTTAAAACAATCTGTGGGAAAACGTGCATTCAAAAATGTTAAATATGAATTTTGGATTATAATTGATCTCAAAAATAAATATATGCCTTTGCCAGGAACACTGTTCTGAGTTGCATATTCAACTATGTTCAGTGGTTTTGTTGTTCAGTCACACAGTCGCACAGTTCAGTCGCACCCTTTGCGACCCCATGGACAATTGCCCACAAGGCACCTCTGTCCTCCACCATCCTCCTCAACCCGCCCAGCTCTGAGCCCATTGCGTCTACAATACCATTTAGTCATCTCATTCTCTGCTGCCCTTTCTTCTTTTGCCCTCCACCTTTCCCAGCATCAAGGCTTTCTCAAGTGAATCTTCTTTTCTCATTTGATGTCCAAAATATTTTAGCTTCATCTTTACTATTTGAGCTTCTAAGGAGCAGTCAGGGTTGATTTTTTCAAAGATTGACCTATTTGTTCTTCTCGCTGTCCAGTCTACTCTCAAAACTCTCATCCAATACCACATTTCAAAGGAATCTATTCTTATGCACTCAGCTTTCCTTATGGTCCAGCTCTCACAACCATACATCAGTGGTAGATGATAAGAATTCTAAGTAAATATATCTACTGTATTTCATAAAATAACCTGTTTTTGTTGTGTTTTTTTCTTCAAAGAAACCTGGAGAAGCACCAGCAGAAGAAGATGAATTCATTAAAAGAGTTGATCCTTTGCATCAGCTAATTTTACTATTCAGCCGAACAGCATTAACTGAAAAATGGTGAGAGTGATAAAGAGATAGGGAGGCAGGGGACATTTACATTTTGTTATGTTTGGAGGTAAATTGCTTTCTTGAGAGTATAAAAACAGTTTCAGTTCATCATTAATTGCCCTTTACTCCTTCTTGCAGCATTTCAAAATCATTTCTGAAAATCACAGAAAACTGGAAAACTATATTCTTTTTTTACTCGCATGTTTCATCTAAAGTCAAGCAAATAATGCTACTTTGTTTTTGTACTTGGTCCCTTTTCAATTTTTTGGAAATAAACCCTATTAGAACAGTAAATGGCAACATATCTCTATATTATTATAGTTATTAGGTTCATGTTTATTTAGATCTAAGTTGATCAAAAGCAATGTGTTAAAAATCAATGCACAAATGGAATTTTAGATAATAAATTATATATATTATATAAAACAGTTAAATAATGTGAAGGAAATGAGTTTGAAATATTAATCCTGTTGATATGTACACACATACATTCAAATATCCCAGATATTTTTCCTTCTGAATGCCTCTGTGGCAGGGATTCTCAACCATACCATGCCACCAGCTGGAAAACTCCCTCCTCAGACCACTCAGTGGGCTGGACATGTGGTTTCCCCTGCTGCAAATGCTGCCATAAACCAAGGCAGGCATGTTTGTGCATGCACGGGTGCATTTATGGCTGTCGTAAATGCATCTGTTTTCAGGGTCATCGCCACGGTTCGGATGGAATGGTGTCGGGGCTAGGGCTGGCCCGTGGGCCATAGGTTGCGAACCCCTGTTCTATGGTTCTGCAAGTTGCTGTGGTGATGGCAGGGACTCATAGAGTAGTAAACACAATAATGACATCATCAGCCTTTTTCTCCTTAATCTCTAATTTGTAAAGGATGCAAAATAGCTGTTTTATTACAACATTAAACTTGTTCTTTGCTTTCTCACCACAGCAAACTGGAGGAAGATTACCTTTACATGGCGTATGCTGATATTATGGCAAAGGTAATATTTTTCTCAGAAACACACATAACTGTTCCCCTCCTGTCACTTTTATAGTTATCTCTTGTAATTCCTTGCCTAAAAGTGCAAGCCTCAGTGACACATAAGCTTGTCTTAAAAATCAGGTAAGCCTTATGATTCTTCGTTAACAACTGAGACTCTTGTGATATGTTAGACACATGTATTTTAAATTGGCAAACTATTTAATTGAGTCCAACTCATATTTTCAGATGCCTATGTAATGGAGTGTAGTCTACAAAGCTCAAGCCAAATAAAGATCATTAGTCTTTAATTTGTCACAAGACCTTTGGTTGTTTTTTTCTGTAGCAGGTTGTTTTGTTGTAACTAGATATCCTAGAAATGACTCCCTCTGTTCTTTGGTTCTTTGAATCTGATTCATCTGATCCCATTACTTGGATCCCAGTCGCTTACTGACTAGAAGGACAAAGTGAAAATGAGGCGTATATGTTTTTTTCACGTTAACTTCCTCAATTCTTAAAATGTGTCAGGTGTCTTAGGAAATGCAGTTTCCCCAGAAAAAGCTGTGGTAAGGTAAGAGATCAAGGAAGAAATATGTTTGGAAGGTTCACTGTCCAGAATCTGATTATATGACACTGCAGATGGAAAGAGCCCTGGATTCAGGAAGAAGTAATTCCCCAATACAACCCTGCTTGCCATCATTATCTGCTCTTTAAGGCTGGGTAACCCTTCTGAATAAAGTTTGGGGTGATGTCCATGGAGCAGAATCTTGGAAAATATAAAGTTATGGGCCTTCAGGTGCTGCACATGGAGAGGAGTAGCCTCCTTCTAAATCTGAAGATGGCACAATGGACATCATTGGCAAGTGTGTACAATTAGATCCTAGGAAAGTAAGGTCTGAACTCTAGAATACATCTGGTGACACTTTCCTGATGAAGACTGACATGTTAGCTGAGCCAAATTACATATCAATTCTGACGATTTTAAAAAATAAAATCACTAGTCTCTGGACACACACAGAGAGACTAGTGATAAAAAATTCCTCAGAAGAGTTTGCTATGTCTAAACAAATATATTTGATTTTGAAAGACTATTTATTAATGTGTTCTTTTCAAAATTCAGAGCTGTCATGATGAAGAAGATGATGATGGTGAAGAGGAAGTGAAAAGCTTTGAAGTAAGATTATTGCTTATATTGCTTATATTATCTGTGTTTTCCACTATACATTATTCCATAGTATACAACTAACAATATTGTATATTGTGTGAAAATACATTAGTAACAGTTTCAGTGGATAGATCTCTATAGGAATTGTGTCCACATTTATAACAATGCTACTACTGCAGTAGAAAACTAGGAATCGTTAGTCAAATGTGACCTGGGTCTGCCTTTATCAGTCCCATTCCAATTTTAAAGCAAAAATGAACAACTGTTTGTGTGTATAGATACGCAAATGCACATGCACACATGCGCACGCACATACACACTTGCTGAAGTTCAAACAGAAACTTGTACTTTATTCCCCAAAGCAGAAATGATTTTGCTGGAATGTGATCTTCAAAGCCAATTACTGATTTAGGAACATTCTATGATTATGAGTTTGTGTGCCATAGTAAACTGGCTTGTTCTCAAACAAATAAGTAAATAAATAAGTAGGAGTTAGCTTTATGTAAGGATAGAGAAATAAGTACTATGGGCTTTGAATTGGGTGAAGTATTATTAACATAATGGCAGTGAATTCAAAATTTGTTGAATAGAATGTGGGGACAGGGCAGAAAGGAATTGTGTGGGAGTGAGGTAAATTTTATATGTTTTGATCAATGGTAACTCTCCACTAGGAATGGGCAGTATCCATTCTCAACATTAACAAATAACTGTTTCAAGTTTTATCAATGTATCACTTCATTGCTGTCTTTCTTCCTTCATTCACAAATGAGTTCTCCCTTTTTGGGTATGGGATAAAGCTTGGCCCCTAGAAGAAAATCCTTCCTACCTACTGGGAAAGATAAAATCTGTCATATCAGTAGCTATGGGAAATGTCACAATTCACTTTACAGGCCAGAGTTAATGCTATGGCTCAAGAAGAGAAGAGAGTGACCTGGGGAGAGGTTTACTCAACTGGCCTTCTCTCTCTCTCTCTCTCTCTCTCTCTCTCTCTCTCTCACACACACACACACACACACACATGTTTACCTTAGAAATATTTTGTTACCTATTCACTTTTATTGGAGGGAATGAATTCATACTTTATAGAATTTATGTGAATCCTTGGATTACAGAACAAATGTATAAGCAAGAAGGACTATGGTCAGCATTTTAAAAAAAAGAAAATGAAAGTTAATATAGGTGAAAATTCATACACTCTCATAGATTACATATGTGTCATTGTGGGAAGAAAAGGTTCATGTCTTCATCTCTTCTCATAAATAAAGTAGAAGTAGTAAGGAGTCTGTGGAAAGAAATAGAACTTAGTTCAATGCTAATTGTTTTTCTTTTCATTTTGTTTTGTCCGTCACCCCCATCATTTTGGTTCTCTATTGCTCACTGTTGTCTGTGTCATGTTCTTTGTCTTTCATTCAGTAGTCATGTAAATATAACCATTCAAAATTATCCGTAAAATATATATGTATTTTAAAATTCTTGTTCCATACTGCTTGCATTAATAGTAAGGATTTATTACGTTGAATTCCATATGTGAAATGAGTAACTGAAAGAAATTTCCAAAGGGCAACCAAAGAAGAGTACCATGATCAATTTAAATAGTTACCACTGAACCAAGTAGTGCTTAAAATCTGGATTTTTAAAAATAGATATATATGTCAGGTGAATCATAATATGGGGCACAATTAAATTAAGACTAATGGACTAAATTCTGTTGTTTAGTAAAGTAACAGGCACTAAGTTGGGCCCACCGAATGAATGACTCAGAGAGCCAACTCTAGCTGCAACTTACTTTAGTATAGTAAGTCACTCTAGTGCCATTTAAATCAATAGATTTAAATTGACTCATCAATTTCCCATTGAGTAGGCCTCTTCTAGTATGACTCACAGGCTGCAGTGTCTCAGTGGTTAAGAAGCTTGCCTTGTTAGCTGGAAGGCCAGCAAGCCGGCAGTTCGAGACCCAGGTACTGCATGATGGATTGAGTGCCCGTCTCTGTCTTGGGGACATGAAAGGAGCCTCATTTGGGCAGCCCCTGAGCAGAGTTTTTCAAGCAAAATCCTTTCAACCTAGAATAATTTCTGACATGAAAGTATTATTATTATTGACTCATTGCACTAAGCAACAGGATTTCGTTCAATGTGAAACCTTTTAAAAATAGATCCCATTTTCTTTTATATTGTGAGTATTCTAATGGAAAGGGAGATGATGGGCTAGATAATTTCAAGAGAGATAACTGTATCATAAACAAGATACAAAGTAAAAGTAAAAATGACAAAAATGTTTTGGCACCTTAAGAATAACAGTGTTATTTTGATATGAGCTTTTGTGGATCAGGTACATTTCCTCAGATTTCCTCTGATGGCTGAGAAAATAAATATGATTGTGAAAGCTCACTTCAAAATACTGTATAGCAGTTAGTCTTTAAGCTGCTATGACATTTTTGTCATCTTTATATTTTTCCATTTGGTTTTGTTTTATTTTGTTTCTTGTTTTATATGCTTATAGAGCCTAATATGGCTACAACTTCAAAAACCACCATTTAAGTTGCTACAGAGGTTATGTGGAGACAGACAATACTTCATCCAGGAAGTACTATTTGGTTTATGTATTGATTGATCAGTTATCATCAGAATATTTTCGACACTTTTTTCTTATTCCTATTTTGCTTCTTATCCTTGCCTTTCTTTAAGGTCACAGGATCTCAACGCAGCAAGGTAAAACAACATGCGTGTTTATTTGGGTCTAAATTTTGTGGTTCTTAGTTTTGTTAGATCCAACATCTTAGACATATGTTCTAAGGATACTTTGATTAATTCAGAGGCATTACAGTTCCAAGAGTGATGGATATTCTTTTTTGCAGAAATAATCTCAGTTTTCCCCATGATTCACGCTTTTGGTTTTGGAATCATAAATACGTTTCACATGTGTTATCTGAAACAATTTTTAATTTATATCCAACTAGCTTTAAACTATGGCTTGTGGTTGAGAAAATATTGTTGGTTGCAATGAATTTTATGATGGTGAAAGCCAAGTAACGTTTGAATAAGAAGAGATTGTTTTCATTTCTAAGAGACAAGTTAGTCTTCTTCTTTGCTTCCTCTTTTAAACCATCGGGTGTTGAGGGAGATTCAAGTTTCTTGTTCTGGCACTTCTAGTGCCCTCCACCGGTGTTATCTGGTATTCTTGTAATATTTATCTGATATTATCTTTCCACCTTTCTCTGGGTCTGCCTCATCATCTTTGTCCTTCTCCCCTTTCCACATATGCCTTGTAAGGTGTGAAATTCCAAGAACTTGCATTCCTTGGAGTTATTATTTAGCAAGGAGTCTGAGCAGTGGTAGACATCTCCATGATGACATTCCACACATGCAAATGGTCTTGAGAAATCAAGTCCATTTGCATGCAGCTTTTTAGCCATTGTATTTCATAGCCAGACCATGATGCGTTCACCTTGCCCAAAAATCCGATAGAGGATGCTTTGGTGAGTTTTAGCCCTGGACTATTATCATTGATAAGAGATGGGAAACACTGGAATTCAGTGCTGCTTACTGAGATCGTGTGTCAAAGCTTGTGCTATTGGTTTGCCTAGGCTGAACACTTACTGTATGTCAGCATATTGTGGTATAATTGTTACCTGTGCATTTGTGAAACCAAATCTAGTGATCATGAAACTATCAGTTTTAAATTATAAACACCATAGGATTGTGCAAATGTTTGAATTCCAATTTTACATAATTTATAGATATTAGATTCAGCCTTGATATATCTAGACTTGAGAAACGGGCAGAATTTAGACTACAACCTAATGAAGCTAACATAAATATTTTGACAATAAACTAAGAAACCAATCCAAGAGCATGTGGCTATCATTCAAACTTTTAGTTTTGCACTTTAAGTATTGGTTGCTATGTAGCTTCACACAGCAGTAACCTGAGATATAGGTCTATAACTTCGGACCGATGGTTACGGTGGAACTTTCTTATCTTCTCCACCACTTGAAAAATGCTAGATAAGGTTTTGTAGCCTACCAGAGCTAGTTTCAAAAGTAAATGTAGGGATAACTATAAAGGGAAGAGGAGGTCATCTCCTCTTGGTTTTCCTGGGTTCCAGTGTTTCATCAGGATGAATTTACTGCTGGATATTGCTTTTAAAATTCATTTACAGTACTGTAAATAGAAAACTCAGTGGGCTCATATAGCACAGTGAGTTGTAGACCCAGGGAATTCAAATCTCCATTGTGCCTCTTGGGAGAGAGCCCAGCTATGACCACTTGAATGTAGTTCATGAAATGACATACCATAACTCCTGTACAGCACCAGTTCACAGTCACCAAAAGAGGAACTAGCGAACTACAATGTATCCAGCTATTCTATAAATAGGAAATCTTCAGAGTGTCATCATAAATCAGAATTGACTTCATGATGCATAACTATCATTAATTATGTGAATGTGTAATTATAGCCAGTAGCTGAAAGAGGGGATATTAAAATGGGAAATGTGCACACCTATGGCAATCTGGCCATAGGTGGCAAAATGTGGTTATTTAGTTTTTCTTTTATTTTGTACTGGGGTGTGCTGATCTCACTGTTGCTCCAAATCAATCAGAAAACAGCTATGAAAGAGGCACAAATTACCAGACTCTCAAGTCCTTGTTTCCAGAACCCAATTTTAATTTGTTTGAAATTTGACTAAAGTTCCATTTCCTACCTAAACTAGTTCATTTTTTTCTGTCCTGTATTGATATGTACTATTTGGGTACAACTGGTCACAGAATATGTCTATATGTGATGAAGAAAGAAGCTTTCAGGGAAGAGCCTAGACTATTCCCAAACCAGAAAAAGATGAAATTCACTGAAGTTTTACTTCTTGATCGACTAGTTATCTTAGTACTGTACAGTGGAACCTTGTTAACAAATGGTTAACATAAAATTCACATAACAAAAGGAAATCCATAGAAAATAGCGGCTCAGTTTATGGATTCCCCCCCCCCCCAGAATGAATTAATTGGTTTTCAATGCATTCCTGTGGAAAACTGCGTTTTGGTTAAAGAATTTTGGTTTTCAATGCATTCTTATGGGAAATTTGGTTAAAATAATTTTTGCTGTAAGAAACATCCTGGAGAATGCATTAATTTCATTAACCGAGGTTCCACTGTATTTGAGATGAATATCTGGAAATAATAGTTTTGAGTCTTAGAAATAAATGACAGCATTTCTAACAAGCTGGCAACATACTGTTAGAATAAGTAAGGATAGTTAAACAAAAACGAAAAGCAAGTTGCTAACGACCATGCTCATGACGAACAAGTAAACCCCCCACCTGTCTTCAAAGTCCTGCATACAACTTAAGTATAATAACAAAATCTCCCTGTAAATTATGTCCATATCCTGTGCAGCCCATATATACAAATGGTATGAAAGCTCAATTTTAAACTTATAGTCCGTAAACAGTCTTAGAGTAAAACATGAGCTGCAAAACTGCGTTCAGATGTAAACTTCATGTCACTGAATCCCAAGGGAGGATGAAAATGTAAAATCCGTGCAGGCAAAGAGGCAGAGTGGGGTGCTAAGACTCAGGTCTCGATGTCCCTCTGGTAACTGGACATTTCGCACATCTTTGTCAAGAGTCTGTAAGGTAATCACAAAGCAACTTTGCCATAATACTGAACGACGACAGACTTGTAGCACAACAAACAAGAATACAAAAATCACACATTATTACTGTATTTAAATCAAGAGCATGCTAAGACCACGTACCTAGAGAAATCTCATAGCGTGCTTCAAACCTCCATACTTTCATTCTTGTTGGGTTAGAGCATTACTGAGCTCCAATGTATCTCCACCAGATAGTCAGCGAAATCCTCAGCCGAGCCCTGCCAACCGGGCACCGATCCCACCCTACCAAGTAGGGACCTGGTTACCCGGAACAGGGCAGCTGGGCGATTATCAGTGGAGGCAATAAGGGTGGTGAAGTATTGCCGCCTCACCAACTCCATCGCCACTAGGTAGGCCCTAATAGCAGCTCCAGCTAGTGTCCAATCGGAGTCATCCCGGGTCTTCACCCAGCGGCGCTCTAGACCTCTCTTTGCCCATTTGATTTCCTGCAGTTCATCTGTGAACCACAGGGATGACCTAGCCCCACGGGCTCGGAGAGGCTGCAGTGGCACGATTTCATCCAAGGCTGCTGTTGCCGTCCTGTTCCACAGGTCGACAAGTGCCTCGGGTGAATCGTGTAGCCGATCCAGAGGAACATCCCCCAGTTCCCTCTGGAATCCAACTGGATCCATTAGTCACCAAGGGCAGACCATTTTAATAGGCCCTGCCTCCCTACGATGAAGCGTTGCCCCCAGAAAGTCAAGAGTCACCAGATAGTGATCTGACCATGGCACAGGTGAGATGACTAAATCCTGTAATCTCAGATCACTCTGCCACTGCTCCGACAAGAAAACTAAGTCTGGTGTGTGACCACTGCCCCTGGTCGGACCCCGAACTACCTGAGTCAGGTCCATGGCTGCCATGGAAGCCATGAACTCCCTTGCCATCTCAGAGGCCATCCCTAATGATGGCAAATTGAAGTCCCCCAGAACCATAAGCCTCGGGAACTCCAACGCCAACACCGAGGTGGCCTCGAGGAGCTCAGGCAGGGCATCCCTTACTCTGCAAGGGGGCAGGTACAGGAGTAAGATCCCCAACTGACCCTTGGGGCCCAACCGTAGAAGCAGGGCCACACAACCAGACACTTGTGGAGCAGTGGCCCTAGCAACTCCCAATGACTCCCTGGCAACAATGGATTTGGTTTCACCAAAGATGTGCTCCCTATCACTTCCTGATCAAGCCTCTGCTTAAATACCCTCCTTTGTCTCAAATTAATATGCATATCAATCTGCAATAGCACTTCTAACTCTGAACAAATGGTAAGTCTAGTGGGACAGGACTTTCACCTTGAAAAATATTGCAATGCAACCTTCTTAGATATGCACAAATCATCCTTTCTCTTAAAGTATCCAGTGGTGTCTGTGCCCTCTGTATCACTTTGTTTCTGTATTGTGAGTCATTCTTTTTATTTGCTTTGAAGATAACTTCTTAAGACAGACTTTAGTTGTGTGTTTCATAAAAATCCAACAGAAAGATTACACCGTCCTTCCCACCAGTAAATTTTCCACCAGCAAACTTCTTTTCATGGGATGCTTCTACCAGTAGGAAGCTAAGAGATGACTTACACCGATTCCTCACCTCCCCATGCTCCTTGAAGTATTGTTCTGTAAGATTGTAAACCTCCTGAGCAATGTGGTAGGTGGCATGGTATACTCTCACAATAAGGTGATTGGAAAGCTGCCCCCACTTCCTCTGGTGGGAAGCATTTATGGGATCAGAGTTTCTACTATGAGTGGAAAAAGCCCTTCTGGCTCTTTGACCTTAAACAGAGATGAACATTGCGCCCTAGAGTCAGACATGACTGACTTTAGAGAAAAGGTGGCCTTTACTAATAAAAATAGGAAGTTCAATTCTCCTTCAGCTTGCCCATGCTGTTAAACTTTAACCACGTCAGCTCAAGAAGAGACAACTGAATATGTTCAAAGTCATATTTATGAAGTAACTGGGGGGAATGGGTCAACAAATGTTACAGAGAAGTGAAAAACAAATTGTTGGGGCTATAAATGAATGTTTTTTTTTTTAAAAAAACCTATATTTAGGTAATTTTTAAATGACACAATACATCATTGCAGCTTAGTTAAAGTGGTGTTGTAATTATGCTTTGTTTATGTGTGTGTTTCTGTCTTTATTTCCTTCCTCACAAGAAGAGGTTTAAACAAAAAGGCAAGGACTATGGCAGTAATGTGATACAGTACTGCTATATATTCTTCTTCTTCTTCTTCTTCTTCTTCTTCTTCTTCTTCTTCTTCTTATTATTATTATTATTATTATTATTATTATTATTATTATTATTATTATTATTATTATTATTATTATTATTATTATTATTATTATAATACAGGCTTTATTTAGATTATTTATTCATCCAACATAAAAGCATTTAATTATAATGAAGAATAATGGAGGTGAAGAAAATACCTAATTAATTTTTATTTCTACATTCTGAGAACAATTAAATAAAATCTGACTTGCTTCAAGAAGCATGAATGTTTAATAATATAGTTGATTTGCAGCCCATTTACCTGCATGTTCATGTGGAGGTAAAGTCTAATGTAACTAAGTGAGATTATTCCAGGTAAGTATTTACAGGCCAAGATTTTTCATTTGAAATCAATTAAGGGGTTTCTTGCTTTCTTAAAGGCTCCTCCTACTCCAGTATGCATATTTTTAATATTTTATATCAACAGATTCTCATTGTTTAAACCTCTTCCATCTTCTATTGTCTACTTTATTTTACAGCAACAAAATTGTCTAGACTATTTCCGCTGCTGTTGCTTTTACAGTGTACTTGATTTGGCTGCTGTGTTTTTGAGTGTTATATTACTTGACAGTGCTGTGCCCCAGTGACTTGAACTGTTGTTGTAGAGCTCTATGCAACTTCTTTTACCATAGTTCCAAATTTTCTGCCACTACCTTACTGTGTTAAAATTAAAAGCTGTACCTTGATGCTTTCAAAATACAAACCTTTGTACTATGAAGTTGAAGATGAAGTAGAAGCTTGAAACTTTTAAGCAAAGTTCCCCACTGCTCATTCCTCTGTTGCTGATCAGAATCAAAAAGGAGAAAGGTGAAACATGACATGATTTATTCTGCTATCTTCAAAAAAATCAGCTTATTTCCTTGAATATTACATATCTTGTGTTATAAAACGGCATCATACAATTATTAGCTGAGCGGTATTAAGTAACAATCTAAACTTTACCTCGATTTCTGGAAAGTAGAGAAGTCATAGTGTGGTATCAGATATATTATTTGGAACTCAAGTTGCAATAGAGCCCATACATGTGAAAAGTTGTGAAGAACAGATAAAAGCCCTCCCACTCAAATTTAATTCTTGGGATTTGTTTTCAGGAAAAAGAAATGGAAAAACAGAAACTTCTTTACCAGCAAGCAAGGCTACATGATCGTGGTGCTGCAGAGATGGTCCTTCAGACAATTAGTGCCAGTAAAGGTAAAGCCTTTATAATGGCGCATGCATTTTCCTGATGCACTCTCTCCTTACTTTCCCTTTCACCAGTGGCAGTTTCCCCTTAAAGTGTGAATATGAGATTTAGCAAGACAGGTTTTGATTGAGCAATAGTTCTCTCTTGGAGAAAATGAATTTAAACTTAACCTCCCACAATCCTGAGCTCAGCTATTATTTACATACAAAGTAACCTCCTGCTGACTGAGCTTCGTCTCCAGGCAGAACTTTTACCATTCAGAAAAAAACTTAAAACCTGGCTGGTGCAGCGGGCGTGGGGGTGGCTGGGGATATAGCCACTCCAGACTGGCTTATATGAGTGCCACCAGGGTTTCCAGCCTTCAGTCTTAGAAATTTTATGACCTGGTTGTTTGGGGAGGGCATTTTAAATTTTAAATTATTTAATATTTTAATGGTTTTTTAGCTTATTGTTTTGTAGAGTTTATATTTGTGGTGTTTTTATATGTGTAAGCTGCCGGGAGTCACCTAGTCGAAAGGACGGCAATACAAATGTGATTAAATAAATAAATAGATAAATAAATAAAAAACTGGAGGTTGACAGCATGCATGGGTTGGCCCTGAGTACTCTGTCATTATGAACTCATCTTACCAGATGCTCATGGTCAGGCAGAGTAAAGAGAAAAAACTGCTGTAAAATTGGGAGAAGGAGTATTATCCACTCATAGTTTTTCTTTTTCTTTCACCCTCCATTCTTTTTTTTTTGTTGTTGTTATAGGAGCAGACACACTAAAAAGATACTTGTTGCTTCAGGAGAAATATAATTTCAAATTCTACTGTCATTTTGTGAATGATTGTGGTTAAAATGAGGCCATTGGTCCCATCAGAAACTTTAAGAAACATCTTCAACATCCCCTCCACCAAAAAATAAAAAAAAATAAAAATGAAAACTCTTGATGGTTTTCCATACCTCCAAGTATGGAAGCCTTCAATAATTGTAGCTTTATTATAAACCTAATAACTGAGAATAATAATAATTTTTAAAAGGCAAAGGTTTTAATTCCTTGTGGGAGTTGGTGTATGCTGCAACTACTCACATGAGGTGCAAAATTTCTTCTTTCTCTCTCACCAATAATGTCATGACAGAGATTACTCTGGGTTGAAATGATTTTTAGGGGATGCCCGAATGACGCTCCTTTCATGTCCCCAAGTGCAGCTCTCGGATATCAAAACCCGACCTTCCAGTCTCCAGCTCAGTGCCTTAACCACTAAACTACCAAGGGAGCTGCTTACTTAGTTACTTACTTACAGCTATAACAACAATGAAGGCAACTTACAGAATTGGCCACTAAAACTCAGAGCTTGCACAATTGTTTTGTAAATTTTGCCAAAATTATGACAGAGAAGGAAAAAAAAATCAGTAGCATGTGAACTAAAGAAGAATGCCTTCATAAATATCCAGTCAGTGATTATGCAGCTAAGGCAATTTAACAACAGTATAGCACTACAACTCTGGAATGTTTTCCAAAGAGAAAACCCACTTTTATTTATTTTTATTTGAATATTATACATTAATAACAAAAATATTTATTTTCAGGTGAGATGGGACCAATGGTTGCATCTACGCTAAAACTTGGGATTGCCATCTTGAATGGAGGAAATTCTACTGTACAGCAGGTAATTTTCCTCTTAGACACAAGCAATACTGCATATTTTAAAATAAAATAAATAAATTTAAAAATGCACTTCTTGCTGATAGTTTATATAGTGACTATTTAAGAAACAACTAGATGTCTTTTGTGGAATCCTTAAGGACTACCTTATTTCACAAAAGCAAGCCCAATCACAGTAAAAAAAATCTTTTCTGGGTTCTCATGCTTTCAGAGCTGAAGTAAGACTGAGGCCTTTTAGATCTTCCACATCAAGACTTGTGTGACAAAGTTTGATGCATTTTTGGGATTATCTCTTCACAATTCCTGTGGAATCCCAGAGGTTTCTGACAGTTGCAGTTAAAAGGTTTCTTTTCTCAGTAAAAAGTAAGCCTGATTCATATATAGATTTTGTTTGTTTGTTTGTTTGTTTTAGAAAATGCTTGACTACCTCAAGGATAAAAAGGATGTAGGCTTCTTTCAGAGTCTTGCTGGCCTTATGCAATCTTGTAGGTAAGGTAACAAAATCTTGTTAACTATACTGATCATATCATCTTTACTGCAATTCTGAATTTGTTTTCTTGTCCTTATATAAGTCTGAAAATACACTGCCAGCCATAGACTAGACAATGTCTTTCTTTTCATAGGACTCCTTCAGTAGGTACTTAGAAGCATTTTTGTTTGCAAATTTAAAACAAAGTGAAACCATTATGCAGAATGAAATCAATGAAACCTTAAAATAACCCAATTTAGACTGATTACACTCTTGCTCTTCACAAGCCACAGTACCAGGTAGAGTTTTAAAAAGGGAAATAGTATGAAAGGTTTGTCCTTCTTGAATACTTAAAACCTTGTTATATCTCAGAAGCCAATATTAGGACCATTTTGTTTGTACTGTAATAATAACCCTTTGCTGTCAAGTAAATTCTGATTTATGGTGGACCTTTCCTGGGTTTTCTAGGTAGAGAATACCTGCAAGTGGTTTACCATTCTCTTCTTCTGAAGACACCATGGGCCTGAACAGTTTGCCGAGGGCCACAAAATACTGGCCAGAGGCCTAGTAGTGGATCATTCCTGTGTCTCATCATACAACTAGCAGTGCAAATGAGATGTTTATCATCAGTTGGGAGTAATTAGCTAATCTGTTAATATGTACTAGCTACATAAGTCTTCTTTGCACAGTTTTGCCAGACAATGCAAGGAACATATGTTTTCTTCAGCTGCCACGGTACTGTGGGAAAGAGTGCTGAAAAAGTTAGTTTGATTCAATTTGACCTGTCACTTATCTGTTGCAATCTAACCTTTGCCTCGCAACCACCGGAATAACGAGGCAGACACAGTATTGGAATTAAACTCAGGGCCACTTTATTAACAACAAGTTCATAGCTGAACTGTCTTGTCTGTGGCAGGGGCTGAGTAGCGTGGATCTAAGTGATGGAGCCAAGGTGATCAACTTTACCTTCTCCACTCACCTCTAGGTGAATTCTGGCTTACCTGGATCATCCTTTTCTTCAACAATCCCCATCCCAGATCACCATTCAGGTATAATGGCCAGTGCTGTTCTCAAGCCTCAAGACTAGGCCAACAGCACAGTCACCGATCACTGAGTCTGGTTGGCATGGTACCATGGAAGGGGTAGCTGTTATGCATAATGAGAATCAAGAATTCCCCTTTCACACCATTGCAGAATATACATTTTTATAAGTATTATTTGCCCTCAGTATGATCCAGAATTCAACTGATTGTTTTGAAAGGGGGAGCCCAATATAAATCTTTTTCAGTCACACCACATTTACTTTAAAATACCACACACAAAAACCTTATTTACATACTGCACTGTCAAGTGCAGAGAAATTGCTTGGCGGCGAGGACCTACAGTAGTCTGTTTCCTTATGTTGTCTGTTCTTCTAGTTTTAGCATTAAGTCTGAAGAGAGAATTATTATTATTATTGTTATTATTGTTGTTATTGTTATTGTTATTGTTATTGTTATTGTTATTTCTTCCAACTTATATGCCGCTTAGAGAGACTGCTTAGGCTCCATGTGCAAGCAAGAATGTATATTTTTCAGGGACCTTGCTCATATACATCAAGAACCTCTCCAGATTTGGTGCAGAGACTACATATATTCTTCTTCTTGGTCCCTGTGAATCTACACCAGGAGTTCTCAACCTTTTAAGCTGAGGGCGGGTCATACTCCCTCAGACAGCTTCAGGGGCCGGATGGTCATTTTGCCCTTCCTCCACCACATGGCACTTCCTCATGTGATGGAGGCAGTGGAGGCCTCATGAAACGGTGCCACAGGACAATTCTGGCCCAGGAGCTGCAGGTTGAGAATCCCTGATCTACATAATTGGGTTTTCCTGTGAATGCACAGACATCTCAGAAATTTTCAAAGCTATAATGGAGTCGTCAGCTCCACCCCTATTTCCTCTCAAACCATGTGGTTCCTGCCCAAGGCCCCTCAGTTCTGAAACTGGAGGGGGCATGTTCTAAGCATGCTCCTGTCACTGCACTGTATGGCATTAGAAAGGACCTATTTTTTTATCTGAAGCAGTGGGTTCAACCAAGTATCTTATGCTGCACCACTATTATTCCAGATGTATACCAATTGAAATGAGGCAGAGGTGTGTCCTGTTCAAATATAGAGAAAAATTGATTTGTTGTCATTTTCATTGTAGTGTTCTTGACCTAAATGCTTTTGAACGCCAGAACAAAGCAGAGGGCCTTGGCATGGTAACAGAAGAAGGATCAGGTATAAACATTTTGCTGAAGTGCGATTTTTCTCTTTAAACTGTATAAAATGATATTGTATCCCAGTGGTTCCCAACCTTTTACTCGCTTGCATACGCCTAAGCAGCCCATTTCCATAAATTGTATACCTCATGTTAGCAAAATGTTTATAAATAATATGGTTGCTGTTATTTTCAGTTTATAAATATAAATAAATAGCTTGATGAAAATTAGTGGAATAATATAGTAAACAGACAGTACACACTGTACATATTTACATTCAAAACTAAAAAGACAGAAATAATTCAAGTAAATACACCACAGTTTACATTAAAAAGCTACATTATATTAATTAATACATTGCATTTGTTACTTAATTTATTAATAAATAGAAAACTATTTTGAAATATGATTTGTAAAATGCACTTCAAATATTTAATATATAGTGGAACTCCAGATCACATCAAAACTCCGTCCCATGGAGTGTAGCGCTATCCAGATTTTGATGCTATGTGGTCCCTATGGGAGATGCTCCAGATAACGACCGCATAACAACCATTTTGTAGCTTTTTCTGGCGAGGGTTTTTTTTGCGTTATGCAGGGCATCATGTGGTGCATAACGAGTGCATCATTAGGCGGATTTTGCGTTATCTGATACTGTCGTTATCCGGAGTTCCACTGTACTCAGTGTGATACATGAGCTTGTTTTGAGGCACATAGTATTCTGAAATCAAGTTAAACAGATGTAAAAACTGCATTCAGTCACTGCAGTATTTATCTATACCTATAAATCCAAGGGTTAACTATTGGAACTTGTTATACATTTCTGCACCTGTCCATCCTATCCCGTACCGAGCCTCCTGCACTCGCCCGAACCCGGTACGGAGGTTAACGCAAGGTTGAGAAAGGCGCCAGTGGGGCAAGAGCCCCACGAACACGAACAAAGGGAAACAACTTCAATTCCTAATGTTCTCTGCACCACCCCACAGCCAATCAGGGTGAGAGGCGCGAGCAAATAGAACATTGGGAAACGCGGCACGGCCAATTAAAATGGAGCCACAGAAAAAACTGCCGCATGACCGCAAACCAAAAACGCAAAACTAAAAGTCCCAGCATCCTGCGTGCCATGAGCATGCAGAATGCTGAGAAAGCCAGCACGCGAAAAATAAAATTACAAAATACAAGTCTGCTGCAGGCGGACACAATGCCTCACAGCCTCGTGAAACAAAAATCCACAAAAATCCACCACGAGACACCCACCAGCCTTCTTTCTCAGAGCAACAGAGAGAAGAGGGACTCCCTCTCCTCCATGCTACCCCGCCAAAGACACAGTGAGACCACCGCCAGCCTCAAGGAAAGTTGAGCCTGGGTGGAAAAAAACCCCAAAAACAGGCAGCAGTTCGTCAGGGGAAGCACCCTCCCTGGTGCATGACTGGCTGCTGTCTTTGTACTTCCAACAGAGGTAATACAAAAGCAGCAGCCAGCAGTCCGCAAGGAAGAGCACCACCCCTTACAGATCGCTGCCTGTCGATCTTCGGTTACGTAAGCCAGGAGAGAAAGGAGACAGAGAGGAGAGAACCATCATGAGGCAGAGATAGCTCTTCTCTGCCTCCTCCTTCTCCCCTGACCTACCTAACAAACCTTCCCGGGGAAAGAGCCAGCTGACTGCCTCCTCCTCCTTTCCCCCATTGCTGCATCGAAACCAAAATTCAAAGCAGCAATGGGGAAAAGAGGAACCGACAGGCAGCCCGTTCTTCATGCTAAAGTAAACATCAAAAACAAACACCAAAATTAATAAAAAATAATAAAACAAAAATAAATCAATAATTTAAACCCCCCATTAATAAACAAAAAAGTAAACCACAAAATACACAAACAAAAACAACCACAAAAGCACATACAAAACACCTAACTACAACACGAAAATACCTAACTCTAACAACACAACTACCACAAATTACACAAATAAACAACAACAAAAGCACAAAAATTAAACAAAACCAGAAATAACCAAAACAATTAAAAAACCTAAAACTCAACCAAAACAAAAAAGAACAAACAGAAACACCTCCCAACCCACTACCACAAAAACAAAACAAAGACAAACCCCAGAAGAAAGAAAACCAGAGAACTCACCAGTATGTCCTCCCTCCACGAGGACTGGAACAGAAATGAAGAAACAAAGACTACTTACTGGAAGAAGCCCCACCAAGAGGCCAGGAGAGAAAAAACACATGAAACAAACAAAACCACTAACAGCCCCACCTGCAGGGCAGAATAGTAAAAACAACTAGAAAAACAATAAAGCCCCACCTAGAGGCCACAAGAGTAAAAACAAGTCAAACAAATAACAATACATCAAATGGACGCGCGGCAGTGCTGATCCGCTGCCGCGCGCTTTGCCGGCCCTGCCCCATAAGAGACAGGATGAGGCCGGAAGGGGCGGGGGCCGGGCCTTCCCTTAAGGGAGAGGCTCGGACTGCCCCTCCTTTGCTGGGCCGACAGGGCCAGGCAGCGTTTGCCCTCCACCCCGCCCTGGGTCGCAGTGTGATTCTTTTGGTCGCTTCGGGGCCGGATGGGAATTTTTGCTTGAACCTCGATTGGCCTGTTGGTTCTTGTTGTTTTCGCCTATCCCACACTGTTACTGTCGGGCTCCTGTGGGGTACCTTTTGCACCTTTTGGACATTTGGCGGCAAGCACTGGTAAGGAGGCTCTGGGTGACCCCTACGGGTCTGGCGGGAGCACACCTGGTTGGCCTCTGGCAGGTTTAGATAGAGGGATAATCGCCTGGCCAATCCAGCATGCTCAGGAACAAGGCGATGCCATGCTTGACACAGCGTGCAAAGCCTTATAAGTTCACCGGACACATGTCAGAAGCAGAGGTTTGGTCATTTGCGCTTCTGTGGGGTCAATATAGTTGGCTATAACCAGCGCTCCTTACCAGTGCTATGTCGGCCCGCTTGCATTAGTGAATTATTGTTAATAAAGTGGCCCAGTTTCAATCCCAGCACTGATTCCGTCTCTTTATTGGGAGTGGGCCCGGCAAAGTTTACACAAATAACAAACATATGTTACATTAAAAAATTATAGCATCCTCTGTTGATTTTTAACTCAAAAACACCCCCCCCCCAAAAAAAGCAAAACACAATTTAAAACAGCCCAGCATTGCCGGGCAAACTATGCTAGTTTTTTATAAATCTATAAGAAGAAAAAGCCTTTCCACTAGCTCCATATTTGTAAATGGCAACAGAAACTTAAGCATTTTATCATACAGCTGTTCATATTATCTTCTAACATCTTCCCAAATGTAATAAGTAATTTTTGTTTGAATTCAGCTTTTAAAGTAGCATCAGTTGCATGTTTGGTCAACTTCTCTTTTTCCTTGATTGATAAAATGGCAGTTCAGAATATTCTTCAAAAGGATTTTCAATCCAGTTGTTTTCTTCTGCAGTTTTGAGAAGTACTTCTCAAAAATGATTTTAAGCCTTTCAAATTTTAAATTATTTTTTCACTCATTTTCTGGAAGAGCTGTAGCATGTTCTCAGATAGGAAACTGTGTAAAGTTTCAAAGACCTTCTTCAAATCTAATTTATTAATCATAGATTGCATTTTGCCTGAAACTTTGAAGATTGTTATCAATCTCTTCTGAAGTGCCAAATCTAGATTGTTTGTTTTTAAAAAATCTGATAAGCATGCAAGAGACTGGAAGCAACATGGAACATGGAAGCAAGTAACATGGAAGCAAGTTGGGAAGGGTAATTTTCCATATAGGAAACGCTGAATCTCATGTCTGAGTTCAAACAGCGAAGTAAAGGATTTTACCAAGAGAGAGCCAATTCATTTCTCTATGAAGGAGCAGAGTAGAATGAAGACTCATCATCTATTCACACAGTGCTTTAAAAATCCTTGAGTTTTTGGGGTTTGATTTTAGAAAATTAACCAGTTTAACACCTTCATGAAGAATGACTTGTAATTCACTGGGAGGTACTAAGATACTGAAAGCGCGGCGCCAAAATGGCCGCCACGCTCTTTGCAGGGCCCCCCCCCACACGGACTCAGACATCCGGGTAGTTAGGGGGGCGTGGCCACCCCTCTTTAAAAGGGGTGGCCACGAGGCAGCCGAGCTGCCATTTTGCGAAAGTGACGGAGAGGAGAAGTTTTTGCTCCGTCGCTCTTCGCCTTTTCGGGGAAGCCGTTTTTGGCGGCAGGAAGCTTAGCGCGCTTTTCGCTTCTTATTCTTCGGCTTCCCAGCCATTGTTCTGATCCCTGAGAAGGGATCCGCCTTGATATGCCTCCTAAAAAGAAGGCTATGGCGACTTCAGCTCGCCCGACCCCTTCGGGTCGGAGGACCGCGACTGCGCCTCCCCAACAGGACCCCTTAGTGGAGGCACCCACCGGGACCGGTGGGATGGGGCAGCTCAGGCCGTGGCCCGCAGCTCTCCAGCCTCAGACCGGCCCTACAGGGGCTCCGGCCCCCGGCCCTGGGCTTCGAGCAGGGGGGAGGGCCTGGCGCGGTCGGGGCTTCGGCCCCCAGCCCGCATTTACCGGCCATGGGCTTCGAGCAGGGGGGAGGGCCTGGTGCGGGTGCACAGCAGGGCCTACCCCCGGCCCCTCATGGGCCGGAGTTTTGGGCATGGCCCTACTTAGGGCCGGGCTCTCAAGCCAGGGGCCCTGGGCCATTGCCCAGCGGGCCGTCCGGCCCACCTGGCCCCCTTTATACAGGGGGATCTGCGACAGTGGATGCACTACTGGCCCGCGTGGTGGCACTAGAGGCATCCCTAGGGATAACCAATAACCCCATTGGGGGGCGGCATTGCCATCTGGGGCCCCCTTTTTGCCAGCAGGTGACCGCGGCAGCCGCCCGCCTTCAGCACGCGGCCAGTCGGGTTGAGTAGCTTGAGGCGCACAGGCCGGTGCCCGCCGCGGCCTCGCAACTCCCCGTACAGCAGGCACTACAGTCAGGTAGTGGTCGGATGTGTCCTCAGAGCTCGATCTCGGTCGTGAGCTCCGACGCCCACCGTGGGCCGGAACCCCCGGTGGGGGCGGCCCATGGGGGTGCACCCAGTGAGTATCAGGTTCAAGCTAATGTGCCCACATCACACTCCACTTCTGGGGAGGGGTTCCAGTGGCCATGGCCTCATAATGTCGGGGCGGGGGGGCATCAGTTCCTGGCTTACCCGGGTGCAGCTTGGCCTCATACTGGTGTGACATTAGGTGGGGGGGTTTCCGCACCTGGGACTGCAATGGGTATCGCAGGGACGGTCCAGGCCCCTCTCATGATGCCCCGTATCAATACCGTGCCGGTGTCGGCATGCCGACAGCCGGGTATTCCTTGCCCCTCGGGGATCATTTGGCTCAGGCCACAAGGGAAAAGATTTGGCGGGGGGGAGTATGTAGATATTTTCTCCCTATTGAACAGGGAACCCACTAAGGAAGAGAAGGAGGGGCAGGATGAGAAGGATAAAGAGCTGTCTCGCCGTCGCAAGCCACCACGTACATGGGCTAACTGGTTACCCGCCTATCTCATATATATGGCGGTGTATCTCAGGGCTCGGCCTGACCTGGCCATTCCTATGGTCCAATATTTGGACAATATTTACAGGGCAATGGTGGATTTTCCTGGCCCATCGTGGATGGCTTACTATGAGGAATTTCCAATGAGAGTGCCCCTACACCCAGAGATGAGGTGGGATGAGCCCTGTCAGAAGCTGTGGCTTTTGTATATGACCCCCACGCCCCCGGTGCCTGGGGAGAGGTACCATTGTGGACATGCGGTCCAGCGATGAATCAATAAATGTGGCCCAATGCCGTTATCCACTTATACCGGTGTCTGAGTCCTTTCTTGGGGGGTGCACCTGCAATAAGCTTTGCCTGTGGATGCTGCAGTGACTCCAGGTTTCATTGGGGGCTGCCTTAAAAAAACCTGACATAGACTTGCCCCCCCCCCATTAGTCATTGCTTACAACAATTAGACCAATTAATGTTCTTTTCTTTGGAATAATAATCAGTAGCATTAAATATATCTTCACCTCTTGTGTGCTCTGACAGAGGCTGACAAAGAAAAAGTTTTCTTCAGCTTCATTGCTTTTCAAATTCCTTGCAATAACAAGCAAAACAGTAAAATAAGAAACATCTGTGCCTTTGTCAACTTAAATAACAAATAATTTACTATTTTAATGCTATCTATTACTGTTGCCTTGACATCATGAGACATATCTTGAATTCTCCAAGATATTGCATTGTTTGAAAGAGGAATAGTGTTTATTTTCTGCACATGTTCTCCAAACAAATACAGAACAGCATCTTTTACACAAGCAGAAATTAAATTCTCAGCTATAGTATGACTCTTACCACATCTAGCAATGCAGTGACAAAAATGATAGGAGGCTTCAAGCACATTTTTAGTATCTTTGTTAGCTGATAACAAGAAAGATTTCATATTTTGAGATTTCACTATGTCTGTAGAAGTGGATTTGATCTACAAAGGTAAAGTTAAGGTAGCCCTTCCTCAAAAGCCAATCATATCTGACTCTAGGGTTCATCTCCATTTATAGCCAAAGAGCCAGCATTGTCTGCACCTGTAGACATTTCCATGGTCACGTGGAAGGCATGACTAGACACCAGATTGCACGGAACACTTTACTTTCCCACTGAAGTGGTACCTACAGTATTTATCTACTTGCAATTTCTTGCTTTTGAACTGCTAGGTTGGCAGGAGCTGGACAGAGACAGGAGGTCACTTCATTGTGCAGCACTCGGGTCTTGAACTACTGACCTGCCGACCTTCTAGTCATCAAGTTTAGTGTCTTAACCACTAAGCCACCACAGTCCTTTGGTTGATCTATGAAAGCTAACATTGAAATACAGGAGTTAATCTTTAAGGTGCTATAATATTCTGATATGCCTACATTCCTTGTTTGCATAGCTGGCACATTTTGTTTGTAAATGCTGCAAGAGAAAAGAAGGTTTCATGTTACCATTAGATTATGCTTCCCCATGTACTGTACTATGCACTGGAGCTTGGAACAGTTCTAATTTCCTATATTAAAAAATCCATACTTCATTTATTCATCACCGTATTTTCTCTTTTTATCTGAAGAACTGAAGACTCTGTCTTCTCACTGTTTTATACTAAAGTGTTAGACATATCCTGTGAAATTCTTGGTGATTGGTCAATATTCACTCTGTTTCAGCTGTTCTTTTTGTGCTGGTTTTCAACTAGTGACATGATTTGGGGGGAAAATTAAAACTTAAAATTATAACAAATAGGAGGGATGTAGAGGAGTCCTGGGAAAACCCACTCATCAAACTCAGCTCACTAACTAAGGTGCCCGCTTATATAACACCAGTACTGGCATAAACATGCATTGTAGTATTTATTTTGAGCCATAGTACTCTTCTTCAGAAGTTACTGGAACCAGATTCAATGGGGTAACTTTACACATGCATCTTCGGGGGCAAGGAGACCAATCTCCTTAATGTTCAGTGCATGCTATTTGCCTGAACAAAAAAGTGTACTAGAATGTTTTAGCCGAAAATAAGAAAAGTGGCCATGGGTAGTCTACATATAGAGGAGGTGGACCATACAAAGAAGAACTGAGTAGGGGACAAATCCATACCCCTTGTGTCATTTCAAAACATAATTTGTTTCCTTTTGTTCGTTTTTAATGACTAGTTCTGAACATTGCTGTATTTTCCTTCTTTCATTTATGGGGAGGGGGTATCACTGCAACGCAATAGGCCACAGAATCAAAACAAGCCTGCCAAAGGCTATCAAATGAACCTCACCACACAACTTTCATGTGCCTTGCCATGCAAATGGCACCAGTAAATCATCACTTGAGTCTCATGTGAAACAAGCAACTCAGTTTTTACCTGTTGGCAAACAGCAGCAGGCACATATCCATTTGTTATGTTGGCACACACCACTCCCCACCCTAGGCTTCCTTTAAGCTCTGAGCATCTCCCAGCCTGGCTTCTTCCCCAACCCATTCACCTTATTTCCTTTCTCAGAGCAATTGGCATGACACAACCCACAAAAGCTGCAACGTTGCCCCACCAGGCCCTCTTCTGGAGATGGAATGAACTCACCCATTGAGGGCTGTGGACGTTTGTCAGGAAATACTCTCTCACATGTTGTCCAAATGCCACTTCACAACATATCTCCATTCTGCTTCCCTCTACATTCCCAGGGCTTTGCACGGCACAGGCTGATTTCTATGCTCTACAGAGCCATAGAAATCTCCCCAGAAATCCATTTATGCTTGTACATTCTGTTGACATATGTGCCTTTCCCTGTTATTCAACTTGTTTTCCATGAAGCCCTAAATGTCCCTGTTCTTACTGTAGGGGTGTGTATACCCCAGCTTGGGAATCACCATTCTATACCAAAGTGTTCAGTGACAGATCAGTGAAAACTAGTACTTTATGGATGTATAAGCTATGCATCTTGCAAATGTTTATAATTGGTATATGACTAGAAAACATGTGCAGAGGGATTTCTTTTCAACAAGTGACGAAATTGAGAAGTATGAATTCAAAAAGGAAATTTCCCAAAGATGAGGAAACTAGTAAAAAAGAAACTGAAAGGGAAAATTGAGAGAGTCCAAACACTCCAAGTGGCATGGAGGCTGTTTACAAAAACAATAACAGAGGCCCAATTGGAATGCATACCCAAAAGGAAAAAGGGCACTGCCAGGTCCAAGAGAACTCCAATGTGGCTTACAGGAGCTGTTCGGGAAGTGATCAAGAGCAAGAAAAGCTCATTTAGAAGATGGAAGGCTTGTCCAAATGAGGACAGCAGGCAGAAACATAAATTCTGGCAGAACAAATGCAAGGCAACAATCAGGAAAGCAAAGCAAGACTTTGAGGAGCGTATAGCTAAAAATACTCAGAGGAATAACAAAGACTTCTTTAAGTACATTAGAAGTAAGAACCCAACTAGGAAGGCCATTGGACCATTAGATGACAATGGAAGGCAAGGGGTTATTAAAGAGGAAACAGAGATTGCAGAGAGACTCAATGAATTCTTTGCTTCAGTATTCACTGAAGAAGATAGAGACCACATGCCCAAAACAGAACCTATCTTCGTAGGGAGGGAAACCGAAGAATTAAGCAAGATAGAAATAACCAGGGAGGAGGTCCTTGCATGTCTTGTTAAGCTAAACACTAACAAATCCCCAGGACCAGATGGCATCCATCCACGAGTTCTCAGGGAACTTAAAGATGAAATTGCTGATATCCTAGCCAAAATATATAATCTTTCCCTCAAATCAGGCTTTGTGCCTGATGACTGGAAGGTAGCGAATGTAACACCAATTTTCAAAAAAGGATCCAGGGGTGATCCAGGAAATTACCGGCCTGTCAGTTTGACATGTGTCCCAGGTAAAGTGATGGAAACCATCCTAAAAGATAGAATTAATAGGTACATAGAAGAGGAGGCGCTGCTAAAGGAGAGCCAACATGGCTTTTGCAAGGGCAAATCATGCCTCACTAATCTGTTGGAATTTTTTGAGAGTGTCAACAAGCATGTGGATAAGGGGGATCCAGTTGACATTGTTTATCTGGACTTTCAGAAGGCTTTTGACAAGGTCCCACACCAAAGGCTCTTGAATAAACTTACCAGTCATGGAATAAAGGGACAGGTCTTGTCCTGGATCAGCAACTGGCTAAGGGACAGGAAACAGAGGGTAGCACTAAATGGACACTTCTCCAAGTGGAGGGAAGTAAAGAGTGGGGTCCCCCAAGGTTCAGTACTGGGACCCCTGCTTTTCAACCTCTTTATAAATGATCTAGAGGTAGGAGTAAAAAGCAAGGTAGCCAAATTTGCTGACGACACTAAATTATACAGGGTAGTGAAAACTGTGAAAGATTGTGAAGAGCTCCAGAGGGATCTCTTGACACTGGGGGAGTGGGCAAAACAGTGGCAAATGAGCTTCAACATCAGTAAGTGCAGAGTGATGCATGTTGGGGCAAAAAACCCCAATTACATTTATAAACTGATGGGGTCTGAACTCTCTGCGACAAACCAGGAAAGGGACCTTGGTGTCCTGGTGGACAGCTCAATGAAGGTGTCAACCCAGTGTGCCTCAGCAGTGAAAAAAGCAAACTCAATGTTAGGGATCATTAGGAAGGGTATAGAAAATAAGTCAGCAAGTGTCATTTTGCCTCTTTATAAATCTATGGTGAGGCCCCATCTGGAATACTGTGTACAGTTCTGGTCGCCATACCTCCAGAAGGATATTATGGAGTTGGAGAAAGTACAGAGGAGGGCAACCAGAATGATTAGGGGACTGGAACACCTTCCTTACCATCTGAGGCTGCAACGGTTGGGCCTTTTCACTCTTGAACGACGGCGTCTAAGAGGTGACCTGATTGAAGTTTATAAAATCATGCACGGTGTGGACAAAGTGGATAAGGAAAAACTGTTTTCCCTATCGCACAACACTAGAACTAGGGGACACTCCATGAAACTTTTGGGTACTAGTTCTCAAACAAATAAGAGAAAGTACTTTTTCACCCAGAGGATTACTGGTCTATGGAACTCCCTGCCAGAAGAAGTGGTGACAGCTGTCAGTCTTGACAGCTTTAAGAAAGGATTAGACAAGTTCATGGAGGACAAGGCTATCAATGGCTATAATTATGGCTACCTAAGGACAACCTCCGGGTTGGAGAGATAGGCAGGATATCTCTCAATGCCATTTCCAGGGAATCCTAAGCAGGTGAAGGCATCTCCTTGGGAATACCCTGAAGGAAATGGTGAGCCACTGTGTGAGACAGAATGCTGGACTGGATGGGCTGTGGCCTGTTCCAGCAAGGCTGTTCTTATGTTCTTATGTTCTTATGAATTATAAAATAAAATCAAAATCAAAGGAAGGCAGATTGAGAAACAATTTTTTGTTAGAGGTATATAGAGATCTTTTTACTGACTTGATGCATTAAAAAAAATTCTGAACTTTTGATTTTGAACCAGTATGCCTCCTATACTGTCATCAACTTGTTCTTGCTTTCCTTTTGCGGTGTTTCCATTTGTCTTGTAATACTGCTACTGTTTCTGTCTAGAATAGTTGGATTGTATTTATATGATTAGTTGCGTTAGCCATCATTCTTTCTCAGTATTCCCAATATCCTTCAGCTAATTATATTCTTCAAAAGAAGTGGTTGGAAGGGGAGAACATGGCTGTATATTTATTGGTGTATGATGTAATTTCATGATTCATATTCTGATTCTGCATGTTTGATGTTTCAGCTATTATACCTGATATAGCCTAGATACTTCAAGTGTTTTCATCAAGCTAAAAGAACATTAACTTGACTGAAAACCTTAACAATTCATATCTAATGTTATTATTTTTGCATCAAATATTCTCAATGTTAATGCGGTATATATGTTAATTCTTATTCATTCAAATAGTCCCATCAGAGTCAACTTGTAAGCGTAAATTCTGGTATCAAAATTACGTGGAATCTTGTTTGATCCATTGACTCACTCAAAATTATTCTCCAGAATTTGTTGATCTTGGGGCTATAAATTCTGTTAATATATATTTTATATAATAATTCATAATCTTTAATTTTCATTTCAAGAAGTCCCTTTTAGAACCTCTGCCAATTAATATTTAAATGAAAAATGCATGTGTATATATAAATAACTACCATGGATAATTTATCTTATGCCAGAATATTTGTATGCCTCTTCATTTCAAGACCCTTTTTTTTTGCCTGATATTTTTGGAACTCTCAATTCATGGGGCATTAAGTTCCCAAAAAAAATGCTACATATACTTCTAATCTGCTGAAATGAATTCTCACTTATTTCTTTTCCCCTCATTTTCTTTTCTTTGAAACAAATGTCCTGTCTTTCCGTTCCTCAGTCTTCACTCATGAGCGTGGTAATTATAACATACAAATTGCCTTTCTTTTCCCCCTGTTGTTAGCTTTGTGTCAGCACTGTACAGCTCCTGAACACAGTGTGGTGTGTTTTTGGTTTCAGAACTTAAAAGAGTGGGCTATTTTTTTTTAAAAAAATCATTTTTATTACAATGATTGTCTTCCCAAACTTTCCATTTGTATGCCAACTTTCCCCACATCTTTGTTTTTTCCTCCCTTTCTCAGGATTTGCACAGTAACTGGCACGCTAGATGTAAGAGCAGCAAGCTTTTTTGGCTTTTCTTTTATCCTGCTTCATTCGGTGGCTTTTATTTTCTTAGTGGGCCAAGCATTTGTGATGACGATGTATATAGAATGTGTGCATATGATATTAAAACCCATCATGTGCTGTAGTCTTCTTGTAGCCTTTCTGTTGTGTATTTAATGTGGTTTTTATGGCTGCATTGGTTTGTGCAATCATAGGAAATCAGTGGAGGATCCAGAGTTGGGTGTGAGGGGGGCACAAAAAGAGTTTGATGAGGTACAGAAACTACCTTGATACAATTAAAATAAACAGAAGAAATGTGTGATAAACAAAGACATAATTAAGTTGCTAAGACTTATCTAACAAAATCGTTCCTGATAATTTGTTGAATGACAATTTTAGAGGACAAAATCTTTCAGGAAAAACAAACCCAGGAAAATAAGACAAGATGAAACTACATTGAGAAGAAATAAAATATTGTGAATCCACCCCTCCCCCCACAAAGCAGCTGGATAGGAAAATATAAGTACAGTTTGATGTTTATTTAATCTACAAATGCACTTTCCATGTGATGAAATATTTGGTGACAGAGTATGATAAATGGAATATTTAAATATGATGCACCCAAAGCTGAGAACCTTCAAATAGCCTTTATTTCAATGGGAAAGTTGAAAGCCTGATGCATGTCTAGTCCCCCTGTTCAGCAGCGCTTGCGGAGGGCGAGGGCTGGGAGAGGAAGCGGTGCTGGCCGGGCGGGGTGGGGCATCCCCTTGATGGTGGCATGCCAGCAGAAAGGCCTCTGCATGCCCCTTCTGGCAGATGTGCCATAGGTTTGCCATCACAGATCTAGATCCTCTGCTACTTTTCAAAGAACATATAATTATTTAAAGTTGAGGGTTACATTGAATCTTTACAGGTATGTAGTGGAAAAAGGGATAGAATATATCCTGTTCATTTATTGAGGAGTGAGTATCTTATGAGCATCCATTACAAGTTGTAGAAGTGTGTCAGATGGACCTAAACGCAGATCTTGTGACTGGTGGTATGATGTAGGATTCTCTTTCCACTAAACAAAATGAAATATTAAATACCATAGTAGAACAATTTTATTGCTAGCTGTTTCCTTTGCACAGCTTCTTCCCCCACAGTCTTTGTTCTGATATCTTCTCGCAGTGATCAACCTCATGGTTCATTTTCTTCATACTGGACCCCCCACTGGTAAAACATCAGTGGTTTTATTTTACCAGTTCTGTATCTAAATTTGTCTTTGTGATGTAATCAATGTGGTGTGTCCTTTAAGTGTTATGTTTTACTTGATATGTTTATTTTTGGGGAAAAGGTTCAAAACCAAAGGCATACATGCATCAGCGTGCATTAATTTGTGGCAATTTTCATTTAATTATTGCAATCTGCACAGATGTCCCCATAGCCATGATAATCTTGAAAATATGTGCTTTCTCTCTGCTTTCAGGTTTTTTTTAATCCATAGTTAACAAATCATGGAACATGATTTTCACTTTGTTGTTTGGTTTTGTCATCATACACATTCATATTACTATCACTCAGAGAACATCCGGTTCAAATGTTATTCCATATCAAGTAATTTCAGAATGTTTTAATTCATAGTTTTAATTTGTATCACTTTATTTAGTAGCCTAAAAGTTATTTGTTTACTCAAGATATTAAGCTGAATTTTCTTACTAATTAGCATGCTGATCATTGTGTTGAGATTAAGCAAGTGAACAAAGTGATGCACACCATAGATGAAGTTTACACATCTCGATAAGAGAAAATCATGAAGTATTCAGGCTTATTATGAATGGATCAATGTGCTTCTCCTCTTGCTTGTCTCCTCTTGCAGTGGGCATGGCTAAACAAAACAAAGATCTTCAATCTATTATTATTTGTTATGAAATCTAGATTTTCATAAAAATCATTAGCCATGGTTTGCTATCCATTTTGGAGGCCCACAGATTGCTATGTCACTCTTGCTTCCAAAAGGACCCAAATATCTTGAATAATATATACCAATATGCTGCTTGAGCATGTTCAGCCAGGTTTCCCCAGGAGCTGGTTTTAGGTTAAGGTTCAGTTTAGTAAGGAGAGGAATAGCCTCACAGTATTCTATTGGTTTCTGCAGTTCTGTTGGTAGATGGGAAATGCTAGATATTGGCCACAATGAACCAGTACCCAAAAAAAGTGTGGCTTTTTCCTAGAAAATACAGGCATGAAACTTGGGCTGCCTAGGAGCTGTTTAATTGTTAAGAGAAGCTATGAAATGCTGTCTCTAATGATATGATACAAACAAATCAAATTTGTTTTGCTGGATTGTCACTCTAAATGTTTGTAGTTGTCACTGACAACTAGTGTTAGAATAAAAACATTAGAAAGAGAATTAATACATTTACATTTCAACATTTCCAAGTGAGTACATATGCCATTTTTTCTTTCTAACAGACATTGCCTTTAATTTACATATCAACTTTAATTATATACCACTCTCAAATTTGTCATGAAAACATATGTTTTCAGTGCCATTGAAATGCAGCATGGGCACTGGCGGTATTTTAGTAATATATAATGTCATATATATATAAAGAGCATTGTATAATGTAATAATTTCTTATTTTTGAAAAAAATATTTTAATATGACTCATTCATGCTGTACTGTGATAACTTATTGTTTATTCTGCTTTTAATTTGAATTTAGACTTACAAAGAAAAAACATGCTTATATCCTAACTATCAATCACAAAACATGCCATTTTGCACACCAGAAAAAGACAGAAAGCTCCTGCTGTGATAATCACATACAACCAGTCCTAAGGGAATGTTAGTGTCAGTCCTAAATTAGCAATGTTTGAAAGGCTGGTTCTAGAAAATTGTGCACGAGGACCTCTGCCTGCCCCAATCGCATATCAGCTGTAAAATCCCATATTAGATTCAGATAAGATGGTATAAGGTAGTGGTGGGTCCCAAAAAAATTACTAACACACGGTGGGTGTGGCCTACTTTGTGGATGTGGCCAACTCTGTGGGCGTGACCTACTCTGTGGGCATGGCCATGTGACTGGGTGGGTGATCTAGTCATGCTTGCCCAGTGGTGGGATTTTTTTATAAATTACTACCTAGTCTGTGGGCGTGGTATGGTGGTTGTGGCCAGGGGGGAATCCCTGCATTTCACCCAAATTAGGACTACTTTATTTCAAAACTTGGATGGGCGGGGCCAGCCAGAATTTCTGCTACTGGTTCTGCCAAACTGGTGCGAACCTGCTGATGCCCACCACTGGTATAAGGTGCTGAATAGTTGCCCTGTAGGAGAAATTCAATAGAAACCTCATTTAGGTTAGTAGTAAGTATTGCGATTTCAGAAGCCCATTTTAATCTGAGTTGAAAAATAACAAAATTATAGTTCGACTATTACATATTTAAAGTTTAAAATTCAATCGGAGGGGAATGTTTAAAATATTGCCAAGCCTATGCTGCCACATTTTTTTAGAATTCTAAATTTCATATTTCTTTTCTTATGAGGAATAAGTCCATCTGCCTGCCAGTGATTATTTCATATAGAGGATTCTGAAAAGATGTTATAAGAATTGCTTACATCCATATAATCTTTCATTTAATTGTAAACTAGCAGAACATGTGAGGCTCTAGATTTATTTGGTGACATAACACTTATTGGTGATTGGCTTTTCCACAGGAGAAAAGGTGATGCAGGATGATGAATTTACTTGTGACCTCTTCCGGTTCCTTCAATTGCTGTGTGAAGGGCACAACTCAGGTTTGTTAGATTTACTGTTCCATTTGCAGAACTCCTGTCTCAGTCCAATACTTCTTAAATAGTGAAGACGAAAAGCACCTGGTATTATTCTCAAGAATAGTATGATGCTTTGATACTTGAGCACAGTTAAGTTGTTGTTGTTTTTTATATAAAAAAACCAATGAGTTTATTAGCAGAAAACCAAGCACTATGTGTTAGAAAATAAAGTTTTTTTTTATAAAAAAAGATTAAAAATAATACAATCTCTTTCTGTTCTTTCAAGATTTTCAGAATTACTTGAGGACGCAGACTGGTAACAATACAACTGTCAATATTATTATATCTACGGTGGATTATTTGTTGAGAGTTCAGGTAAAATGTGACCTATAGAATGGAAATCAATTGTAAAAAAGACTACATTGATAATGTTAATTTTTATAATATTACTCTTTATTGTTCTTAATTAATTACTTAACAGTTAGCTGGTATATTTTGGAGCATAGAAGCACTATCCCCATGAATCTACGCATATAGACATTCAGTATTTTGATATGGAGTAGCGATATTAGAAAGACTGTTTTTCTTCTTTTGCCTTTCCAAAGCTCTCAGAATCATAGAGTTCCTGTAATCCAGAAGAGCTGGGGAAGTACAGTATATGGCAGTGATGGCAAATCTTGGCACTCCAGGTGCTCTTGGACTTCAATTCCCAGAAGCCCTGCTAATCAGGACTTCTGAGAATTGAAGTCCAAAGAACACCTGGAGTGCCAAGTTTGGCCATCACTGGTATATGGAATAAAAACCAATCCTATTTCATTTCTTGTGCACAGTGGTGGCATTCTTTGTAATTTCCCTCAAAACAGCAAAAAAGTACCTAATGGGATCATTTAGTCTCCCCAAAGTTAGAGACCTGCACCAGCCCTTCATCCGTGTCAGCTAGCTTTCCTGTTGCCTCTTTCCTCATTTCTCCCTTTCCCAAACTTTCCTACCTGAACCAGGTTGAAAGATGCAAGGGAGGAATGAAGCAGGGAGAAAGTATGATGAGAAATATATCCTCAGTTTCTGTCTGCAATGATCATATTCAGATCTGCTTGGAATTTTAACTACTGAGAGGTGCTGTCATTTTTGTGATGATTTTTTTTTTGATCTTGTAGTTGTTGAAAAATCAGTGTATATTTTGATCAAATGCAATTTTCCAAAAAGCAAATTTGTGAGCATAGGTATAAATCCATGTATTTTGTTTTATCTTTCAAATTTTTAGGAATCAATTAGTGATTTCTATTGGTATTATTCTGGAAAGGAGGTTATTGACGAACAGGGACAACGTAATTTCTCCAAAGCAATTCAGGTTGCAAAGCAGGTCTTCAATACACTTACTGAATATATTCAGGTAAGCCCTAGAAATTTTATTTAGAGCAGGAGTTCCCAAACTATGGCCTGGGGGCCAGATCTGGCCCCTGATGCCAATTCACCCGGCCCACGGAGCCCTTGTTGCTCTTGGAAGCAGAAGCAAAACACGCCTATCCAGGTGCATTTTACTTCCTCTTTCGAGATCAATGAGGGCTTCGCAGGCCAGATGAATTGCCGTTGGGGGCCGAATCTGGCACCCAGCCCATAGTGACCAGCCCCCTGAACCATGTGACTGGCCCATGAACTGAAAGGTTTGGGCACACCTGATTTAGAGAAATAAACAACAGAAAATTCTAGATATAGACTGAAATCTGTTTGGTGTGCTGCATAATTAACTTCTGTAACAAAGGATTAGTCAAAATACAAGTCAAAAATTATGGAGTAGCCCTCTGTCCACCCCAATATGCACATTCAGTCAACTACAGACGACCTTAGCCTTAACATCCATGTGCACATTATGTGCCATCAAGGCATTTTCAATTTACAGGAGCCCTTACAAAGTTTTTGAGGTGTGTGAGAAATTTGAGAAAATGGTAGCAGGCTAATTCAGGGAAAACAGAGCCGACTGTGCCGCATGTACACAAATTTGTTCTCCAATGTAAAGTTCTATCTGGTTGGGCCAGAAAGAACTGAGGTGCTCCAGACATGGCTAATGTGCAGATGTCTGCCTCTGATATACTTGCCTCCTTTGTCTCCTAGTAGAGCCCTCTATGTCTGCTAGTCCTTATTGATGCTCCAACGTACAAGGGTGGGAAGGATGTGAGAATAGTGTTGTCGGTTGCTAAAAATTGTAAACTTTTATGGACGTTTTTGTGCTAGTCATTCTTATCAACTACTACTATTGTTACATGAAATTGGTCAGGCTACAGGTACAGTTTATGTTAGATTTATCTTAGAAATTGTAAAAAATCTTTTTCTGACATATCTAACCTTATTCCTCTCTGGAACCCTTTGCAGGGTCCATGTACAGGAAACCAGCAGAGTCTTGCGCACAGCAGACTATGGGATGCTGTGGTTGGTTTTCTTCATGTATTTGCTCACATGCAGATGAAGCTCTCTCAGGTACAGAATTATTGTTCTTTTAAAAAAAACTCAGTTAATGCTGTTCCAGAAATATTGAAACAAATCAGCATGAGAAATCTGAAGCGCTGATTGTGGGCAGTTGCAGTACCCCAAAAATAGAATAGTTAATAGGAAAAGCAGGTCATTAGGCTCTTTATAATATTGTCCTCAGTAGTGGAAACAAGATGAGGAAATTTTACATAAAGTCAGTAATATAGAATTTAATGTCAACAAAGAGATTGGGCAGGTGAAAGTCTTGTCAACTCTGTGTTCCAGTGTCAACAGAGCATTTCAGTATGCTTCAGTGTTACCTGAAATGCCTATGAGGTGATAGCATTAGCCCATCAATGTCTCTGACTCTTATACAGCTGAAAACAAAGAGTTTTCTACACTTTCTCTGCCAGCCCAGTTTGCATGCCAGTCCACTTTCACTTAAAATGGTATTAGCTTACAAAACTCTACTTCTTCTTCCGTGTCAAGGCCAGATGGGAAACAGGCAAAATGAAGCAACCTTTTGATAAGTTCATTCTGCAGTTCCTTTCGCCTGACCTAGTGTGAGAAAGATTAGCCAGCAACACAAGGTTGTCA
This sequence comes from Bradypodion pumilum, assembly GCA_035047305.1. Taxonomy (NCBI): domain Eukaryota; kingdom Metazoa; phylum Chordata; class Lepidosauria; order Squamata; family Chamaeleonidae; genus Bradypodion; species Bradypodion pumilum. Next base: position 80,664,653 of record JAWDJD010000001.1, on the reverse strand, counting down.
TTACCAGAGTACACCTAATTGTGGTACAAAAATACCACAACATTCGAGGAAGCTCTTTCTGTGTACCCCACAGAACTCTACTGAGAAAACAGAACCATTCTGAATGTGGTAATAGTCTTCTCTCCAGCCAAAGAATTGTTTTGAGGAAAGCCATCTAAATCCACGACCATAAATTCACATTTTTTGTACATTAAAGCAATCGTTCTGAAAGGTTATTAAAGTTTTGATCCAACCATCTGGTATGCTTTTGTTATAAAAATTTCTTCCATTGTTTAGCTTTGTCTTTGTTTAGCTTCAATCAGATTATTCACAAGGACACTTTCCCTGAGTCCTAACAGTAACATACTAGCAAAAGTAAGATTATGTGGATAGGGATGGGGAAAATCTATCATCTTTATTATTGTTATCATTTGTGGGAATCTTTCCCAGGTTCTTTATATTAGGGTGAAAGTCTTCTTTTCCTTTCTGAATTGAAATGCAAGCATGCATTAAACTTCAGTGGCTGAAGGAGTGTTTTTTCAAGTATACACACTTTTATTTGCACATCATTCCAAAAAGACAAATCTTTAAAAAAATCACCTTCTGCTCATAATTTCCCCCCAATTGTGGGAAAACTGATTGAGGAATGTGCACATTTGTTAACAGAGTCATACATATTCTTTTTTCACTACCAGAGATACAGTACTCCAGATTTTAAATCCTCTCTTTGCCCTGAAAGCACAATGTACAGAAAAGCATTTATATATAGCAAAGCGAACACACCTATATACTGCCCCATAGCACATAGTGTATTCTGTGACCAGTTCACATGTTGATGATCATTTTGCCCCCAGCATGCTGGGTACTGACCTTGGTTGGAAGGATGGAAGGATGATTCAAATTCACAACCTTTTGGTTGCAGTACAGCAGTATATCCACTGTACCACTAGTGGTTAATATATGTTAATGCATTTTAATAAGTAAAACAATTGTTCAGAATAAGTTTAGGTGGTTTTTGAAACCTCAGGATTTCACTCATATTATATGGAATGAAACAGTGATATATAAAAGATGGAACTGGGACGGACACACACAGACACACAGACACACACACACACCAGTTTCATTTTTGTGTAATACAAAATGGACACTTCTTTTCTACAGAGTTTGGCATGGGGGAAGGGTTTCTCAATGAAGGCCCAATTAATTTAATTGGGCAACAAGAGAGGAACACAATAGTTTTAGTGTAGTAATTGGAATGTAATAGAACAGGAATAGACTTTAACTTTAAATGTTCACATTGTATTTCAAGCCTTTAGGATTTTGCCATGCTGTTCTTTGAGAGTAGTAAAATAAATCACTTATTTAAAGTCCATGTTGTGCATTTTTTGGGATTAAAATTGATGCTATAACCCTGGGTGAAATCTTGCCATGGCTACAACAAGGATTTGGATCCTTATTGATCCAAATTAAGTGTACTTGTGAGCAGACATTCATGTCCAGATGGGCATAGAGCCCACTCAGTGGAGCTCTTGTGGGTAACTCCTAGTTACGAGTCCACGTGTTATGGATGGTAGAGTGCCCCAATCTCCTCCCGGAGCACTCTTGTAGGGAGCACTCTCACTTTTAGCCTATTCACAGTGAAAACAGACTAAAAGTGACCCCTGCAGTTGTCAAATTCCTGCTTCCCATGTGAACTTCTGATATACTGAAGCTTCAGCATATAGCAATAGCAGTAGCAAAAGCAATTAAACCTACATACCATCTCATAGTGCTCAGTGCACGCTCTGGGTGGTTTATGGGAATTATCATTTTGCCCCCAACATGCTGGGTATTCATATATATACCAGTTTCATTTTTGTGTAATACAAAATGAACACTGCTTTTCCACAGAGTTTGGTGGGGGAGGGGGAGGGTTTCTCAAATGGCAAATGATTTCTCCCCCAGAACATGTCCGGACACTTTTTCAGGTACTCCAGCTGATCTTTTTAGCCATATCCTATGTTTCATTACATTGTAAGGTAAAGGTAAAGGTTTCCCTTGCTCGAAAGCCAGTCGTATCCGACTCTAGGGTTCAGTGCTCATCTCTGTTTCAAAGCCGAAGAGTCAGTGTTGTCTGCTTCTGCAGACATTTCCATGGTCATGTGGCAGGCATGACTAGACACTGGAGCGCATGGAACGCTGTTACCTTCCCACCGAAGTGGTCCCTATTTATCTACTTGCAATTTCTTGCTTTTGAACTGGTAAGTTGGCAGGAGCTGGGACAAAGACGGGAGCTCATTCCCTCCTGCAGTACTTTGAAAATTCATTCTCAAGGATTCAGTAGATTTCAAAGTAATGTGCAAAGTTGACATAGTAGCATGGAGCTGCAATATGCTTTTGAGAAATGAATGAGCTTCCAAAATAAGTCAGAAGCAATCAACTGTATGATTGTAGGGAAAACGTTAGAAGAACATTGTTTTGATTGTTGTATTTTATGTTTATAGGACTCTAGCCAAATTGAATTATTGAAAGAATTAATGGATCTTCAGAAGGATATGGTGGTCATGTTGCTATCTATGTTAGAAGGTAATTTTAAGTTCACATTAAATTGCATTTTTAAAAAATGTGTAGCTACTCTTAATTTAGAATGTTTAGTTGCAATATTAATGCACAATGATTATTAAGCAAACAATATTTGCTGAAGAGATAAATCATCTCTATAATACAGTTCTAACAGTTTTATTAAATTGTTTTAACTGCCACTACATATTTAATTGTTTTTAGTGTTATAATTTATTGAGGGTTTAGTCAGTTTGGTTTTTCAATAACTTGAGAGATGACGTGGGTTCTTTAATTTTGGAAAGGCAGCATATAAACGAAACTAAAACAATAATTTTATAAATGAATAAATAAATACTCCAAAAGAGTAACCCTAACCCCTAACTTGGCTGGGAAAGACAGCATATCCTTCTTTCAGGCTTCCCTTCCATAACTGTGTTCCTGCCAGCACAAAATACAGGAGCCTGGAAATCTGAGTAGAGCATGTGTTAGCTAAGGAGGATGTTGTGTAGAGATGATTTGCTCCATGTTCCTTTCTGTCTATCCTACATCCTCCAAGCATTGCTTTGCAGGCTTGTAGGACTTCGGCAAAGCTTAGAAAAGTCACACAGTTATGACTACATGTTGCCTTCCCCATCTCAAACATATTCCTCAAACCCTTCAAATAACTCTTTGGCAGGTTTGTTGAACTGGAAAAGGCTGCAGGATTGAGAGGTTGCTCTTTTATTGTAAGCTTCCACTCATGTTCATGTGCATGGAGATACTGGCCTTGCTTTTCCTCAATACCGCTCTCTATTTAGTGGTTTCCTGTGGCAAAAAGTTTCCTTGCATTCTTCTACAGTAAGTGAAGGCTAGAGATAGGGTGGGGAGAATACACAGAAAACATTGACAGTGCTTTAGACATTTACAGTAAATAAAATGAGAAATGTTTCTGTCCTGGTATTCCTTCTACCATTTGAACAGAAATCTTATTCAGTCTTTTAAAATCACTGCCCAGACTGAATGGGTGCTGATCTGTGAAATTCTAAGTTGCTGTTTTGGGAGGGCCTGGCATATTTTATGAGGCATACCTACCTCATTTCTGCTTGCCACTTACTTTAGTAAAAGTATGTATTTCCCCCCACATCTAGGTAATGTTGTGAATGGGACAATTGGCAAACAGATGGTTGATATGCTAGTGGAATCATCCAACAACGTAGAAATGATTTTAAAGTTTTTTGATATGTTCTTAAAACTGAAGGACTTAACTTTCTCCGATGCATTTAAAGAATACGATCCTGATGGTAAAGGGGTGATTTCAAAAAGAGATTTCCATAAAGCAATGGAGAGTCACAAGCACTATACTCAATCTGAAACTGAGTTTCTCTTCTCCTGTGCTGAGACGGATGAGAATGAGACTTTGGATTATGAGGAATTTGTGAAGAGGTTTCACGAGCCAGCCAAAGACATTGGTTTCAACGTTGCTGTCCTCCTGACAAACCTGTCAGAGCATATGCCTCATGATACTCGCCTGCAGACCTTCCTTGAATTGGCGGACAGCGTTCTGAACTATTTCCAGCCCTTCTTAGGCCGCATAGAAATAATGGGGAGTGCCAAGCGCATCGAGAGAGTTTACTTTGAGATAAGTGAGTCGAGTCGGAAACAGTGGGAAAAACCTCAAGTCAAAGAATCAAAGAGGCAGTTCATCTTTGATGTTGTAAATGAAGGCGGGGAAAAGGAAAAAATGGAGCTTTTTGTGAACTTTTGTGAGGATACCATTTTTGAAATGCAGTTGGCAGCTCAGATCTCTGAATCGGATTTGAATGAGAGGTCGGCAAATAAAGAAGAAGATGAGAATGAGAAGCCCGAGGAACAGGATCCTAGAATAGGCTTCTTCTCCTTAGTGACTGTCAAATCTGCTTTAGTGGCTCTCAGGTACAATGCCGTGGCCCTCTTGAAAATACTCAGCATGAAAAGTATAAAGAAGCAGATGAAGAAAATGAAGAAAATGACCATGAAAGATATGGTATTGGCTCTTTTTTCCTCCTACTGGAACATCTTAATGGGCTTAATGCATTTCATTTCGAGTGTCTTCCGAGGCTTCTTTCAAATCGTCTGCAGCTTGCTCCTTGGAGGGAGCCTGGTTGAAGGAGCCAAGAAGATCAAAGTGGCCGAACTTTTAGCTAATATGCCTGATCCCACTCAAGATGAAGTACGTGGTGAAGGGGAAGAAGTGGAAAGGAAACCGGTGGAGGCTGCCCTGCCGGCAGAAGATCTAACAGACCTCAAAGCTTTGGCAGAAGATAGTGACCTGCTCTCAGATATATTTGGTTTAGATTTAAAAAGAGAGGGAGGACAGTATAAACTGATCCCACATAATCCAAATGCAGGTTTGAGTGATTTGCTGAGCACTCCTTCGCTACTCCCTTTACCTGAAGTGCAAGAAAAAACCCAGGTACTCTTCACAATTTGTATATCTGTTTGTACACTTTTTAAATCTGATAGCATGATAGTCATATTCTTAAGAAGAAGCTATGCCTGGGAATGTAAAATAAATATTTCAGATTTTTTTTAAAAAAATCACATTGAGTAGTCAGAGCTTTACGTCAAAGGACATATGGGCAGAGTTGCAAGTCTTTTATTGTTGTATATTGATTTGATTTTTACAGCAAAAGCCATCTAAAACTGAGGTTGGATGGACAGGTGCCTTAAGGACATCTGTCTGTCCAACCAGAGCAGACTGGAGGGGCTCCCTAATTGTTCCATCAGCCGGAGGGGCTCGCCCCTCCAGCATATGGAGGAGGGCTTTCTCCGTGTCTGCGCCAGCCCTCTGGAACCTCCCGCCAACAGAGCTACGTCTCCGGATGGAATTGTTGCCTTTCAGGAAAGAAATTAAAACGTGGCTGGCGGGCCAAGTGTGGGGTACAGGTGGAAGGGTAATCTCCATTAGGTGGCTGGTATGAAAGAAATTCCTTTCCCCATGGTGCCTTCAGTTCCTGCACCCCTTATTTAGGGGGTGGGTAGTTTTAATTGTTTTTAACGTGTTTTTAATTGTGACTGTGAACTGCCCTGAGTCGGCCTTGGCTGAGTGGGCGGTATATAAATTTAATAATTAAATTAAATTAAAATTAATTTTTTCTATACCTTCCCTGTACATCTGAAACTGTGGATAACAGTGAATCCTCTATTTAACACTAATACCTGAGTCATAGAAGCCGGAGAGGGGTTGAAATGCCTATCTAGTTTTATGGGAGATCTATGAAAATGTCTTCCTTTGTTCCTTGTAAACATTACATTGCAGACAGTGGCCTCTAGTGGCAAACTTTGGTAATAGAAATTCATATTTAATATGTATCTGTGGGTCTAAAAGTATTATTAATATTTTTAGACTTGCAGATACCTGAAACTACGGATACCGAACATGTGGACCGGGGGGGGGGGACCTGTATGTTTCTACACAAATATTCTAGGTTCCATTATTGTTTTGTTATTTAAAAACATGTTTATTTTAAATGTGTCATAATAATTTCTGCCTTCTTGGGAATACATTATTAATTCAAGGACCAGAAGGTGAATGAAGATGAAAAGAATGACAGAGAAGAATCAAAAACTGAACCTGAAAAGGCAGAGTATGTATCAGTACTTTACTTGTCAGAATTATGGTCTTATTTAGAAGCAAAATCCACTTGAGTCAATGGGAGCTAATTTTAAGTAAATGTTATAGAACTAGAATGCAAACAAGCAATTTTATTTGTTATGCCATACTAGTTGTTGCTTGAGCTACATTGGAAAGAATATAGCATAGTGAATGACTTGGCTATCATTGTAATGACTGCAATTTTTCTCTTTTTTAATGTGACCAGAGGGTTTTCTGCCCATGCAGAGCTGATTTTAGGGCACACAGAGGGTTGCAGGGAAGGGGAGAATATTACTTCTGACAAAAACAGTGGTATTCTTCAAAATAACTCTATTGCCTTTTAGTGACACTGGTTTATTTTCTTCCCATTGTGGAAGTTGTATCTTATTAGGTTTTTAAAAAAGCCTTTATCTATCCAATTCCTGTCCATCCTTTCCAATTGTGATGATTTCACCAACATGACTGCTTGAAAAGGGAATCAATCTTTTGTAAAGTTCTTTTGAAGTATTTTTGAAGTGGGAGCCGTGTTCAGGGCCACCATCAGAAATTTCTGGGCCCCATACTGAGCAATCCTATTCCCCCCCTCCACAATAATGTCACAGTTACGGCCAGCGGTGGCAGGGCCCCTGTCAGCTCCAGGCCCTATACGGCAGTACTGGTAGTACTGCCCTGATGGCGGCCCTGGCTGTGTTAGTCTGTGAAAGCATATCAGAGTGTAAACAAAATGTAACAAAAAGACAAAAAACACTGTTGCACCTTAAAGACTAACTCCTGTATAATGTAAGCCTTCATGGATTAAGTCCACTTCGTCAGACATAAGAGTGGATATCATGGTATACTTTTGTACATAATTGGTATAGAGGCCCAGAGTAGCTGGACAGAGTTGGTTGATTTAAGAGATGGATATGCAAAACAATGAATTATTTACAACCAGTAATACCATGCAATCAGTTTAACTACAGCAGTGAATCTCTGATGAGAGTCATTTTGAACAGTTAAGTACTGTATTTGCAAAATAGACATTCTGACTTTACACACCCGGCTAATGGGTTAATTGAGGAGGTTTTATGGGAGAGGCACATTATGAAATATGTGACTGACATAGCCAGCTTCATTGCCCATTGAGATACTACATTTTAATTGGCAAAGAGGGATAATTTATGTTTTCAGAGGAGAAGATGGAGAAAAGGAGGAGAAAGCCAAAGACGATGAAGGGAAAGAGAAGCAAAAACAACGTCACAAACATAGGCACGGTGAACCAGAAACACAAGAGTCTGCCTTCTGGAAGAAAATAATTGCATACCAGCAGAAACTACTTGTAAGTGAAATCAGTGATATTTGGACTATTATGTGTATTATGGTTGTGATCCAAAGTTGCTCTTCCTAGCAGAAAGACTCTCTCCATATTGTTCTATGAAGGACACTCAGGCTGGGTAGAAGTGGGGTTGGTTTCCCCTGATCCCCTTATGCTTTCAATACCATCTTTAAATTTGTTCTAAAGGGTTTCTGAACACTCCAGGGTAAAGACATAGGAGATTGCAGGAAGGTATGGGGACCCACAAAAATCACCTCCTTAAGAGAAAACCAAAAACCATTCACATAGACAAAATGCCCTTCAGAACAGATGGAAGGTTAACAGCGACGGAGCCTGCTTAACTTCTCTTAGGATGGAGTTCCATAATTAACATGGTGTATTTTATGTACCCACCATCCTAACCTCTTAGGGTGTGGGGATATATAGCAAGGCTCTGGAAATTATGTCACACTCCAGGAAAATGCATAGAAGAATAACCACTTTTTCATATATGCCGGCCCTGAACATGTAGAGCAGGTATTCTCAACCTGCAGCCTGTGGGGTAGGATGCGGCCTGTGGCATCATTTCATGTGGGCCCCCCACTGCCTCCATCACACCTTGAAGTGCATGTGGTGGAGGAAGGGCAACATGGTCACCCGGCCCCCAAAGCTGTTTGAGGGAGCGTGACCCAGCCCCTGGCTTAACAAGGTTGAGAACTCCTGATGTAGAGCTTAGTAGATATAATCCAGTATCTTAAATTAAGCCTGGAATCCAGTGCAGTTGTTTCAGGACCAGTATTATGTGGACTCTAAAACATATATCAGATATATTTTAAACTAGGTATGCTAGACTTCTAAATACTTTTCAAGGAAGTCCGATGTCAGTCATGTTCCAATAGTCTAAAACAGGGGTTCTCAACTTTTTCAAGTCGGGGGCTGGGTCACACTCCCTCAGACAGTTTTGGGGGTTGGACGGCCATTTTGCCTTGCCTGCCACACATGGCACTTCTGGATGTGGCAGAGCCAGGCGGGGGCACTGGTCCATAATGCGGCTGCCCGGGTGGTGATGGGGTGCAGACGTTATGCTTGTGCCTCGCCACTGCTTTGGGAGGTGCACTGGGTACTGGTGTGCCTCTGGGTGCAATTCAAAGTTGTGGTAATGACCTTTAAAGCTCTACATGGTAGTGGGCCAGGATACATAAGAGACCATGTCACCCTGAGAACATCTCTCCATCCCACCAGAGCGGACCGCAGAGGCTCTCTTATTGTGCCATCTGCTAGAGAGGCTCACCTCTCTAGCACCAGAAAGAGGGCCTTCTCTGTGACTGCTCCGGCCTTATGGAACCTCCTGCCAATTGAGCTACGACTCCAGATGGAATTACTGCCCTTCAGGAAAGAACTAAAAACCTGGCTGGCAAAGCAGGTGTGGGGCATTGGGGATGCAGTGATCCCCACCTCCTGGCTGATATAGTAATATTGCTCCCTTGCTCTTTTTAGTTGTCGGGCTAATTTTTTATTGTATTTTTAATTGGGTTTTTTACTGGTTTTAAGTTTTTTATAGTTCTCTAGTGGGATTTATGTAATTTGTGATATAATTGTTGTATGGCACCCAGAGTCGCTTGCTGAGTAGACAGCAATACAAATGCCACCCATACATTTATTGGGTGTAGTACAACAATTACATATGATATTGTTTTGTATTGACATATTGTTATTGAATTGATTACTGTATCTTATTGTATAGTTATTTTATTGTATTGCTATTCTCTGTTATATTTGGATTATTGTATCCTTATATGTTATTGTATCTTATTGTATTTACTATATTCTTTGTATTCATATGTAATTTGTTGGGAACCGTTTTGAGTTGTCTTAAGACAAGAAAAGCGGAATACAAATACAAATACATCATGAACTACATAAATCCCAATAGAGAACTATAAAAAACTTTAAACCAGTAAAACCTCAATTAAAAATACAACAAAAAATTAGCCCAACAACTAAAAAGAGCGAGGGAACGATATTACTATATCAGCCAGCAGGTAGGGGTCACTGCATCCCCAGTGCCCCACATCTGCTTTGCCAGCCAGGTTTTTAGTTGTTTCCTGAAGGGCAGCAACTCCATCTAGAGTCATAGCTCAATAGGCAACTGTATACAGTGGAACCTCATACAACAATCGCCCCATATAGCAACAAAATTGTGTAACAATTAGGTTTTGGGGGGAAATGGTGTCCCGCATAACAATTTTCCTTATGGAAAAAATCATACATCAAATTTTCAATGGGAAAAACCACTTAGCAAAAAAAAATCATTGTATGACTCATCCCATAGAGAAAATAGCTACGCGATGCATGTATTTTATAGCAATTGTTTTGGACAACAATGAACCCCATGGAACAGATTAAAATTGTTGTATGAGGTACCACTGTATATATATAAAGTTGTGGGCTGCATCCGGCCCCCAAGCCATTGGTTGAGAACCCCTGGTCTAAAAGAAGTAATTGAAGAAAATGTCCATCTCTGCCTTTCCTAGCAAGGTAGCCAACTAGTGTATAAACCCAAGATAAGCAAAGGCACTCTTGGAGACAACAGTTGCCCAACCATCTAGGTTCAATACTGGGTCCCAGAGCATTTCTAAACTATGAATCTAGTCCTTCAATAACATTATAACCCCATTCAGAACAGACTGTAATTTCAGTCCCAGACAGAGCAAGATATGAATACTTTTAACATGTTAACAACAGATTTTTCAGAATAGCATACTGTAAATTGCATGAGTTTGAATGATTCATACATATCGGTTTAGCAATTTCTGTTTGTTTGTTTCCAGAATTACTTTGCTCGGAACTTCTACAATATGAGGATGCTAGCTTTATTTGTTGCATTCGCCATTAATTTCATTCTACTCTTTTATAAGGTAAATCCTTCAAAGTGGTGAGTCTTTATGCCTTGAAGTGTAAAGCATTTAACATTAAAACCCACAAGTTTTTTTATATGTCAGATCCAATTTTGTGCTTATTACTGTGTACCATATTATAAAAGGTTTAAAGGTAAAGGTTTCCCTTGCTCGAAAGCCAGTCGTATCCGACTCTAGGGTGCAGTGCGCATCTCTGTTTCTAAGCCGAAGAGCCAGCGCTGCCTGCTTCTGCAGACATTTCCGTGGTCATGTGGCAGGCATGACTAGACACCAGAGCGCACGGAACGCTGTTACCTTCCCACCGAAGTGGTCCCTATTTATCTACTTGCAATTTCTTGCTTTCGAACTGCTAGGTTGGCAGGAGCTGTGATGAAGACGGGAGCTCATTTCCGTCCTGCAGTACTCGGGAATCGAACTGCTGACCTTCCGCTTCCCAGTCAGCGTCTTAGCAACTTGAGCCACTGCAGTCCCATATTATAAAAACAAAGGACCAATTATCTTCTCTTTCATGTATAATTTATAGAGAGGTAACATTTATGTCCAAGTGTTCCTCCACTCACTTCTGTTTGCCTGTCTCCATAAAGGTCTCCACTTCTGCAGTGGTTGAGGAAAAGGAGGTTCCTGTGGTTAATGAGGCTGAGAACTCTAAGCTAAGCAGCCTGGAAAGTCCATCTCACAGAATCATTACAGTGCACTATGTCCTTGAAGAGAGCAGTGGCTACATGGAACCTACCCTGCGGATCTTAGCCATTCTGCACACAGTCATTTCCTTTTTCTGTATCATTGGATACTACTGTTTGAAAGTAAGATGAAAGGGAAGTCATGCATCTGTGCTGAAGCAATAACAAACAATATGTTTAAGAATAGATTTTGATGGATTAAGGCAGGGGTCGGCAAACTATGGCCCACAGCGCCAAATAATCCGGCCCCTGTCCTCAATCCAACCACCACTGGAAACAGTCGTGGATGCATTTATGGCGGCCATGGATATGTTTACAGCAGCGTTTACAATAGGGGGGAATACCAGTCTGGTCCCCTCAACTGTCTGAGGGAGTGTGACCTGGCCCCCGACCTTAAAAGATTGCCGACCCCTGGATTAAAGTATGTTCTTGGTTTATGTTTACATTGTTCTTCAGTTATAATTTCCGGTGCAGAACACAAAAGCCTTAAAATGAAACAACAGTGATAACAACAATAACCTGAGGTAACTGATTGCACCAGGTGTTTAAGGGTGTTAAAGGCTTTTGGAACAAGGGGTGTGGTAGTAAAGGGTCTTTGTTTGGCATGGAAAATATGTCAGCAAATGCATCAAATAAGACTCCCCTTCTTTTCCCATTCCCCATTGCTTTCTGCAACTTTGAGGATATCTTGGGATAGTGTGGAAAATAGAAGAAAAGTTCTGAAAGGAAAAATCAACTCCTTCCCTACCTTGAAGCTGGATTACAACACCTTTTGTTTACAGAAAGATCCAAATCACCATATATGATACTTTTGCCTTTTAAAAAACCTATTCATGTAGTAGGCATGCTAATTCAATCAAAGGAAAAACAGTGAAATTGATACATTTGATGAAGTGGGTTTCAGTCCATGAAAGCTTATAGCCAATAAAATGTGTTTGCAGGCGCACCCCCCAATAAAGGACTCAGACACCAATGAAAGTGGATAACGGCATTGGGCCACATTTATTGATTCATGCCCTAGTCCGAATTATAAATTTCTATTGGTAATTGACCAATCATAATTCTTAAGGCAAGCAGGCCGAAGTAACACTGGTAAGGTACCACCCAAAATTCCCAACGGCAATTGCTACAATGTATCCATTTGTATCAATTTGTTTGTTGACAACAAACAAATTGTTGACCGTAGTCAATATCTAACTAATGACCCCACCCTCTGACGCGTATCCGTAAATTCACGGGGTGATGCATGCTGTCTAGCTATAGCCATCACCCCGTCGCCTAGTTCGTCGTTGACCGGACAACGTTTAACCAACTTATGCCTGTCTAGTGTTGTCCAGTCAATTGCGAACTTGCCGGATACCTGTGGGTCATAATGTTTACCTTACCAGTGCTACCCGCCACACGGAGGGGCTTCAAAGAAGGCTCAACGCCCCCCCCAGACCGTCAGCTCGGTCAACAGGCCTGCTCGCCAATCACCCAACAGGAGGTCCATACCTCCTCGCGACAGATGGACCCCATCCCCTGCATACAAGTCATAACTTTGGAGGCTAATAGCGGGGTGACGACTGACCCTCCCCCAAGCCCTGTCGACAAGGAAACGCGCCACTGCCCTATTCACCATGCGTCTAGCGCGGTCAAAGGCCAGGAGGTCAACGCTCTGTAGGAATGGCGCGGGACCATGTCCGACCAAACAAGGGTTGTGGCGGGCCAGACGTAATGCAGGATAGGCGAGGTCCTCGCAAATCGCATGCTTCAGTGACAAGCCGGTGACCTGGACCAAATCATTGCCCCCCAGGTGTATGATCAGAATGTCAGGCGGGTCAGCATTCTGGCCTGAAAAAAGGAAAGGCAGCAGCTCCCGCCATAACATCCCAGGCTTACCATGCCATGTGAGACTTGCGTATGCACCCAGTCCCAGTTGGGGTCCCCACTCTGTCGCCGCAGCATAACGCGCTGCCCTGTGCACGTAGCTATGGCCCACCAGCCATACTGTCACCGGTGTAATACGACACCCCGGGTCTGTAAAGGAAAAAATGAGGGAAAGTAGGTAAGGTGACCGGGTTGGTACTCACGGGGGGAGTGGGCGCACATAAAATTGAAAACATTGCGATCCCCACCGTCCCATGCTACGTACGTCAGCCCCTGAGTACCCAAAAGCCGCAGCGGTCGAGGCCGCCCCTATACGGAATGAATGAGTGCCATAGCGGGCGCCTGGGAGGCCCACACTGGCCAGCGCTTTGCCCGTCACCTTCCAAAATTGAAATTTAGTAAGGGGAGACCCATCTTGGTGACAGAAAAACGGGCCATGGTGCGTGCCACGCAGTGCCAGGAATTCATGTAGGGCACCAACCGGACAGATGTCTGCCAAAGAACACCGTAGCAGTCGCACACCACTGCCGACGCCATGCTGATCGGTCTTAGAGGAACGTATCCTCAACTGAGCCCAGTCTTTGGCTACACAGACATCCTCGAGTTCCAGTGCCCTACGACTTGCATCCGCCTTAGACAGCATCACAAGCTTGCTGATGCGGAGCGCTCCAAAAAATGCCACCGTTGTGGCTGCATGGAACAGGGCTGCCTCATATGCATCAAAACAGAGGCAAGGCCAGCCCCGGGCCAACTGGGTAAGGACCCCTGGGGAAATCGGGTGGCGGTCGTCCGGGCAACGCCCGCGCTCGCACACCCACCCCTCCAAAACATGTCTCACACGGAAGTCAGAGGTGCTGTCCACATGACCCCCCACCTTGGCCATAAAAGCCAACGCTGAAAGCTTAGATGCTATGGTGCGAGGTGCAAGGCCCTGAGAATGCAGGTAAACCATGAACCGCAGAACATGGGTTACCGGGATCGGCCAGGTTCCTGGCAATTGAAATTGAGTACAGAATGCCCTGAAAGAATTAATTGCGTGGTGATACGCCTTACGGGTGCGTGGGGCTAGTGACAGGCCAATCGCCCGGTTCACCTCTCCTTGCCAATGGTCCATATCTCCTCTGGGAGTGGCGAGGGAAATTCCTCCGCATCCGGGGCCAAGGCACGGAACCGGGAGATCTGTAGGCGGGACAAAACGTCAGCAATATCATTATTAACCCCCGGGACATGCCTGGCCCTGAACAGTACGTTGAGGCGCAGGCTGCACAACACAAATTGGCGCACTAGATCCATAACCCTGGGCGATTTAGAAGTCTGTGCATTTACAATGTGGACCACGGCCGCATTGTCACACCAGAAATGCACGACCGAATTGGACCACCCATAGCATCAAAGCACCCAGGATAGGGAAAAATTCCAGATACGTGAGATCACGCAGGCGACCCGTGCCTGCCCAGGCCGGTGGCCACCCACCATAGGCCCACTTCCCATTGAAGTACATCCCATAACCCAGGGATCCCGAGGCATCAGACTGAATCTGAAATTGAGGGGAAGCCAGGAGGTCATGCCTCCAAAATGAGACCCCATTGAAGTCCCTCAGGAACTGTAACCAGACAAGCATGTCTGCCCTGATACCCCGGGTAAGCCTAACCCTTTGGTGAGGCCTGGATAATCCTGCCATAGCGTCGCACAAGCGCCGGGCAAAAGCCCTGCCCGGTGCGACCACTCTGCAGGCGAAATTAAGGTGACCATGCAGCACCTGCAGTTCCCTCAGTGATGCCTTGCGCTTGGCCAACAAGTCCAAGATAAGGGCCACTATCCTTGACACCTTATCCCGCGGTAACCTAGACGCCTGCGCTATCGTGTCAATCTCCACCCCCAGGAAGACTAGCTGTGTAGATGGGCCCTCGGTCTCTTCGGGCGCTAAAGGGACACCGAGTTCCTCCATTAGCGTCTGAAATGTGTTGAGGAGACGTGTACACGTGTCCCAGCCCCGTTCACCCCCGAATAAAAAGTCATCCAGGTAATGGGCTACAGACCGGGACCCTGACCTGCGGACGAAAGCCCACTCTAGGAAGGTACTGAAACGCTCGAAAGCCGAGCATGATATGGAACAGCCAAAAGGCATGGCCTTATCAAAATAATATTCGCCCCTAAATTTGAAACCCAGCAATTCAAAGTCGCCCGGGTGCACTGGCAAGAGGCGAAAAGCCGACTTAATGTCGCACTTAGCCAGCAGCGCACCTGGGCCACATGAGCGCACCATGCGCAGCGCGTGGTCAAAAGATGTATACCTGACTGAGCAAAGGTCGTCAGGGATAGCATCGTTGACCGATCGGCCGGCTGGGTAGGACAAGTGATGGATAAGGCGAAACTCGCCTGGTGACTTCTTGGGAACCAAGCCCAGGGGCGATACCTTGAGGTTAGTGAACGGGGGTGCAGGGAAAGGGCCAGCGACCCTGCCCGCATTGACCTCCTTATTAATGCTGGCGGCAGCCACCTCCTCCCTCCCCCTAAGGGACAAAAGGTTGGGGGCATCCTGAGGGGACCTATCACCCATGAAAGGAATACGGAACCCCTGTCTAAAGCCCTGAAGGAGATAATCTGCATCCTCCCCCTTCGGGTACAATGCGAGCCAACGCTCCAGCATGTCCACATTAATTGGAGAGGGAGCCTTTAGGTGAACCAGCTCCATCTGCGGCAGTCTTGCCAGCCCACTGTCCGCCCCTCCCTCTGCCCCGCGTCCCTCCAGGCCTGGGACAGGCAGAGGCTGCATGGGGGCCCGCACAGGTGGGACACTCATGCCTGTACTTGCAATTCTTCTTATTGCATGAACCATTAGACGAGAAAGTCCAGCACAGCAGGCGGGCTGGAACCCCCTGCCCCGCCACTTGGCGGGGAACCTGTGCTGGGGCCACTCGCTGGACCGCATGTCCACAATTGTATCTTTCCCCTGGTGCGGGGCGCGTGGGCGTCATGTACAGAAGCCAAAGCCTCTGGCATGGCTCATCCCACCTCATCTCAGGGTGCAGGGGAATTCGCATACGGAATTCCTCGTCATAAGCCAACCACGACGGGCCGGGAAAATCAACCATCGCCCGATAGATATTGTCCAAATACTGGACCATCGGAATTGCCAGATCCGGCCGGGCCCTCAGGTACACCGCCATGTAGATGAGGTAAGCCGGCAGCCAGTTGGCCCACGTCCGTGGTGGCTTGCGATGACGTGCCTGTTCCTTATCCTTCTCATCCTGCCCCTCCCTCTCTTCCTTGGTGGGCTCCCTGTTTAGGAGTGAGAAGATATCAACATACTCCCCTCGCCATATTTTCTCTCTGGTGGCCTGTGCCAAATGGACACCCAGTGGCAAGGAATAGCCCGCTGTCGGCAAGGCCGAGACAGGCACAGCAGAAACTGCGGGCATCTGGAAAGGGGCTTGGACTAGCCCAGCCACCCCTAAAACATTCCCCACAGGGTAGGAAACGCTCCCCACCCTGGGGCCCTGGGTGGTGGTTGATGTCGCCTGTTGGTGCGTCAGCGGCTGTACCGCCGCACCACCCATGCGAGGCCAAGGCCATTGGAAAGTCCCCCCCAACGTAGCCACATGTGTAGGTGCACTAGTTTGTACCGCATACTCACATGCTGCACCCCCGCGGGCCGCCCCCACTGGGGGTTCCGGCCCACTGGGGGCGTCGGAGCTCACGACCGCCATAGAGCTCGCCGCCGGGGCTTGACCCGCGCTGGCCTGTCGGTCGGGGAGCTGCGAGGCAGTGGCCGAAGTCGCGCCACGCGCCTCAAGCTGCTCGACCCGTCCCGTCGCCTGCCGCTGCCCAGCAGACGACGCGTCCAAGTGCACCCCAAAAGGAGCCCCAGCGTGGCTGGCCCGAGCAAGGGAAGCCTCGAGTGCCGCCACGCGAGCCAGCAAGGCCTCCACACTGGCCTGGTGCCACGGGCCAGCCGGCCCGACCGTTACGGGCGTGGGTACAGGCCCTTGCCCCCGGGGCCCGCATATGGCCATGACCCCACACCCAGGCCCGGCAGGGCCGGCGTGGGCACCTGCCAAGGGAGGGGACCGCACCCCCCCCAAGGCTGGAAGGCCCCGGAGTGAGCTGGGCCCCGATGGAGGAAGGCCCAGTGGAATGAGCACCAGGAGTGGCGTCCGCCACTTGCGGGCCGCAGGCCGCAGCCCATACTGGACCCCTGCTCGGGTCCCCAGCCTCCGGCCAGGGGGTAATAGACCCCATCCCACCGGTCCCGGTGGGAGCCGGCAAAGGCGGCTGGTGGGAAGGCGCAGCCGCGGTCCTCCGCCCCGGATTGCGCCTCCGCACTGCCCGAGCCGCGCTCGCGGCCGCCTTCTTCTTCGAAGGCATCTCAGTCGGACCTAAGGGAAGACGAAAAGAGGAAAGTAAGCAGCCAAAAGGCTTCCCGCTCAAGGTAAAAAAGCGACGGAGTAAGAGGAAAAACTTCTCCGCTCCGTCGCTTCGCAAAATGGCAGCTCGGCTGCCTCGTGGCCACCCCTTTTATAAGGGAGCTGGCCACGCCCCTAACTACCCGGATGCCTTCGTCCTGTGGGGGGGCTCCCGCAAAGAGCACGGCGGCCATTTTGGCGCCGCGCTTGCATTCTCTTTCATGTGCCAAAAGACTCTTTGTTATATGTACTGGTTCATTCAATCTTTCTGTTTTTCTAAGCAGCCAGCTGTTGTCAAAATACTGTTGCTCTATGTTCTGTAGGGAATTTAAATTACAATTTGGTATGTTTATATTTCAATTTCAGGTCCCATTAGTTATATTTAAACGAGAAAAAGAAGTTGCAAGAAAATTGGAGTTTGATGGACTATATATTACAGAACAGCCTTCAGAAGACGATATCAAAGGACAATGGGATAGACTAGTCATCAACACACAGTAAATCTTTTTAACTTTTTTTACAGTTACACAGGTATTCCATTTTTATATATATATAGCGCACAGAAAAACCAAGCTGTGGTGGCTCAGTGGTTAAGAAGCTCGCCTTGTTAGCTGGAAGGCTGGCAAGTCAGCAGTTTGAGACTCAGGTACTGCATGATGATTTGAGTTCCTGTCTCTGTCCCAGGTTTTGGGGACATGAAAGGAGTCTCATTCAGGCATTCCTTGAGTGGAGTTTCTCCAGAAAAAATCCTTTTAACCCAGAATAATTTCTGACCAAAAATATCATCATCATCATCACTACAGAAAAACCAAGATTTCAGTTAGCTATAATTATGTAATATGTTTCCTTTATTGTGATGATTTCAATCTGACATTTTATTTGATCTACAAATGATATTCTGTTTAGAATTCCCTCATTATGCTGGAAGCATATTGAGAATACTGTAAATGTCACTTTTTAAGAGGAAAAAAGAACATTTGATCCATGCTAGTGCTTAAAGATTTTTTTAAAAAATCCATCTAACACAGAGGTGGCACAAATTAAATTAATTTTGGGTTATTCTGTGACAGTAAAACCACAAAGCAGTTTAAAGATAGAGCCTAGAGTCCCTTTTCCTTTTCCTGAAATGCAATAGTTCAATGAATGGAGTACTTCGCTTGAGCTCTGCTGAACTCCAGTTTTTAGTTATGCAAACCAAGGATTGCCCTGCTGCTTTCCAGTCCTGCATGGGATTTTTGGACTCCAAGTGGACTTGATCCACAAAAGTTCACAGTAAAAATATAGCTGTTAGTTTTTAAAGTGCTGCAGTTTTTGTTTTTGTTTTTGTTTTTGTTTTCTGATATGCCTGATAATTCTATGTAATTCAAGAAGTGTGATTGTTATGTGCTAAAATTTGTCTGCATATTACTAAAGGCATACTTGTGAATAAGAGAAGAAATGTGTTATCTCTTAAAATGATGATGAAGTATAGATTGAAATAGTTAAAGAAAAGTACTTCTTCCACTTGTGTAGTGAAATTTCATGCACATACAGAGAAATTCAATCCTTGTGAATTTCAATGTGGACGGATCTAATCCAGATCTGGATTATTGTGCAGATAAGCAACTGAATCCTGCTTTTTTATACTATGAAGTATTTTTTTCAAAATACCATCTGGAAAACACTAAAAGAGTTGCATAATAATAATTTCATGTCAGAAATTATTCTGGGTTGAAAGGATTTTTGCAAGGGACACCTGAATGAGGCTCCTTTCATGTCCCCAATTGCTGGGACAGAAACGGATGCTCAATCTGTTATGCAATACTCGGCTAACAAGGTGAGCTTCTTAACCACTTAGTCACCGCAACTCAGAGTTGCATATTTATATTTTATTCAATCAAGAGGTGATGGTAGCCATTCCATTCCTGCCATTGAACTATTAACCTTACAGATTAATTCATCGCATTGTTTGTAGTAAAGTCTTTTTGTATTAAAGTGTTGTGTCAAGCTTTCATGAAACAGTTCCAATCCCCTTCAACAATAATTATTTGTGAATTTCTAAGTGAAAAAAAGTTTGTTTACCTTTCTGAGCAGTAGCGTACATTTAAACATAATTTTTCTCTATATCTTTAGGTCATTTCCTAACAACTATTGGGACAAATTTGTAAAAAGAAAGGTAATACTTTGATTATTGTCCACTATATTTTATTTTCAAATAGCTTGGGCTGACTCAGGAAGTATTCCCTTTTTGGATCATAATGGAGTGTATCCACTGACTGATGCGACCAGATTCCTATCCTCATTTCAGAAACAATGCCCAAAGCAGATGGTTGATACTATGCTCCTCTTGAAGCTCCAGTTGTACAATGAACCCTGTCAGACACCAGTTGCCTGTTAAGAAGATGAGACAACCTTTTTCAACACCTAGATTGGGTTCTAGCACATACCTGTCAAGTATCCTGTATTGGCCGGGATTTCCCATTTTTCAGTGCTCGTTCCTCCCCTTTCCTGCCGCCATCTTGTACTTGAACAGTGGGGAAAGGGTTTACTGTGCATGCGCAGCCATGGTGTGCATGTGCAAACAGGCTACTGTACATGTGTGGCCATGGTGCGCATGCACAAACGGGTTACTGAGCATGCGTGGCCACAGTGAGCATGCACAAATGGGTTACTGAGCATGCACAGCCACAGTGAGTATGCACAAATGGGTTACTGAGCATACACATCCATGTATGTGCAGTAATTTCCAATATTTTGCGGAGCTGCACTTGACAGGTATGCTCTAGCATAGTGGGTTTAAAGTGGGAGGGGGCATGTTTCTGGCTCAAACAGCATTACTTCCATCTTCTACATGTTCAGAATGAAAGTTGGAAATGACACTGGGTGTTAGAGGTAGGACTCAAATACATACCCCACTCATGCACGCATACATTTATTCAAACACGATAGTGCTTCTGTTATCTTTACTTTGATTCTTTCAGGTTATGGATAAATATGGAGAATTCTATGGAAAGGATAGGATCAGTGAATTGCTGGGAATGGATAAAGCTGCTCTAGATTTCAGTGATGCCCGAGAAAAAAAGAAACCCAAAAAAGATAGTTCATTATCAGCTGTGTAAGTTTGCCTCTTTTTTAAGTTTGTTAAAAGCAGTAGTGCTTAAGTCTCTGGATTTTCTTGGGTTTTTGAAGACTGACTGCTTTGTTTTAATGACTTGAGTTCTCAGACTGCTTTAGCAGCACATATTTATTTAATAGGACTACGGTAGATTTTGGTGAAAAGGATTTGAATAGAATCCAGTTCCTGTTTGGGTATTATCCCATTTCTTGCCCGTAAGGGAGCATGAAATCCCAAAGCTATAAAGTATGTTATGTTTAAGTTCCCATTGGGTGCAATAGGATACAGATATGTTCAGACTAAGTTGTCTGAATAATTTCAATAGAATTTATGTATGCCTGTTTTTAACTACACTAGAGCCAATCTCTGTACATTAGAAGTCCTGGAATTAACATCATGTTAGTTGTTGGCTATTTGCTTCATTAGCTTTCACTGAAACAGTCATGAAGATACACAGATAAGCAAGCACAGGAATATAGTGCTGAAGATTGTAATACGGTACAGAGCCCTGGTGGCACAGTGGTTAAACTGCTGTAATGCGCCCAAAAGGTTGTGAGTTTGTTCCTGACCAGGACTCAGGTTGACTCAGCCTTCCATCCTTCCAAGGTTGGTAAAAAGAGTACCCAGCATGTTGGGAGCATACCTGTCAAGTATCCCGGATTGGCCGGGATTTCCCGTGTTTCTGCGCCGCTTCCTCTACTTTCCCGCCACCATCCCGTAATATGACCAGCGGGGAAAGTAGTTACTGCGCATGCGTGTTCTGAGCATGCACAGAAGGGTTCTGTGCAAAAGGGTTCTGCACAGGTCCCGTATTTTTGGAGCCATGCTTGACAGGTATGGTTGGGAGCGAAATGCTAATTAACTTGTGAACTGCCCCGAGAATGCACTAAGTGCTATGGGGTGGTATATAAGTGTGATTGTTTTACTTTGAAGAGCAGAGAGTCTTCAACTTCAAATGGAGAAACTCAGAAATGCAGATTATATATAGTTCCAATATTATGCTTATCCTTTCACTTCAGGTGGCAGGAATCCCCCCCCCCCGCGTTTATGCCATCAAAAATGGATAAAATGCCATGTTTCCTAGGCACAATGAGGTGCTCCTTATTTACATATTGGAGATATGATGATCCTTCCTTCTTGTATCTTATATCTGTCCTCTTTTCCAGGCTGAATTCTATTGATGTAAAGTATCAGATGTGGAAGTTGGGAGTTGTTTTTACAGATAACGTAAGTTTATGCCATCAAAAATGGATAAAAATGTAAGAGACAAACCCATTAATAGTGAACTTGAATGCCTACATGTTGCTGTATTAAAGATCTGGGCACATGCAGGCGATCATTGGACTGTACTTTACTTGATGTGCAGTACAGTTTGTATGACCACTGGTTGGATACTACAGACAACCAAGCTACTTGCATTTGACTGTGCATTGACATTATCACGAGAGAAAAAATATTCTTGATTTCCTTTCTATAATCCTTCTTACTGCAGTATTTTTAATGAAAGATTTTTTATGAATCATTGTGCTACAATAATCTAGCCATCTTCAATTTATCCCTAAACCTGCAGTCTTTTTTTTAACTCTGCCTATAGAATGACAGTTTGATGTCTAAATGTGAGCACTGGATGTTTTCAGATCTTCAGGTTTGTTTGTTTTTTGGAGAAAATAGGATCATCCCCAATGATCCTTCCATGCACAGCAGTATTTCCAGCAAATGAATTTTAATTTGCAGACATCAATATTCTTAATCTGGAACCAATCTCATTCTGGAACTAATCTCATTGCTGAAGTTAGAAAGTTAGAGAATATAATATAATGCAAAGTTATTCAGATAAGTTCAATGAATGATTCTGATGTGATGCAGTAATTTCTCCTGGATCCCAGTGGGTTTGATGACTTACTACTTCCAGTTTAATTAGAAAGGTCATGTTAACATTACATATAAGATTTATTATGTAAAGCAGACTTCACAGTCATTTTTTTAAAAAAAATGCATGTTTCACTGTTTCGTTTAGAAAAGCAGAATTTAGCCCAATGCTGTATAATTTTAAGTGTTTTTTTAAAAAAATATATTTGTTTTTATTAAAATAATATGGGATGGGCAATGTAGGGTCATCAGATTCTATCTTCTTCTCAATCTTGGCCAACATGACCTGTTTTGGGAGCTGCTTTCTGTCAATTTGTCTAGAACATGCTTCCTATATGTTCTTATACTACAGATCCAGTTAAATCTTGGACAGCGTAGCCAATGGTGAAGTCTTCTGGCAGTTTTAGTCCAAGATCATCTGAGGGCCCATGGTTGGGAACCAGTGGTCTAGATGACTGTATTTTAACCACTTCAAGAAGGCTTCACTTCCATCTCAACTATAGTGGACCCCATTAAATCAATGGGTTATCATCCAGCAATTGATTCAAAGAGTCTGCATGAGTTAGGAATACACTGGACTGGATGTCTTTGGTTTTTGCAAGCTGATGACTAAAATCTTAGTTAAATTAAAGATGCTGCATGGTTTATAAAAACCAGTGTTGTATCTCTGATAAGGCAGTTAAAATTTTAGTCTCATAGACACTTTTTGACTTTACAGTTGATCCCAATTACTCATAATTATCATGTATTTTTCTATTCTCATTTTTCTTTTTCTCCCCTATAAAGTCTTTTCTTTACCTGGCTTGGTATATGACCATGTCGATCCTTGGACATTACAACAACTTTTTCTTTGCTGCTCATCTCCTTGACATAGCAATGGGATTTAAAACACTGCGAACTATTTTGTCATCAGTGACTCACAATGGGAAACAGGTAATGAGGTTCTTTTAAATCACCGACTACATGAAAAAAATACACACCAGCTTTAAAATCAAGTTGGAAGATGAAACAAAATCTATAGGCAATAAATCAAAGGAAAATCATATATATATATATTTTAAATGAGAGGAATCATAATGTTTGTGTTACATCTGCAGCAGTGGTTTTTCTTTCATAGTTCAACTAGACATATGGTTCATCTGCATAATAGGAACTAGGTTCAGATTGTGCAGCACAGACCTATCCATATTTACTCAGAGTTAAATTCATTTATTTGCAGTGGGCTTTTGCATTTCAGCTTTATCATGCAATCCTATGTATGTCTACTTAGAAGTAAGTACCATTGATGATAACTTTAGTTTGTATTAGTGGATACCTGGGGCTCATCAGACATTTTGATGCTGCAATACCCATAGTACCTTCTTGCCACTAGCTGAAGCTAGTGGGAGTTTCCACTGTATCTGGAAGGTGAAATTTACTCACCCAATATCTACGACCAAGCCAAAGCTGCTTTGGAATACTGTACTGATAAGTGTTATCCATCTGTGCATGATAACTGCATGGACAGATTGGGCTTTGCCTGTTTTTTTTACAAACCTTTATAGTGCTGAAGAGGCAATCCACTCTTTAAGTGAACACTATGGATTTTGTCCAATTTTATCCCAATTCTCTCTTTCCCTTGTAGCCACCCATGCCACTGTTCAGCAGTAGATATGAGGGAAGCATGGGAAATGGAGATAGAATGGAAATTATCTCTCCTTTTTGTTATTAGGAATAAAACCTCAAGGTGTGCAATAATTAGTGTAGAACATTTATTATATTTTCCCTCTTCCCATCAAATCATATCACTGTGTTCTAATTAATATATGATGTCATTTATTTTTAGCTTGTGCTGACAGTGGGCTTATTGGCAGTGGTAGTTTACCTGTACACAGTAGTTGCATTCAATTTTTTTCGCAAGTTCTACAATAAAGGTGAAGATGGAGCTATGCCAGACATGAAATGTGATGATATGCTAACAGTATGTATTTCTTTATTTAATCTTGTTTTATATTGTTAATATTGTTCCCAGCAATTTTTTCTTTGCAACCATAGTGATTTCAAACAAAGAAAGGATCTACAGGGTATCCCACAAATTGTCATACATAACAGATATCTTGAAATGTGTATTCACCATAATTGTGGGGATAGACTTTGTGTGTATAGAAAAAGGTGGACAACACAGAGAGAAAATTTTGTAGATATTTTGTAAGATTTTGTAATGAATATTTTGTCAATAAAGGTACATTTTGCTACAGTTTCCCTTTTCCCCTATATATGGTAGCTTTTGGGACACCCTGTATTATTGTAGAACTGAGGTAGGCAAAATGACTGGTTTATTGGCATTGCTACAGTACGTATCCAACAATAGCAAATGCTGGCTTTGTAATGAAAAGGATGAAACATTAGATCATATGATCAGCAGATGCAGCAAGATTTCACAGACTGATTATTTGCAAAGCCATAACAGGGTTGCAAAAATTATCCATTGGAAACTTTGCCAGAAGTTTGGATCTGAATGCAGTAACAATCATTGGGAACATCAAGTAGAGAAAGTTTAAGAAAACGAGAGAGTCAAGATCCTGTGGGACTTTAAAATTTGCCTCACAACACACTTGATATAACTGTTGTGGAAAAGAAGGAGGTCTGGTTTATTGAAATTGCTATACCAAGGAGATGCACAAATTGAAGATGAACAACTGAAGAAAATCACAAAATATCGTGATTTGTAAATAGAAGTTGAGTGTCTACGTAGGAAGAAATCTGCTGTTGTTCCCATAGTGATTGGAGCCCTTGGAGCAGTACCTAAAGGACTCCTTAGATATTTGGAAATTTTGGACTTATCTGATTTGAGCATACTAACTCTCCAAAAACAAAAAACAAAAAAAACAACTCTACTGGCGACTGCATATATACTCAGACGTTACCTTAACATCTCTTAGGCCCTTGGCTAGGGCTTGAACTGTTAATTTTATTCCAGTCCTCAACTGCGAACCAAATGGTTGATTTGTATAATAATACCCTAAATGGCATAAGTTCTGTGGAATTATGTTTTTTTAATCAACACCTTTTTTATGTTTACAGTGTTATATGTTTCACATGTATGTGGGAGTACGTGCTGGTGGTGGAATTGGTGATGAAATTGAGGATCCAGCAGGTGATGAGTATGAAATCTATCGTATCATCTTTGATATCACATTTTTCTTCTTTGTGATTGTTATTCTACTAGCCATCATACAAGGTATGTGTTCATTGTTTTTTGCCAGTACAGAGCATGTTTTTATTTACATTTGCAAAAATCACATTATTGCTAACTGAAATCACATTCCCGCCACAAACAAATGAAAAAAACACCCATAAGCGATGATAAGGTGTGCTGTTTGATTACAAAATATTTCACATTTCTTGTTCCCTCCCTTCCCCATTAACTGTTAGAATGCTTTAACATTCTTAAAAGTATAAATTGTAATGTAAGAATCATGAAGAACTTTACCAGCAGTTAAGGGATTTGTAATTCTTTTATTTTAGGTGTTTGGGATGGGCTTTTGTTTTGTTTTTAATAATTTCTGTTTATTTGCTCTGTTTTTATTTCTGTACTTGGAGTTTCTTTTATAAAGGACTGTAACTTCCCAGAATTTTTCACAGCAAGTAAGATAGCTCTAGTTAGGAGCATAAATCAGGGTATGAAGAACAGTAGTCCATACAAGCTGCCGAAGAGACTTGTTAATTCTCACAGTACAGGCTGCCCCCATATCTTCGGGGGATACATTCAAATATCTTCTACAAATACCTGAAACCACTGAAACCAATAAATCCCATATTATAGCCCACATATCTGAATCATAGTAGAGTGTTAGTGTGTGCGTGTGTGCGTGTGCATGGATGCATGCACTGCAAATGCCTTTGTCTGTCTTTCAAGTCCACACAGGAACTAGCTGTTCATTCTCAATATTTCATTGTAGATAGTGCCGCTGGTGGTCAGCTCTGGTAACACACCTTGAAAATACATAAATTGTATGTATTTCAGTGATTTTTCACTGAATATTTTTAGACTATGGTTAACAGAAACCACAGCTACTGAACTTATGGATACCCAGGGGAGACATGTTCTCAAGTGCCCAGATAGAATCATATTCCTTTGTATATTTAGGCATTGAGCTATAATAAATCACCTGAAAACTGTGGTACTCTGCAGGTACCCTAGTTTTGCAAGAGGATGGAGAATAATAGCATATTTAGCTCTTGCACACAAATATTTGGCTCCTCAATTGCTATTGGGGAGTCATCATTTCTGGTATCTCTTTATTCTTTCTTTTTGCTGCAGCCCACCCACTCATCTCTTGTGTTTGTTTCCTTGGCTCTGATGTGATTTAGCATTTTTTAAAAATAAAGGCTGTGGCTCATTGCTGATATGTAAGCTTGATTAGAACAGGACAAATGAAAAGGATGTAGTGTCAAGAATTGTCATATGACCAACGTCTAGGAAAGAAATTTTGGGTTTGAGGAGAGGACTGAAAGTCAACATACAATGATTTCTCTGCTTTGATTTCTTATTGGCACATTCAGCAGAACCAGTTTGTATGGCAGACATGATCATTTCATGTGAAAAACACGAAAATATCATTTAATCTTAACTGGCACCTACCATTTTTTTTTTAAATTTTGAACTGAATATGTTTATGTTTATTGGATTTATACCCCGACCTACTCAGCACAGGCTGACCCAGGGCGGCATTACAACATAATTAAATACAAAGACAGTATGTTGTGGTCCTCTGATAATTCAGTGGATTAAAGTTTAATTTACATGGTTTATGTTTACTAAACACCCTCAAAATTTCAGTCTTTTTCTTGGGGTGGGGCCAACCTATTACATCATCTCTTTTCTAGATATTATTGTTTTCAATTGCAAATATTTTTAAATAGCACTATATTTTTAAATTATATTACATTGGTTGTGATAAAACATCACCCGTAGAAAAATCCGACATGGCTAGTAACTGAAACTCTGGAACATAGTTTACAGCTCTTTTGGTGCCAACACAGAATGCCCACTTTGAAGATATAGTTCTGTGTGAATTTGGAAACCAGATATGACTGGGAAACTGATGTTTTCCTTCCTGTACATGAGAATGAAATCATTATTAGTATTTGGCCTAGGAGTTTTCCTGCTCCAGCCTCTGCAGGGCATAAAGGACCTTCCGCAGACACTGCCTCCCTGCCTCTCTGCCTCCTTGACCCTGCCCGCTCAGAGGATTTGAAGGTGGGGCACTGAGGCTTGGAGTCATCCTCCCAGTCTGGCAAACTGGGGGGAATGAGGAATTCCTGCTCCAGCCACTGCAGGGCATAAAGGACCTTCCACAGATGCTGCCTCCCTGCTTCTCCGCCCCTTTTGTTCTGCATTGCTTTTGATATTTGATTGTTGTCTTTTATACCTTGTATCTGAATTTTGTAACTATTGATTATTGATATTTTGATGTTGTGCCTTTTGTACTATTGTGGATTTTTGATTATTTATTTCATTTATGATTAGGTGTATTATTATGATATTGTAATTGTATGTGTATTGATTGTTGTAGCCGCTCTGAGTTGGCCTTGTGCTTGAGTAAAGCAGGGTATAAATCAAATAAATAAATAATGGGTACAGAGGTGTGGCACAAAAATGAAGGCCCGTGCTTAGCCACCAGGATACTGGGACAGGAGGCTACCCACCTCTACTTAGAACTCATAACTTGTATAATGGCTAATCTTGCCGGGGGCTCTCCCCCACCCTGTGGGAGAAAGTCCAAAGCAGCAATTATCTCCATGCCACTGCCAAAGCACTTTGAACTTTCTCCCACAGGGCGGAGGGGAGCCCCTGGCAAGAGGAGCCAAAGCGGAAACTGCTGAGGTGGCATGGCCCTTTAGGTTATGATTTCTGAGTAGAGGTGCACGGCTGCCCATCCCAGTATCCTGATGGCCCAGCACGGGCCTGCAAAAATGACAAGACATTTTAATTTGGGTGAGGATGTGGGTGGCCTACCATGAGTTTGAAGCATATCAGAGAATAAACAAAATAAAACAAAAACATTGCAGAACTTTGAAGACTAACTTAAATTTTAATGTTAGCTTTCATGGCTCAAGTCTACTTCTTTAGACATGATTTGGAAATGTCTCAAATTTTTTGCCATTTCACATACCAATGAATTTTTTAGGCCAGACAGTGCACTTACTTTACATCTGTTGCAGACTACATTTAACTAAATGCAACATTCATGTTTGGTACTTTATGATCAAATATATATTTTCAAGTTGTACCATTGTGAGCCTTTGTCATAATTCTGTTCAAATGTTTATGGTATCATCTTATATTTATTACTAGGTTTAATTATTGATGCATTTGGAGAATTAAGAGATCAACAGGAGCAAGTTAAAGAAGACATGGAGGTAATAAATTTTAACATTGTCTTCACAATCTATATAATATTTCAGTAAAATGTTGCCTATCTCTCATGATAAAGACAAGCAAAGGACACTATTTCCTTCGTAATATAGGCAGGTACTGGGATGGGCTGCTTAAGAAGGAACTCCGAATGAAAGATGCTATTTTTTAACTTTTATTTTGGAGGAAGTTTTTATTGATTATATAAAAATATTGTAATTCATTGGTTGTTTTATTATGCTTTTTTTACAAAACAATGTATATTTTGGTTACAGACATATATTGTGCACAAAATGCATGTTTTATTTTAAAAATGCAAAATGTTGTGCAAAACAATTCACAGGTTTTGGGCTACAAAACGTTCTAGTTTTTGGTTCTCCTGGAAAAGCAAAAATCTTGCAGTGGTTTAACAGTTTTTAAAATGAGTTTCTTGAGTTGTTGGGGAACCTTTTTAAAACCAGGGATGATTGAGAATGTTACATTCTTTGGTTCTGTTATAGATGTTTTGCTATGCTTTCTAAGTTTATTTCAGTATGGGATTATCAGCTTTTGTACACTTTCTTCCTTTCAATTCCCTCTCCCCCAACACAGTAGTGCTTTTCTGCAAAAATATATTTGGCATGAAACCATTACATTTTGTTCAACATGCATTGCATTTTGGGGAAAATAATGGTATTTGTGCAAAATTCAGTATTTTGGCACAAAATAGATTTTTGTGCAAAGAAAATACACTTTCCCTCTTCCCTGTATGGTTCTTCTTTTTGTGCCATCCTGCATGTCTGAAAAATCTCACAGTAGCAGACATTTTGGATGGGGCATCTCAGTGTTTAATGGTTCATATTTTTGTCTGAACATTCACGAATATTTGTTATGTCCTTATTTTATTCCATTATCACTTTTGTCTTGTGTTTTAAAACAAGCATTAATTTTGTTTGTAAACAGAGTGTGGGGATAAGTGACTTAGATGCATTTAGTAAGTTGGTTTGTAAGTTGGCCGACCCAACACCTTCGGCTCCCTCCCCCACCAGCTGGGCTAGGGGAGCGTAGCTGTGCCTCGTTCTCCGCGGCGGGGCCGTCAAAAGCTGCTGCCGACGGAGTCCCCGGGACCCGCCACAACACCTTCGGCTTCCTCCCCCGCCAGCCAGGCTGGGGGAGGTGGGAGCGCAGCTGTGCCTCGTTCGCCGCGGTGGGGCCATCAAGAGCCACCACCGATGGAGCCACCGGGAGCTGCCACAACACCTTCGGCTCCCTCCCCTGCCAGCCAGGCTGGGGGAGGTGGGAGCGCAGCTGTGCCTCATTCTCCGCGGTGGGGCCATCAAGAGCCGACGATGACGGAGCCACCGGGAGCCGCCCCAACACCTTCGGCACCCTCCCCCACCAGCCGGGCTAGGGGAGCGTAGCTGTGCCTTGTTCTCCGCGGCGGGGCCATCAAAAGCTGCTGCCGATGGAGTCCCCGGGAGCCGCCACAACACCATCGGCTCCCTCCCCCGCCAGCCGGGCTGGGGGAGGTGGGAGCGCAGCTGTGCCTCATTCTCTGCGGCGGGGCCATCAAAAGCCACCACCGCCGGAGCTACTGGGAGCTGCCGCAACTCCTTTGGCCTGGGCCTCTGCCTTAGCTGTGACTCGAAAGGCGGCTAGACTTTGTTGCCGCCCAGGAGCTCCATAGCCAGAGCGAAGAAGCTTTTGGCACCGGGACTACCCTTTCAGCAATGCTGGAGGGGAAGAATGCGGTGACAGCTGCTGCACTGGCTGGGCAGTGGAGAGTCACTTCCGCCCTCCTCCTCCGGGCTTTGTTCCCCCATCCCCCGTTTAGAACTTTAGAAGCTGTCGAGATTGGACTTGCCTGGGGTTGGGGTGAGTGGAGTGGGGTACTGCCGACATGATATTACGTGGGTTTTTTGATTGCATTTTGTATTATGTTTCTGTAACTATTGTATTTTTGCCTTTTGCCATTGTTTCTTTTAATATTGTATTTTACTGTACTTGAGATGTCTGTGTTTTTGCTGCTGCCTGCTGTGTAGGCAGCATGCCTCATTTGTAAACTGCTTCGAGTTGCCTTCAGGGTGAGGTTAAGCGGTATATAAATAAAACTTTATTATTATAAACTTTATTATTAATGTCTGACGATTGGAAATTACAGTCTGGGCTGAGCAGCTATGATTCTCTGGCGGTTTTTAATTTAATTTAATTTTCCCACTTTATTCCAGCTTTATGTCTTGATATCTGCTTTAATGGTAATTGTTGCCAACTAAACTTGGGACCATCCTTTTTGCACGTATTCCACCACTAAGATTTGGTGCCTCCAGGTAGAAGCAGTTTAGGAGAGTCCAAACTTTCAAGCAGCAGGATTAGAAATGAGGAGCTGAGCTTTGTGTAGTCAATGGCTTTTAGCTGCCCATTCAAGACTGAACTACCAATAACAACTTTCCAGTGTAACAGGGTTTTAGTTTTCAAAATGATAGCCTTCTTAGTCTTTACAGGCATATCAGACAAGAAACAAAACACACACACTACCAAAAATTGAAGATAAACCCCCCTAAAAATGAAGACACCTTATGGACTAACTGATGTGTTTTAATGTGCTGTTTTGTAGAGTTTTTTTGTCTGAGGAAGTGCCTTTGACCCACTTCACATCAAAACACAGCAATTAATCTTTAAGATGCCAAAATGTTTTTGTCTTTTTTTTGTTTCTTGTCTGAAATCATAACAGGAGTTGTTGTTATATGCTGCCATGTTGCATCCAATTTATAGCACAATTTATAGGATTTGTAAGGTATATGAGATTTTAAGGCATTATTTTGCCAGTGAATTTTTTGTGAGTGAGTGGGGATTTGAATCTAGATCCCCCCTACACCAGACTGTCTCTTCACAAGAGAGGTAGCTTTTAACAATATATTGTTTCTGGGGAACAGGGTAGTCTGAGAGCAGTCTGGATGATGTCATTGTGCCTGCTAATCAGAAAGTCTCTTCACCCAAGCTTCACTACATCATGGCATAATGTTGGCAAATTGAAAGAACAGGTTTCAAATTACAGTTATAATTCTGTTTAATTACTTGGACAAGCCAACACAAAACCTTAAAACAGAGATTTTTTTGCTAATACCATTCTAAACTTGGTATATGTGGTTTGAAAATTGTCTTTATACTATTACAGAATATTTGAATAATGTATATATTTTATTTGTTCTTTTTAGACCAAATGCTTTATTTGTGGGATAGGTAATGATTATTTTGATACAGTGCCACATGGTTTTGAAACACACACTCTCCAGGAGCACAACTTGGCTAATTATCTGTGAGTACTCTAATGAACATATCATTTTGTATGTATAAATTTTCATTAACTAATGACATTTCCAGCTGTTATATATATATTACTCAGGCTCTAAACAAAGTGCATTTGTGTTTCATGAAAAAACAAAAGGTAACAAAAGAAATCTACCTTTGTACCATCATTAATAAACAAATTTGAAAAAAACAATCTTTCTAATGATCTAAATTTCAAAATTGAAACATAATTATCAGGAAGGAGTATTCACATGACCAGCTAGAAAGCAGTTACATTTTATCCAAATAAATACTTAAGAATTTTAAATTAATTTACTTCAAAAAAATTTTACAAGAATCTATTTAAGCTTTATGTTTTCTGCACTGTGTTGAAATGAGAACAGAGTCTAATTTTATATTCCACTAGCATAGTTTGCCCGGCGTTGCCGGGCTTTTTAAATATGTTTTGTATAGTTATGGTTTTTTTTCGTTTGTGGAGCAATTGTTGGTTGGCTCTTATGTTTTTTGTTTGGTTGTGTTGTTTTTCCTTTCAAAAATGATACTGACTCATTTTATTTTTTACAAAAATATTTTTTTTATTCTTTTCAAAATGCTGGTTTGTTTTTTAACATTTATCAAATTTAACTTTGCTCCTTTTCCTATTTACTAACAATAACTGGTTTTTTTTACAAAGGATAACTTTTTAACTTTAACTGTAGTTTGCATATTGTTGTGTTTTGTGTTGTTTGTGCCATCCGTTGTTTTTTTTTGAATCTGCAATATAAGGAAATGTAGTGTTAGTTACAGTTTTTTGTTTGTTTTCTATTTTTGTTTTTCTTTTGTGTTTTAAATTTGTCATTTTTTGGGGGATCTTTAAATGGATATTTATTGTGTTAGATTGTTAGGTTTATCTTCATTCATCTTGTGTGGTGCATTTTCCTTGGCCGTCATCTTGTTTGTCATCTTTTGGGTGAACTGTGGAAAGAGATTACTTGGTTAAGTTTTTTTTTGTTTATGATTATTTGTGAATTCATTTATGTGTAAATATCTTTTCTTACCTTTTGGTCTTCTTAATGGATATTTGTTCATGGTGATGTAGTTGTCTAGTATTTCCAATGGTGTTTGTAATCTGTGTCTGTTTGTTGGACTCATTAGCCACTGTAGTTGCATTTTTATTATTTCGTCTACTGTTAGAGTTTTCGGGTTGCTGTATTGTCCATAGGTGTCATTTGCGTGGTTATGTTCTGCCTTGTTAGTTGGTCTTGTATTGTCCTGTCCGTTTTTTTTGTTAATCTTATCTATTATGTTCTGCAATTTTTCATTTTCCTGGATTGTATTACTTTTGATGTCTGATTCTGTTTGTGTAGATTTGTCTATGTTCCATTTTTGGTATGTTTTTGATGCTTTGTCTTTTTGCTGGCCATTTTCAATTCCCTGGTTTCTTGGTTGTTGATTTTTTGGTTTTGTGTTCATTGTGGTAATTGTGTTAGTTTTCCATGGCAATATTTCATGACTTTTCTGATTTGTTCTGGGTGTCCGGGTCCATTCATTTCTGGCTGATTCACTTTTGGTTTTAATGTCCTGTATTTGTGATTTCTGTTGGGGTGGCTTTTCCTTTCTTCTCACTACTTGCATTTCTTTTGTTTGTGCTGCTTTCTCTATTTCAATTTGTTTGGGTATTTCTGCACTTGTTGGTTCGTTTACCTTTGTTGTTGTTTCTGTCTTTGTTTGCCCATCAAGTATCTTATTAGGTGGGCCATATGTTTTTTCAATGTCTATCTTTTCCTGTTTGTTATTTTCTATAGGTTTTTCATTTTGATTTGGTTCTTTTAATTGTGTAATTGTTTTTTGCCTTTGTACTTTTTCAGTATTTTTGTTATTCCAAGTTTTGCAATTTTGGAGGGTCATTTGCTTTTGGTTAATTTTGTGTATTATTTCTTGAATTTTCTTTTTTGAGTCATCTGTTAGGTCTTTGAATTTGTCATCAGTTATATTATCTTTGTTAATTTATTTTGTTCTGTCTTGTTCCTCATCATTATTTTCCTCTTCGTCAGTGCTGCTGTATTCTTGTATTGATAGTACTGTGTACTCCTCAGTTTGCATTTCCTCTATCTGCATTATTTTCTTAACATGCCCTTCTTGGTATAGAGTTAATTTTGTGGCTTTAATGGCACCCTTATTATTATTCTCTTTGGATTCTCCATCCCCCATTTGCATTTCAGTTTCTATTTTGTTTTGCAAATTTTCCTTGCCTGTAATTCCTGTAGTTTGCTGCATTATTTTCTCCCCTCCTTCATTGTTTAGAGATTAGTATTTTGATTTATTTTCCTGCGTTCAGGTTTGGCAATGCAGTCCCTGTTCTGTACTTTTCTGCACTTGTTCTCCTTGGCGCTTTGGCTCTTTGCACAGACATTCTGGATTGCTCGTCCTTTGTCTTTAATATGTGTTTTTTTATGATTTATTTATAGCATTGTTTGGAATGGGATTTTGCGTTGCTTTCTGCTTTTGGTGTACGCGTGGTTTACTTTTTTTTTAAGATCTTGGGATTTTGGCTCGCGCCCCTTTGGATAAGTCTGTAACTTCATTGTTCGATGCCACCCTTTTTTGGCTTTCGCAACCTTGGATTATTTTGAATCCTCAGTGCTGGATGCTTTCGGTGTTTTTAGGTACGTTCGTTCCATTTTGGCTTTTTATTTTGCTGGGGTGGCTTATCTAAATAAGTTCACGGAGGCTAGGACTGGGCACTTATGGCTTTCCCATTGCGGGGGGGGGGGGCTTTTCTAAATAAGTTCACGGAGGCTAGGACGGGGTGCTTGTGGCTTTGCCATTGCGGGTGGGGGGGCTTTTCTAAATAAGTTCACGGAGGCTAGGACGGGGTGCTTGTGGCTTTGCCATTGCGGGTGGGGGGGGCTTTTCTAAATAAGTTCACGGAGGCTAGGACGGGATGCTTGTGGCTTTGCAATTGCGGTGGGGGGGGGGCTTTTTCAAATAGGTTCACGGTGGCTATTACGGGGGGCTTGTTGTTTTGTAATTGCGGGTGGGGGGCTGGGTTACTTCCCCCCCCTTCGGGTCATGCTGGCTTTGCCTTTTGGAAGTTTTTTTTTTGCTTTGTTCTCGGCGGCAGTCATGGGGAAGACGGGCCCTGGTGGTGTGGGGTTTTTTGTCCCCCCCCCCCCCCGCAGGCAATGCTGCCTTGTCCGTGGGGAAGATGATCATTTGCTGTGGGCTTTTTTTAAAACCTTGTTTTGTTTTCGCGCCGTCCGCCTCAGCGTTCTGTGCGCTAATGGCGCGCAGGACGCTGGGGTTTGTAGTTATGGGTTGGTGCTTTGTGTTTGTGCTGCGTTTTTTAAAATGGTTTTCTTTTGATTGGCTGCGGCGCGTATCCAAACACTGCACCGTGCGAGAGCCTCTCAGCCTGATTGGCTCTGGCGCGGCGCGGCGCAAGGAATGTTGGGAAGTGAAGTTGTTTCCCTTTCTTCGCGTTTGTGGGGCTGTTGCCCCACTGCCGGTTTTCTCAATCCTTCGTTGACCTGCGTACCCAGATCGGCCGTGTGCACGAAGGGTGAGTGCAGGCAAGTAGAGCGAGGCATAGCAACCTATAGCCAGTTCCAACGGTTAACCCTTGGATTTATAGGTTAAGATTTTGGATGTCAAAATAACATTGTTTAAAAAACTAGGGGATTTCTCTCTTAAAAAGGAGGTGAATGAAGGTACAGTCAAAAATATATGAGAAGAGAGTATGTTCATGTTTGTGACTTATACTAACTCATAAATTGCCATAGTTGTTATACATTGTAATTTTTACACATATGAGTCTCCTTCTAATGACCAAATAGGTGCTTTCTCTACTATGTTCAATAATGTTTCTATATCTGCCAAAATATATTTTTTAGAAATTCTAGTATATATCATGAACAACTTTTCTTTTTCTTAGATTTTTTCTGATGTATCTGATTAATAAAGATGAAACAGAACATACTGGACAGGTAAGTCAGCTAAGAGAAAAAGGAGGTATAATTTGGTATCATTAAATGGAAAGAATGACTGAACCACACTTTAGATCACTGCTTGAACCTGCATTTAATGGCTTAATCAAGCTGAATCACATTCTGATTTTTATTATTATCACTCTAACATCTGAAATGTCCTTTATAAGAAGGCATATGTGCAGATAATGGGATTTGCTACTTCTATACCTTTTGCTATTAAAGCATGCCAATCCAGAAACCTTGTCTTTCCTGACCCCTACAGAGATTGACTAGATTGTACTCATATATTATTAACATAATAGATGTGTTAAAATATATTTTATAGATTTGCATTTATTCAGTTGCGGAAATCCATTTGTAAGTCACATCTAGATAGACCAGTGTAGGCGAACCTATGGCACGCATGCCAAAGGTGGCACACAGAGCTGTCTCTGTGGGCACATATGCCACAGCGGGCAAGCCCCATGCCACCAACACCAATGCCAGCACTGCTTCCCCATCCACCCCTCTCTCTTTAGCCATGGGGAGGCAAGAGAGGAGGCTGAAATCTCACGGTGGCAGGGATGAGGTAAAGCACTCGGGAAGTGGTGGTGGGGATAGGGTGAGGTGGAGTAGGTGGCTGCGGCATACCTGCGGAGGTGGGCACACCGTGGAAGGGGTGTTTTAGGGTTAAAAGGTTCACCAACACTGAGATAGACCATTGAATCTGTGGAATTTATGGAGGAGGTTTTCCTTGCTTGAAAGCCAGTCGTATCCGACTCTAGGGTACAGTGCACATCTCTGTTTCAAAGCTGAAAAGCCAGTGCTGTCTGCTTCTGCAGATGTTTCCGTGGTCATGTGGCAGACATGACTAGACACCGGAACGCACAGAATGCTGTTACCTTCTCACTGAAGTGGTCCCTATTTATCTACTTGCAATTTCTTGCTTTTGAATTGCTAGGTTGGCAGGAGCTGGGACAAAGACGGGAGCTCATTCCGTCCTGCAGCACTCGGGAATCGAACTGCTGACCTTCTGCCTCCCAGTCAGCATCTCAGCCACTTGAGCCACTGTGACTTACCAAATCTCCAGTGTTTAAATTGGCCCTATTCTAGTGGCTACTACTGGATTCCATCCAGTGTTTGCTTACAATACATAGTTCACTGTGAAACCCTACATTTCTATAATCCTTTCAAAATTCTTCGTACTTGCAATAATGTTTGCAAGTTTGAGATTAGCGGATAGAGGTTTTGACAATTTGTTCAGCTGCAGTTTGTTATTTGTGTGTGTGTGTGTGTGTCTTACAGGAATCCTATGTATGGAAAATGTATCAAGAGCGATGCTGGGAATTTTTCCCTGCTGGGGATTGCTTTCGAAAGCAGTATGAAGACCAGCTCAACTAATTACAGCCAAGAATCTTCTCTTGAAAGATCATCTACAACTTTCCTAACTCCTTGGGGAACATCCACCAGATTTCCCAGATCTGTTAAGCAGGGTGCTGCTGTGTTCGGAGCACTACAGCCTTTTTTAATGACTCAGCTGCCCATTTATTCTTCTTCTGTGTTTGTTTTGAGAACAATGAGACCTGAATTCTGGGAAAAGAAGGGAGAAAAATCTCACACAGCAAATCACCCTATATAACATGGAGACTTGAAACAGTTTTCTCCTCCCTTCTCTTGTTATGAGACTGCCTGATGATTCCCTTCACTAGGAGAACACAGATAGGTCAATGTGATAACCACATTCATTCAATCTATTTATTTCATCATCCTAGAAGGAACTCTACAGTTCACAGAGTGCTGTAAACGATTGTTGTGGACACTTAGCTGTGGGGAAATAGTGCCTTACTATATGTAGGTTGAGCTATGCAGAAGATGAGTGCATGATGACATCTTATATTTTCCTTATTTGTCTTCTCTTCCCTCCCAGTTAATGTTTATTTTGTCTTCTGGGGGAACTTTGGAGGGATTTGGTTTCTGCACATATTTTTAATAAGACAATGGCGTGTCTCAGGATGCAAAGCAGTTTTATTCCCCTCATCATTAAGCTAATTTCACAGGTTTCTTCCTCTTTGTCTCTGACACTTATTTTGGTAATGCTCTGATGCAGCACTGCAACATTATGAAACCTTTATACAAAAACTGAAAGACTGCAGGAAAAAAAACTTTAAAAGGAATTATCTCGTTGCATGTTTATTATGCAAGTTTAAACAACAAAAAAGCAACCTTCTAAATCAAGTTGATCACCATGAGGAAACATTCACAATAATATTCATAGTAATAAAGTGTTGTGGGCTTTACTGTAACATTTGGAACCAGTGTCATCAATCCACTCTGTATCTGTTATAAACTTGCCAGGACCTTTGTTTCGTTTTATTTTTTCTATTAACTTTTTGAAAATAATTTCATCGTTTGTGACCATCAGTGGAATTAAAGATTTTCTTAGGTCAGTTTTCAAAATTAAAAGTGAAGCAATATCCATTCAGGGATTTCATTATTTGCGTCATGAAACACCAGTGATGTGTTCATTATTCCATTTTGAGTCTTTTTGGATTGTAATGCTAGTCTTTACAAATAAAAGGAAAGATTTGGAATGGAATTAGGGTGGTTTTGCTGTCACTTAACTGCCTATAAAAGTCCCAGGTTAATTTCCAAAATTAAGTTTTGGTTTTTCTGAAATCTCACTGAAAACAACTAGCTTCCTGGCATTACTGTAAATCAGGTATAAACAAGATGCAGACTATAATAATATTGATTTCACCTCTAATTGAAATTCTGTGATACAGGTTGGGAATCAGTGTGATCCCATTTCTTCATTGAATCATGTTTGTAGTTTCTATCTATATAATAGAAATATGCTTCTGAACAAGCAGTAATGAATGACAAGCAGTAATGAATGACAGACTACAGGGTAGGATGGGAATTTCTTTGTTGGGAGTGGTGAGGAAGAAATGCTAAGGATTGAATGTCTCATTTCCTGCAAGCAGAGTGTGTGCCTAGTTGCTCATCTCTGCCTCCTTCTGTAACAGTGTTTACAAAAGGATACAATGGGGAGATAATGTAAGAAGCTTTTTTAAAATCAATTTTTAGTCTGA
Organism: Bradypodion pumilum; assembly: GCA_035047305.1. Taxonomy (NCBI): domain Eukaryota; kingdom Metazoa; phylum Chordata; class Lepidosauria; order Squamata; family Chamaeleonidae; genus Bradypodion; species Bradypodion pumilum. The sequence goes on along the minus strand of JAWDJD010000001.1, from coordinate 80,625,660 downwards.
TGTTCCTACTAGTGGTCTGGCAAGGGTGCCACATTTTTAAAACTAAATATGACCTTCCAGTGAAGTATGCTGGTAAGGTAGGGCTGCCATAATTCCTTCCCACAAACCCGGGACAGAAATAAAGTCAACGTATCTGACTCTAGGGTTCAGTGCTCATCTCTGTTTCAAAGCCAAAGAGCCAGTGCTGTCTGCTTCTGCAGACGTATTCTGTGGACATGTGGCAGGCATGACTAGATGCAACATGCGAGGTGGAGTGGGAGTTTGGGGTGGGGGAGAGAGAGAGAGAGAGAGAGAGAGAGAGAGAATCCGAAAATCCAGCGGATTTAAGGTTTGGCATCAAGGCTTCTTTTTATCTCTCTTTTCCGTCCCCAAAATCCAAGCGCAATGAGATTAGGAAAAATGAATACCTTTGGGGGTCCCCTCTTCCTGCTTTGCGAGGCCCCTCTTCTTAGTCCCTTATCTCACTCCCAAAGAAAGAAAGAGCAAAGGGGTGGTGGTGGTTAATGAAGCATTCAGAAACATACAAACACAATACCTTCAGATGGGGGGAGGGTCAGAAAGGAGTACACGCTCAAACACACACACGCACACCGGAGGGGAAAATTGATATTAATTCCTCTTCAGCTGCCAGCCTGCCTACCAAATAATTTATCTGAGGGGGGGGGGAATTATAATCCTCAAACTGCACAGAATGCTGTTTACCTCCCCCCCCCAAAGCGGTCCCTATTTATCTACTTGCAATTTCTTGCTTTCGAACTGCTAGGTTTGCAGGAGCTGGGTCAAAGACGGGAGATCATTCCGTTCTGGAATGTATTTGGGTATTGAATTTGGTGACCAGTCAGTGTCAGCTGTTTCTACAGACCACAGACACCACCTGTTGGCGGTGCCTCTCGCTCAAAGGAGCAAAAAAGAAAAAGAGCAAGCACGCCCCTTGATTTGAAAACCGGGAGTTTTCAAAGATTTTTTTATGGAACTGGGCCAGGACAGTTACAACCCAGGAAATTCCAGAGTTTCTGTGACGTATGTCAACCCTATGGTAAGGTAAAGTACAGGTTGCCTTTGCTTGAAAGCCACTCGTATATGCTGGTAGACTTCAACTAATTGGTGGTTTTACCTGTAGAAAACTGCATTCATAGAGAACCAAAAGAAATACATAATATATACAAAATTACAATATATTGCCAACTCAATTATAGCTAAAATATCATCTAATTGATGGTATTTAATACAGAGCAGACTTAGCTACATAGCTATTCCCAGTCAACATACAGTTCTTTTTGTCTTAAACAAGCAATCTAATCAGTGTACAATTTTTTTTCATGTGTGAAGCAGGCGTTATTTCCCTGGGGACATTTGCTGATCAACTCCTCTGTGAGTAGGAGACACATGCCTCTCTTGGCAGATAATGAAGGGAAAAGGCATTAACCCCATCTACCAACCATGAAATCTACACAATCCAGTCTTTCCTAGAAGATCCCAGAAGCACTAAGCTTTACCAAGCAACATACATATTCAGATCCTTGTGATGCTGAGGACCTCACCTTCAAGTATAGAAATGCTGCACAACAAGCAATGGAAAAACAATGCTGAAATATGCAGAGAAAGTTGTGGATTGAACCAAAGGGAGAAGGAGGAGCACAAGAAAAGTTGAATTTTAAAGAAGGCTTTTATTTGAATATTAGAAGAACATAAAGAGCAAGGAATGCTAAAGGCAAGAAAGATGTAATCTTAAATGCAAATGATTGAGACACTTTAGAAAATGCTTTGTTGCACTAAGTGTGGAGGAAAGATTTTAGACATTGCAGACATTTTGTTGGGAATATCTGACTTGGCTTCAGATTTCTCATTCAGACAGTCATTCAGGAAGACTATATTGACAGAAAAAGGGAAGTTTGGCAACCTACATAAACCCAATTTCTGTGGCAGTTGTGTTACTAACTGCTGAAAATGAGTATACAGCCATGGAAGCAGATACAATGTGACAAAAGTATCTGATAGTTAAGGCCATTGAAAACATCCTGGACTCACATGAATGTTCACCATCTAGCAAAGAAACATATGATGCCATGACACTACGTAAAAGTACTTGTCCTCATAAGTTGTCTCTTATTTTATCAAGGCGTTGGTGGGATTTTTTCTCCCAACTGGTGAAGATAGCTATTTCTTACAATTTATCTATTGAAACTGCCAACATAATTTGCTTCCTTTTTTTTTTAAAAAAATGATAGTTTGTCTACTCCTCCTGTCACCAGTTCAGTAATGAATTCTGCTGACATTGACACATGCCATAATGAAATCATGCTTCTAATACCTTTGTTTTTAAATGCACATCCTTTGACATCCTAAGAGAAAATAATAAAATCTAACTAAGCCCTGCATCTAAGACAATGTTAATTTCCTAGAGCTATATGGAGACATATGTAACACTATGGAAAAATCAATCAAATGAGCAAGGTTACTCAAAAATTGATCTGTAAGGTCCCACTTCATTTGAATTGTCAACTTATCTCTATCCCCTACGTCCCATAAAAATGAAGAAAAAAAAAACTAAACATAGTTGTGCCGGGCATAATTTGAGGGAACTGATTTGGCATGTAGGAAACATCATGAGCCAACTACATGGTATATGCAGCATCCGTTCAGGTGAATAAAGTTGGAAATGCCCACGGAGTTGCCTCCCCAATTGAGCCAGCCCAGACAATAGCTTATAAAGGTACAGTAATACCTCATACAAAGTCCGCTTCATACAACATTGAATTCATACAACTTCACCTAATTCCTTGAAAAAAGTTGTCTCATACAAAGTTGTATGAGGCATTGGGGTTTTCCCCAGGTTGCATTGTATAAAAGGCAGTATAAAAGGGCAGTATAAAAGGCAGAACACATGCGTGCATTGCTCTTGCGGGTTTTTGCACGAGGCGAAGAGTGTTTAGGAGTGGTTTTGAACGAGATTTTGAATGTATTTGGATTTTTTCATCAGATTTTTTAGAAGCATTCCTGGGATTTTTGCAGCATTCTTCAGGTTCTTGGACAAACAGGATTGTTTGACATGTTTTTGTAATGTATTTAGCCTTTAGACAATGATTTCTTAAAGTTCTCTCAGTTTCCTGTCTGTTTCCTTGACTTTGCCCTGAAGTCTATGCTGTTACACTACAATGTATCTCTATGGAAACGACATTGTACGAGGCATCACGGCAAGGATTTGGACGTTGTATGATGCATCTCAGCTAGGATTTTGCATGCCTCATACAAAGTCCAAATCCGTATGAAGTCCAAACTTGTGGAACCAAGTTTGGAAGTTGTATGAGGTATCACTGTATAGCACTGCCCTGGGGCAAGGGATTTGACCATCTGGTCTAGATAAGGGTACAATGTATCTCCTGCTCTAGTATCAGTTTAGCTCTACCAGCCCTTTCACAGGTCAGGGAATAAATCAGTTAATAAACATATCTCAATGCCTTTTACCACAAATTTGTGACTTGCCTCTATTTGACAGATAGGGAGGTCAAATCAGTTAACATGTTCATCTGTGACTTTTAATATCACATTAATAATTGTGTGTAATCAAGTATATTCGGAAGGTATAGTGACCCTTTCCGGAGTTTTCTAGGTAGAGAATATACAGAATTGGATTAACATTCTCTTCTTGAGGGGGTATGCTGGAGCTGTGTAACTTGCTCAAAGTCACCCAGCCAGACTCTGGAGAGACCTGCAGCCAGATACCTAAACCACTGAGCTATCCAGCCAGTGAGTCTGCAACGCATTCCAACTTTTTCATCCAAGTACCTCAAAGACATTCTAATAAATATACTTCTACTGGAATTGTTTGTTTATGATCCAGAAATGCAAGTAAATTCTAAGTCAGGGGTTCTCAACCTTGTCGTGCCATGGGTCAGACCACTCCCCCTCAGACAGCTGAGATAGCTGGACACATGTTTTCTCCCCCTGTAAACGCTGTCCCCACCATAAATGCTGTGGGGGTTGCATTCGTGCATGCACAGTTGCATGTGTGTTTATGGCTGTTGTAAATGTGTCCGCTTCCAGGGTCATCGCCACTAGCCAGATGATTCGCCATCACAGGCCAGATCTGGCCCACGGGCTGTAGGTTGCAAACTTCTGCTCTAAGTACATATAGGATTCCAATTGTAGCATTTAGTTTGCATAAACTTTTATACTTTGTCCCCATTTCTGAAACATTGCAGCAAATGGCTCTGTGTACATTGACCACATTCTCATTTCTCTACCTCATCTCAAGACAACGGTATCCTGCAGCAGCCCTCTTATCAAAAGCAGCTGCAGTTATCTTGCAGAAGATTTAATTATAAAAGCCCATACTCCTCCCTCCAGCTTTCTGTTTTGAAGCTTATTGGGTGCACCTACACTGTTGGTGAATTCTTTGCTGTAGTTTATTCTGCTGTGGACATTTGAGCCCATTCTACTAACACAAAAGTAAAGGAAATATATTGAGGTTTCTTTGTGTTTTTTTACATGTGGAGCAGTTAGACTTTCTCTTTGATCCATTCCTTAGCCCAGAGAGTATAAATAGAACTGTATAACGCAGGCAATTTGAGTGCCGTGCAAACTGGAAACAGAATATTTCATTAGGTTCCTAAGAGGATGGAATATCATAAACTTCCCTTTTATGCAAAGAGCTTGTCACTGCATTAGCAAAAGACACTGACGTCAAAACCTATCATGATTTGACAATAGTAAACAGCACTCGGTTCAGTGGTGCTTAGAGAAGAATATTGCAAAATACTGAGAGCAGATGCTGTTACTCGGAACTGATATTATAGCATCTTTTTAAATAGTTGTGAGGCCTTTAAGAAGCAGTGCTAAGTGTTACCTGACTCAGCAGTCAAAGTGTTGTATTGCCATTTCCTGAGGGGTCCTGGTGTCATTGGCTGTGCTTAATGTACAGTACAATCTTGAGTTATGAACGGCTCTACTTACGAAAAACTTGTGATATAAAAGGAAATCCTGGAAAAAATTGCTTCGAAATATGATTTTGTTTAAAGATATAAATTTTTTAGGGTCTTCCAACACTTCCCATGACAATGAGAGGGTGTTTGGAGCATTTCAGCTCCATTTTTGGAATGTTTCATCACATTTTGGCACTGCTAGAAGCTTTCCCCGCAACCAGGAATTTTGAACATAAAAAAATATGGCTTTTTCCGGCTTTTTTCTTCGCTCCAGAATGGTTTTTTTGCTTTTCAGTGCATTCCTATGGGAAACCAGGTTTTGAGATACAAATTTTTCAAGATACAAAAACTCAATGAACGAATTTATTTTGTATCTCAAGGTTTCACTATAGAATGAGAAAGTACCCGCCTTAGCATACAGAAATGGAAACTACTCAGTTCAGGTCTAATGCATCCAATTGAAAGGAACAGATGGCCATGAGCTAGCCACTCTTTCCCTAGTTGAAAATAAGCTGTCAGCCTCAGTATTACTGGCACCTTTCCCCATATTCTTATAGATAAATGACATATTAATCCATTCAGGGTTTCAAGAGTTCATAAATTAAATCTTACCAAGAATGCAAATCTCTTAAAACTAGGACCAACAGATTAAATAGGTTGCCAATCTGTCCTGCCACAAACTCTGTTTTATTTTTGAAGAAGAGCCTGAAACTGAAACTATCCTTAAAATGAGATAATTCCTTTGGAGAACAGATTCCAGAAGGATGTAAATTATCCTAGTTCATTATCTCTAGCATTAGCAACCCTTCTTGAATCTGTTCTGAAGGATGAGGGAAATATAAAGTATAGAATGTACAGAGTATTTAAAAGCCTAGCACAAGAAAGGTAAATACGACAGTAATAATAAGAAACAGAGTCTTCCAAGTATAGCAAGATACCAGAGTAAAGGATTAAGGATGAAGTGCAAGAAAGAAAAGAAAAGACTGAGATTAAAGACTTTAAATAACAAAGGGTCTTATTAAGGGCAACTAACAAGGAGAAGAAAGACAGAGTACTGTGAAAGAGGTAAAAGATGAATCACAGAGAAGAGATAAGCAGAATTGCAAAGAGATTATTAAATTTTAAAATGTGCCAAACTAAGTCTTGCAGGAAACCTTTAAACTATGGAAGTGGAGTGGGAATAAGAGAAGAAGAGGACACTGGAGCACTTAGTGCAAAGAGAAAGCCAAAAAAGTAAGAACAAAATATAAATATTCACAGGCAAAGCAGAAATAATTTAGGAATATGAAATAGAACTAAAATAGAGAAAAATTAAGAGGAGGAGATGGGGGAATAGCAAAAGAGGGGATTTAGAATAGAAGAGATGGATGATAGGCTCCCCCCCACCCAATCCCTATCGGGTCATTCGATAGATATACAAGCTGGAAAGGGTTGGACTCGACTGTGCGACTGAACAACAAAAGGAGTTCATTGCTATGGTGGGGGGAAGGGGGAGAGAGGCGGGATTATTTTCTACAATGTTTTTATGATGTATGTTATGAGTTGATGTGGGAGAGGGGGTACAGCACACAAAGGAGGACATTGCTGACATTTGAAAATGATAAATGGTTTAAAGATGGCGAAGAAAATTAATGTTGTAACCTGGGGTCTTAGGGGCTTGGGCTCATGTCTTAAGCATTGTAGGGTTGAAATGGCCCATAAAAAAGAAAAAATGAGATTTTTCTGCAAGAGACTCACCAGTTCTGGAAGATATGCTGGGGCATTATCCAGTAGAAGAATAGCCTTCAAAGGAAGGTGCTTGTCCTCTAGGTATCTGCCCATTGGGGGAGCAGGAACCGCAGCCACTGCCAGCGCAGCCACCTCCCCTGCTGCTTCTACGGGGACTGGGAGAGTGCTCCCCACATATCCGCTCAGTTCTGCTGTTTGTCCAGGGTTTCTCTGGGGTCTGGTTTTCCTGGGAATGCGCTTTGGATGAAAACTGCTCCATCCTGCTCTTTGTCCAAGGCTTCTCTGTGGCACAGTTTGGCTGCGAATGCCAAATTAAAAAAGGTATTACTAGGAAAAGTGACTTTGTGAATATTTGGGGATAATTTATTGAATATACCTTGGAACAATTTAAAGGTGTTAAACCCAGAGATGAATATATGTTATTTTGGAGGTAGGGGAAAGAGTTTATGAAATGTGTACAGTTGGTAAAAGTTAATATATTAGATAAGAAGTGATGTCCCTGGGTGATGGGCTTACAGCAGGGGTTTACAACCTATGGCCCATGGCCCACAGAACCATTTCATGTGGCCCCCCACCACAGCCGCACTTGGAAGTGGAAGCGGGCTGTCATAAATGTGGAAGCAGGCACATTTACTTCTGCTTCCGGAGGGCATAATCTGGTCCGCTCAGCTGTCTGGGGTGTGTTGTCAGGCCCGTGGCGTAAAAAGGTTGGGAATACCTGGCTTACACAGCAAGTATCTGATTTTTTTTCTTGTAGTATTTATGTTTAAAATTAAAATAAAAAGATATAAAATAAAATAAAAAGTGTCAAATTAAGACTTGATTGATTGTTTGATTGAGATTTTATTTGTACCTTGCTCTCCTGGTGCATGCACCACTCAGAATGGCCACAACATAAAAAGTTTTAAAATATAAATACAAAAAAATACAACACAACAATTATCATAAAATACAATATTACAGCCCACAGAGCCAGGTCTCGACAACACAGATGGAGCCCAGGGCTCACCCTAGTAAACAAAGCCTGATCAAAAACAAATACACCTCCCCGGGTGATGGAGTGCTCCGGGATGGGCAGGGGACTCCTCCGGTGCAGTGGCATTAGCACCGGTGTCTTTTCAGCCCTCCTAGTAGGTGGGGCTTGGAGGGCAGTGGCAGCGGCAGCGAGCGGGTGCACCTGGCCTCCATCCCGTGCAATTGAGAGGCTCCAGGGTGAGCGGGGGAGTCCTCTGGTATGGTGGCGTAAGTGACGATGGCTTTTCAGCCCTCTGAGTGGGTGGGGCTCGGAGGGCGGTGGCAGCAGCAGCGACCGGGTGCACCTGGCATCCATCCTGGGTGGTGGAGAGGCTCCAGGGTGGGGGGGGGGGAGTCCTCCGGTGCGGCGGCGTTAGTGGCAATGGCTTTTCAGCCCTCCGAGCGGGTGGGGCTTGGAGGGCGGTGGTGGTAAGCAGGTGCACCTGGCCTCCATCCCGGGCGATGGAGAGGCTCTGGGGTGGGCAGGAGAGAAAGGTGAAAAAACAGATCTATAACCAGAATTATATATTTAAAAAGATGAGGATCACAAATGAGAATCAAAATAAGAAAGGGGTCTTGGAAAACAATGTGGAGGCTGCCATCATAATTGCCATGACCCAATCCTTCAGCAGAGGTTAGGACTCCAGCCAGAAACAGGAAGTACCAGAGATCTTTAGGACAAGACATACATTATTGTGGCTTATGCTATATACGTGATGGTGCCCAAATTCAGACATGGATTCCAATACACGATACTACATGCAGGGTGCCAGGTTTCCTTGCATTGGATATTCTTCACAGAAGTATCATGTCCAGTACCAACCTCTCATTTTTCACATAGGATATGTAGCCTGAACTAGGAAGTAATTCTTAGTTCCATCATTATTTTACACCTCCTCCTCTACAACACCATTTCTTAGAGTCCTTTCTTTCATAAAGAAAAAGAAAAGAAAGATTGGGAGAGATTTGTATGCTCCAAGGATTTTATCTGATTCTGCATTTATGGTCAAAATAGGAGAATAAAAGAGAGGCTGTAGCTCAGTACTAGAAAACATGCCTTGCATGCAAAAAGCTGAGGTCTGATTCCTAGTATCATAGATCTGGGTGGACTATGGAGAATGGCAGATGACAGAGGAACCTAGCATGTTGTGGTCCATGGGGTCGCAAAGGGTCGGACTAGACTGTGGGGCTGAACAACAACAACCTACACGTATAGTAGGAGACCTCAATAGTCACTCCCATTTGGTGCAGGCATAGTGGATCCAGCAAGACAGACAATGCTATACTCTGGAAACCTAGGTATGTGCAGATGACAGTGTAGGCACATATCTCTCCATGCAACTCAGAACTCTGTACTGTTGGGCTTCTAAATCATATGGAAGCTTATTCAATGTACACAACATAAAATGCAAGATGTGTGCCCAGCTCCTTTTGCATCTACTCCAGATAGGTAACAATTGAGTAAATCTTGTGGTGCAAAGCCATGTGGCTTAGAAAGCCTATCTTCCTGCTACACTGGGTTAAATTTGTTGTTGTTCAGTTGAGTCTGACCATTTGTGACTCCATGGACAACAGAAAGCCAGGCTCTTCTGTCAGGGTTAAATTTACATTCCCCTTAATGAAAATCAATGTGTCTTTCTTCTCCTAGTGAAATAGTGTCCCTGGCTGCTAAATTGAGTGTCCCTACTGCTAAAATTAGAAAGATGAGAGAACAAGAAAATAGCCTATATAGACACTATTTAGAATGCATTGTAGCCATTGGTTCGTTTTAAAAAGTGTGTGAAACAGCACTTTTCATGCTTTTCTGTCAGTAGGTGGAGGTATTGCTTTAGCTAAGGTTTTCAGTAGCTAAAAGAATATCAGCGCTTGGAAGTGCTCTCTTGAGAAAGAACATTCTTACTTACTGTCATCAAACATTTTTTCTTAGGATCATCTTGTAAAGCTCCCAAGTGGATTACTGATTACTAATGAAACATTTGGTTAATTCTTAATAAATGAATTATGCACTCAAAATTCCAATAATTAAGTACTCTACAACCACTCAGAATTTCCAGCACCAACCTACCATCCTTCGCTGAATAATGCGCTGGTCTTATGTGCAGGAAGTTACATAATCTTAGCTTTACTATGGAGGATAGTTCCGCCACTCCCATTCCTTGATCCCACCTAGTTTTAGCCATGTCATGCCTCCAGTAACCTTAGCCTTGTTTTCATTTTCTTTCACCGCAGAAATCTGAGCCCTAACACAGAATGTGAAAAACATGTTTAGGATTCAAAGAGTTCAGTGAGTTCAGTATAATGACACAGAAAGAGCCTCCTTGAAGATTGTGGTATTTGTGAACCACAATCTTGCATACCCTGGTAATGGCAACTTTTTGTTGCCAACTAATCTTTCTCACACTAGGTCAGGCAAAAGGAACTACAGAATGAACTCAACAAAAGGTGCCTTCATTTTGGCAGTTTAATGTCTGGCCTGGACATGGAAGAAGAAATGTACAGTAATTTGATTATTTTATTTGTGCAATATACCTACCTGCCCTCTCACAAACTCTTTTTGTGATAATTCTTCCATTAATTTCTCATGATGTGGTGGGGAGAGCTACTCTTCATTAGTTACAATTCCAAATTTTGGTGATGGGAATATAGAACTAGTCAAATGGCTGTTTTGATATTGGGTATGGTCTCACAATCCAACTATATACAAAACTCAACCCAATAATGTTCACCTTATTCCCAAGTGTAATGTGTATGCCTTTCAAAATGTACTTTTTTTTAACAGTCTCAGGAATGATCTTTAGCAGGTTTTCTGAACCCCACCTACTGCTGTTGTAAAGACAGCTTATCTGTTTGCTAGTAACAATAAAGACCACAGGAACAACAGGTTAAAATAGTGAAATATTCCTGCACATTCCAAATTTAAATGGGAATGTACTGTTTCTATTTTAAGAAGCAAGGACAACTTGTGCACAATAACTCGAGATAAAAAGTCACATGCAGCAGGCTTTCTGAATCAAGGACTCTTTGAATATGCAGATGAGCAAACAACTGATCTACAAGGGTGAAGAAGTGCTGATTGTCTTGCACAGGCATGACATGAATATGTTATGAATGACACACTAGACTGGTGAAGGAAAGAGCTGAGCAAAGGCATGAAGACAAATAGGAGCATCAGGAGCAAAACGAGGTGTTTATTTTGCATAAAGGGGAAAACAACAAGGCATTCTGTTCCCAAACAACAAAACCTACTCCAAACAGCTATTATTTTATAGTTGGACACACTGATTTGCGTGAATCCTTCCTAAAGTAGGGAATGATTGTTGGCTACCCTTTATAGTCAGTTATTCTAGATATTGTGTGACCTACCACCACAAAGAGAAAGGGAGAGCTTGTAGAGAGCAGGGGCAAAGCAAGCAAAACAATTCCATTAATACCATGGATCCTATCATAGGACTGCAGTCAACTGGGGGCGCAACTGAAGGTACCATGTTCAGGGTTAGTGCCAGGAACAAAATCCTTTGAGTAAGGGATTGAGGGAGTGGATGATGGTTCATACTATTCCTTCAATAAAAGCTGTTCTGAGTCATCAACCCAGATTGAGCCCATGGAGCTTCTGTCTGAGGATCCTGCTACTACCACCCCCTCCCTCAAAGAGGGCTCAGATACACACACATTGTTTTGAGGGAGGGAATGTTTGTAATACAGCTATTGTAGTTGCTTTCAACAGACTGATTTTTGTGGGTTGCAGTAGAGATTATCCCCCACAGATACAGACATACTTAGCAGGCACAATATTAATACTCATTTGCTTCAGTGTCCCCCTTTTGTAATTTGTTGTGGTTTTTCAGAACTGTATCCATTAACTTTTCATTAAACTTTAATAGGCATTTTTTTCTCCTCCCCTGTGATAATTGCACATTTTAGGAGATACGAACATAAGATTAACCTCATTTATAGGATGAAGTTTAAAAAAATGCTGATGTATAATCAAAATGGTTCCGGCATCTACTAATATTAAAAAATATTAAAGACTCCAATTGAAGGGTGTTAGCACCATGGTATAATTAGTAATTGAATCATTTTTTCTGTTTTCTTCCTATTTTCACCTCCCCAAACAGACATCAGAATGCAATAAGTTTTGTTTCCATGGTTAGAAATTTGGTAAACTGTTTGCTACACTTATTTAAAGAACTTCAAATTAATGAACATATAGGGAAGTCCAAAGATAAACAAGAAGTTCCGTTCCTATTGAAATTGTTACTTTGTCCTGCTTGGTGATCGCTGTTGTTTATTCCTTATCCAAAAATAGATAATAAGCCAATGTGACCAAGTCCAAATAGGTCTATGGCAAGGATGGTGAACCTTGGCACTCAAGATCTTCTTGAACTTCAATTCCCAGAAGCCCTGATCAGAAGGAGTGCTGACTGGGACTTCTGGTAATTGAAGTCCAAGAACACCTGGAGTGCCAAGGTTCATCATCACTGGTCTATGGAATGTGGAGAACCACTCGGCTCCAGCAATGTTCAGATGCAGTAGGTGGTGAAAAACTGTATTTTGGAGGGCTTTTGTAGAAGAGCTGACTGATTTGCTGCTGCTGCTATGGCTGCAGCAGAATTGCTGCCCTTCAGGAAAGGTCTGAAAACCTGGCTGGCTGGCAGGGCAGGTGTGAGGCCATGATGGGAATGTGGCCCCCGCCCACTGACTGGCTTACAGCCTAATCCAGTTTAGTGATCCCTTCCCCTCCCTTCTTTATTGATAGGGATGGGTGAATTTAACTAAGTGGTTTTATCTGTTTCATCTTTTGTATGTTTCTATGCTAGTTTTATTGAAATTGTATATATATTTTTTAGATTATGCTGCTGACCAGCCCTGATTCGGGTTGTACCTGAGTGGGCTGTATAGAAATTCAAAAATTAAATTAAATTAAATTAATTAAAATTAAATTTTGTTGTTGTTTTAATTACAATATTTTATTGATGTTTAAAATGGATTTAGGAAAAGATGGTGTGTTACACATTTCATGCATGGTATGAAATAATTATTATTATTACCCATCATCGTGAGACATGGTATATTGCATTTAAATTAATGTTTTTCTTCTTGTTAGTTTTCTCGTATATTGTATTTCATAAAACAGATTGCTGGAAAGCATATGGATTAAAAAATCAATACAGAAGAGAATTAAATATATTAAATATATATAATCTATGATGTTAAAGAAGAGTATAAAATATGGAAACAGAAAAAAGCAACAAATATTTTTAAAACTCATATGACCGAGAGTAAAATCACTATTGCAGGCGCACCCCCCAATAAAGGACTCAGACACCAATGAAAGTGGATAATGGCATTGGGCCACATTTATTGATTCATGCCCTAGTCCGAATTATAAATTTCTATTGGTAATTGACCAATTATAATTCTTAAGGCAAGCAGGCCGAAGTAACACTGGTAAGGTACCACCCAAAATTGCCAACAGCAATTGTTACAATGTATCTATTTGTATCAATTTGTTTGTTGACAACAAACAAATTGTTGACCGTAGTCAATATCTAACTAATGACCCCACCCTCTGACACGTATCCGTAAAATCACGGGGTGATGCATGCTGTCTAGCTGTAGCCATCACCCCGTCGCCTGGTTCGTCGTTGACCGGACAACGTTTAACCAACTTATACCTGTCTAGTGTTGTCCAGTCAATTGCGAACCTGCCGGATACCTGTGGGTCATAAATGTTTACCTTACCAGTGCTACCCGCCACACGGGGAGGCTTCCCAAAAGGCTCACCGCCCCCCCCAAGACCGTCAGCTTGGTCAACAGGCCTGCTCGCCAGTCCACTAACAAGAGGTCCATACCTCCCTGCGACAGATGGACCCCATCCCCTGAGTAAAAGCTCGTAATTTTGCAGACTGATGTCGGGGAGGCGAATGACGCGTCCCCCACCTTTGTCGAAAAGGAACCGGGCAATAGCCCCGTTCACGGAGCATCGGCTCGGCCAAGAGCCTCGAGGCCGCACGCCCCCCTGTAAGCATACCGCGGTATCGTGTCCGACCAATTGAGGGTTGTGGCAGGCCACACATAACGTGAGTGGGGCAGGTCACTGCAAATCGCAAGCTTCCGCGATAGGCCAGTGACCCGCCCTAAGCCATCGCCCCCAAGGTGCATAACCAGGACATCCGGTGAGTCAGCATCCCTGATGTAGAAAAGGAATGGCAACAGTTCCCGCCATAACATGCCGCGCTTACCATACCACTTGAGACGTGCGGATGCACCCAGTCCCAGTCGGGGTCCCCACTCTGTCGCCGCAGCGTAACGCGCTGCCCTATGCAGCGTAACGCGCTGCCCTGTGCAGTGTAACGCGCTGCCCTGTGCAGCGTAACGCGCTGCCCTGTGCAGCGTAACGCGCTGCCCTGTGCAGCGTAACGCGCTGCCCTGTGCAGCGTAACGCGCTGCCCTGTGCAGCGTAACGCGCTGCCCTGTGCAGCGTAACGCGCTGCCCTGTGCACATGGCTATGGCCCACCAGGCACACTGTCACCGGCGTAATACGACACCCAGGGTCTGTCAAGGAAAAAAGGGGGGGGGAAACAGTGCAGTGACTAAACTGGTACTCACGGTTGAAGAGGGCGAACACAAACTGAAAACATTGTGATCCCCACCCTCCCATGCTGCGTATGTCAGCCCCGGAGTACCCAAAAACAGCTGCAGTATGAATGGGTGCCGCAACGAGCCCCAGGGAGGCCAACACTGGCTAGTGCCTACCGGCACCCTCCAAAATTGAAATTTAGTAAGGGGAGACCCATCTTGGTGACAGAAAAAAACGGGCCATGGTGCATGCCACACAGTGCAAGGAACTCCTGTAGGGCACCAACCGGACAGATGTCTGCCAAAGAACACCGTAGCAGTCTTACTCCACTGCCTATGCCATGCTGATCCGTCTTAGAGGAGCGTATCCTCAACTGAGCCCAGTCTTTGGCCACATAGACATCTTCGAGTTCCAGTGCCCTACAACTAGCATCCGCCTTAGACAGCATCACAAGCTCGCTGATGCAGAGTGCTCCAAAAAAGGCCACCGTTTTAGCCGCATGAAACAGGGCTGCCTCATACCTATCAAAACATAGGTCCTGCCAGCCCCGTGCCAGTTGGGTAAGAGCCCTGGGGAAATTGGGTGGCGGTCGTCCGGGCTACGCCCACGCTCCCGCCCCCACCCCTCCAAAACGTGTCTCACACGGAAGTCAGCGGTACTGTCCGCATGTCCGCCTACTTTGGCCATAAAAGCCAGCGCTGACAGCCTGGATGCTATGGTTCGAGGTGCCAGGCCCTGGGAATGCAGGTCAACCATGAATTGAAGTATATGGGCCACCGGGATCGGCCAGGTCTCTGGCAGCCGGAATTGGGCACAGAATGCCCCGAAAGAATTGAATGCGTGTTGATACGCCTTACGCGTGCGTGGCGCTAGTGACATGCCGATCGCCCGGTTCACCTCTCCTTGCCAAAGGTCCATATCTCGTCCGGGAGTGGCGAGGGAAATTCCTCTGCATCCGGGGCCAAGGCGCGGAACCGGGAGATCTGCAGGCGGGACAAAGCGTCAGCTATATCATTATTGACCCCCGGGACATGCCTGGCCCGGAACAGTACATTAAGGCGCAGGCTGCGCAATACAAACTGGCGCACCAGGTCCATCACCCTGGGTGATTTGGAAGTCTGTGAGTTGACAATGTGGACAACGGCCGCATTGTCACACCAGAAATGAACGACCGAGTTGGCCCACTCCTCACCCCATAGCATCAAGGCCCCAAGGATGGGGAAAAATTCCAGGTACGTGAGGTCCCACAGGCGCCCCGTACCTGACCAGGCTGGTGGCCACCCACCATAGGCCCACTTCCCATTGAAGTACATCCCATAACCCAGGGACCCAGAGGCATCGAACTGTATCTGGAAATGAGGGGAAGCCAGAAGGTCAGACCTCCAAAATGACACCCCATTGAACTCCTTCAGGAACTGGAGCCAGATAAGCATATCTGCCTTAATGCCCTGGGTTAGTCTGACCCTATGGTGGGGCCTGGACAAGCCTGTCATGGCGTCACACAAACGCCGGGCAAATGCCCTGCCCGGTGCGACCACACTGCAAGCGAAATTGAGATGACCATGCAACACCTGCAGGTCCCGCAGTGATGCCTTGCGTTTAGTAAGCAAGTCCGAGATAAGGGCCACTATCCTTGACACCTTATCCCCTGGTAACCTAGAAGCCTGCGCTACCGTGTCAATCTCCACCCCCAGGAAGACTAGCTGTGTAGATGGGCCCTCGGTCTTTTCGGGCACAAAAGGGACACCCAGTTCCTCCATTAGCGTCTGAAATGTGTTGAGGAGACGTGTGCACGTGTCCCAGCCCCGTTCACCCCCGAATAAAAAATCATCCAGGTAATGGGCTACAGACCGGGACCCAGACCTGCGGACAAAAGCCCACTGTAGGAAGGTGCTAAAACGCTCGAAGGCCGAGCACGATATGGAACAGCCAAAAGGCATGGCATCGAAATAATATTCACCCCTGAACTTAAAACCCAGCAACTCAAAGTCACCCGGGTGAACCGGCAGGAGGCGAAAGGCAGACTTAATGTCGCACTTAGCCAACAGCGCACCCGGGCCACATGAGCGCACCATGCGCAGTGCTTGGTCAAAAGATGTATACCTGACCGAGCAAAGGTCATCAGGGATAGCATCATTGACCGATAGGCCGGCTGGGTAGGACAAGTGATGGATCAGGCGGAACTCGCCCGGTGACTTCTTGGGCACCAAGCCCAAGGGTGACACTTTAAGGTTGGGGAACGGGGGTGCAGGGAAAGGGCCAGTGACCCTGCCCGCATCAACCTCCTTAGAAATGCTGGCAGCAGCCACCTCCTCCCTCCCCTTAAGGGACAAAAGGTTGGGGGCATCTTGGGGGGACCTATCACCCTGGAAAGGAATACGGAACCCCAGTCGAAAACCTTGAAGCAGGTAAACCGCATCTGCCCCCCTCGGGTACGATGCGAGCCAACGCTCCAGCATGTCCACATTAATTGGGGAGGGGGCCTTTCGGTGGACCAGCTCCCTCTGCGGCAGTCTTGCCAGCCCCTTGTCCGCCCCTACCTTTGCCCCGCACCCCTCCCGGCCTGGGGCAGGCGGAGGCCGCATGGTGGCCAGTGCAAGAGGAACACTCATGCCTGTACCGGCAATTCTTCCTACTGCAGGAACCATTGGACGAGAAAGTCCAGCACAGCAGGCGGGCTGGAACCCCCTGCCCCTGTCTGTGCTGGGGCCGCTCGCTGGACCGCATGTCCACAATGGTATCTGTCCCCAGGCGCAGGGCGCGTGGGAGTCATATACAGAAGCCACAGCCTCTGGCAGGGCTCATCCCACCTCATCTCAGGGTGCAGGGGAATCCGCATACGGAATTCCTCGTCGTAAGCCAACCATGACGGGCCCGGGAAGTCGACCATCGCCCGGTAAATGTTGTCCAAATACTGGACCATCGGAATTGCCAAATCCGGCCGGGCCCTGAGGTAGACCGCCATGTATATCAGGTACGCCGGCAACCAATTGGCCCACGTACGTGGCGGCTTACGACGACGTGCCTGTTCCTTATCCTTCTCATCCTGCCCCTCCCTCTCCTCTTTGGTGGGCTCTCTGTTAAGAAGGGAGAAGATGTCGACATACTCCCCACGCCAGATCTTCTCTTTGGTGGCCTGGGCCAAATGGTCCCCCAGGGGCAAGGAATACCCCGCTGTCGGCAATGCTGACACCGGCACAGTGGGAACCACGGGGATCTGAAAAGGAGCCTGGACCAACCCAGCCACCCCTAACACATTCCCAACTGAATAAGAGGCACCACCCAAAACTGGGCCCTGGGTGAGCGGTGAAGTCGCCGGATGGGACGTCGGCGACTGAACCGTCGCGCCACCCATGCGAGGCCACGGCCACTGGAATGCCCCCCCCCAACAAGGGTAGGTGCACTAGATTGAACCGCATACTCACATGCAGCACCCCCGCGGGCCGCCCCCACCGGGGGTTCGGCCCGCTGGGGGCGTCGGAGCTCACGACCGCAATTGAGCTCGTCGACGGGGCCTGACCAGCATCAGCCTGTTGAGTGGGGAGCTGCGAGGCAGTGGCCGAAGTCGGCCCACGCGCCTCGGGCAGCTCGACCCGTCCTGCCGCCTGCCGCTGACCGGCAGACAATGGATCAACCTGCACCCCAAAAGGCACCCCCAGGTGGTTAACCCTTGCGAGGGATGCCTCAAGGGCCGCAACGCGGGCCAGAAGGGCCTCCACACTAACGTAGCCCCCTAAGCCAAGTGGGGGCAAAGGGCCAGCCGGCCCACTGGGTGCAGGCGCCGGTCCAGGTCCCTGGACCCCGGGGCCCATATACGGCCATGACCCCAGGCCTGGCCCCTGCAGGGCCGGGGGGTACCCTGCCAGGGGAGGGAACCCCGCCACCCCCCATGGCTGAAACCCCCCGCAGGAAGCTGCGGACCCATGGAAAAAGGCCCTGCAGGATGGGCCATGCCAGAGGTAGTGGCCACTGCTTGCGGGCCAGGGGCCGCGGCCCCAGCTGGGCCGGTACGCGGACCCCCCGCCTCAGGCCAAGGGGTAATTAACCCCATCCCACCGGTCCCGGTGGGCTCAGGCAAAGGAGGCTGCTGGGGAGGCGCAGCCGCGGTCCTCCGACCCGGCTGGCGCCTCCGCGCAGAACGAGCCGCGTTCGCAGTCGCCTTCTTCTTCGAGGGCATAGCAGCTAACGATGGGAAGCCTAAAAGTCAAGAAAATCAGCAGCCAGAGGCTTCCCTGAAGAAGGCAAGATCGACGGAGGTAAGGGAGAAAAAACTTCTCCGCTCCGTCGCTTCGCAAAATGGCAGCTCGGCTGCCTCGTGGCCGCCCCTTATATAAGGGTGCTGGCCACGCCCCCTAACTACCCGGATGTCTTCGTCCAGTGGGGGGGCCCTGCAAAGAGCGCGGTGGCCATTTTGGCGCCGCGCTTGCAATGGTGTCCTTTCTCCCACCTGGCATGAAAACAGGCTAAGATGATATTTTTAAAAAAATTGAATTTATACTATGCATTTATTTGCCAAGGGACAAGTTCTTGCCCCATCCCTAAGCACCCTAGTTTTTAGGTGCATTTGGAATTTATCCATGTGCAGAAACTGATTAAAGGGAATAGAGGTGTCTTTATGATACTAATGTGTGCCTTCAGCTAGAAATCTGAACATAAAAACCTATGACAATTGTCTCTCTCTCACACACACATATCCCTGACTGCTGTTTTCCTGACAACCTCTTAACTCTGTCTGGTGCCTTGTGCTTCCTCAGTGCATGACAAAACAGGCACTTAACCTCGTCAATAGACCTTCATCATGTCCTGACTGTTTCTGCATTTTTTAAAGTATAAAACATTAACAAATACAACAGTTCTGCCTGAAGTCACTGAAGGTTACCATGGTGACCAGAAAGTTAAGGCAGTAATGGTTAACAGGTATGAAACAATGCTTGGTGTCGCATCTAGAAAGAGATGTTTAAACAAGACATTTGAGGATGAGCAGTATGGACTCCAATATTATGAAACAAAAAAGAGGGAAAGAAAAAAAACCCATTACAGCTATTCGTAACATGGAATACCAAAGTAGATAAATCAAATTTATCATCTTTCTAACCAAGTATTGTTCATGAAAGGGCATAATTTCCTCAGGTGAATCACTTGCCCAGCCCAACTAGCTTGGATATCAAAGATTAAACATGAGGATATATAAACAATAACAGCAAAAAGGATCCCACTAATTACTCTTGGGCTCAGCATCCCAGCCTTGCCTTGCAAGATAACAAGAATGGACCAGAAATGATTCTGAACATTTCAGGAAAGCCTTTCCCTTAAACTCAGCAACACACAAGCTATCTGTCCCTAGAATTAAGACCTCACCATGAATTTCAGAGTGAGGCACTCTCCTGTTCAAACTGTGAGCTATCCCAGTTCCCCATAAATCTAGGGTTCTCTACCACCCTCTTTCCAAAAATTAAGGTTGATCCTTATTTCACTGGAAAGCTATAATATGTCACAGCAAACATTTGCTCATAAAATGAGAAGTTATAAGGCTATGGCTCGCAGTTTCTCTCCCCCCGCCCCCAATGTATTAATTAGGCATGTAGCTTTATAAAGTCTCACTTAAGTCATCCTCTTGTTTCCAAAGAAACACACTTTATATTTTTCTTCTCACCAAAAAGTTCATCTTCCTGACCTAGTGTCTTGTTTTTAAAATGCTAATGGTGTCTGAGGAAAATCTGTGAGTTTTTGTGTGTCTTTTTTCTTAAGTTTTTTTAGTTTGGAAGGTGGGAGTGAGAAAGAGAGAAAGAAAAGCCAGACATAAACTGCTCTCACAAAATAGAGAGAGCAGTGGAGATGCAGAAAAAAGAAAGTTGACATTAAATTACTAAAGAAAAATGAAATAAAATTTGGATTGAAAAATTTGAATTTCCCCTCTAGCTTCTGTCATCCGCTCAATCAATTAACTTGCAGATTTTCTGCAGCTTTTAGAGAATCTATCTGCAGCCACAATGAAGTGCCAGGAACTTGTGGATTGTGAGGATGTTTTAGAAGAGAAATTGGAGCATAATATTTAGTAGCCAGTCTCCTCCTCCAACTCACACATGTCAAAATCTGTAATATTCCACTGGATTGGGTTGCCTAAAATCTGTTGGTGGTGTTGGGTCTATAATACACCCTATGTCCTTTAGAAAGGGCTTATACCACTGGCTGCTCAACATTGAATACATGTGTTCCTTTTTAGCATTTATACCTATACTAAAGCCTCAGCTGTGTCAGGCTGAGTGTCAGGTTCCCAGCTACCTCACTGAAGTGTGAGTAGTGGCAATAGCAATTATACAATATACTGCCTTATAGTGTTTAGTGCATTCTCTGGGTGGTTCAAAAGTTAATTAGCATTTTGCCTCCAAATTGCTGGGTACTCATTTTACCAACCTTGGAAGGATAAGTCCTGTCAGGATCAAACTCACAACATTTGGCCACAGTACAGCAGTATAACTACTGCTCCACCAGGGATCTTGTGATGCAAGTGGACTAAAAATGGATGTCTACTTCCATGTCCTCCTCCCTTAGGTATAATAACTTCTACCATGACCTCCATCCAAGGATTTGGCCCTAGTTGGGTGTCCCACTTCACCAGCAGTTCAAAATATAGGATTCAGTTCTTCTGCTTCATCCCACTCTTCCTCCACCACCTATATTGTCTCCCCTTACTCTTCCTTCCTTCTCCTTTATCCTCTGCTTCAGCCAATCCGGCTTGGCCTCTGACTCTCAGGTGTGTTCCATCTACTCCCTGTTTCTCCTTACCACCTGGTGTTGGTCCTTCTCTGTCTGCATCCACTTGGACCCCAAGTGCAGAAGTCTCCATTGACCCCACTAGGGTGTGCAAAGAGAGGTGCCTGCTGGGGGCACCAAGGGTGACAATCTCACACTATGGTGTGGCTGTTTACTATGTCAGAGTAGCAGCAACTTTCTAGTCTAGCAATTTACAGGAGCCCTGTTTTGCAACCTCAGTAAAATTAATAAAGATCTCAATGGAAAAAATTTAAGACTGTTTATGGAACTCAGTAATTTACTACACTGAACAAGTTCAGTTGTTTACAGGTAAAGGAAAATGAGAAAGATTTAAAAATATAAGTGGAGACAACAGACACAGGCATACAACAGCACACATACCATACACACCAGATATCAACAACTCTGATACTGGCCATCTGACATTAAAAAACAGCAACATGTAGACTGCAACAGCACCTCAGAACAGATGAGGACAACATGGATTTTGCTCCATAGATTCAAAGTGGCTTGGCTAGGTGAACAGTTAGAATATTTTTTCATGCGTGTCCATTAACATGTTGAAAGGCTAAACATTGCTCAAGCCTGTAATGCTTTTAACTTTTTAATGATGTATTTTAGAGATGTACTCTCTCCTTTCTGAGTATGTCCTTTAAGACTTTATGCACTTATAGGTTAGACTGAAATCTGATTAAGTTTTGCCTACAACTTGTTTTGTTTTTGAATGTACTTTTGATTCAACTTCTCATCGCTGTACAATCTTTGGATGTTTTTTACATGATTTAGTATTCACAACTTCAGATATCTTTTTTTTCATAAGCATAAGACTGATTTCTGTATACTGAAATGTTCAACAATTTTGAAATATTTTGTGTATACGGATCATAAAATCATTGTAGACAAATAAAGCTTGTAGAAATAGAAGAGTAGATGTTGCCTGGAATTATTCAAACAAAAAGACTTATACCTTGTTATTCCGTTGAAATTTTATATGATTAGAAATGGTTACCTGGTTTCAATCTAGAATTGACCTTAAATGTGATAAATGCCAGTTGTGATGAATGCAGGCTTCTGGGTCTACAGGCATCTTAGGGAGATGTTCAGCCATCAATCTTTTTGATCCAACAGGCATGTTGGGAGCACCAAAACATGACCCTTCACAATGTAGTATTGTTGTTTGTTATATGTAGTAGAAAGCTAGACAATGAAGAAAGATGATGAGAAAGTTTGTTTCATTTAAATATAGTGATGGAAGGAAGTTTTAAAAGTTCTGTGGACTGTAAAAAAAATCAAATGGGTTCTAGTGCAATTCTAGAGTGACCACTTTATAATTTGCTTCAGAATCTTCTGTGGGATTGATGTCAGGCTGACGGATCTGTGGTTCCCCGTTCTTCCCTTTTTGAAGATAGGGACAACCTTAGTCCTCCTCCAGTCATCTGGAGAAAATGATAGACAGTGACTCAGAAAAATCTTCAGCCAGTTCCTTCAATATCCTTGGATACATATCGCCTGCTCCTGGTGAATTGAACTCATTCAAGGTAATAAGGTATTCTTTTACTGTTTATCAATCTCAAACTGCAATCCTGCCTCTTCCCCTTGAACTTTACATTTGCCTGGAAGGAATAAAAAAGAGTGAATTGCAAGAATACAGACTTCCATATTTGCTCCCTGTCATTTCCCATATTTTGCTGTCAATCTAAGTTCACATTGGAATGGCAGAAAATAATGGAAGTAGAAATTAATTACTAAGTTTCTTTTAGCCAGCATTTCAAAGATCTGCCAATATTTGTTTTATAACAGCTATTTTTGTTTTTAGTAAAACAAACATTATTTTCTAGAAAATAGGATAAAATCCCTGAAGCAGAGCACATATATTTGTAAACATAGTTCAAACAGCAAAATAGTTTAAAAAGCAGCAATGTCTCGTGCTCCTGAAAATCAATCCACTGCTGCAAAGACATTTTTTCACTTTGAGGGATTAGGAAGGATGTGGAGGTCACACAAACTGAGTTTAGCAATGCTACAACTTCTTTTCTCAGTGCCAATAAATGTATCTGAATAGGAAAGTGCCAATTAGTAAACCGAATGTTACTGTTTTTCTTGAGTCTATAACTAGAATCTCTTAAAAGGCGCCAGATAACACACTTTTTAGGACTAGCCTTGTGTGATGACTTTCTTGTTCTCTTGCCATGATTACCTTTGTACGAGGAAGCATCTTAAAGTTGTTAACTATTCACTTTTCTATGCAACTGTTTTACAATAGCCTCTACACATGATTTTTGATGTAGTCCTACCTACTTAGAACTTGAATATCTGTCACAGGACTTCTTGACTTCTCTGATTTTATTTTTAATTTCATTATCTACTGTATAGTGATTTCCTAATTAATGGGTTAAATAACCCCACAGCCATACATTGTAATACTTTTATTTGTTAATCTGAGTTTCAAATGTCTTAATTTTATGGAATCTTACAGTGGATTTACAAATATATATCTAGATGTACTAAATCATATTACAAGGACTTGCCTATCCCATTTAATTTTGAAGGAGTGGGCTGTTTAAAAATACTTGTTGTTGTTGTTGTTCAGTCACACAGTCAATTCCGACCCTTTGCGACCCCATGGACCATTTTCCTCCAGGCACCTCTGTCCTCCACCATTCTCCTCAGCCTGCCAAGCTCTGTGCCCATTGTGTCCACAATACCATCTATCCATCTCATCTTTGGATGCCCCCTTCTTCTCTTGCCCTCCACCTTTCCCAGCGTCAAGGCCTTCTCAAGTGAGTCCTCCCTTCTCATTTGATGTCCAAAGTACTTTAGCTTCATCTTCACTATTTGTCCCTCCAATGAAGTCAGGATTGATTTCCTCCATTATTGACCTATTTGTTCTCTTTGCTGTCCAAGGGACTCTTAGGACTCTCCTCCAACACCACATCTCAAATGCATCTATTCTTCTGCACTCAGCCTTCCTAATCGTCCAGCTCTCACACCCATATATTACCACTGGGAATACCATTGCTTTGACTATGTGAATTTTTGTTTTCAAGGTGATGTTTCTGCTTTTCATTATATTCCCCAGGTTTCTCATAGCTTGTCTCCCCATAATCAGTCGTCTTTTTATTTCATGGCTACAGTCTCCATCTGCAGTGATCTTAGATCCCAGGAAAGTAAAATCTGTCACTGCTTCTACTTCTTCCCCATCTATTTTCCAGGGACTGGTTGGACCTGTTGCCATTATCTTTGTTTTCTTGATATTAAGTCTCAAGCCAGCTTTTGCACTCTCCTCCTTCAATTCAATCAAGAGGTTCTTTAGGTCTTCCTCACTTTCTGCCATTAGGGTGATGTTAATGTATTAGAAGATGTTAATGTATGCACCAAATATTATGATCTTATGGGATCTTCTACAAATGATTATTTGAGACATAACATAGTTTTAATAAATAGTAAGTACTCATTAAAGTGCCATTTTACAATGAGTGCTTACAATGAGGAGGGAAGACAGAAGGATATGAGCGGGAATAGGAAGTGTGACCATAATTCAGAATATATTTAATATATGTAATCAGTCCTAATGAAATGAACCAAATAAACAGATATTTTCCAGTTCCCTATGTTAAATGCTACTTTCGCTTTGGTGGCTGAATCTACCATTCTGTGTATGGTGCCAAAGTGCTTTTCCAGCTCTGTTAAAACAATATAATTGACCACCTTGGTTGCTCATGGAATGAAAAATATTTGTCTCTTTCCTCTGTCGCATTTCACAGGGAATTAGTGCCAAACTAAATTATTGAAACAGAAATCCAGTGCTGTATTCAGTATGAAAAGCTAAAGGTTGCAAACAGAAGGAAATAATTGTTGGACAGGACAATAAAATGCAGATTAGGATGCCTTCACTTTCAAAGCGTATCCAACACCTGTCAATGATTCTATGATTTGTCATGGCCCAGTATGTTCAACTGGTAAAATATGTCCAATGTTTCCAGTTGCATGCACAATATGATTTCTCTGCTGATGAATAGCCCCAAATTTAAGGAAGCATATCTAGGATATGACTTGAGAAATATAATTGAGATGACTTTTCTCATTTAGCAACCCAGTGATAAATGAATCATCCAACATGGGGCCCAGTTCAGCCCTAAAATAAGAACATAGCAATATATTCGTCTCTGAAAATAACTCAGCTACCCATAGGAACCTAAACATTCAAAGACACTCTGATGTTACCAATGGATCATTGTAGCCCTCAGACAGTGTCTAAGCTTTAGGTATTTCTGGAAAATCATTTTGAGATCGCTTGTATTCTGGTTAAAGATTATGAATATTTCAGAAGTAGTATTTCTTGTTGATAAGTTATGATATGATAGCGAACCATATCCTTCACAGTTTTGATTTGTCTCTCATTTTAATATTAGAATCACCTGCCTTTAATTGGATGGAAATTGTGTCAGGATTTCTGGGGCATGATGCAAAATAGTGCAGAGCTATTTCACATTCTATTTTTGTGTTAAAATGTCACTTCATGCACACACACTTTTTCTTGTTCTCTTGCCATGATTACCATAAATGCCTCATGCTCTCACAGCTTGGAGAGATCAGTTTTGTACTTTCTTCTCCTTTTCTGCAAGGATGAAATATTTGAGAACTTACATCTCCAGGAGTCCCAAATTGAGAATGAAAAAAAAAAAACCAAAACAAACCAACTCATCAAAAAGAGATGATTGGAGATAGCCTTTTTCTGTGGCCCATATGCAAATAAGAATGTTTGTCTAGAGTTTGTAGTACACAAATGGTGCAAAAAAAAAATCACATAAAGCCAAAAAGTGTTACAACAATTTTAAAACTCCAGATGATATCTGACAAATATTAGGGCCCAGTCCACCTTCAATTAGATCTCAAGGTATCGTAGGACTTGTGAAACAGTAGACTTGATTTCCCTGCCTAATACACAACATTGCTGGTTACCTGAAGTAGTATTTTAAGTATTTTTCTTTAGCCAACATTTTTGCTTTTTTGAAATCTCATTCTCAGAGTGACAATGTCCTTGGAGAAGTCTTGGAACAGCAGCAACAATGTTGAGTCCAGAACAAGAAGTACTTTAACCAGCAGGATCGGGTTAAACTCAGTGATTCTTTATTCAGCTCATACTTCAGACTAGGGACTATGTACAGGGGTGGCATCTATATATACAGTAATTTGACTGTTACAATACAAGATACATTTAGGCGGGCTTCCGGAGGACAAACAAAGTTCAACATTTCCCGCTTTGACATATATTTGAATTTTGCGCCTTTAGAAAGGGCACGCTTCTTGTCCTTTAAATTCAGTGTGGTTTGACTTTTGAAATAGAATTAGGCTTTGGACACAACAAACAATGAACATTATTTGTTGTCTTCTCTGAAGTGTAAATGGGCCTACAACTATTGGGTTTCTCATTAGATCCTTTGACTTCAACCTGAAGTATTCAAACTATCATAGTAGTTGGTCAGTTTTATTTTATATGTCCCACTTTATAGCACTCTGTAAGCCTTCTCTTAGGCAGCTTAATCTTGAGGGTGCACACTTTTCATTCTCTGCGGACTAAATCACAAAAGCACCATCTTCAAGATGGTAACTCTCTGCCAATGTCTCACTGTGCAATAGTTACTTGCCATGATGATGAACCTTGGCACTCCAGGTGTTCTTGGACTTCAATTCCCAGAAGCCCAAGGCCCCTGTGAATTTACACGAATGGGGTTACTGCAATTCATCCAGCCTGCGCTGCCCTCGTTGCTCCCGGAAGCTGAAGTAAAATGCGCCCATACGGGTGCATTTTACTTCAGTTTATGGGAGCAATGAGGGCAGCGCAGGCTGGATGAATCACAGTAAACCCATTCATGTGGATTCACATGGGCCTTGGGCTTCTGGGAATTGAAGTCCAAGAACACCTGGAGTGCCAAGGTTCACCATCATGAGTTACTTGGGTAAATTGGATGACATTTGTATTAATTTTTTATCAAAGAGCTGATTTCTTGCCTAGGCAGAATAACCTTACCATCCACTTAACCATAAAAGCTGAAAGATATTTGGTCAATCACAATATGTTAATTGACTATCAAGCAGAAGAATAGGGAGTATTTCTAGAACAATCTCTGGACATGGTTGGAAATCAACTCCAGAGAAAGCAATAAGCAGATGCTGAATAGGAATATGCAGAAAGAGAAAACATAAAACCCTGTCTAATGGGGAATTTCTTGAACCACAAACATTTCAAAATGCATCCCATCCAGGTGGCCTTTGCATTATCCTGTCCTGGAGTCATTCAGCAGTGAAGACACATACAGTAGCAGCCAGTTCATTATCCCTGGATGGCAGCATCTCCACATCTTGGATGAATGCCGTATGAATGACTCATCTGCTGGCAAAATCAAAACCACACGGCCGTGCTTTGCTAATTCCATTTCAGTTTTCATTTTCGCTGCAAGACCCTGAGAATTAAGACAAGCCTTTTGCTAGTTCAGGATAATCGCATGCTGTTCTCACCCAACCAATGAATGTGCTGCCTTTGAGTACCCAAGGGCATGTTCGTGTGGAAGTTGAAAGTAATAGAATGAAAGGTTGGTGTGTTTTGCAGGTGCTTGCTTCTGAAAGCTGCACACGTGTTATCATAAAACACCTGTTGGAATACAAATCATTCACATAAAGTAGCAATCATTCTCTATAAATTCCTATCAGGACTTATAATTACCACCACTGTTTAATTATTGTAAAGCTTCAGAATTGTGGCTTAACACCTTAGACACAATAGTATGAGTTAGCAACACAGCAAGTGGCAAGGAAAACACATAATTTAGAAATGCATCATTGAGGGCCCTATTTCGTGCAGAAGATAAAAAGCTTGCTCTGCTCAACTGGAGCAGAAAAAAGGTTTTCATGCTTTTCTCTATTGAACTCTGTATTTTTGCAATAGCTGCTGTGAGGCATACAGAAGTGTTTGATAGCTGGGTGGGAGCTGACAAGCTAAGTGGAAGGAAACATCCAATGAATTAGTAGTTTTGTGTGCAAGCATTTTAGGACTATCAGACTTTGTATAGTTGTAAATATATGCCACCCACCATTGTCTACCTGTAATTCTCAAACCTGTGGGTTAGGTGAATAATAATATTCAATAATTTGATAGGGAATTTTTGTCCTCCCTTTCACGATTTCAAGACTAATGAATTCCATTTTGGAATATAATGTTAGTTCCCTTTCAGAAGGAATAGTGTGCTTCTAAATTTGATGTAAAATGAAAAAAGAAACCCCAGAAAAAAATGATGACATTTTTATCATAAAACTTAAACCAGCTATCAAGCCTGATGAATTTCCTCGGTAAATAAAAAAAAGTTATTTTTCTCTTGTCAAATATGGTCCTGCTAATTTCCTTTGGGTAGTAGTCCATAAAGAGAGAGCCTCCATGGAAAAGGTAATCTCTTTTGGTGTAGTGTATATAATGAAATTATTAATTTGTGAAATCAGAGTTTAACACTTGCTTATGTCTTGTTAACCACTGTTACAAAGTATTCAGCTTTTTCACATAATGGTAAGACACTGTGGAAGGTAACAAATCACAGGTCAACCTATGTTTACGTGCTTACCAAATAATATGAATACATTGCTAAAATAAGAGCCTTGCAGAATAAATGAATGATTGGCAAGAATATACTATAGGCCACACCCTATATCCATGGGTTCAGTATCTGTGGTTGCAGTTATCTGTGAGTCTAAAATTATTTAATTAAAAAATCCTGAAATATATAATATATATGTAATTCTATGGAACATTCCCAGAGCTGTTAATTAAAGCCACTGACTACAATGTAAACTACAGGGTTCATTATTATCCACAGTTTCAGGTATCTGTGGTAAGTAGATACAAGGAGTGACCTGTATTTTAAAAATGAAATCTTGATTAGTAGCAGTATGTGCCCTTTTAACAGAAATGTTTTTACTCTAGCATTCTATATCCTTGCAAGTCTGGCTCCAACACGTTCATGATGTAGATGTCTATTTACCCCATATAGAAATGAGAAAGTGAAATAGACTGGTTAGCTGCATAGAGCATGGCTTGTTGGTGGAGCATAGCCAGATAAGTAAGGATTGGGCATAGTTTCAAGGCATAACCCTTCTCCACTGAGTTCTACACTTGGACAGATATAGGAAATATTTTTTGTTTTGGACTGAAGCTTTCAGAGTCCTACAAGCAGCCACCTCTAACTGCAAGGCATTTTTAGCTGTGAAGGAAATATCTAAAGTTTTTTTTAAAAGGAAAGCTGATGTTTAAGCAAGACATGATATTTAAATATGAGTCAACAGTGTGATGTGGCAGCAAAAAAGTGAGCACTTTAATAAGCACAATGCTTGATCAAGAGAAATATGAGTCACACTCTATTTTTAGTCAAATTTCACCTGGAATGGTAGGCCCTGATTTGTACCCCATGGTTTAAATAAGAGGTTGACAAACTGGAACCTGTAAGCTTGTACAAACAACACAGGAGGGCAACAAACACTACAAAATTTTATTACTACAGCTTCAGTAGTTGCCACTCTGGTTATTGTTTTTAAATCCCTGTATAACTTTGGTCCCAGCTGTTTAAAGTCCCAGCTGTTTAAAGTCCCAGCTGAGTATGAGCATACTCAGCCTTTAAGTTCTGAGGAGGCCCTTCTCTCAGTTCCACCACTTTCCCAAGCTTGTTGTTGAGGACACATGAATGAGCCATCTCAATAGAATGCCATGCCCTGAGAAACAAGGTTGGTCCCTTTCTTCTCGTCTTTGCACTGTCAAGCAAATATCTTCCTTTTCAGGTAGGTTTTTAAGCAACAGGTGGAGGTCTAAATAAGGGGTTCCCAACCTTTTTATGCCACGGGCCTGACCATGGCCCCCGGGCAGCTGAGCGGGCCTGACCATGCCCTCTATAATTGGAAGCGGGCATGTTTATGACAGCCATAAATGCACCCACTTTTGCATTTATGACAGGCACAGGCACATTCACAAATGTGTGGGTGTATTTTATGGCTGATGTAAATGCGTCTGATTCCACTTCTGGGAGTAGCAAGGGTGGCTGCAGGCCACATGAAACAGTGCTGCAGGCCAGGTCTGGTCTGTGGGCCAGAGGTTGGGAACCCCTGGTCTAAATAGTGTTCAATTTATGAACTATAGATGTTTTAAATTGTTTTGAAAATGTTTTAAAATATGTTAAATCTAGATTAATGTTTAATTTACCAGAGATGCTGAAGTTTTAATCTCTTACTTTGTCAGGAAGAGGGATGCAGTGAGCTGTGGAGTCCCTTACAGCTCTACAATTCTATGATTCCCCTATCACAGCCTACACTGCACATGCCCCAACAGAGGGCAACACCTCAACCCAGATATCAGGGGTTGAGGCAACACACTCATGAGGCAAACCGGCTATTCCGCTGCCGAGCGCGCCAGCGGGAGGGCACGGGGAGCATGACTTCTGAGGTCCCACACACTCAGAAGGCTCCAGCTGCTTCTGCTGAGCACGTAAGCAGCAACACCAGGTGGGCGATTCTCTAGCGCCGACACAGCTGTGGGGAGCGCCGGCCCAAGCAGACGCTCCATTATACTTTGGCAGAGATGACACTGACTGAGACCTGGCCGGGCGGGCGCTTCCGCATGCTCCACCAGCCATTGGGGCACCCACCCACCCTGCCTCTGCCAAAGTTGCCAGCATGGACCAAGACGCCCCAGGAGGGACAACACGACTGCCAGGTAGTCCTGGCATCAGTGGGGTGACTGATTGCTCATGGGGGGGAGGGTGGCTTGGGGTGCCTGCCTGCTGGGGGTGCTGCCTGGGCAGGGAGAGGAGCAGACTTCTGCTGCTTGCCTGCAGGAGGAGGGAAAAGAGCTGTGGGAGCCTGCCCACCCACAGAAGGGGGGCTGAGATAACTGTCTGTCCATGGGGGAGGGGCTAAGGCATGGGGTGCCTGCCTGCCCACAGAGGAGGGTGGGCTGGTGGTGCCTGCCTGGCCACAGGGGCCCCCAAAAGGTGAGTGGGGTGCCTGCCTACCTGTGCAGCCCCCCCGGGTGACTGCATGCCCATGGGGGGTGGGTTGAGGGCTTGCAATGCCTGCCCACCCACTATGAGCCCCCCAGGGTTGACTGCCTGTCCATGGGGGGAAGGCTTACGGAGCCTGCCTGACTGCCGGGGGGGCACAAACAGCTGGGGGTGCATGCCTGCCTGTGGAGGGCCCCCCTGGTGACTGCCTACCCATAGGGTGGGAAAGCTTTGGCTGCCTGCCTGCCTGCCTGTGGGGGGGCATGAGGACTTGGGGTGCCTGCCTACCCATGTGGGGAGCTAGAACCGATAGCTCGGGGTGCCTACCAGCCCGGGTGGTGGTTGTTTACTGCCTGCCTTCAGGGGGCTGCCACACTTCTGTTTCGCCAACAGGTAGGTCTGGTGCCCCCAGTGGATGGGCAGGTATGACCTTTCACCCACAAGGGTCCCACACCCGGGCAACGCCAGGTACCCCTGCTAGTGATATAAGAGAGCAGATTCCAGTGATTTTGCTAAATAGTGTTATAGTTCTGAATAGCAAACTGAGACATCCCTTTTACATTTCTTTTTCAAAAACTAATTAAGACTTTAAACTGCACTCCATTGATGTTCATTAGTCTTTATTTTTCAAAGTATGGCCAGTATTGTATTCAGAGTACAAAGGCAACTTTGTAAGTATTCCACACTACAGCTGCCTATTCAAAAGCCTTTTAGGTGAAAAAGTAATAACATACAGATGGGAATAACATACAGAAGGAATGACATACTGATTAATACTCATGATGGGAAAAGAACCATTCTCAATTAATCTCTTGAGGGATGAAAGTACCTATTATCCTTGCATATAATCTTTCTTGGAGAAATCACTACCTTGCCAGAAAACAAATCTTTTAGATCATTGTTACTATCTTCTGTGAAGTGGCAATGGAAAAAGAAAGCCAGATGTGACTGTGTCCATCCTACACAGCAACAAGATGAGTTGTTGTCTTCAAGGGGGCCTGGCTACAGACAGGTTCCATTTTTAAACCCCATTTTAAGGCTTATTTCCTATGGCTAAATATTTGCTTTTTGAACTATATGCCTTTCAGAGAGACAAAGTTTTTTTCAGCTGTTGACAGTTGTTGATTCTGTGAGAATTTTTATCTCATCAGAATCAGATTTAAGTGCTTCTGACTCCACTCTCCTTTAAATATTTTGTAAATAGTGGTGTATCAGGTAACTTCCTTGATGGACATTGGGAATGTTGTAGATGTAATATATCTTTACTTTAGCAAATCCTTTGTCAAAGTGCCCCATCATATTCTAATTAGCAAACTAACAAGGTGTGGGGTGCAAAATACAAATATTAGGTGGATACACAATTGGTTACAGAACTATACTCAGAGAGTGCTTATGAATTGCTCCTTCATAAATGGGGGGCAAGTGGGGTACCACAAGGCTCAGTCCTGGGCCCAGTGCTCTTCAATATTTTCATTAATGATTCAGCGAGGGAGCGCACGGGATACTTACAAAATTTGCAGATCACACAAAAGTGCCTAGTAACTTGGAAAACAGAAACAAAATTTTAAAAAAGATATTAATAAGCTTGAACAACGGGTGTCCCATGGTCCACTCACAAGATGGGAACGAGAAGCCACATCTGTGTATTCTCTACCTAGAATATCCTGGAAAGCCAGCAAATTGGGGGAATTTGCCACAACATTTATTGAAAAAGGCAAATTTCTGATCCAATCAGATGATTGTGCAATATGATATATCATAGTTCAAAGAATCCAAACAATACATATGCAACTGCATCATTTGATGCCACTAAAGCTTCTGACAGCCTGGAATCACATTTCATTTGGAAAATATGTGAAGTCATGGAAATCTGGATACCACCCAAATGGGCGGTATAGAAATGTAATAAATAAATAAATAAATAAATAAATAAATAAATAAATAAATAAATAAAAATAAAATGAAATCAGGAGTCTTTTCTTAAGAATATTGCATATATTGCATGATAAACAGCAGACCATGGTGAGACTAACATAGAATCAGATCCTAGAAATATAACTGGGGGGACTTCTTTTCTTTTTGTATCTGCAGTTGAATCGATATGACCCCAACAGATACAGATATTGAGGGACTCATCATTGAAGGGCAAAAATGTCTGCCATTTTCTAAACCAGACATATTCTTAAAATTCTTGAAGATTTCTCTTAGTATAATGCTCAGAAATGAACAAGAAGAGATCTATGTTTTGGTAATGCAAGACTAGGTAACAGCTTTGTTACATCATTAACAAAAATCAAACAATCAGCAAGCTATGGTGAATACAAATTTACTTCTTCAGGCTTTTGATCCAACATTCCAGGATAAAAAGCTCATTGCTTCTTGTAACTCCAAGAAAATGTTCCAGTCGAAATTGAAAATTCAAATACAGTCTACCCTCCTTTTTTTACTATTATACTGTGACATCAGCCTCTTGTGTTGGAGGAAAAAACCTAACCCAGTCATATAATATGCTGAAGGAGTTTGCTAAATAGAAAAAATTGGGGTTTTCTTTTTTCAGAATTATGCCTGATAGGGTATATAATTTTATTCATTGTACCAGCAGAGACTTAGAACGATTTTAATAATTACATGATTTATAGTCCTCAGTGACCCCAGTCAGTCTAAAATCTAACTTTAACAAAGAGTGGTGTGATTAATAGTTAATGTGGTATGATTAATAGTTAATGGAACAGTGTTAGCAATAGTAGTTAACTTTAGAATTTGAAGTTCAGTGTACTGATTACTTCGCAACAATAGTAATGGACTTTTACTAGGTCTATGCAAACACTGAAGCTTATTCTTGCAAAGGCAAGATAGCATGATAGACATTACAAAGGTAAAGTTTAATGGAAATGTGATTGAAAATACAACTTGTGAGTTCTTATTTCTTTGACATGGCTAAAACTACAAATACCTCAAGAGGAGGAACAGTCATTTGTCCTTTGGTTCTAGAAGGAAATATTAAGATGTAGAGTTAAACCTGGAATTAGTGAATCAAAACCAAAAGAAGAAATTGCTGATGCAGTTGAGATGCCATATTCTGAAAGGCAAAATGTTGAAACCTTACATATAGTATGCTATATTGGAATTGCCAATCACACCACAGAGAATAACATTGTTGCTCCCACTGTTTTCTAGTCAAGAAGACTAGAATCGTTGGTACTTTTTCCTGAAGAGGAGTATTATCCACAAATAGTTATACACTGAATCTGAGCCACCAATGTAAGAGTAGGCTATGCAGATAGAAGCTATAACTAATGACATCAATCCTCCTAATAGTTCCAAGGAACTTTTATTTAAGCTTCTTAACAGGCAGTTAGCTGCCCTTCTCTGTGAAAAGATCGAGGGATGAGGCGTATTAAACGTGGATTAAGAAAATTAACTGAAATTCTATCACTATGCAAAATTGAACTAGGAAGCAAACAGGATGCTTTTTCCACACCTTTGCTGCATCTTCTATCTGAAGAGATAAAAGGCTAGCACTCTTAGAGCTTCAAAGGACCATAATCATTTTAAAGATTGTTCCTTCATTTCAAAATGGTTACTGGAAAGGGCGTATTCCAATGTGAGGTGCTAAACTGGCTGGTAGAAGCAAAAAAGCAAAAGGACAAAGGAAGATCAGAGGATTATAACCAATCAAGGGTGTTTTTGTCTTTATAAAGGCAATTAGTAGAAACAAGGTAGTTCAACTCCTGAGGCTCCAGTTTGCTCATGAGTAAGTTGGGTACATGTGTAAACAATCTACTAGGGAAATGTATAGCTACAGGGTAGATTAGAATTTATTATTCTCTATGTGTGATTCTTTTGCCTGTTTGAAACTTTGTCCATTTAATGCTTTTTACTTTGAGAACTTATTTTGTAAAATATTGGAATTTTTTAATTTTTACAGTTGTCTTTTCTTTTATTATACCACATGTTTTTCTCTCTTAATAAATTTAATCAGTCCTAAATCCAGTCTTCCAATCAACCAACTACCAGAAATAGTTAAATATTTTTTCTTTCAAAGTTTTACAGAAGTTCTTTGATCTTTAAGAGTTGAGAGAGTAGTAGCCACAGAGTGTTTTTAAAAAGCAAAAACAAAACACCAGTCACTGGTCTACTCCTTTTAGCCTCTTGCTCCATTCGAGCTTCCGCACACTAGCACAAGAAAAGACTGAAGTTCTTACAAAATCCAGAAGGGAGTGGGGATAGGGAGTGAGACATGGGACCGTGACATTCTGTCTATTACATTTCTCTTAGACCTATGTAGGACCTATGTAGGAAAAAGATGTCCATGCTCGAAAACCAGTCATGTCTGACTCTAGGGTGAGGTGTTCATCTCCATTTGCAGCCAAAGAGCCAGCTCTGTCTGCATCTGTAGATGTTCCTATAGTCAGGTGGCAGGCATGACTAGATACCAGCCTGCACTGTTACCTTTCCTGCTTTGTCTACTTGCAATGTCTTGTGTTCAAACTGCTAGGTTGGCAGGAGCTGGGACAGATGATGGATGCTCACTCCATCATGCAGTATTCAGGTCTCAAACTGTTAACCTACCGACCTTCTGGTAGTCAAGCTCAGCATCTTTACCACTAAGCCACTGTGGCTCCTCATGATGTGTCATTGTTCTGAACTAATTACAAGCAAAAAATGAGGGGAGGAAGGGATCATGCAGCCCATGTGTAGACTTTGACTTGCATAGGGCCTAGCAGAGGTCTCAGCATTGGCTTTCTTTCACATATACAACATCCTTGGTTTCTTGGAATGAGAACACTCATAGGTTGCTGGTAAGGACAAGTTCTAAATTAGAAAGTTTTCCTGAAGCAAAATTTTATTTCAGTCTATATTTTGCGCTCAATAATTATAGAGATATAAACATTTACTTTTTAAAAAATACTACTGAAAATTTTATAAAAGTCAAAAAAAAAGAGAAAAAGAAATATATGTTAGTACAGTATAAGGTTACTTTGGTAATTATACATTACATTTTTGTTACCACCTGTAAACATTTACAATTGTGCAAATTAAAAAGTAAGCAGTTTATAATGAAAAAGTGGTACTTAGAAACAGAACATTGGCAGATGGGTAGAAAAGTAGAAGGCATCCGGGTAGTTAGGGGCGTGGCCAGCTCCCTTATAAAAGGGGTGGCCACGAGGCAGCCGAGCTGCCATTTTGCGAAGCGACGGAGCGGAGAAGTTTTTCTCTCCTACCTCCGTCGCTTGTCCACCTGAGCCTCTTGGCTGCTGATTCTCTCCTTTTAGGTTTCCCATTGACCGGCTGCAATGCCCTCGAAGAAGAAGGCGACTGCGAACGCAGCTCGTTCCGTGCGGAGGCGCACTCCGGGTCGGAGGACAGCGGCTGCACCTCCCCAGCGGCCTCCTCTGCGCGAACCCACCGGGACCGGTGGGATGGGGTTGATTCCCCCTTGGCCAGAGGCAGGGGGTCCGCGTGCGGGCACAGTAGGGGCCGCGGCTCCCGGCCCGCAAGCGGCGGCCGCCGCTGCTGGCGTCACCCATTCTGCTGGGCCTTCTTCCGTTGGGGCGCAGCTTAATGCGGGGGCTTCCGGCCATGGGGGGTGGGGTGGCCCCCTTCCATGGCAGGGTTCTTCCCCGGCCCTACCGGGCCTGGGCTTTGGATCATGGCCCTATTCGGGCCACGGGGTACAGGGACTGGTGCCGACGCCTGTAGTTAGTGGGCCGGCTGGCCCTTTACCCCCCCTTGGTTTAGGTGGCTATGTCAGCGTGGAGGCCCTCCTGGCCCGCGTTGCGGCCCTTGAGGCTTCCCTGGCCCGGGTTAGTCACCCTGGGGCCCCTTTTGTGGGGCCGATCGGTACATCGTCTGCTGGGCAGCGGCAGGCGGTGGGACGGGTTGAGCTGCCTGAGGCGCGTGGCCCGGCTTCGGCCACTGCCCCGCAGCTCCCCAATCAACAGGCCGGTGCTGATCTAGCCCCGTCGACGAGCTCTAGGGCGGTCGAGAGCTCCGACGCTCCCAGTGGGTCGGAACCCCCGGTGGGGGCGGCCCATGGGGGCGCAGCGTGTGAGTATGCGGTCCAAAATAGCGCACAAACACACATGGCCATGTTGGGGGAGGGCTTTTCAATGGCCTTGGCCTCGCACAGGCGGGGCGGTGGTCCAGTCACCGACACCCCACCCGGTGACTTCACCTATCACCCTGGGCCCCGGGGTAGGGGGTCCTTCTTACCCGGTCGGGAATTTTCTAGGGGTGACCGGGTTAGTCCAGGCTCCTTCGCAGATGCCCGCAGTTTCCACCGTGCCTGTGTCGGCTTTGCCGACGGCGGGATATACTCTGCCACTGGGTGACCATTTGGCACAGGCCACCAGAGAGAAGATCTGGCGGGGGGAGTATGTGGACATCTTCTCCCTCCTTAACAGAGAGCCCACCAAGGAGGAGAGGGAGGGGCAAGATGAGAAGGATAAGGAGCAAGCGCGTCGTCGCAAGCCACCACGTACGTGGGCCAATTGGTTGCCGGCCTACCTCATCTACATGGCGGTATACCTCAGGGCCCGGCCTGATTTGGCGATTCCGATGGTCCAGTATTTGGACAACATTTACTGGGCGATGGTTGACTTCCCGGGCCCGTCGTGGTTGGCTTACGACGAGGAATTCCGTATGCGGATTCCCCTGCACCCGGAGATGAGGTGGGACGAGCCCTGCCAGCGGCTGTGGCTGCTGTACATGACTCCCACGCGCCCTGCGCCCAGGGAAAGATACCATTGTGGACATGCGGTCCAGCGAGTGGCCCCAGCACAGGCTCCCCGCCAGGTGGCGGGGCAGGGGGTTCCAGCCCGCCTGCTGTGCTGGACTTTCTCGTCCAATGGTTCCTGCAACAGGAAGAACTGCAAGTACAGACATGAGTGTCCCTCCTCGCTGGCCCCCATGCGGCCTCTGCCTGTCCCAGGCCTGGGGGGATGCGGGGCAGAGGAAGGGACGGACAGGGGGCTGGCAAAACTGCCGCGGAGGGAGCTGGTTCACCAAAAGGCCCCCTCCCCAATTAATGTGGACATGTTGGAGCGTTGGCTCGCATTGTACCCGAGGGAGGAGGATGCGGTTTACCTTCTTCAAGGTTTTAGATGGGGGTTCCGTATCCCTTTTGTGGGCGACAGGTCCCCCCAGGATGCCCCTAACCTTTTGTCCCTTAGGGGGCGGGAGGAGGTAGCTGCTGCCAGCATTACTAAGGAGGTCGATATGGGCAGGGTTGCCGGCCCGTTCCCTACACCCCCGTTCCCCAATCTTAAGGTGTCACCTTTGGGTTTGGTACCCAAAAAATCACCGGGCGAGTTTCGCCTGATTCATCATTTGTCTTATCCAGCCGGCCGATCGGTCAATAATGCTATCCCTGATGACCTTTGCTCAGTCAGGTATACATCTTTTGACCACGCGCTGCGCATGGTGCGCTCATGTGGCCCGGGTGCGCTGTTGGCCAAGTGCGACATTAAGTCGGCGTTTCGCCTCTTGCCAGTGCACCCGGGTGATTTTGAGTTGCTGGGTTTCAAGTTCCGGGGTGAATATTACTTTGATAAGGCCATGCCTTTTGGCTGTTCTATATCATGCTCGGCTTTCGAGCGTTTTAGCACGTTCCTACAGTGGGCTTTCGTCCGCAGGTCAGGGTCCCGGTCTGTAGCCCATTACCTGGATGATTTTTTATTCGGGGGTGAACGGGGCTGGGACACGTGCACACGTCTCCTCAACACATTTCAGACGCTAATGGAGGAACCCGGTGTCCCTTTAGCGCCCGAAAAGACCGAGGGCCCATCTACTCAGCTAGTATTTCTGGGGGTGGAGATTGGCACGGTAGTGCAGGCTTCTAGGTTACCGGGGGATAAGGTGTCAAGGATTGTGGCCCTTATCTCGGACTTGCTTGCTAAACGCAAGGCATCCCTGCGGGAACTGCAGGTGCTACACGGTCACCTCAATTTCGCTTGCAGGGTGGTCGCACCGGGCAGGGCGTTTGCTCGGCGCTTGTGCGACGCCATGGCAGGCTTATCTAGGCCCCACCATAGGGTTAGACTCACCCGGGGTATCAGGGCAGATATGTTTATCTGGCTCCAGTTCCTGAGGGAGTTCAATGGAGTGTCATTTTGGAGGTCTGACCTCCTGGCTTCCCCTCGCTTTCAGATACAGTCTGATGCTTCAGGGTCCCTGGGTTATGGGATGTACTTCAATGGGAAGTGGGCCTATGGTGGGTGGCCACCAGCCTGGGCAGGCATGGGTCGCCTGCGTGATCTCACGTATCTGGAATTTTTCCCTATCCTGGGGGCTTTGATGCTATGGGGCGAGGAGTGGGCCAACTCGGTTGTCCATTTCTGGTGCGGCAATGCGGCCGTCGTCCACATTGTCAACTCACAGACTTCCAAATCGCCCAGGGTCATGGACCTAGTGCGCCAGTTTGTGTTGCGCTGCCTGCGCCTCAACGTACTTTTCAGGGCCAGGCATGTCCCAGGGATCAATAATGATATCGCTGACGCTTTGTCCCGCCTGCAGATCTCCCGGTTCCGTACCTTGGCCCCGGATGCGGAGGAATTTCCCTCGCCACTCCCGGAAGAGATATGGACCATTGGCAAGGAGAGGTGAACCGGGCGATTGGCTTGTCACTGGCGCCACGCACGCGTAAGGCGTATCACCATGCATTCAATTCTTTCAGAGCCTTCTGTATTCAATTCCGGCTGCCAGAAACCTGGCCGATCCCAGTGACCCATGTACTTCGGTTCATGGTTTACCTGCATGCCCAGGGTCTTGCACCTCGCACCATAGCATCTAGGCTGTCAGCATTGGCTTTTATGGCCAAGGTGGGGGGTCATGTGGACAGTACCGCTGACTTCCGTGTGAGACATGTTTTGGAGGGGTGGGGGCGGGAGCGTGGGCGTTGCCCGGACGACTGCCACCCGATTTCCCCAGGGGTTCTTACCCAATTGGCCCGGGGCTGGCCTGGCCTCTGTTTTGATAGATATGAGGCAGCCCTATTTCATGCAGCCACAACGGTGGCATTTTTTGGAGCGCTCCGCATCAGCGAGCTTGTGATGCTGTCTAAGGCGGATGCAAGTCATAGGGCACTGGAACTTGAGGATGTCTATGTTGCCAAAGACTGGGCTCAGTTGAGGATACGCTCCTCTAAGACGGATCAGCATGGCGTGGGCAGTGGTGTGAGACTGCTACGGTGTTCTTTGGCAGACATCTGTCCGGTTGGTGCCCTACAGGAGTTTATTGCACTGCGTGGCACGCACCATGGCCCGTTTTTCTGTCACCAAGATGGGTCTCCCCTTACTAAGTTTCAGTTTTGGAAGGTGACAGGCAAAGCGCTCGCCAGTGTAGGCCTCCCGGGGGCCCGTTACGGCACCCATTTGTTCAGACTAGGGGCGGCCTCCACTGCTGCTGCTTTTGGGTACTCCGGGGCTGAAATATGCAGCATGGGGAGGTGGGGTTCGCGGTGTTTTCAATTTTATGTACGCCCTCTCCCACAGTGAGTACCTGCCTGGTCACCACGTCTTTTCTCTCCCTCGTTTTTTCCCTTGACAGACCCTGGGTGTCGTATTACACCGGTGACAGTATGGCTAGTGGGCCATAGCTACGTGCACAGGGCAGCGCGTTACGCTGCGGCGACAGAGTGGGGACCCCAACTGGGACTGGGTGCATATGCAAGTCTCACATGGTATGGTAAGCCTGGGATGTTATGGCGGGAGCTGTTGCCATTCCTTTTTTCAGGTCGGCATGCTGACCCGCCTGACATTCTCAGCATACACCTTGGGGGCAATGATTTGGGCCAGGCCACCGGCTTATCGCTAAAGCATGTGATTTGCGGTGACCTTGCCTACTTGCATTACGTGTGGCCCGCACCACCATTGTTTGGTCGGATGTGGTGCCGCGGCACACGTATAGGGGAGGGTTCGACCTCCCGGCCCTTGACCGGGCTAGACGCATGGTGAACAGGGCTGTGGCCCGGTTCATTGTCAGTAGGGGTTGGGGGAGGGTCAGCCCTCACCCCGCCATTAGTCTTCGAAATTATGACCTTTATGCAGGGGATGGGGTCCATCTGTCGCGAGGAGGTATGGACCTCCTGTTGGGTGATTGGCGAGCAGGCCTGTTGACGGAGCTGACGGTCTGGGGGGGGGGCGTCGAGCCTTCTTTGAAGCCCCTCCGTGTGGCGGGTAGCACTGGTAAGGTAAACATTATGACCAACAGGTATCCAGCAAGTTCGCAATTGACTGGACAACACTAGACAGGCATAAGTTGGTTAAACGTTGTCCGGTCAACGACGAACTAGGCGACGGGGTGATGGCTACAGCTAGACAGCATGCATCACCCCGTGATTTTACGGATACGCGTCAGAGGGTGGGGTCATTAGTTAGATATTGACTACGGTCAACAATTTGTTTGTTGTCAACAAACAAATTGATACAAATAGATACATTGTAGCAATTGCCGTTGGCAATTTTGGGTGGTACCTTACCAGTGTTACTTCGGCCTGCTTGCCTTAAGAATTATGATTGGTCAATTACCAATAGAAATTTATAATTCGGACTAGGGCATGAATCAATAAATGTGGCCCAATGCCGTTATCCACTTTTACCAGTGTCTGAGTCCTTTATTGGGGGGTGCGCCTGCAAATGCACTGTGCATGTGTGTTTGAGAGTCAGGATGTTGGCAGTGAGACATTAGTTTTATATTCACTAGTCTTTTTATAAGCTGATGGAATAGATCCAGTGGTTTCCAATTACACTGTAAAGATAGACTAAAGACTAGCTGTAGGCACCAGAATTGTCGTTCTTATAAAGCAATGACTTTTTGAAACAAAAAAACCAGCAATACTTAGTGACCTCAGGTTGTTTTTGCAGTTGCTGATGACTTGTATTAATAATCACGACAATCTTATTTCCTTCTACAAACCCAGTTTTATTTTACTTTACAGTAGACCCTCGCATAACAATGTTACTTGGTTCCCCAAGTCATGTTGCTAAGCAATTTTTGCTGTTATGCGGGTTTCTATGGCATTTCCCGCATAACGATGTTTTTAGCGTCATTGTCCAGATAATTACCATTATTTTAGCGTTGTTGTCTGGACAATGACACTAAAAATGTTGTTATGCGGGGGAACACGTGGTGCATAATGACACGTTGTTAAGCGAAAATGATACTATCCGAACACGTTGTTGTGTGAGGGTTGACAGTATTTGTATAGAGGGGAATATAAGGAAAATTATTCTGGAAGACAGATACTTATTCTACAGACTATCTCCATCCCATTTCCATGAACATATTGTTCACTTGCCCTGCCCACCCCCACCCCCTTGGTGCCTAATAGCTCCGAGGAGGAGGAGCAGCTTGGCCCCAAAATCAGCCCGGATCCCAGGTGAGATGCGCCTGGTGATCAGCTGTCAGACAAGACAGCAATTATACCAATGAGCAGAGAGCTGCATCAGCTGCAATTTGACAGCTCAAGTAATACCGGACTCCAAACCTTCCATCTCTGAATGGCATAGGCAACAACTGCAGGAGATGTTGCAGGAGTGTTGGAGGGCTGTGCATGAGAAACATCAAAGGAAGTCTCCAGCTGTATCGGATTATCAGTTGCTCTCGGCTGGCCATTTAAGGTGTCCTCAAGGGCTGAGCCCACTGTTGGAACAACACAAATGTGATGACCCATATCTGTACCTCACCTGACTTCTCAACCAGACCATTGACCTAACACCCACCTGATTATGGACCTCAGAACTGGACTTGGCTTTGTTTGTTGGACTCTCTTTCTATGACCTTGGAACTGGACTTTGGCCTCACTATTTGGACTCTCTCACTCTGGCTTGTAAGTAAATGGAACTCTGACCTCAGCTTCTCTTGACTTGGCTTCCTCTGAACTCTTAACAAAAAGCATCTGCTCGGTCTCCTTGCCTTCAAACCAGTACTGTGGCACGAAGCAGCTGTCCCATATAGGCCGGCCAGCACATCACTATTATTATATGCAGAAAATGCAACTGCATGCTAAAGAAAACCAACAACTCAAGCAGTCAGAAACATCTATCAATGTATCAGTGGAGTATGTGATTTGACAAGGATGTGATAATTAGCAGGTCTTCTTCCAAATAAAAATACTATAGCCTATTAACTTGCTTCTTTCACAAGATGCAAGGTAACCTTTTGAAGGATGTATGAAACTGTCAATCACAATGTCCTTAAGCTTTCCATGTTTCCAACACTAAATTTATTCTCTACTAGCATAGGTTTCCTGGCGTTGCCGGGCTGTTATAAACTGTTTTTTGCTGGGTTTTTTTTTTGGGGGGGGGGGGTTGAGTAAAAAATAAACAGAAGATGCTACAAATGTTTTTTTTGTTTAACATATTTTTTTTAATTCTGTAAACTTTTGATTTTTCTTATTTTATTGAGTTGTTTTTACTCTTATGGC
This sequence comes from Bradypodion pumilum, assembly GCA_035047305.1. Classification (NCBI taxonomy): domain Eukaryota; kingdom Metazoa; phylum Chordata; class Lepidosauria; order Squamata; family Chamaeleonidae; genus Bradypodion; species Bradypodion pumilum. Next base: position 80,582,180 of record JAWDJD010000001.1, on the reverse strand, counting down.
CTCTAGGTGGGGCTGTTAGCAAGAAGGCTGCTTTGAATTTTTTTGACTTGTTTTTAATCTTTCGGCCTGCAGGTGGGGCTGTTAGTAATAGTGTTGGATCCTTTTTTTGTTTCACTTGTTTTTTCTCTCCTGGCCTCTAGGTGGGGCTTCTTCCAGTAAGTAGTCTTTCTTTCTTCATTTCTGTTCCAGTCTCGTGGAGGGAGGACGTGCTGGTGAGTTCTCTGGTTTTCATTATTCTGGGATTTTTTTTGTTTTGTTTTTGTGTTGGTGGGCTGAGGTGTTTTTGTTTGTCCTTTTTGTGGTTTTGTTGGGCTTTAGATGTGTGTAATTGCTTTGTTTATTTCTGGTCTTTTTATTTTTGTGATTTCATTGGTGTTTATTTGTGTAATTTGTGGTAGTTGTGTTGTTAGAATTAGGTATTTTCATGTTGTAGTTAAGTGTTTTTTCTGTGCTTTTCTGGTATTGTGGATGTTTTTGTTTGTGGTTTTTGTTGTTTACTTTTTTGTTTATTAATGCATTTTAAATTATTTATTTATTTGTGTTTTATTAGTTTTGGTGTTTGGCGTTTTTGGTAAAATATTTTTTTGTTGGTGTGTACTTTTGCATGAAGAATGGCCTGCCTGTCGGTTCCTCTTTTCCCCATTGCTGCTTCGAATTTTGGTTTTGATGCAGAAATGGGGAAAAGGAGGAGCAGGCAGTCAGCTCACTCTTCATCCGGTAAGGGTCGTTAGGTAGGTCGGGGGTGAAGGAGGCATAGAAGAGCTATCTGCCTGACGATGGTTCTCTTCTCTCTGTCTCCTTTTTCTCCTGGCTTACCTAACCGGAGATCGGCAGGCAGCGATCCGTAAGGGGTGGTGCTCTTCCTTGCAGATTGCTGGCTGCTGCTTTTGTATTACCTCCACCGCTGTTTCGTGTTAGTTCTCGAAACAGTGGTGTCGGAAGTATAAAGGCAGCAGCCAGTTATTCGCCAGGGAGTGTGCTTCCCCTGATGAACTGCTGCCTGTTGGTGGTTTTTTCCCTCCCCGGCTCAACTGACCTTGAGGCTGGCGGTGGTCTTGCTGTGTCTTTGGCGGGGTAGTGTGGAGGAAAGGAAGTCCCTCTTCCCCCCGTTGCTCTGGGAAAGAATGCCAGCGGGTGTCTTGCCATGGTTTTTTTATTTTGTTTTGCAAGGCCGTGAGGCACTGCATCTGCTTGTGGCGGACTTGCGCTCCCATTGTGGGATGCCGGTGTTTTTTCATTTTATTTTTCACACGCTGGCTTTGCAGGCGCACCCCCCAATAAAGGACTCAGACACTGATAAAAGTGGATAACGGCATTGGGCCACATTTATTGATTCATGCCCTAGTCCAAATTATAAATTTCTATTGGTAATTGACCAATCATAATTCTTAAGGCAAGCAGGCCGAAGTAACACTGGTAAGGTACCACCCAAAATTGCCAACGGCAATTGCTACAATGTATCTATTTGTATCAATTTGTTTGTTGACAACAAACAAATTGTTGACCGTAGTCAATATCTAACTAATGACCCCACCCTCTGACGCGTATCCGTAAAATCACGGGGTGATGCATGCTGTCTAGCTGTAGCCATCACCCCGTCGCCTAGTTCGTCGTTGACCGGACAACGTTTAACCAACTTATGCCTGTCTAGTGTTGTCCAGTCAATTGCGAACTTGCCGGATACCTGTGGGTCATAATGTTTACCTTACCAGTGCTACCCGCCACACGGAGGGGCTTCAAAGAAGGCTCGACGCCCCCCCCCAGACCGTCAGCTCGGTCAACAGGCCTGCTCGCCAATCACCCAACAGGAGGTCCATACCTCCTCGCGACAGATGGACCCCATCCCCTGCATAAAGGTCATAATTTCACAGACTAATGGCGGGGTGAGGGCTGACCCTCCCCCAACCCCTGCTGACAATGAACCAGGCCACAGCCCTGTTCACCATGCGTCTAGCCCGGTCAAGGGCCGGGAGGTCGAACCCTCCCCTATACTTGTGCCGCGGCACCACATCCGACCAAACAATGGTGGTGGCGGGCCTCACGTAATGCAAGTAGGCGAGGTCGCCGCAAATCGCATGCTTTAGCGATAAGCCGGTGACCTGGCCCAAATCATTGCCCCCAAGGTGTATGATGAGAATGTCAGGCGGGTCAGCATTCCGACCTGAAAAAAGGAATGGCAACAGCTCCCGCCATAACATCCCAGGCTTACCATACCATGTGAGACTTGCGTATGCACCCAGTCCCAGTCGGGGTCCCCACTCTGTCGCCGCAGCGTAACGCGCTGCCCTGTGCACGTAGCTATGGCCCACCAGCCATACTGTCACCGGTGTAATACGACACCCAGGGTCTGTCAAGGGAAAAAACGAGGGAGAGAAAAGATGTGGTGACCAGGCTGGTACTCACTGTGGGAGAGGGCGGACATAAAATTGAAAACACCGCGAACCCCACCTTCCCATGCTGCGTATTTCAGCCCCGGAGTACCCAAAAGCAGCAGCAGTGGAGGCCACCCCTAGTCTGAACAAATGGGTGCCGTAACGGGCCCCCGGGAGGCCTTCACTGGCGAGCGCTTTGCCTGTCACCTTCCAAAACTGAAACTTAGTAAGGGGAGACCCATCTTGGTGACAGAAAAACGGGCCATGGTGCGTGCCACGCAGTGCAATAAACTCATGTAGGGCACCAACCGGACAGATGTCTGCCAAAGAACACCGTAGCAGTCTCACACCATTGCCTACGCCATGCTGATCCGTCTTAGAGGAGCGTATCCTCAACTGAGCCCAGTCTTTGGCAACATAGACACCCTCGAGTTCCAGTGCCCTATGACTTGCATCCGCCTTAGACAGCATCACAAGCTCGCTGATGCGGAGCGCTCCAAAAAATGCCACCGTTGTGGCTGCGTGAAATAGGGCTGCCTCATATCTATCAAAACAGAGGCCAGGCCAGCCCCGGGCCAGTTGGGTAAGAACCCCTGGGGAAATCGGGTGGCGGTCGTCCGGGCAACGCCCATGCTCCCGCCCCCACACCTCCAAAACATGTCTCACACGGAAGTCAGCGGTACTATCCACATGACCTCCCACCTTGGCCATAAAAGCCAATGCTGACAGCCTAGATGCTATGGTGCGAGGTGCAAGGCCCTGGGCATGCAGGTAAACCATGAACTGAAGTACATGGGTCACTGGGATCGGCCAGGTTTCTGGCAGCCGGGATTGGATACAGAAGGCTCTGAAAGAATTGAATGCATGGTGATACGCCTTACGCGTGCGTGGCGCCAGTGACAAGCCAATCGCCCGGTTCACCTCTCCTTGCCAATGGTCCATATCTCTTCCGGGAGTGGCGAGGGAAATTCCTCTGCATCCGGGGCAAGGCACGGAACCGGGAGATCTGCAGGCGGGACAAAGCGTCAGCGATATCATTATTGACCCCCGGGACATGCCTGGCCCTGAAGAGGACGTTGAGGCGCAGGCTGCGCAACACAAACTGGCGCACTAGGTCCATGACCCTGGGCGATTTGGAAGTTTGTGAGTTGACAATGTGGACAACGGCCGCATTGTCGCACCAGAAATGGACAACCGAGTTGGCCCACTCCTCGCCCCATAGCATCAAAGCCCCCAGGATAGGGAAAAATTCCAGATACGTGAGATCACGCAGGCGACCCGTGCCTGCCCAGGCTGGTGGCCACCCACCATAGGCCCACTTCCCATTGAAGTACATCCCATAACCCAGGGACCCTGAAGCATCAGACTGTATCTGAAAGCGAGGGGAAGCCAGGAGGTCAGACCTCCAAAATGATACTCCATTGAACTCCCTCAGGAACTGGAGCCAGATAAACATCTGCCCTGATACCCCGGGTGAGTCTAACCCTATGGTGGGGCCTAGATAAGCCTGCCATGGCGTCGCACAAGCGCCGAGCAAACGCCCTGCCCGGTGCGACCACCCTGCAAGCGAAATTGAGGTGACCGTGTAGCATCTGCAGTTCCCGCAGGGACGCCTTGCGTTTAGCAAGCAAGTCCGAGATAAGGGCCACAATCCTTGACACCTTATCCCCCGGTAACCTAGAAGCCTGCGCTACCGTGCACTTGGCCAACAGCGCACCCGGGCCACATGAGCGCACCATGCGCAGTGCATGGTCAAAAGATGTATACCTGACTGAGCAAAGGTCATCAAGGATAGCATCATTGACCGATCGGCCGGCTGGATAAGACAAATGATGAATCAGGCGAAACTCACCCGGTGATTTTTTGGGGACGAAGCCCAAAGGTGACACCTTAAGATTGGGGAATGGGGGTGTAGGGAAAGGGCCGGCAACCCTGCCCATATCGACCTCCTTAGTAATGCTGGCAGCAGCTACCTCCTCCCGCCCCCTAAGGGACAAAAGGTTGGGGGCATCCTGGGGGAACCTGTCACCCACAAAAGGGATACGGAACCCCCGTCTAAAACCTTGAAGAAGGTAAACCGCATCCTCCTCCCTCGGGTACAATGCGAGCCAACGCTCCAACATGTCCACATTAATTGGGGAGGGGGCCTTTTGGTGAACCAGCTCCCTCCGCGGCAGTTTTGCCAGCCCCCTGTCCGCCCCTTCCTCTGCCCTGCATCCCCCCAGGCCTGGGACAGGCAGAGGCCGCATGGGGGCCAGCGCAGGAGGGACACTCATGTCTGTACTTGCAATTCTTCCTGTTGCAGGAACCATTGGACGAGAAAGTCCAGCACAGCAGGCGGGCTGGAACCCCCTGCCCCGCCACCTGGCGGGGAGCCTGTGCTGGGGCCACTCGCTGGACCGCATGTCCACAATGGTATCTTTCCCCGGGCACAGGGCGCGTGGGAGTCATGTACAGCAGCCACAGCCGCTGGCAGGGCTCGTCCCACCTCATCTCTGGGTGCAGGTGGGATTCCTCGTCGTAAGCCAACCACGACGGGCCCGGGAAGTCAACCATCGCCCGGTAAATGTTGTCCAAATACTGGACCATCGGAATCACCAAATCAGGCCGGGCCCTGAGGTATACCGCCATGTAGATGAGGTAGGCCGGCAACCAGTTGGCCCACGTACGTGGTGGCTTGCGACGACGTGCTTGCTCCTTATCCTTCTCATCTTGCCCCTCCCTCTCCTCCTTGGTGGGCTCTCTGTTAAGGAGGGAGAAGATGTCCACATACTCCCCCCGCCAGATCTTCTCTCTGGTGGCCTGTGCCAAATGGTCCCCCAGTGGCAAAGTATACCCTGCCGTCGGCAAAGCTGACACAGGCACGGTGGAAACTGCGGGCATCTGCGAAGGAGCCTGGACTAACCCAGTCACCCCTAGAAGATTCCCGACCGGGTAAGAAGGACCCCCTACCCCGGGGCCCAGGGTGATAGTTGAAGTCACCGGGTGGGGCGTCGGTGACTGGACCGCCGCCCCACCCGTGCGAGGCCAAGGCCATTGAAAAGCCCCCCCAACGTGGCCATGTGTGTTTGTGCACTATTTTGGACCGCATACTCACACGCTGCACCCCCATGGGCCGCCCCCACCGGGGGTTCCGACCCACTGGGAGCGTCGGAGCTCACGACCGCCCTAGAGCTCATCGACGGGGCTTGATCAGCACCGGCCTGTTGATTGGGGAGCTGCGGGGCAGTGGCCGAAGCCGGGCCATGCGCCTCAGGCAGCTCAACCCGTCCCACTGCCTGCCGCTGCCCAGCAGACGATGGACCGACTGGCCCCACAAAAGAGGCCCGAGGGTGACTAACCCGGGCCAGGGATGCTTCAAGGGCCGCAACGCGGGCCAGGAGGGCCTCCACGCTGACATAGCCACCTAAACCAAGGGGGGGAAAAGGGCCAGCCGGCCCACTAACTACAGGCGTCGGCACAGGTCTCTGTACCCCGGGGCCGGAATAGGGCCACGATCCAAAGCCCGGGCCCGGTAGGGCCGGGGAAGAACCCTGCCATGGAAGGGGGCCACACCACCCCCCAAGGCTGGAAGCCCCCGCATTAAGCTGCACCCCAACGGAGGAAGGCCCAGCAGAATGGGTGACGCCAGCAGCGGCGGCCGCCGCTTGCGGGCCGAGAGCCGCGGCCCCTACTTTGCCCGCACGCGGACCCCCTGCCTCCGGCCAAGGGGGAATTAACCCCATCCCACCGGTCCCGGTGGGTTCGGGCAGAGGAGGCTGCTGGGGAGGCGCAGCCGTGGTCCTCCGTCCCAGATTGCGCCTCCACGCGGAACGAGCCGCGTTCGCAGTCGCCTTCTTCTTCGAGGGCATTGCAGCTGGTCAATGGGAAGCCTAAAAGGAGAGAATCAGCAGCCAAGAGGCTCAGGTGTACAAGCGACGGAGGTAGGAGGGAAAAACTTCTCCGCTCCGTCGCTTCGCAAAATGGCAGCTCGGCTGCCTCTTGGCCACCCCTTTTATAAGGGAGCTGGCCACGCCCCTAACTACCCGGATGCCTTCGTCCGGTGGGGGGGGGCGCAAAGAGCGCGGTGGCCATTTTGGCGCCGCACTTGCATTTTCAGTGTTCTGCCTGCTCCTGCCCTTCATCCTGATTGGCCGAAGTGCTCACGGCGCGTAGGATGCTGGGACTTGGAGTTTTGTTTTTGTGTGTGTGTTCGTGTGGCAGTTTGTTTCCTGCGTCTTGATTTTAATTGGGTGCACCACGTTTCCCAACATTCTTTTTGTTCACACCTGTCAGCCTGATTGGCTGAGGCATGGCGCGATGCAGAGGACGTTGGGAGTTGAAGTTGTTTCCTTTTGTTCACATTCGTGGGGCTGTTGCCCCACTGCCGGCTTCGGCAACCCTGCAGTACTCTGCGGGCCAGGTTCGGGCAAGTGCAAAAGGCTCGGTACGTGATAGTATAGACGGGTGCAGAAGCGCATGCCGAATTCCAACGGTTAACGTCTGGATTTATAGGTATAGATCAGCTTGTGAGATTGTCTTTTACATTTTCCAAAACAAGAAAATTTATGTGCACATTTTCCAGATGGCCAGGTTTTGTGTACATTTTCAGGTCTTAAGTGTGGATGAAAGTGATGATCTATATTCATGGGTTGAAGCCAATGAATTTCTGACCCATCTTTGATTTTGTCACGAAGAGAAATGAAAGTAGGAAACTGTCAACCATTGCATCACACATTCTGTTGTTACCTAAAAATCATGCTCCATGCCACAGCCCTGCAGGTAGCTAGGTGATGGAGGGGGAAAAACTTTGAATTGAAGGATTGTTCAAGGGGAGAGGCTAAACAAGGAACCACTGACAAAATTAGAATGTGGTTTAAAAATTAAAAAGAAGTTTATTAAATTGATTTGTACAGTATCAATTAAACAAAGTCCCACCCACGCATAATGTGACCATGCTATCTAATTGAACAATCCTTCAATTCAAACGCATTTTCCCTCTATCACCTAGCTACCTGCAGGATCTCGCTGCTCCCCCCCCCAACCTCTTCCATCAGCAAGATTTTAATGATGTTTTATAATGTTGTATTTATGACCTGTATGATTTTGTGATGTTCTCCTGTTATGTGAGCTGCCCAGAGTCGAGCAATTGAGGGGGCAGCATATAAATGTGAATATAAAATAAAAAAATAAAAACAAAAACATATTGACTTCCAAAAATAATTTGGAAGAAGGCAAGGTGAAGAGTGAATCCATGTCAAAGTTTTTATAATGTTCCATAGAGGAGATAAGGTGACCTATCTATGGCAATTTAACACAAATTCAAATATCCTGCTACAAAAGTTCACAATTAATGCAGAAGAGATCTCACATGAAGTACACAAAAAGAAATATTTACACATATTAAAAGGTAAGTATTACAGTTTAAAGATTTCTAAAGAAAACAATAAACTTAGAAATCATTGATGAACAGTTTACATAATCCATACATTCCAGGTTAAACTCATTAGCATATGCTTGGCTTGGCAACTTTAGACTTACGATTGAAAGGGGAACATTTAAAACTAATCTGAATAATCATTTGTTACTGCAAGCTGTAGGAAGCTGTATTGATATGCATGCTTGTCTATCATTCTGCTTGATTACTCTTTACCTCATTGCTTTGTGATCCATTTGCCTTGTGACATCTTGACCCCTGCATCTGGTATATATAAACCATGCCTGGAAGTTTTACTCCTTTGTCTGAAGAAGTGGACTTTATCTATAAAAAGCTCATAGTAAGAATATAGCAGTTAGTCTTTAAAGTGCTGCAGTGTTTTTATATATATATATATATATATATATATATATATATATATATATATATATATATATATATATATATATATATATATATATATATATATATATATATATATATATATATATATATATATATATATATATATATATATATATATATATATATATATATATATATATATAAAACCTCTATCTCATTAAACCTGCTGCAACATCTACTGCTACATCTACTGCCGTAATTCCATCATGTCACAGGAAGACCAAAGGCAATTTTACTTTAAAGAACTCTACTCTCCTTCTTGAAGGCTGGAAGTTCATAGTTTGTTTTCCCCCAAAAGGCTCAGATGCTAGTTGAGCTGCTCTTTATCTGTTTGTTTTTCCCAGCAATATATTTAAGTCTTTAGCTTTGACATTGTCTCTTCACCCTCATCCTCACACGAAACTAAGGTAAAATGCATAACCTGACAAGTTACTCTATATTTCTATACCAGGGGTGCCCAAACTTTTCTGGTCGTGGGCCAGTCACATGGTTTAAGAGTGCCCAAAGTATGGCCCATGGGCCAGATCTGGCGCCCAACACTAATTTATCTGGCCCATGCCGCCCTCATCACTCCCAGAAGCAGAGGTAAAATGCGCCCATATGGGCACATTTTATTTCCGCTTCTGGAAGTGATGAGAGTGACATGGGCTGGAGGAATTGGTGTCGGTGCCAGATCTGGCCCACGGGCCGTACTTTAAGCACCCCTATTCTATATATTCCTTTATTCTTTTCACATATACACAGCAAAGAGTATTCACAGCATGAGGAAAATAAAATGCTACTCTGTATATATACAGTATCAGTGCTGGAACAAGGTACAGATGAGAGAAAGGAACCTACACTTTGATATTTTGTGTATTTATTTAGCTCCATCATGAACAAAGAGGATAAATTCAGTTGTACTAATAGTTGGATAAAGGCAGGCACAGGGAAATCCATCACTTTTATTTTCCCCCACATCCCAATATTTTTTTAAACCCCCATCAAGTTGTTTCTGGTCCAGAAATACTGTGTGTTGTCCCATATGGAGAACTACATTTTGCTGCATGGGTGGATGTCATTTACATAGTCTGGATGATGTTTAAAGTGCATGATGAACAAACAATGACCAGGGAATCAAAGCTTGAATGTACAGATCTATCTACTTTCACATGTCAAATTGTTGAGATGCTTACATTGTAAGAATCATTGGGAAATGTCATAAATTGTTGAGGGATGCTAAACTTTATTTCCAGGAGGCTTTGAAAAAGCTCACATATGTTTCCTTCCAAGAAGAGGAGATAGGGATTGATCTGGGGCACTTTTTCCTACATTCACTTTTTGTAAAAGTTGATAATTTTCTAGTTTTAAAAAAAATGAACTAAAATAAAACTCTCACTTAACCCTCGGGGAGGATGGTCTAATATTGCTCATCACATGTGACAGAAATTAAGAAACTGGCCATACTAGAATGCTTCCAGCAGTACAATTCTCTCATTCCCTGTGCATCAAACTCATATGCTATGATTATTTGTTCAGTATGCTAAATAACAACAAGGAACACTGTCTGGATTGCATTCCGATTTTCATACTTCTAGCTGAACTTTAGGTTTCCAAAGGTAAACCTAACTAACAGTTTTAAAACGTCAAACAGAGCTTGCTTATTCAATTGGTTTTGCTCAACCACCAACATCTATAAATTTATCCAGATTCTTCTTCTTTGCTTTTTCTTTCACCCCATTGGTTGTCAGGGGAGATGCAAAGTTCTTGTTCTGGTACTTCTAGTGGCCTCCACCGGTATTATTTGGTGTTCTTGTAATATATTTTTTGATGTTATCTCTCCACCTTCCTCTGATTCTACCTCGTTGTCTTTGTCCTTCACCTCTTTCCACATAGGCCTTGTAAGGTATGAAATTCCAAGGCATTCTCTCCAAATGGACAAGCCACTTTATTGGTTGTTTCTGTATGTAGTGCAAGATTGGTTCTATCCCAGCTCTTTCCCTTATGATCTCATTTTATCCCTTCTAGTCACTCCAGCAGACATCTCATTTCCATGATGGCCATCTTTTGCTTATGTTTTGATTTAAAAATAAATCTTAGAATCAAAAAAGTTTCTTCACTGATCAAGGAAAATAAAATCTGTTTCATCACATAGAAATCACAAAAACACAAAAACACAAGCAAAGATCCAAATAGGTAGGTTTCAAAGTTGAGCACTAAAGAATTCACCACGAGAGGCTCCAGATGCATAAGAGATTATTGATTTCCTGAAGAAAGATTATTCTGAAAAGTTTGATTAACCGGCTGAACTTTGAAACCTACCAATTTGGATCTTTGCTTGTGTTTTTGTGATTTCTATGTGATGAAACAGATTTTATTTTCCTTGATCGGTGAAGAAACTTTTTTGATTCAAAGATTTATACAATTAAAAAACTGTTTGGTATTGATACAGAAGTTTCTTTTTTGCCTCAAATGGTTCTCACCTTGCTTGCATTTATACACCATTTGGCCACTTGATTTTTTAAAAGAGGAAACATGGGACACACAATTGTTATTTTTTTTTAAAAAAAGAAAAAGCCTGCATAATTTCAAGACAGTAGCAATAAAAAAAGATCAGATCAATTATATCATACCATTTTTTTCATGAAACTTTAACAATGATAAAGATAAAGGTTGAAAGTGAGTTGTATCCAACTCTAGGGTATGGTGCTCATCTCTGTTTACAGCCAAAGAGCCAGTGCTGTCTGTGTCTGTAGACATTTCTGTCGATGTGTGGCAGACATGACTAGATACCAGACCACACAGAACACTGTTACCTTCTCACTGAAGTGGTCCCTATTTATCTACTTGCAATTTATTGCTTTCAAACTGCTAGGTTGGCAGGAACCTGGGATAGAGACAGGAGCTCATTCTGTTATGCAGCACTTGGGTCTCGAACTGCTGATCTGTCAATTTTCCAATTGTCAAGTTCAGCATCTTAACCATTAAACTACCATAGCATGTAAATTCCCCTTGTTTAAAGGAAATGCCTTCCATCTTATCTGCAAATTTCATTCTGAAATCTGACTTGCTAACCCTAGCATAATTCTGAAGCAAGACATCCATTTCACTGACATGATAATATCAAATAGAAGATTAACAAAATGAATCCTGTGTATCATCTCTGCTCTTCCTAAGTAGGAATTATTCATTCTTTTTCCGTGTAGTAAATCTTCAAACAATGAATGAGTCATTGTGAACTACAACCTTGCTTGAAATAACCTCATTTAATATAACAAAAAGTGAATCCAAAGGTCAAAGTTAGGGGATTTAAATATAAGACATTTAAGCTCTTTTATAAAAGATGGCATGAAGATTAAGAGAAAATAATGGTTGAAGGCAGTAATGTTAAGATTTTCACTGCTGTAGGGAAATATCTCAATGGAGTACAAATAACACTGAATATTAATCTCTCGGCAATTACCCTGAATATCTTTTGTCAGTGCAGCTTTTGATAAGCAATTTTTCACCGTACAGGTCAGAAGAGTAACATCCTTCTATCTTTAGTAATCCAGAATAGGCACAAGGCACAGTTTGCCTTTTCTTTTGTACCACTTATTTTACATTTGTGAAAGTCAGTTCAAGAGCTATTTTTTTATGATGAAAAGAGATGGTATATTTAGGGCAGGGGTGCCCAAACCTTTTGGGCCGTGGGCCAGTCACATTGTTCAGGGGTGCCCAAAATATGACCTGGGGGCAGGATCTGGCTCCCGATGCCAATTCATCCGGCCCACACCACCCTTGTCGCTCCCATAAGTGGAAGTAAAATGCACCTGTACATGCACATTTTACTTCTGCTTCTGAGAGCAACAAAGGTGGCATGGGCCGGATGAATTGGTGTTGGGGGCTGGATCTGGCCTCCGGGCTGTAGTTTGGGCACCCCTGATTTAGGGTGCTGGAAGTTAATGAAAGAAATGGTTCTTTTGACTTAAGTTAGATTGGCATCTCCTTCTCAGGTAGGGTTAACATAATTCCTTCTCACAAAAACGGGACAGAAGTAAAGGTTGCCCTTGCTCGAAAGCCAGTCTTATCCGACCCTAGGGTTCAGTGCTCATCTCTGTTTCAAAGTCAAAGAGCCAGCCCTGTCTGCTTCTGCAGCCGTTTCCGTGGTCATGCAGCAGGTATGACTAGACACCAGAGTGCATGGAACACTGTTTACCTTCCCACCGAAATGGCCCCTATTTACCTACTTGCCATTTCTTGCTTTCAAACTGCTAGGTTTGAAGGAGCTGGGACAGAGACGGGAGCAGATGTTTCCATAGTCATGCAGCAGGCATGACTAGATACCGGAGCACAGGGAACACTGTCCCCCCCCAGTGGTCCTTATTTACCTACTTGCCATTTCTTGCTTTCAAACAGCTAGGTTTGCAGGAGCTGGGACAAAGACAGGAGATGGGAGCTCATTCCGTTCTGCAGTATTCGGGTATCAAACTGCTGCTGCTGCTACAGAGAACAGAAGGCAGGCGCATTTCTCCCCACCCCCTTGTTTACCAAGCTTCTGCTGCTGCCACCTACTGGTCATTCCTATAGAAGTGCAAGATTTTTTTTCCCCTTCCAAATCAAGTGGTTTGAAATCCGTGAAATTTCCATGTTTTTTATCAAACTGTACAGGACAGTTACAAAACGTGACATTCACGGTTTTCCATTACATATGGCAACTCTATTCTCAGTTTCACTTTTATATGGGTAATTTTGTTAACATTTTGAGCACAGTTGAAAGCACCTTGGTGATATATGGGTATGAATTTTTCCTCCCATTCATTGTAAATAGCATATGCTGTTTCACCGCTACTGACGGGCAAAACATAAGAAGATGTTGACAGTTGTATAAATTCATAAGCCATGAGAGTACTGAAATAGCATGTTGCTCAAAAGAAAGACTGATAATTCCCCTCTCTCTTGGTGTTTGTATACCACACAACATGTTTTATTCTATCCATCATTACATGTTCATCTATGATATCACCTGTTGTCTACCTACACCAGGGATTCTCAACCTGCAGCCCATGGGTTGGATGTAGCCTATGGCACCATTTTGTGTAGCCCATCACCATCTCCACCACACCAGGAAGTACTATGTGGTGGAGGAAGGGCAAAATGTCCATCCGACCCCCAAAGCTGCCTGAGGGAGCGTGACCTGGCCCCTGGCTAAAAAAGGTTGAGAACTGACCTACACTATGGAATAAAGCAATATACTGTAAACAAGCTTCTGCAAATGTCACCCCCTCGTCACCCCCTCCACAACACTTACTGACCCATCTTATTTAACTCTGCCTTCCAAATTAGCATACTAGATAGTAGTAGTTCCTCCTCATGCTGTGTAGTGCCCAGTGATGCGCTGCTCCCAGTGCCCACAGGTGTGTGGGCACCGGTAGCGGAAATTTCCCCAGGCCATGCCCACTTGGCTGGCCACGCCCACCTCCCTACCCCAGGGCATGGTATGGCTGGCCAAGTGGGCATGGCCCACAGAGTTAGCCACACCCAGGGTGGGGGTAGTAAAGTTTTTTTTCCAGTGCATCACTGGTGCCTGCATATTGGCAATGAGGTTCATTGTTTCTTCAGCAATAAGATTTTATGGGGCCAGGTTGTTAATCCAATGCCCAACCTTCCTCCCCCCCCCCCCAGCTTGGGACCAGCAATGGTAGAGTTATGCTACTTACAGAGAGCAAAATTTGTCAGCTCTGTGTCTGTGGGGACAAAAAGAGATGAGGTCAATGGAAAACCAAACCAGCAATGCCAGCTGAACACTGGAGCCAGTAAAACAAGACAGAGTAAATCGAAAGCCACCAAGATGTCCAGGAAAATCAACAGGATTTCCTTAATTCAAAATCTTGTATTCAGCTTTCATTTACAAGAATCCTGAAACTTCAGTATTATGCCATCAAAACATTTCTTTTTTTAAATGTTTCAGTAGCTAATTCAGGACTCAACAATGTATAAGTGTAATTGGGGGGGGGGCATTTCTCCAATGCACTGTGCTTGCTTTGCACTCATCAATTGAATTTCATCTGCCACTTTCTTGCCTGCCTTCCAAGCCTCATGAGACCCCCCCTCTAAGCCTTTCTATCTTACTCCCACTCCTTTGCTTCAGGGGAAAGAATGCTTGGAATTGGAAATGAGTAGTAAATGTGAGACAATTCTTGAGACTTCTCATTATTCCCCAGTTGCTGTGGCAAAATCCCATTTCTTGCCTGTGGCTAGATGAGAGACAGAATATTTCACAATATTCCTAGCAGTGAATAAAGTAGCTGCTTGCCACACTGCAAAATTGATTGGGCTTTCTGTTCTCTTTTATCACGGAATACCTCAGGTGAAGATCCTGCTCTCAAACAACACCATTACTGTGTATTTTTTTAAAAAACTAAAAGGCCAGCTAGTGTTTTACTTCATAGTTCTGAAGATGGACAACTGGAATTTCATTTCACAGCAGAGTACTAAAGGTACCATAGGTTAGGAAATAAATCCCCTTCTTCATAAATTCATAGAGCTTAGGGTCATCAATGGCTAGTTCTTAGGCTGACTATAACTCTCCTCTGGTATTAGAGGCCATATGCTTCTGTATATCAGTTGTTGGGGAAGATAAGATGGATAGTGCAGCTGCATTGCTGTCCTTCTGGTGCTCTTCCTATTGGTTCTGACATTGTGTGGACACAGTATTGAACTAAGTAGGCTTTGGGCAGTGATGCACTGCAATTTTTTTTACTACCTACTCTGTGGGCTGGCCAAATCTGTGGGTGGGGCCAAATCTGTGGGTGTGGTTAAACATTCTGCATTATGGGCTATGGAGGTGATCGTGGCCTGGGGAAATTTCTGCTACCGGTTATTAATGAACCGGTTATTATTATTATTATTATTATTATTATTATTATTATTATTATTATTATTATTATTATTATTATTATTATTATTATTATTATTATTATTATTATTATTATTATTATTATTATTATTATTATTATTATTATTATTATTCCAACCTTTCCTCCTTAACAGATTTTCTGTGGTGAGGTTAAACATGGAAAAACTGTTAGAAAACCCCCATTGGAGGGAGGTATTGTGTCAAACTCCTAGAAAATCTGATGAATGAAGTAGGACAGTTGGTGTAAAAAGGTTTGTCTGAAAGTTCTGAAACAGAAAACAGTGCCAGGGACATTTAGCAAGTCTTTTAACTTCCCTCTTGAAAAAAGCTGCTATTTTTCAGTTCTCATCAAAACAGACTGGATTGTAACATAAACCCCAGCTTTGGCTCACTATAAAAACACTGACTGTTGAAAATTCAAGTTCAGTCATGGTCACTTAGCATTCCAAAGATGAAGATAACATGTCCACATCTATTTTGTCAATTTCCTGATTATCTACACAGTAAATAGGAAATAAATTTGTAGTTTCAGAGAAAAATGTTTACACTTTTTCGAAGATTGATCCTGTGGTGATGAAGCCTCCAGACATGACTCTTAAACATGACTTCTGATATGAAAAGCCATTAATGTGCCAGGCCGTCTCTCTTATTCAAGTCCATAATAATCTACTTCTCTGTGTACACATCTGGCATGCACAAAAATGCTATTATTCATCCATGTGAAAACAACATCTTGTTCACATGGTTTTAAATGCTGGAGCTGTGTTTCTCTTCTTCAGCTTCCTTATGAACAAAGAAAGGCAAACATAGAGAAGGAAACAGATGTGTTGGGAGCATGGCAACGAGAGACATTTTCCTGATTTGCTAGTGATTTTCTTGTACAGTGAATGTCTTTCCTCAAGTGATGGAATATGTCAACAATCCCACTCTTGGGGGTGGTTTATGGGTAGGTTGGTCCGATCGTGTTGCAAACATATTGTGTGGTGAAGCTGGCCAATTAGACCCAACCCATTCCTTCCGGTATATGTGCCCATTAAAATAGAGTGTATCTGTAGGACCCATTTTCTAGCTAACCCCATATATTAAAATGCTTGGCTTACCCCCTTCAAAATAGCATTATTCCTTCTTGTCCTCCTAGTTCCTATGTTCAGTTGGAAGTATGCGTAGTATGGAGGTTTCTTATTCTGTTTTAACCTTTGGTAGAGAAACTTTTAGACTCCATAAAGGAAGCTATAGCCTTGAGTTTACTAGAATTTAGCAATTCAGTTGAAGATTCTGGAGGGCACTTATTCATGGTCTCCATAAATTAAAGGTATGCAGTAACAGTAAACAGAGCCATGTATCTTCATTGTTCTATATGAATAAATGATAACAAGAAGAAGATTTGTGAGGAAGGTTACCTTTTCCCCCAGATGAAAATGTGCCTGTGTTGATCTGTTGGAGGCTTATGCCATTTCCTACACAGATGTGTTTTGCAAATGGTGAACACACGATGTGTCAGGGAGCCCTAAATAGACCATCTAGCCACAGCACAAAGCATGCTACAAGTAAACAGTAAATAATGTGTGCAGTTCACTAATTGCTCAGCAAAGGGGCCATTTAACAATTACGTGATCCTTGGAGGGGGGAGGGGGGTATGCCATCTGAATTACGGAAAAATTATGTGGGGGTCGGGGGTCGGGATTAGGTCAAAGGTTACGCAATCCATTTGGAGCTGTTGTGTATTGGCACTAATAGTGAAAAGTTCTAAAAATTAGAAGCTCTGGATTACGTAATTTTAAAGGGGGCAAGGGGGTCGATGCTAAAATTACAAACGGATCACATAGGGGAGGAGGGGGTCAACTTCCCCCCAAAATGGATCACATAATTGTTGAATGACCCTAAAGAAACACTATGCAAAAAGATGCAGATTAGCTACAATGGGAAAAGAGTTTATTATAACAAATGAGTTTTTAACTATAGTTGCCTAGAGAGTTTTAATGAGGATTAATGAGAATAAAACAATCTTGCAAATTATGAAAGGAATATCACTGGTTTGAACAATAGTTTTTGTGTGTGGCAGGGTGAGTGTGGGTGGGGGAGAAGGCAAGAAATAACAAGGATGTTTGGTTTCTGAAGATGAGGCAGCATCCAAGGATAGGTGACTAAGACAACATGACAAAAACACTGGGCCACTTGCAATTAAAATTCCTCTAAAGCCCAGTCAGTTATTGTTATGTCCGGCGCTTGCAAGCAATAGTCCAAACAACGATGAACAGAACAGCAACAAGTGTTTAATTAACAGTATATTCAAGATGAGCTTACAAGGCGTTCCAGACACAGACATGGCTATACAGTCCCATGGAATCAGTCCCTACTGACTCTTGCTGTAGCGAGGCAATAAACTAGCTAGCATAGGAGCATAGCATAATGGGGAAGACCCAGGCTGGCACGTTCCTGGCCACCTGTATGGAGAGGGAAGTATTGATCTGGTCCGGCCTCACCCTTGTTTACTTGTGGGGCTTATATAGTGTCTCCCTGGTGGTGGCTCCTTTTTACAAAGTAGCAACTCACCAGATAACTGTAACTGACCAATCATAACAGGGAATATATGTATTTAACCAATGGAGAACAGGATCCAAAACTGTAGCCAATCACAGGACTTTTGTTAGCATAATAAGTGTGCCCTATGCAGGGGTTTTCATGCCACTTTGTGTTCCTAATTTGGATGGTGGGAAACGGCCATTTTCCTCTTGCAAGGCGTTGCCCGCACTACTTGCAAATGTGCCTGAATACAACAGTTATGCACTATTTATTTGTGATTCCACAGCTCTAAAGCTGTTCTGAATGTGAACCAAAAGAACTAAGCAAGTGGCTCTCTTTTCTGCTTTTCTCTAACTTTGGCTCAAGGGCAGCCCCATCTTGGAGTGAAGTAAATTGACTGTTGCAGGTAGAGGATATGAGGGGGCCCAGAGACACAATTGCCCTGGCTGGTTTTCCTGAGTCCCTGGTCATTGCTGTCTGTTGGAGGCAAAGTCAGAAGTGTCACACAGCCTGCTGTATGTCTACAAAGCTATGCTGGTTCTTTAAGCACAGTAGAGGCCATTCTCCCTGTCACCACTATTGTAGATGATGGGAATATCAACTATTCAACTGTTAATCAAGGTACCTTCTATATACTTGAATAGAAAAGTTTCATCCTGCCTTTGTTTCAAATATAAAAATATCAAACAGGAAATCTAGTTCAAAATATGATATAAACATGTTCCTGTATTAGGAACTCAAAACAAATTTCAAAAGTCTCATGCACTACAAGTAAAATGTAACACAAAGATTATTGAATCCTACTCAGTAGATTTCTGTTAAAAGGCCATTATGACACAAGAATCTCCATGAGCAACAGAGGCTGTAAAATGTATTGTCGTTATTTGCCATCAAGTCTCTTCCAGTTCATGACAACTCTATGAATTAGTGACTTCCACAAGGTCTTTTCCTTAACAGCCCTTGCTGACTTTTCCTGCATCACTGTCATTATTATCCCCTCTTGGATGCACACCTTAGTGTTGAGATGAGAGTTGAGTGTGTCAACAAAGCAGAAAGCATTTCTATTTGAAGGCTAAACAGAAACACCTAGCAGGGTGACCCAATGTGGAATGGTTAAACTGAGACACTTCATCCTCTTTCTATCCATCCTCTTTTTGGAATTGACAGTCACATCAGCAGATGAAAATTGATCATTCCAGTACTAGAAGTGGATAAATTCTTGAAGAGCCATTCCAGTAGCAGTGGAAATTGACCCCAGTGGAGGATCTTTCACAGCCAACATTTGTTAGTACTACACAGAAGAGGGCAACAATAATCTACTTCACAATATTTTTTGCCATGAGATGCTTTGATAATGGGTGCAACTACAGAAAAATATTAATTTCAAGTATACAGGATTTCAGTGGCAGGACTGGTTAGTAGATAGGGCACTGATGTCCCCTGTCCCATTCTGTGTCCAAATAAATAATCCTCCCTATCTCCTTTTGGTGATCTTATCCTCGTCAGGATCCATGACAACATTTGTGCTCTTCCAGATCTGTGTACGCTCCGGGGACATACTTGTTAATAGGCAATATGCAAAAGACTGTAACCTAGGATAGGTGAAGCAATAGAGCACCATCAGTTTCAGGAGCATGAAACTAGTATGTCAGGAGTTCTCAACCTTTTAAAGCCAGGGGCTGGGTCACACTTCCTCAGACAGCTTTGAACCAGATGAACATTTGCCCTTCTTCCACCACATGGCACTTCCAGGTGTGGTGCAGGCAGTGGGAGGCCACATAAAATGGTGCTTTGGGCCACATCTGGCCCATGGGCTGCAGGTTGAGAATCCCTGTAGTATATGAATCCTGGCTAGCAATGGCAATACAAACCTTTCATTTCACTCAACGCTACTGCTAAATGACTGCAGAGGGACAAATAGTGTATGGTGATCTTAGTAGAAAGTAACTCAGTGGTAGAAAGGCTCAAGGGAGCTGAGTCTTTTTTATTTCCATTTTCTCATTTCAAATAACTGGACATCTTTAATTAAAAACTTTTTATCCTCATGAATGCAAGATGCAACATGAAGGATCCATGGAGGTGTCTTGAACGCTCGACTGGGCGCTGGCTTACAGGAGGCATGTACCGATCCTTTAGGCTGCGATAATTTCCTTTATCCTCACACTCCTAGTGCAGCCTAAGGTCGCCTCACCATACCACTTCCCAATCAGCTTCAAAGAACTCCACCTGTCGCTTACAGGGAGTATGTGGTGGTTTAATATGTTTGGTAGCATGTGGGGGCATAGAGCAAAGCACTAGTATATAGCCTGATAAATTGACATCCACTCCGTTGATGTTACTCACAAAGAGTTTTATTTTCCTTTAGTATCTGGAAAAGAACAAAGACAGGGAAAAAACAAAGTACATAGCAAACATAGTATAGTTCACTTAGATCTGAGGGGTTCAGATCATAAGTGTTTAGAGTCCAGCTCTAGGAGACAGCTCTGCCTTCAACCTGAGAGGACTGAATTACTGAGGGAAAGGGCTCTGCTTTTATACACAAAAAGGAGCAGATTTCCCTCCCACCTTTGCATTCTTAGGATGACTCAATCTGCAGGTGTTTCAGAGTCACGGGGTTTTGATTGACAGGGGGGAGGCATCTTCTCCCTCGTGGGGTAGTCAGATGTCTCTGTCGTCACTCTGCCACCTAACCTATTTGTCATCCTCCCTCGTGGGGTCTGCAGGTGTGCATTCCTCTGAGGGGATGCAGCTGTGTTGATTCCATCAGAAAGGAATGTGTTTACAAGTAGCTTCAGTAGCTAAGTGATAAGGTTGCCATGACAACTCAAGGTTCATGACACGCCCTCCCTTTCCAAGATGGATGCTCCCATGGACCTACCTTCTTCAAGATTGGGTGGTCTTGAGTAATGGAAACCAATATTGCAAAAATAGCTCATCTGAGTTAATTAAGTGATCTCAGAGGTTCTCTTAAGGCTAGTTACTGCAAAGCAAAGTACAGAAAAAGATATGTACACGGGTTTTCAACCCATTTCAATGACCTCAGCTCCTTCCTGGCTCAGAGAGTCCGCCTCGATGTTATCTTTCCCCTTGATATGAGAGACCTTATATGAAAAGTCCTGCAAGAGAAGAGCCCAGCGAAGTAGCCGCTGGTTCTTGGTTTTCATCCTATTCAGGAAAGCTAAGGCATTGTGGTCTGTTAAGAGAATGAACTCTTGACCCCATAAGTAACTTCTAAGCTTGGTGATGGACCAAATTATGGCTAGAAGTTCTTTCTCTATCACTGCATAGGCCTGTTCCCTTGGCAACAGTTTTCTACTAAAGTAGGAGATAGGGTGAAGTTTCCCATCTTCTCCTTCTTGTAGTAGGCATGCTCCTATACCTGTGTTTGAAGCATCAGTTTTCAGAACAAATTGTTTCTGATAGTCTGGAGACACTAAGATGGGTGCCTGAATGAGTTTCAGCTTCAGTGTCTCAAAGGCTTTTTGACATTCTGGTGTCCAAATTACCTTTGTGGGGTGTGATCTTTTTGTCAGTTCTGTGAGAGGTGTGGCTATCTCACTAAACTGAGGAATAAAGTGCCTGTAGTAATTCATCATGCCTAGGAAAGACTTGACTTGTGTTTTGGTGATTGGTATTGGCCAATCTTTGACAATTTCTACCTTGGCATCTACAGGTGAGATTTTTCCATTTCCCACTTCGTGTCCCAAGTAGATCACACTGGCTTGTCCCCATTGACATTTCTTAGCATTGACTGTGAGGCCTGCTTCTTGTAGTCTGGCTAACACAGTTTCTAAGTGTTGCAAGTGTTCCTCAAATGTTTGGCTATAAATGGCCAAATCATCGATTTAGGCATCAGCGAATGGTAAACCCTTTAAAATATGGTTCATCATCCGTTGGAATGAAGCTGGAGAGTTTTTCAAACCAAAAGGCATCATGGTAAAACAATATTGACCTCTGGTAGTACAGAAAGCAGTTTTAAGTTTTGCTTCCTGTGTTAGAGGAATCTGCCAAAATCCTTTTGTTAAATCCAGAGTTGTGACCCATTTGGATCCAGTTAGCTTCTGGATCAGGTCATCTGTCCTGGGTAAAGGAAAATGATCATGTGGTGTGACTGCATTAAGTTTGCGATAGTCTACAAAAAATCTGATCTCGGGTAAAATTTCCCCTTGAGCATTTTTCTTTTTAGCTAACACCACAGGAGCGTTCCAAGGTGATACACATTTCTCTATCACACCTAGGGCTAACATTTTGTCAACCTCCTCATTGACTTTAGCTTCTATGGCTCCAGCTAACCTGTATTGAGGTACCCAGATTGGTTCAGAAGTAACAGGAATATCATGTGATATGACATTTGTACAACCTGGTTCAGAAGTGAACAAATCTCTGAACTTGGCTATTACATTTCTCAATGCTAACTGTTCAGTTTCTGGTACATTTTCAGAAATATATACAGAGTCAACATTTCCAGCATTTTGGTATTCTTCCATAACATTCACCCAGTCCCATTCTTCCCCTGAAGATTTTGAACCGGTGATTCTGAGCATTTGTACATTAGATCTGGACACATAAGGTTTCAAAGAGTTTGCATGAACAATTTTACAAACTTTTGTGTTTTCAAATTGAATCTTATAGTTAAATTCATCAACTTTTTGCAATACCTTGGCTGGACCCTCCCATTGGACTTGGAGTTGCCCAACAGGATGCGGGTTCAGAACCATGACCTGTCCTGGCTGGAAATCTCTGTGTCTAGCTTTACGATCATAGTACAGCTTGGTGACATCCTGAGCTGACTTCAGGTGTTTCTTAGCTAATGCATGTATGTCATTTAGCTTCTTCTGCAAGTCTTCAATGTATTTAGAAACTGGTTGGGGCAATTCAGAGGTTGCACCTTCCCATTCTCCTTTGAGAAGATGGAGAGGCCCTTGGAGATTGAACCCAAACAACATCTCAGCTGGTGTGGTTCCCCCTAAACTTTCGTGTGGGGCTGACCTGTATGTGCTGAGAATTAGTAGTAAACCTTCCACCCAGTTTTCTCCAAAATCTTGTAATATGCAGACAACAATCTTTGTAGTGACCCTTGACATCGCTCTACTGTCCCATGAGATTGGGGATGGTAGGGCAAAGAAAATGTTTGTTCCACCCCTGCTAATTTGCATACAGTCTGCATGAGACGTGAGACAAAAGCTCCACCTCGGTCTGAGACAATTTCAACAGGTAAACCTAACCTACTGACAATTTCAATAAATGCTTTAGCAATATGGGATGCAGAAATTGAAGTTAAGGGTACAGCTTCACACCATTTTGTAAAAGTATCAACATAGGTAAATACATACTGTTTTCCCCTTTTTGATTTAGGTAAAGGACCAAACACATCAATTTCTACCCTCTGAAATGGCTTTCCTTCTATTTCAGGTACACCAAGTTTAGCTTTGGTTTTAAACTGTACATTAGCAATTCTTTGACATGTGAAACAGGATTTTATGAATTCTTTACAATCAGAAGTACACCTGGGCCAAAAGAAGTGTTCTGCAATTCTTTGAAGAGTTTTCTTTCTTCCTTGATGCAATGCAAACGCTGAGTCATGTGCCATTTTAAGAACAATGTCCTGAAAAGATTGAGGCACAACTAGCAAGTCTCTAGTACTTGTTTCAGGTTTAGGCAACTTGATCTGTTTGTACAAAAGTCCATCTGCTGAATAAAAGAACCGGCTTGGCCTGGCACCTGACAAAGGTAAATTCAATTTAGCCTTCTGCCTAAT
This sequence comes from Bradypodion pumilum, assembly GCA_035047305.1. NCBI lineage: Eukaryota > Metazoa > Chordata > Lepidosauria > Squamata > Chamaeleonidae > Bradypodion > Bradypodion pumilum. The sequence continues at coordinate 80,558,829 of JAWDJD010000001.1, read as the reverse complement.
TTCTTCTAATGTTGGGCACTGTTGTTCTTTAGCAAAATTAACATAGTCCAGTTTTTCAGAAAAAGTCCAAGAATAAACTTTGGGCTGCCCAGCAGGTGGTGCTGGTACATCTGGAACAGTCACAGGCTGTCTTTGACTTCAGGTAACCACTTTAAGTACATTGGCCTGCTTGGACCTCATTTGTACCTCTAAAATCATTACAGAAAGACCTAGGAGTAGGGAAGGGTGGCTACTAGACCTGTGGACCAAGCAAAGTGCTTCTCCTGTGAAACAACCATATTTCAGCTTAATTTTAGCCACAGGACTATTAACCACTTTCTTCCCAGTTTCTAAATGGTACCCTTCAATTGGTAAATAACAATCCTGCAAAATCTGTTCAGGTTTAACAAAACTCTCACGTATGCTGCAAAAATCAGAACCAGAATCTTTAAATGCTTTAATAGAGACAAATGGTTCTCCCTGCTCATTTAGTAAAGTCACTAAGGCGCATCTTTGCTCTTCCATTTTGGACAAAAGATCCTTCCCTAGCAGTTCAGTAGGATCTAGAGCTATAGAAGTCTCTGTGTGTGCAGTGGTAATATTCAGCTGCCATGCTACTTTAGGGTCTCTAACAACGTGAGTGCTATACTCACGAGCTGGTTGAACTTGCTGTGTGTCCGGACCTGTAGCAGAATCTCGGGCAATTACTGCTGTTCCCATCTGCGATGACTGATTCTCAGATGAATCAGTTGTTTGGCTTGCTGCTTGAGCAATGCGGGAACTGGAAGTACCGGTTCCTGCTTTCTCCTTTGCGGGTTGAGTTGCACCTTTCTGCAACGCAGGGCAATGTTGGCAGGTATGTCCCGGCTTGGAGCAATGATAAAAGGGAATGTTAGAAACAGGCGCCGTCTTACCCTTTGGCTTATTACCGTCCCGTTTCAGCGCATGCTCCTTTGCTCCACCCGATGCAGGCGGTATCTTCGCAAAAGCCTGACTTTTTGTCTCTTTAAATTTTCCTGAAGACTGGGCTGTTTTAGGCATCTGCTTCTTGACATTCATTTTGCTGATCCAAATCATATCAGCTTTCTGGGCAAGCAACTGAGGATCATCAATCTCCTTATCAGCAAGACTGAGTCTTAAAGAAGGTGGAATTACCTCCAGAAACTGTTCCTTCAGCGCAAATGCTCGGGCGCTTGGTGTCATCTCCACTTTAGATGCTCGGACACATCAGTCATAGGCTTGCACCAGCTGAATCATGAGGGCAACAAACGGTTGTTTACCATCCCATTGGATCTCCTGGAATCTTGTTCTCAGAATGTCAGGGACCATTGCACAATATTTCTCCAAAGCATCTCGTATTTGGGGCCATGTATAATCTTTGGGCAATCCATCAAAATAGTCCAGGATTGGACCCCTCAGCTGTGTACTGATTAGCCTTGGCCACTCAATCTCATCCACTTTCATTGCCTCACATGCATGCTCAAACCTGGAAAGAAAAGAGAGAATGTCCTGGGGGTCTGTCAGAATTGGCAGATGCTTCCGATCAGCATTATCAGCTGTCACAGGTTTTGGCTGCTGCTTCATTTGCATAACGCGAATCTGCGTTTCAAAGAAATTTGCCATCAAATCGTCCAATCGACTTGTTCTGGTTGGAACTCCTCCTACCTCTCCCATTGGCAAGGGAGGGTTTCCTCCTGGTATCGCTAAAAGCAGAACCTGTGGAAAAGAAGGAGGAGGGGGAAGAACTCCCGTTGGTGGCACCAGTAGATGGACAGGCTAAGGTACAGGGGCTCTGGGCGGCGGCTTAATCTGTGAAAGCGGGTCTGGTGCGGCAGGCTGTGGAACCACTGACAGTATAGGCTGGGCTGGTGCCGGCTGCACTGCCCCTTCTTCCTCCTGTAAAGCTTGAGCATATTTTTCATCCTCCATTTCCCGTTTTATCTTAGCCCTTTGACGTGCCGCTTCACTTGCACCTTCGAGATTACCTGCCAACCGAGCCACCTGCTCCTGTCGAAGGAGACCATATATTTGGTCAAGCCTGTTTTCCTCCTCCTTTGGTGGTGGAACGGCTGCCACTTTCTCTGCTTGGCGGGCTGCTTGCTCAAAGGCTAAGGCTTCCTGTGTCTCTACAAGCCACTGTTGCAACTTCACGACATAGGTACAATATCGCTCTGCCCTTTGCTGCTCCTCCTGCAGCTTCCGCTGTAGTTCCTCCTGCTCCATAGCAGTGGTTTAGGCACTGGCCACCCCCTCTCCTGAGGAAAACGCCGTGGCTCCCGGTGGCGTAACGGACAGGTTAGCCGTTCCGGAGCCCAGTTTCCATGCCTCTCTGGGTCTGGCTCCCATTCCGACCCATTGGTCCAATCCCGGCTGGATTGAGACCACTGGCTCAGCTACTCCCTGTAGCAACTGTGCCAGTTCGTGTCGGTCTCCTGATTCGACACTTCGGTCTGGCCTCACCTGGACCGAGACCATTGGTGCTGCCATTCCACTCTCCTGAGCTTGGGATGCCGCCGCAACAGCTCCTGGCGCTTCTTCCTCCGTGACGTTTTGTTGAGCGAGGCGCGCTGGAATAGCTTCCTCAAGCACCTGGTATGCCCTACTGGAGGGGCCATAGCTTTGGAGAATCTCCTCACACTGGACCTGGTGCTCAATGATTTCCATCAGACTTCTCCTCTGGGTCTCCATCACACTCCCTCAAAGGGTGCTTTATGTACCACATCCAGTAGCCATTCAGAGGTCGTAGGGGGACCCGCAGGCACCTCCCTTTCCCAAGACAAGCTCCGGCGAGCTTGCTTACAAGCTTCCTCCTCCGACTGGTGTTCCTCTTCCTCCGCCCATACACTTTCACCTCTCATGGTATGGAGGGGGACGCATTCAGCCACAGCTGCATCTGCCCATGCAGCTTCATCCATTACCCGGTAAGCTGGATGCTGAGACCTAACCCTTTCCCACTCGGTAGGTCTCTGGTGCTCTTCCTCCTGGTCAAGATAGCTTGTCTGGGGCTTTAACAGACTCGGTTCTGTATCCGGAGAGGCTCCATGCACAGGGGGCAGCACCAGGACGGGCTGATCAGACCCTCCTGCCACTTCCCCTTTCTGGGTTTCCTCCTCCGCTTCTTCCTCAGACTCACATATTCCCAGAAGTTCCTAAAGGGTTAAGGGCTTTGACAATCTTTGTCCCGTCACGGGACAATCTTTGCTCCCTTTTTGAAAATGAACAACAACAACAACAACAACAAAACAATAGATCAAACAGTTTACCTCAAGCAAATTTGTGCTTCAAACAGCCTCATCTCTTCTATATTTTCCAGCAGCTCTACCTGAGATAGTTATATGTACATCTGTATATATTTCAGGTTGTACTGAATATTTTAAATTCCTCAATGTAGCTAAAATAAAGACAATTTTAAAAATTCACTTTGTTTAGAAAAAAGCAAAAACACAACATTTGGTGGCAGCAGTTACAAATAGAAAACAAGCTTTCACAGTCACATAAAGCACTTTACAAAACAAAACTATTACAGGCTATACTGTAATAGACTAGTTATTCTAGTTTTTTTTAATACTACAAGGGACATGGGCAAAGATTTGACACTTCAAGACAGAGATAATGATTCCAAATAACCAAGAAAAAGATCCATCATAGAAAGTACCTTACTGCAGAAACAGAAAGGAGAAGGGTTGTACACAGTGGAACAGAATCAATTTTGGGTGAAAGTAAAATATTCCTTAATTTACACATGGGATTTTTTGACCTTCCATGTCAAAGAAACTACTTGAAGGGAACTTTAAGAGACTTTAAAAAGTGTTTGATATGTCTAATCAGAAGAAACAGATGAAAAATTGCAGTACATTTTGGGAGGGGGAAAAATCCTAGTGAATTTAGGTGCAGTGGTTAAGCCAAAATTCTGCACCAAGATTCGTTCCTGAGGGGTTAAAGGCTCAGCCTTCCATCCTTGTGAAATTGGTAAAATAGGTACCCAGCATGTTGGGGACAAATTATAATTTGCATAATTGTGCTCCAGCGTGCAGTCATGCCTGCCACATGACCATGGGAATGTCTGCAGATGCAGCCAGTGCATGCAGCCTCTATGGCTGTAAATGGAGATAAGCATTAACCCCCAGAGTCAGACATGAATGGCTTTCGAAAAAGGGAGACCTTTATCTGTTATCATATAGAAAAGACAGGGTTTTGTTCTCTTCTTGTAGGGATTGCCCTGAAATGTATCTATCCACCAAAGATCAGCACAGAAATTCCTCGAGTCTTCAGTCAGCACCATGACACCTGGCAACCTTATATTCCCAGGTAAAAGATGGCATAGGGATAGCTATCAAGGCAATCCCTGACATAAAAATCAGGAAAAGGCAGCTGCCTCAGGCAGCAGATTTTGAGGGCATTATCAAATAAACTTGTTTATTTTCATATTTTATTGCTGATGGCAAGAGATGCTTATGGGCTAGAGTAACTTTGGCTGGTTTTAGTCAATATGCCAATTTTGGGATGGTCAGGGTACCATTTGCTGTTGTCAGGCACAAAATGCCTTGGGCTGGCCCTAATAAACATTATTATTTTGTCACAGTAGCCCTTGGAGTAATCTGAAATTCCATTTGCACCATTCATTATCTGATCTACTTAAATATGAAAAACATCTTTATCTTCATAGGGAGCAGTTAAAAATTGGATGAAAGTGCAAAGGTCTACAGCTCTTTATATGACGGTTCGGGATTGCAGAGGTTTTGGCTTGTCCACTATATCCAGCTTTTCCTCACCTCTGCAGCACATGTTTCTTTTCTGAAGAACTCTTTATTAGTTGGACTTAATAAAAGTATTACCCTTATGTAGCGTTTAGATGAAAGCTGAACTAAGTAAATCATGCTGTGGCGATCCTTCTGGCTTTTGTCCAGTTTCTTAAGATGCTTACGTTCCACAGAGCATTTAATGTTTTTATTCTGTTTCCTTATGGGAGTTTCTGAGCAGTACAACCTTAATTAAGGCAGCTTGTAAGTTATTTTCAGGTACTTCTAGGTCACAAGATTGAGTGTGTATCTATGAAGCAAATCCTCTTTTCATTTCAAGATTCCACAACAAGAGTCTCCTTCAAGCTTTGAAAATCCTGCCACTTGAATCAGAGAGAGAGAGAGAGAGAGAGACAGAAGGAAAACCCTCATATCTTATTCTACTGGAGCATGATAAGCGTTCATGCTATTCTCCCAAGAGAGAACACTTGAAAACAGAATTGTTTAAGATAAAAGTTGAGGGCTGATAAAAGATAAGAAGAGGTTTTTCGCCTCTCCTTCTAAAGATGAAAGGAATGGAAGGGGAAGCTGATATCCCGGCAGACCTCCAGTATGTCAGATTAACAGGCCCAGCAGTAGTTTGAAGAAGCTATTTCTTTGAGAGATGCCAGGGTCAGCAGGTTTAAAGCCACTACATGAACAGGATTTCTGCTATTATCACCACCCTTTTGAAAATGTTTTCACAACAAATACGCATAACCACATGGACGTGCACACCCACACACACACACACACACACACACACATTTAAAATGTAGATATGTAGAATTTAATGAACAGAAAGTCCCCCAGATCCAGTTTCTGTCACCCAGATAAGGAAGCATTTCATCTAGAAAATATATTAGGCCATAGTCATATGTCATCCATTGAAATATTTGCATGAGCATTGCAGGGCCAATGTGCTTGATAAAAGCAATATCAAATGTCCTCTTCTGTCATATACAGGTTAAAGGACTTAGAGGAGCTATGGTTCAAAGACTTGCTGAAGACCAGAGACAGAGGAGGGAACAGAGATGGTTTTCCTCTCTTTTTCTCTCCTGGATAAAGCACAAGGCAGGCAAACAAACTGTTTCCTATGCATAGTTGCAGAAGATGGGTAAACCCATCTTGACCTCAAAGGACCTTACTCCATGGTAGACATACATAGGCTCCAACTTGAAGATGCTTGACATACAACAAAAATTTAGGGCAAAAGAGTTAGTTCACGGACAGAGCAAGGGGCACCTTCTAAATTTGGGAGTGTGTGTGACACCCCCCCCCACACACACACACTTGCTGCACAACCTACCCTTATTTGGGATAATAATAAAAGACAGGCACCCTGCCACCTTGATTATGGATCTCTAGCAGAGTGGTGTTTTGTAGTGATAAAAATGGACATGACCTGATTTGCCTCCATAGCATATTGATGGGCTGGGATTAATTTCTTAGGAATGTTGAATGTTGCTATAATCCTCAGGAGTCTGTAGCCAGTGCACCTGTTGCTTCTTAAGTGTTTTCACTGGAGAAGCTTCCAAAGTGAACTGGAAATGGCTTTTTTCAGTCACACTGAGTATGTGCAGCAGTTCAGTGGCAGTTTGGGCATGAGATGCTGCTTTTCCAGACTAAAGGAAGAAGCCAGGTGCACAGTTCACTTGGGTTTCAGCCATGTATCCAGAGGGGAAGAGCTGGGCTTCTTATCCACTCTCTAGCCACCTCTAAGCCTTGTTTAATACCCATTTGCAGTTATCATCTTGGTTCTAAGCTGCTAAAGTTGTCTGAGTTATTATTGTTCCTACAAGAATTTGGTTTTGGTTGTGTGCACGTTACGTTTGCAAAGATCTAAGCATAGCTTAGTTAAAGAATTCAGCTAGCAACACTGTACCCCATGAGATTTTCAAGGGGTCTCATGGAGAGCCCCTATGGACTTGGTTCAGCTCAATGAGTGGGGGAATCTTAGGAAGTAGCTATGATTCAGGATTTGAGTTAGAGTGCATCTTTATTAGTCACAAAGTTCTACACTTGCATCTGTATTGCCAGATTCGGAATTGATTCATATACTAAGGAATACATGACACACAACTGGGGCATGCATTATCTTGCTGAAACATGGTTTATTTTAAAACACCCAGCATTAGTTATTTATTTTGTACTGATTTCTAAACCTCTGTATTCTTCTCTCTCTCTTTCTCTGTGTTTGTGTTTCTGTGTGTGTGCGCGCACACACACACACACACATGCATGCGTACATATTGTCTATTGTGTCCCATAAAGCTTGCAGATTCCCTGTAGCCTGAACGGTCTCTCTCCCCCCAATCATGGCTTTGAAATAAAAATACAGACCTATTCATATGTCCTTACTTATTTGGTTCTGAAACTCACACAATGGGATAGTATAAGATCACAGCATGGGAGAGTGGCATCCATTGCTTACAGTACCTAACTCAGAGAGGCAGTAATACACAAATTTTCCTCAGTGATACCATCTGGGAGAAAAGCCAGGCTGTGCAATCATGGGTAAGCCGCACACTCCCAGGGCACCCAAAGAAGAAAGGAATGGTAAGCCACTTCTCTGTATCCGCTACATAGAAAGCTCTGGAAAGGGTTCTGACATAAGTTAGAATTGACTTGATGACATGCAATTATTATTAAAGTAGTGATGTTGCCTTTCTAGAAAAAATACATCTTAAATCTTGTCCTGAATATGAATTGAATGGTGGTCCCATGCCAATCTAGTATTTAGGTTCACAATACTAGGTTCCAAAATTCAATGATGTTTATGGGATACACAAAAAGCCTCCTCAAGGATTGTGTTATTTTTGTACCCTTGTAACGACAACCATGTGTTGCCTGCTGATCTTTCTCACACTAGGTCAGGCAGAACTGCAAAGTGAACTCACTAAAGGTGCCTCCATTTTGGCAGTTTCACATCTGGCCTAGACATGGAATAAGAAGTGATGCTTATGCTTTACCTCAGGGATTCTCAACCTGCAATCCTGTGGGCCGGATGCAGCCCTTTATGCCATTTCATGTGGCCACCACCACCTCCACCACACCAGGAAGTGCCATGTGTTGGAGGAAGGTCAAAAAGGCCATCCGGCCCCTGAAGCTGTCTGGGGGGGGTAACATGGCCCCCGGACTTTAAAACATTGAGAACTCCTGCTTTGCATTTATTGTAATACTGTTAGTGGGTGGGTGGGTACTTTAAAAAAAATGTTGTACATCACCCAGAGTGGGAAAATATCCCAGCTGGGCAGGATATACCCATTAATGCAATCAGTCAGTCAGTCAGTCAGTCAGTCAATCAATCAACCAATCAATCAGTTAATTAGTCAATACCAACACCAATGGGCAGGTTCAGTTGTTCTTTTTATGGCAAATCTTTGGACAAGGCCACATGGGAAACTATGAATGAAACTACACTCATGACCAAATCTGCGTTATGACTAAGAAGACTAATTTTGAAAAGAAAGAAAAAAGTTAATAGAATAGCCACCAATCAGCATAAGAAGCAGCATTGTAATAAGGTGCAAACTCAGTGGGTCTTTGAAGTACTGTGAGGCACTCTAGAAGCCCTCTTTTCATTTTGAAAATCTTTACCCCACCACAACTGGTTTAATGTGAAAAGTCTGGGCTGCTTTGCCCCCAACCTGTCTGGAAAGGGCAGGTCTGTCAGTTTCTTCTTAGAAAAAGTTTCAAATTAGCTTGTTACAGAGATCAGCAAGTAGTTGAGACATTGTGGGGGAATACTCTGACAGATATGACAGATAATTAAGTTAAGATTGATATTCCCCCTAGAACGAGAAAGCTTCTTTCAGCTCATAACTCTGCATATGGAAGCTAATGAGCTATCTACATCCAGAAGTGTGTTGAGAGAGAGTGAAATAAGAAAAACAAAATCCCTCAGCAGTTTAATGAAGAATCTAACAAATGGACTTACGATCAGTTCAGAGCCACTTTGGAATCCACAGAAGGTAAAGTAAAGCCTCACAAGAAAGGAAAAGCTTATGAAAGTTTCCAGTCTGGATGGAATCTTTAATGATGCCAAATATTTGTGCAGAGAATATTTCATCAAGGAAGGACAATCCATTTATTACAGTCAGGCTCAAAACACAGCTATGGCCAAATCTGCATTGATTTTCCCAGATTTCTAACCCAGTTTTTTGCTTTTGATTCCGTCAAGCGTGGTTTGGCTCACTGTGGCTCTGGTAGCTTTTATAATCTTTCAGAAAATTGACAGAAGTGTGGCTACATAGGCTTTTCTATGTTTGATTGCCTCTCCATTCCTTTGTGTTGCTCTATTCTTGTTCTTGTTCTTCCTTCCTAATAATTTCAGTAGAGTTGGCGTTCTGGTTGCATTTGGAAACCATACAGAAGCAGTAGAGAGTGACTCAGCCATACTGTCACTATATAAGACTCTTTGTTCTGCAATAATGTGAGAACCCCCTAAAGCAGTGGCGATGAAACCTTTCAGGCCATAGGCCAATCTTGTGGTGGAGCAGGCTGGTCATGTGGTTTCCTCCTACCAGAAGCAGATGTAAAATGCACCTGTGCATTTGCATAATGCTGCCACAAATGCACCCGTGGCTGTTGTAAACGTATTTACGACAGCCACGGGTCATTTACGGCAGCGTTTTGCACATGCATGGGTGCATTGTATGTCTGCTTCCGGGAGTAAGCCGGATAGAATGGCACTGAGGGCCAGATCCAGCCCACGGGCTGTAGTTTGGGCACCCCTGCCCTCAAGTTAAAAAAGAGTCAATAAGAAGACCTATGCTCTGATAACATGGTAGCCAGTCTATGATATTTGTTTTAAACTTCATAATGCAGGGATTCTCAACCTGCAGCCCGCAGGCAGGATGCAGCTCACAGCTCCATTTCATGTGGCCCACCACCACCTCCGCCACACCAGGAAGTGCCATGTGGTGGAGTGTAGAGAATCTTCCCAAAGACTTTGGACCCACGGAAAAACTTGGGTCCCGGGGAAAGTCTGGCAGAAGGGCATATACAGAGACCCCATGAACTTTTCCCTTGTCACCCTTGACTAACTGTGCCATGGTAAAAGTCAGTACAGTTTCACCCTTGCTATAAATGACACTCTGCCCTGCTTTCAAGGCATCACTTCTGCCTGCAGCAACTGCCTCTTGCCCTAAATAATATGCCCTTTCCGGTTACCCATGCTCACAAGAGCATGTCCCCTCAGTTGAAAATAGCCTAGCCAGTTTCAGTATATGCCCAGTTCCTGTGCTTCTTGGAAAGCCCCAGGCACACACTCTATCTACCGCAAGCATGGGGTGTTCACATATACACCCCAAGCTATCCAATCCTGTAACAGCACAATGCTTTTGCTTTATGATGTAAAACCTTCCTCTGCTTAATAAAGGGGCAGAGCAAACTCTGCAAAATAAGCTGATCGGCCCATTGACCTGATCTCCATGTCCAACTCTCCTTCAGTGGAGGAAGAGCAAAATGGCCATCTGGCACCCAAAGCTGTCTAAGGGAGTGTGACCCAGTCCCTGGCTTAAAAAGGTTGAGAACATCTGGTATAATGGTTTGTGAGCAGGCACTAGCTGAAATATACTTCAGCAGGCTCTTGACTTTTAAAAGAAAAGCAATTTATATTTCATTTTAAATGGTACAGTGAATATTCATTGCCCTAATTACCCCCCCCCCCCTTTAGCCTCTCTATGGAGCCAAGGAAGTGATTAATCCAACAATATTTGAAGTGGCTATCTTATTAACCCATTTCACAATATGGGCAAATTTGAGGCTTGCTTTTATTTTGTTTCCAGTGATCACGTGTGCTAGAAATGGACAAAACCAGGGTGATCCTATCCACATCAGAAAAGGAGAAGCCCTTGATAGCAACTGCGAAAAGTGACCCTGGCTTTCTGGTTTGTACCAGAAAAGATGTCTGATAGCTGCCTTTAGGAGTGAACCAAATTGTCCCTGCAGTCGGTCAAGCAGTGGTCTAAATGCCTGTGGAGTCCACCTTAAACTCTCCTGGAAGAGCAGTGGAGAGACAGAACAGAACCTTGAAGGACTCCACTCAAGGATGTTGAGTAGATGCATTTTTTTGTTTGGATTTCTGGTGCCTTTTTGTATAACAAGGGGAAAGGGTGCAGCCCAAAGCGCAACCTGAAGAGGTGATGAGCTTTTGGACCTGCAGTACATTCCCAATCTAAGTTCTTGTGTGCTCATGACATTGATCTTGTCCCAAAAGTGCCTGGCTTCTTACAGACCAATGCTAGCAATCAGTCTTATGTAAATATCCTTGTTCAGGAGATCTGGTGCGTTTCATTTGATTTATACCAGGGTTTCTCAACTTTGGGCCTCCAGATGTTCATGGATTTCGCCCAAACTTAACCAAAATTGGAAGAGAAAGATCTGAAAGGCAAATTACAGGCTAGACCAGTGGTTCCCAACATGGGGCACTTGCCCCACAGGGGAACTTCAATTCTCAGTGCTTTGGGGAATTGACTTAGGCTTCTGGAAATTGAAGTCCAAAAACCAAAGGTTGGGAAACACCGAGCTAGACTTTTCAAAAGCAGTTCAGTTTTACTTGTAATGAAATGACAGACATTTTAACCACAGCACAGATAGTTCTTAAACATACCTAGACTATTATTATAAAAGATGGGAATTTGGACACTTTTGTTTTAATCTTTTCCATGAGTTTTTCACAGAGCACATTATCAGGCAATGCAAATGGATGTGACAAATATATCTGTAGTATCTTGACAGACTCTGAGGTGATATCCAGAAGACTTCCTAATCCTATTTTGTTATTATTCGTTCTTCTGTAAGAAAAGAAATCTTTTCCTGGCATGGTTCTATCCAAATGATGCAATTTTCATAATTATAGCAATATCTTGGTTCTTCTCTCCTGGACCCTACCATAACTACTTAATGACTGCAAATCTATTTAATTGCAAAACAAATGTAAGCTCTGTCCTTGCCAAAGAGTAAATTGAGTGCAGATGAGCTATGTAAACTCATTTAACAGGTGGTTTTGCAGCTGCCTCCCAAGCATAAGTCAGTTATACACTTAGTGTAATTTAAATGAACACTCTTAGAACATTCTTTGAAGTTTCTGTGCTGTGTTCAAGTTTAAGTTCTTGAATAAACTGGTTTAAAATAATTTAAAAAGAACATCTACAGCAGTGATGATTTATTTTTATTTTATTTACTTTTAGAACCAAGTGTGAAAGATGACAGATCAAACTCTGGAGACCCGGGTTTGAATCCCCGCTCAGACATGGAAAGTCACTAGGAAAGTGGAACTGGTAGAAAAACTACTTAAATACCCCACTTAACTTGAAAACTGTATTAGGGTTGCTTTAAGCCAGTTCCAATACTTATTTATTTTACTCTCTTGCCAAACAAAAAGCCAGTTACAATTTATATTTAACAACACTGCTAAACATCACAATACAGTTCAATATTAAGATAGTACTCAATAAACTTCTGAAACTACAACAAATACACAATAAAATTTAAAACCAGTTAAAACCAATTTAAATCATTGGCATGCCACACAACAACAGGAACAAAACAGCCACCATTAAAAGATCCTGATTAGTAACCAAATGTCCTTTCAAATTAAAAAAGTCTTTGCTGACAGAAAGATGGGGTAGATGAGGAGATAACCTTGTCTGGTGGCACAGTGATCAAACCACTGTCCAGCAGTCAAAGCATTGTGAGTCCGATCCTGATGGGGGAATTAAGATTGACTCAGCTTTCCATCCTTCCGAGGTTGGTAAAATGAGTACCCAGCATGTTGGGGGCAAAATGCTAATTAACTTGTGAACCACACAGAGAGTGCACTAAGCACTATAGGGTGGTATAGAAGTGGAATTGCTATTGCCTCCCATGGAAGGTGGTTCCACAGCCTAGGAGCAGACACACACAAGGCCCTCGGTGAGAGAAGTGGGACAGAGACACATTGGAAAAAATCCCAGGCAGGCTGGTAGAGGAGATACAGCTCTTCCCACAGTCTGGACCCAAGCTCTATTTGACTTAAGAGCTCATTGTCAGCAATTTGAGCTGGAAAACAGACAATTAGCAAGTAAAGCTCTTGCAGCAATAACCTATGTGATCTAGCCATTAGCTTGGCCACAGCATTTTGGACCGGCGGTGATTCAAAACAATTTCCATGACAACACTACATACAGTATGTTACAGTAATCCAAATGGGGTGTAATTTAAGCATATGTCATCAGATCAGACTTCTAGAAATGCACACAGCTGGTGCACAAGTTGTGCAAATGCACTTTGGCCATTACTCATATCTGGACTTCTTGCATAACTAGCAGAGGTTGCCCGGCGTTGCCGGGCTGTTTTAAATGGTGTTTGTATTTATTTATTTTTGTCAATGTTTGTAAAGGAGAGGCTAGTCTATATTTGAAATTTTTAATATGTTTATTTATTTATTTTTGCCGGGCTGTTATAAACTGTGATTAGTTGTGTTTGTTTTTTTGCTTTTGTGGATTAAGAAAAAAACAAAGGATGATATACTTTTACAAAAAAAATATTTAGCCAAATAATGTTTTAGTATGTGTGTTTTTTAATAGTTGTACCGTAGGTAATAATTTTAAAAATGTGAAAGTACATGTTTTTTACAATAAATGTTTTTAAACTGTGTTTAGATGTTTTGAGTTTTTATTTTAGTTAAAATTCAGCACAGGATTTTTGAAAAGTTTTTATTTTATTTTATTGTCATATGTTTGTGATTTGTGTTAAATTGTGATTTTGTTGACTTGTTTTTACTGTTGGGGCTTTTTGTTTGGGGCTGTTGTGTCTTTGTGAATTGTTTTTACTTTTGTGGCCAGCAGGTGGTGCTGGTAAGGTGTTTTCTTGTATTTTGACTGTTTTTTCTCTCGTGGCCTCTGGGTGGAGCTTCTTCCGGTAAGTAGTCTGTTTCTTTATTCATTTTGTTTCCGTCCATCATGGAGTGAGGATGTCTGCTGGTGAGTTCCCTTGTTTTATTTATTTTGTGTGTGTGTGTGTGTGTGTGTGTGGTGTTTGGATTTTGTGTTGTTTTGGTGTATTTTTTGTTTTTGTGGTGTTTGGCTGGGTGCTGTTTGTGTTTTGTTATTTTTGTGTGTGTTTACTTTGTATGTTTTTGGTGTTAATTTTGGTTGTTTCTGTTTATTTTTGGATGTTTTTGATTGTTGTTATGTTTTAAGGGGATCTTTCCTTCCCGCGGGCCGGGCTTGATGCCTGGCCTGTGGAAAGGAAGGGCAGGGGTGTTTCCTTTCCGCAGGCTGGGCTCGATGCCCGGCCCATGGAAAGGAAGGGCGGGTGGGGGGTCTTTCCTTCCTGTGGGCTGGGCTCGATGCCTGGCCCATGGAAAGGAACGGTGGGGGGTTTGTTTCCTTCCTCCAGGCTGGGCTCGATGCCTAGCCCTTGGAAAGGAAGGGGCTGGGGGGGGTCTTTCCTTCCCATGGGCTGGGCTCGATGCCTGGCCCATGGAAAAGAAGGGCAGCGGCCGGGAGGGTCTTTCCTTCCCGTGGGCTGGGCTCGATGCCTGGCCCATGGAAAGGAACGGCAGTGGCCGGGGGGGGGGGGTCTTTCCTTCCTGTGGGCTGGGTTCAATGCCTGGCCTGTGGAAAGGAAAGGCAGCAGCAGGGGGGTTCCTTACCGCTGTCTGTGTTGCTGTGATGTGCTGCGTTTTTAATTTTTAATTTTCACGCGATGGCTTTCTCAGCGTTCTGCGTGCTCATGGCGTGCAGGACACTGGGGATTGTAGTTTTTTATTTTTTGTTTTCTGTTTGTGCTCCGTTTTTTTTCTGCAGCTCATTTTTGATTGGCCTCAGCACGTTTCCAAACGTTCTTTGTGCTGGCACCTCTCAGCCTGATTGACTGTGGTGCGGCACAAAGAATGTTGGGAAATGAAGTTGTTTCCCTTTTTTTGCATTTGTGGGGCTGTTGCCCCACTGGCGCATTTCTCAATCCTTCGTTGACCTGTGGACCCAGTTCACCCATGTGCACGAATGGTGGGTGCGGGTTAGTAGGGCCAGGCTTAGGAACCTATAGGAACTTCCAACGGTTAACCCTTGGTTTTATAGGTTAAGATAGCTGCATCCAGGTATACACCCAAGATGTGAACCTGAGATTTTAGGGGGAACACAAATCCGTTAAGTGCAGGTCATATTGTTATTCCTCTGTTTACCTTCTGAATGACCAATAGCACTTCTCTCTTGTGTGGATTAAATTTCTCCCTACCCTGCCACCCTCATCAGTCCACTACTGACTGCAAAAGCTATGGAGACAACTTGCTTGAATATGAATGGAAAGGAAGAGTAGAGTTAGATGTTTCCAGTGTATTGGTGGTGCTAAAACCCCAAATTCTGGATGACTTCTTTCAGGCTTTTCATATGCATGTCAAGTTGCATGGTAGACAAAGGAGAACCCTGAGGTACAGAAGACAATCAAGCTAAATACCAGATCCTATTACAGTAAAGCCCTGGGTTACAACCACCTCAGTTTAAGTTCGTTGCAGTTTACAATGGCAAATCCTATGGAAATTACATCCTGGTTTACAAATTTTTATTGTATCCCCCCCCAGTTTACAACAATCAATTCAGTACCTTTTTTATTTTTCAATGCATCCCTATGGATGTTTTGGTTTACAAATTTTTCAGGTTACAATGGATTTTACTGTACTGGGTACAGATAGAGGGAGAGAATGTTCCTTTCCTGACAGAGTTTAAAATATGCTACAAAATGTAGAAGTTTGAAAAAGTGAGCACAAAAATGTGTATATTTTTAAAAATGTGCATCATATAAAATGCAAAATATTAATATAATGTGCTTTAAAATGTATACAGAAACATGAGTATCATATATATATTTCTGTTCATTGGGTAAGACCCATTTGCCATGCCTTCAAAAAGAACTGGAAGATTAAAATGTTCTCCTATTGATTTATTGCATGTTGACACAGTAAGTGTCTGTTTTCTTTTCATATTTACTTTCTTGTGTTGACCATGGTAAGGATGCAAAATGACATTATTTTCATCCTTCACATTAGATCATTATTTCTGCCTTAGAAGATACAAAGGTAAAGACGACCTTTGTATTATGGTTAATGTTAATTGGTCCTGTAACAGTGCTGCCTGAACTGATATAAGTAATATCATGAGTTTGTGCTAGGTTTTAGCATATTGCAGCATAACTATTTTGTCCATACAAAAATATTATTGATGTCAAAAGATTGTCAAGTGAAAAGAGCCCAATTTTCTAGTAATGAATATATCTCAACAGGACTACAATTTAAGACACTGATAACTGCTTTTACATATTCTATAGCAAATTGAGTATTAGATGAAAAATGATATTCACTGGATATGTATTTTGTGGGCACTAGCTAACCTGCATTTAAATGCTCTTCTGAAACAGTATTTAGATCTGCCATTTTATGATGAGTTGGAAATTTAAGTTATGGTCATTCAGCAGCAATCCCAAGCAATCACTAGTATTTCTTAAATTTGATTCTTAGTTTTTGATCTCACTCAGAGTGGACTGGCTTCTCAACAGAGCCAGGAGGAACCCTAACTGGTTCTGATCATACCTGTCAACCATCCCGATTTGGCCGGGAAAACCCTGTAATTTGACGTCCATTGACATCATAACCCGCCCCGTGCTGCCAAAACCCCGTAATTTGGCAGCGGGGGAAACACTTTCCGTGCATGCGTGGAAGCAGTGTAGTGCCGCTTCCACGCTGTGCAAGCGGCGTAATGCTTCCACACATGCGTGGAAGGGGTAAAACCCTTCCACGCATGCGTGGAAAGCGACCTGCGCACAAGCAATGTGCGCAGGTCCCGTTTTTCTGGAGCCGCGGGTTGACAGGTATGGTTCTGATATGCATGTGGAAAGTCATGGGGTGGATTCACCCATATCTTCGCATTACTGTTGGGAAAGATGTCTGCTGGGAACCTGAAACAGCAATTCAATATTCAAAATACTTTGTTAGATTGTACTCTATCTTCCTATAGAAGTCTGTTCAGAGGTAGTGGAGATTACTCCTTGATGATTGTAGCCTCATTCTCTAAGGACTGGCAGATATGACAGGCAATGGTTGCTTTATCTC
The DNA here is from genome assembly GCA_035047305.1 of Bradypodion pumilum. Classification (NCBI taxonomy): domain Eukaryota; kingdom Metazoa; phylum Chordata; class Lepidosauria; order Squamata; family Chamaeleonidae; genus Bradypodion; species Bradypodion pumilum. Next base: position 80,541,978 of record JAWDJD010000001.1, on the reverse strand, counting down.
AGAACATTGGAGTCTTTTAAAGAAGTATTTCATCCAAAGATTCAGGCTTCATGTGCTTATGCAGCTCTAGGGAGGCTAGCAAGTTGTATCCTGACAATTCTTTCTTAGCAGTTATTGGATATAAAAGAGTAATGTGACATACTGTAAAGTCTCCCAGAGCATGGATAATTATAGGACATTGTATTATTCAGCTGCTGAGTTTTTAAATTCAGGAGTACAAAGGCTCCTCGTGTGTCAAATATTTCAATTTGAAAATGTTGTAATTAGCATTTGTTTTCACTTGCTGTAGATATTAAAAATAGGAATAAACTATAAATTTAGCATGTTGCTTAAGCTTTGATTGGGATTGATTCTCATATTTTGTCCACCATTTATTTTCTCTTTCTTCTCCCTTTTCAAACTCCTTTCCTCGTTTTGCAGTGCCTTCATGACCCCATTTCGCGCTTCGTAAATATTTGACGAAATGACAGATTTTAAGCAGAAACCCACTATGCCTCCTTCCACCTATCTGTGAAGAATCCTGTGAAAGGATACCAGAGGTAGGATCACACCCACCCCAGCTCAAAGATTGGACTGCCAACTGTCAGTTCTTGTCCATAATGAAGTGAATTGCCAGATCTCCTCAAGACATTCTACATGTAATTCAACAGGTTGTCTGCCCTTGACAGATCTCCATGACAAACTCAGAAGTCTAGTTTCATTCCCAGTTGATAAGGGATGTTATCAATGGGGTTTACACCCTGAAGGGCATTGTGTCATTGCAGCTCTGTATCAGTTTATTTCATGTGAATGTCCCAGGCCAGTGAACAACAGCTTCTTAAAAGCCCGGAGAAGGAGTAAAATGCTGTTTGGAACAATCTCCATGTCCAGATAGTATTTTGCTTTCCTGATGGAGCTGCAGCAGCCCCATCATTTCTGCAGCAGCCACTTTACAGTTGAAAGGGGAAGGGCTTCTCCCATCAGCTGCAAAGCGCCTGTTGCTGCTGTGCTTACCATGGACTCCAATCAGCAGTAGATCATTAGAGAATGTGGTGTTAACAGCACTTTGCTTTGCGTGTGACAGGGGAAGGGATTTCCCCATCAGTTGTGCAGCAGCTTTTATGCCCTCACCAGTGATCAGAGTCCAAACTGTGTGTGTGTGGTAGTAACAGAGATTTACGGCTGATGAAGGAAGCCCTTTCTCCATCAGTTGTAAAGTGCTGTTGGCACCTACTCTTCCCCCCTGGAATAAAATACAGTATGGTACTGTATTTTAGCTGTGCCCCCTGACAAGGTCTCAAAATGGGCTGGGTTGAAGTAGATTGGCCCGATCAATATATGTATGCGTTCACCCTAACCTGCCCCAAAGAATGTGAAGACAGCCTCTCAGTGTATTTTTTAGAGCTTTCCGTAGAATAACTATGCTGAATATCAAAGGCTAACTATGCACCTTTGCTCATGGATTTACAGTTTAAATACTGTACACAGTCATTAGCATATGTGTCAGCTTGCTACTTCACTCCAGGATAGCTAATATTTAATTTTATTATCAATGTGAAAAATATTGCTCAGATCCCAGTGTCTAAAAGCTAGGATTATGCTGTCTGCTGTTTTGTTGATATTTTTGTCTTTGAAATTCTGTAGGCTGTTGATCTATTATACCTCTCCTGTAAGAGAAAGGGAAGGCAGTGAGCAACTATGGTATCACATTATGAAGTTATGAATACCAACGTGATGAACTGTTAAATTCAGACTAAGGTTTGAACAAGCATGTAGGTATTTCTTGAGTCAACTATTAAATCACTTCCATTGAGTTCACTATCAGATATACGAAGAGCCTTCCTGAAGAGCAGAAATAATTGTGAGTACACTTAGGCATCCTCAGGCAACAACATTCAGCTGGTCAATCTTTCTGATCCAGAAGCATTGCTCTGTAAACTTGCTGATATTGTGTAACACTCTGATATGAAGAAAGAAACAACTAAGTAAACAATAATTTTAACTTTCACTTGTCTCTTTCAATATGACTGAAGTATATTGGATATTGAATCACTGGGGTTATTTTTTTATTTTTCTCTAGTATCTATTATGTGTTATTATCCATACAACTATGATTGTCACTTTTGCAAAATATGCACACACTGTATTCCTTCCAGGTATTTCACAGCTCTTGCAAAATTTTGTTGTTCAGAAATCCAATGCCTTATTCCGGATAAGGAAGAATGCTCAGCTTCTGTCTCTGAATTTGGAATAAGCTTAGCTGACCTTAATACAACAAATGCTGACTCTAGACAGTTTAGCCTATGCCATAAATATTTCAGAATGTGTGAGTCTTTAGAACCTTTTATAAGAAACTCTTCTTGCAAAGAAATCAAAAAGATATTTGATACTGCAATTGCAAATTAGTTTGATTTGTTTTATAGTTATTGATTGAAAGCTAAAGCACTGGCTTTAGTTTCAAGTATAATAGCTCATGGAAAAGTTATACTGAAAAAATTGGGATTTAAATTGTTTTTTATATTGATATAATGTCACATGATATTTGTATGTGCGTATGTTTATGTTTATTCGATTAATACCCCTCCCTATTCAGCACAGGCCGACTCAGGGAGGCTAACAACATATAAATAACCCCAAGGTACCTCAAGGGGTTTACATATAGGATATTTCTCAATATACAAAATATAAAATACAGAGTATAAAATACGATAAGACACATAAATATACAATAAATATACAATAATACAATACAGACCGGCACAGGTGCTCCGACTCCCCCCAGCAAACAGGACCGGGGGAATGAGCTCCGTGTCTCAGCTGGAGGTGAGGCTAAATACAAAATTCAAAATACAAAATATCCAAATGCAGTTCATTACAAAGTTATGCCAAAATGCAAGATACAATATCAAATACAAGGTGGCAAACAAAATATAAAATACACCATATAGCAGAAACAAAATACAATATAACAAAAAACAATGTCAAAAATACAATAGCAGACAGTAGCAATAACAAATCAATAATAGCAATAACACTCAATAATACGGAGTATGCTCTGCCACTTGCCACTATAGGAATATGTGGATTGCACTGACATATATCAATATAGTTGATTATTATTTTTTGGAATAGTAGCCATGTTAGTCTGTGTTTCAAGCACATTGGAGAGTAAACAAAACAAAATAAAAACACTGTAGCACTTTAAAGACCAACTGCTGTATTTTAATGATAGCTTTTGTGGATCAAGTCGACTTCATTAGAAGTAGGAGTGAGACTTCATGGCATCAAATTGTACACATCAGATACAGAGGTACAAAGTGATTGGTTAGCACAACAGATAAGGATATGAATCAATATGGCTTTTTACAACTGGTAATAGCAGTTGATGATCTCTGGTTGTTATTCAGATTAGTTGTGAATTTATGCCCTGCTTAATTGCAAATAGTAAGAGGATACGAGGAAAAAAATGGCATTAAACATTTAATAATGAGTTTAACCTTCAATATTTATTGACAATTGTGTGAGTACATCCTTTGTTCTGTGAGACAGGCTATGTTGTGAATGGCCAACCAGGTAAGATGAATATCCAGATGCAACCTACTGCAAGATAGACCCAGAAAAGAAAACAACCGAACATCATTGGTTATCACTTTCAGTCCTAAACTCAAACCCCTCACACATATAATGAAAAATCTCCAACCCATCTTGGACAGGAATACTTCACATATCTAAGGCCTTGGTGACAGACTATTACTTGCTTATAGACAACCCCCAAACAACTATTGACACACAACAGACTACACCAAAGTGAAACAGAGTTGGGAACTAAACCCTGCTGCAGTATTGATTTGTATACTTTTCTGTTATACTAACCAATCACTGTGTACCTGATGTGTATAAATTGATGCCATGAAGTTTCACTCCTATGTCTAACGAAGTGGACTTGATCCATGAAAGCTAATGATGGAAGTCATTTTTATATTACAGTACTAATATTGTTGCATATTGTACTCATGCTAGTTCTATGCACTTGTATATTATACGTATATTAACCTTATATGCTACATACTTACACCAGTCTTTATGCATTGCTTAGTATATTCACATGTTGATTACTATATTCATTCATTCATGTGTATTACTTGCCTTTAATTAAGAGTAAACTAGATAGACACAAACATGATCTCATCTTGAAAGGAATGTTTTCAGCTATCTTACAAAGCTATCTTACAAAAAATACTGGCGTATTTTTCTTTGCTCTGGGTGACCCAAGAAATACTAAATTTCAAGAGTCCCACTTTTGTTTTTCACCTCATGACACCTAACTCATCACGTGAACCAATCAGGAAAGAAGAGTTTAACTAGGCTTAAGTAACCTTGCGGGTAAAAAGAAACATAAATATTACCTGTTCGTATGATATTGTTTGACATTTCTTGATTCATGGAAGGGGCTTGGGAGGGGGAAAGGGGTGAAGAAAATGTATAAATATGTGAACAACTTTTTTATCGGGGCTGCATTCTGAACAGGCACCAGGCTTGTGAGGATGTATGCCCAGGTCTCCCTTTGATATCAGCCAATAATAAACTGCCCTGATTTCAAATAACTTTCTCCTGTTTGTTTTTATAACTCAATTGGGCATGAGGGTTTGGAAAAGCGGAGAAAAAACATGCACAATTAGCAGATGAGTGAGCGGTTTGAGGTGAGTTAAAACGGAAACTCACAGATATCTAAAACACGCCTAGGCATATTGGATATAAATATCTAGAATCTAAAATTACTACATCTAGACAAATTGGATATAAGTGTCTGGAATATACTTCTACAGTTTCACAACACTAACATTAAAATACAGCAGTTGGTCTTTAAAGTGCTATAATGTTTTTGTTTTGTTTACTCTCTGAAATGTATCAATATACTATTTGAAGTAGTGTAGAGCTACTAAAAAGGAACAAAATAAAAATGTCCTATGGTGGAACCATCTTTGTTGATGCCACTGATTACTGCTGCTGATCAACTGACTCCATCTCCACTGATCAGCAGCAGAATCCTCCCCATCTTGCTTTTTAGGTCTCTTTTATGGGGTGGGTGGTTTTTAATGTTTTATGATGACAGTTTTTTTAATGTTTTATAATGGCTTTGTATGTGTTTTTATGTTTTATCTGTTAGATTGTTGATTTATGCGGTGACTATTGTGAGCCGCCCTGAGTCGGCGCAAGCTGAGTGGGCGGCATACAAATTGAATAAATTGAATTGAATTGAATTGAATGCCATTTCTATTAATCAGGTGATTGGTGGAGAGGGGCTCCTGAGGTTTCTGGGGTTTCCACTGTCAAGCAGCTTAACACTGGAAACCACAGGCGTAAAATAAAAACCAACTCACACAGACACACATCCAACATCAATGTGTGCAAAATAAGCCTCCCTAGAGGGTGGTTTAAAATCAACCACTTAGCAGCCAAAATAATACATGCTTAACTGTGAGTCATATAGTGGCCAATCTTTAAATCAATTTCAAATGGAGGAATTTTTGACAATTTAGACATGCCCTCAGTCACATGTTGTCCATGCTGCTTTCTCAGGAAGATCAGTGTCTAGGAGATACATTTCCTCATAGCTCTTGCTTGTAAGATTGTTTCACAACTATCCCTATGAATTCTTCTAACTCCAAGAAAAGATCTAGATGTAGGAACCTAGGGAGTATACACTCCTTGATATATATGCTTATTTATTATTATCATACACAGAGTTGTCTGACAGCTCAGTATAAATGCCTGCCATTGCAGGCGCACCCCCCCAATAACGGACACAGACAACATTGAAAGTGGATAACAGCAAAGGGCCACATTTATTGATTCAATGCCCTAGTCCGAATTATAAATTTGTATTGGTAAAACGACCAATCATAATTCCTAAGGCAAGCAGGCCGAAGTAACACTGGTAAGGTACCACCCCAAAATTGCCAACGGCAATTGGTTACAATGTATCAATTTGTATCAATTTGTTTGTCAACAACAAACAAATTGTTGACCGTAGTCAATAACTAACTCATGACCCCACCCTCTGACGCGTATCCGTGAAATCACAGGGGTGATGCATGCTGGTTAGCAATCATCATCACCCCATCGCCTGGTTCGTCGTTGACCGGACAACGTTTAACTACTTTATTCCTGTCTAGTGTTGTCCAGTCAATTGCGAACCTGCCGGATACTTGTGGGTCATACTGTTTACCTTACCAGTGCTACCCGCCCATGTGACCAAAGTCAACAGTAAGAACGAAGAAAGACCCCTATATCAAACCATAGCAACAGTGTGGGATGGGCAAAAAAGCCAGGACCCGAAGCCAATATGGGTCCCAACCAAAAATTCCCACCCGGCCCCGAAGCGACCATGATCACACTGTTAACTAGGGAGGGGGTGGAGGGGAAAAAACTTCTCCGCTCCGTCGCTGAGGCAAAATGGCAGCTCGGCTGCCTCGTGGCCACCCCTTTTATAAGGGAGCTGGCCACGCCCCTAACTACCCGGATCTTCTGTCCTGTGGGGGGGGGGGCCCGCAAAGTGCGCGGCGGCCATTTTGGCGCCGCGCTTGCATTGCAGGCGCACCCCCCCAATAACGGACACAGACAACATTGAAAGTGGATAACAGCAAAGGGCCACATTTATTGATTCAATGCCCTAGTCCGAATTATAAATTTGTATTGGTAAAACGACCAATCATAATTCCTAAGGCAAGCAGGCCGAAGTAACACTGGTAAGGTACCACCCCAAAATTGCCAACGGCAATTGGTTACAATGTATCAATTTGTATCAATTTGTTTGTCAACAACAAACAAATTGTTGACCGTAGTCAATAACTAACTCATGACCCCACCCTCTGACGCGTATCCGTGAAATCACAGGGGTGATGCATGCTGGTTAGCAATCATCATCACCCCATCGCCTGGTTCGTCGTTGACCGGACAACGTTTAACTACTTTATTCCTGTCTAGTGTTGTCCAGTCAATTGCGAACCTGCCGGATACTTGTGGGTCATACTGTTTACCTTACCAGTGCTACCCGCCACACGGAGGGGCTTCACAGAAGACCTGACGCCCCCCCCCCCAGACCGTCAGCTCGGTCAACAGGCCTGCTCGCCAGTCACCCAACAGGAGGTCCATACCTCCTCGCGACAGATGGACCCCATCCCCTGCATACAAGTCACAATTTTGTAGACTAATATCGGGGTGATGACTAACCCGTCCCCAAGCCCTGGTGGTGAGAAACCGCGCCACTGCCTTATTGACCGCGCGCCTAGCTCGGTCAAGGGCCAGGAGGTTAACGCCCCCTCTGTAAGAGTGGCGCGGAACAATGTCCGACCAAACCAGGGCTGTGGCGGGCCAGACATAATGCAAATAGGCGAGGTCCTCGCAAATCGCATGCTTGAGCGACAAGCCGGTGACCTGGCCCAAATCATTGCCCCCCAAGTGGATGATTAGAATGTCAGGCGGGTCAGCCCCCAGGCCAGAAAAAAGGAAAGGCCGCAGCTCCCGCCATAACATCCCAGGCTTACCGTGCCATGAGAGACTGGCGTGGTCACCCAGTCCCAGTCGGGGTCCCCACTCTGTCGCCGCAGCGTAACGCGCTGCCCTGAGCACATAGCTGTGGCCCACCAGCCATACTGTCACCGGTGTAATACGACACCCTGGGTCTGTAAGAAAATTGAGAAAAAAGAAGGTAAGGTGACTGGAGTGGTACTCATGGCGGGAGTGGGCGCACATAAAACTGAAAACATTGTGAGCCCCACCTCCCCATGCTGCGTATGTCAGCCCCAGAGTACCCAAAAGCAGCTGCTGTAGAGGCTGCGCCAATACGGAACGAATGTGTGCCATAACGTGCACCTGGTAGTCCCACCCTGGTGAGGGCTCTGGCTGTCACCTTCCAAAACTGAAATTTAGTAAGGGGAGACCCATCTTGGTGACAGAAAAACGGGCCATGGTGCCAGCCACGCAGTGCCAGGTATTCCTGTAGGGCACCAACCGGACAGATGTCTGCCAAAGAACACCGTAGCAGTCTTACTCCACTGCCTACGCCATGCTGATCTGTTTTGGAGGAGCGAATCCTCAACTGGGCCCAGTCTTTGGCAACATATACATCTCCGAGTTCCAGTGCCCTACCACTTGCATCCGCCTTAGACAGCATCACGAGTTCGCTGATGCGGAGCGCTCCAAAAAATGCCACCGTTGTGGCTGCATGAAAAAGGGCTGCCTCATAATGATCAAAACAGAGGCCTGGCCAGCCCCGGGCCAACTGGGTAAGAACCCCTGGGGAAATAGGGTGCCGGTCATCCGGGCAACGCCCGCGCTCGCGCACCCACCCCTCCAAAACGTGTCTCACACGGAAGTCAGAGGTGGTATCCACATGACCCCCTACTTTGGCCATAAAAGCCAACGCCGAGAGCTTGGATGCTATGGTGCGAGGTGCAAGGCCCTGTGCATGCAGGTGAACCATGAACCGCAGAACATGGTCCACCGGGATGGGCCAGGTCTCTGGCCATTGAAATCGAGTAGCAAAAGCCCTATACAAATTGAACGCTTGTTGATACGCCTTACGCGTGCGTGGCGCCAGTGACAGGCCAATCGCCCGGTTCACCTCTCCTTGCCAATAGTCCACATCTCGTCCGGGAGTGGCGAGGGAAATTCCTCCGCATCCGGGGCCAAGGCGCGGAACCGGGAGATCTGCAGGCGGGACAAAGCGTCAGCAATATCGTTATTAACCCCTGGGACATGCCTGGCCCTGAACAAGACGTTGAGGCGCAGGCAGCGCAGCACAAAATGGCGCACTAGGTCCATGACCCTGGGCGATTTAGAAGTCTGTGCATTGACAATGTGCACCACGGCAGCATTGTCGCACCAGAAATGCACCACCGAATTAGCCCACTGTTCGCCCCATAGCATCAAAGCCCCCAGAATGGGAAAAAATTCCAGGTATGTGAGATCCCGCAGGCGACCTGTGCCTGCCCATGCCGGTGGCCACCCACCATAGGCCCACTTCCCATTGAAGTACATCCCATAACCCAGGGATCCTGAGGCATCAGACTGGATCTGGAAATTGGGGGATGCCAGGAGGTCAGACCTCCAAAATGAGACCCCATTAAACTCCCTCAGGAATTGCAACCAGACAAACATGTCTGCCCTGATACCCCGGGTAAGCCTGACTCTGTGGAGGGGCCTGGATAACCCTGCCATGGCGTCGCATAAGCGCCGGGCAAAAGCCCTGCCCGGTGCGACCACCCTGCAGGCAAAATTGAGGTGCCCATGCAGCACCTGCAGTTCCCTCAGGGACGCCTTACGCTTGGCCAGCAATTCCGAGATAAGGGTCACTATCCTGGACACCTTATCACCCGGTAACCTAGAAGCCTGTACTACTGTATCAATCTCAACCCCCAGGAATACTAGTTTGGTCGACGGGCCCTCGGTCTTTTCGGGCGCTAAAGGGACACCCAGTTCCTGCATTAGCGTCTGAAATGTATTGAGGAGACGTGCACACGTGTCCCAGCCCCGTTCACCCCCGAATAAAAAGTCATCCAGGTAATGGGCTACAGACCGGGACCCTGACCTGCGGACAAAAGCCCACTCTAGGAAGGTACTAAAACGCTCGAAAGCCGAGCATGATATGGAACAGCCAAAAGGCATGGCCTTATCAAAATAATACTCCCCTTTAAATTTAAAACCCAGCAATTCAAAGTCGCCCGGGTGCACCGGCAAGAGGCGAAAAGCTGACTTAATGTCGCACTTGGCCAGCAAGGCACCCGGGCCACAAGAGCGCACCATGCGCATCGCATGGTCGAACGATGTATACCTGACCGAACAAAGGTCATCAGGTATCGCATCGTTGACCGATCGGCCGGCTGGGTAGGACAAATGATGAATAAGGCGAAACTCACCTAGGGACTTCTTAGGAACCAAACCCAATGGTGAAACCTTCAGGTTGGGAAAAGGGGGTACGGGAAAAGGTCCGGCGACCCTGCCCGCGTCTAACTCCTTTTTAATGCTGGCCTCGGCTACCTCCTCCCTTCCTCTGAGGGATAAAAGGTTGGGAGCATCCTGAGGGGCTCTATCACCCATAAAAGGGATACGAAATCCCTGCTTAAAACCTTGGATAAGGTACTCCCTGTCCTCTCCCCTTGGGTACGATGCGAGCCAGCGCTCCAGCATGTCCACCTTAATTGGGGAGGGGGCCTTTCGGAGAACTAGTTCCATCCGTGGCAGGCTTGCCAGCCCACTGTCCACCCCTCCCTCTGCCTCGCCCCCCCCAGGCTTGGGACAAGCAGAGGCTGCATGGGGACCAGAACATGTGGGACACTCGTGCTTATATCTGCAGGTCTTCCGACTGCAGGAACCATTGGACGAGAAAGTCCAGCACAGCAGGCGGGCTGGAACCCCCCGCCCCGCCATTTGGCGGGTAACCTGCGCTGGAGCTGCTCGCTGGACCGCATGTCCACAATGGTATCTATCCCCCGGGGCAGGACGTGTGGGTGTCATATACAAGAGCCACAATCTCCGGCACGGCTCATCCCATCTCATCTCGGGGTGCAGGGGAATCCTCATACGGAATTCCTCATCATATGCTAGCCATGAGGGGCCCGGGAAATCTACCATTGCCCTGTATATGTTGTCCAAATATTGGACCATGGGAATAGCTAGATCCGGCCGCGCCCTCAAATACACCGCCATGTATATCAAATAAGCGGGGAGCCAGTTAGCCCAGGTACGCGGCGGCTTACGGCGGCGTGCCTGCTCCTTGTCCTTCTCATCCTGACCCTCCCTTTCTTCCTTAGTGGGCTCTCTGTTAAGGAGTGAGAAGATATCCACATACTCCCCTCGCCATATCTTTTCCCTGGTAGCCTGTGCCAAGTGATCACCCAATGGCAGGGAATACCCTGCAGTCGGCAAAGCCGAAAAGGGGATAGCTGGCCTACCCAAAGGGGCATGAGTTAACCCTGCCACCCCAAGGACGTTCCCAGCAGTGTAAGAACCAATGCCCACCCCAGCGGGCATGGTGGCAGTATTTGTCGCCGGGTGGGTCGCCAGCGGTGTAGCCCCTGCACCACCCGCGCGAGGCCAAGGCCACTGAAAGGTCCCCCCTATATTGGGAATGTGTGTGGATGTACTCGTTTGCACCATATACTCACATGCTGCACCCCCGCGGGCCGCCCCCAACGGGGGTTCCGGCCCACTGGGGGCGTCGGAGCTCACGACCGATGTAGAGCTCATCACCGGGGCTTGACCCGCGCCAGGTTGCTGGCTGGGGAGCTGCGAGGCAGTGGCCGGAGCCGCGCCACCCGCCTGCAGCAGCTCAACCCTCCCCGCCGGCCGTTGTCCTGCTGCCGATAGCGCCTCCAAAGGTACCCCGAAAGGGGCACCTGCCTGACTGGCACGAGCCAAAGACTCCTCTAAGGCCGCAATACGGGCCAATAAGGTGTCTACAGTAACCATGGGAAAAGAGCCGGCCGGCCCACCTGACCCTATGGGTACAGTTCCCTGCACCCCCTGGCCCAGATATGGCCATTGGCCAGGGCCAAAGCCCGGTAGGGCTGGTGAGGAAACCTGCCAAGGCAGGGCACCGGGCCACCCCCCGAGGCTAGAGGGCCCCGGGAGAGGCTGCGGCCCAGAAGTAGTCGGCCCTACGGGTTGGGCGGAAGGAGGAGCGGTGTCCACCGCTCGCGGGCCACGGGCCGGAGCGCCCTCCGCGCCCGCACTCTGAACGGGCCAAGGAGCGATAGACCCCAAGCCACTAGCCCCGGCCGGGGATGGCAAAGGTGGCTGTTGAGGAGGCGGCACCACGGTCCTCCGACCTGGGTTGCGCCTCCTAACAGCCCGAGCTGAATTCGCAGCAGCCTTCTTTTTGGAAGGCATCTCGAGCAAAAAGGGAAGCTAGCTAAGCAAAAACGACCCAAAAGGCTTCCCGGCAATACCAACGAGCGACGGAGGCGCAGGGAGAAAAAACTTCTCCGCTCCGTCGCTGAGGCAAAATGGCAGCTCGGCTGCCTCGTGGCCACCCCTTTTATAAGGGAGCTGGCCACGCCCCTAACTACCCGGATCTTCTGTCCTGTGGGGGGGGGGCCGCAAAGTGCGCGGCGGCCATTTTGGCGCCGCGCTTGCATTCTCCTTAGCTTTCAATTCCCTTGGTAGAACTTGCTTTGCCATTTGGGTCCTGTTAGGGGATAAAGTAAACATCAAAGTTCTTTGTTATCCTCTCAGTTTCTGGTAAGAAGTACTGAAATGTTTTGTTCCACTTTCTTGGAGAGTACAGGCAGAATAAATATTTATCGCTTTGATTTGTGAACCTATAGGCTACAATCCTACAACTAAAGTTGGAAGATAAATTGATTAGATTACACTGCACAACAACGATTTTGCTACTGGGAATATTTTTTTGTGTGATGCAGTGTTATCATAAACTCCTGCGAAATGCCTTAAAACAGTTTCTAAGTCCCTCAACATTTGCAACACTGGAATTATGAATGGAAGTACATCCCAGGCTTATCTAATTCAATTTCAGTGCCCCCAACAATCTCTTTTCTATGAGGATGAAGAAACCTGGAAATTGACAGAGTCCCCTTAAACCAGAATGAAATATTAATCCACCCCTAGTTCTTTGATGTATATGTTGATCTCACTGAAGTTATGAAATAATGTTGTTATTTGTGACTAAAAATGCTAAGCAACCTTATTTTGGGCTAATCGTGAGAAGACAAAATTTTCTGGAAAAGAAGATAGGATAGTGGTGATGTCAAGAAATTGATCATTCTCAAAGGAATAAGGCTCTTTCACTGCTCAGAACCCAAAGTTCTCTTGTAACTAAAGGGAAGCTCAGTGTGACTCAACACTGTTTAAAAAACAAATACATTTTGAAAATTATGTCAAAGGAAAGGAAAAAGAAAAAGACATGTATTATATAAATAAAGCTAGAAATTTCTTTTACTGAGGAGTTTAGAATTTTTATTTATTCTACATCTGCATCTATTTTAAAGTGTACTTGTAAGGTGGGCAGTATGGAGAAAGTTACATATTTTGGGACAACAGGAAGGAAAAAATACAAGATCATAGTACATATATTAAAAAACCCAATGTGCTGGTCTTTCCAGACAACACACATCTGCTGCTTGAGCTAGATACCTCAGTTTGCCACTGAATGTCTACAGGAAAGTTTCAATATTGATTGCTGAGTCAGCTTTGTTCACTTGCCATGGAACCACTATGTGTCGTAAATAATTGCGGAACTAGCTTTATGGAGCACCATTTATCTGGCAGACATCCATCATTGTGTGTTCATGGAACATATACCTTCAAGCACACTTTAAAATGCACATTGAAGAGGCAGGTAATCATATTAAATGTTTAATATATTTTGAGAAACCCCAAGGCAGCTTCACAGGTGCAAATATCTAATTTGTACTCACCAGGCATTTTACATAGAATGATGAAATGATACCTTGCCTTCAGAAGTGAGTGAGGAGGAATATCTCCATGCCCTTTCATCTCAAATTTCAAAGCAAGGCTTCAGAAGATGTTCTCAGTGTTGAGAAAAGGCCCATGGGACATTTGCCTGCATAGCTCATCACTTTGCAACTGGCAGGACTTTAAACCCTCAACTATCTCTGTGGTGACCATTTTTTTCTAGCTTGACAAGAGGCTGTGAGATGCAACTTCTCCTCAATATAGGATTTTAGGCATATAATTGTAAATGAGTATTGCAGTGTGCACTACTGAACTGCAGCAAAATTGCTACCTTTCATTTCCAAAGCAATATAAATGAAATGAGGAGGGGGGGGATTCTAATCATCATGAAAGCATGAGCTGTCAGCTACCACCCACCCTTTGACCCTTTAGGAGAAAAAAAGATTCCAGGGAACAGATGAACTGTCTTATACTTGACTGTCTGTTGAGGGTGATTTTACTCTTGGATCCACTGACAGAAAATTCAACAGCTGACTTGGATAAGATTGCTACAGTTTTGTACAGATGATAGTAGGATCAAATTGCAATGTATGCTCAGCATTTCTTACTATCTCTGTGCTGTTTCTTGAGTTCTTATATATAGGAAAGCCTAATAAAAAAGTTGTTGGTTTTTCCTCTGGGAGAAATGTATTTCAAACAAAAGTTTATATCTAAGTAACATGTTTGGGCAAAATTTTAGAATGTCAGTTTGTGCAAAAACATTTATTTATTTATTTATTTATTTATTTATTTAGGTAAAGCTAAAGGTTTCCCTTGCTTGAAAGCCAGTCGTATCCGACTCTAGGGTTCAGTGCTCATCTCTGTTTCAAAGCCAAAGAGCCAGCACTGTCTGCTTCTGCAGATGTTTCTGTGGTCATGTGGCAGGCATGACTAGACACCAGAGTGCACGGAACACTGTTATCTTCCCACCAAAGTGGTCCATATTTATCTACTTGCAATTTCTTGCTTTCGAACTGCTAGGTTGGCAGAAGCTGGGACAAAGACAGGAGCTCATTCTGTTCTGCAGTACTCGGGAATCGAACTGCTGACCTCCCACCTCCCAGTCAGCACCTTAGCCACTTGAGTGACCCAAGGCGACCCAATGTGGCTCACATTAATTAAAAGCCCTTCCCCATACAATAAAACCAAATAAAACTATAAAGCATTTAAAACTTCCAAAAACATCCTTGACCCCTTTTAAAAACCTCGGACGGGGCTAAATAAGCCAGCAGGACTGAATCATACCTGTCAACCACCCTGATTTGGCCGGGAAAACCCCGTAATTTGACATCTATTGACATCATAACCCGCCCCCTACTGCCAAAACCCCATAATTTGACAGCGGGGGAAAATGCTTTCCGCGCATGTGCGGAAGCACTACGCCGCTTGCACAGCCCCTACGCAAGCGGCATAGCGCTTTCCGCACATGCATGGAAGGGTTTTACCCCTTCCACGCATGCGTGGAAAGCGCTACACTGCTTGCGTAGGGGCTGCGCAAGCGGCGTAGCGCTTCCACGCATGCATGGAAGGGGTAAAACCCTTCCACGCATGCGTAGAAAGTGACCTGCGCACAAGCAATGTGCGCAGGTCCCATTTTTGCAGAGCTGCGGGTTGACAGGTATGGACTGAATTGTGGTGCATAACACTACCAAACACTTCAAGTTCCACAAATATTGAATAGCCTTGAGAATTGTTACACTGGAACATGAAGTGGAGGTGCTATTTATGTTTGTTCTTTGTAAAAAAAGAGCTGTGTTCCAGGAAAACGGCTAAAATTGGAAAACATTGTTGCTTTTCAAACACTAGAACTACAGAATACCTACACTATAGGACTAGTTGGCTGAAGATGCTGTGACAAAATTAGACTCTGGGAACAAAAATGTCCTTCCCTTGTGCATGAGGGCTACACAGTTCCTTTTTTAATTATTAATTAATTTCTGTACTATTCAACAACTAAGACTTGGTTTGTAAAATAAAGACTGAAATTATGGAGTAGAAAAATAATCAAACATAACACTGCATCACAAAAAAAATAATGTCTGCTATTTAGTCTAATCCATGTGTCCTATACTAAATCAAATGTGCTGAATTCAAATCTGAAATCCAATTCTGCCTAGGACATCAGGATCTTAAGTCAATTATGCATATAGATGTGTTTGTCCGGTTTATAGAAGAAGGGGGCAGCCAAAAATGAGATGGCTAGATGGTACTGTGGACACAATGGGCACAGAGCTGGGCAGGTTGAAGAGGATGGTGGAGGACAGAGGTGCCTGGTGGGCAATGGTTCATGGGGTCGCAAGGGTTTGGAATTGACTGTGCAACTGAACAACAACAAACCTACTCACACTAGAGACAAGCCCTTGGTCCATCTTGCCTTATATACCTACTAGCAGTGTTTGCCCGGCGTTGCTGGGCTGTTTTAAATTGTGTTGTAAGGGTTTTTGTTTGGTAATGTTTGTAAAAAAGAGGTTAGTCTGTAATTGTTCTTTTAAAATTTTTTATTTATGCAAAAATTCCTTATGTTGTCATTTGTTAAATTGATTGTATTGTTTTGATACTGTAAAGTAATAACAACTTGTATTTTGTTATTTTTCTAATGTATTTTTGAATATTTGTTTTAACATATATGTTAATTTTTGTTATGATGCCGGACTGTTATAAACTGTGATTAGGGTTTTTTTGGGTTTTTTTGTGGATTAAAAAAAGAAGAAAGGATGATATATTTTTTTATAATTTTTTTATTTAACCAAATAATGTTTTAGTATGTGACTTTTATTTTAATAGTTGTACTGTAGGTAATAGTTTTAAAAATGTGAAAGTACATGTTTTTTACATTCAATGTTCTTAAATTGTGTTTAGATGTTTTCAGTTTTTATTTGAGTTAAAACTCAACACAGGATTTTAGAAATGTTTTTATTTTATTTTTTTGACATATGTTTGTGATTTGTGTAAACTTGTGATTGATTTTTGTTATTGGATTGTTTTTACTGTTGTGGCCTCTGGGTGGGGCTGTTGAGTCTTTTTGAGTTGTTTTTACTATTGTGCCCTGCAGGTGGGGCTGCTAGGGGTTTTGGTGTTATTTAACATGTTTTTTCTCTCCTGGCCTCTGGGTGGAGCTTCTTCCAGTAAGTAGTCTCTTTGTTTCTTCATTTATGTTCCAGTCGTCATGGAGGGAGGTCGTGCTGGTGAGTTGTCTGGTTTTTCTTCTTCTGGGGTTTTTCTTTGTTTTGCTTTTGTGGTGGTGGGCTGGAAGGTGTTTCTGCTTGTTAGTTTTTGTTTTGGTTTAGTTTTAGGTAGGTTTAATTGGCTTGATTTTTTTCTGGTTGTGTTTAATTTGTTTTAGTTTGTTGTTGTTTGTGTAATTTGTGGTTTTTTTCGTGTTGTAGTTAGGTGTTTTGTTTGTGGTTTTGTGGTGTTGTGGAACAGAGGCCTGTTCGCTGCCTTTGCTTCCTGGGGAATTGGTTCACTTTCAACAGGGGGGAGGTACTGGTGCATCCCCCCCTTGAAAGTGAAACACTTACTTGGGAATTAAAGGCAATGACTGGAGCCTTGTTCACTGCCTTTGCTTCCTGGAGAATTGGTTTGCTTTCAAGGGGGCACACGCGAATGCATCAGTACCTTCCCCCCTTGTTCCCCCCCTGTTTTGCGTGTTTTTTTCCCATCCTGGCTCAATGTTTCTTGAGGCTGGTGGTGGTCTCGCCATGTCTTCGGCAGGGTAGCATGGAGGAGAGGGAGTCTCTTTTCTTCCTATTGCTCCAGGAAAGAAGGATGGCGGGTGTCTCGCGGTGGTGTTTTTTGGCTTTTTATTTTGCGTGGCTGTGAGGTGCTGCGTCCTCCTGTGGCGGACTTGTGCTCCCGTTGTGTTTTGTATTTTTATTTTTTGTGCGCCGGCTTTCTCAGCATTCTGCGTGCTCATGGCGCGCAGGACACTGGGGCTTGTAGTTTTGCATTTGTGGTTTCTGTTTGTGCAGCGTTTTTTCCCCTGCGGCTCGATTTTGATTGGCCGTGGTGCGTTTCCCAACGTTCTTTTTGCTCGCGCCTCTCAGCCTGATTGGCTTTGGTGCGCCGCATAGGATGTTGGGTATTGAAGTCCTTTTTCTTTGTTTGTGTTTGTGGGTCTCCTGCCCCGCTGGCACATTTCTCAACCCAACAGTTACCTCCGTACAAATGCTCGGCATGGGATAGTATGGCCGGATGTGGGATCCTTTGTCAAATGACAATGATTAACGCTTGGATTTATAGGTATAGATTTCTGACATCAGCTCACTGACTTGCTTAGACATGCCCGGCCGCTGTTGGAACATGCATGCCACCATTGGATGTGGTTGAGCTGAGGCAGCAGCAGGCATAGTGTTAAAATTCAACTGTTAAAATTTTCCCATGTAAAAATACATTACTGACCATCTGAACAGCTATAGCATGCCTATAACTTAAAAATCTGTATGTGATCAGCAAATTTTGAGTTCAGATTTTGAATCAGCACTCTCAATATCATGTAAATCACATGTGTTATTCCCAGTAGCAAAATCATTGTTGTGCAGTGTAATCAAAGCAAAGAACATAAAACAAACAAACAAACCCATATGGAATGCAAGATTTTAAAATGCACATCCAATTTCTAACCTTCTTTTTCTCTCTCTCCAAAAACTGAATTACTGCAACATCTGGAATACTAAAGATGGCTTCCCATTGTGCTAAAATGACCACAATGTAGGTGCAGGGGCTGGAGCAGGCATTCTACAGTTGGGATGTCACTACCAAGAAAGCTCTCTTCTCATTAGCTAGCTGTCATATCTTTTTTGGCAGGGCCTTCGAAAGTGATTTTAAGGGAATAGTGAGATGTTTGCGGTGAGATCTATGTGGCGCCAGGAAACAAGAGATATAATGAAGGCGCTCAGTTTATATGGCCTTGGTCTGGAATACTTCAGGTATTTTAGCATGCTCAATACTGGAAACACAAGATTATATATCAGAGTTTATTAAAACAATGCTCTATAAAGTTACAGATTTCATCAAAAATAGCAGGACCATTTTTTACAGAGTGTGTCAAAAACACCAGATACAAAGTTGTGCTATGTAGTAAAGTGAGTTGTGCTCTATGAAACCTATGAAAAAGAAAATGACAACAGAGAATTGGTTTTGTGTGTGTGTGTGCTTTTTAGCTACACTGGCTGACATGCTTTTCTCCATACTTTGAAGCATTTCTTTCAATCCCCTTTATGATTGGCACACAGTCTCATCACACCAGTTATTATGGGAATGGACCCAAATGGCAGTGTTTTAAGGGATAAGAAGCAGCTGTTTTGTTCAGGAAATATTACCTGATCCCACGTACTCTTTTGTCTAAGGTTAACATTTGTTAAGATGCTGAACATGATGACTGGAAGGTCAGCAGGTCAGCATTTCGAGACCTGAGTGCTGCATGATGGGTGGAGTGGCCTTCTGTCTCTGTCCTAGCTTCTGCCTACCTAGTAGCTTGAAAGCAAGAAATTGTAAGTAGATAAATAGGTACCACTTCTGTGTGAAGGTAAACAGCATTCCATGCATTCTAGTCATGCCTGCCACATGTCCACGGAAATTCTGCAGACACAGACAGTGCTAGCTCTTTGGCTATAAACAGAGATGAGCACTGGACGCTAGAGTTGGATACAACTGGCTTTCAAGCAAAGGCAATCTTTTTTGTTGTTCAGTCGCACAGTCAATTCCGACCCTTTGTGACCCTATGGACCATTGTCCTCCAGGTGCCTCCGATCTCCACCATCCTCCTCAACCCGCCCAGCTCTGTGCCCATTGCATCTACAATACCATCTAGCCATCGCATTTTTGGCTGCCCCCTTCTTCTTTTGCCCTCCACCTTTCCCAGCATCAAGGCTTTCTCAAGTGAATTCTCTCTTCTCATTTGATGTCCAAAGTACTTCAGATTCATATTTACTATTTGACCTTCTAAGGAGCAGTCAGGGTTGATTTCTTCTAAGATCAACCTATTTGTTCTCCTCGCTGTCCAGGGGACTCTCAAAACTCTTCTCCAACACTACATCTCAAAGGCATCTATTCTTCTGCGTTCAGCTTTCCTAATGGTCCAGCTCTCACAACCATACATTATGACTGGGAATATCATTGCTTTGACTATGCGAATTTTGGTTTGCAAGGTGATGTCTCAACTTTTAACTATGTTCCCTGGGTTTCTCATAGCTTGCCTCCCAAGAATCAGTCGCCTTTTTATTTCATGGCTGCAGTCCAAAACCTGCAGTGATCTTGGATCCAAGAAAGTAAAATCTGTTACCGCTTCTACTTCTTCCCCTTCTATTTTCCAGGGACTGACAGGGCCTGTTGCCATTATCTTGGTTTTCTTGATGTTGAGCCTCAAGCCAGCTTTTGCACTCTCTTCTTTCAATTTAATCAGGAGCTTCTTTAGGTCTTCCTCACTTTCTGCCATTAGGGTGGTATCATCTGCACATCTCAAGTTGTTGATGTTTCTCCCAGCAATGTTGATCCCATATTGTGATTCCTCCATCCCTGCATTGCGCATTATGTGCTCTGTGTATAAGTTGAATAAGCAGGAAGACAGAATGCAGCCTTGTCTTACTCCTTTTCCTATTCCAAACTACTCCATCATTCCATATTCTGTCCTAACTGTTGCTTCTTGGTTCGTGTACAGATTTCTCATGAGGCATATGAGGTGTTCTGGTATTCCCATCTCTTTAATTACTTGCCACATTTTGTTGTCGTCCACACAGTCAACGGCCTTGGTGTAGTCAATGAAACAGAAGTAGACTTGTTTCTGATATTCCTTTGTTTTCTCCAAGATCCAACATATGTTGGCAATGTGTTACCTAACATTGTTACCTAACATTGGTTACAACCAGACCCTGATAAGACATTTTTGGTCTGCAGCCCCCAGAACTCTCCTGCCTGTGCAGTCAGCGACAATGTTAGCAGAAAGGTTCACTGAGTTTTGTTCCAAAATTATCTTTCCGAAGCTCTGTTCATTACTATGCAAGACTATGATGTTACAATGATTTATTTACACTAACAGTAAAATCATAAAAAAGCCATGTACCTAATTTATATGTCAATTGAACACTGAGTGAACAAGAAAGTGTGTCACGGAATATTAGTTACACTCAATATATTTATTTAGCATTTTCCCCATTAACTGAAAATTTTAGAAATGGCAAAAATTATAAGTAATTACACTTTTCATATCCATTGCTCATTTCTTTGAGTATAAAAGTCTCATTTATTTAAAACTGTAAAAATCAATTAGGTGGCAGCTTTCGAAATAACTAGTTATTAATTAGAAGGTAGGTTGATGTCCTGCTGTCAAAGTAATTTTAATGTAGAAAATCTAGTGAATTAATAGCCTGCTGGGTTGGTTAGGGAGACAGAACAAGTTTATATTGTATTTATACAATCCCTTTCTCCTGAAAAGCATTGTTTGCTCAAAAAGCTGTATTCAACAGCTACAGTGGAACCTCATACAACAATCGCCCAGTATAGCAACGAAGCCGCACAACAATTAGGTTTTGGGGGGAAATGGTGTCCCACATAACAATTTTCCCTATGGAAAAAAAATCATACAACAATTTTTCAATGGGAAAAACCACTTAGCAAAAAAAAAATCATTGGATGATGCATCCCATAGGGAAAATCGCTTTACAATGCATGCATTGTATAGGAATTGTTTCGTACAACAACGAGCCCCATGGAATGGATTAAAATAGTTATGTGAGGTACCATTGTATTTCTTTTCTCCTTAAATATTGATGTGTTTCATAGTCTAGAGTTGCATAGAGTGAGCGAACCATGGCTAAGGGTCAGATAGAATGTGCCTTGAAATCAGAGAATAATGAACTGTGAAAAACAAGGGGACTGTTTATTTTGCAATTAGCAGGAATATTTTCTGGTTTGTTCAAACATGTGTGAATAAAGCAGAAGTGAAAGGATTTATATTTATGGTAGCTGGGTAGCTGCATGTGTGTCAAAATTAACTTCTGTTTCTCATGCCACATGTCCAGCATATGAGAAGAGGGGACATAGAAGGGTCCAGGACTAACAACTATGGATTATCTGATCAATTGACTTTATTTCTCTTTGGAAATCAATACTCTTTCCCTTGCTGAAGTAGCTTGATTTCTTTCAGTGACAGTAAGCAAATAAAACTCTGTTTATATAAATATAATCCATAGATATGATGTTCCTATAGTTTTACATCAAGATGGAGTTCAACATGCACACTTTTTAATTTTGTTCAGCCATGTACAAACTTTGAAATATTTTTATAAATAAAAAATATTTATAAAAAACATGTTGTAGCACTATTCCACAGCCACAGGCTACCTC
Source organism: Bradypodion pumilum (assembly GCA_035047305.1). Lineage (NCBI taxonomy): Eukaryota > Metazoa > Chordata > Lepidosauria > Squamata > Chamaeleonidae > Bradypodion > Bradypodion pumilum. The sequence goes on along the minus strand of JAWDJD010000001.1, from coordinate 80,520,180 downwards.
TCAGAATAAAGGAAGAACTTGGTGCTTGCCCTAGGCCACACACACAATAGATTCTAGGCCTGAAGGGTAAGCTCATTAGCAAATGTGTAATGCCACAATTCAAAAGGGTGAAGCTTCACAATTAATCTGAAGAAGAGGTATTACTAGTTGTAAAAAAAAAAAAAACCCACATTGGCTTTTATACTTATCTGTTATGCTAACCAACCATTGTGTATCTCTGTAACCTGATGTGTATAAACTGATGCCATAAAGCAAGAGTTCTAAACCTTTTTAAGTCAGGGGCAGGGTCATACTCCCTCAGACAGCTTCGGGGGCCATATGGCAATTTTGCCCTTCCTCCACCACATGGCACTTCCAAGTGTTGTGGAGGCAGTGGGGGGCCACATGAAATGGCACCATGGGCTGCAGGTTGTGAATCCCTACCATAAAGTCTCACTCTTCTGAATGACAAAGTGGACATGATCCATGAAAGCTAACATTAAAATACAGCAGTTAGTCTTTAAAGTGCCACAATGTTTTTGTCTTTAAAGTGCCACAATGTTTTTTGCTTTCTGATATGCTTGAAACACAAACTAACATGGCTACTATTTCAAAAATTTCTTGGATTACAAATTCTAGATACATAACCATTTTAGCCAGCCCATATTGTCTAGTGCAGGGGTTCTCAAACTTGGTTCTCCAGATATTCTTGGACTTCAATTCCTAGAAACCCTGATCAGCAGATGGGCTGATTTGGGCTTCTGATAATGAAAGTTCAAGAACACCTGGAGAGCCATGTTTGAAGACCCTGCTCTAGTGGAATCTAGGTTTTAAATCCACCAGGTGAAATGTTCATGCTGTGCCATAATGTGTGCATAAAAATAATGTATACTCTCATATGAAGGTTAGAAACATTTAGACCAGTGGTTCTCAACATTTTTTTGGGCCATGCTCCATCTAAGCATCTCTGAAGTATTGATTAACACACACACACCATGACATATTATTCTTATTATACAAAAAGTGAACTCCTAGTGACGTGGAGGAAGCCTAAAAGGCCAATCACTGTTAATAATTCTTTCTCAAAATTTCCCCCTTAAAAATCAAATCCTGCCCCCCATCATACTTGTCAACCATCCCGCTTTACCTGGGAAAACCCCTTATTTTTACCCCTCTTCCCGGCCCCCTCCCGTTTTATTAATTTCCCTGTATTTTTCCTTATTTCCCTCCATCCAGAGCTGGGCTTGGGCTGCCTGGACCAGAGACCACCACCCCCAGCTGGGGGTGAGGAGGAGGAGCAGCAGCAGTTGAGCAGTGGGAAGGCCAGCTACTGCCGCTGCTGCAGGGCCTCCAGAGCCCGGGCTGCTCAGCTGGTCCTCCTCCTCCTCCTCACCCCTGGCTGGGGGTGGTGGTCTCCGGTTCAGGCGGCCCCTGGTCGGCTACAGAGTTGTCCCCCGAACCCTCCCGGACCCACGGGACCCAGGAGAGGGGATTGAATCCACTCCACCCCTTCAACCCCACCCCCTGATATTAAAATGGAAAACCCAATTGGGGTTTCCCCTTTAATATCAGTGGGTGGGTGGTTGCGATCCCCCTCTCCGCTGGGTCCCCTGGGGTTGGGAGGTTTGGGGGGACAAAAGGGGTCTGTCTCCCCAACCCTCCTGAACCCAAGGGACCCAGCGGAGAGGGTGGTAGGTTCAGGAGGGTTTGGGAGACATACCCCCTTTGTCCCCTAACTCTCCCAGACACAGGAGACCCGGGAGAAGGGAGCGAATCCCCCTTCCAAACTCCGTTGTTAAAGAGAAGAAACCGCTTGGTTTCTTCTGTTTAATAACGGGGTGTCCTGTGGGGGGATCCCCTTTCTGCTGGCTCCCCTAGCTCTGGAAGGGTTTGGGGGACAGACCCCTTTTGTCCCCACAACCCCCTGAACCCAGGGGACCCGGGAGAGGGGATTGATTCCATCCCCCCACACACACACTCCATTTTTAAAGAGAAGAAACCACTTGGTTTCTTCTCTTTAATAACGGGGTGTCCTGTGGGGGGATCCCCCCTCTGCCAGCTCCCCTAGCTCTGGAAGGGTTTGGGGGACAGACCCCTTTTGTCCCCACAACCCCCTGAACCCAGGGGACCCAGGAGAGGAGATCGATTCCACCCCCCCACACACACACACTCCATTTTTAAAGAGAAGAAACTACTTGGTTTCTTCTCTTTAATAACGAGGTGTCCTGTGGGGGGATCCCCTCTCTGCCAGTTCCCCTAGCTCTGGAAGGGTTGGGAATATTTGGCCCCACCCACCAATTTGACCACGCCCACTTATTTGGCCACACCCACCTATTTGACCATGCCCACCTATTTGGCCACGCCCACAAAATTTCCCTTATTTTCAAAGCCAAAAGTTGACAGGTATGCCCCCCATGTCAGGCGTGTGCCTCACATTGGGAGCCATGGATTTTAGACATGAAGGAAATTTCTCCTTTCAAAAAAAAAAAGAGAATAAATAAATTCATGAATAGAGCTAAATAATAATTATTTTTTGTTTGTTATCATGTCTAGGCTGACTTTCTTCTGATGAGGGGATCCAAAGCAGCTCGCAATGCTGAGATGTGTTTCTGTGGGATTGGCAGTAAGTCACAAATAAAGTATAATAATAATAATGATTAAAAATCCATTAATTAAAATCATTTAAAACTTTTAAAACAAACTTATAAAAACAGAAAAAACGAGTACCCAGAGATTCAGTCATAGTTACTTAAAAGCATGCCTGGAAATGTGAGTCTTCAACTGTTGGCAGAAGTGTAAAAGTGAGGAGGTCAACCTGGCTTTATTTATCATGACCTATGATGACCATACCTGTCAACTGCGGCTCCGGAAAATCCGGGACCTGCGCAGAACCATTCTGCACAGGTCGCTTTTTACACATGCGTAAAAGCCTTCTACGCATGCGTAAAAGTGACTTGCGCAGAACTGTTCTGTGCAGCTCACTCTTACGCATGCGTAGAAGGCTTCTACAATCCCCTTCTGCACAGAAGCCTTCTACGCATGCGTAGAAGGGTTCTACGCAAGCGTAGAAGGGTTCTATGCATGCGTAAAAGCCTTCTATGCACGTGTAGAAGTGAGCTGCACAGAAGGGATGTGCAGTAACGCCTTTCCCCCGCTGCCAAATTCTGGGGTTTCGGCAGCTTCGGGCGGGAAATGGCGAAAATTGGCTCCAAAAAACGGGAAATGCCGGCCAATCCGGGAAGGTTGACAGGTATGATGATGACTCTCCCATTGTTTTGTAGGTATACAGCATTTAAGAATGGTTTCTCAGATCTTTGGTTTGGTGACATACTAGGACTGTGAAGATCAGTCAAGAGTGTGCAGGAGCCTGAGCACTTAACCACATGAGCTACATGTGCTCCAGCAGACCTTGGCTGACCATTCTGTTATGTGGCATAGTGATAATTTGAATTATGGGCCTCAGCTCCTCCAATCTACTGAGCTACTATATCAGACAGACAGTTCTAACAACAGAGAAATCTATCCTTAATGTAACCCACAAGGACACTGCAACCCATGGAGTGACTATAGTCCAGCCTGTTGTATTGTCTCCTCCAGTATCTTCTCTATTTTATACCCCTCACCAGATTCAAGATGGTTCACTTTCCAGCTACCATTCTTATCTATTCACTTCAGGATACTGGGCTCATATTCTCACTGCTTTTGAGGCAGAATCCTTTCAGGCAGACTTTCCAAAGAAGTAGTAAATCTCCAGATAAAATTTGCTGAAAATCTCTAAAAAGTGAAGATTGGAAGGCCATTGTTTGAAAGATAATTTGCTTTCAAGAAGTGTTTGAGAGCCAATGGCATAAGCATCCACTCCAACACAAGTAAATTAGCTCTCTAATGACAAACACCTGCAAGCACTATTTCTATTAGAAGGCCTTGTTTTATGAAGAAAAGCAGCCGCAGGTATCAAGTAATTGAAGAAAAAATAATAAACACCCAGGAAATCATAAAACAATGTGAAACTATTCTAACAATGAGAAAGGGAGATACTGTACAATTATTTAGCGGAACACATTTTCTACCATTTGGAAATAACATTTTAGAACAGTTCTGCAGTATCTTATCTAAATACCTAAAGAAAATGCCATATTTTTAGGAAGAACCCAACAGATCACTGATGGAAGTCATGTTCAGCAGATTAACTGTAATTGGAGAATCTCAAAAATGGTTATTTTCAACCTTATTCATCTGCCTCACTTCATTTCCACAAGGCAAAAGAGTTGTGTGGGACTTAATAGAAATAAAAAGTTTATTCTATGCATTTCTTTGATAATCTTTCCTTACAAATGGAAAGTTATATCCACCCAATGAGATAAAAATCTCCATAGATATTACATAGTTAACAATAATAAACATCTCACTGGATAGTTATTTGAATAAATAAGGTAGAAGCAGAAGAATGCTGCTATTAAAATGATGGACAAAATATTAAATGGTTCTCACTGTATGTGCTAGGTTTCGATGCCAATTTTAATAAATTTTTAGAAGTGACAACTATTGCCAATCCCACTGAAAACAACACATTATGTATTTCTGTAACACAGTGGAAGTGTATCATTTGCCTATTTTCTGAACACATTAATAGGAAGTATAATATATGGTCTCTTTATCAGTTTATCCTTTTGAGTGCAATTTAAAACCTGATGAGGAAGTTCAGGCTTAGAAATATTCATTTCACACTTAATGAAATTATTCATAGAGTCCTTATTCATTTAGGCCTGTTGCCAATTGAGATGGAACACAGGGGATCCATAATTACAACCTCCCATTGGTTTTAGTTTGCTAATTGGCTGTTCTGAACACTCTGGAAGCACCCTCTAGGGAAAAGTGATTAACCTTTCCTTTGTCCATTGGTCCAATTGCCCGTTCCACACTGAAACATAGGAGTCTTATCCTGACCTCTGCTCGTTGTTGCATCTCACTCAGTGCAGTCAGCTCTGCACAGGGGTTCTCCAAGGTCTTAGACAGAGATCCTTGGTATTCTTTCATGGATACCCATCCCAGTACTAACCAAACCTGGCCTTACTTAGCTTCTGAAAACAAACAAGACAGAAAAACCATCAAATGATGTAATCATTTTACTTACTTCCAGTTAGAGAAGGAAATATACATTGTGAATAGGAAGTGGGCACTCTCCCTGTTTTTCACAGCCTCCAAGATTCTAATTAAAAACAAAATATCTTAATTAAAAACATTCTGTATCACTATGCCATTGTTTTATCCGCTTGGGATTTGAACAATGAAGTTCCCTTCCTTCATTAATTTTGTTGAGGGTGCTCTGCATAATTACAAGGGGTCAGTCTGCCCTGTTGGTACACCAGTGAAATTAGATTATTGGTATACATTCCATCCTCAGAAAGAAAGAAATGCCCAGGCAGCCGAGGAGGAACAGTTTGGGATATCGCCAACTATGAAATATGCCTCACTCTATGTAATGTTGGGATTGGTCCTGGAGATGATTGTCCACCAACAATTGCTGCAATCACCAACTAGCACACAATAGTAGTAATGATAGTTGTAACTGTATGACATCTCTCCCAAGACCTTTTAATGTTGTGATGACACATGTTCATCCCTCCCAAAGCTAGCAAAGGCTACTGGAGCATGACCCATCATGTGTGTGCTGGCATGTTGCTTTGAGTGCAAACCTGTTTGTAGGGAAAGTTATTTTCTCCAGGGATTAGGCCACCCCGAACACTGAGCCCTAGTGGGATCTGGCTTTCTATGGAGTCTTCTCTTGATACTACTGGAATGTTTAGTGATGCATATTGGCAAATACATGATTGCAAGACAAGGAAGGAGCTGGAATATCCTTCCCTGTGAAAGATTTGTTGAACCAATTGCACCCATGGAGTGGAGAGCTTTGAAGAATAGAACAGGTGTGAAGAAGAAACCTATGAAAGACTGTCAGTATGCTTCCACGCCACACATGGTGTATGAGAATCTTGCTTATAGCTATGTAGTAGACTGAATTATGGACTGAAACTTCAGAACATACTGTTCTTATTGTGACCTCAGAAGTGGTGCATGCATGGTTAGCTGTCATGCTTGAAGTGCTCTAGATAGGGAGTATGAAGGTCATGTCTACCAGTGGGTCTTCCTCTGTATCTTTCAAGTGGAAGCACCACTCACATGGCTATAAAAAAGGGCTATAATGGAGTAGGAACTGATTGATGAAGCGTATCTACAAACACTTATGGAAGGGCTGGCACAACACATGCCAGGGCAGCCCATACCGCCAGTATTGCCACAGCCCACCACACTAATGGGAGTCCCCCTCAGGTACCACCAGCAGGAGCCCCTCTGCTGTATTGCCTCCACCTGCACAACCCCAGGCGCCACCACCAGGAACTCCCCTCCTGTCTTTCTTTCACAGGTTTTACGTCCAGTAATACCGTGAGGTTATCCTCACGTGCCAATGGGAGTGGTAGGAGGAGTTCCAACAGGGATCGGTTAACAACCGTGTTGTGTTCTGTAAAGCTGTGTCTTTAACAATGTACCTTAGCCATGTGTTAACAATGTAACCTTTCTGTGTGCAACATTATAACCTTCAGCTGTATCAATGTAAACCTGATAAGGGGACGCGAGCTAGTGACCACTAGATGGCAATAGCGAGCGTCCAGCTCATGGCTCAGATTCACCTGGATCAGCAGCGCGGGAAGATTCCCCGCCACCTCTTCACCTGGTCAAGAAGGGCGTGACCTTCTACGACGTCACGCAGGCAGCAACCAATAGTCTGTCGACGAGCCACATTCAAATGTATAGCCAGCTGTATATATTGAGCTACCCATCCGCCATTACCACATGTTCCTCCGGATCATCATGCAATAAACCTGTGTTAAGCCAACCCTTCGGCTGTTTCGTTGTCTTTGGTCCCTTACAGTAAATTGGCGACGAAGGTGGGATTATGGCAGCCCACGGGACCAAGACATGCGCCGGTTTCGAAATCAGGAAACCGGGCGACTGGGAGATCTTCGAGATGGACTTCCAGGCAGCACTGATTGAGTCCGAAGTCACGGAAGAGGCAAAGAAAAGGGCCATCTTCACCAGGATGCTCGGACAAGAAACCAAAAGGACCTTGGTGGACCTGATTGCACCGAGGAGGGTGAGCGAATTCAAGGCCAAGGAACTCATGCAGATGCTGCGTGAGCACGTCCGGCCCGCCACGGCGATGTTTCCCGCTCGGAGTGCGTTCTGGAGGTGAGTCCAAGCGCCCGGGGAGACGGTCGGCGCATTCGTGGCGGCCCTGCGGCTGGCGGCCGGCCCGTGCAAATGGGAGAATGCCAAAATCACCCTCCGGGACTGTGTGCTGTGCGGCCTGAACAACGCCGAAACCCAGCGCACATTAATGAACCAAGAGCCGCCTCCCACGTTGCAGGAGGTCGTCAGAGCGGCCCAGGCCGCGGAAGCTACAAAGGCTGGGGTCCAAGAACTCCAGGACTGGCGGCCGAAGTCGAGCAAGGCAGAGACTCCGGTACAGGCGGCCCGGCGAGCTTCGAGGTCGTCCACAGAGAGCAGCGACAACGCTAGTTGTTTCACGTCCTCCGAGTTTAGGGCATTCATGGAGATTAACGCCGTTCGGCATATCACCTCCGCCCCGTTTCACCCGGCCACCAATGGCCAAGTAGAGCGCCTCGTCCGCACCATGAAGGACACGTTGCGGCGCATGGGCCCCGGGGATCTGAACCTACAAGTGTGTCAGTTTCTGCTAGGGTACAGGGTGACCCCGTTGGTGTCAGGATACTCCCCCGCAGAGCTCTTAATGCGTAGGAAACTGACCACCATCCTTACGAGGCTAGACCCCACGAGGGTAGAGGACAAAGGAAGGAACATTGGGCTAGAGGCCACAAAGAGTTTCAGTGTAGGCGCCCCCGTGCATTGCAGGAATTACGCCAGCACGGGCCCAGCCTGGGTACCCGGCGTAGTTGTGGAGCAAACCGGCCCCGTGTCGTACCGCGTGGAAACCAGCACAGGGCTCCTGTGGAGGCGGCACGCGGACCAGCTCCGACGCAGGGTCTCCGATGAGCAGAGCACAGACCAAACAGAGAAAAAATCAGCATTAGGGTTCTCCCCCACCCGTTCAGCCCAAGGGGGAGGGAAGGCATTTCCGATCTGCATTAGTCACTGTGACTGGTTTCGGCTCGTGTTTTTTCTCCATTATCTGGATCTGGGTCTCAAAGAAGTTTTCCATCAAACTTTCTAAGCATCAGGTATGTTTCCTTGATCTCATGCATTCCATGGGAAGGGGGAGAACACCTACAGTCCAGGAATTTCCCAGACGTAAACACATTACATAATCCAGGGGTTTTCCATTATGTAATGCCATTATGTAATGCATTCCTACGGGTAGCAGGAGCCACTCTTTTCTCTATATAAGGGGTGCCTTTTCAGACCCCAAATCGGTTCTTTAACCCGGGGCTATCACGCTCTTGTTAGCTGAACTCTATCCCTAAGGGGAACAATGATCCATGGCAGGATGGATGAGCCCAACAGGGCATGGAATAGAGTAGACTGGATTGGATTCTGTCTTGGAGATTATTCCCTGCCCAATGATTTCTTGGAATTCTGAGACTTCTGTCTCTATGGACTATTTTCTTTTCACAGGTATTATATTATGCTTTGCTTCTATGAAATTGTATCTTGGAAAATAAAGCTCTTTGTGAGTTTTACTATCTACTGAGTTGGAGTTTACTTCTCAGCCATATCCAGGCACTATTGCTCTCTGCTTTACATGCTACCAACTAAATAACTGCATACTCCCTGTGTCAGACAGGTGGGAGCACGGCGACCCGGGTTCTGGACAGAGAGGTGACAAAAGGCTGTTGTGGGAATTTGTAGAGTAATGGAAAATCTAACAGCCTACTGATCATAACCAGCCTCTTGAACTCCAGCAAGGGTCAAGTCCATGATACTAGGGGCATCAAATTATTGCAGAATTTAGGTGTGTTATCTTGTCCCATTCCTAGTTCCCAGTAACTGAATGATTATGATGTCATCCAGATGGGACAAGTTATAGGATGGTTATCCTCAGACCATTGTGAGTGCCCATGCTGCATAGTACAGTACTTCACCATTGCCAAGGATGCTTGGGGTTTTCCTTGGTGTTCCCATATGATTCAATGGAGCCAGATTCAAATACACAGCCAGACATTGAAGGGCAGTGAATACAGTTATACAAGGTTGGCAGATGAAACTTGATAAGTCTTCTGGTTCTCCTAAGGCTTCATGTGAATCAACAGCAGAAGAATTAGATGACTTTTCCACTAACAAAAGGGCATACTGGAGACTTTGTCATTCCTTACCATGTTGAGCCTCATTTTTCCGTTATGTTAAATTTTGTTTACTTAATTTCTAGGCTCCCTTTATCCTGTTGAGAGGACCTTAGGCAGCTTACAATAACTAAAATGTAATAAATTTTGAAGTTAAAAAATCAGTTAAACATATAGTAATAGTTAAAAGCTTATCAAAGCTGTTAAAATTGTAAATAAGAGATAGCCATAAATATAGATACTCTTAAAAGGAACTTTACTTAGCATCTAAGCAGCATACAAGATCAACAATTAAATTAAATTAAAAGGGACTCAATCTTAGTTATCAAAAACTTACCGAAAAAGGTAAAAACTGTTGCTTAAAAAGGGAGGGGCCAATCTACAACAACTTGCCATTACTTGGGAGTGGACACAGAGAAAGTCCTGTCCTCTGTCAAACCTGTAATGACAATGGAATTATGAGAAGGGCTTCCTCAGAAGAGTTTAAGAGTCAGGAAGGATTACATGGGGAGATATAGCCCCAGTCCTACAACTGTTGGAGGGATATGTGTAGAAATAAGCATGGAGAGATCACCCCTTCCTTTGGAGAGAGAGAGAGAGAGAGAGAGAAGAAAAAAGGGGAAAAAAAGAGCAGTCTAGGTGATCTTTAGTTAAAGGAAAACATAAAACTGTTACTTATAGTCCATGACAAATAGAAAAGAGTAAATAGAAAGAGAGAAACATCTGCTGTCTTCTAGATTCTATCTCATTCCTCCGCAATCTTGCTACTATGCTTTGTGACATAAGTGGGTCAGTTTACAGTACCAGTCACAATGGTCATCGAAGTAAGTTGTGGATACTGGAGGGGCATTAACTAACACTGAATTGCAAAACAAGCCATTGTAAATAAGGGATCCCTATAAATAGACAATTTTGGTGCCACACTGTGAGAAGATCATTTGTCTCCATAGCTCCACTTAAAACACATCTTCTTCTACAACAGCTTTTTACGCATACACCCCCCTCCCCTAGGATATTGCCTATAGCAGTGGTTTCTAATGTGGGGCTCATGCCCTACATGGGGATTTCAATTCCCAAAGCCTTAATCAGTACATTGTATGATCAGTGCTTTGGGAAATTGACTTAGGCTTCTGGGAATTAAAGTCCAAAAACCAAAGGTTGGGAAACACAGGCCTATAGTATAGCTTGTTTATCTGTGAGCTTAAAAATATAAGGATTTTCTATGAAGAATTTTTTGATCTTCTTTCCAACTGCCTGGATTCATCACGTCCTTATTCTCTTTGAATGTTCTTTCCAGAGTTACTGCTAACTAGGGAGCATGTCATTCTTTCTGGGAACAATAATAACTGAACTGATAACAGCTGGCTGGATAACTCAGTAGTTTAGGCATTTGGCTGTGGTACCAGAGGTTTGGAGTTTGATTGCCCTCTGTGCATCCCAGAAGAGCAGCCCTGTGTAGCCTTGAGCAAGATACACAATCCCATGGTGCCTCTCAGTACCAGTTCTGAGTACTGTATATCTAAAAATCCTGAGAAGGGTTTCCGTAACTCAGAATTGACTTGACAGCACATGATTATTATTAGCATACACAACATGTCTATATCTGCAAAAGGATTATTCCAAACTGGAGGTTATTTCCTTTAGAAATGCACATGCAGCTGTTCATCCTTTGAAAAAGCTGACCTCAGTGGAAGAAAGTGGTTGTGGAATGAAGCAACAAATAATACAGCAGAATTAGGATAGTGCCTGCAGGGCCCATTGAGGTACATTCACTCAAGGTCTGCAATGGTGAAATTAGAATTTCATTATGCATTGGATTTCATCCCAGTGCATTTGCTTTGTTGTGGAATTAGTTTTGTTCAGCTACAATCTACCTTAATGAATATTTATGTGTGTGCAAATTGACAGAAAAGAAGGACAGCTGGGCCATGCAATTCCTCTTGTCATAAGCTATTATTTATATTTCATTTCATCGATAGAATGGGAAGTTTTTCTTTTTCCTCTCAAAGCTAACCCTGACTTTCATGGCTGCCAGAACAATGGGTAGGTTTTAAATACCACTGGTTCACTTCATAGAGCAGGAATAATTTCTAGTCTTTTTGAAATCTTCATATATTTCTCCACTGAGAAATCCAGGAGGACCTTTAAAACTCTTTGTTGCCAGTATCAATGGCAGTCTCTGAAAGATTCAATGGGGGCTAACTAGTTGGTTTTAAGATTTGAATTAATTTCCTGTTCCATTCCTTTATATATATATATATATATATAATTGATTTTTATTAAGTTTTTTTAACAGACATACAGGAAAAAAAAGAAAACAATAACATTACAATACAATAATACCTCAAAGATAACCTCAATGCAATATTAACTCACATTCATAGAGGCTAGCACATAACAATACTTAAACTAATTGTTTACCATTTAACCACAATATTAGATACCACAATGTAAAATATTACTCAATCAAACAATAAAAGCTTTCTAAGCTATCTCTATTATACTTTTTTAATAATTACAAATCACCCTGCGAATATATACTATGCCCGGAGAGCTTAATTGCTATTTCAACTCCAGAAACCTCTTTGAGATGGTGCAGGTCCTGAACTATCATTTACCATAAGAGAATGCTCCCCAAACGGTTTCCATATATTCCAAAACCTATTCTCTTTTAAATTATCTCGTTTCACTTTAATCTCCCATGTCAATTTATCATTCAATGCTAGGCACCACATTTCCTTGTACCATTCTCCGATCTGTATATCTACATCGTTTTTCCAATTTCTAGCTATACATTGTCTACCTGTGGTCAATACAATTTCCAATAATTCTTTTTCCTCCTTATTCAAACCCAAACCTTCCACATTTGTTAAAAGAATGGTACCTGACACCAACTTGACCTTTTTACCCAATATTTCACCAAACTCCCCTTCTATTCTTCCCCAAAAATCCCTTATTTTTTTACAACTCCACCACATGTGTTCATATGTTCCATCTGTTTCTTTACATCTCCAACATAACTTATCTCTTTTATTATCCATCTGATAAAGCCTTAGTGGTGTCAAGTACCATTGCCACAACATTTTAAAATTATGTTCTTTGATTCTTACAGACATTGTTCTCATAATCCTCTTTTTCCATTTATTTCTCCATTCAACCTCCCCAATTTTTATATTCAAATTTTGTTCCCACTTCCGTTTCAAGTGTTCCTGTTGATCATTACCCTTGTTCAATATAATATAAAGTTTGCTTACAAGACCCTTAATGCCTCTTTCCCCTTTTCTGATCTTTATTACCAAATCCTCAAATTCCGTCTTATTTCTATCTAACCCTACTTCTCTTTTATATTTTTTATTCCAATTATCCGCCTTCAATTTCTGAAACCAATCCAAATGTAACTTCTCAAATATTTTTTTCCTCTTAGTATCATCATCACACACTTTTAACCAATCCTTCAATAAAAGCACCCCATTTTTATCCAATATTTCCAATTTTCCTTATCTATTTTTATTGGGAAACACCCCATATCCGTCAATTCCAAAATTGGAGAGAGATTTGGGACTATATCTTTCTTTACTTTCTTCCACACTTCCATGAGACCTCTCATCATAATATTATTTGACCTTTTCACCTTGTCCTTTATTCCCAAAAAAATCATACTACCAATGTCTCTATATTCTTTCATCTCCAGTTGCTCCCAAATTGTCTTTTCTCTTGCCAAGATCTTCACAACATTCTTAATTTGAAATGCTCGATAGTATACTAACAAATTTGGCATACCCAAACCCCCTTTTTTCTGAGACAAGTACCATAGTTTCTTTGGAAGTCTAGATTTTTTACCCCCATTACAGAAACCATTAAACATCTTTTGAAACTCATTAATTTCCTTCTCCTTCAGATGGATCGCTAGTGCATCAAATAAAAAATTAATCTTTGGCAGCAATATCATTTTGCAAATTGCAATCCTTCCGAACCATGACAGCTTCAACTTCTGAAACTCTTGTATTTTATTCTTAAATTCCACTCTCAAGCTGTCATAGTTCAATCGTTTAAGTTCTTCTAATTTATTTGAAATAATTATCCCCAAATACTTCAGCTTATCTTTAATTTGTATATTAAGTGTCTCCACTATCCTACCCATCTCACTTACTCCCACATTACACAACATCAATTCTGATTTATCCCAATTTATCATTAATCCAGTTGTAGCTTCAAATACCTGTATATGATCTTTGATCCTGTCCATTACCAGCTCCGGGTGTTTCACCATAAGCAATGTATCATCCATATACATGCTCACTTTGTTACCCATAATCCCTTCTATATTTAAATCATCCCTTATATTTTTGGCTAGAATCTCCATTGCCATAATAAACAAAATAGGAGATAATGGACAGCCCTGCCTAGTACCAGCCTCTAAATTTACCACATCAGTAAGCTCCTCATTTACTCTAACCCTAGCATTCCCTTTTTGATATAATAAGTCTATTACCCTATTGAATCTATCCCCAAACCCATATTTTTTAACTATTTCTTTAATTGAAGACCACTGTAATGAGTCGAATGCCTTAAAAATGTCTAATGATAATAAGCCCACCTTTTCCTTAGTTTGGTTAACGTTATCAATTAAATCTAATACTCTTCTAGTCAAATCCGCCATATGCCGACCTTTTAGAAACCCAACTTGATCTACATTTATGTATGCCCCCATAAAACTGTTTAATCGGTTAGCCAATATTGCTGTGAAGATCTTAGCATCCTGATTTATAAGTGAAATTGGTCTGTACAATTCCACTCTTTCCAGATTCTTGCCAGGCTTTGGCAGTAGAACGATTGTGGTATTATACCATGAAGTCGGAATTGATCCTCCATCTAAAATATAATTATATAACTTCACCAATTTTGGAACCACTACCTCCTTAAATTCTTTGTAAAACTCTGTCGATAATCCATCATGCCCCGGAGCTTTCCCCGTCTTCAACCCACTAATCACCTCCTTAACCTCTTTATCATTAATCCTTTCCTCCATTTTCTCCCTATGTACTTGTTTTATTCCATTCCCTAACTGTCTCTCCAATATCTTTTTAAGCTTCTCCAGGTCTACTTCCTTTTTTGCATATAATAGCTGATAAAATTCCCTGACAATTTTACATTTATCTCCATTCTTATTACACCTTGTACCTTGTTTATCAACTAATACCCCTATTTCTCTTTTTTCCCTTTTAGACTTAGCTGCTCTTGCTAATAATTTTGAACTTCTATTACTAAATTCAAAATATTCTCTATTTAAATAAATCAAATCTCGTTTAACTTTATCAATATCCTTACCCATTAGTTCTGCTTTAAGCCTTTGTAATTTCGTAAAAAAAATTTTATCTTTACTTTTCGCATGATCCTCCTGTAATTGTTTTATTTCTCTTTCTTTTTCTATCTGTTCTGCTTTATATTTTTTATATTTAAAACTCGCCAATTTTCTCCAGCCACAATAGTTTTTGCAACATTCTCTAGTTCCACTATTTTCCGAATTTTTTCAAGAAACTCCGCTTGATGATCGTTTGGAGCATAAATATTTACCAACATGATTTCCTCATCCTCCAATTTTCCTCTTACTATCAAATATCTACCCTCTTGGTCAACAACCCTTTTTGTAATCTCAAATCCTAATTTTTTAGAAATCATGATTGCCACCCCTCTTGCTTTTGATGTTCCAAACGCCATCTCATAATGTTGCATCCATCCTAAAAAAAGTCTATTCATGTCTTTTGACTTCTGATGGGTTTCCTGTAAAAACAATATATCTGGTCTATCTTTCTTCAGCGCCAATTCCAGTCTCCGTCTCTTAAGAACAGACCTGTACCCTTCACATTCCATGATATTATTTTAATACTTCCCATAACCTACTTCTTTTCCAAGCTCTAAGCTCTCCATCGGGCGTGCCACCAACCACCCTTTACCCCTATAACATACAAAACTACATAGGACACACATTATCTCTCTCCCCACTTTCTTACAAAAAAAGCCGCCTTTGACAACCAAAGAGGGGAGAGGGGGGACATGCAAGATGTGCCTTTCTACCGGTGCTACGCGCTATTCACCTTTCTATATCGATTAAATGCTTTAGATTGTTATAACCTGATTCTCATTACTCCTTACTTGTCTCCTCCTCCACCATGATCAACGACAGCTCCTCCTCCTCCTCCCTTCGCTGCGGTGTTCCACCTGTTGCCCCACCAGTCTCCTCCCTCCCGTATTCCCTCCCCAATGCTCCTGATTCCATCAGTTCCTTCTTAAGATTTATCCATTCTTCCGAATCTACTTTTACCAGTTCCAACAAGCTCAAATACTCCAATGGATTGGTCCCTTCATCAATTACTTGCATTCTTTTATCATAAAAAAAGCGCAGTTGCTCTGGAAATCTCCAGTTGTACCTTATATTTTTACTCATCAATAATTTGGTTACAGACCTCGTCTTATACCTCCATGTTTTTTCCTTCAACGAAATATCATTATAAACTTCTACGTCAGAGCCATCAAATTTCAAGGCATCAGGACCAACTCGTTTCAAGTGGGCCATTACTTTTAGCTTGTCTGCCCAATTTGTGAATTTTACCAACACATTTCTTTGAACCACCCTCCCTCTTCTTGGGCCCACCCGGAATACACTTACAAGATCTTCCTGGACAAATTCTTTTCCCATATTCAAACCATTTAACCACTGAACCACTCTTTCCCTTAACAAGTCCGGAGTTCGTTCCACGACCTGACGGATCACAATGTTCTGCTTTCTCATCATATCTTCCACAGCATCAATCCTTCTCTCTTGTTCCTCCAATTTCAGCTTATTTTCCCGTACCACCTCCTGAGTCCCTTTTATTTCCTTTTTTATGGCAATTACCTCGGTTTGAACCAATTGCACATTTCCCTCAATTTTTTTCAAACTTAAGTCCACCTTTTTTGAAAAATCTGCAACAGATGATACCACCTTATCTTGCTTTTTCATCATTTCATTTCTGACTTTCACCCTAGAATCCTCATTCTTCTCCAATTTCTGAAACAGCTTGCCAATTTCCACCATAATTTGGGTTTGATCGTAGGACACTGTGGGCGGGGATGAAGACTGAGGGGCTTCCTCCATTGGTACTTTTTCCTTCTTCTTAGGCTTAACAGCTGGATCTTCTTCCTTTGCTTTTCCTCTTGTACCTTTATCCATAATAGTATAAAATCCCAAAGCTGCAGATCATTGTAAAAATTAACCAAACAAATAAGCCTATAACACTGCAACTCCTGGTTCCACAAGTCCAACAGGGAAACTTATATTAAGCAGAAGTCCAAAGAGTTATTGTAATCCACAAAAAAATGCAGAAGGAACCAATACTCCCAACAGGCAGCTGAGAGGAAAAAAAATGAAGGGCGAAAAAGAAAATGATAATCCACAGCAGGTCCGTTTCCCCAAAGCAATCAGTCCAGCCAGTCGTCTTCCACACTGCAATGTAAGTGCTCCAAGGAAACAGTCAACCAAAACTTCTCCTTTAAATCCAAGCCGCCGAAAAGTAAAAAGAAAAAAAAGGGAGGGGAGACTGGAGGGAGAAAAAGCCCAAAAACCAAACAGGAAAGCAGGAGAAGTAAGAAGCAATATTTTCCAAAAAAATTAAATATTTATAATCCACATGGTGAAGGAGCAAAAAGAAGCCCAATTAATCCTTCTCTTGAAGTGGACAAGTCAAAACGCCATTTTCCAGCGGCTGCCTTAACTTCTGGGTAAAACCCCCCCTTCTTCTTCTGTGGAACGGCAGACTTTTTCCAAACACTTTAAACTGGGAAATTCACTTTTACCTTCCAATATTATAGCCCAGACAAGTATTTTTTTAAAAAACCACTTTGTTATCATCAAAACACGGCGTGGTCCTTCTGGTATGCAAAAAAACCATAAACCCAAGCACAATCACTTTCGTTTTCCAGAACCGCCTCCATTAACGAAACAGCCACTTGTTTTCATCTACTTCCACCCATTTCCATTTCAAAGCCCGGGCTCATTAAACAAGATCTCCAGCTGAGTTTAGTCTTTAGTACTCCATTCATGCACTTACATGCAGCTGTTTTCGTGCCGAACAACTTCTTGCCAGCTCCAAAGCTTCTCTGCAGTCTCACTGGTTCCGTTCTCGGCTCCTCGGCAGAAAAGCCGTGACTGTCGTCGCAGGCCTCACCCGCCCAGGAAAACCTCCCGAACTTCGACCATCCAACTTCAAAAGTTCCCGAAATTTTCCAAAAAGACAAGTAAGGTTCTTATCTACAGAAGCTGCCACTTTAAAAGTTTCCCATTTCACTCCAACACATTAATTACCGCTTTCTTAATCGCGAGCATCCGAATCAAGATGTTACTCATTGGCCATCTTAGCCACACACCCTCCTGTTCCATTCCTGCTGTTACATTATCTGAATCTGATTTGGAATTATAAGCTTCCATAGACAGCCTAAAACTATTATCATTTCTTTTGGCTGTGACATACAGTATTTAATTTTTATTCTGTTTGTATGCCTATTTAGTTTTGTTTGTGAACACTTCAATTTTCAGTTGACAGTATACAGGTATATCTGATGAAATCCAATGCATAATGAAATTCTAATTTCACCATTGCAGACCTTGAGTGAATGTACCTCACTGGGACCTGCAGGCACTATCCTAATTCTGCTGTATTATTTGTTGCTTCGCAGCCGCCGCGCGAAGCCATCCCTCCCTGCCCCCTGCCACCGGGCGGGGAGGTTAAAAGGGTCCCGTGGCCAGAGGGGCCGAAGACGCCGCCGCAGCCGCCACGCGAAGCCGTCCCTCCCTGCCCCCTGCCACCGGGCGGGGAGGTTAAAAGGGTCCCGTGGCCAGAGGGGCCGAAGACGCCGCCGCCGCCGCCGCTGCGCGAAGCCGTCCCTCCCCGCCCCCTGCCACCGGGCAGGGAGGTTAAAAGGGTCCCGAATGTGGCCAGAGGGGCCGAAGACGCCGCATGATGACGTTCCCGTCTGTGGCCCCACCATGGTTGTGGACTTGGCTGCTGAGGAGATTGCAGTATTTGTCTTGTCTCTTTTGTATTTTGTAGAGTTTATTATGGTACTATTGCTTATTACTGAGCTGAGCTCCAATGTAGTTGTTGAGCCCGGCTCGTATTAAGAGTTGTGTAAGGTCGTTGAGCCTTGGGCTCCGACCCTCCCCCCCTTTGGATTATTACTATTTTTTCCTGTTTATATCTTGTAACATTGTAAACTGTTATTATGTTTTGTATTTGTTTATTTTTATTTAATTGTTTATATTGTGTTTATGCTTGACATGTTGTTATTGTCCTGTATTGCATAATGAACTGTATTGTGTCGTATTTCCCCCTTTCCCTCCCTTTTTTCCCCTCCCCTTCCCTTTCCCCTACTTATGTTTAGTAGCTGAGGGACCGTGTAACCATTTTGTTATGTTAGAACTTAAATGTTATTGCATATTTTATTGTTTCACTGCTGTATTGTAACATTGTACCATTTGTAATTTTGTATATTGTATTTGATTTAACTGTTGTAAGCCGCCCTGAGTCGGTCCTGGTCGAGTAGGGCGGGGTATAAATCGAATAAATGAATGAATGAATGAATCTCTTTTGGTCTGTGAAAACAGCAGAGGAGGTTGTTACTAGAACTGCTGATGCACTTGGTTTGGATCTCTGTTTAGAACAGATACATGGAAATCACTTCAGTCATGTCTTGTACATCTGAATGGTTTCCATAGTTCTACACAATGGGTCTTTTCAGGGGATGTTAATCTCACTCACCATTGTCCACCAGGGTTCTCAGTGCAGAAGCAGGCAAGACTGGGTGGGCAGGGAGGTAGAGTTGCAATGATTGATTATGCTTCCCTCCCCCTTACATCTCCCTGTTTTCTAGACAAGTGTGTATATCAAAAATAAATAAATGGGTGCCTAAAACAGAATAAGGATATTGTTGCCATTTTGTTATGTATTGAATGAATGTTGCAAGGTTCCCTTTAACAGAATGCAACCAGTCAATGTATCCAATTGTATCTAATCAGAGACACATTGTAACAAGCCGTATAGGATGCGAGCTAAGTGGCCACAGGTGGCAGTAGCGAGCATCCGGCTCACATGGTACAGATTCTCTGAATACCTGCAGAGCAGGAAACCTTCCCGCCACACCGCACCTGGAGAAGATGGGCGTGATGATCTATGACGTCACGCGGACAGTAGCCAATGAGCTACCACACCGGGATATTCAAATGTACAGTGTACTATAAATAGAGCTGTTTGTCCGCCATTACCACAGGTTCACCCTGACCATCATGCAATAAAGTTGTGTTTAGCCCTACTGCGGCTCCTTCTATCGTCTTCCTTGTAAGACACTAAATTGGCGACAAAGGTGGGATGGCGACCCGAAAAGTGAACATCGCACCTTTCAACACCACGAAGCCGGAGAAGTGGGAACTCTATGAACAGCAGTTACTATATGCGATGGACCTCGAGGGCATCGAGGAAGAAGCCCAGTGCCGAGCATTCCTGCTGGCCCAGTGCGGCCTGGAAATGCTAGAGCTGGCAATGAACCTCCTGACACCGAGGCCGCTCGGGGAGGTACCCCTAGACAAGATCTTCACTGAGCTGAGGAAGCACTTTTGCCTGAAAGTGTCGGTGTTCCCGGCAAGGCTGGCCTTTCAGCAGCGGTGCCAGTGGGCCGGTGAGTCCGTGGCCGACTTCGTGGCAGCTCTGAGGGTAGCTGCTGTGCCTTGCCGGTGGGGAGCGTCCCTGAGCGAGGCACTGCGAGACAGGCTCTTGCTGGGCCTGCGAGATGAGGAGGCCAGGAAAAAACTACTGGCCAAGGACGAGAGCATCTCCTTCGAGCATGTCCTGCACATCGCCCAAGTCAGTGCAACAAGGCGAGCGGGTGTGCTGGGCCAGGACCGCAGTGGCTCCCCCCCCCACCGGTGGTCCCAGTCCACAGCTGTTCCTCCCATGGAGAGCAGGGGCCCTCCAAGTCCACCATGTCCACCTCCGACTTCAGCAAGGATGACGACGTGCAGCGGGTGCAGAGGAGACCCAAGGTTCGAGACCACACCAGAGAGGACCGCCGCTGCGACGAATGCGGGGCATCCCACGACCGGAGCCAATGCCCATTCCGGAAGGCGGACTGCCACAACTGCGGGCAGCGTGGGCACATCACAAAGGTCTGCAGGTGTCGTCGAGACGACAGCAAGGGCCAGGTGGAACGGCCCCGACGGAAAGCAG
Source organism: Bradypodion pumilum (assembly GCA_035047305.1). Classification (NCBI taxonomy): domain Eukaryota; kingdom Metazoa; phylum Chordata; class Lepidosauria; order Squamata; family Chamaeleonidae; genus Bradypodion; species Bradypodion pumilum. The sequence goes on along the minus strand of JAWDJD010000001.1, from coordinate 80,499,629 downwards.
ACAGGGTCAGCAGGATCTTCGATGATGACAAACTGCAGGAGCACCGCATGTCTCGATGAGTTCCCGACAACCACAGCGTGCCTTTGAGGCACCCCCATTTTTTTTGTTGAGGTACTGATACAAGGGGTCCCAGTTAGGATGGAGATAGACTTGGGGTCGTCGTACACCATCATCTCCCACCAGGATTTTTTGCACATTCCCCCAAAGTCACGCCCCAAGATGAAAGCCCTAAAGACTAATCTACAGGACATTCAAGGGAAAAGTATCCCAGTGTTGGGGGTGGGGGAGTTCAAGGTGACATTCAAGAGGTGCGCCGTGCAGTTGCCCCTACTAGTTTTAAGGGAAGGGTCTTGCTGCCTCTTAGGGACACAGTGGTTTGGCCCCCTTGGGGTTTTCATTGGAGGCATACACGCCGTGCAGGCTGACCCGATCACGGAGGTGTGTAACACACACCCTGCCATCTTCGAGAAGGGGCTCAGGAAGTTCAAGGGCCCCCCAGTTTCATTCGGCATGGATCCCGACATCTGGCCCATCAGACTCAAGCCACGGAGAGTGCCTTTCGCACTAAAGGACAAAATTGAGACTGAACTGGACAAACTGGTGGGTCAGGGATTTTGGTACCTGTGGACTCCGCCGAGTGGGAAACCCCCATTGTTACGGCACTTAAGGCTAACGGGGAGGTCAGAATCTGTGCTGACTACAAGTGCACGATTAACAAGGCAATTCACCCAAATGCGTACCCGGTGCCAGTAGTAAGTCACCTGTTAGCAACTTTGCATGGGGGGAGGTGTTTTGCCAAGCTAGATTTAGCACAGGCATATCAACAAATAACGGTGACCCCAGCTGCAGCTGCCGCTCAAACCATTGTTACTCATAAGGAAGCCTTTAAAGTGATGCGCCTCCAATTCGGCGTAAATTCGGCTCCAGGAATTTTTTAGTCCTTCGTGGAAAGATTGTTGAAAGGGCTCCCAGGTGTTTTCCCTCACTTTGATGACATTTTGATAATGGTGGGGGGGGGGGACAAGAATTGGCCAAGAGTTTAGACCGGGTACTAACTGTGTTCGAGAAAGCGGGGCTCAGATTAAGGAAGGATAAGTGTGTGTTTTTCGCTGAAGAGGTAGAGTTTCTGGGTTTCCGGATAACCCCTGAGGGCATCAAACCAGCAGAGTCAAAGGTGTCGGCAGTGCAGAACGCCCCTCGCCCCACCACCAAGGTCAAACTACAGTACTTCCTAGGACTCCTGAATTTTTACCGCTCTTTCCTGCCGGGAAAGGCGTCGGTGGCAGAGCCGCTGCACAAACTACTCAAGAAAGACACAGCTTGGCGGTGGGGGGACAGCCAGGAACGGGCATTCTGAGGGCTCAAGCAGGTTCTATCCTCCAAGGCTGATTTTAAACCCACTTCGATCCCAAGAAACCCGTTGTGTTAGTCTGTGATGCCTCAACGGTGGGGGTGGGGGCAGTCCTATGCCACATGCTAGAGGGCGGGCGAGAAGCCCCAGTGGCATTCTATTTGAGATCCCTGTCTAAGGCAGAGTGCAACAACGCGCAAACAGATAGGGAAGCCCTTGCGATTGTTGCGGGAACTAAGATGTTCCACGACTTCCTTTATGGCAGACTGTTCACAGTCATGACCGACCATAAGCCCCTGTTAGGAATCTTTACCACTAACAAGCCAACCCCGCAGATCTTGTCCCCAAGGATGCTGCGATGGGCCATTTTCCTCAACGCGTATCAGTATGCATTGGCCTATCATCCCAGCAAGGAGATCAACCATGCCAATGCCCTTTCCAGGTCACCCCTCCCACAGGCAGGGGACCTAGAGTGCGAGGTAGAGCAGGACCACCAGGTGCTCCTGATCGAGGCTCTAGACTCGCCCCCGATACTGCCAGCGGAGATCGCTAAAGCTACAGCGAAAGACAAGTCATTGGCCCTAGTCAGTTCATGGGTACAAAAAAGGCGGCCAGCACGTAGGAATTCAGGGTATATGGCAGGAGGAGAGACGAACTCTCCTTAGAAAGGGGTTGCCTACTCTGGGGGCAGCGGGTAGTAATCCCCGAAGTTTTGAGGTCTCAGGTGCTCGGAATGTTGCATATCAGCCACCCGGGAATCATGCGATCCAAAGCGCTAGCTAGAAGTTAGTCTGGTGGCCCAAGTTGGATGCAGAGATAGAACACATGATTGGCACTTGTGAGAGCTGCCAGAGCACCCGCCCTGAAGAGTCCCGACTTCCTCACAGAGAATGGGACGCAGCCTGGGGGCCGTGGTTGCACCTGCATGTAGATTTCGTGGGTCCCTTCAGGGCCACCCTATTCCTTATAATAGTGGACGCTTACTCCAAGTTGTTGGAGGTAATCCCGATGGCCAGTACATCGTCAGCTGCGACAATTAAGCAATTATGGAAGGTATTCAGCTGTTTTGGATTACATGACAAACTTGTGAGCGATAACGCCACAGCTTTCACGTCAGCGGAGTTCCAGGGTTTCATAGAGATAAACAAGATTCGCCACATCACTTCTGCCCCCTTTCACCCCGCTACAAATGGTCAAGCGGAATGCTTGGTGTGAACAACAAAGGACGCACTGCGTCGGATGTGCCCCGGGGAGTTGAACTTGCAACTATGCCAATTCCTATTAAGGTATCGTGTAACCCCTTTAGCATCGGGTTTGTCGCTAGCCGAACTCCTTATGCGGAAGAAACCCGCCATAATCCTCTCGTGTTTAGACCCAACCAGGGTGAAGGACATGGGTAGAAACATAGAAACGGGGGGGGGGCACCAAGAGTTACGGGATCGGTGAGGCAGTGCATTGCCAAAATTACGTGGCTGGTGGACCTACTTGGGTGCCTGGAGTAGTGGTCGGGCAAATGGGGCCAGTCTCCTACAATGTCGAGACAAGCATAGAACTCCTCTGGAGGAGGCATGCTGACCAGCTCAGGGGTAGGATAGTAGGTAGGCAAGACAGGAGTGACCAAGCAGAGAATTCAGTGTTAGGGTTCTCCCCCACCCGCTTATCCCAAGGGGAGACGCAGACCACAGGAGGGAGGGAAATGACACAAATCCGCATCCTTTTGACCCCCCGGGTTACAGGAATAATTTGGAAGAGGAGGATTTCGAAGAGTTAGATTTTGAGTTAGGAAACCGGGGGGATTTTCAGAGTGGTCCCCCACCTGTCCGAGGAAAGAGCGGGGTTTTGCTTTAGTCCCTGGAGCCCCCGGTTTCATGTCCCTGGAGTTTACTCCTACACCCAGACCTCCCCAATCCCCGGCTCAGAACTCGTGGCAAATCACTAACGAGTTACCCTCTCCCATTGCAGGATGAGGACAGAGTAATCAAGAGCATGCAGGGACCCCAGGTCAAAGCACGGCTGCCACTCGCCCAAAGCGAAAATGCGGGAAGCCTCAGTGGCTGAAGGACTTCGTCCTTACCTAGGGGGGAGGAGTGTTATGTATTGAATGAATGTTGCAAGGTTCCCTTTAACAGAATGTAACCAGTCAATGTATCCAATTGTATCTAATCAGAGACACATTGTAGCAAGCTGTATAGGATGCGAGATAAGTGGCCACAGGTGGCAGTAGCGAGCATCCGGCTCACATGGTACAGATTCTCCGAATACCTGCAGAGCGGGAAACCTTCCCACCACACCGCACCTGGAGAAGATGGGCATGACAATCTATGACGTCACGTGGACAGTAGCCAATGAGCTACCACACCGGGATATTCAAATGTACAGTGTACTATAAATAGAGCTGTTTGTCTGCCATTACCACATGTTTACTCTGACCATCATGCAATAAAGTTGTGTTTAGCCCTACTGCGGCTCCTTCTATCGTCTTCCTTGCAAGACACTAAACGTTTCCTCATACAAAATCTAGAATCTGAACAGGGGGCAGTTGAGAGAGGATTTTGTGTTTTGTTTATAAGTTGTTTTATGCAGGGATCGTGGCCAATCGGGGTCACTTGCGGGGACGAAAGAAGACACAGACGCAGGTCAAGATGCAAGGGAGGTGACCCCGAGGGGTGTGAAGTGACCTCCTTTTATTGACTAGCCAAAAATACCTGGACTATGCGTGCCTGGCATAACTGCACATCAGCAACGAATCAGGGGGAAGTTGGTTCAAACAATGGACTTTGTGTGTGCTGGTAACAGATAAACAGATGTTTGTGCCAGAAGATGACTGTTAGTTGGGGTAAACAGCGGTGGACAATGGCTAGTGGAATGGGGATGTTTGGTGGGGAAGATAAAGGAGCTCCGTGAATCGGGGAGCTATCCGGTTAGGTCCGGTAAAGACCCGCTTATCTAAGCTTCTGCCAGGGAGTGTCCTTGATGGATGTTGTGGCTGTATCCTGATGATACGACCCCAGGTCGCGCCGCCCACACGACCTGGCCTCCCCCTTCCGGAAGTTGCTAGGGGCTGTGGTGCTATGGGCATTTCTTGGGGCATACTTGTGGTGTTTGGGGGGGGGGCAAAGGTTGGGTCATCCCTACAGTTGTAAACCACCCAGAGTGTGAATTTCCCTCTCACCAGATGGTAGTATAGAAATTTGCTTACTTAGTGATTAACCTAGATACTATACAAACAAACAATCAAAAAGTCCTGTTGTAGACTCTCAGCATGAGCCAGTATCCTGCTTTTATTCATGTTTTGTTCTATGTGGAATACCTGCACAGGTGCAATTACATTTTTGTACATACCTCCACTTTTACCATTACTAAAATGATGGTGGAAGCAGTGAGGAGGTTAGTACATTTGACTCACAGTTTGTGCTCTCTATGCACTTTCAGTATTACTGAACCATGTTACCTGTTTATTAATGACAGTCAACCTACAACTCATGGAGGTGCTTTTTCAGTGGTATAATGTGAATGTCAGAAACAAAGGGAATAAGATGTAAGGGTGAATATCACGGGGATCAGCTTTTCACAAGGAAGTTAAAAATGTGAACATCAAAAAGTCTCACCTCATATAATTGTTGAGAAGATATTATCAGGAGGACTTGGTTGAGAAAGCAGAAGTATTTCGGCCTTGTCCTTAATAGGAAATGATGCTTTTGAACATAGAATAACAAGAGGTGTGCTTGAAGAAGCAGATGTTAGCTTGGATTTAGCCCTCATCCTAGTGGTGTTATTGGGTTCTTGCACTATTTCTTTATCTCATATGATAAATAACTGCAAGTAGGTTTAGTGGAAAGAAGTAAAGAGCACCACTGTACAATGGGGAGTGGAAGTAACATTTCTTCTCTACAGCTTGCAGTGCCTCCTCTTCCTGAAAGAGAAATAGGTATGATGTGTCTTTGTATCCTGAGCAGTTTGTGTAATAATAGATTTTCTCTTTGCCTCACCTTCCTGAGTCAAAAATGGATACTTTTACTGCAAAGACATAGGGCCTGTCTACACTGTCTGATTTTTGGGTGGTGTGGTATTGGACGAAGGGATACAGGGGGAGCAAAATGCTATTTGGTGCAATCCCTGTATACCAATGGCATCTTGCTCCTCCAAACTGACAGTGTAGTGTTGTCACAGGTTGTGGTCATGGGGTCTTGATGGCATTTAATTGGGGTGGCAGTGGCATAGGTCTGAGGGAGCTGAGTGGTCCAGAAGCTGATTGGTGGCAGTGAGGGGATGGTGGATGCTAAACACGTCCTCTGATTTCAGGGGATCATTAATGGAAGTGTAATTTTCTTTTTCTTAAGTGTGGTAGATGATTGCTGCATGGGAACAATGATCATCTAGTGAACTTAAAAAATAAGTTATACTTCCCCTGATCATCCCAATCAACCAGAGGATTTTTTTTACTTTTCTGCAAGCACAGATGAAGGGACCGTGGTGGCTTAGTGGTCAAGACACTTAAATTGATGACTGGAAGGTTGGCAGGTCTGCAGTTCAAGACTTGAGTGCTGCACGATGGACTGAGCTCCCATCTCTGTCCCAGCTCCTGCCAACCTAACAATTCGAAAGCAAGAAATTGGAAGTAGATAAATAGATACCACTTTGGTGGAAAGGTAAACAGTGTTCTGTGCACTCTGGTGTCTAGTCATGCCTGCCACATGTCCACAGAAACATCTGCAAACACAGACAGCTCTGTCTCTTTGGCTATAAATGGAGATGAGCACCAGACCTTAGAGTTGGATATGACCGGTTTTCTAGCAAGGGCGACCTTTACCTTTACCTTCATATTGAACTTGTAGGCCTTTTTATTTTGAATGATCATGCATAGGGTCATCTTAATTTCTGGTTCTCCTCTCCCAACCTCCAAATATGATGCACGATGTCTTGTAAATCTTTATGTCTACTTTTGAATGAATTATTACTATAGGTTTGTGAGATGTTCATTGTTACATTGCTGATGCATTGGCAAATCTTAATTGACCAACCTCAGTGTGAAGGAAATGGCTCTAAAGTTTATGGTGGTCATTTTTAGCTAGGTCTCACAAAAAGCATATCATTTAATGGTGGAATTAATTTTTAATTGCACTGTTTTATTGTCATACTCAATACATATTTGAAGAATGTGGGAACACGCTAGCAGAAGTCAAGTACTCTTCAATACCATTTAGGTCAAGGGAGAAGATTTAAGCACATATTTAATTTCTACTGAATAAGATGAGATTCAAAATTTGCCAACTTTAAACTTCCCCAAGAAAGAAGGATGGGAAGAGAAAAGTGGTGGGTGTGTTTCTAATTTTTTCCCCTATATCAATTTACACAATAGCTACATTATTTTGAAAACATGCATATTAATTGTAGTATTTGTCGCCAACCTCTTTCCGTATCGGGGCCAAAATGGAATTTGACAGGCGGAGGGAGCGAGTAACCAGGTGCACCCAGTTGGGACTTCTAGGCCTTGCTTCCCAGTCCTCCCCTCAATCTGCTGGGCAACCAATTACTCCCACAGATACCTCTTTTGTATCTAGCCCTGAGTTTTGCCTTATCTCCCTTCCTCCCGGGCGATCCTTCAAGGACATGCAATGGGAGTATTGCACTGGTCACGTGATAATATAGACGTTGAAAGATTTCAGTGACTCCACGAAACACTACTTCCAATTGTCTTTCATGGAAAAGAGATCCAGTCAGGCATCCCTCCTTTTATTGTGATAAAAAGCAAAGCAGGTGACATAAATCCAATTGAAGTATCCAAGGGCAAAACATAGCAGTTTCTAAAATACTAAACTGATAAAAAACTTAAAGAAAAAGATCCTATTCCTGGGTCCTTAGCTCTCTAAACCTATGTCCGCATCACTTAACTAAAAATAAGAAAACGCGAACAATCTAAGAGTAGACCTAGTCTTGTCTTAGAAATCTCAAAGCCCGAAGATTGCTGGAATTTCAGCTGAGTTGCTTTGGTGAAAAATGCACTAAGTCTGGAGACCTAGTCTCATTCCATCCTCCAAAGAAATGGCCTGGCTTTGGCCCTATGTCAAAGTTCCATCTCCGCTTTTCCTGGTGATGATTCAAAGCTTCAAAGTGCTCCACTACATCCAATGAAGACCCCTTCTAACCTCTCAAAAGCAGGGATTTTTATCCTGAAAAAGTCCCTCTTTCTCCCACCTAAGGAATTTACAGGAGTCCTTGAGATAAGCTCAGGGAGATAAGATGTTTGTTATCTCTCTGAGATCTCCTAAATTTGAAACTACTTGGCAAGATGCCCAAGGTCTAACTTCACACACACCCTTCTCTCTAGTGTGGGTGAATGATGTTACAAGTTCAAAGGAATATGAACTTGAAGTTCAGAGTGCAAACAGGTGTGATGAGTTCTGAGAACCCTTCTTTGGTGACTCTTAGGAACCACTAGAGGCGCTAATCCCAATGACATAATCCTATCCAGGAAATTCCCCTGCAAACAGCATGGAGAAGTTTCGTTTCTCCTAATGAAAAGTGGCAGAGATCGATCTACATTTAAAGTAATGTATTCCAAGTTCATTACAGTATTTATTCAACAGCTATCAAAATCATGGTTTTATACTCTGAAAACCCTAGAGTCGGATGCGACTGGCTTTTGAGCAAGGGCAACCTTTACCTAATCATAGATTATAGGTGCAAATTAACAATTCACAGAATCTACGTATGCTAGGAAAAGGATAAAAGAAAGAACTGCAAAATAGTGGAACCACCTTAGAGAGGAGCTGGAAAAGTGGGGCTTTGTGGTAAGTTGGTCTGCTCTGATCTCCAATAGGTGTAGAAACATGAAGAAAAAGTGGACCAACCCAATGCACAAATGGCCAGAATAGCATGATAAAAGCAAGTGTGGTCAGGTTCATATTTTCAAAATGACTGCTAGACTTTTCAGAAACAGAATGTTCTAATTATAAAATGAGAAAACAAACAAATCAATGTAGGTTGGGCAGATACTGGTACAATCTGAGGCTGTCAAGAAACTGTGTCTTGAAGTGTAGAGTATGGTTCTCATGACAGTTGCCATGGCCACATCTACTTTTCATAGCAAATAGGTTCTTTTAGGCAACAAAATGAGATGACAAAGATAATTGACAAGAAAGATAGTCTTCTTCCTGTTTAATTGCATGTTCTCGTTATAGTAATAAGATGCCTCTTTTGCATAACTTATAATTGAGACTATTGAAGATAAATGGATTGTTTTGTACTTTCAGAATATGCTTAAGATATCACTGGTCATATTCCATATAAATTTCTTGTTATGAGCTTCTAAACAAGTTGCTCTGTACTTGGCCATATCTTTGAGTGAAAATAGTCACTCAACTTAATTTACTGTATTGTCATTTTAGAAAGCTTGGGAAAAATGACTTTGACATTTATTTAAATAGTACTATTAGTATACATATTGCTATACAAAATAGTGTAGGAGAAAATAAATAAAAACATAATACAAAATGTGATGAAATGTACTCTACATTTAGAGCAGGGAGAAAATAGAGAGCCAGAGGTAAATAAGGAGTGAATATGGGCTATCATGGGGATAAGAAATGTAAGTTTCGCAGAAGATTTGGGATTTCAAAAAGAGTTCCTCAGGAATGAGAAGTGGTGGTATGTAAGTTTCCTGAGAGCCGTAAAGATCAACAGGGGGAAAGACAAAACACTTTAAATTCTGTTGTGGTGCGGTGTGTCATAAAGTTACATCCAACCTTTATGGTACTCCTATGAAATTACTCCATTCAGGCATAGTCCAATTTGACTGGGTATTGGATCAGCTGAGATCTGAAACCTGAACATCCATGCCTCCCTCTTTCTGCCATTGGGGAAAAATAAACTCCCCCCCCACCCTGTTTGCCAAAAATAGATGGAATTTGTAGTCATAAAAGCCACTTAGGTAGCTATTATGCCTGCCAAATGTTAAATAGTTGCAGTTATTTAAGAATGAACTCCTTAAAAATCTTACTTACTTCGAATGCTATAATTTGGTTCCAGATAGACAACATATAGCATAGCGTTGTCTAAATAAACAGGCAGAGTTTTGCAGGGTCTTTGGTTCTACTAGATCCTCATAATTAGCTATGTCAGGGGTTAGGCCTCAAATGACGTACAAGTAAGCTACCTGCTCAGCTACTTGACTAAGTCCCTCTGTTAAATGGGAACCAAGTACAAATTAGCACCACACCCTAGAGTCAGATATTACTGGCTTTCAAGCAAGGGTGTCCTATTTAATTTTACATGGTGGTGTTTATGAGTGTAAAACAGGAGGGTGGTGTATATTTCCCTCACATTCATGGAGGAAAAGAGAGAAGAATATAATAAACTAGCTTTGGGCCTGGCTTCGCCCAGGGATTTTCAGGGTGGTGGTAGCTTCTCTGCCCTCCCATGGGGTGTGTGGTGGTGTTCGAGGTGGGGATGCTGGCATGGTTCTGAGTAGTTATATCTCTGTATGTGAGTGTGTGTGTAAGGTAAAGGGTGGCCTTGGTTGAGAGCTAGTAGTATGCAGTGTGAAATGCAGGGGTTTTTTTTGTTTATGGTGCTAGATATGTGCTGTCTCTGTGGTGTGTTTACTCTCTGATATGCGTGCACAGAATTAAACATTTTTAATGGTAGCATGTGTGTAAAGCATATCCGTGTAAACAAAACAAAAAGATATCCTCTAGCCTACTCCACACACACACACACGTACACATACACACACACTTTTTTCGCAATACACATTTTGATGCCTATATATGTGTGTGCGATGTGTGTCATTATTATTATTTGTCATTATTTGTTGGTAATAAATTAATGATAATAATAATTCCCATTTCTCCAGTGATGAGCATCCAAATTTTTTACTACCACACTGTGGGCTTGGCTACCTATGGGGGGGCTACCTATGTGGGTGGGTCCAAATGTGTGGGTGGAGCTGCCTATGTGGGCAGGGCCAATTATGTGGGTTGCTGGGGTGGCTACTGGCCATTTGTTCTAGTTATGACAATAAAAACATCTCTTTGGCTGTAAATGGAGATGGGCACTGCACCCTAGAGTAGAATGTGACTGGCATTTGAGTGGGGGAGATATCCTTTACTAACCACTTTCAACTATACTTACCGATCAGGGATCTTATGTTATTAGGTAGAAGTGGAGGTTGCCCTTGCTCAAGGGCGAGTCTTATCCAGCTCTGGGATTTAGTGTTCATCCCTGTTTATAGCCAAAGAGCCAGTGGACGTGATCCACAAGAGCACACATTAAAATACAGCAGTTAGTCTTTAATGTGCCACAACATTTTAGTCTTGTTGCCTTGTTTACTCTCTGATATGCTTGCACAGAATTAAACTTTTTAAATGGTAGCATGTGTTTAAAGTATATCTGAGTAAACAAAACAAAAAGAAATCCCCTTAGCCTACTACTACTACTACTACTACTACTACTACACACACACAAAGGCGATTCACACACAAACAGTGTGAGGGAGAGAGAGAGAGAGAGAGAGAGAGAGAGAGAGAGCAAAGTAAACAAAACAAAAAGACAGACAAACTTACTCAGAAGGGACAGGCTGGGAGCAGCACACCATTGCTAGTCTCACATCCCCTCCAGTCTGCCATGACGTTTTACGTCTGCCACCATCTTGTCTCAGAAGTTTGAAGATTCCCTCTCAGGTTGGCCTGGCAGCCAGTTAAAGAGAGGCCTGGGCCTTCTCGTGGCTTGGCTAAATTTACCCCGCCTTCTGCCCCGACCTCGCTATCCATTGGCTAGGAAGTGCTTGCTATGTGACCACTGATTGGCATGCTTTTTTCCCCCAGCCTCAACAGTGGGGTTCTTGGACTTCAATTCCCAGAAGCCCAGGTTAGCACTCCTGCTGGCGGGGGTGTCCTCTTAACCGCAGAGCGCGCCCAAGGCACCATAGGAATTGTAGTTTCCACTCTTTTTCTCAATTTGTGGGGCCTGTGCCCCACCTCTGGGCCCGGGACATGGATGGGGCCCATCTTGCCAAGGAAAGGTAAGTGTGTGAGGGCTGAGACAGGGATAGTGTCACGGGTGCTGGAGCCTTTCCTGGACACAATGGCCTTACCTCTGCCTTATAGGTATAGATTAGCAACATAGTCACAGGTATAACTTACACAATATTTTGTCTAATTGAATGCCGTAAACTGAAAACATTAATTCCAGAAGTGAGTGATACATTCTGTCATACATATATTTGGCCTCATTAAGAGTGTTTCATCTCTCAGGGTGATTAAGATTGCTACTTTTGCACTTCATTAACTCTGTGATGCACAGTGGAAGGTGAGTCTTTAATTGCTTGGATATAACCTGTTAATTGAGTTTACACAGAGTTTCCAACAATAGCAACACAGTTAGTTGTCTAAACAGGGGAAATTCTCTTTTTCTTTTTGCATCATAAATTCACCAGCCTTGATAGATTATTGGATCATCAAATAGATCTGTCAATACTTCTAGAATGATTCATCTGCTGCTTGCTTCTGTTTCTGATCACTAAAGAAATTCACAGTATAGTAGAACCCTGTATAAAGAATGCCTTGTACAGAAATTAAATAGTACAATGAGGATTCTAAAAAAATGTGCCCCGTATAAGAACTAAAATTGTTATAGGATGCAATGCATCTCTATGGGAAAAATTGTACAATGAATTTTTGTTGTTGTACGATTTTCCCATAGAGCTATTCATTGTATGATGCATCCCATAGGGAATATCGCTATACGATGCATGCATCATATAGCAATTTTTTCGTACAACAACGAGCCCCGTGGAACAGATTAAAATCATTGTACCACTGTACTTAGATAGGGCAAGAAACCTTACTTAATGGAAGAATGGAGAATGAAGGACACATGACCAAGGGAGGAGAGTCCTTGTGCCCTGACATAGCACATAGGAGGACGTTTGTCAAAGCTTTCAGAGGGTAAAATAAGGGGTTTTCCCGGCCAATAAGGGATACTTGACAGCTATGACCCAGAGGTGACACCAGAGGTGAAAAAGGTAGTGGGCTATACCACCACCACCAATTTCCTTACCTTAGCGCCCAACAGGAACGAATCCTGGGATGGGCCCTCATTGTGGGCAGATAAGCCAGCCCTCCGCAGGGCACCATCTTTTTTCCTCCATGGAAGCTACCACTAAAGGACTCCAAGAACACATGGGGCTAACTAGGGTCTGGACTGAACTGAGAATATGCAAAGGCAAGTGCCCCTGGGTTGAGAGGCAGATATGGAGCAAACTCCCACAGTTGTTGTTTCCTTCTTTCAAGTTGCAATTTTGTCTAATTGAATGCTGTAAAATGAAAACATTAATTCCAGAAGACAGCGATAGATTATGTCATACATATTTTTGGCCGCATTAAGAGTGCTTCATCTCTCAGGGTGGACTTAATCTGGAGCCATGTGATGTTTTTGGACATGGGTATGGAGGAGAGGTTCCAAGCCTAGGAGCAGGGGCAACAGGACTCGTACTCAAAAAGGATTTTAATCTTATGATGATGTGCTGCTAACTGCCTATTATTTTGGTATTCCTTGGGCCTGGTTGCTCTCTCCATACCATACCTGTCAAGTGTTGCCTGTGAAAATACGGGAAACTCTCCAGGCATGGGCGCGCATGCGCAGCAATCCCTTTGCTCATGTGCAGCAACCCCTTTGTGCATGCGCATAACCCCTTTGTGCATGCATACCACTGCCTCTGACAGGCATACATGTGCAGCAACCCTTTTTCCGGCCGCTCCAATACGGGATGACGGCAGGAAAGAGCTGGCAAGAGGGGCAAAAATGGTATTTCCTGACCAATACAGGATACTTGACAAGTATGCTCCATACACTCTTAGGAGTATTTGATGGCATTTTATTGACAGTGAGTAAAGTACCTGGCTGTGAAGCCAGAGGTTGGGAGTTAATCCCAGAATAGCCAGCCTTGAGCAGCCTTGGGCAATCTGCCCAGAAGAAGGGAATGGTCAAGCACTTCTCAGTATCTAGAAAACCCTGAAAAATATTGCTGCAAATCAGAATTGGCTTGACAGCACACAATTATTATTTATTATTGTGAATTAAATAAAACATTAGATGATGTAAGTTTGGTTTTAAATTAACTTTTGATATCCACTGCAAATATTTTATGGTAGTCGTTGTTTTTTTTAAAAAAAATCATCAAATTTACACTGTAGATTGCGGTGGTTCAGTGGTTAAGATGCTGAACTTGACGAATGGAAGGTCGGCAGGTCGGCAGTTCGAGACCTGAGTGTTGCATGATGGAGTAAGCTCCTGCCTCTGTCCCAGTTTCTGCCAACCTAGCAGTTCAAAAGAAAGAAATTGCAAGTAGATAAATAGATACCACTTCAGTGGGAAGGTAAACAGTGTTCCATGCACTCCGGTGTCTAGTCATGCATGCCACACGTCCATGGAAACATCTGCAGATGCAGGCAGCGCTGGCTCTTTGGCTATAAACAGAGATGAGTACCACACCCTAGAGTCAGATACAACTTGGCTTTTGAGCAAGGACAACCTTTATCTTTTCCTAATTGCACTATTATTGGGATGATGCAGCAAAATTCTAATGATGTGCATGGATGGTTTATTTAGAGGCATACAGCAGCATTTTTTCTCCTTTTGCTGTTATGATTATTATCAGATGACCCACCATAATATGTGTAGATAAACTAATTTTATCATTGTGTGTGTTTTCCCCATAAATAGATTACCAAGATACAGAGTCTATGATAATTTCAGCTTTAATGAAAAAAAATCTACTGTTTGATTACTGCATTAGATCTGCAAGTTAAAGGAACCCGCTGGTTAAGTCTATGAAATAAAACATAAAGCATTTTATTGCAAGAGCCCTAAGCAAAACAATTAAAGTTGTTTACTTATAGCCAATATCCAGAATGGATACAGCACCTGGAGAAGAAGAAGACTTATATTTATTGAGTAAAAGTGGTCTCTAGAGACCTGGAAAACTTGTGCAAAAGTGATAGTAAAGTTGCTCCCCATTCTAATTGTTGTTGTTCACTCGCACAGTCGATTCCGACCCTTTGCGACCCTATGGACCATTGTACTCCAGGCGCCTCTGTCCTCCACCATCCCCCTCAGCCTTCCCAGTTCTGTGCCCATTGTGTCTACAATACCATCTAGCCATCTCATCTTTGGCCTCCCCCTTTTTCTTTTGCCCTCCACCTTTCCCAGCATCAAGGCCTTCTCAAGTGAGTCCTCCCTTCTCATTTGATGTCCAAAGTACTTTAACTTCATTTTTACTATTTGACCTTCCAATGAGCAGTCAGGGTTGATTACTTCTAAGAAAGACCTATTTGTACTCTTCGTTGTCCAGGGGACTCTCAAAACTCTCCTCCAACACCACATTTCAAAGGCATCTATTCTTCTGCGTTCAGCCTTCCTAATTGTCCAGCTCTTACATCCATACATTACCACTGGGAGTACCATTGCTTTGACTATTCTAATTTTTGTTTGCAATGTGATGTCTCTGCTTTTCACTATGTTCCCCAGGTTTCTCATAGCTTGTCTCCCAAGAATCAGTCGCCTTTTTATTTCATGGCTGCAATCCCCATCTGCAGTGATCTTTGTTCCTAAGAATGTAAAGTCTGTTACTGCTTCTATTTCTTCCCCATCTATTTTCCAGGGACTGATAGGGCCTGTTGCCATTATCTTGGTTTTCTTGATATTGAGTCTCAGGCCAGCTTATGCACTCTCTTTCTTCAGCCCAATCAAGAGATTCTTTAGGTCTTCCTCACTTTCTGCCATTAGGGTGGTATCGTCTGCATATCTCAGATTGTTGATGTTTCTCCAAGCAATTTTAATCCCATATTGTGATTCCTCCATCCCTGCATTGCGCATTATGTGCTCTGTGTATAAGTTGAATAAGCAGGGTGACAAAATGCAGCCTTGTCTTACTCCTTTTCCTATTCCAAACCACTCTGTCATTCAGTGTTCTGTCCTAACTGTTGCTTCTTGACTCATGTACAGATTTCTCAGGAGGCATACGAGGTGCTCTGGTATTCCCATCTCTTTAATTACTTGCCACATCTTGTTATGGTCCACACAATCAAATGCCTTAGTGTAGTCAATAAAACAAAAGTAAACTTGTTTCTGGTATTCCTTAGTTTTCTCCACGATCCAACGTATGTTGGCAATATGGTCTCTAGTCCCCTTGCCTCTTCTGAAGCCAGCCTGCACCTCTGGCAATTCTCTCTCCACATGCTGCTGAAGTCTATCCTGTATTATCTTGAGCATCACCTTGCTGGCCTGTGGGATGAGTGCAATTGTTCGGTAATTTGAACATTCTTTGGCATTGCCCTTTTTTGGGATTGCGACGTATACTGATCTTTTCCAATCCTGTGGCCACTGTTTTGTTTTCCAGATCTGCTGGCATATTGCATGCAGTAATTTGACGCCATCATCTTTTAGAGCTTTGAAAAATTCAACCGGGATACCATCATCTCCACTAGCTTTGTTGTTTGCAGTGCTCTTTAGGGCCTTTCTGACTTCGCTCTCCAGGATGTCTGGCTCAAGTTCAATTTCTTCTTCATTGTGATTATCAGGAGTGTTGAGGTCCTTTTTGTAGAGTTCCTCTGTGTACTCTTTCCATCTTTTCTTAATCTCTTCTGCATCAGCTAGCTCCTTTCCATCTTTGTCCCTTATCATGGTCATTTTCGCTTTGAATGTTCCCTTGATTTCCCCAATTTTTCTGAAAAGATCTCTAGTCCTGCCTCTTTTGTTGTTTTCCTCCATTTCTTTGCACTGTTCTTTTAGGTAGTTTTCCTTGTCTCTCCTTGCTTTTCTTTGAAATTCTGTGTTCAAATGATTGTATTTTTTCCTTTCTCCTTTGACTTTTGCGTTCCTTCTTTCCTCTGCTATTTTAAGAGCCTTATCAGACAACCACTTTGCTTTCTTGTGCTTCTTTTCTTTTGGTATGGTTTTCTTTGCTGCTTCTTGCATAATGTCCCTCATCTCTGTCCATAATTCTTCTGGCACTCTCTCTATCAAAAGCAGCAAGTAGAACAGGAACACTCCCAAACGTGGAATGACGATAATATATATTTCTCTTTAATATACAAAAGGATACATGAGATAAACTTGCGTAGAGGTATGGAAAAACGTAAATGCAGTATATTCACTTCAAAACGTTAAACTGGTGTGCTGCTGAAGAAAAACATAAGTGGCCAACGCCAAAGTTCACTGCAAACTAGGCTGAGTATAGTATTACTTGATAACCTCAAGCACAAAGATCGCACGAGTGAAAGCCCGCACAGCTGTGACAGAAAGATATGTGCGATGTCCCCGAAGCCCGAAGTGCTGTATCATATACGTCCTGGTTTATTCTTGGGCAACAACAAGTCACTGATAGAATTATATATATCTCTCTCTCGCTTGCGGGGAATCCGATAACAATGATATCAGCGGCGGGTATCCGTGCAGCAATCAGTCTCAGAAAGTTGTAGACAAATAGGCGATGTCCTCCGGTAATGGGTCATTTCGGATAACTTTTTCAAGCATCTACAAGCATGATACAAAAGCATAAAACCCGTGATACAATGGTGCATAATGGCTACAATATAACACTAAACATGTGATACATGTATATCAAATATATAAGCCAAATGAATAACAATTATTAGAAGAAAACGGACAGGCTACATACCTACGACGAATTATCTCGTGCGTATCGCACCTCTACAAAAATTCTTCTAGTGTGTGGACGCGTTAATTGCTTACAGGGGAGCACTCCATATAACACGAGCATAATCACCCATATAATTACAAACAAATGCAACTGTTTAAACGAGTTCCTTTTGACTTCTAATCCAACCTGTAATCTGCTTAAAGGGGCAAATACGGATATGTCAGTTAAAGAGACAAAAGCGAAACTACAAAAATGCAGACAGTTCCCATTCAGTATTTAATCCATGTGGCATGAGGGTATTGAAACGATGGATGTAGAATGCCTCCCTTTGCAAGAGGAATCGTTCCACATCCATGATCTGATATTTATTAGGCATAAAAGTTTCCAGTACCACTACCCGAATGTCTTTTAATGTGTGCTTATTTTCGAGAAAATGGGTAACCAGAGGAGCGGTGACAACCTGATTCCTGATACGGGATAGATGCTCTCCTAGGCGTATCTTGAGGGGTCTCCTAGATTGACCCACATAAGCCAATTGACATGTACAGATTATCATATAGATGGAATCCTTGGAGTTGCAATTAGAAAATGTGGTAAGTTCTAGAGTAAAATTACTAGTTGGCAATTTCACACTCTTGGTACGCCACATGTAACCGCAAAACTTGCAATGTCCACAGGCAAAATGCCCGGAGACTGCTGTAGAGGACATGCTGCTGGGAGAAGAAATATCAGTTCGGGAAATAAAGTTAGCAATAGTCTGGGTTTTACGAAAACCTATAGTAGGTCGCTGCTGGCAACCTGGTATGGAGTCTAATATGTGCCAGTGTTTAAGTACAATATTTTTAATCCGACTAGCCATGGGAGTGTAATCCAGAGACCAAAACAGACCTTGTCGCGTAGGTTCAGGATTAGCGCTACCCCTAAACAACGTGTTCCTTGCACGTGAGTCTGCTTTGTTACGTGCATGATCAATTATATTTCGCGGATATTCCCTGTTAGTTAAAGTAGTCGAAATCTCTCTAGCTGCTACTTCATAGTCTCTATTATGGGAAGAGTTCCTTTTTGCTCTTAATAATAGACTGTATGGGATATTCGCTTTTAGATGGTGTGGATGGAAAGATTTATATTGTAGGTAGGCGAACCGATCTGTAGGTTTGTGATACAGTTTCATTTGTAAGTGATGATTTTCGATGAATATAGTGAGATCTAAGAAAGCCAAAGATACGGAACTTGTGGTATGTGTAAATTTCAACTGGCTATGTTGACAGTTCATCCATGAACAAAAATTGTCTATCTGTGTGGAATCTTTGAAAATAAAAAACAAATCATCTATATATCTTTTATAACAAATGATATTGGTAAAAAATGGATTAACTGTGGGATCTAAAATAAAAGTATTGTCAAAGTTACATATGAATATATTGGCCACAGAGGGGGCGAAATTCGAGCCCATAGCGACTCCTTGTGTCTGCACGAAATATGTATGTTCAAACCTAAAAAAGTTATTTTCAAAGCATATGTCTATTAAATCTAGCAGAAAATTAGAAGGTGGATGATTATTGATGCGGGTGTCTAATAAATGTGCAATTAGCGTACGGGCTTCGTTTAAAGGTATATTAGTATATAAAGATGTAATGTCTAAAGTTAGGAGGACAGCATCTGGAGGTACTGAGAAATTCTCTAACGTCTGGATGAAATGGGCTGAGTTCTTGATGTATGATGGAGAGCGCGTGGCGAATGTATGTATGTAATGATCTATATATTTGGCGACTGGTTCTAATAAGGAGTTGTTTGCAGAAATAATTGGTCTGCAGGGGATGACGTCATCATCCTTATGGAATTTGTGGATTTTTGGCAGTAGATAAAATATAGGGACCCTCGGAAACTTATTATGCAAAAACCGATATGTGCTTTCGGAAATATAATCCATGGTCAACCCTTCTCGTAATACTGTCAAGAGGATGTTAGTTATATGAGACGTGGGGTTATGTTCCAACTTAAGATAGCAATTTGTGTTAGATAATTGCGACCAAGCTGCTTTCAGATAATCTTTCTTATCGAGGACAACTACCCCACCCCCTTTGTCTGCTGCCTTTATCACGATGTTCGGGTCATTCCCTAAATCCTTAAGTAGTCGTATGTCACTGTAAGGCAGGTTAAAAATCCTGTTAAACTGGATTCAGCTAAGCCAATATCACGAGCTACTAATCTTTTGAAAACTTCAATTGAAGGGTTATCTATATTGGGAGTGAAAGTTGACCGGGGCGAAAATAACTTGGGGGAACCTAATGAGTCTGATGATTCTTTAAAGAAAGCTCTAAGTTTTAGTAATCTAATTAATTTGAAAACATCAATTTTAGTCCTGAATGGTGAGTATCGTGGTGTTGGAACGAACCCCAATCCCAAATTCAACAATTTCAACTCTCTTACCGTAAGATTTCTGCTCGATAAGTTGAAGACCAGGGAAGGACTTATCTCTTCCTGGTTCGTTTCTGGGGTCTTTGCCCTAAAAAATGATTTCTATTGTTAGTCTTAGATGTACTAGCCCCAGTGGGCTCAGATCTGTAGCGGTTGGTCCTGAAATTGTATGGTTCCCTGGTTTTTTCGTCCGCTGAGGATTCCGCGGGATCTGAATCAGTCGTTTCGAAGTCCGTTGTTTCAACTGGTCTTCGGGGACATCGCACATATCTTTCTGTCACAGCTGTGCGGGCTTTCACTCGTGCGATCTTTGTGTTTGAGGTTATCAAGTAATACTATACTCAGCCTAGTTTGCAGTGAACTTTGGCGTTGGCCACTTATGTTTTCCTTCAGCAGCACACCAGTTTAACGTTTTGAAGTGAATATACTGCATTTACGTTTTTCCATACCTCTACACAAGTTTATCTCATGTATCCTTTTGTATATTAAAGAGAAATATATATTATCGTCATTCCACGTTTGGGAGTGTTCCTGTTCTACTTGCTGCTTTTGCTACACCCCAGCCGTCCTACTTGAACTCTACCTATCAAGTCTAATCCATTAAATCTGTTCATCACCTCCACCGTGTAGTCTTTAGGGATGCTGTCTAGTTGATATCTGTCTGGTCTCCTTGTTTTCCCTATTTTCTTTAGTCTAAGCCTGAATTTTGCAATCAGTAGGTTGTGATCTGAGCCACAGTCTGCTCCAGGTCTTGTTTTTGCTGATTGTATGGAGGTTCTCCATCTTTGACTGCAGAGTATGTAGTCAATCTGGTTTCGGTGTTGGCCATCTGATGATGTCCATGTGTACAAGCACCTCTTGTGTTGCTGGAAGTGAGTGTTTGCTATGACCAGTGCATTCTCTTGGCAGAACTCTATCAATCTTTGCCCTGCTTCATTCTGCGTTCCAAGGCCAAACTTGCCTGTTATTCCCTCCACTTTTTGATTTCCTACTTTGGCGTTCCAATCTCCTAAAATAATTTGGACATAATTTCTTGGTGTCTGTTCTATGAGATGTTCTAGGTCCTCATAGGACTGGTCCATTGTGGCTTCATCTGCACTAGTGGTTGGTGCATATATTTGGATCACAGTGACATTGAAAGGTTTGCCTTGGATTCTGACTGACATAATTCTGTCATTTTTAGGTTGTATCCCATTACTGCTTTTCTCACTCTTTTATTGACAATTATGGCTACTCCATTTCTTCTAAGGTTTTCTTGTCTACAGTAGTAGATGTGATGGTTTCCCAAGCTGAATTCGCCCATCCCTGTCCATTTTAGCTCACTGATTCCCAGAATGTCAATGCTTATTCTTTCCATCTCATTTTTACCACTTCCAGTTTGCCTTGATTCATTGATCTCTCATTCCATGTCCCTGTGCAGTATTGTTCCTTGCAACATTGCATTTCCCCTCCCCCTTTCCTGTCCCTCCCCTTCCTCCACTCTGTTGTGCTAAGCATCCTGTATCATCTAGCCTGCTCCTTTGTTTTGCCTTTTGTTTTGGTCAATAGGGCTCTCTTGGCAAGCTTTGTGCGTGGTTTGCCGGTGTCTATGCCATTTTTCTCCCATCATACATATTTAAAACAAAGTTTGAAACATTTTAAACAACATATTATCATACGTATTATCACCATTTACAACACACTATGTCAGTTTCTATAAATTAAGTCAGTGTAAAAGTCTCTATGTCAGTTGCTATATTAAGTCAGTCTCTATGTCAGTTGCTATATTAGATAAGCTACATTATTGTCTATCAGTTACTTATCCTTTGCATGGGCCTCCCACCCCTTGGCTTTCCTCTTCTGTTTTCTTCCCTTCTGCCATGTTGTCTTCTTCTCCAGTGCTCGGCTGGCAGCAGGAGGTGGCTTTCCCCGCCAGCCGCCAGGTCTTCCTCACCCCCGGCTGGGGTGGTTTTGCGGCTGCCTCTGGCCCCGGGCAGCCTCTCTGCGGCGGCATCAGTAGGTGGCTGCTTTCCTGCCGGCCACCTGGTCCTCCTCACCCCCAGCTGGGTTGGTCTCGCGGCTGCCTCTGGCCACAGGCAGCCTCTCTGCGATGGTGGTGGTAGATGGCTGCTTTCCCGCCAGCTGCCTGGTCCTCCTCACCCCCAGCTGGGGCGGTTTCATGGCTGCCTCTGGCCCCAGGCAGCCTCTCTGCGGCAGCGGTGGTAGATGGCTGCTTTCCCGCCAGCTGCCTGGTCCTCCTTACCCCCAGCTGGGGTGGTTTCATGGCTGCCTCTGGCCCCAGGCAGCCTCTCTGCAGCGGCGGCGGTAGATGGCTGCTTTCCCGCCAGCCGCCTGGTCCTCCTCACCCCCGGCAAGGGGTGGTCTTGCGGCTGCCTCTGGCCCCGGGCAGCCTCTCTGCAGCAGCGGCGGTTCTAATTGGGACCATGAAAATATTTTTTAAAATAAATTTGGGTACACGTTGATTTTTCGGACACATTCATAAGCAAAAAACATGCATGGAAGAGTCATTGCAAACTTGTCTTTTCCTTACTAAGCTTGTCTTTTCCTTACTAAGCAGAAACAATAAAAGGTAAAATCTGAAGTGAGATCATGGCACAAGATGTGAGGAAGGCTTAATCTTTCTGCTCATCATAATCTCTGTATAGTCATTCTCCCCACAATCCCACTCCATGGCTCCACTTTTCTTTTGAGGGAAAATTCCATATCTAAATTATTTCCAGAGTATCTCCTTTAGTTTTGGGTTCCATAATTGTTGTGTTCTGTAAAGCTGTGCCTTTAACAATGTACCTTTGCCATGTGTTACCAATGTAACCTTTCTGTGTGCAACATTATAACCATCAGCTGTATCAATGTAACCTAATAAGGGGACGCGAGCTAGTGACCACCAGAGGGCAGTAGCGAGCGTCCAGCTCCCATGGATCATAGTCACCTGGTTCAGCAGCGCGGGAAGATTCCCCGCGACCTCCTCACCTGGTCAAGAAGGGCGTGACCTCCTACGACATCACGCAGGCAGCAACCAATAGTCTGTCGACGAGCCACATTCAAATGTATAGCCAGCTGTATATATTGAGCTACTCATCCGCCATTACCACATGTTCCTCCGGATCATCATGCAATAAACCTGTGTTAAGCCAACCCTTCGGCTGTTTCATTGTCTTTGGTCCCTTACACTAAACTGGCGACGAGGATGGGATATGGCAGCCCACGGGACCAAGACATGCGCCGGTTTCGAAATCAGGAAACCGGGCGACTGGGAGATCTTCGAGATGGACTTCCAGGCTGCACTGATCGAGTCAGAAGTTACGGAAGAGGCGAAGAAAAGGGCCATCTTCACCAGAATGCTCGGACAAGAAACAAAAAGGACCTTGGTGGACCTGATTGCACCGAGGAGGGTGAGCGAATTCAAGGCCAAGGAACTCATGCAGATGCTGTGTGAGCACGTCTGGCCCGCCACGGCGATGTTTCCCACTCGGAGTGCATTTTGGAGGCGAGTCCAAGCGCCAGGGGAGACGGTCGCCGCGTTCGTGGCAGCCCTGTGGCTGGCGGCCGGCCCGTGCAAATGGGAGAATGCCGAAATCACCCTCCGAGACTGTGTGCTGTGCGGCCTGAACGACGCCGAAACCCAGCGCACATTAATGAACCAAGAGCCGCCTCCCACGTTGCAGGAGGTCGTAAGAGCGGCCCAGGCCGCAGAAGCTACGAAGGCCGGGGTCCAAGAACTTCAGGACTGGCGGCCAAAGGCGAGCAAAGCAGAGGCTCCGGTACAGGCGGCCCGGCGAACTTCGAGGTCGTCCACAGAGAGCAGCGACGACGAGGACGTCCAGAGGGTCCGGAAGGAGAGCCGGCGATGCGACGGCTGTGGAGCGGCCCACGACCGCGTGAAATGCCCCTTCCGGAAGGCCGAGTGCCACAACTGCGGCCGCCGTGGGCACATCGCCAAGGTGTGCAGAAAGAAGCGCGAGACCCGGAGGAGCTCCGCAGACCGTTCCACGGGACAAGACTGCCCAACGAAACCCAAGGATGGCGCCCAGGCCACGCGGAAGCAGGACGGCGTGGGCCGCATCGCCGACGGCAGCGAGGACGACGCCCCAGTGTTCAGCGTGTCTACTAGACACCCCCGCTACTTTGTTGAGATACTAGTCCAAGGGGTCCCCATTAGGATGGAAATTGACTCGGGGTCCTCATATTCAATCATTTCCCAGAGGGAGTTTTTGGGAATTGCCCCCCACAAGCGACCCAAGCTCAAAGCATTGAGGTCCACACTACGGGACGTGCAAGGGAACAGTATTCCAGTGTTGGGGGTTGGAGAATTTCAGGTCAAATTCAAGGAGCACGCCGCGTCCCTTCCCCTAGTCGTGCTCAAAGGAGGAAATTGCAGCCTCCTCGGGACTCAATGGTTCCAGCCCCTGGGGTTGTTTATTGGAGGGGTGCACGCCGTTGGGATGCACACCATTGGGACTGATCCAATTCAGGAGGTGTGCGAGGCGCACCCCGAAGTCTTCAAAAAGGGACTGGGGAAATTCAAGGGGCCCCCAGTTACTTTCGACCTGGACCCGGAGGTCCGCCCAATTCGCCTAAAACCACGCCGGGTGCCGTCTGCACTCAAGGACAAGATAGAGGCGGAACTGGACAAGTTGGTGGGCCAGGGGATCCTTGTGCCTGTAGATTCTGCAGAGTGGGAAACTCCCATTGTAACCGCTCTAAAGGCCAATGGGGAGGTCCGCATATGCGCCGACTACAAGTGCACCATCAACAAGGCGATCCGCCCGAATGCATATCCGGTGCCGGTAGTCAGCCATCTGCTGGCCAGGTTACACGGGGGAAAGTGTTTCGCTAAGCTCGACTTAGCACAGGCCTACCAGCAGCTCACGGTGTCCCCTGCCACAGCTGCTGCGCAGACCATAGTCACCCATAAGGGGGCGTTCCAGGTGACGCGCCTCCAATTCGGCGTGAATTCGGCGCCTGGAATTTTCCAGTCACTCGTGGAACGCCTCCTGAAGGGATTGGAGGGGGTGTTGCCTTATTTTGATGATGTGTTAATAACGGGGGGGGAGTCGGGCTGAATTGGCCAAAAGGTTGAGGAAGGTCCTGACGATATTCGAAAAGGCGGGGCTGAGGTTGCGAAAGGACAAATGCGTCTTCTTCGCAACCGAGGTTGAGTTCCTAGGGTTTTGTGTGACTCCTGAGGGAATAAAACCATCCATGTCCAAAGTGGCAGCCATTAAGAAAGCCCCCCGCCCCACCTCCAAGCCCGAGTTGCAGTCGTTCCTAGGGCTGCTCAACTTCTACCACTCCTTCCTTCCCCGAAAGGCAGCAGTGGCTGAGCCGCTACACAAACTGCTAAAGAAAGACCAGGCATGGAAGTGGGGAGATGACCAAGAAAGGGCATTTGACGAGCTGAAAAGCCTCCTGGCGTCCGACGCTATACTGACCCATTTCAACCCCAAGCGCCCAGTAGTCCTGATCTGTGATGCATCTCCAGTGGGGGTGGGGGCGGTGCTGTGCCACGTGTTGGAAAACGGAAGGGAGGCCCCGATAGCATTTTATTCCAGGTCCCTGTCCCAAGCAGAGAGAAACTACGCACAGACGGACAGGGAGGCACTAGCGATAGTCGCGGGGACGAAAAAATTTCACGATTTTCTGTATGGCCGCCCCTTCACCATTGTGACGGACCACAAGCCCCTGCTAGGCATTTTCACTGCAGACAAGCCCACCCCTCAGATCCTGTCCCCGAGGATGCTCAGGTGGGCCATTTTTCTCAACGCGTATCAGCACGCGTTGGTCTACCGGCCCGGGAAAGAGATCAGCCATGCAGACGCTCTATCGAGGTCTCCCCTTCCCCTAACGCCCAGCCAGGTGAGCATGGGGGAGCGGGACCATCAGGTTCTCATGATTGAGGTGCTGGATTCGCCCCCCGTACTGCCCGCCGACATTGCCAAAGCGACAGAGAAGGACAAAACATTAGCGACAGTCAGCTCCTGGCTGCAGAAGGGGTGGCCCGCGTCCTCCCCAGCGGAGGAGTTCGCTCCATTTTTCAGAAAAAAGCTAGAACTGTCCCTAGAGAGGGGGTGTCTCTTGTGGGGGCAGCGGGTGGTGATTCCCACTTCCCTTCGGCCGCGGGTGCTCAAACTGCTTCATGTCAGCCACCCCGGCATCGTACGATCCAAGGCGCTGGCCCGGAGTTACTTCTGGTGGCCCCAGCTAGACGCCGACATCGAGCACATGGTCGGCACTTGTGAAAGTTGCCAATGCTCCAGACCAGAGGAGGCCCGCCTTCCCCACAGGGAATGGGACGCGGCTAAGGGGCCGTGGTCCCGGGTGCACGTAGATTTTGCGGGCCCATTCAGAGGCACCCTGTTCCTCCTTGTAGTGGACGCTTTCTCCAAATGGTTGGAGGTTATCCCAGTCACGAGCACCTCCTTGGCCCAGACCATAAGGCAGTTGCGGAGGCTCTTTTCCACGTTCGGCATACCCGACACGTTAATTAGCGACAACGCTAGTTGTTTCACGTCCTCCGAGTTTAGGGCATTCATGGAGATTAACGCCGTTCGGCATATCACCTCCGCCCCTTTTCACCCGGCCACCAACGGCCAAGTAGAGTGCCTCGTCCGCACCACGAAGGACGCGTTGCGGCGCATGGGCCCAGGGGATCTGAACCTGCAAGTGTGTCAGTTTCTGCTAGGGTACAGGGTAACCCCATTGGCGTCAGGATACTCCCCCGCAGAGCTCTTAATGCGCAGGAAGCTGACCACCATCCTTACTAGGCTAGACCCCACGAGGGTAGAGGACAAAGGTAGGAACATCGGGCTGGAGGTTACAAAGAGTTTCAGCATAGGCGCCCCCGTGCATTGCAGGAATTACGCCAGCACGGGCCCAGCCTGGGTGCCGGGCGTAGTCGTGGAACAAACCGGCCCCGTGTCGTACCGTGTGGAAACCAACACAGGGCTCCTATGGAGGTGGCACGCAGACCAGCTACGACGCAGGGTCTCCGATGAGCAGGACACGGATCACGCAGGAAATAAGTCAGCGTTAGGGTTCTCCCCCACCCGTTCAGCCCAAGGGGGAGGAGAAGGGGACCGTGGGCCCCCACCAAGGGGGGAGGAGGATATCCTCATAGATACCCTGGGGGATCTTTCCGAGGAGGAGGAACCCGACCCCATACATATCTCGCGGAAAGTCCCCACAAATGCGGGTACCCCTACCAACTTAGATTTTGATTTTCAGAACCGGGGGGGTTTTTCGGAGTGGTCCCCCACCCGTCCAAGCGAGAAGAGGGGTTTTTCGTTAGCCCCGACGGCCCCCGGTCTGCCCACAATGGAGTTTTTCCCTTCCCCTAAGGCCGCCAGACAGCGGCAAGCCACTAACAAGTCTCCCTCTCCCTTTTCAGGACAAGGGACCAGGGAGCAAAGAAGCAATAACGCCCCCGGGGGGGCAGCCCTCTTCACGGCCCAAACGCACATGCAACAAGCCATCTTGGCTGAGAGACTTCGTCTCATCCTAGGGGGGAGGGATGTTGTGTTCTGTAAAGCTGTGCCTTTAACAATGTACCTTTGCCATGTGTTACCAATGTAACCTTTCTGTGTGCAACATTATAACCATCAGCTGTATCAATGTAACCTAATAAGGGGACGCGAGCTAGTGACCACCAGAGGGCAGTAGCGAGCGTCCAGCTCCCATGGATCATAGTCACCTGGTTCAGCAGCGCGGGAAGATTCCCCGCGCCCTCCTCACCAGGTCAAGAAGGGCGTGACCTCCTACGACGTCACGCAGGCAGCAACCAATAGTCTGTCGACGAGCCACATTCAAATGTATAGCCAGCTGTATATATTGAGCTACTCATCCGCCATTACCACATGTTCCTCCGGATCATCATGCAATAAACCTGTGTTAAGCCAACCCTTCGGCTTTTTTATTGTCTTTGGTCCCTTACACTAAAATAATATTTTTTTGGAAAAAGTTTGGAAAGCACTTATGCTGTTTCTGCATTCACCAGCTATTGCCCTATGTAACAACAATGCTGCCCTTCACAAGTAACATAAAATGCTGGAGAAGGGGATGGGAATGAACATGGGAAGCATCTGTAAATGAGCTTGCAAAAGCAAAGTGGTAGATGAACTGAACTGTAATTTGTTAGTCCCTAGACCAGATTCAGTTAAATGAGATTGTCCAGCCTGCTCCTTGATGGAGCAGGGACATGGATTTTGCTGAGCATATCTCAGTATCTATAAAGCCTTGAGGGGTGTGCTAAGCCCCAGGCCACAATCCTCCCCTTCCACATGGTACCACCAGATGTACAAAAATTATAGCCAACAGACCAACTTAAACCCAATTACAATAAACACCCAAATTAAACCAAATTCATAAAGTAAGTTCAGCCAGATTAATTAGTATAAAGAAAATTAGCTGAAATAAAGGTAATTGAATGTAAAGGTACCACACACCATTTGTGCAGTATGAAGTAAACAGAAGTGTGTGTGCACGTGCGTGAGTATGGAACAATGGCACATAGATAAATAGATACATAAATAAATAGATACATACAGTGGTGGTCACCAAAAATAATTCCTACCACATGGTGAGCGTGGCCATGTGACTGCTCTTCACTATAGAGCTATGGAAATAGAAGCCTCTTCTATTTGTACTCTGTAGCGGACCTCTGAAGCCATTCTCCCCTTCACCCAAGGCTTTTCCAGGGCTGTGTTTCACTCTGAAGTGCCTCCCCAATCACTCCAGAGTGGCTGGGGATGCACTTTAGGGTGAAATGGAGGCCAGGAGAAGCCTTTGATGAAGGGGGAAATGGAGTCAGCCCCCTCCGAAGCCTCTTTTATGAAGAGGAGGAGGAGGTGGGAGGGGTGGGGAGGTGGGCGGGGCTAGCCATTTTTACTACCAGTACGTGCGTACTGGTGCGAATCTCCTGATGCCCACCACTGGATGGATAGATAGATAGATAGATAGATAGATAGATAGATAGATAGATAGATAGATAGATAGATAGATAGATAGATAGATAGATAGATAGATAGATTTCATTCTCCTTTGAAAAGAGAGAGAGAGAGAGCCCTTTCCAATCAAAGTGATTGAGAATGGTAAAAAAATACAGAAGACAGCTTGAACACAGGACATACAGTACCAGGATATTGGCAAATGAGACAGCCACTGACTGAACATATACTACGATATATGGTTCACCTGCACAGTAGCAGGTTGGTGGCTCATACCATTGGTGGCCGCCTATCGGCCCTTGCTTTTGCAGCCAAGGTTCGGGGTTGCCAGGACAACACAGCCGATTTCTGTGTTCGCAGGACATTGGAGGGTTGGACGCGGGAACGCGGCCATCCCTCAGACATGCGGCAACCGGTCTCCCCCACTCTGCTTTCGAGCTTGGCCAAGGCATGGCTGGCTCATTGCTATGATCGATATGAGGCAGCCCTATTTCACGCGGCCACCACAGTGGCCTTCTTTGGGGCCTTGCAAGTAAGCGAATTGGTCACTCTGTCACGGAACGATCAATCTCGAAGGTCCCTTGAGATGGCGGATGTCTTCCAGGCTGCAGACTTAGTCAGGCTGACAATCCGCTACTCTAAAATGGATCAACTCAGCAGGGTGTGCACGATTACCTTACTCAAATGCACATTTCAGGCGATCTGCCCAGTTATGGCCTTAACTTCCTTTCTGGCTCTGAGGGGCATGGCACAGGGGCCTTTATTTTGCCATTAGAATGGGTTGCCATTGACCAAATATCAATTTTGGAGGATAACTGGGGCAGCGCTTTCGGATTTGGGCTACCCTGGGGCTCGCTATGATACACATTCTTTTAGAATTGGTGTGGCATCTACTGCTGCACTTTTTGGGTACTCTGAGGGGGACATCCGTAGGATGGGCCAGTGGGGATTGACTCGGTTTCAATCCTATGTTCGCCCCATGTTACGATAACATCTCGCTGGCACTTGTTTTCTTTCAGTTTTGTTTCAGCTCCAGGGTTCCCGAATGCGCCTGTGTGGGTCTGGCTCGGAGGCCATAGCTACATATTCTGGGCGGCTCGCCATGCTGCATCTTCCGGATGGGGCTCTCACCTTGGCCTTCACAAGTGAGCACACATTAGCTGGCATGGCTTTAGGGAGATGCTATGGCACAAATTGCTTCCCTTTATTTTGCCCTCCGGTGGTGCGGATCCACCACACATATTTCTTATTCACCTGGGGGGGTAACGATTTGGGCCAAATAATGGATTGGGTTTAATTATCTCAATCTGCTGGGACCTGGACCTGATTTGCCAACATTGGCCACAGGTCCGCATTCTGTGGTCCTACATTATTCCGAGGCTAAATTTCCGTGGGGGCCGTGATCCTCGCTGCATTGATCAGGCCAGGCGGTCCATCAATCGAGCGGTGGCTAGACATATGGAGGAACATGGATTGGGAGGTGTGGTCAAGCACCCTAGGATACGGATCCAGGATCCAACTTTGTACCGCAGAGACGGAGTGCACCTCTCTGCAGTGGGCATCAATATGTTTCTGGCTTCATTGCAAGCGGGCCTGGTGACCAAATTGGCGGTCAGGGGGGGCGGTGAGTCGCGAAAGACTCCTCCTCGTGTGGCGGCTAGCACTGGTAAGGAAAATGGAGGACCACTACGAATCCGGAAGGGATGCACTTGGTTGGCCAAGAGAAGGACAAGGTAGACTGAAAGTTGTGATGGCCAATCAGGTGTGGAACAGGAACAAGGTGATGTGAGGCTCTAGACAGCTTGCAAAACCTTAGACCTCACCGGATGTATGTCAGTAGCAAGATTTAACAACTAGTGCTTCTGACAGGGGTCAACAAACATTTGGCATAATTAAGTACACAAATTGATACATTGTGTTTAATTGCTTTGCGGAAAAACAATTATCCTTACCAGTGCTATTTCGGCCCATTTGCAGTTTAATTTAATTTTAATTTTAATTTAATTGTCACATTTATATACCGCTCACTCGGCCAAAGCCAACTCAGGGCGGTTCACAATAAAAATTAAAAAACACATGTTAAAAACAGATAAAACTACCCACCCCCTAAAAACAAGGGGTGCAGGATCCAAAGGCACCATGGGGAAGAGTTCTTCTACACCAACCACCCAATGGAGGTTACCCTTCCACCTGCACCCCACACTTGACCCGCCAGCCAGGTTTTAAGTTCTTTTCTGAAAGGCAGCAATTCTGTCCGGAGACGTAGCTCTGTTGGCAGGAGGTTCCAGAGGGCTGGTGCAGACACGGAGAAGGCTCTTCTCCTTGTGCCAGAGAGGCGAGCCCCTCTGGCTGATGGAACAATTAGAGAGCCCCTCCGGTCCGCTCTGGTTGGACGGACAGACGTCCTCAGGGCGATGCGGTCTCTTAGGTAACCCGGCCCACTACCATATAGGGCTTTAAAGGTCAAAACCAGCACCTTGAATTGCACCCGGAGACAAACTGGCAACCAGTGCAGCTCCCGGAGCAGTGGCAAAGCAAAGTTAAAAGTTTGAGTAAAGTTATAATTCAATAAAGTGGCCCAAAATTTTAAAATCCAAACAGGTGTCCGTGTCTTTATTGGGGAATGGGTACGGCAATGGTAGATTTGTATATTAGAACCCCAATAAAATGTAAAACTAAAGGTTTCCCTTGCTCAAAAACCAGTCATATCTGACTCTAGGTTCAGTGCTCATCTGTTTCAATGCTGAAGAATCAGCGCTGTCTGCTTCTGCAGACATTTCTGTGGTCATGTGGCAGGCATAACTAGAGACTGGAGCACACAGAATGCTGTTTACTTTCCACCGAAGTGGTCCCTATTTATCTACTTGCAATTTCTTGCTTTCAAACTGCTACGTTGGCAGGAGGAACTCTAATAGCTTAATAGTAAAAATGCCAAAAGCAACATTCAATTTAAATTCAGGGCAATCACTTTGTAGTCCAACAGAAAAAGCTCTCAATGTGGTTATGGCTTTCTTCCCTTCTCTTGGAGTGACCACTCAGAGTCTGCATATCTGGGTGCTTTGGGTATTTAATAAACAAATCACTTCCCCAAGGTAAGGGGAAAACATTTGGTACATTCTTAGTTGGTAATTCTCCACTTGTAATACTGAATTTTACCAGGCAAGCAAGCTTTGCTGTATGAAGGACTATAACTGCTGGGTTTATTCATAAGGCACTATAGCAAAGATAATCCATTCAGCCATTTGTGACACAGGTTAATTCGAAACTTAGCCGGTCAAACTAGGCGGTACAGTATTCACTTTGATAACTTGGTGTGGTTCTCGAGTTACTTTCATTTCTTCTGACATTTCCCCCAAAAGTGGAGCACATTTTCAAAGCTACTGCAAGTCATAAAATGAGTCCTTGTTTAAGACCACACCTGTTGAGAAGAGCTGGACTGGTCTAATATAATCCCTGCTTGTCTTCTGAATGTGTGCAGTGTTTTTAGAAAGATTCAGAGTTGAATTAAGTCACTGTTGTCATTGTGAGAAATGAAGCTTAAAACTAAAACAACTTTAAAATGGCTTGCGAAGTGTTAAAACTTTGCTTGACAAGGTTAAAAAAGGCATCCAAATCTTGTGAAATTATGTCCTTGAATATAATTTTTATAAATATTTTTATGATGTTGGGGAAGAGGAAAATATTTTGTCTTTAGAGAACTGCAGTATATCCCAAATGGATTCATTTTTATGGAGTTTGGTAACAAACTGCCAAGTGCTAGTCCCTTCCTTCCTTCCTTAAACAAACAAACAAAGCAAGCAAGCAGTAAATAATTAGAGTGAGATAGCATAATTGTTCATTTAAAGATTGTAATGGATATTCCTCAGGCTGAGTGAGAGCCTTGTCAAGGCGTGGGGGCTTGAGCGGTCAAACTAGATAGTGTTGCCCATCACTTATCAATGTTGTTAGGCTGGGACTAAGACTCATCAAAGCATCTTCCATCAGATCCCATGGGCAAGGTGAAAGCGGCGGGCACACATCATTGTCCGCCCAGGGCCATAGCCAGGGGATGGCCAGGGTGGGCTTGGCCCATCCTGAGTTAGCAGTTTGCCCACCCTGGCAAAGTGTGGTTTCACATAGGAATGCATTGAAAAGAGGCTTTGTTGCCCATCCTGAAAAATTATTTGCCCACCCACATCTAGAATCCTGGCTATGGCCCATGGTCCGTCTAGCCAGCGGGTGACATAATATCTGAATGGCTAAAAAACCACATGCAGATGGACTTGATTTCCCAGGCCCATTTGCATGTGTGGAATGTCATTGCAGAGATAATAATAGAGGCTGTGGAGATGTCTCCCATTGCGCGGATTCTTTGCTGAATAACAGCTACAAGGTATCCACAGTAATGGATATTCACAAATTTTTACATTATTGAAGTAAAGGGTTTATTGATACACTCAGACATCTTGCTTAAATAAAATAAAATAGAGTGGGGAAACCTAACAGCCACTGTGAGTCTTTTTGCTCTTGGAAAAGAAAAGAAAAACACCCTAAAAACTTTTCCTAATCAAAAGGGGAAACTTTTGAAATTTTATTCTTACCTGGGAACACAAAATAGCCAGTGATTTAGAACACAGAAGTGGACAGACAGTAAGTTAGGCTCTTCTGATAGATATCTGTATGGTTTGTACAATATACCACCTACTGCTTATGATTCCATGGTGTGTTATTTTTATTTTTGTACTTATGTTCCATTGAGTCATCTCCAACTTATGGCAACCCTATGAATGAGAGATCTTCAGAATGTCCTATTCAACTCCTGCAAGTTATAGACTGGCTTCTCTTAGGGATTCAATCCATCTTTCATTTGGCCTTCCTCATTTCCTGCTGCCTTCCACCTTTCCCAGTCTTATTGTCTTTTCCAGAGAGTCTCACTTTCTCATGATCTACTTGAAATTGGACAGCCTGAATTTAATCATTTTTGCTTATAGAGATAGTTCAGGCTTGATTTGTTCTAGAACCCACTTGTTCATCTTACTGATGATGTAGTGTATTTGCAAAGCTCTCCTCTAGCACCATATTTCAAATGACACCTTCCTTCCCTGTCAGGACCTACTTCTTTGTCAGTTTAGCAATCCAGGATATCCACAAAGCTCTCCTCCAGTACTGTTAGATCCTCAGCAAGAAGTAGGGTAGCCAGCAAAGTGTGGGCTAAACATAGTGGTTCTTTATTCAGATCGGGAATCGGGACAGGGGACACATGCAGGGAGGTAGTATCTTATATACAGAGATTTTACCATTCAACAACAAGGTATATGCCAGCGGAACAATCACAGTTTACTACAGACATTTAGCCCTTTGGGGGCTTCTTTGAAATGCGTGCCTTTGAAGAGGTGCACCTCCTGCTGACTCTCTTCAACACAATGTGTCCCTTTGGAAGTGAGGTAACACTTTGATATTACATCCCGCCCCCCTCAGTGAGAAACAACCTTTCCCCAACGTATAGGTGGACCACAAGCCTGTCTGGGGCGCCCGTGAGTCTCCAGCACTGGGGTAGGCTCTGCGGACACCCCAACTGGTTCTGGAGTGGGAGGAGAGTTCGCGGTGGCCCCCCTTTCTGTTTCAGCCTCTGGGGAAGAATTCGGTCTCTGGGGAAGACGTGGTCAGGGGGTCACTGAGTAATTCCCACTCAAAATCTCTTTCAATACCTCCACTCATTTCCCCTTGCAACTCCCTCTCTGGACCAAGGTTCTGACTCTGGACCCGGGGCCGCATTTGGTCAGTGTGCCTTCTCCACATTGTACCATTCTCCATTTGTACTTTGTAAGACACTGGGCCTGTCTGTTCCAAAACTTCTCCCCCCAAACATGGAGGCCCATTGGCATAATTCTTGCAATGGACTGGTTGCCCAACAGCAAACCCTTTTGAATTGGGAATGTCAATATTGAGGACCCGATCCTCTTGGTGCTGAGGGTCTAAACCAGTGTTTCCCAAACTTTAGTTTGTGGACTTCAATTCCCAGAAGCCTAAGTCTATTCCCCAAAGCACTGGTCAGCCAGTGTACTGACTTAGGCTTCTGGGAACTGAAGTCCTTCATGGGGCATGTGCCCCACTTTGGGAACCACTGGTCTAAATGGTCAAAGATAGTCGGCAGCTTCCTTTTTCATTAAAAGTTTGGCTGGCAACAGCCCTGAGGCCAATGTGGTGACCCTGTAGGACAGCAAAAACTGACACAACTGCAACTCCAAATCCCCAGGCCCCATGCATGATAGTGCCTCTTTGATGGTCCGCACTTGCCTCTCGGCTTGACAGTTTGTGGCAGGGTGAAAAGGGGTGGCCGTGATGTGCCTGATCCCATTACGACGCAGGAAATCCTGGAATTCTGCTGACATGAAACTTGACGGTCACCATGATGTCGGGCAGGGCTAGAGTACTAAAGACCTGCCTTAATTTGCAGATTGTGATGGCAGAGGAAGTCCCTGACACTGGGAGGACATCTACCAACTTGGAAAAAGAATCTACAATAATCAGAAGTGTGGTTCCCCTGAAAGGACCAGCAAAATCTATGTGGATTCATGACCAGGGCCCTCTGGCTATGTCCCATTCACTGCGGGGGAGATGTGGTTCCTCTGGCCATGAGGCCTGACATTCCCTGCATTTCCCTACCCAAGTCTCAATATCTAAGTCCAATCGGGGCCACCAGAAGTAGCTTTGCGCTAGTGCCTTTGACCGGACAATACCCGGGGGGCTAACATGAAGCGTATGGAGAACTTTGTTCCGTAGCGCAGACGGAATAACCACTCTGTCTCCCCAAACCAGACAACCCCATTCCAGAGACAGCTCGTTTCTTTTGGTGTAGAATACCCTAAATTCTTCAGAGACTGGTGGCGATGGCCACCCTTTCTGAACCCACATGACCACCTTTGACAGGAGCTGATCCTTTTTTGTTTTGGCTGCTATGTCAGCAGCAGAGACTGGGGGAGAGTCTAAAACATCCAACATGAGGACCTGTTCTTCCACCCACATACTCAATAGGGGATCTGGACAGAGCATCCGCGTTGCTAATGCTGATGCCAGGGATATGTTGGAGCATGTACTGGTATGCCTAAAGGAACATTGCCCAGTGTAGCATCCACGGAGACAGGATCTGGGGGTTGGGCTTGTCCGGCACAAATATGCCGAGCAGTGGCTTGTGATCGGTGACGATCGTGAATGCCTTTCCATAGTTGAAGTCATGAAACTTCTTAGTTCCTGCGATTATTGCCAGCACCTCCCTATCAATCTGGGCATAGTTCTTCTCAGCAGCCATTAACGACCTGGAGTAATATGTGATAGGCGCTTCCTTCCCTCCCCCCATGTCATGGCAAAGCACAGCCCCAACCCCCACAGGCGAGGTGTCACAAACAAGAAGAAGTGGCTTTTTAGGATCGTAATGCATAAGGACAGCATCCGAAGTCAACAGCTCTTTGACTTCCCGGAATGCCTTGTCCTGGGAAAAACCCCACCGCCACACCACCTGTTTCTTCAGTAAACAATGCAGAGGCTCAGCCACAGTCGTCTTTCGGGGTAAAAAGGAATGATAGAAGTTTAAAAGACCCAAAAATGCCTGGAGCTCAGTCAAAACCCAAAAGGTTATTCCTCCCAGTCTTCACCACTACTAGGGGAAGCTTTGCTGAGATGGCTTTGAACTCCACATCAAAGTTGCTGATCCCTAACACAGGAATGTGCCGACCTTGCACATCGGTCAGGGTGACCTGCAGTGCCCGCAGTTTCGGCCGGGCCGCTGGAGGAAGCTGAAGGAATTCCTTCTGTGATATGATTGAGTACGATGTACCCGAATTGATCTCCATGCGGACGGGGCACTCTTGGAGGTGGACGTCGACAAAGAACCTCCCGGACACTGTACACTGGACCTCCCGGACACTGGACACTGGTGTTTGTACACCAGATGATGCATTCCGCCCGGCGCAGACCTTGGAAATTGGGGTTCCATCCAGCGACGACCTCTGTCCTCCAGAGGACTCTTGGATCACTGGCGGCACACCCACGCAACATGCCCCTTCCGCCCACACTTGTGGTACTCAACAGCCTTGAATGGAGACTGTGAGCGGTGGTGCCTTCCCCCACAGCCTTGGCATGGAGCAATGTTGCTCCTTGAAGCTTGGGGGGGGGGGTTTGCTGCTGAACCTTACCAACAATGCCCTCCTCTTCTGCATCATCTGAGGCAAATGGACTTGCACACCGATGCTGTTGGATGGCCAATTCTCTTTGGGTAGGAACAGCAGGCTTGGCATGGAAAATTTTTACCCAAGCGTGTGCAGCCTCGGATGCCAGGGCCTCTTCCAGGACCTGGGCAAAAGTCAACGTATTTCTCTTCATCAGCCGCCGCTGAGTAGCTTCGTCCCTGAGGCCCACAAGAAGCTGGTCTCTTAGGGCCTCCTCCAGGTTATGCCATTGGCAAGGCATGGTAGCATGTCGAAGAGCCCCAACGTATTTGGCGACTGACTCCCCCTCCTTCTGGTCTCACCGGTAAAAGGCAACCCTGGCCGGGAAAATGGAGATGATGGGCTTGAAATGTTCTCGGAGCACTGTCAGGATGTCGGCCAATGGGGCTTCCCTCAGTGCCAGCGGCAGCAGTAGATGACCAGCCAGCTCAATCGTGGGCAACCCACAATGGGCCAGGAACAAAGCTTTCTGTCACCCGGCGTTCTCGATCTCCCCAGCGTCTACAAAATTCTCGAACTGGATCTCATACATGGGCCATGACTCTGGCTTGGCAATGTCGAATGGCCCAATAGAGGATGCAGCAGCCACCATATCCCACCTTTGTCACCAATGTTAGATCCTCAGCAAGAAGTAGGCTAGCCAGCAAAGTGTGGGCTAAACATAGTGGTTCTTTATTCAGATCAGGAATCAGGACAGGGGACACATGCAGGGAGGTGGTATCTTATATACAGAGATTTTACCATTCAACAACAAGGTATATGCCAGCGGAACAATCACAGTTTACTACAGACATTTGGCCCTTTGGGGGCTTCTTTGAAATGCGTGTCTTTGACGAGGTGCACCTCCTGCTGACTCTCTTCAACACAATGTGTCCCATATTTGAAAAGAACCATTTTCATCTGTCAGATTTCTTTACTGTCCAACTTTGACATAAAGTCCAAGCCAGTGTGGATGGTCTTCATCTTGGTTTCCAGTGACTATCCTTATACTTGACTAATTCTTTACTAATCCTTCCACATAAGAGCCTTGGCTGCGCAATGGTTAAACTAATGTACTGCAGCCAAAGTGTTGTGAGTTCGATCCTGATAGGGATCAAGGTTGACTAAGCCTTCCATCCTTATGAGGTTGGTAAAATGAGTACCCAGTGTGTTGGGGGCAAAATGCCAAATAACTTGTAAACTGCCCAGAGAGTGCACTAAGTGCAATAGTGCTATGGGGCTATTGCTATTGCTTTCCTTGCTGTCCTTCTTCTCACTTCTTGGCTGCAATCCTCATTTGGATTGATGATTGAACCAAAGCATAAAAATATTTCACTATTTCAATTTATTCATTGTCAAAATTACAAAATTAAAGTTACATAGTTCTTCTGTAGTCATGATTTTGTCTTATTGTTCAACTGCAGTGTTGCTTTTACACTTTGCTGCTTGCATCTCTTAAACTAGTGGTGTTTTTTTTAAAATAAATTATCACTCCTTCTTCATCTCAATCTAGTCTATATGATATGTCCGCATACAGACTGAACTGATGTAGTGATGATGAAACTTGTCACTCTAGGTGTTCTTAGACTTCTATTCC
The DNA here is from genome assembly GCA_035047305.1 of Bradypodion pumilum. Classification (NCBI taxonomy): domain Eukaryota; kingdom Metazoa; phylum Chordata; class Lepidosauria; order Squamata; family Chamaeleonidae; genus Bradypodion; species Bradypodion pumilum. The sequence goes on along the minus strand of JAWDJD010000001.1, from coordinate 80,461,477 downwards.
CAGAAGCCCAAATCAGCACTCCTGCTGATCAGGGCTTCTGGGAATTGAAGTTCAAGAACATCTGGAGTGCCAAGGCTAGCCATCACTGAATAAGGAAATGAAATGCACCATTGCCAATGGGAATCCCTTCTGTCTCTCCATATTATGTCCTAATATTAGTTTCCTGTCTACAATACAGATTACACATCAGGTCAATCAAATATTGAGGCACTCCCATTTCCTTCACAACCATCCATATTTTCTCATGATCAAAGGATTTTCTGTGATCAATAAAGCATCAATTGATTTTCTTCTGAAATATTTTGGTACATTCTAGCATCCATCAAATATTTTTAATATGATCTCTAGTGCCTCTTCCTTTTTTGAACACAGCTTAAAATCCCAGCATTTTTCACTTCATATAAATAAAAACATTTCTTGTGGCACCCTGAGTATCACCTTGCTTGCATGGGAAATTGAAGCAATGTTACTGCACTCCTTGACCCCTCCTTTCTTGGCAACTGGAATGCATATTGAGCATTTCCAGTCTGTGGGTCACTGTTCCATTTAGCCCATGTTTAGTCTAAGTGACTGATGTTTAATCAGTTGATAACTATTCTCAAACAAAAAAGCAATATGGGCTTGTTAACATCAGTCACCATTTTATGATTTTAAAACTCCTATTACCATGTATTGCATTGGCTTGGACTTGAATTCATCATGTCTGGAGTAAAATTGCCTCTGATGTTTGAATGTAATGCCTTCCTTCAGTGTGAAGTCCTTATGTCAGCTATTTGATATTTGAGATTAAAAAATGGTCTTCCAGGTCTGGAAGCAAAACTTCTATAGGCTTAGAAACTTCCTCTTTCTTCCCCTCCCTCTTCAAGACAGAAAAATGCAGTCTGTATTTAGGAAATAAACATCTTAAAATTAGGTCCTTTCTGTTAGTAGGCTTGTCTGCCTTATTTGAACATGCTTCTCAACTTGTCAATCAGTGTTCTCTAACAAGTACTTTCACTACATTCCACAACATTCTCGCTTCCAGTTCCTGATAGGAGTGACCACTTTTAATTAACTTGTCATTTCAGTTGTTTACATACTTAACAGATTTGGAAGATCAATGATTTCCTCTGCTTGTAAACACACTGGGTGAGTGATTTGGAGCTACCATTCTGAACTCATTGAGACAACCACTCTGTCAATCCATTTGAAGCACATAGTAGTGAAAATAAATTAAGATTTCTTTTTCCTTCCATTTATTTGGGAGAAAAACCTGTGAAAGTTCAAGACATGGTCCTAGCAGACAGCAAAACTAATCTACCTCACTAAAAAAATCCTTTATGTTCATTTTAGAATGCCAGCCATCGTTTAATCAATTATTTTCTTTCATTCTTCATAGTATTTCACTGCCTGACATTCTGATGTTTGAAATTAATTCTCACAGCCTTGACTGAAAATTTGTAATCCTCATAACTGATGCCCTTTTCACACTTCTACCCTCATCAATCCTTATAAAATGCGCTCATCTAACAATGGACCCTGTCAGAAGAATTGAAGATGAATTTTAATTGCCTGATGTAGAATATTTTTCTACTCACTGTGTGGATTAATAATTTTAAAAATGTTTCAGAAATGGTTGATATCTGTTGAAGATAGGCATACTGATTAGTTTTCTCTTCAGGCAGCAAAACAGATTTAGACAGAAGAGCAAGAACAATGGTCTAGTGATAAATGTGAAACAAAGCTCCTCATCATGACAGTATCCAAAGATATAGACCCAAATCAAAATATGTAGGTAGCTGTGGTGATTTATATCTACAAGCCAGGTCTAGCAATTTTCATTTCCAGAATCAACAGGTATTGTACAAAATAGCTTTTCAGTTTTAGATCAAGCAACCACCATATAATTTGCATAATATCAGGGACAGCTAACAACAAAATTGTTTCTTTATTTTAAACTCAGATACATAGACAGTTTTTCCAACAAGCTATAAGGATCAACATAACTCTGGCCAGGTTATCCGGCAATGGTAATAGAGTAGACCCATGATGGTGAACCTTGGCACTCCAGATGTTCTTGGACTTCAATTCCCAGAAACCCCCATGAATCCACACGAATGGGTTTACTGTGATTCATCCGGCCCGCACTACCCTCGTCGCTGCTGGAAGTGGAAGCAAAACATACGGCCAGAGACTCAACATCGAGAGTCAAGCAGTGCTTAATGACCCTGAGGACTGAATCAATGGTACATGGGGTCATGCTGCAATGCAGAAGGCAGATGAAAGGCCACTGCATTATATTCTCAGGACAGTCTTCATGGCTGATTGGCAATAGTCAGATTTGGATATGGCAGAAGAAGAGGATGCATCAATGGGAGGCCTGCTGGAAGATGATGTTTTCAAGAACATGATAGGCCTATAATGTGACAACATTCTCAAGTTAACATACTAGAGCACTCTAAGATTATTGCTCTTGGATAGCCTAATGCAGTGGTTTGGGAATTGAAGTCCAAAACTCAAAGGTTGAGAAACACTGGCCTAATGTGATGAAGTAAGTCATTGCCCTGGCACTGCTATACCACTAAACAATAAACCTTCCACTCTTCTGTTTGCTTGGCTGGCAGATGAAGATGATGGAAATTACACACAACACATTGAAATTAGATCTGTATGCTACGACTCATGTGAAAGGCCTCTATAGTCCTTTCTTTATCAGTGGCCCTACTGCTTTTTATACCAAGCAGGACTTGCCATGGTCAGAAAGTTTTGTTGTTTCTTGACACATTCATTTAATATATACTGTAGTTAGAGAAATGAATAATGAAGAGCTTTCAAATGAGTGATCCCATCTGAGATATGGATTACAACAGCTACCTTATTGATCATTTGAACCAGCTCTTATTCCACATGAGGGATTTGTGTGTTGTAATGTGTGACTTTCTATGGAGTTCTCATCCACATGATTTGGGGAAGTCATTCTTTGGGAGGCACCTTCCATAGATCCTAATGGGCATTAGGACTACCCCTCCAATGAACCCAGTTGTTGCAGGTAGTTTCCTTCTTTTATAGGTCACAGTAGAGTATAGTCATAATATTAGAACTGTGGAAGGAATCTTGTGGATCATTGAGTCCAGCACTTGTCAAGAAGGCGTAGTGGGGAATGGAACTCCCAATCTACAACCAGATACCAAAACCACTGAGTTATTCAGCAGAGTAGGCTCACTGAATCAGTGGGGAGTTTCATTGATTCAAATGGGCCTACCCTAGTTGTGACTGACTTTAGTATAAGTTGCAAGAAGAGTAGGCCAATTTGAATTGAAAGAACCTACAGAGGGGTTGACTTGCCAAAACCCTATTGATTCACTGCGCATATTCTAGTGCAGTGATGGCCAACCTTGGTACTCCAGATGTTATTGAACTTCAATTTCCAGAAGCTCTGGTCAGCAGGTGTGTTGACTTGAGCTTCTGGGAATTAAAGTCCAAAAACACCTGGAGTGTCAATGATTGCCATCACTGTTCTATTGCAACTTACTACACAAGCAACATGATTTCAGCCAATGAGTTGTACAAAGTTTCCTGTGCCAGAAAATGATGACATATTGATCCTTCACAGCAAAATAAACTATATTGCATGGATCCAGTCCTGCAGGGGATAGGTAATCTGCCTTATTTTAAAACACATCACGGCTGTGTTGAAAGAAGAGGTAACCAATGAGTAGTCTAAGAGGTAGCAGGAATCTTTATTACTTAGTTTACCACAGTGCCTTTAACCTAAAGCTACAATTCTGATGGTTTCCTTCCTGTTCTTGAGGGATCTGCATGTTGGAGATGTGATCAGGGCCCCCCTGTGATCCAATTATAGCCCAGAAAACATGAGCTTTGTTGTATGAAAACAGTGACTGAAATAAAAGAATTCAGTGGAAGTTCAGTTCAAGGTAAAGGCAGCTTTATTTAGCCAAAAGAGAATTGCTATTTTTAATGAAGAAAGCTGAGGGGAAGAAAGGTTAATTTTAACCCCCTTCCTTTCCTGCCATTAATTTAAACCTATATTTAAATAATGACAATGCCAGTAACACTGAGGGCAAAGTATCAGTGTTTATTTTTATTTCATCTTTGCAAATTTTTGGAAGTTGCTACAGTAATTTCCAGGCTGTGAACACATTGCAATCTTCTCCAACCTATTTCCAAAATTCTTATCTATCCCACGCAGCATTTGGGGTTCTTAGAAAAAACTTCTGAGAACCTTCACAATTGAAATATTTGTCTGATACCCCTGTTTATCTCCTAACTACTGTTGCAAACTATAGCTCCTGTAATTAATTATCTTCTGTCAAGTCAATACTAATTTATGACTACCCTCTCCAGGGTTTTCTAGGTAGAGAGTATTCAAAAGTAGTCTACCTTTCACTTCTTCTGGGGGTGCACTGGGACAATGCAGTTTGCCTATAGTTGCACACTGGCTCTCCTCACAGGAACGCAGTGAGGAAATTACATCCCAAATCTGGCTCCACAGTTAGGTTTCCAAACCACTGAGCTATCCAGCCAACTATGGCTTGCATGCATTGACTGAATATGCAACTTGTATCATTTACATGAATTCATGCTAAAACCAACCAACATTATGTGAAAACAGATTCTGCTAACAAGGTGTGTGTGTGTTTAGCTTCACACACACAAAAAAAGGACAAGTTCTTGGTGGAAAAGGTTTTCTCTAGAGTTTATTTCTCAGATATTGCAACACCTGCAAGTGTATGTCTTTGGTGTATGCAAACCAAGACACAGGACACAGCCTCGGGCTGGGTTAACTCAGGTTTATTGCATCGTGGACAGAGGGAACATGAGGTAATGGTGGATCGATAGCTCTTTATATACAGCAGTAATACATTTGAACGTGGTGCCATGGTAGCCCATTGGCCACTGTCTGCGTGACGTCATTGCAGGTCACGCCCTTCTTGTCCAGGTGTAGGTGGTGGCGGGAAAACTTCCCGCGCTGTTGCCTTTGATGAGTTCGGACCAAGAGAGCTTGGACGCTCGCTGCTGCCAGCTGGTGGTCATTAGCTCGCGTCCTATTACAGGGTTTATATGATACAGCTGAAGGTTACATTGTTGCTATAGGCAAGGTTACATTGGCTCAGATACATTGTAATCCATGTGTACAGTAAAACCATCAGAACACAACACCCCTCCCCCCTAGGACGAGACAAAGTCTCGAGCCCACACTTAAGCACACTCCCCCCCCCTTAGGAGACAAAGTCTCTCAGCCAAGATGGCTTATTTCGAACACGCTGGGGTCTCGATGCGGGCTGCCTCTCCCCGGGTTTGCTACCTTCTCTTTGTCCCCTGGTTTCCTGTCCTGTAATTGGAGAGGGAGACTCGTTAGTGACTTGCCGCGGCTCCGCGGCGTTGTTGGGAGGTGTGCTCTTTCTTAGGGAGGAACCGGGGGCACTGGGGGCCAACGAAAAACCCCTCTTCTCGCTTGGATGGGTGGGGGAACACTCCTGAAAACCCCCCCGGCTCGCAAAATCAAAATCAAAATTACAATCGGGGGCAGCGGTCGCGAACTCCTCTCCCCCTTCCCCGGCCCCAGATAGGACTGGCGTATCAAAAGGGTATGAGTCGGGGCCGCTGCTCCTGCCTTCCCCCCTTGCTTGGGACTGTTGTCCACTGCTGTCTCCCCCTTGGGTTAAGCGGGTGGGGGAGAACCCTAACGCTGAATCCTGTTGCTGAGCCCCACTGACTGGCCCACTCACTCGGTGCCTTAGTTGGTCTGCGTGCCTCCTCCAGAGGAGGCCGGTGTTAGTCTCGACCCGGTACGACACTGGCCCCGTCTGTTCTACAACCGTCCCTGGCACCCAGGCTGGCCCTGCGCTGGAATAGTTCCTGCAGTGAACAAGGTCACCGGCGGCGAAACCTTTCGAGACTGCCAACCCTATGTTTTTTCCTTTATCCTCGACTCTCGTCGGGTCTAGCCTGGACAGGATCGTGGTCAGTTTTCGCCGCATCAAGAGCTCTGCCGGCGAGTAGCCTGACGCTAAGGGGGTTACCCTATATGCTAAGAGGAACTGGCATACTTGGTGATTTAGGTCCCCCGGGCCCATGCGCCGCAGCGCCTCCTTTGTTGTACGCACCAGCCGTTCCACTTGGCCATTCGTGGCCGGGTGAAACGGTGCGGATGTGACATGCCGAATGGCGTTAGCCTCCATGAATGCTCCGAACTCAGCGGAGGTGAAACAACTAGCGTTATCGCTGACTAAAGTGTCGGGTAAACCGAACGTGGAAAAGACTCTCCTTAGCCGGCTAATTGTCGTGGCGGAGGACGTGCTCTTTACTGGGATAACCTCCAGCCACTTGGAGAACGCATCCACCACCAGGAGAAACATGGTTCCTCGGAATGGGCCAGCGAAATCTACGTGCACTCTGGACCATGGCCCCCTTGCTGTGTCCCATTCCCTATGCGGAAGACGGGCCGCCTCAGGTCGGGATCCCTGGCAAGCCTCGCAAGTGCCGACCATGTGCTCAATGTCCGCGTCCAGCTGTGGCCACCAGAAGTAACTCCGGGCCAGTGCCTTCGAACGAACTATGCCCGGGTGGCTGACGTGCAGCAGTTCGAGCACCCTCGTCCGCAGGGGCGTAGGGACCACCACCCGTTGGCCCCACAAAAGGCACCCCCTTTCTAGGGACAACTCTAGCTTTTTCCGAAAGAATGGGTCGAACTCTGTACTCGGGGACGATGCCGGCCACCCCTTCTGTACCCATGAACTAACTTTCTCCAGCGTTCTGTCCTTGCCTGTCGCCCTAGCAATGTCGGCTGGTACTATTGGGGGTGCGTCTAAAACCTCAATTAGCAACACCTGGCGGTCTCTTTCAACTCTCGCCTTCTGGTCATCCGACAAGGGCAAAGGGGATCTCGAAAGTGCATCAGCATGGCTGATCTCCTTTCCGGGCCGGTACTCCAACTCATGTTGGTATGCGTTGAGGAAAATAGCCCATCGCAGCATTCTCGGGGACAGGATGTGCGGCGTGGGCTTGCTCGCCGTGAAAATCCCTAACAGTGGCTTGTGATCGGTCACGATTTTGAACGGGCGGCCATACAAAAAATCGTGAAATTTTTTGGTTCCCGCTACTATCGCTAACGCCTCCCTGTCGGTTTGTGCGTAATTTCGCTCCGCTTGGGACAGGGACCTTGAGTAAAACGCTACCGGGGCCTCTCTTCCGTCCTCCAACACGTGGCAAAGCACCGCCCCCACCCCCACCGGGGATGCATCACAGACTAGGACCACTGGCCGTTTGGGGTCGAAGTGCGTCAGGATTGCCTCAGATGTTAGGAGTTGCTTTAGTTCTGTGAACGCCCTCTCGTGCTCGTCACCCCACATCCATGGCTCCTCCTTTTTAAGTAACCGATGGAGCGGTTCGGCCACGGACGCCTTCCGCGGGAGGAATGTATGGTAAAAATTGAGGAGCCCCAGGAAGGACTGTAGCTCGGTTTTGGATGTGGGGCGAGGGGCCTTTTTAATGGCTGCTACTTTGGATTTAGACGGCTTAATCCCCTCGGGTGTGATCCGGAACCCTAAAAACTCGACCTCGGTTTCGAAAAAAACACATTTGTCCTTCCTCAATCTCAGCCCCGCTTTCTCGAACACGGTCAGTACTTTGTCCAACCTCTTTGCCAGTTCAGCCTCACTCCCCCCTGTTATCAACACGTCATCAAAATAAGGCAACACCCCCTCCAGGCCCTTCAGGAGGCGTTCCACAAGCGACTGAAAAAGGCCGGGTGCCGAGTTCACGCCAAACTGTAACCGCGACACCTGGAACGCTCCTTTATGTGTAACTATCGTTTGTGCCGCGGCCGTGGCGGGGGTCACAGGAAGTTGCTGATAGGCTTGTGCCAAATCGAGTTTAGCGAAACACTTTCCCCCATTCAGCCTGGCCAAAAGGTGGCTGATCACTGGCACCGGGTATGCATTAGGGCGGATCGCCTTGTTAATTGTACACTTATAATCAGCGCAAATGCGCACCTCCCCGTTAGCCTTTAGAGCCGTTACAATTGGAGTTTCCCACTCCACGGAATCAACAGGAATAAGAATCCCCTGGCCCACCAGTTTGTCCAGTTCCGCCTCTATCTTGTCCTTGAGTGCGAACGGCACCCTGCGCGGTTTGAGTCTTATCGGGCGGACCTCCGGGTCTATGTCGAAAGCTACAGGGGGTCCCTTGAACTTTCCGAGTCCTTTCTTAAAAACGGCGGGATGCGCATCGCAAACCGCTTGTATTGGGTCCCCCCCCACGGTATGCACCCCCCCTATGAACAAACCTAAGGGCTGAAACCACTGTGTCCCTAGGAGGCTACAGCTTCCCCCCTTGAGGACAACTAGGAGCAGTTCCGCAGAATGTCTCTTAAAATTGACCCGAAATTTCCCGACCCCCAACACCGGAATGCTGTTTCCCTGTACGTCTCGTAGCGTGGACCTCAACGCTTTAAGTTTGGGCCGCACGTGGGGGTCGATTTTCAGGAACTCTTTCTGGGGAATTATGGAATAGGAGGACCCCGAGTCAATTTCCATCTTAATAGGGGCCCCTTGTACTAATACCTCAACGAAGTAATGGGACTGTCCCGCGGACACGCTGAACACTGGGGCGTCGTCCTCGCTGTCATCCGAGACGCGGCCCACGCCGTCCTGCCTCCTCGTGGTCTGGGCGCCATCTTTGGGCCTCGCTGGACGGTCCGGTCTGGCCGCACGGTCTTGTGACTGCCTCCGGCCCTCTTTCCGTTTCCTGCATGCCTTGGCGATGTGCCCCCGACGGCCGCAGGTGTAACACTCGGCCTTCCTGAACGGGCATCTCGCGCGCTCATGGGCCGCTCCGCAACCCTCGCAGCGTCGACCACCCTTTCGGACCTTCTGGACCTCCTCGCCGTCGCTGCCTTCCGTAGACGACTTTGAGGCCCGTCGAGTTGCGTGCACCGACTGTCCGGACTTCCCGTGCACCGAATTTTCCGCCTTGCCGGCTCTAGGACGCCACTCACGCCACTGGTGCATCTCGTCCACTCCAGCATTCGTGGACTCTGCGGCTTCCGCGGCCTCTACGACCTCTGCCAGCGTGGGTGGCGGCTCCTTGTTCATCAAGCTGCGCTGCACCTCCTTGTCTTTCAGGCCACACAACACGCCGTCCCTGAGGGCCATCTCTAGGATGTCGCCCCATTTACAGGGGGCGGCGGCTATCCTCATGGCGGCCACGAATGCCTCAACCGACTCATCCGGCGCTTGGACTCGCCTCCAAAACGCGCTCCGAGCGGGAAACATTGCCCTCGAGGGGCAGAACCGCTCTCGCAGCAGCTTCATGATGTCGCCCGCCTTAAATTCGCTCACCTTCTTCGGAGCGATGATGCCCACCAGCGTCCACTTGGTTTCCATCCCGAGCATTCTGGTGAGGATGGCCCTCTTCCTCTCCTCGTCGTCTCCTTTGACTCTGAGTTCCACCAGTGCCGCCTGGAAGTCCATCTCAAGCAGCTCCCAGTCTTGCGGTTTGGTGATGTTGAACCCGCTCTGTGCCCTGGCTGTTCCGTGGGGACCCATCATCCCATCCTCGTCGCCAATTTGGTGTATGCAAACCAAGACACAGGACACAGCCTCGGGCTGGGTTAACTCAGGTTTATTGCATCGTGGACAGAGGGAACATGAGGTAATGGTGGATCGATAGCTCTTTATATACAGCAGTAATACATTTGAACGTGGTGCCATGGTAGCCCATTGGCCACTGTCTGCGTGACGTCATTGCAGGTCACGCCCTTCTTGTCCAGGTGTAGGTGGTGGCGGGAAAACTTCCCGCGCTGTTGCCTTTGATGAGTTCGGACCAAGAGAGCTTGGACGCTCGCTGCTGCCAGCTGGTGGTCATTAGCTCGCGTCCTATTACAGGGTTTATATGATACAGCTGAAGGTTACATTGTTGCTATAGGCAAGGTTACATTGGCTCAGATACATTGTAATCCATGTGTACAGTAAAACCATCAGAACACAACAATGTCTATGAATTTTCTCCATGCTCACAAATTTATTTTAGTATAATATAGCAGCCTTTATGTTTTTATCATTATTTGCAAGCAAAGGACTTGTTTTCTATTAAAATCTACAATGTGAACAGCAGCAAAAAACCCACCCCCCACTACTGTGTTCATTTTCTGAAGTATTTAAATATTTACACAAGTCCTTGATTTCCACTGTGCAGGATATAGAGTGGAGTAATTTGCCTTCTAACTCTGACTGAGCTGAGTATTCCCTCTCCCGGGTTTCAGTGGACCATTTATCCCTCAGAAAAGTGCAAAAGAGAAAACTATTGACATTATGAATAAACTAGATTTTTTTTTGGGGGGGGGGATTTCATAGCAATCAGTTACAGATAGAATGCAAGAGCGGCGCCAAAATGGCAGCCGCGCTCTTTGCGCCCCCCCCATCGGACGAAGGCATCTGGGTAGTTAGGGGGCGTGGCCAGCTCCCTTATAAAAGGGGTGGCCATGAGGCAGCCGAGCTGCCATTTTGCGAAGCGACGGAGCGGAGAAGTTTTTCCCCTCTTACCTCCGTCGCTTTTACTTTTACCGGGAAGCCTTTTGGCCGCTGAATTCTCTCGTTTTCGGCTTCCCATCGATTGGCTGAGAGGCCCGCGAAGAAGAAGGCGGCTGCGAGTGCGGCTCGTGCGGTTCGGAGGCGCAATCAGGGTCGGAGGACCGCGGCTGCGCCTCCCCAGCAGCCACCTTTGCCTGCACCCACCGGGACCGGTGGAATGGGGTCTATTCCCTGGCCAGAGAATGGGGGCCCACACACGGGGCCAGTAGGGGCTGCGGCCCTCGGCCCGCAAGCGGTGGACACCTCTCCTGGTGTTGCCCATTCTGCTGGGCCTTCCTTTATAGGAGCGCAGCTCGCTCCGAGGCCTTCCAGCCTTGGGGGGTGGTCCGGTCCCCTTCCCTGGCAGGTTGCTACATCGGCCCTAACGGGCCCGGGTGTGGGGTTGTGGCCCTATTCGGGCCCCGGGGTGCAGGGACCTGTACCCATGCCTGTAGTAGGCGGGCCGGCTGGCCCTTTGCCCCATGGCAGCGTGGAAGCCTTATTGGCCCGCGTTGCGGCCCTCGAGGCATCCCTGGCCCGGGCTAGCCACTCTTGGGCTCCCTTTGGGGTTCGTTTCGACGCGTCGTCTGCTGGGCAGCGACAGGTGACGGGACGGGTCGAGCTGCTTGAGGTGTGTGGCACGACCTAGGCCACTGCCTCGCAGCTCCCCATTCAACAGACCGGTGCGGGTTAGGCCCCATCGACGAGCTCGACGGCGGTTGTGAGCTCCGACGCCCCCAGTGGGCCGGAACCCCCGGTGGGGGTGGCCTACGGGGGTGCAGCATGTGAGTATGCGGTCCAAGCTAGTGCACCTACACACATGGCCACGTTGGGGGGGTTTCCAATGGCCTTGACCTCGCGCGGGTGGGGCGGCGGTCCGGCCGCTGGTGCCCCACCTGGTGACGACAACTACCACCCAGGGCCCCGTGGTGGGGGGTGTTTTCTACCCTGTGGGGGAATGTTTTGGGGGTGGCTGGGTTAGTACAGGCCCCCTTTCAGATGCCAGCAGTTCCTGCTGTGCCTGTGTCGGCCTTGCTGACGGCGGGGTATTCCTTACCGCTGGGTGACCATTTGGCACAGACCACCAAAGAGAAGATCTGGCGGGGGGAGTACGTAGATATCTTCTCACTCCTCAACAGAGGGCCCACCAAGGAGTAGGGGGGGGCAGGATGAGAAGGATAAGGAGCAGGCACGTCGTCGCGAGCCACCACGTACGTGGGACGACTGGTTGCCGGCCTACCTCATATACATGGCGGTGTACCTTAGGGCCCAGCCGGTTTTGGCAATTCTGATGGTCCAGTATTTGGACAACATCTACCGGGCGATGGTTGACTTTCCGGGCCCATCATGGTGGGCTTATGACGTGTAATTCCATATGCGGATTCCCCGGCACCCCGAGATTAGGTGGGATGAGCCATGCCAGAGGCTGTGGCTTTTGTACATGACACCCACGCGCCCCGCGCCCGGGGAGAGATACCATGGTGGACATGCGGTCCAGCGGGCGGCCCCAGCACAGGTCCACTGCCAGGGGGCGGGGCAGGGGGTTCCAGCCCGCCTGCTGAGCTGGACTTTCTCGTCCAATGGTTCCTGCAATAGGAAGAATGGCAAATACAGACATTAGTGTCCCCCCTGTGCTGGCCCCCATGCGGCCTCTGCCTGTCCCAGGCCTGGAGGGATGCGGGTCAGAGGGAGGGGTGGATGGGGGGCGGGCAAGACTGCCGCAGATGGATCTAGTTCACCGAAGGGCTCCCTCCCCAATTAATGTGGACATGTTGGAGCGCTGGCTCACATTGTACCCGAAGGGAGAGGATGCGGATATCTCCTTCAGGGTTTTAGGCAGGGGTTACGTATCCCTTGCATGGGTGATAGGTCCCCTCAGGATGCCCCCAATCTTTATCCCTCAGGGGGAGGGAGGAGGTGGCTGCTGCCAGCAATGATAAGGAGGTCTATGCGGGCAGGGTCGTTGGCCCTGTCCCTGCGCCCCCGTTCCGGGGAGCATATTATTTCAATGATGACATGCCTTTTGGCTCTTCCAATTCGGGCTCTGCATTCGAGCGTTTCTCCACCTTCCTAGAGTGGGCTTTTGTTCGCAGATCAGGGTCCCGGTCTGTTGCCCATTCCCTGGATGATTTTATTTGGGGCTGAACGGGGCTGGGACACGTCCACACGTCTCCTCAACACATTTCAGACGCTAATGGAGGAACTTGGTGTCCCTTTAGTGCCCGAAAAGACCGAGGGCCCTCCTACACAGCTAGTATTCCTGGAGGTGGAGATTGACACGGTAGCGCAGGCTTCTAGGTTGCAGCGGGATAAGGTGTCAAAGCTAGTGGCCCTTATCTCAGACTTGCTGGCCAAGCGCATGGCATCACTGAGGGAACTGCTGGTGCTACATGGTCACCTCAATTTCGCTGGCAGGGTCGTCGCGCCGGGCAGGGCATTTGCTCGGCGCTTGCGCGATGCCATGGCAGGATTATCCAGGCCCCACCATAGGGTCAGACTTACCCGGGGTATCAGGGCAGACGTGCTGGTCCGTATGTGGAATTTTCCCTATCCTGGGTGCTTTGATGCTATGGGGCGAGGAGTGGGCCAACTCGGTTGTCCATTTTGGTGTTACAATGCGGCTGTTGTCCACATTGTCAATGCACAGACCTCTAAATCGCCCAGGGTTATGGACCTAGTGCGCCAGTTTGCGTTGCGCAGCCTGCGCCTCAACGTTCTTTTCAGGGCCAGGCATGTCCCAGGGGTTACTAATGATATTGCTGACGCTTTGTCCCGCCTGCAGATCTCCCGGTTCCGTGCCTTGGCCCCGGATGCAGAGGGATTTCCCTCGCCACTCCCGGACGAGATATGGAACATTGGCAAGGAAAGGTGAACCGGGCGATTGGCCTGTCACTAGCGCCACGCACGCGTAAGGCGTATCACCACGCATTTAATTCTTTCAGAACATTCTGTACCCAATTTCAAATGCCAGGAACCTGGCCGATCCCGGTAACCCATGTTCTGCGGTTCATGGTTTACCTGCATGCCCAGGGCCTTGCACCTCGCACCATGGCATCTAAGCTGTCAGCGTTGGTTTTTATGGCCAAAGTGGGAGGTCACGTGGACAGCACCGCTGACTTCCGTGTGAGACATGTTTTGGAGGGGTGGGTGCGCGCGCGTGGGTGTTGCCTGGACGACCGCCACCCGATTTCCCCAGGGGTTTTTTACCCAATTGGCCCGGGGCTGGCCTGGCCTCTGTTTTGATAAGATGAGGCAGCCCATTTCATGCGGCTACAACAGTGGCCTTTTTTGGAGTGCTCCGCATCGGCGAGCTTGAGATGCTGTATAAGGCGGATGCAAGTCGTGGACAGCACCACTCACTTCCGTGTGAGACATGTTTTGGAGGGGTGGGTGCGCGCGCGTGGGCGTTGCCCGGACGACCGCCACCCGATTTCCCCAGGGGTTTTTACCCAATTGGTCCGGGGCTGGCCTGGCCTCTGTTTTGATAAGATGAGGCAGCCCATTTCAAGCGGCTACAACGGTGGCCTTTTTTGGAGTGCTCCGCATCGGCGAGCTTGAGATGCTGTATAAGGCGGATGCAAGTCGTAGGGCACTGGAACTCGAAAATGTCTGTGTGAACAATATTGGGCTCAGTTGGGGGATACGCTCCCCTAAAACGAATCAGCACGGCGTAGGCAGTGGAGTAGACTGCTACGATGTTCCTTGGAAGACATCTGTCCGGTTGGTGCCCTACAGGATTTCCTTGCACTGTGTGACACACACCATGGCCCGTTTTTCTGTCACCAAGGTGGGTCTTCTCTTACTAAATTTCAATTTGGAGGGTGCCGGGAAGGCACTAGACAGTGTTGGCCCCTCTGGGGCTCGTTGCGGCACCCATTCGTTCAGGATTGGGGCGGCTTCTACTGCAGTTGTTTTTGGGTACTCCGGGGCTGAAATACGCCGCACAGGAGGGTGGGGATCACAATGTTTTCAGTTTTGTGTTCGTCCTCTTCAACCGTGAGTACCAGTTTAGTCACTGCACTGTTTCTCACCCCCCTTTTTTCCTTGACAGACCCTGGGTGTCGTTTTACACCGGTGACAGTATGGCTGGTGGGCCGTAGCCACGTGCACAGGGCAGCGCGTTACGCTGCACAGGGCAGCGCGTTACGCTGCGGCGACAGAGTGGGGACCCCGACTGGGTGCAGCCGCACGTCTCAGGTAGTATGGTAAGCGCGGCATGTTATGGCGGGAACTGTTGCCATTCCTTTTCTACATCAGGGATGCTGACTCGCCCGATGTCCTGGTTATGTACCTTGGGGGCGATGGCTTGGTGCAGGTCACTGGCCTATCGCAGAAGCTTGCAGTTTGCGGTGACCTGCCCTACTCACATCATGTGTGGCCTGCCACATCCCTCAATTGGTCGGACACGATACCGCGGTACGCTTACAGGGGGGCGTTCGGCCTCGAGGCTCTTGACTGAGCCGACGCTCCGTGAACGGGGCTATTGCCCGGTTCCTTTTCGACAAGGGCGGGGGACGCGTCATTAGCCTCCCCGGCGTCAGCCTACAAAATTATGAGCTTTACTCAGGGGATGGGGCCCATCTGTCGCAGGGAGGTATGGACCTCTGGTTAGTGGAATGGCGAGCAGGCCTGTCGACCGAGCTGACGGTCTTGGGGGGGGGCAGTGAGCCTTTTGGGAAGCCTCCCCGTGTGGCGGGTATCACTGGTAAGGTAAACATTTATGACCCACAGGTATCCGGCAGGTTCGCAATTGACTGGACAACACTAGACAGGCATAAGTTGGTTAAACGTTGTCTGGTCAACGACGAACCAGGCGACGGGGTGATGGCTACAGCTAGACAGCATGCATCACCCCGTGATTTCACGGATACGCGTCAGAGGGTGGGGTCATTAGTTAGATATTGACTACGGTCAACAATTTGTTTGTTGTCAACAAACAAATTGATACAAATAGATACATTGTAACAATTGCCGTTGGCAATTTTGGGTGGTACCTTACCAGTGTTACTTCGGCCTGCTTGCCTTAAAGAATTATGATTGGTCAATTACCAATAGAAATTTATAATTCGGACTAGGGCATGAATCAATAAATGTGGCCCATTGCCGTTATCCACTTTTACCAGTGTCTGAGTCCTTTGTTGGGGGTGCGCCTGCAAAATGGTTCTTTGGATGAAAAAGCAGCAACTCACATCTCATTTGCTGCCTCCTGCAGTTTAACAGGATTCTTTTGTGCTTTAAAAAAATCTAATATGGAAATGTCCTTTGGAATCTTTTCCAGGCTTTTCTAGTGAAAGAATACTTCTCTCTTTCTCCTCTCTGTTAGTCTTTCTCTTGACTAAGTTCTCTTGGGACGAGCAACTTCCAAAGGTCCAAGGAGCTGGATGCAGTCATGGATGTGTAAAGTCAGAAGGGTTTATTTGAGGTTATGGTTGTTAATATTTTTGGCTTATCGTTACATGTTCTCTTCTTGAAAGTACCTTCATTCTCCTCTAACTGCTTGTCATGGCTGACAGACCTATTTATTTATTTATTACTCACATTTCTATTGCCGCCCCCTCACCAAGGCGACTCCGGGCGGCTTACACATAAAACAAATAAAAAAACTTTAGAAAAACATTTAAAAGCATTAAAATTAGATTTGTTTAAACTTAAAAAATCTAAAATACCCTCCAATGATGCATCACAAGATTACAGAAGCTGACAGCCCGGGCAATACTTAAACAAGCCAGCCCAGGATGGCTATCTCCCCAGCTGCCCCACACACCCGCTGCGCAAGCCAGGTCTTAAGGCTCTCGTGAAAGGATAAAAGCGCCACCTGGAGACGAAGTTCAGTTGGCAGGAGGTTCCACAGGGCTGGAGCAGACAAAGAGAAGGCTCTCCTTCTCATGCTAGAGAGGCGAGCCTCTCTAGTGGATGGAACTATCAGAGAGCCCCTCCGGTCTGCTCTAGTGGAATAGGCAGGTGTCCTTGGGGTGATGCAGTCTCTTAAGTATCCTCGCCCACTATCATGTAGGGCTTTAAAGGTAATCACCAGCACCTTGAATTGCACAGGTAATCACCAGCACCTTGAATTGCACCCGGAGGCACACCGGCAACCAGTGCAGCTCCCGAAGCAGTGGCGAGGCACGGGCATAACGCTTATATTTGAATTCTATAAATTATATAAATTACAATTCTATAAATTAGAATTGACTTGATGCCATATCACCTATATTTGTGAATAGAGAAGGCAGAGCCAAACATTGATGATGAAAATGATATTCAGGGTCAGGGACAGAATCTGAATGTCTATCTTGATGGTGTGCTACCTCCAGAGAAGATGCACCATTCCTTGCCCAACCTGTATGTACAGATGGGCAGCAGCAGGCTTTTCAACATGAGTCTAAAGTGACATGAGCAATGAGCCTCATAGCGCCCCAGGGTGGTGGTTTAGAAAGATAACTTGGGACTTAGTCCATGAATCCCCCTTTCCTTCCAGGAAATACATTTTGATGTGTAAATACTTGATGCAATAATATACTGTGGTCAAATATTTCATCTACATCTGGCATCCAGCTCATCTTTCTTGGTATGATAAATATGTTGAGAACAAGTTGATCACAGTTGTAGATTAAACAGACCATTATAGTAATAAAGTAGTTGTGGGTTTATTTTATTAATAATTAATAAAGAAATTATTCCTTGGCACAAAGAAATAAGCCCTTCTTTTAAAAGAGAGTGAGACAGGAATAGTTTATGAAGATTTCACACTGGATTATTAAAAATGCAATAAACAAACAAATATTATTTCTTGGCCATAGCTGGATTTCCCTGGTCTTCCTTGAGGCACTTTAACCAGGTTTGATCCCACATAACTTCAAAATCAGGTAAGTTGTGGTGGATGTTCAGGAGCTCTCTCTAATGTCCAAATGGGGTTAGGAAGGATCTCCCAGAGTGCCTCTATCCCATTGTGGGAGACATATACCTTTTGCAGAACACTATTTTCTTTTCCTCCCAGAAGAAAGAGGCATGAACTATTCTAAAGACCAACAGATTCATTATGACATACCCTGCTGAATATTTGAGTCTATTTCATTCCATGTGTAGGAAGTGTTGTCTTTAGTTTGCAAAGTTGTGCATGTGTGTCCTCAAGTTCAGGATTCACAGATAAGAATAGGGGAAGTGGGAGAAAAATGTAATCTGTAGGGTAAAATGGGGATAAAATAGTCTGCAACAATTCTAGCTATCATTGCTACTGTAAATGGCAATTTACATTAAGTTTTGCATAAAACTGTCATAAACTGTGCAGATTTTCACAGACCCTGGATATTTTCCTGCTTGGTTCTAATGTGTTTATTTACCTGGCAATTGAGGATAAAACCTCAAGACTTTAATGAAGTAGACTTTAGTCCACTAAAGCTATGAAGCTGTAATATATTTGTTTAGCTTTAACATGCCACTGACCTCTCTGAAAGTTCTCTCCTGACAGTGGAGAATAATTTCCATAGGATATGAGTATCTCAGTTACGAACACCTTCTACATAGGCATGTGTGCAAAAATGTAAAGGTTGAGATATTTTCTAATATCCCTTCATAATGGTTCTGCATTGAAAATATGTCATCAAATTTTGCCTGTTGTATTTCTTCATAATAATTGTGTGTCATCAAGTTGATTTTGATTAATGGCGACATTTCCAGAGATTTTTTTAAGATAGAGAATACTCAGATGTAGTTTACAATTCCCTTCTTCTTGGGGCACTCTGGGACTATGAAGTTTGCCTAAGGCCACACAAGCTGGCTCACCATTTTTTACGCAAAACCAATTGCTCATTTCATCTCAGGACTCAGGTATTTTCAGCTTTCTTGTACCAAGGGATTTGTAGCCTTAAGGTTGCATAACTATTTTTCTTTAATAGAAAGAAGAGCGTTCAGCCCAAACTGCTGAGAATAAAAATAGGTAAACATAAAAAGTGTCAAATATCTTGCAAATGTATGTCGTGTGGTAATATCAAATATTTCCCAATGTGATTCCAAAGAATGATTAATAGCCATGTTTTCATAAATTGGCAGACAACTCAATGCCTACTTGGGTATTTGGGGCAGGATGCAGGAATGATGAGATTAAAATATTTCTCATGAATTACTTCATGTTAACAAATCAAATGTTGAGCAAATAAATATCACAAAAACTGATGGGGTTCCTTTCTAAGTAAATAGGTTCAATTCAGAGGGAACAGAGTGGAGTACCAAACAGGAAGAATGGCTGTTATTATTTCCATTTGGAGACATAATTAGGGTTGCCATATGTCCTGGTTTTCCAGGATTTTCCTGGATTCAAGCTGTCCGGGCCAGTTCAAGAAAAAACATGTAAAAGTCCCGGATTTTTAAATTTGAACAAAGGAAGCAAGATCACCTCTCACCAAGGGATTTTTGCAAAGAGTTAATTCATTGCCTCCCTGCCTTTCTTTCAATTATCCTGCTTGAAAGTGGTGAAGGCAAAACAGCACCCTGAGAAGCCCACTGGGGAGACACTTGCAAGCACGATAATTGAAAGAAAGGCATGGAGGCAGTGAAATAACTCTTTGCAAAAGTCCCTTGGCTCACCTTGAAGTTTGGGGAACAAGGAGTCATCCTCAGCCCCTTTCCTCAAAAGCTGGGAGGGAACAAGAAGTACCCATATCTAAGAGGCCAAACCTCCACCATACATGGGATGGAGGATTCTTTCTTCACGTGACCGCAAAGAGTTAATTGCATAGGGTTGGTATTCCTAGAGAGGAAGGGAACAGGGTGGACAGAAAGTGAAGAGTCCTCGATCGCAAAGGTCCTGCTCCAAAATAAGTCCCTTCCTGTCTCCTGCTTTTCTCTTTCCGGAGGGAAACAAAGGTGCCATTGCCATTCCGGGCCCCTCTTTAGAACTTTCTTCCAAGGGATCCTCGTGTGGGGTTTGAGAGTGAGTCTATTTCAGTGTGTGTGTGTGTGTGTGTGTGTGTGTGTGTGTGTGTGTGTGTGTGTGTGTGTGTGTGTGTGTGTGTGTGTGTGTGTGTGTGTGTGTGTGTGTGTGTGTGTGTGAAGGGTGGGGTGACCTCAGGGGCAGGAAGGGTGGTTTCAAGAGTGGCCCAAGAAATTTTATTCAAAAAAATAAAAATAAAAATGGAACCAACAAGAATAATGTTTTGCAAGAAGAATCACACAGGGGAAAACCTCTTGACTACAGTTTATTTTAAACTGATGAAGGCTGTCCGCCCTGGATTGGGATTCTGCAGGGTCTTAAAGCTGCAGTCTCCCTGTCCAATGCAGGGGCGTGGCTAAGATGAGTATGGAGTAATATGTACATTGACCAGCTCGCGCTGAAATGTGGTTTAAATGTGGAAATATCTAAAAACTTGGAGGACTTGTTGATGTGAAAACAACTTATTTGACCTGATGAAATTCGAAAAACATAAATACGGGCTTGGAGTTCAGAGAAGGAGGGGTGAGCGAAATGCGGCGCAAGCCGGGTCGAACAAACCACTGTGTTCTGGATGGGAGCCCTGAGTTTGGAGAAATATCGGACTTGATTGACTGAGGTCTCCAAGAGAAAAGTATTAAAATCATAATCAACCTTGATCCCTATCAGGATCAAACTCACAACAGTTTGGCTGCATACAGCAGTTTAACCATTGCGCAGCCAAGGCTCTTATGTGGAAGGATTAGTAAAGAATTAGTCAAGTATAAGGATATTCACTGGAAACCAAGATCAAGACCATCCACACTGGCTTGGACTTTATGTGAAAGCTGGACAGTAAAGAAATCTGACAGAGGAAAATGGTTCTTTTCAAATATGGTACCTGTAATGTCCAAGTGTTTAGCCCACACGTTGCTAGCCTATTTCTTGCTGAGGATCTAACAGTACTGGAGGAGAGCTTTGTGGATATCCTGGATTGCTAAACTGACAAAGAAATAGGTCCTGACAGGGAGGGAAAGTGTCATTTGAAATATGGTGCTAGAGGAGAGCTTTGCAAATACACTACATCATCAGTAAGATGAACAAGTGGGTACTAGAACAAATCAAGCCTGAACTATCTCTATAAGCAAAAATGATTAACTTCAGGCTGTCCAATTTCAAATAATCATGAGAAAGTGAGACTCTCTGGAAAAGACAATAACACTGGGAAAGGTGGAAGGCAGCAGGAAATGAGGAAGGCCAAATGAAAGATGGATTGAATCCCTAAGAGAAGCCAGTCTATAACTTGCAGGAGTTGAATAGGACATTCTGAAGATCTCTCATTCATTGGGTTGCCATAAGTTGGAGATGACTCGATGGAACATAAGTACAAAAAATAAAAATAACATACCATGGAATCATAAGCAGTAGGTGGTATGTTGTACAAACCATACAGATATCTATCAGAAGAGCCTAACTTACTGTCTGTCCATTTCTGTGTTCTAAATCACTGGCTATTTGTGTTCCCAGGTAAGAATAAAATTTCAAAAGTTTCTCCTTTTGATTAGGAAAAGTTTTGAGGGTGTTTTTCTTTTCTTTTATAAGAGCAAAAAGACTCACAGTGGCTGTTAGGTTTCCCCACTCTATTTTATTTTATTTAAGCAAGATGTCTGAATGTATCAAGAAACCCTTTACTTCAATAATGTAAAAATTTGTGAATATCCATTACTGTGGATACCTTGGAGCTGTGATTCAGCGAAGAATCCGCACAATGGGAGACATCTCCACAGCCCCTATTATTATCTCTACAATGACATTCCACACATGCAAATGGGCCTGGGAAATCAAGTCCATCTGCATGCGGTTTTTTAGCCATTCAGATATTATGTCACTCGCTGGCTAGACGGACCATGGGCCGTAGCCAGGATTCTAGATGTGGGTGGGCAAATAATTTTTCAGGATGGGCAACAAAGCCTCTTTTCAATGCATTCCTATGTGAAACCACACTTTGCCAGGGTGGGCAAACTGCTAACTCAGGATGGGCCAAGCCCAACCTGGCAATCCCCTGGCTATGGCCCTGGGCGGACCATGACATGTGCCTGCCGCTTTCACCTTGCCCATGTGATCTGATGGAAGATGCTTTGATGAGTCTTAGTCCCAGCCTAACAACATTGATAAGTGATGGGCAACACTATCTAGTTAGACCGCTCAAGCCCCCACGCCTTGACAAGGCTCTCACTCAGCCTGAGGAATATCCATTACAATCTTTAAATGAACAATTATGCTATCTCACTCTAATTATTTACTGCTTGCTTGCTTTGTTTGTTTGTTTAAGGAAGGAAGGAAGGAAGGAAGGGACTAGCACTTGGCAGTTTGTTACCAAACTCCATAAAAATGAATCCATTTGGGATACCGGGCGCTCCCTTTCCCTCCCGGCCAGACCGGCGGGAGATGAACAGGCACAGCTGGAGGGAGTTTCGGCAGGCAGCCTCAAAAGTGGGGCCGACGCTGCCAATGCCAAGGACACCGGGCGCTCCCTTTCCCTCCCGGCCAGACCGGCGGGAGATGAACAGGCACAGCTGGAGGGAGTTTCGGCAGGCAGCCTCAAAAGTGGGGCCGACGCTGCCAACGCCAAGGACACCGGGCGCTCCCTTTCCCTCCCGGCCAGACCGGCGGGAGATGAACAGGCACAGCTGGAGGGAGTTTCGGCAGGCAGTCTCAGAAGTGGGGCCGACGCTGCCAACGCCAAGGACACCGGGCGCTCCCTTTCCCTCCCGGCCAGACCGGCGGGAGATGAACAGGCACAGCT
The DNA here is from genome assembly GCA_035047305.1 of Bradypodion pumilum. Lineage (NCBI taxonomy): Eukaryota > Metazoa > Chordata > Lepidosauria > Squamata > Chamaeleonidae > Bradypodion > Bradypodion pumilum. Next base: position 80,439,195 of record JAWDJD010000001.1, on the reverse strand, counting down.
GGAGGGAGTTTCGGCAGGCAGCCTCAAAAGTGGGGCCGACGCTGCCAACGCCAAGGACACCGGGCGCTCTCTTTCCCTCCCGGCCAGACCAGCGAGAGATGAACAGGTACAGCTGGAGGGAGTTTCGGCAGGCAGCCTCAAATGCGGGGCCAACGCCAAGGACCGCCACTGTGTTCGGCCCCGTCGGGGGCGAAGAGGCTCGCTGGCCTCACCATTGGCCGGCGTTTTGGGCCCCGCCCCCCGCCCCTCGCCAGGACTCAAAAGGCGAGGGGGCCTGCCGGACGAAACATCACCGCCGCTGTGTTCGGCCCCGGCGGGGGCGAAGAGGCTCGCTGGCCTCGCCATCGGCCGGCGTTTCGGGCCCTGCCCGGCAGTTGAGGGTTCAACACAGTTGTGGAAGAATGCCCCACCACTTCCATCACCACCGGAGCCGTGCGGAGGGTGGTGGGGGGAGTGAATGGGGCGGTTTTATATTGGGGTGGAAGGGAGGGAGGGAGAGATTGCCAGGCCAGCCAGGAAGGAGAGGCAGCATTCTGTCCAGGGCAAGCAGGGAGGCTCCGGAGACCAATATAGAGGTTGTGATGGGCATGGGGCGATATAGCGGGTACCGAGGGGCGGGCCGCACCCGGGGAACGCGGGGCAGATGCTTAGTAGCTGTCCCTCGTTCCAGCCCCACGGTTACACCTCTAGGTCCTGAGCAGCTGACCCAGGGTGACCCTGCCCTTAGGCTGCTGCTGATGAATGCCAGGTCGGTATGTAATAAGGCCCCCCTGATACAAGACTCCATTATGGGGGAGCGGGCCGACCTGGCATGTATCACTGAGACCTGGCTGAGACCAGAGGATGGGGTTCCTCTGTCAGAAATGTGTCCAGCTGGGTTCAGTTTTTGGCACCAGCCTAGGGATGAGGGTAAGGGCGGTGGCGTTGCCATCATAGCCAGGGAGTCACTGGGAGTCACCAGGGCCACCGCTCCACAAATTCTGGGTTGTGAGGCCCTGCTTCTGCGTCTGGGCTTTAAGGGTCAGTTGGGAGTCTTACTCCTGTACCTGCCCCCTTGCAGGGTAAGGGACTCCCTGCCTGAGCTCCTCGAGGCCATCTCAGCGTTGGCATTGGAGTTCCCTAGATTGATGGTTCTGGGGGACTTCAATTTGCCTTCGCTGGGGACTGGCTCCGGGGTGGCTCAGGAGTTCATGGCTTCCATGGCAGATATGGACCTGATTCAGGTAATTCAGGGCCCGACCAGGGGCAGTGGCCACACACCAGATTTAATCTTTTTGTCGGAGCGGTGGCAGAGTGATCTGAGACTACGGAAATTAGACATATCACCTGTGCCATGGTCAGATCACTATTTGGTGGCTCTAGACTTCCTGGGTGCGACGCTTCATCGTAGGGAGGCAGGGCCTATTAGAATGGCCCGCCCCCGGCAACTGATGGATCCTGATGGATTCCAGAGGGAACTGGGGGATTTCCCTCTGGATCGGCAACACGATTCGCCCGAGGCGCTGGTTGACCTGTGGAACAGGATGACAACAGCGGCCTTGGATGAAATCGCACCACTACGGCCTCTCAGAGCTCATGGAGCTAGGTCATCTCCGTGGTTCACAGATGAACTGCGGGAGCTCAAACGGGCAAAGAGACGCCTAGAGCGCCGCTGGGTGAAGACCCAGAGAGACTCCGATTGGACACTAGCTAGAGCCGCTATTAGGGCCTATCTAGTGGCGATGGAGGTGGTGAGGCGGCAATACTTCACCACCCTTATTGCCTCCGCTGACAATCGCCCGGCCACCCTGTTCCGGGTTACCAGGTCTCTCCTTGGTAGGGGGACCCCGGTGCCTGGTTGGCAGGGGTCGGCTGAGGACTTTGCTGACCATCTAGTGGAGAAAATCGATCGGATTCGCTCTGGGTTTAATTCCGGCGTGGATGGGGAGAGTCCGGAGGGAGCTGGAGTACAGTCTTGCCATACCATCTGGGACCGGTTTGATCCAGTTGCCCCTGATGAAGTGGACAGGCTCCTTGCAGCTGTGCGCGCCACTACCTGCCCATTGGACCCCTGTCCCACCTGGTTGGTGAAAGCCTCCAAGGCGGTGACAGGTGACTGGGTTGGGGCTGTGATCAATGCATCATTGCGGGAGGGGGTGTTTCCTGCACCTTTAAAACATGCTTTGGTGCGCCCCCTCCTGAAGAAACCTTCCCTCGACCCAGCTGTCCTAACCAACTATAGGCCTGTCTCTAACCTCCCCTTTTTAGGGAAGGTGTTGGAGAAGGCAGTGGCGTGTCGGCTGCAGGGGGTGCTGGATGAAGCGGATTATCTGGACCCCTTTCAGTCAGGATTCAGGCCGGGATATGGTACCGAGACGGCATTGGTCACACTGATGGATGATCTCTGGCGGGAGCGGGACGGTGGTCACCCATCCGTCCTTGCTCTTCTTGACCTCTCAGCGGCTTTCGATACCGTTGACCACGGTATCCTTCTGGGACGGCTCCGAGGATTGGGAATCCAGGGTAATGTGTGGTCCTGGTTTTCCTCATTTCTGAGGGGTCGTACCCAGTCGGTGTGGTTGGAGAGTGAGAGGTCCAGTCCTAGGCCCCTCAAATGGGGGGTGCCTCAGGGCTCGGTGCTCTCTCCTCTCCTATTTAACATCTACATGAAGCCGCTGGGTGAGATCATTCGTTCCCATGGGGTGCGGTACCATCAGTACGCGGATGACACTCAGTTGTACATCTCGGCCCATGGGGACCCCAGTGATGCCGTCAAAGTCCTTTCCAGATGCCTGGAAGCTGTGGGGGTCTGGATGGGGGCTAACGGGCTACAACTGAATCCCAGCAAGACTGAGTGGCTATGGATAGGGGGTTCTGCATTAACCCGGGAGCTACCATCGTTGGTTCTGGATGGGGCTATTTTGCCCCAGACAGACCCAGTGCGCAACTTGGGGGTCCTCCTGGATTCACGGCTACTGCTAGAGGAACAGGTGGCGGCTGTGACCAGGAGGGCTTTCGCCCAACTTCGGGTGATCCGCCAGTTGCGCCCACTCCTGGACCGGGACTCCTTGCTCATGGTCACTCACGCTCTGGTTACCTCCAGACTAGATTATTGCAATGCGCTCTACATGGGGCTGCCCTTGATGACCATTCGGAGGCTACAGCTGGTCCAAAATGCGGCAGCCCGGGTGGTGATGGGGTGTGGGCGTTATGCCCGTGCTTTGCCACTGCTCCGGGAGCTGCACTGGTTGCCAGTTTGTCTCCGGGTGCAATTCAAGGTGCTGGTTTTGACCTTTAAAGCCCTATATGGTAGTGGGCCGGGTTACCTAAGAGACCGCATCGCCCTGAGGACGTCTGTCCGTCCAACCAGAGCGGACCGGAGGGGCTCTCTAATTGTTCCATCAGCCAGGGGGGCTCGCCTCTCTGGCACAAGGAGGAGAGCCTTCTCCGTGTCTGCACCGGCCCTCTGGAACCTCCTGCCAACAGAGCTACGTCTCCGGACGGAATTGCTGCCTTTCAGAAAAGATCTTAAAACCTGGCTGGCGGGTCAAGTGTGGGGTGCAGGTGGAAGGGTAACCGCCATTGGGTGGTTGGTGTAGAAGAACTCTTCCCCATGGTGCCTTTGGATCCTGCAGCCCTTGTTTTTAGGGGGTGGGTAGTTTTAACTGTTTTAACTTGTGTTTTTAATTTTTATTGTGAACCGCCCTGAGTTGGCTTTGGCCGAGTGAGCGGTATATAAATGTGATAATTAAATTAAATTAAATTAAATTAAATATACTGCAGTTCTCTAAAGACAAAATGTTTTCCTCTTCCCCAGCATTATAAAAATATTTATAAAGATTATATTCAAGAACAAAATTTCACAAGATTTGGATGCCTTTTTTTAACCTCGTCAAGCAAAGTTTTAACACTTTGCAAGCCATTTTAAAGTTGTTTTAGTTTTAAGCTTCATTTCTCACTATAACAACAGTGACTTAATTCAACTCTGAATCTTTCTAAAAACTAGGGACTAACAAATTACAGTTCAGTTCATCTACCACTTTGCTTTTGGAAGCTTATAGATGCTTCCCATGTTCATTCCCATGTTCATTCCCATCCCCTTCTCCAGCATTTTATGTTACTTGTGAAGGGCAGCATTGTTGTTACATAGGGCAATAGCTGGTGAATGCAGAAACAGCATAAGTGCCTTCCAAACCTTTCCCCAAAAATATTATGGAACCCAAATAAAAAGTAGATACTCTGGAAATAATTTAGATATGGGATTTTCCCTAAAAAAAAAAAGTGGTACCATGGAGTGTGATTGTGGGGGAAATGACTATACAGAGATTATGATGAGCAGAAAGATTAAGCCTTCCTCACATCTTGTGCCATGATCTCACTTCAGGTTTTACCTTTTGTTGTTTCTGCTTAGTAAGGAAAAGACAAGCTTAGTAAGGAAAAGACAAGTTTGCAATGACTCATCCATGCATGTTTTGCTTATGGATGTGTCCAAAAAATCAACATGTACCCAAATTTATTAAAAAAATATATTTTCATGGTCCAAATTAGAATGGGGAGCAACTTTACTATCACTTTTGCACAAGTTTTCCAGGTCTCTAGAGACCACTTTTACTCAATAAATATAAGTCTTCTTCTTCTCCAGGTGCTGTATCCATTCTGGATATTGGCATGCACAAAGGGCGTGTGGCATGCATGACTAGACACACAGGGGAAAACCTCTTGACTACAGTTTATTTTAAACTGACGAAGGCTGTCCGCCCTGGACGGGGATTCTGCAGGGTCTTAGAGCCGCAGTCTCCCTGACAGCCCTGTCCAATGCATGTGCAGTTTGAAGAATGCAATGACGTCACGTGGCTGTCCCAGTTTGGCAGGAGAGAATTATGGCAACCCAAGACATAATGGTCTTGGGTAGTCTATTCATAAAAATCTCATCAGTTCTAACAGCAACCCTGTGAAAGAACACATTTTTATTCCCTCATGAAAATAAGACTGACTTGTCAAGACCACTCAATGAGGCAAAACAGGGATTTTAATCCAGTTCTCCAAGAGACAAATTCAGTATTGTGTGTCCTGGATTCACAGCTGGCATGCACTCAAACATCTCTATATTCCATATCCTATGGTTTTAGTTGCACTCAGGTAAATTTGCTTTTACCACTTAGAACCCAAAATCCTAATCTAGTGTGCATACACAACAACAGTTCTGGGAAAAGAGGGGAAAGAGTGAGGGTGGTGCTTAATGGAAGACTACATTTTTTATTAAACTGGACAGTTGTGGTTGTTTTGTATAGTATTACATTTAAACTCGATTAAAAATAGAATGAAACATCTGCAAGCATTACCTGGAATTACCAAGAGAACAGTTGGTGTACAAGCTGCTTGACATCTGACAGGCATACTTTTCTCCCCTGTCTCCAAGAGTTGCTTGAGCTTTTAAATTCCAAATTGGTCTCCAGCATAATTGCTTGAACAAGTGTCCATCCTCAGGATATACCAAGTTCTGTCACTCACCATTTATCCACAGGCAGAAAAACAGATTTCAATTAGAGCAGAAGGTACAGGTTTTCCATCAGAATGACTCAAAAGAGCCAGCGGCAAGTATAATGTGTCTCACTGCTACCAGTTTGTAATGTTCTTCCTAGGAATCCTTGACTTAAAGGGGACAGATTCTTATCCTTTTACTGTCTATTCCCACTTTTGCAACACTTGTGTCACAAGAGAAGCAGAATAATTTCCCCTGACAGAAAGGGAGGTCCTCCATGAAATAAAACTGCTTAGGAGTGAAAGTCTTATGAAATGACATTTTAGGCAGTAAACATTATGAATGATTTTTACAGCTCATTTTTATACATGCTTTAAGTTATTTTGTGGATTATTTAATTGCTTAAATGTCTGACTGGACATCCTGCTATAGTAATGGTGTAGACTGTACAGCCAGCAACTCAATGCCGAGTGTTGGGTGGTGGTAAATAACCTGACTCGCTAAAAGGACCAATGGCTATGGGAGAATGAGCCCCTTTAGGTGGGGTGTGTAACAATCCGCTTACTCCCAGGGAGAACCCAGTAGTCCTCTGGCCTCCTGGCGATGGGATTGCACCTGATCCTGCTTCCCTGGCCTAGGTCAGATCCAGCAGTTCAGAGCTTTTCCTATCAGTGTGCCCAGTCACTCCTGGCCTAAATCTAGGTAGTGAACAAGGGGATCATTGTGTGGACCCCAACACCAGCCCGGGGATGAGAGGCAGGTGTGTCACCATCCCTCCCCTCCAAGCCCACCTGGACTGGAGGGCTCAAAAGGACGCTGACCCTGCTGTTGCTGCTGCAGCCGCCGTGGACTTTCCGCCTCTCCCCAGAGCCAGCAACGCCAGCCCAGGGAGGGGGTTATTGTGTGGCTTTTCATTGCTTAGTATTGTTTTTCTGTATTAACCTGTAATCGGTTTATTGTTTGAATTTCTATTATGCTGACATTGTTATCTTGTATTTGTAATATGTATGTATTTATTGTGGTTTGCCACTTTGAGTCGCACTGGTGTGAGTAAGGTGGGGTACAAATAAATCTATAATAATAATAATAATAATAATAATAATAATAATAATAATAATAATAATAATAATAATAATAATAATAATAATAATAATAATAATAATAATAATAATAATAATAATAATAATAATAATAATAATAATAATAATAATAATAATAATAATAATAATAATAATAATAATAATAATAATAACAACAACAACAACAACTAGTGTAGATTCAGCACTAATGGATATGTCTTAGCATTTGAATATCCACCTGTATTGTGGGCAAAACTCTGCCATTAAGACAGAATAGAGATGTTTTCCTATAGCCAAAGATGTCATACAAGGATACATTTTATCTCCTTATCTGTTCATAACATATCAAGTGAAGTGCAAGGAGGTTTCATTGAAGACTGTGACCAAGACCAGGTTCATTCATGTTCTTCTATTCTCAATCACCATATACGGATGTGAAAAATGGAAAATAAAGAAACCTGGGATGGGAAAAATGATTTATTTGAAATATGGTGTCCATGGAGAGCTTTGTGGATACCTTGGACTGCTATAAAGATGATCAAGTGAGTCTTTGATCAAGTCAGTGCTGAACTATCTCTGTAGAGGCAAAACTGATGAAACTGAGGCTGTCCAAAGGCCATCATGTGAAGGCAAGATTCTCTGGAAAAGATGATAATGCTGGGCAAATTTGAAGGAAGCAGGAAAAGAGGGAAACTGTATAGAAGATGGTTTGATTCCCTAAAAGAAGCCATCAGTTTATGATTGCAGGAGCTGAGCAGGACTATTGAGTACAGGACATTTTAGAGCTCTCTCATTCATTGGGTTGCTTTAACTAGAAGCCATATGACATAGAATTGATTTTAAAGTTGCTTTTTCTGTTAAAATGGTTACATGATTTTTTAAAATTGCTTTCATTCGTTTCTGGGATTGCTTTAATTAAATGTATTCACAATGCCTAAGAAATGTGTACCTACCACCTTTTATTCTGTCATCTATTTTAAAATTTGTAAATGTATTAATGACTGTTTTCTCTATTTTATTAACATTGCCCTAAACCCCCTGGTGGAATTCACAATGGACTGTGATGTATTGATCAAATAACTGAAGTGGAAGAAAAAAATATAGTCCATTATTGCAGTAATAGTCCAGAGGAATAATCCTGTTCCTGCTTTATCAATAATAGAAATTTTTATTATTCTTTGCCAAAACAATGCTAAAAATGATTTTTTCTTACTTGTCTTCACACTCATATTTATTTTTCTTCCATCTTGCTATCCATTTCCAAGATAGTGATTGTAACACAAATCAAAATAGGCCATCAGCTACAGAACAGTTGCTCTGCTGTTTTATTATATTTTCTTGCTAGAAAGGAGGTTAAATAAGTGGTATAAATACAGATCTTTCTGTTACTGTTCCATGGCAAGCCTTTTATCCCACCCTCAAAAAAAAAAAAAACGAAAAAAAAAACATAACTCTCTTTGGAAAAATCAACTTCTTTGGTATGTATACTTTATTTCAAGAGCTAACTTTTCCCATTAGCCCTAAAAAGGAACATGATTCTACCCGTGTTGGGAATGTCATACAGTGACAGTCTCAGAACATAAACTTCTTATTTCTGCTAATTCTATGTGTAGAATATTTCATGGTAAGCTTTATATATTAAGACCCCCTGAGTCCTATATGAAAGCAACTCAAAATATTAAGGGGTAACACAGATTTCCTCATAAATCTTAAAACTGGGTGGCTGTCTAAGGACAATAGCCCTTTGCAGGCGCACCCACCAAAGAAAGACTCAGACACCGGTATTGGATTAAAGGCATCGGGCCACTTTTATTGAATAATGCCCTAGTCCGAATTATCACTTTCAATTGGTGTATCATCCAATTGTAATTCTTTAAGGCAAGCAGGCCGCAGTAACACTGGTAAGGTTCCTCCCAAAATGCCAATGGAAATTGGCTACATGTATCTATTTATATCAATTTGTTTGTTGACACAAACAAATTGTTGACTGGAGTCAATATACTATCTACTGACCCCACCCTATGATGTGTATCCGTTCAATATCAGGGTGGTGCAGGCTGTGCAGCTCCTGCCATCACCCCTTGCATGGTTCGCCTTTGACCGGCCAATCCTATTCCCCTGTACCTATCTACATGTTGGCCAGTCAATTGTGAACCTGCCGGATACCTATGGGTCATAAATCTTTACCTTACCAGTGCTACCCGCCAAAAGTGACCAAAGTCAACTTACCCCGTATCTCAAACACTAGCGACAGTGTGGGATGGGCGAAAAAGCCAAGAACCAGAGAGCCAATTGTAAGTTCAAGCAAAAATTCCCACCCGGCCCCGAAGCAACCAGAAAATCACACTGTCCACTAGGAAGGGGGTGGAGGGAAAAACTTCTCCACTCCGTCGCTTCCAAAATGGCAGCCAAGCTGCCTTGTGGCCACCCCTTTTAAAGAGGGTGCCCACGCCCCCCCTAACTCACCCAGATGTCTGAGTCCGGGTGGGTGGGTGGGGGGCCGCAAAGAACGTGGCGGCCATTTTGTTGCCGCGCTTGCATTGCAGGTGCACCCCCCAAAGAAAGACTCAGACACCAGTATTGGATTAAAGGCATCGGGCCACTTTTATTGAATAATGCCCTAGTCCGAATTATCACTTTCAATTGGTGTATCATCCAATTGTAATTCTTTAAGGCAAGCAGGCCGCAGTAACATTGGTAAGGTTCCTCCCAAAATGCCAATGGAAATTGGCTACATGTATCTATTTATATCAATTTGTTTGTTGACAAACAAATTGTTGACCGGAGTCAATATACTATCTACTGACCCCACCCTATGATGTGTATCCGTTCAATATCAGGGTGATGCAGGCTGTGCAGCTCCTGCCATCACCCCTTGCATGGTTCGCCCTTGACCGGCCAATCCTATTTCCCCTGTACCTATCTACGTGTTGGCCAGTCAATTGCGAACCGGCCAGATACCTATGGGTCATAAACCTTTACCTTACCAGTGCTATCCGCCACACAGGGAGGCGTCCGTGATGACTCACCGCCCCCCCCCCCAGACCGTCAGCTCGGTCACCAGGCCTGCTTGCACATCCTCAAGAAAGAGGTTCATACCTCTGGCTGACAGATGGACACCATCTCCTGCATATAGACCAGAATCCTGCAAGCCTATCCTAGGATGTTGAATGGCTGTTCCAAAGCCATTGTCAAAAAGGAACCGGGCGACAGCCCTGTTCACTGACCATCGAGCACGGTCCAAACCATAGAGGTCAATGCCTCCCCTGTAACGGTGGCTCGGCACGATGTCAGACCATAGCAGCAGCGTGTATGGCCATAAGTGATGTAAAAAGGCCAGGTCACTGCACACCGACATTTTAAAAGAGAGGCCAGTGATCTGTGCGAGATCATTGCCGCCAAGGTGCACAATCAGGACATCAGGCGGTCCAGCATCCCTGATGGACATCAGGAATGGCAACAGTTCCCGCAATCTCATGCCGCGCTTACCGTACCATCGCATACGTGCGGCTGCACGTAGCCCGAGATGGGGTCCCCAGTCTGTCGCCGCAGCATACTGCGCTGCCCAGTGCACAAAACTGTGGCCCACCAGCCATACTGCCACCGGTGTGCATAAACACACAGGTTCTGTAAAAGAAGGAAAAGGGATTAATGACATAACTGGCACTCATGCAGTAAGGGGGCGTACATATAAAGAAAAGCGGGCGGACCCCCACCTGCCCATGCGACGTATATCAGCATCAGAGTACCCAAACGCAGCCGCAGTTGAAGCGGCACCTATCCTAAATGAATTGGTGCCGTAACGAGCCCCAGGGAGGCCGACACTGTGAAGTGCCATACCGGTCACCTTCCAAAACTGGAATTTGGTAAGGGGAGACCCTTCCTGGTGGCAGAAAAATGGGCCAGGGTGCGTGCCACGCACTGCCAAAAACTCATGTAGGGCACCTACCGGACAGATGTCAGCAATCATACACCGTAGCAGTCTGCCACCACTGCCTACTCCGTGCTGATCAGCCTTTGAGGAACGAATCCTCAACTGGGCCCACTCCTGGGTAAGAAAGACATCGTCGAGTTCCAGTGCCCTATGAGACATGTCCCCCTTTGACAATGGGACCAGCTCACTGATACGGAGCACTCCAAAGAAAGCCTATCGTAACACAAGCTATGCCAACCTTGTGCAAGGTGCGTCAGAACCTCTGGTGAAACAGGGTGACGTGTGTCCGGGCGGCGGCCACGTTCATGTGTCCACCCTTCTAATACATGGCGTATGCAGAAGTCATTCACGCAGTCAATGAAACCCCTCGCCTTAGCCATAAATGCCAAAGCTGAAAGCCTAGTGGTGATGGTGCGAGGGGCTAACCCTAGATCATGAAGGTAAACCATGAACTGCAGAATCTGGTCGACTGGGATCGGCCACACTTCAGGCAACTGCCTTTGCCCACAAAAGTTCCTAAACTGTAGGAGTGCATGTAGATACGCCTTACGCGTGCGAGGTGCCAAAGACACGCCGATCGCCCGGTTCACCTTTCCTTGCCAAATGTCCAGATCTCGGCCGGGAGTGGAGAGGGCAGTTCCTCTGCTTCTGGCACCAAGGCACGGAACCGGGGGATCTGCAGGCGGGATAAAGCGTCAGCAATATTATTATCAATGCCTGGCACATGTCTGGCCCTGAAAAGCACATTAAGGCGTAAGAATCTCAAGACAAATTGGCGAACTAAGGCCATAACTCTGGGGGATTTGGATGTCTGGGCGTTGACAATGTGCACCACTGCAGCATTGTCACACCAAAAGTGAACTACTGAATTAGCCCACCTATCCCCCCAGAGCATCAGGGCCCCCAAGATGGGAAAAAACTCCAGGAAAGTAAGATTGCGTAAATGATCCGTGCCTTGCCATGTCTGAGGCCATTGACCATAGGACCACCTTCCTTCAAAGTAAATCCCATAACCCACGGAGCCAGAGGCATCCGTCTGTACTTGGAAATGCGGGCTGAGCATAAGCTCCGATCTCCAGAAGGAGATGCCATTAAAATCCTGTAGGAATGTGAGCCAGACCATATGATCCGCCCGTAAACCTCTGGTCAGCCCAACCCTGTGGTGGCATTTTAAAAGGCCTGCCATGGCATCACACAGACGCCTGGCAAAGGCCCTGCCAGGTGTTACTACCCTACAGGCAAAGTTGAGGTGGCCGTGAAGCACCTGCAACTCTCGGAGAGACACCTTACACCTGGCAACCATTGCCAGAATCGCATCAGAGATCCGCGTCACATTTTTCATGGGCAACCTGGATGTCTGGGCAATGGTGTCAATCTCGATACCTAAAAAGGTGAATGTGGTGGCTGGTCCATCAGTCTTTTCAGGTGCTAGGGGAACACCCAGTTCCCGCATAAGCACCTGAAAAGTGGCGAGGAGATGAGCGCACGTGTCCATGCCCTGTTCCCCTCCGAACAAAAAGTCATCGAGGTAGTGGGCTATAGACGACCGGGAACCTGATCTACGAACAAAAGCCCAGTGAAGGAAGGTGCTAAATCGTTCGAAAGCCGAACATGAGATAGAACAGCCAAAAGGCATGGCCTTATTTACATAAAAACTGCCCCAAAAACGGAAACCTAACAGCTCAAAGTCGTCCGGGTGCACTGGCAACAATCGGAATGCCAATTTGATATCACACTTTGCCAGTAGTGCCCCTGGGCCACACGAGCGTACCATCTGCAAGGCCTGGTCAAAGGACGTATACCTGACTGAGCAAAGGTCATCAGGTATTGAATCATTGACCGAAGAGCTCGCAGGGTAAGAAAGGTGGTGAATTAGTCGAAATTCACCCGGGGACTTCTTAGGGACTAAACCCAAAGGTGACACCTTCAAGTTCAGGAATGGTGGGTCAGCAAATGGCCCAGCCACCCTCAGTGCGGTGACCTCCTTAGCTATAGATTGGGTGGCAATATCCTCATTACCCCTGAGAGAAAGTAAGTTCGGGGCGTCCTGAGGCCCACGTACACCTTGAAATGGTATGCCAAATTGAAAACCCTCAAGTAGGTACTTCGCATCATCCCGTCTAGGATAAGCGGCAAGCCAATGTTCCAGTACCTGGACATTAATTGGGGAGGGGGCCTTTCTGATGGGTAGCACCGTCAGAGGGAGCTCTGACCGCCCCCTACCCACCCCTTCCTCTGCCTCGTGACCCACCAGCCCGCGGGCACATGGAGGTGGCGTGAGGGCCAGAACAAGAGGGGCACTCGTGCCGGAACCGACACTGCCGCTTGTTGCACACTCCGCTGGCGGAGAAGCTCCAACACAGCAGGCAGGCTGGAACCCCCTGCCCCGCCGTCTGGTGGGGAACCTGTGTAGCAGCTGCCCGCTGCACGGCGTGGCCGCAATGATACTGGTCACCAGACGCCGGCCGCGTGGGGGTCATGTACAAGAGCCACAATTGCTGGCAGGGCTCATCCCACCTCATCTCAGGATGGAGGGCCACTCTCATCCTAAACTCCTCGTCATAGGCCAACCATGACGGGCCAGGGAAATCCACCACCGCCCAGTAAATATTATCCAGGTATTGTACCATCACAATGGCCAAGTCAGGGCGTGCCCTCTGGTATACCACCATATAAATGAGATAGGCCGGTAACCAATTGGCCCAGGTGCACGGTGGCTTACGACGACGGGACAACTCCTTGTCCCTATCATCCTACCCTTCCCTCTTTTCCTTGGTGGGCTCACGGTTTAGGAGGGAGAAAATGTCCACATATTCCCCCCACCAAATCTTCTCCCTCATGGCCTGGGAGAGATGGTCACCCAGGGGCAAGGAATAACCAGCCATCGGCAGGGCCGCAGTCAGCACAGATTGAATCGAGGGTGTGCACAGTGGGCCCTGAACAACCCCTGAAACATTAGGCATACCCATAGGGGCAGTCATAACCGGGGGGTAATTGGGGAACCAAGAGTTAACGGGACAGTGCGGATACAACTGTCCTCCCAAAGTAACCTGTCGTGGCCATGGCCACTGTACCCCCCCCCCCCAGTGTTGTTAGGTAGTGTCACTGGTGTACTAAATTGACCAGGATACTCACCCGGTGCACCCCCGTGGGCTGCCCCCACTGAGGGTTCCGGCCCATGGTGGGCGTCGGAGCTCGTGATGGATATCGAGCTCTGTGTGCCGCTGCACCCCTAACACGCAGGACTGGTCCCCAGCGGCAAGCCCCATTGCGATGATCTGATGGGGAGCTGCGAGGCACCAGCTTGGGCTGGCCTGATGGCCTCAAGCAGCTCGACCTTGGTAGCAGCCCGCTGGACAGCGGTGGCCGACGTGTGGGCCGGAATTGCAGGATTTGCAAACCCACCTTCGGAAGGTGGCGGGGCAATGCCCATTGATGCCTCTAGCACTGAAATGCATGCAAGGAGGGCATCAACGGCCTCAGACCCACCTGGATAAGGTGGGCTGGGTGGGCCGGATGGCCCACCGGGCAATTGTGGCAGGACAAACCCGAATGGGGATCCCGGGCCTGAATAGGGCCATGACCAGTAATCCGGCCCATGTGGGGCCGGGAGAATGGTGGGGCGGAAACCGCACCAGGCCCAAGTGGGCCGCCCTGCCCAGAACCGGGCAAAGACCCTACAGGGGTCCTGATGATTTGAAGTTCAAGAACATCTGGAGTGCCAAGGTTTACAGCTATCACACTCTTGCTCAAATAGTAATGATGGTGGAACAAATCAAGATGTTATCACCATACCTTTCACTTTAGTCACTCAAGTGGTCCTATCTCCCTGTGTGTTGCAAAAGTATAAGCAGAAATTCTGATCTTGCACATGTTTAAAAAGCTCCAGGTTATATGCTCTTGGCTGGATAATCTACTCCACAGAAAATACTGTTAGTGCCCAGGGACAGTAAGAGGCTTATCCGATATGATCTGGATTGCTGCAGCTGTTCACAAGTAATAAATGTAGTAGACTCTGAATCAGCTGAAGTGAAAGCAATTTGATTTTTTTAAATAGTGAATTTTAATAAATTACCTGCACAAATAAGCATAAACATATTTTAATACATGCCTTTGCATGTTAGTTGGATTCGGTTATTACACACTAATTTAATCTTTAAACTGAAGATTAATGGCATTAATTGGCCTCTGAGTTTCTAAAGGCCCTATATTACCTTATATCACTCACCTTAGAGTAAACCAAGTAAATTAGAATAAGCCTCTGAACTCAATGAAACCCATGGCTGAGTAGACATGAAAAGGACTGTGCTATAAGATTGTTTATTCAAGTGAAGGATGCATCCCATATACAGTACTTTGATATGGGAAACAATGTGGCCAAAAAAATTCTTCTTTTACTATTTCTCAAACTACTCCATTGCTACAGTGTGTTAACTTCTGGAAAACGCTTGAGAATCAGCTCTCAGCTGAATTCTTATTTTCTTCGTGGTCCAGAATGGGAAAAGTGCCGCATTAGATACTAGTGAAAGAAAGCTGGGGCTAACGATTATAATCCAAAAGAGAAATGAACACCGTTAGGGCCAATTATAAAGTCTATATTTATTCTTGTAAGAGTAATGCTTGATATTTAACTTCAGTAAAAATTCAAATGAAAATTAGTTAACTCACTGTATCTGATTTGCAAAAATAATGTAAACAGTTCATAGGATTCTGTATCACAAATAACAATATTTTGACTTCTGTTTTAACTGCAAATAAAAATAGTTGATTCACTGTGCAATATCCAAGGGTAAAGTAAATGGTTCATAGTATTCTGTACAAAATATAAGTGATAAGTAGACTGCAGTGCGTCTATATAACTCTTTGCTCAAGGTTCGCTGGTTAAATCTACATAAACTCTTTGCTTTGACTCAGCTTGACTTCACATAAACACTTTGCTTCTCAGCTTAACTTTGCATTAACATTTTGCTTTAACTTTGCTTAACCTCCTTTTTTAACTTCTTCAAACCCGTTCCGATATACAGTTTTCGAGACTCTTCATCAGGAAGATTATTACGTATCTACAATAAACATTAACAATTTTTAACATCATATTCCAAATATGTCAAGCATGATAAACATTCGTAAAACATTCAATCGTTTACAGTCAAAGGTGCCCATTGCTAGTAAAGTTCATATTGCGGCTCACTTACCCTTTCGCATCAATGGCCTCACACGCTTTACTCTCTCGGTGCCAGCTGACGTTAACAGCCTGGGTGAACACCGCCTATTTAAACAACAGTACCTAATTAATGGAGTGATTTACATTCCAACCTCACCTTTGTACATTCTTCCAATAAGCACTCCTTACCTTTTTGGGATCTTTTAGTTTTTATTGATACAGCAGGTAAAATCAACACCAGATTATATAGGAAACCCACCGACCATAATGCATATTTGAGTTATCGTTCTTTTCATCCTGTCCACTTATGCAATAACATTCATTTTAGTTTGATGACCCATGCCAAGAGGAATCCTTCCTCAGAAAAAGATTTCAGTGAAGCAGCCGAGGACATTGATAAAAGATTAACAACAAGGGGGTATCCTAAAAGTATCATACACAAAGCTTTTGACAGAGTTGCAGGTATACCCAGAAAAAGTTTATTTTCCAAAACTTCCATGAGACTCCAGGAGAATAGAATGTTTTGGTCCATGGAATATTCGCCGTTGGCTATTAATATCAAGAAATCCATCTTACACCATTGGCATCTCCTAGAGGACATCAAGGGTTGTGAGCAACGTCCGAGAATTGGTTTTCACTGCACCAAAACTATTGGCAATATGGTATCCAGGAGTGACTGTCTCATTAGATCCACCCCTACTGAATTACTTATTGGACATTACAGATGCCAACATTGCATTTATTGCAAATATACTTGGGATGCCAAAGAAATTTCCTTTCCTCATTTGGGCTTTCATCGCAAACTTCAAAGCTTCACCAATTGTGGGACTGCTGGTTGTATCTATTTAATAACTTGTCCATGTGAGAAGATTTACATGGGCCAAACCAGCAGGCCGGTCTGTACACATGTAGCAGAACATAAATCACGCATTCGGAATCAGATCATTACAGCACCCATGGTCTCACTTTTTCTCACTATGAATCATTCTCACGAAGATCTGAGATTTATGGTTTTGGAGGTAGTCAGACCACAACATTTTTCTATCACCAATCTAGAAAAAATTCTTTTAAAAAGAGAAACCTTCTACGTTCATGTACTAAAGTCTTTAGCGCCAAGAGGACTGAATCAGGACACTGATTTATCATGTTTTCTTTAAATTCATCACTTGTGTATTAAGAGAAGTTTGGCATGCGAGTCCGAAGACAGGAAAGATGCGCTGAGTCATTCTCCGAAAAAGGGTTGAATCAACAGTGTGACTTTAAGGTTTTATTCCACATTACGTACTTGTAGAAAAATCCTGAGGGACTTATTTTGAGCATTGGGGACACTCTCTCTTTAATTAGTACATATGTAAATCACTCCACTAATTTGGTAGCATTGTTTAAATAGGCGGTGCTCACCCAGGCTGTTAACGTCAGCTGGCACCGAGAGAGTAAAGCATGTGAGGCCATTGATGTGAAAGGGTAAGCAAGCCGCAATATGAACTTTACTAGGAATGGGCACCTTTGATTGTAAACGATTAAATGTTTTATGAATGTTTGTCATGCTTGACATATTTGGAATATGATGTTAAAAATCGTTAATGTTTATTGTAGATACGTAATAATCTTCCTGATGAAGAGTCTCGGAAACCGTATATCGGAGCGGGTTCGAAGAAGTTAAACAAAGGAAGTTAAGCAAAGTTAAAGCAAAGTGTTAATGCGAAGTCAAGCTGAGAAGCAAAGTGTTTATGCGAAGTCAAGCTGAGTCAAAGCAAAGAGTTTATGTAGATTTAACCAGCGAACTTTGAGCAAAGAGTTATATAGACACACTGCAGTCTACCGTATCACTTATATTTTGTACAGAATACTATGAACCATTGACTTTACTTAGCTAGTAGCAGGCTTCTTGATTGAGAAATGATTCTCATATACTTTTCTTTTTACGTCAACAGCCTGAAGTTACTAAGATAGTAAATACTAGAGATGGAGCTTCCACATTTTAATGAAAAGAAAAAATGTGAAAGAGACTCTATAATTTTTTTTGGAGGTTAATGTTTTGTTTGGTTGTTACTTGATGGCGGCTATACTATTGCCTGCTTTTGGAATTGACTGATTCGCTGTTACCTCTGCTTTTTGAGAGGTAGTTTTAAAAAGTATTCAGGGCTTTTGGATGCATTAAAAAACACACACAGGGAAAAAAATGAAATGAATCAACCCATAAGACGTAGTCACTTTCATGTTAAATAAAAGAGTTTGGCACACACAAAAACATGAAAATTCAAGAGGTAGCCACCCTGAAAAAATCCTGGAAAGACAGAAATACAATTTTTTTCACCATGCATATCTCTAGTAGATCCTGTACATCATATTGTGGATAGTTTCAGCAGGATGGCAGGCTTCGAGATGTGATTAAAAAAAAAAACTGTTGTCATTTATGAGTCTGGCATTTGGATTGCCCAAGAGCCATCTGTAGTTTCTGTACTAACTCTGAATGCATTATAGAATGTCTAAGGGGATGGGATTATTTTGACACATACAAAAACATACCATTTGAGTACCAAGCCACATATTTTGTAGGAAATGTAAAAACCTTATTCCAATAGAATCTCCCTTGTTTTCATTGCAAGTTTCCTGCTGTCTCTTGTGAGGATGCTTATAAATGTATTCATTCAGATTCTCTGACAATCAAGAGAACAACATGTTATTTGTTTCATGTTAGTCATATAGTGTTTCTCATATGGAGCTGATTTATTCACCAGAAATTATGTATCCTCCACGACATTAGACAAACAGTAATGCTCTGAAACAGAAGTTCTCCCATTGTGTCTCAATGAGCCTCTGAAAGTCAAGTAACACTCATTCCCACAAGTAAGAAAACCTGGCTGACCTTTCAGCATCTGCAGCAGTGTCATATGCTTACGTATCTGGTGGTATTTTAAGCACCATTTTGTGGGTCTTGAGCTTCTGGAGACTTGTTCAATGCCACACTTACTTCAGATTGGTGAGTATTTGAAAAGACTTTTCTGCCTGAGACAAATGACATAGTTTTTGCCTCCCAGAGGTCCATTTACAGAAGCCAGAGGTTGAATCTTACTTCATCATTACAATGGGATAACTTCTCCACTAAAGTTATGACAACAGGCTACTAGAGCTGGGGACAGGCTGCATCATATGGTACATACAATTTTATCTTTCAGTAGATCAACATTGCTCTCTTCTTCCTCTTATCTGTCACATGAGGGGACTCACCTCAATATGCCTAATAGTAGGGCCAACACTATACAGTTGTATCAAAATGTGGATACATCTCATGATATTTTAGGAAGATGATACAAAGTGATAAACAGGCAGTTTTTATGCCCTTGAAATGCAGAGAAACATGCAGCACATAGGAATAAAGTGGCAAAAAAGAAGTAAAGCATGCAAGAGAGAAATGGCATAGCATTTTCACTTGTCATTTCTATAGCTCTTTGTAAAGCATCCATCATGTTATGAATTGTGTTAATCCCCTTTATATCGTTTGATAACTAATCAATTTTTTAAAATTTCACAATGTAAAACTGATTGTGACAATGTTATCATCTTATTTCACTGGGTGATCACATCTCCTTCTATTATGAATTGTGTTTATGTGGGTGAAATTGATTAGTTGAACTGTCATGATGGGACAAAATATTAATGAAGTAGGAGTAGGACAACAAGCTCAGAGTTAAAAAAAACAAAAGCGGTGAATGAAGTAGAAAGAAAAGGAGTAGAATATAATGGATTGAGGAAAAAGAAATAAGTTTATAAATAATAGATAATGGAGAAGACTGAAGAATAAAGACAGGGAGGTCAGTGATGAGGGCTTTGAATTGTTAGGTCTTATGACTATGAATCCCTGTGTATTCATTGATCTTTCAATGTTGATTTAGATTTTTTTGTCATCTCTTTTTTTTCTTCTTTGTTACATGGCATGACCTCTCCATACTCATTCTAAGATGTGTCTATTGAACTATAGAAGGTTTATTTCTATTCATTTCAATGAAATCTTTACAAAGTTTATACATTGACCAGAATCCTGTTGATGTTCATGTAAAGGGTATCATGGTCAACTAATAATAATTTCATGTCAGAAATTATTCTGGGTTGAAAGGATTCTTGTGGAACAAACTCCACTCAGGGAATGCCCAAATGAGGCTCCTTTCATGTCCCCAAGAGCTGGGACAAAAGCAGGCACTCAATCCGTCATGCAGTACACGGGTCTCGAACTGCTGACTTGCTAGACTTCCAGCTAACAAGGCAAGCTTCTTAACCATTGAGCCACCCCCGCCCCATGGTCAACTGATAAGATGCCAAAGTGTATCTTAGTTGTGTCCCAGGCACTGAAAAGTGCATTTTTATCTCATCAATTACCTGTAGTTAGCCACAGCACTTTGGTTGTTATTGTGTTCTGTCAAATCATCTCCAATCTATGGCAATCCTATAAATGAGAATCAATTTAATGTATTGCCCTCAAGAACCCTGCTCAAATACAAGCCTGTGCCTTCCCTCATGGGGTTAATCCAGTTCATATTTGGTTTTCCATCCCCCTGTGCTCTGCTGTCTTCCACCTTTCTCAGCATTATTGTCTTTCCCATAGAATCTTGCCTTCTCAAGACTATCAAGAGAAGAAGCTGAGGTTGGGTCTTGAGAAGGCAAGATTTGATCTAAGATCCACTTGTTCATCTTTCTGGAAGGCCAGAGTATCCACAAATCTCTTCTCCAGTAACATATTTCAAATGAATCAATGTTTTTCCTGTCAGCTTTGCTTCCCGTCCAACTTTCACACCCATGCATGGTGATTGGGAACACACTGGTGTGAATTATTTTGGGAAAGTGAGGCAGACAGAAACAGGATTCATAAAATTAAGAGAATGAATTTGAGGCATTAAAACAATCATGAAAAGTCAATATGGCAGATTTTTCTGCTCCTGCTGAAAACAAAGAATTGAGGCAAAAAGGAGAAAAGGGGCTATGAATCTTATAACTAAAATCAAGGTCCGGTGCTGTATGTTCCTTATACAAATCCACACACCTGCACCGATTGCACTGAAACTTGGCACATACATACCTTGAGCCAATGAGATGGTCACTGCAGGGGTGTCAAGCCCCATGGGGAGGGGTACACCCCCTAAATCAATCCACAAAGGGGATACCTCCATCGACAGGAGAAAAAGCAAGGGCGAAAAGCCAACTAGGGGGGATTGTGATGACCAGGGGAGGTGACTGCGCATGCGCAAGAATCCACGCATGCGCCTAACCCTGCCTGGCATTCCATGCATGCACTAAACTCTGCCCGGCGTTCCAGATGGCGCATGGCCTAGCCACCAGTACAGAGGGTGGCAATTATGACCTTTATGGCTGCCCCCACCACAGCGACTACTGCCGGTGGGCAGCCACTGCGGCTTGGTTCCTCTGCACTCCTGAGGCATGCCTCAGGGGGGAAGGGAGAACCCACAGCCACCCAATGGGTCCTCTGCCCACCCGCCCAAATGGAGCCTCCCTTCTGCCTGACACAACCCACGGGAGGACGGAGGGGCCGAGCTGTGATGGCTACCCACTGAATGTAGTTGCTGAGGAGGCTGGCAGTGGCAGCCAGAGTCAGGCTGAGACAGTGCCTCGCGGCAGGGCTGAGAGAGCGGCTGCAATGATAGCAGACAAAAAGGTAAGACAACTGGGGGGCGGGGGGCGGGTCTCACCTTGGCCCAGATAGGGTACACCCAGGCAATGTCGGGTCCTCTGCTAGTGTTACCTAATATTAAGAAGTTACATTTTTATTTTGATATTAATAAAGGTTTTCCCGCTCTAACCATTGGTTTCCTTTGCCCCTCCACTTGTTTACATAAGGGTGCAAGAGCCATGAAATAGTAGCAAAGGAAGGGCTGATGACAAAATTTTAATTAAAAGTATGTGTAAATATATATCTTGAGAATTATAGGGTATTTTTCTGATAAGATTGCTAATAAAAAGACACTTTATTTCCAGCAAGGATAACTAACATGTCTGGACTTGTTTTCCTGTCTTAGAAGGGTGTGTTTGAAAGACAATGACAGAATGTCCAAAATGTCTGTGGCCATTTATGTAAATCAAGACTGCCATGGAGTGAGCAGAACTCTTGAGATAATTCCATCGCCCTGGAATGGATTCCTGGGCAAAAGACAATTGCTGCTATATTTCTTTTGATAAGGAGATTTACTGTCTGCATTTTATCAACATCTAGAACCCCCAGGGGTCATCTGCCATTTCCTGATGATTACAACACTAAAAGACATATGGGGTGGGCATGGCTTCCTTGAATGACATCCTACATCCTACTAGAAAGACCATATATGGACCAGCTTTGTCCAGCTGCTCCTTCATCCTGGCAGACCTCCAGGTTGAGCACATGGCAAGGTCCTCCTACCTCTCCATGTGACACCCTGGACCAACCAAGTGTGGGGGCAGGCTTCTCCCCTTCCATGTGGACACTCCTAAGCAAATCAAGTGTGAGGGGCAGACCCACTCCCCTTCCATGTGATTCATTGGACTAATGATGTTTGTACAACAAGCCCTCTTTGTCCCCCCCCCCCAATGCATATACGCCTGCTCCTTCCTTTGTTCTGGGCAGAACTCTTTCCTTTCTGCTGGATCTGTCTTGTGTTAGCAATTTCTCATGGTATAAAGACCATGTGTTATGGGATGATTATTTGCCTCACAGATCTTTGTATTTTCTACCCTATATTTAACTCTTTTGCAATCTTCCTTTTCTCTTCACCAGTCTTGTTCTATCCCCTGCCAGAGAAACCTGTACAAAAATAAAGAAATTGTAATTGATACTGCAAAGTGTTCTCCTAGCGTATATGTTCCAGGGTGTTGGCACCACCATCATGGGTGTTTCAGCCCTTTTTTCTTTGCACCCAAATCTCCGTGAGTGCTACAAACTTTGGGCTTCATGTAACACAGGTAAAGGGGTTTCTAGGCACTGTGTATGACGTGTCCTCGATACTGACATTATATATTGTAGTGCTGTATCTCTGATTTATTATGTATTTATTTATTTTGTATACTGGTACTTATTGTATTTTCGTTCTTGTTTTATTGTATTTGTATTTACATATGTTGCTATGCTGCCCTGAGTGAGCCTGCGCTAAGTAGGGTGGGATATAAATCTAATAAACTAAACTAAACTAAACTAAAGGAACAACTTCAATTATAGCCAAATGTTTACCATGTCTAAACTGGAATTTCCATTTTAAAATTAGAGAGCCTTCTCACTGCATGCAAATGTCTTGCCTTAAACTTGTATCGAGGGATTTTACTGTTGTTTTTTATTTTATTAATTTGCTTCACAAAACTACAAATCAGACTGTGACAAAATAGATTCAATCAAAGTAATGAGAGACCTGAATCAGTTCAGTGGCTAAAACAGTGAGAGGAAACCAACATTCTTACAATAGAAGTAACTGTCTATCATTTTTTAAAAAGAAGAAACAGTAGGAAATTTTCCTCTAGAAATTTCAATATCTATACATACCAAGAATCCTTAATCAGCTTCAAACATTCTTTGGGGAAAGTGAAATATTTATGAGTGTCATATTCTAAAGCAGGAGTGCCCAAACTATGGCCTGTAGGCCAGATCTGGGCCCCAACACCAATTCATCTGGCCCACACCATCTGCACCACTCTTGGAAGTGGAAATAAAATGTGTCCATGCATGTGCAGAACGGTGCCATAAATGCACCCGTGGCTATTGTAAATGCATTAATGACAGCGGTGGATGCATTTATGGCAGCATTCTGCTCATGCGCAGGTGTGTTTTACTTCCGCTTCCAGCAGGAGGAACCACGTGACCAGCTCACTGAACCATGTAACTGGCCCATGGCCCAAAATGTTTGGGCACCCCTGTTCTAAAGCTGCAGGTGAATATAGGATGACAGGGAGTCAACAGTCAGTCCAGGGGAGTCAGTGCCAAGATTCAAGAAACATGCATGAGGTGAGTCAGAGATGACAGGCAGTAGCCAAGTTGTAATTCACATACAGTACATACCAATTCAGCAAGGCCAAGCAGGAACAAACAGGAAGAAGTCTACAATAGACAGAAGTTCAGGCTTAGGCAATAGTCGGAGAGCTGCTGGCATTTATTCACCTTGGCCTGGCTTTCCTCCCTTCTTTAGATATCTCTAGTTAATTGCTCCAAGAGTCTGAGTTTGAGAATAGTCTTGTTGCTTTCATTTATCTCCTCTGTTTTAGTTCCTGGACTCATCAGTCATATCCAGAGTTGGAAAGTGCCTTCTAGATTCTGTCTGCAAATGCTGGACATTTCAGTCTCCTGTGAAACTGGAAGAGGGCTGCCTTCTCCTGTATATATAGAATAATCTTATATTATAACAGCTAGAAAAATGGTCTAACTGCAGGCTGCTATTGTGAAAATTCATTAGCTAGAGACAATTTGCAGGATCACAATTTGGAGAAATGGATTGTAACCTTATTCACAATTTAAGTTAAAAATATGACTTGTTAAGTAGGGGTGGCTTGTGCACCAAGCCAAAGGAGAGTTCATCACAAAGAAGAAGAAGAAGAAAGAAAAGAGTAGTAGTTTCCATGCAATTGCTATTTGAATTTTTGAAAGGAATGAAGAGGCCATGTTGGTGATTTCATTCTCTTGTGCCAGTGAAGCAAGATTAGAAGAAAGAATATCACTGAAAGATCATGTTCTATTTGCCAGCAATAGGCCCTGCTTGACTATTTAGGAAGAGTATCTGGAGAGACATTCTTATTTTGCACTTCGTTGGTGGTTCCTGTTTAGATTTTTTTTGGGCACATTTTGGAGGCTGAACAGCCTACATTTGAGTTAGACTACATAGTATTTTAATGGAGACCCAAAGGATCCAGAAGAGCAAGAGAAGCTTTATTTTACTGAAGTATTTTTTGACATGATTGAAAAGTTTGGTGCACAGCAGAAAGCTTGTCCTTCTTTTTCTCTATAAAGAACATTTCACTCCCTTTGGCACAAAAGGCACTCATGTTTAGTGTTGGCCTGTGGTGCTTCTTGACTCATTTTCTCGACACATTGCATAGCATGGTGAGGTTTTTATCCTCTTCCTTTGACTTTCCTACTCTGGTTGCTGCTACCTCCATTAAGTGTTGCTTTTTCTCATGGTGGTCCTATGTTACTTATTCAGGGATTGGGGACTTTTTATGTTTTATTGTTTTACTCTTCTGTTTTAACCATCCAGGGTGACATTTATGTTGGATGAGTGGTGGTATACAGACAAATAAGTAAATATCTATTTTTTTTAAAAAAAAAGTCTGAGATTTTGAGAAGAGTTGTCTAGTAGGCTTTTTTTTTTGCCTTTTCCTCTCTTGGCCTCCAATTACACATCTTTTTAATTCGTTCTCTGCATCCTCTGAATAGCTTAGAAAACCATACAAAATTATTTAACTTAACTACTCTCTGTGGGTTCCATGTGGACCATTCCATGGGCAACAGAGATTGGGCTTTTGGGTTAGAAAGACTGAGAAAAACACACAGAAAAGGCACTCAATCATTTTCTTCTTCTTCCATTCCTTTCCATTCTTCCATTCCTTTCCAATAATAATAATAATGATGATGATGATGATGATGATGATGATGATGATGATGATGATGATGAATGATCCATTGTGACAATTGACATACCTGTCAAGTTTCGGAAAATTTCTGCCAAACCCCCATATTTTATGCTCTTTCCCGCCGTCATCCCATATTAGTTAGACTGCAGTTAGACTGGAGTTAGACTGGAGGCCAGCACAGGATAAGCATAGCTGTCCAGTTTCCCATTTTGGACTGGAAATTTCCCTTATTTGACAGGAATTTCCCGAAACTTGACAGGTATGACAATTGAGAGACTCATGGATCACCCATTTCCTTTATTTTATTCCTTGTATGCAAAACTCACTGAGCTATTAAGCATAGCCTCTTACTGTTGACATTGTATTTTAAAAAGTAACTCATTATGTTATTTGTTGCATTGATTGTTTATTACTTTTTCATTGTATTTTCAGTCCTTTGAAAAGAAACCAGGAAAAATAAACATTGATATGCTCTTGTTTCTCTCTCTTTCTCTTCTCTCTCTCTCTCTCACTCACAGAGAGAGAGAGAGAGAGAGAAGTCACAGGTAGCCTCATTACTTTGTAATGCATTACTTCCAAGCACTGGCAATGAAAAATGGAAATACTGTAGCCAATTTTGAAACTTATGGGAACCTAAGAACCACCAAATATTTTCTTTTACTCTTAAGAAGTAGCACAATTTTTCTAAGGTTGTTCAGATTAATGACAGCATTAGTTCCAACAGATTTGTGTCCACCCCAATATATTTATTTCTTTTGCCAAATCTCAGCATTTTCACGACATGCTCATTCTTTGTATTCTATGACAGCAGAATATTAATTGTTCTCTCTTTTATCCAACAGAGTTGAAAAATGAGATAAGTTATTCAACATGGCCTAGCCTGGAATCTGAGACACCATAATGAATGATCCAGAATCCTGGAAGAGATTTGGAAACCACACATTAGGAGGAAATGTGTATTTTAGCTTTATACTATTTCCCTCTGAGACAATGGTGTATCAGAATCCAGACTTAATTTTCACATTCAAAACATGTTTAACTAACAGCATGTCATGCTTACAGTGTTCTCATCTGGTCGAGCCAAAACCCCAGTTCTCTGCATGTTTATGTGTGATTAATTGAATTTATGATAAATTAATCCACAAGCCTGGAGTTTTGATAAACCATCTTTCACTCAGAAGGACAAGTGATGTTCACAACATTTTAAAAGCCAGATTTTTTAAAAATAGATTTCCAAACTTTGAGTAAAAAGAAAAAAATTGCTGCTGAGAAAATCAAACATACAGATAAGCAAACAATGATCAATGAAATGTAAAAATAAGCAAAGTTAAATTTAAAAATACCAGTTTCATTTTTAGAATGCCTGGGAAGATAAGAAGCATTATAACAGGGGTGTTCTGAAGCTGGGATACCACCATAGAAAGCATCACATAGAGGGGAATATTTCACATAGGAAAATCACCTCTGGACAATGACTCGTAGCCTCAGAATCCAAGGTGGCGGCGGGGGGGGGGGATAGGAGGTTCTAAATTCAATTAAATAAAGAGTGATGTCACCAAATGATGGCATCATCCTTGTTGCACCACATTGATTTCAGCCTCTGTGACATAAACATAATGGAGAAAATGAATCCAGGTTAACACATAATATTCTTAATGGACAAATCTCAGTCATTCATAGCAATTTGATGACTGATGATCTCACATGGAAATATCTGTGCACTTCCTTTTCTTACCCTTAAAGTCATCCACATTGACAAAAGGCAGCATATAAATACAGAGGATAAAAATAAGCTTCAAAGTTAGTGGAGAAGAGTATTAATTAATTAATTACATTTTTATATCACCCATTTCAGATGTTTCCCACTCTTTTTTTCTAATTATTTTTTCTAATTTTAAAAACATAAAAAACAGAAACATACCAAAGAAACAAAATACTCTGGGTGGTGTAAAATAATTAAATGAACAAACAACAATGCCATACAACAAACAAAATACTAGAATAAATATTTGATGGTGTCTGAGGCAAGCAGGCTCAAATCTAAACATCTAGCTTATTGGCAGAGATAAAATATAGTGGAACCTTGGTTAACAAACATCTCAGTTAACATAAACATTGAATAACAAAAGGAAATCCATAAAAAATAGTGGCTTGGTTTATGGAATTTTGTTTGGAACAGGTTAATTGGTTTTCAATGCATTCCCATGGGAAGCTGCGTTTCAGTTAATGCATTTTGGTTTTCAGTGCATTCCTATGGGAAATTTTATTCAATGCATTCCTATGGAAAATTTGGTTAAAGTTACCGTATTTTCCGGCGTATAAGACGACTGGGTGTATAAGACGACTCCCAACTTTTCCAGTTAAAATATAGAGTTTGGAATATACTTGCCGTATAAGACTACCCCTCTTCCAATGCACAGCAAATAAAAATTAACCCACACTCAACCAAAACGCGCAGCCCTCCGAGTCGAATGGGCAGGTTCTGGTGGAGAGCCAATCCACACTCACGTTCTCCCCGAGGTACAGGAAGATGTGTGCAGCTTGCTTCCCCTTGCTTCATACTCCCTGCACAGAGAAGGGACTTGGCCGCGGCACCCCCCACCATATGCGCCGGACATATGAAGCAAGGGGAAACAAGCTGCAGTTAAGTACCTGTCCTATAAGATGACCCCCAACTTTGGCACAGATTTTTCGGGGTTTAAAAAGTAGTCTTATACGCCAGAAAATACAGTATTTTTGCTGTAAGAAACGTCCTGGAGAATGCATTAATTACATTAACCGAGGTTCCACTGTATCCTTAAAGGCCTCCTTGAAGAGAAAGGTTTTGAGCTTTCTTTAAAAAGTCCCAGTATGCTGCTTTCGAATGCAGTTTGACAGTCTCAGTATATAGACTTCCCCTTCCCTCCTGTTAAATTCATAAAAACCGATGAGTAAAATATAGTGGGCAGGACTCTATGAGAACAGTTCCCTTCACAGTATTATGGATCAGTGCAGCTGGATAAAAGAAGCATGTATACTCATGTGTACCACTTTGGTTTAAAGAAATATACATTGACCTGACCTGTGTGGAGTCAACTGTGCAAGAATGGCCTATAGACTTACAGAGTCTGCCTGTGGTTTACACCCTTGCATGAGTTCTTGACCTTCCTGGCTTTTGACACTTCATGCTTGAACAGGCTTGTGTCCTATGCTCCAGAACATAACAGTATTTACATTTTTTTAAAAACATTACTCATACATGGTTTCTGAAGGTACAAGAGTTGACTGTTCATCTTTTCTTTTGTAATTGAACAGTTGTTCTCTTCTGGGAGTCTGACAAGCAATTCAGATTTCATTGGTAAAATTTGAATAAATCTGTATGTATAAAATAAAGGACAAAATCCAGATATATTATTATCTTTTCCATTATACTTACTGAGAATTCTACTGTTTTTGCCTTCCATTCTTAATAAAGGAATGAAATTACATTGTGTATAAATCCTATCCTTCCATATGCTTATTACCCGGCTTCCTTTGTTTCAGGAGTCAAGGGATGATATCCACTCAACAGCTGCCTGAGGTACATTTTGAAAACCACAAACTCACTTCTGAAAAACAGGGCATTGTACAGATTTGTCACAAACCTTTGGAAGTCTCATTTATATTTTTTCTGTACTATCCACAAGAAATTGGCATGCCTGAATAAGCAATCTTGAATTTATGAAAACTTGCACGGAATTTGATTGTTTTAGTGGTTCAAGAAAGGTACTGCCTTGCGCCTGCATTTTTAACCATGTAAGAATCACATGGCTTTTTAAAAAAAAATTCTTGCTTTTAGCTTGGTCATTTTCGGAATAATAGCAAAACTAAATTTCCTTAGCAAATGTAATAGCAACCTTGTTTATAAAATTACATGGTAAACCAGACACTTCAGTTAATGTTTGTTGTTGTTGTTCAGTTGCACAGTCGATTCCGACCCTTGCCCACCAGGCACCTCTGTCCTCCACCATCCTCCTCATCCCACCCATTGCATCTACAATACCATCTAGCCATCTCATTGCATCAACAATACCATCTAGCCATCTCATTTTTGGCCGCCCGCTTCTTCTTTGCAGGCGCACCCCCCAATAAAGGACTCAGACACCAATGAAAGTGGATAATGGCATTGGGCCACATTTATTGATTCATGCCCTAGTCCGAATTATAAATTTCTATTGGTAATTGACCAATCATAATTCTTAAGGCAAGCAGGCCGAAGTAACACTGGTAAGGTACCACCCAAAATTGCCAACGGCAATTGCTACAATGTATCCATTTGTATCAATTTGTTTGTTGACAACAAACAAATTGTTGACCGTAGTCAATATCTAACTAATGACCCCACCCTCTGACGCGTATCCGTAAAATCACGGGTGATGCATGCTGTCTAGCTATAGCCATCACCCCGTCGCCTAGTTCGTCGTTGACCGGACAACGTTTAACCAACTTATGCCTGTCTAGTGTTGTCCAGTCAATTGCGAACTTGCCGGATACCTGTGGGTCATAATGTTTACCTTACCAGTGCTACCCGCCCATGTGACCAAAGTCAACAGCAGCAACAGAAAACCCCTATGTCAAACCATAGCAACAGTGTGGGATGGGCGAAAAAACCAGGACCCGGAAGCCAATATGGGTCCCAGCCAAAAATTCCCACCCGGCCCCGAAGCGACCAAAATATCACACTGTTAACTAGGGAGGGGGTGGAGGGAAAAACTTCTCCGCTCCGTCGCTTCGCAAAATGGCAGCTCGGCTACCTCGTGGCCACCCCTTTTATAAGGGAGCTGGCCACGCCCCTAACTACCCGGATGCCTTCGTCCTGTGGGGGGGCTCCCGCAAAGAGCGTGGCGGCCATTTTGGTGCCGCGCTTGCATTGCAGGCGCACCCCCCAATAAAGGACTCAGACACCAATGAAAGTGGATAACGGCATTGGGCCACATTTATTGATTCATGCCCTAGTCCGAATTATAAATTTCTATTGGTAATTGACCAATCATAATTCTTAAGGCAAGCAGGCCGAAGTAACACTGGTAAGGTACCACCCAAAATTGCCAACGGCAATTGCTACAATGTATCCATTTGTATCAATTTGTTTGTTGACAACAAACAAATTGTTGACCGTAGTCAATATCTAACTAATGACCCCACCCTCTGACGCGTATCCGTAAAATCACGGGGTGATGCATGCTGTCTAGCTATAGCCATCACCCCGTCGCTTAGTTCGTCGTTGACCGGACAACGTTTAACCAACTTATGCCTGTCTAGTGTTGTCCAGTCAATTGCGAACTTGCCGGATACCTGTGGGTCATAATGTTTACCTTACCAGTGCTACCCGCCACACGGAGGGGCTTCAAAGAAGGCTCGATGCCCCCCCCAGACCGTCAGCTCGGTCAACAGGCCTGCTCGCCAATCACCCAACAGGAGGTCCATACCTCCTCGCGACAGATGGACCCCATCCCCTGCATACAAGTCATAACTTTGGAGGCTAATAGCGGGGTGACGACTGACCCTCCCCCAAGCCCTGTCGACAAGGAAACGCGCCACTGCCCTATTCACCATGCGTCTAGCGCGGTCAAGGGCCAGGAGGTCAACGCCCCCTCTGTAGGAATGGCGCGGGACCATGTCCGACCAAACAAGGGTTGTGGCGGGCCAGACGTAATGCAGGTAGGCGAGGTCCTCGCAAATCGCATGCTTCAGCGACAAGCCGGTGACCTGGCCCAAATCATTGCCCCCCAGGTGTATGATCAGAATGTCAGGCGGGTCAGCATTCTGGCCTGAAAAAAGGAAAGGCAGCAGCTCCCGCCATAACATCCCGGGCTTACCATGCCATGTGAGACTTGCGTATGCACCCAGTCCCAGTTGGGGTCCCCACTCTGTCGCTGCAGCATAACGCGCTGCCCTGTGCACGTAGCTATGGCCCACCAGCCATACTGTCACTGGTGTAATACGACACCCCGGGTCTGTAAAGGAAAAAATGAGGGAAAGTAGGTAAGGTGACCGGGTGGGTACTCACGGGGGGAGTGGGCGCACATAAAATTGAAAACATTGCGATCCCCACCGTCCCATGCTACGTATGTCAGCCCCTGAGTACCCAAAAGCCGCAGCGGTCAAGGCCGCCCCTATACGGAATGAATGAGTGCCATAGCGGGCGCCTGGGAGGCCCACACTGGCCAGCGCTTTGCCCGTCACCTTCCAAAATTGAAATTTAGTAAGGGGAGACCCATCTTGGTGACAGAAAAACGGGCCATGGTGCGTGCCATGCAGTGCCAGGAATTCCTGTAGGGCACCAACCGGACAGATGTCTGCCAAAGAACACCGTAGCAGTCGCACACCACTGCCGACGCCATGCTGATCGGTCTTAGAGGAACGTATCCTCAACTGAGCCCAGTCTTTGGCTACACAGACATCCTCGAGTTCCAGTGCCCTACGACTTGCATCCGCCTTAGACAGCATCACAAGCTCGCTGATGCGGAGCGCTCCAAAAAATGCCACCGTTGTGGCTGCATGGAACAGGGCTGCCTCATATGCATCAAAACAGAGGCAAGGCCAGCCCCGGGCCAACTGGGTAAGGACCCCTGGGGAAATCGGGTGGCGGTCATCCGGGCAACGCCCGCGCTCGCGCACCCACCCCTCCAAAACATGTCTCACACGGAAGTCAGAGGTGCTGTCCACATGACCCCACACCTTGGCCATAAAAGCCAACGCTGAAAGCTTACATGCTATGGTGCGAGGTGCAAGGCCCTGAGAATGCAGGTAAACCATGAACCGCAGAACATGGGTTACCGGGATCAGCCAGGTTCCTGGCAATTGAAATTGAGTACAGAATGCCCTGAAAGAATTAATTGCATGGTGATACGCCTTACGGGTGCGTGGGGCTAGTGACAGGCCAATCGCCCGGTTCACCTCTCCTTGCCAATGGTCCATATCTCCTCCGGGAGTGGCGAGGGAAATTCCTCCGCATCCGGGGCCAAGGCACGGAACCGGGAGATCTATAGGCGGGACAAAGCGTCAGCAATATCATTATTAACCCCTGGGACATGCCTGGCCCTGAACAGTACGTTGAGGCGCAGGCTGCGCAACACAAATTGGCGCACTAGATCCATAACCCTGGGCGATTTAGAAGTCTGTGCATTTACAATGTGGACCACGGCCACATTGTCACACCAGAAATGCACGACCGAGTTGGACCACTCCTGGCCCCATAGCATCAAAGCACCCAGGATAGGGAAAAATTCCAGATACGTGAGATCACGCAGGCGACCCGTGCCTGCCCAGGCCGGTGGCCACCCACCATAGGCCCACTTCCCATTGAAGTACATCCCATAACCCAGGGATCCCGAGGCATCAGACTGAATCTGAAATTGAGGGGAAGCCAGGAGGTCATGCCTCCAAAATGAGACCCCATTGAAGTCCCTCAGGAACTGTAACGAGACAAGCATGTCTGCCCTGATACCCTGGGTAAGCCTAACCCTATGGTGAGGCCTGGATAATCCTGCCATAGCGTCGCACTAGCGCCGGGCAAAAGCCCTGCCCGGTGCGACCACTCTGCAGGCGAAATTAAGGTGACCATGCAGCACCTGCAATTCCCTCAGTGATGCCTTGCGCTTGGCCAACAAGTCCGAGATAAGGGCCACTATCCTTGACACCTTATCCCGCGGTAACCTAGACGCCTGCGCTATCGTGTCAATCTCCATCCCCAGGAAGACTAGCTGTGCAGATGGGCCCTCGGTCTTTTCGGGCGCTAAAGGGACACCGAGTTCCTCCATTAGCGTCTGAAATGTGTTGAGGAGACGTGTACACGTGTCCCAGCCCCGTTCACCCCCGAATAAAAAGTCATCCAGGTAATGGGCTACAGACCGGGACCCTGACCTGCGGACGAAAGCCCACTCTAGGAAGGTACTGAAACGCTCGAAAGCCGAGCATGATATGGAACAGCCAAAAGGCATGGCCTTATCAAAATAATATTCGCCCCTAAATTTGAAACCCAGCAATTCAAAGTCGCCCGGGTGCACTGGCAAGAGGCGAAAAGCCGACTTAATGTCGCACTTAGCCAGCAGCGCACCCGGGCCACATGAGCGCACCATGCGCAGCGCGTGGTCAAAAGATGTATACCTGACTGAGCAAAGGTCGTCAGGGATAGCATCGTTGACCGATCGGCCGGCTGGGTAGGACAAGTGATGGATAAGGTGAAACTCGCCTGGTGACTTCTTGGGAACCAAGCCCAGGGGCGATACCTTGAGGTTAGTGAACGGGGGTGCAGGGAAAGGGCCAGCGACCCTGCCCGCATTGACCTCCTTATTAATGCTGGCGGCAGCCACCTCCTCCCTCCCCCTAAGGGACAAAAGGTTGGGGGCATCCTGAGGGGACCTATCACCCATGAAAGGAATACGGAACCCCTGTCTAAAGCCCTGAAGGAGATAATCTGCATCCTCCCCCTTCGGGTACAACGCGAGCCAACGCTCCAGCATGTCCAAATTAATTGGGGAGGGAGCCTTTCGGTGAACCAGCTCCATCTGCGGCAGTCTTGCCAGCCCACTGTCCGCCCCTCCCTCTGCCCCGCGTCCCTCCAGGCCTGGGACAGGCAGAGGCTGCATGGGGGCCCGCACAGGTGGGACACTCATGTCTGTACTTGCAATTCTTCTTATTGCATGAACCATTAGACGAGAAAGTCCAGCACAGCGGGCGGGCTGGAACCCCCTGCCCCGCCACTTGGCGGGGAACCTGTGCTGGAGCCACTCGCTGGACCGCATGTCCACGATGGTATCTTTCCCCTGGTGCGGGGCGCGTGGGCGTCATGTACAGAAGCCAAAGCCTCTGGCATGGCTCATCCCACCTCATCTCAGGGTGCAGGGGAATTCGCATACGGAATTCCTCGTCATAAGCCAACCACGACGGGCCCGGAAAATCAACCATCGCCCGATAGATATTGTACAAATACTGGACCATCGGAATTGCCAGATCCGGCCGGGCCCTCAGGTACAGCGCCATGTAGATGAGGTAAGCCAGCAGCCAGTTGGCCCACGTCCGTGGTGGCTTGCGACGACGTGCCTGTTCCTTATCCTTCTCATCCTGCCCCTCCCTCTCTTCCTTGGTGGGCTCCCTGTTTAGGAGTGAGAAGATATCAACATACTCCCCTCGCCATATTTTCTCTCTGGTGGCCTGTGCCAAATGGTCACCCAGTGGCAAGGAATAGCCCGCTGTCGGCAAGGCCGAGACAGGCACAGCAGAAACTGTGGGCATCTGGAAAGGGGCTTGAACTAGCCCAGCCACCCCTAAAACATTCCCCACAGGGTAGGAAATGCTCCCCACCCCGGGGCCCTGGGTGGTGGTTGACGTCGCCTGTTGGTGCGTCAGCGGCTGTACCGCCGCACCACCCATGCGAGGCCAAGGCCATTGGAAAGCCCCCCCCCAACGTAGCCACATGTGTAGGTGCACTAGTTTGTACCGCATACTCACATGCTGCACCCCCGCGGGCCGCCCCCACTGGGGGTTCCGGCCCACTGGGGGCGTCGGAGCTCACGACCGCCGTAGAGCTCGCCGCCGGGGCTTGACCCGCGCTGGCCTGTTGGTCGGGGAGCTGCGAGGCAGTGGCCGAAGTCGCGCCACGCGCCTCAAGCTGCTCGACCCGTCCCGTCGCCTGCCGCTGCCCAGCAGACGACGCGTCCAAGTGCACCCCAAAAGGAGCCCCAGCGTGGCTGGCCCGAGCAAGGGAAGCCTCGAGTGCCGCCACGCGGGCCAGCAAGGCCTCCACACTGGCCTGGGGCCACGGGCCAGCCGGCCCGCCCGTTACGGGCGTGGGTACAGGCCCTTGCACTCCGGGGCCCGAATATGGCCATGACCCCACACCCAGGCCCGGCAGGGCCGGCGTGGGCACCTGCCAAGGGAGGGGACCGCACCACCCCCCAAGGCTGGAAGGCCCCGGAGTGAGCTGGGCCCCGATGGAAGAAGGCCCAGTGGAATGAGCACCAGGAGCGGCGTCCGCCGCTTGCGGGCCGCGGGCCGCAGCCCATACTGGACCCCTGCTCGGGTCCCCAGCCTCCGGCCAGGGGGTAATAGACCCCATCCCACCGGTCCCGGTGGGAGCCGGCAAAGGCGGCTGGTGGGAAGGCGCAGCCGCGGTCCTCCGACCCGGATTGCGCCTCCGCACCGCCCGAGCCGCGCTCGCGGCCGCCTTCTTCTTCGAAGGCATCTCAGTCGGACCTAAGGGAAGCCGAAAAGAGGAAAGTAAGCAGCCAAAAGGCTTCCCGCTCAAGGTAAAAAAGCGACGGAGTAAGAGGAAAAACTTCTCCGCTCCGTCGCTTCGCAAAATGGCAGCTCGGCTGCCTCGTGGCCACCCCTTTTATAAGGGAGCTGGCCACGCCCCTAACTACCCGGATGCCTTCGTCCTGGGGGGGGGCTCCCACAAAGAGCGCGGCGGCCATTTTGGCGCCGCGCTTGCATTTGCCTTCCACCTTTCCCAGCATCAAGGCTTTCTCAAGTGAATCCTCTGTTCTCATTTGTCCAAAGTACTTTAGCTTCATCTTTACTATTTGACTTTCTAAGGAGCAGTCAAGGTTGATTTCTTCTAAGATTGACCTATTTGTTCTCGCTGTCCAGGGTACTCTCAAAACATTCCTCCAATACCACATTTCAAAGGCATCTATTCTTCTGTGCTCAGCTTTCCTCATGGTACATTTCTCACAACCAAACATCACCACCAGGAATACCATTGCTTTGACTATGCGAACTTTTGTTTGCAAGGTGATGTCTCTACTTTTCACTATGGTCCCCAGGTTTCTCATCGCTTGCCTCCCAAGAATCAGTCATCTTTTTATTTCATGGCTGCAGTCACCATCTGCAGTGATCTTGTTGTTGTTGTTCAGTCGCACAGTCGACTCTGACCCTTTGCGACCCCATGGACCATTTTCCTCCAGGTGCCTCTGTCCTCTACCATCCCCGTCAGCCCTCCCAGCTCTGTGCCCATTGTGTCTATAATACCATCTAGCCATCTCATCCTTGGACTCCCCCTTCTTCTTTTGCCCTCCACCTTTCCCAACATCAATGCCTTCTCAAGTGAATCCTCCCTTCTCATTTGATGTCCAAAGTATTTTAGCTTCATCTTTACTATTTGACCTTCCAATGAGCAGTCAGGGTTAATTTCTTCTAAGATTGACCTATTTGTTCTGCTCGCTGTCCAGGGGACTCTCAAAACCCTCCTCCAACACCACATTTCAAAGGCATCTATTCTTCTGCGTTCAGCCTTCCTAATTGTCCAGCTCTCACATCCATACATTACTACTGGGAAAACCATTGCTTTGACTATTCTAATTTTTGTTTGCAATGTAATGTCTCTGCTTTTCACTATGTTCCCCAGGTTTCTCATCGCTTGTCTCCCAAGAATCAGTCGCTTTTTTATTTCATGGCTGCAATCCCCATCTGCAGTGATCTTTGATCCTAAGAAAGTAAAATCTGTCACTGCTTCTACTTCTTCCCCGTCTATTTTCCAGGAACTGATGGGGCCTGTTGCCATTATCTTGGTTTTCTTGATATTGAGTCTCAAGCCAGCTTTTGCACTCTCCTCCTTCAGCCCAATCAAGAGATTCTTTAGGTCTTCCTCACTTTCTGCCATTAGGGTGGTATCGTCTGCATATCTCAGATTATTGATGTTTCTCCCAGCAATTTTAATCCCATATTGTGATTCCTCCATCCCTGCACTGCGCATTATGTGCTCTGTGTATAGGTTGAATAAGCCTGGTGACAAAATGCAGCCTTGTCTTACTCCTTTTCCTATTCCAAACCACTCTGTTTTTCCATGTTCTGTCCTAACTCTCAGGAGGCATATGAGGTGCTCTGGTATTCCCATCTCTTTAATTACTTGCCACATCTTGTTGTGGTCCACACAGTCAAATGCCTTAGTGTAGTCAATAAAACAAAAGTAAACTTGTTTCTGGTATTCCTTTGTTTTCTCCATGATCCAGCGTATGTTGGCGATGTGGTCTCTAGTCCCCCTGCCTCTTCTGAAACCAGCCTGCACCTCTGGTAATTCTCTCTCCACATGCTGCTGAAGTCTGTCCTGTATTATCTTGAGCATCACCTTGCTGGCATGTGGGATGAGCGCGATTGTTCGATAATTTGAACATTCTTTGGCATTGCCCTTTTTTGGGATTGGGACGTATACTGATCTTTTCCAATCCTGTGGCCACTGTTTTGTTTTCCAAATCTGCTGGCATATTGAATGCAGTAATTTGACGCCATCATCTTTTAGCGCTTTGAAAAATTCAACTGGGATACCATCATCTCCACTAGCTTTGTTGTTTGCAGTGCTCTTTAGGGCCTTTATGACTTCGCTCTCCAGGATGTCTGGCTCAAGTTCAATTTCTTCATCATTGTGATTATCAGGAGTGTTGAGGTCCTTTTTGTAAAGTTCCTCTGTGTACTCTTTCCATCTTTTCTTAATTTCTTCTGCATCAGCTAGCTCCTTTCCGTCTTTGTCCCTTATCATGGTCATTTTTGCTTTAAATGTTCCCTTGATTTCCCCAATTTTTTTGAAAAGATCTCTGGTTCTGCCTCTTTTGTTGTTTTCCTCCATTTCTCTGCACTGTTCTTTTAGGTAGTTTTCCTTATCTCTCCTTGCTTTTCTTTTCAATTCTGTGTTCAAATGGTTGTAGTTTTTCCTTTCTCCTTTGACTTTTGCGTTCCTTCTTTCCTCTGCTATTTTAAGAGCCTCATCGGACAACCACTTTGCTTTCTTACTCTTCTTTTCTTTTGGTATGGTTTTCTTTGCTGCTTCCTGCATGATGTCCCTCATCTCCGTCCATAATTCCTCCGGTACTCTGTCTACCGAGTCTAAGCCATTAAATCTGTTCATCACCTCCACCGTGTATTCTTTAGGGATTCTGTCTAGGTGATATCTTTCTGGTCTCCGTGTTTTCCCTATTTTCTTTAGTCTAAGCCTGAATTTTGCGATCAGTAGGTTGTGATCTGAGCCACAGTCTGCTCCAGGTCTTGTTTTTGCTGACTGTATGGAGGTTCTCCATCTTTGGCTGCAGAGTATGTAGTCAATCTTGTTTCGGTGTTGGCCATCTGGTGATGTCCATGTGTAAAGTCGCCTCTTGTGTTGCTGGAAGAGAGTGTTTGCTATGACCAGTGTGTTCTCTTGGCAGAACTCTATCAATCTTTGCCCTGCTTCATTTTGTGTTCCAAGACCAAATTTGTCTGTTATTCCCTCCACTTTTTGATTTCCTACTTTGGCATTCCAGTCTCCTAATATAATTTGGACATCATTTCTTGGTGTCTGTTCTATGAGGTGTTGTACGTCCTCATAGAACTGGTCCATTGTGGCTTCATCTGCACCAGTGGTTGGTGCGTATATTTGGATCACAGTGACATTGAAAGGTTTGCCTTGAAATCTGACTGACATCATTCTGTCATTTTTGAGATTCTAAGAAAGTAAAATCTGTCACTGCTTCTACTTCTTCCCCATCTATTTTCCAGGAACTGATAGGGCCTGTTGCCATTATCTTGGTTTTCTTAATGTTGAGTCTCAAGCCAGCTTTTGCACTCTCTTAATAGTTTCCCAAAATTTCAGTTCAGATAAGTTGTAATGTTCTCACCTAACATTTTTTTGAATCAGTGTTGTAAGTTAAAGCTTGGAATTTTACTGTTCAAAACTATTTTTTTTACATTTGTCATTAGATATATGAATTGTAGTCCAGTAGTAATTGTTTTTGTTATATGCCATTGATGGCTAACCTTGACACTCCAGCTATTCTGAAACTTCAATTCCCAGAGGCCCTGATCAGCAGAAGTACCAACTTGGGCTTCTGGTAATTGAAGTCCAAGAACAGCTGGAGTGCCAAGGTATGCCACTAGAGTATATACCATCAAATCAGAATTGACTTATAGTGGTCTTAATAAGGTTTTCAAGGTAACAGAGGTGTTTAAGGAGTGGCTTTATAATTTACACCTCCCAGTAAGTTTCCAAGGAAGAACCAAGGAATCAAATCCAGGTCTTATAAGTCCATTACTCCATGAATACATCTGATTGGGTACATTCTCCATTATTGCCTTTTCCAATTTCCACAAAGTGTCACAGCTACAGTTCCTGCTCTATTGGATCTCATTGATTTCTCAATGGTTTAAATGGAAGCAAGGACTAAAATAATAAGATGCTTGACTAAATTCCTCATCTGGCAATTTCATATAATAAAGTGAAGCAGGTCTACAAGTTGCTTATCAAGGGACAACTTTCACTCCAGGCCTACATTGTAAGAATGTAATAAGAACATAACAAAAGCAGCAGAAATTTAATATACTACCTTACAGACATATTGCTGAGATAAGGGAGTTCATTATTTAAAAGATTTCTGATGCTATAATATAAAATAGTATTTACAATAATTTATTTGATAAAAGCTTAAAACCAGATTTTTGACTTGTGGCAGTGTTAGACTGTCCATATCAGACAAGAAACCAAATCAAACCAAGTTTTTTAAAAAAAAAATAAAGACAAAAGCATTGTGACACCTCCTCATATGGAGGAAGTGGACATGATCCATGAAACCAGTGGTGGGATTCATCAGGTTGGCCCCAGTTTGCCAGAACCAGCAGCAGAAATTCTGGCTGGCCCCGCCCATCCAAGTTTTGAAATAAACGGTAAAACTTGATTCCACAAGTCTTAGTGTTATTTGATTTTTAGTGTTGTTAGATGCGGTTTAGATGAGGTTGTTATCTGAGGTTTTACTGTAGTCCTAATTCGGGTGCAACGCAGGGCTTTCCCCCTGGCTACATTCACCATACCATGCCCACAGAATAGGTAGTAAACATTTT
Source organism: Bradypodion pumilum (assembly GCA_035047305.1). Lineage (NCBI taxonomy): Eukaryota > Metazoa > Chordata > Lepidosauria > Squamata > Chamaeleonidae > Bradypodion > Bradypodion pumilum. The sequence continues at coordinate 80,399,143 of JAWDJD010000001.1, read as the reverse complement.
TGAATCTCACTATGGCATGAAACCTATATTAAAACATAGTGTTTAGACTTTAAGGTGCTACAACATATAAGTGTGATTATTTTGCTTTGCTATTTCAATGCAAGCCTTTCTGGATCACTTCTTCAGACCTAGGAGGGAAAATACATATCTTCTATAATTATTCAATGGCAGTGAAATTACTGCTAGGTAAGGATGCAGGTAATGGGACAATGGTTGCTGGGACGATCTCTAAGCATGTTGAATGGCCATACTTTGGTAGGTATAGCAGCTGGATAAAAGCTTCAATTTTCTAAATGGAGTTCTCAAATAAGAAAGTGGGAAGGCCATTCTACAATTAAATTACTTTTCTTGTTAATTAGGCACATTCAAAGCCAGGGTTCATTAGCATATCCTTTACAAATATCACCATTTCATTGAAACCTAGAGACTTACATTGTGACAACCAAATTAAATCTAGAAACAAATTAAGCCTCCAACACAAGCATAATTACACTGTGGGATACCCCATGCCACCCTCTGCCTTGGCTTGAACTAGACAGTAATGATAGCTTTTAAGGCTTGCTTATTTCCATTTTACTTAGACAAATGTTGGCTTAACTATGCCTGAAGCTGTTTTATCTAGAGAGTTAGGTAGTCCTGTGGGGGTATTTAATAGATATGTAAAGATAATTAACACTTCAAACTCTTTAGCCTAACCAGTATGGTGTGACAAGTATGGATGTACGTTATGATATAGCACTGCATGAAAACAATAGTATCAAACTGGAGAAACAGTTTTAGTATTAAAGACAAAGGGCAAATGTGTCCATCTACAAATTCTGATTCGCAGCTGATACTTCTCATTTTTTTCTAAAATCACACTAATTTGTTGTTGTCATTGTTGTTGTTCAGTTGCACAGTTGATTCTGACCCTTTGCAACCCCGTGGACCATTGTCCACCAGGCACCTCTGTCCTCCACCCTTCTCCTCAACCCGCCCAGTTCTGTGCCCATTACATCTAGAACACCATCTATCCATCTCAATTTCTGCCACCCCTTCTTTTACCCTCCACCTTTCTATTGGATCACATTTAGGGCCATAAAAACTACTCTAAGAAATGTCAGGTCTGAGAAAAACTAGAATGGTTCAAATAATATGGTAGTTAAATAATCAACATAATTGTTTAAAACAAAGATACAAAGGAAAAACAATCCATGTAGGGCCGGCCAACCTAGCAGTTCGAAAGCAAGACATTGCAAGTAGATAAATAGGGACCACTTCAGTGGGAAGGTAACAGCATTCCGTGCGCCCCAGTGTCTAGTCATGCCTGCCACATGACCATGGAAATGTCTGCAGAAGCAGACAATGCTGGCTCTTCGGCTTTGAAACAGAGATGAGCACTGAACCCTAGAGTCGGATACGACTGGCTTTCGAGCAAGGGAAACCTTTACCTTTACATAGGACTGGCTCCATAATAAGTATAAAGGTGGTTGCCTCAGGCAGATAATGCTGAAGGGCACCATTGAATACCTGTTTCCTCCCTCTATTTGGCAGGATGGTTTGATGAGCATAAGGCTTCCAGCAAATTAATGGGATTTGTCATTATTTGTACTTATTATTTTAATTCAAAGAGAAATATTTTTTGATCACAGAAATGTTATTTCTTAAATTATGACAATACATTGGTTAGCCAACAGACCAGAAAACATACCACAATATTTGAATGTTCTGGCATTTCATCAGGCAAACTGGCAAGCAAAGGGAAAAGACAAGCATGGGGCAATGGTTGTGGCCAAGGCTAAGGAGGCAGCATTATTTACAGTTGAAGAATGGAATTTAAGAGGATGCTGTAGATATCTGATTTAGTCTCTATTGAATGGTGTGGTAATTTCCAGTTTCACCTGAACTCCTCTAAAGATAAACAGACGAACCAGGAAACGATAGACGATCTCCTATATTTTAGCAGGAACCCCTTCCATCCATACCGGGATTCTTAGTGCTGGGAAATAAAAGTCGGAAGGAAGTAAACAGAGCTTGTATTGACAAAGCTGGAAACAATCTGATATGGTGTACTGCATAGAAAATGACAACAGAATAGAAATATTCTGTCCACAGAAGCATCAAACACTGCTAATAGAATTTACTTTCTTTCTTGCATGAAGCCATTATTGCCTGGTTTAACCTCTTAGTGGCAAATTTTCATGCATACTTTTTACTACCTAGTGTTAAATCAACATGCTGTTAGATTATGAAGGGTCAGAGAAATTGCTTCCTTCCTCCCACCCCATAGCCTTTTTTCATGGACTTTGGCTTGGAATTAAAGTCTGGATAGCTTTTATCTAGAATGATTTTGACTAGGGAGACACTATCTAGTCTTTGGGTTAGTCCTATTCCAGGTTAGAGTTTAGACTGTAATTCTCAGAATCTTTCACCCAGTGACCATATTGGATTGAGGGAATCCTGATAATTTTAAGCCCTCATGTAGCTACACCAATTTCACTAGTTTACACAGGCTAGTTTACACACAACAGCAGCACGCAAGATGGTTTACAGTAAGGGTTCCCAACCTATGGCCCATGGCGCCCTCACTGCTCCTGGAAGTGGAAGTTAAATGTGCCTGTGCATGTGCAAAACACTGCTGTAAATAACCTGTGGCTGTTGTAAATACATTTAAGGCAGCTGTGGGTCATTTATGGCAGCAATGTGCAGGCACATTTTACTTCCAATTCCAGGTGGGAGGAACCACGTGACCGGGCCACTCAACTATGTGACCAGCCCATGGCCTGAAAAGGTTGGGAACTCCTGGTTTACAGGATATGCTTTCGCTACAATTAACACTTGTAGAAAAATAGCCATGACAATTGCCTTGCATTTGGATGAGAAATCATTAATTTAATTTAATTTAATTTAATTTAATTTAATTTAATTTAATTTAATTTAATTTAATTTAATTTAATTTAATTTAATTTAATTTAATTTAATTTAATTTAATTTAATTTAATTTAATTTAATTTTTGAATTTCTATACCACCCACTCAGGTACAACCCGACTCAGGGTGGTTCAACAACATAATCTAAAAACACAAAATATACAATTTCAATAAAACTAGCATAAAAACATACAAAAGATAAAACAGATAAAACCACAATTAAATTCACCCATCCCTATTAATAAAGAAGGGAGGGGAAGGGATCTCTAAACTGGATAAGGCTATAAGCCAGTGGGCAGGGGCCACATTCCCATTGGGACCCCACACCTGCTCTGCCAGCCAGGTTTTGAAACCTTTCCTGAAGGGCAGCAATTCTGTCTGTAACCTTAGCTCTATTGGCAGGAGGTTCCATAGCGCTGGTGAGGACACGGAGAAGGCCCTCCTTCATGTGCTAGAGAGGCGAGCCCCTCTAGCTGATGGTACCATTAGAGAGTCCCTCCGGTCCGCCCTGGTTGGATGGACAGACATTCTTAGGGTGACGTGGTTCTTAGGTAACCTGGCCCACTACTATGTACAGCTTTAAAGGTCAAAACCAGCACCTTGAATGGCACCCGGAGGCAAACCGGTAACCAGTGCAGCTCCCGGAGCAGTGGCGAGGTGTGGGCATAACGTCCACGTCCCATCACCACCCAGGCAACCACATTCTGGAACAGTTGTAGCCTCCGAATGGTTGTCAAGGGCAGCCCCATGTAGAGCACATTATAATAATCTAGCCTGGAGGTGACCAGTGCATGAGTGACCATGAGTAAGGAGTTCCGGTCTAGGAGCGGGTGCAACTGGCGAATTACTCTAAGTTGAGCAAAAGCCTTCCTGGCCACGACCACCACCTGATCTTCAAGCCGCAGTCATGAATCCAGGAGGACGCCCAAGTTGTGCACTGGGTCTGTCTGGGGCAACACAACCCATTCCAGGACTAAAGGTGGAAGGTCTACACCTTTTTTAAAAAGAGTTTGGTTCTGGGACTTTCCCTTCCTTGGTGTCTCTTTGTAATGGCAGTGAGCGCAAAATAGTATCCTGCAGGCCATCTTGACTGTTGCTGTTAGTGTTGTCAACATTCAGGTTGCCTTTTGCTATGGAAAGCTTGGCATCTTTTTTTCATCTTGGCAATGATGGCAAGATGTTGTACAGCAATATCAGGCTATTTCGTGCTGTTCTGAATTGTAGATCCAGAAGGACAATATCCCCCATTCATAAACTGAAGGTTTTTGAAGAACTGAATTCTTCTTAGATTTGATTTAAGAAGGAGATATTTATCTTCCTGCGCCTCTTGCTCTAGTCCAGAAAAGGTAAATAAAAGTTACATCATCTATATTTCATGAGAAAGTTTTGAATGCCATTTAAAGTCATTTACTGAAAAGAGAAAGGAGAGACAATGCTTATAAATCATCTTGAATAAAGGACGTCCATAATAAATTACCAACTGTTCACATTAGATGTTTAAAAATCTCATTCACAGAGATATTAGCTAGATGAATTAATCCATTCATAAGAAGAAACAGGCCCATCTCAGATTGTGACTCAAAATTTCCTTTAACAGCTATTCTTGGAAATGCGACTTAACAAATCAGAACAACTAACTAATTTCAGCCTCTTAGTATTGATTTTTTGTTTCCTTTCCTCATGCTTCCTAGATTTTAGGGTGGGAGAAGAAGAAGGCTGTTAGTAGCAGCAGAAAGTTTATCTCCTGCCTTATAGGAGTATAATTTAATTTTGAAAAACATAAAAGAGAAATTAAAGAGAAATATTCCATACTTGAAAATGAGATCAATCACTGCACCAAAAAGCTAACATTCATAGAAAAAAGTCATGTAAAGATCCCCCCAGAAGGGTAGCATTGCATAATTTCCTTTATGGGCTTCTGCAGATGTTTGCTTCAGCCAGGCATAGCTATCTAGTAACATGCCACTTCCCAAATGTAAATACAAAGAATGTAAACAAGCAATAAGTATGCATAAGACAAGATGTCAGAATCCTACTGCTATTTAAATACAGTTTGCATAACTTGCTATAGCTAATTGCAGTTAATTGAGAAAATCCAATGACAAGTATCAGTCTTGTGTCTGATCATCTACCTAAGATGTGCCACAACATCTCATCAATTAGCTGCAATTAGGTGTAGCAAGTTACACAGGTCTTAAACAAACATATCTATCTATTTTTTTAAAAAAAACAACTGAAACCGTTCCTCTTTAACAAGACTTTTAAGGAAATGCTACCAATGGCTGAGCAATAGGTTTTAACTCACTTTTACCATAATCAAAATGTGTTTTGTTGTTGTTGTTGTTGTTGTTGTGGAAGCATCATTTTTCTTTTTTTATTATTTTTATAAATTAATTTGGTTTGTTTATTCTTTTTTAAAATATATTTTTATTAATTTTTATAAATGAACAGTACATAAAACAATACAAAGAAATAAAACATATACAAACATATCTAAAATACAAAGTAATCAAAACATATCACGACCTATCCTAATACATTGTTCAAACTATCTTTGTAAATTTGAATACTACTAACTCCTTCATGTTACCCCACTTCAACCGCATCCTTAATATTCTGGATAGGAAGCCACAACAAAAAGAAAACTTATAACACCCCGTGTTTATATACAATGCCCTGAGGACTCCGAGTGGCGCATTATATTGTCTGAAAAAACTACTTTGATCTGGTACAGGTCTGTTTCTTTCACCTTCCCATAGAAGAATGATCCAAAAATGGTTTCCATATCTTCCAAAATCTATTCTCTTTCAGATCACCCCTTTTTTCTTTTATTTCCCATGTTAATTTGTCATTCAATGCTAAAGTCCACATTTCTTTATACCACTCTTCAATCTGTATATTTAGATCACTTTTCCAATTTCTAGCAATACATTGCCTACCCATTGTAAGCATTATTTCTAATGATTCTCTTTCCTCTTTATTGCCACAAATAGATTCCACATTCGTTAACATGGTGGTACTCGGGACCAGTTTAATTCTTTTACCCATTATTTCACCCATCTCTTTTTCAATTTTTTTCTAAAAATCCTTTACCACATTACAACTCCACCACATATGTTCATATGTCCCTAATGTTTCTTTACATCTCCAACACATTCCATCTTTTGTATTATCCATTTGATGTAACCTCACTGGGGTCAAATACCATCTCCATAACATTTTGAAATTATGCTCCTTTATTCTAACAGACATAGTTCTCATTATTCTCTTTTTCCATTTATTTTTCCAAATATCTTTATCAATCTTTTTTTTTAGTTCTTCTTCCCATATCAATTTCAAGTCCTCCTGCGGATGCTCCTCCTTATTCAACAATGTATATAGTTTACTAACCAAGCCTTTAATATTTTTAACTCCCTTCCTGATTTTTAGAACCAGCTCCTCAAATTCCGTCTTTTCTCTTTCCAGGTCAAGTTCTCTCATATATTTACTATTCCAATTATTAACCCTCATAATCTGTAACCAATTCCATTTCAATTGATCAAACAAGTTTGCCCTAGCTACATCATCCCTACAAGCACATATCCAATCTTTCAACAACAAAAAATTCATTCTTGACCAAAGTTTCTTTTACCACTTTTTCAATCTTAATCGGAAAACCCGCCATATCTGATAATTCTACAATTTGAGACAAGTTTGGGACCAAATCCTTCTTTACTTTCTTCCATACATTTATTAAACATTTAATCATGGCATTTTTGGTTGCTACCTTTCCAATATTAGCTCCCAAGAAAACCAATTTACCTATATGTTTAAATTCCTTCATCTCGATTTCCTCCCATATTACCTTTTCTCTAGCCAAGATCTTCACTACATTCTTTATTTGAAATGCTCTATAATAGGCCAACAAATTTGGCATACCCAATCCCCCTTCCTTCTGAGGCAAGCACCATAACTTTTTAGATATTCTAGGTCTCTTTCCAGCATTGAAAAATTATTAATCAACTTTTGAAACTCCCTGATTTCCTTAATTTTCAAATAAATTGGCAATGCATCAAATAAAAAATTGAATCTGGGTAGCAACATCATTTTAGTAAGTGAAATTCTCCCGAACCATGACAACTTCAGTTTTTGAAAAGTTTGTATTCTGTTTTTTATTTTGAATTTCAAGCTGTCATAGTTCAAACTTTTGAGTTCAGCCAAGCTATTAGATATTACTATTCCCAGATATTTCAATTTGTCTTTAATCTGAATATTAACCATTCCCTTTATTTTCTTCTGATCATCCTCTCCCATATTACAGAGCATCATTTCTGATATATCTTCAGGCCCGTGATATCCTCAAAATCAATTAATTTCGCTCTAATTCTGTCCATTACCCTCTCTGGATGTTTAACAATTATCATAGTATCATCTGCATACATAATTATTTTGTTCTCCATAATCCCCTCTATTTTTCCATCTTCTCTTATAGCTTTTGCTAATAATTCCATAGCCATAATAAATAAAATTGGGGATAAGGGACAACCCTGTCTCATCCCTGCCTCTAGCTTTATCTCTTCGGTAACCTCATTATTAACTCTAATAGTCGCTATTCCTTGCTGATATAATTGGTCTATTACTTTTCTAAATTTGTCCCCAAATCCATAGGTTTTAATTATTTCCTTAATTGAAATCCATTGTAAAGAGTCAAAAGCCTTAAATATATCCAAAGATATTAATCCCGCTTTTACCTTTGATTGACTCACAACATCTATTAAATCTACCACTCTTCTGGTTAAGTCCGCCAAAAACCCCACCTGGTCCGTGTTTATATAATTACCCATAAAATTATTTAAATGATTAGCCAGTATTGCTGTAAAAAACTTGGCATCTTGATTTATCAACGAGATTGGTCTATATGATTCCACTTTTTCTAGATTTTTTCCGGGTTTTGGCAACAATACAATTGTGGTCCTATACCATGAAGTTAGAATTTGTCCTCCATCTAATATATGATTGTATAACTTTACCAACTTAGGTACCACTGTATCTTTAAATTCCTTATAAAAATCGGCAGGTAATCCATCTTCACCGGGAGCTTTTCCCAACTTCAAACCTGTAATTACCTCTCTTACACTTGGTCCTCCATTCTATTTTTGTGCTCCTGTTCTATTCCCCCGGCGATTAACTTCTCTAATTGTTTTTTAAGCTTCTCCTCATCAATTTCTTTTCTTGTATATAGCGATTGATAAAATTCCTTCACAATCCTACATTTATCCTTAATCTTATTGCATCTTAATCAAAACTCCAATTTCCATTTTTTCCTCTTATCTTTTGCTGCTTTTGCTAATAGTTTCGAGTTTTTATTACTATATTCAAAATATTCCCTTTTTAAATAAACCAAATCTCTCTTAACCTTTTCTATGTCTTTACCTATCATTTCAGTTTTTAAACTTTGTAATTTTGCAAAAACCTTATTATCTTTTGTCTTGGCATGCTCCCCCTGTAAATTTTTTATCTCCTCTTCAACTTTGCCCTGTGCCAACCTATACTTTTTGTGTCTATTACTTGCCATTTTTATACATTCCCCTCTAAAAACTGACTTCATGGCATCCCAGACCATATTAAATTTTACCTCCTCATTATCATTCAGTTGCCAAATTTCATTCCAATATTCTAGGATTTGAACCTTAATCTTTTGATCCTTGAATAAATTAGCATCATATCTCCAACTCCTTCTCCCTCCACTTTCACTCTGCATTCTTAAGTCTAACACAACTTTAGCATGGTCGGACTCCTTAAAAATCCCAATTTCCATTTCGTCCATTTTTTTTGACCATGTTTTCAGTTAGGAATATATAGTCTATTCTGGAATATGAGTTGTGAACACTTGAAAAATAAGAATATGCCCTTTCTGAACCTTTAAGTTGTCTCCATGAATCTTTCAAACCTAATGCTAGCATCCAATCATCCAGAATCTTTCCTTTAATTCCTTTTCCTCCCCTTTGTATATTTGTACAGTCCAAGTTCGATCTTACTAAATTAAAATCACCAGCCACAATCATCCTTGTTGTTTGTTCTTTTTCTAAAATTTTACACATTTTTCCTAGAAATTCATATTGATGTTAATTTGGGGCATATATATTCACCAAGGTTAACTCATCATCATCAATTTTACCTTTTACAATCAAATATCTACCTTCTGAATCCACAATAGACTTTGTTATTTCAAACCCCAGTCTAGTTGAAATCAAGGTTGCGACTCCTCTGGCTTTTGATGTACCGTATGATTTCTCATAGTGCTGCATCCATCCTAAAAAAAGATTGTTCGTATCTTGAGATTTTTGGTGGGTTTCCTGTAAGAAAAGAATATCCGGTCTATCTTTCCTCGGGGCTGATTCTAATCTCCTCCTCTTAATCAAAGAACCTGTACCCTTTACATTCCAGGATAACACCTTAATTGCTCTCATAATTCCCTATCTTTCCACCACATCTAAGTCCTCCAAAGGGTGTTCTACCTAATACCCAGCAATAATCAAAATAAAAACTAAAAATAACAATACTACAAAAGTAACAAAAAACATTCATTTTTTCCCTCCCCACTTTCATCACAAAAAGATCACCTTTGTCCACCAAAGGGGGGAGGGGGAAGCATGGAAGATGCACGTGTTACTTACTGCTCTAGTGCACCTTAACCATTCTTAAATTGCCCAATTTATCTCAATGGAGTTTTCCCCCAATCTCATCCAACACTGTCAGTGACAGCTCTTCTTCTCCTGTACCTGGTTGTTCTCCTCCTGCAGCACCACCCTCATCCATTCCATTGAATTCCCTTTTTATTGCTCCAGAGTTCAACAAGTCTTTTCTTAACTCCAACCATTCATTTGAAGACACCTTAACTAAATCAATTAAAGTCAAAAGTTCCAATGCATCAGTATCTGCATCAATCACCTGCATTTTCTTATCATAAAAAAATCTTAATTGTTGCGGAAAACGCTAGTTGTATCTTATTCCTTTCTTTACCAACAGTTTTGTAACCGGTTTCATCTTATATCTCCAACCACGCTCATTAATTGAGATATCATTATACACCTCCACGTCACAACCATCAATTTTGAGAGCACCAGAACCAGCTTGTTTCAAAAAGGCCATTACCCTCAATTTATCCCCCCAATTTGCAAATTTAACCAATACATTTCTTTGAACAGCTTTCCCCCTTCCTTGACCCCACCCTATAAGCACTCACAATGTCCTCATTAACAAAATCTTTCCCCAATTTAAGACTATTTAGCCAATCAACTAATCTGTCCCTTAAATTGTCTGGCGTTCTCTCCTAAAAATGGCGAATGAAAATATTTTGTTTTCTCATCGACTCTTCCATAGCATCTATCTTTTTTTCATGCTCATCCATTGTCTTCTTATTCTCCCTCAATTCCTTCTTAACCTCTTTTATTTTTCCTTCCATTCCCTTCATTTCTCCTTGCATAATTTTAACATTTTCCTCCAACTTTTGAATACTCAAATCCACTTTTTTAGATAAGTCATGAAACATTGCAGCCAATTTATCTTGTCTTCCCAAAATCTCAATTCTGTCCTTCACCCTTGCCTCATCCATACTTTTGAACTTCTGAAACAATTTGCCAAATCCTGCCATTATTTGAGACTGATCAAATGCCGTTGGTTCCGGAGATGATGATGTTGATGGTGCCATTGGTGGTGTCTCCACAGCTGCTATTTTATCCTTCTTCTTAGCTTTCACAATCTGTTCCTCCTCCTTCTTACCCTTTGCAATCTTATCCATGGTTATATCACATAAAAGTTTCAAATCTGCCACTGTTTTAGCTCTTCTTGGCCTCTCCCCTTGATATTGATCCAGGGCTTCAGCCCTCCAAAATCCTTTATCCAAAATTTATATCCAAGGGCCCGAAAGACCAAAAACTCCAGATACAAAAACCAATTCCCCACATTGCAGCCTTGCAAAATTTAAAAAAACCACTGTAAAGTCAAGATCCAAACTGAATTGTAGAATGATTTATATTTATAATCCAAATGTAGTTTATAATCCAAATGTAATCCACTTGTAATCCCAAAAATTAACCCAGGTAATCAAAAGAAAGAATCTTGGCCTGAAACATCCACATAATATTGTATCCACTAGGTTCAATATCTTGCTTGTAAAAAAAAACGGAAGAAGTAATATTGTATCCACACAGCACGCAGGTTTTATATTTGCCAAAACGAAGGGGAGGAGAGAAGGGAAAACAGAAGAAGTACTCTGTATTTGATTCTTCAAAACAAGGTGCTCCAAGAGGATTAAATTTTCCAAGAAGTAAAAAGAAAGAACGGAAGGAAGCTCCAGATTACAACTCCATCACAAAAAAAAAATGTATATAAACTCCTCATGCAAAAATTGTATCCAGCAGCCAAGTTCCTGATATTTTCAAGCCTATTCCAAGTTTATATAATCCCAACAGAGTATCTGTAAATTCCAGCTGCAGCAGTCTGTGTCTCAAGGTCATTTAGGCTTCCCACAGAAAGAACAAGAGCAAGATAGCGCCGCCATTAAACACCATTCGGGGCTCACGCTTATGGGGGAACTAACCTCCTTTCTTCTCTAAAGACACTGGCCAAAAAAGTCCTTTTTGGTACCTCTTTTTTCCCTCCCTTCCTCTTTAGATCTCCTCTTTGTTTCCAAAAAACAATCCAAGAGCCATTCTCCGTTGTTGTTTTTCCGGAGTTCCCCCACTGCTTAAGTTTCTTTTTCAAGCCTCCACCAATGCCCCCCTTCTCTCAATCTTTCAAGCTCTTTTCTTCCCTTACTTTCACACACCAGCTCAGTCGCCAATCTTCACGATCTGCTCATCCCAGTAACAGCCTGTCACGGCACCAAAGTCATTGTTAATTTACAAAATATTGTCTAGTCATCGTCCCATTTGGTCCCGTCTGTTCGAGCTGCCCGGGGAGAGCCACGGCTTTCGCCACGCTCCTTTCCGACCGATTTCTGCACTACGAACTTCGACTACAGGAACAAAAAAGTTGCAAACTTTCTTCAGAAAAGAATTAGAGAGCTTTTATACCTCTTTTGATATTATTTCACAATGAATAACTCATTTAATAACTCATTTTGGTGCACGAGCTCCTAGGTTGGTATGCTAAGCCCTCGGCATCCTAGCCACGCCCCCTGTTTATTCTTTATGTTTTTTTATTGTAAAGATTTTTTAATGTGTTGTAAGCAACCCAGAGTTGGAATATATCCCAGATGGGTGGGATATAAATTCAATAGAAAAAAACCACCAGTAGAATATCAGAAAATACATACTGTTGTTCTATACATCACAATGGACTATAAAGTAAACACAGGTGATGCAAACAGTTATGTTAAGGCAGGATGATGTTGGATGAGAGCAAAGACAACTGTAATTAATTCTTGGTGAGTCAATCCAGGGCCAATGAGAGGAACTGTTGCTTCTCAGGCATCTTCCATATAATTCCCTCCTAGTATCCTCGAACTATGAGCAAGTGAGCAGAGTTGGTCTCAGGGTTGATCCTTACCATATCCACAGGGCACAGAGTGGCAATCTTTTGGAATCAATGATTACCATATGGTCACATGAAATTGCCCACTGAGTTTATAACTCCACAAGTTACTCCTCACATCCAAATGTGACCACACTAATCTATGCAAGATTCCCTAACTGTACCCTTTCATTCAACCTAATACAGAATATGTGAGAAAACAGAACCAGTAAGTCAGGCCAGACATCCCTCTTTTGTCAACCCCACCCCCCAAAGCGAATAAAGCTGATTCTGAAGGATAGTGGGGAAGGGGAAGAAGAGCAAACTGGCAAAGAGGCTGGGGGTAAGTCTAGGCCAGCACTCATAAGCCAAACCCAAAATTTGAGATGGCATATGGCTACATACCAGGAACAGTAGACCCAAACATCCTGTCCATTTCTCCTCTACCTACACACCTGTCTGCCCACATTAGAGTTGCAGCACAGGAAGTACCCTTATTGCCGCATGTTTTCAGGAACACCTGTCTCTGTTGCAAACCAGTGCTCTGATAATATGGCCAGGTGTATGAGGGTAAATTGACAAGGGAATATTATGCATATACCTGGTTTTTATTTTTTGGAATGGAAGAGATATCAGATCCAGCCAGCTGCTTTTTCCAACTTGCCTCTAAGAAACAAATCCTGGAATAACATCTTGCTATGAACCGTGTACTCCAGTGTCAAGTCATGCCTGCCACATGTCCACGGAAACGTCTGCAAATGCAGACAGTGCTGGCTCTTTGTCTATAAACAGAGATGAGCACTGACTGGCATTCGAGCAAGGGTGACCTTTGCTATGAACTTTGGGGACTTTTATTGACAATTTCCCTGCATTATCCATAAGAAATTGGTGCATGCTTAAATACAAAAGCTCACAGAAGCCTAAGTCAATACATTGGCTGATCAGTGCTTTGTGGAATTGACTTAGACTTCTGGGAATTGAAGTCCAAAGCCAAAGGTTGGGAAACAGTGATTTAGATTGAAGTGGTATCTAATCAAGATGGAAGTAATGCTAGTAAGGATGGCAATGGTCTGGAAGGACAGGTCACTTTCAAACTAATTGGATTGGCACATCTGGTTCATACAAGTTATTTCTTCCTGATTTTTAAATTCTCCCACGGCCCCCTATAGTCTTTCCTGAAGGTCCATTAACTCAGCATAGCTGCAATTAGTAATAAATAGCATAGGTTGCCCTGCGTTGCTGGGCTGTTATAAACTGTGATCAGCTTTTTTCGATTTTTTTTGTGGATTTAAAAAAAGAACAAAGAATGATATAATTGTTTCAGATTATTTTATTTAACCAAATAACATTTTAGTATGTGATTTTTTTTAGTTAATAGTTGTACCGTAGGTAATATTTTTAAAAATGTGAAAGTACATGTTCTTTACATTCAATGTTTTAAAACTGTGTTTAGATGTTTTGGGTTTTTATTTGAGTTAAAACTCAGCAGAGGATGCTATCAATCGTTTTATTTTATTTATTTCACATATGTTTGTTATTTGTGTAAACATTTGATTTATTGTTATGTTTTTGACTTGTTTTTACTCTTGTGGCCTCTAGGTGGGGTTTTATTGTTTTTGAGTTGTTTTTAATATTCCGCCCGGCAGGTGGGGCTGTTAGTGGTTTTGGTTTCGTTTCACATGTTTTTTTCTCCTGGCCTCTAGGTGGGGCTTCTTCCGATAAGTTAAGTAGTCTTTGTTTATTCATTTCTGTTCCGATCTCGTGGAGGGAGGATGTGCTGGTGAGTTCTCTGGTTTTCTTTCTTCTGGGGTTTTTCTTTGTTTTGTTTTTGTGGTGGTGGGCTGGGATGTGTTTCTGTTTGTTCTTTTGTGGTTTGGTTGGGTTTTAGGTTTGTTTAATTGGTTTGTTTATTTCTGGTTTGTTTAATTTTTGTGATTTCGTTGTTGTTTATTTGTGTAATTTGTGGTAGTTGTGTTGTTAGAGTTAGGTATTCTCATATTGTAGTTTGGTGTTTTGTCTTTGCTTTTCTGGAATTGTGGATGTTTTTGTGGATTTTGTTGTTTTCTTTTTTGTGTATTAATGGGTTTTTAATTATTGTTTTATTTGTGTTTTATTAATTTTTATTAATGTTGGTGTTTGTTGTTGTTGTGTATTTTTCCATGAAGAATGGGCTACCTGTCGTTTCCTCTTTTCCCCATTGCTGCTTCGAATTTTGGTTTCGATGCAGCAATGGGGGAAAGGAGGAGCTGGCAGTCAGCTGGCTCTTCCCCCGGGAAGGTTCGTTAGGTAGGTCGGGGGAAAAGGAGGCAGAGAAGAGCTATCTGCCTGATGATGGTTCTCTCCTCTCTGTCTCCTTTCTCTCCTGGCTTACCTAAAAAGAGATTGGCAAGCAGCGATCCGTAAGGGGTGATGCTCTTCCTTGTGGATTGCTGGCTGCTGCTTTTGTATTACCTCCGTCAGAAGTACAAAGGCAGCAGCCTGTCATTCGCCAGGGAGGGTGCTTCCCCTGATGAACTGCTGCCTGCTGCTGTTGTTTTTTTCCACCCCGATTCAACTTTCCTTGAGCTGGTGGTGGACTCACCATGTCTCTGGCGGGGTAGCGTGGAGGAGAGGAAGTCCCTTTTTTCCCCCTTGCTCCAGGAAAGAAGGCCGGTGGGTGTCTCGTGGTGGATTTTTGTGGCTTTTTGTTTTGCAAGGCTGTGAGGCACTGTGTCTGCCTGCTGGGGACTTGTGCTCCCATTGCATTTTTAAATTTTATTTTTCACGCGCCGGCTTTCTCAGCATTCTGCGCGCTCATGGCGTGTAGGATGATGGGACTTGTAGTTTTGCGTTTGTGGTTTGCGTTCGTGCAGTGGTTTTTCCTGCGGCTCAATTTTAATTGGCCGCACCACGTTTCCCAACGTTCTTTTTGCTTGCGCCTCTCAGCCTGATTGGTTGTGGTGCGGTGTGGTGCAGAGAACAATGGGAAGTGAAGTTGTTTTCCTTTTTTCATGTTTGTGGGGCTCTTGCCCCACTGGCGCCTTTCTCAACCCTGCAGTAACCTCCGAACCGGGTTCAGGTGAGTGCAGGAGGCTCAGTACAGGATAGGAGGGGTGCAGAAACGTATAGCAAGTTCCAATGGTTAACTCTTGGATTTATAGGTATAGATGAAGCTTGCCTTTGTAGTTTTCCCAGGGGCCTTCAAGAGGCAGAAATATGAAGTTGCAGTTCTAAAGAAGGGGTTATGCACAAGAGGCACCATCATTTAATCTCAACACATCTCAACATAGCTAATCAGGATAAACTATTTTTTTGCCACTATAGCCAAATAACTTTCTCCCATTAAGAGATCAGCTAAGTTAGAAATCTGAGATGAATCATTAATGAGCAGTGGGCTCTTTATATAAAATATCATTATTAAAATGGGCTCCACAATGATTATTTAATTCTGGTTTGTAGCTTCAACCACCCTGCCCTTGCCATTTTCTTAAGTGGGAAATCACATTGTTCCCACTTGTGTCTAAAAATAAATGCCACTTATTCTCTGAAACTTGAATTCATTATGCCTTTTGCCCCTGAAGTAGTAGCTATTTGACAAGCAGCAACCCATGGGGGAAATATTTTCCCTGTGTCTATCTTCCTGTGGCAAAAAAACCAAACAAAGAAAATAAGATATGCAAGACATGCTCAAGGCTGTATAGCAATGCTTTTGTGTGATAAAGAGCAGAAGACAGGACCTCTGACTTGAAGTCTTGTGCTTCAACAGGCAAAACTTTCTCCTATGATTTTTGGATATTCTCATCACTAGATAATGAATACCTATTTCCATGACACAAGGTCAAAATGTTAATCAAATCTAGAAGCCGTATTGGACTCCCAGTAGAAAACTATTAGGAATGGGAAAGAGTTTCATCTGCTGAGTGACATGCAAATTATAATATTTCAATAATGAAGCCCCTCTCCTGCTAATTAGAAATATTCACCAATAATTTATTTCACAGATGGGATGAACTAGTGATGGAGGGAAAAGTTTGTCGGTATAAATGTATGTGTAGCTACATGTCTGAATAATGAGCTAAACTTCATGCAGAATGAGATGGTGACAAACCTGGTCACCTTATGTAGGCGAGGACTTCATTTGGTTTTGCTAAGAATTAACAAAACTTTGCTAACTTTTTATATTCAGAAAGAGAAGAACTTGGCAGTTCTTGAATGGGGATAAAAAGGGAAACTACCAGATTTCTACCTTCGTGGGTTAAATGCCCAAGCCCATCCCCGTTGTGCATTTTTGCAGGTACCCCCTTTTTAGAGCAGATTGAATTATGAAAGGGGAGAGTAGAAAACCTGTGATGTAAAAGATTATGTGGCTATCTTGAAACTGGTGCCATAATGAGAGCCCGAGCTTTTAGGTTAATTGGGTAAAATGTTGTTTTCCTCATTTATTTCAGTGTCATTTTTGTTTCAGGGTTATTAAACTGTATGTCATATTGCTAACAGCCACTGTGAAATATATGATTAATATGTCAAACTGATTACAAAGAATTATTAGAAGTCACCCAAGTTGGTGGTGATGTTGTTGTTGACAATGGCAACGATGATGATGATGATGGATGATACTATCAAAGCATAATTCCTTCAAACTGTAATCATTGAAGGATAGAGATTATAAAACACTTGACTGGAATAAGTGGGGTTTATGCTCATAGATACCTCTTCTTAGATGCACAGCTTCTTGTATTGAAGGAACCTAAGTGCACTTGATTTATAAAAACTCATATTAAAATACTGCAGTTAGTCTTTATGGTGGTACAATCTTTTTCTTTTCTTTGTCTTCATCTTCATCTTTGTCTTCACCTTCTTCCTCTTCCTTGTTTCTTTTTACTTCTTTTTTGCTTCTTTTCTAATATGCCTGCACACACTAACAAGATTACCACTTTAAAATCCTTTCTTATCATGAAAATCCTATGATGAGATGATCCAAAATGAAATGAGAGATAGTCCTGGAAAATGAGACTCTAAGGTGGATAAGCACTTGGGAAGAGAAAGGGACAACCTCTATTACTAAACACAAAACTAGAATAAAGCTGAAAGGACATTTAATGGCTAATATACACAGAAGTTAAAAGAAAGTCTGATGCTGCACAACACTCACAATTGGAACACTTCTAAACCTGATGCAATTGATTTTTCTTTGCTTACTAAAGTGCAAAGTAGATGAGATGCTCAGCTTGCATTTAAAAGCAGGATTCTCTTAAGTGGTATATAGGATTAACAGACCAACAGATTCCCATTTCTTGACTTTCTAGGATAAAACAGGAGTCCAGTGGCATGAACTTGTGATGTAACAGGAGGAGAAACTTTGTCTAACAAATGGAAAAGTGTGTGTGTGTGTGTGTGTGTGTGAGAGAGAGAGAGAGAGAGAGCAAGAGAGAGAGAAACAATGTAGATTTGTTCAATGTTTATTATTTTCTATACAAATATTTCACAGCACATTTATTAACATCTTTTCACTGAATCAGTGAGCCTTCGTACCAGATGCCATAAAAGCTGGTGTGCATGGTACAGCACTTGGCTTGAGATTTTATTCCCTATCTGGAGGCTAGACATATCATTCCATGAGATCTCACAGGTTGCCTTAAGACCTGGAAGCCCTGGTGATAAAAAGAATGTCTAGCTTTTCTCACATCCACATATTTCAAAACACCTCTCCCCACTTTTTTCTGTAATTAGCCATTGGGAGGTAGACCTAATTTTCAGTTGCTCAGATGCACAGCTCTGAGATAATCCTATTTGCTAGTGAGCAAAAAATACTGTCTGTGAGCCGCCCAGAGTTGCACTTCGCGAGTGGGGTGGCATATAAGTTGAAAAAAAAATAACAATACTGTACTATTGTCTTCTCAATGCAAGTTAAGTCTTTCATTTTGATTTGTCTGCTACTGCTTCCTCTGTGAGCCTAAGCTCCAGCCTCATTATCTAACTCAGTATCTACTCAGCACAAAACAGGAGGCTTATCAGGCCCCTTTAAGCTGCTCAGTTTGGAGAATCCCAGGATTTGCTGCTGCCATTTCAGGGCCGTAGCCAGGGGGTGGCCAGGGTGGGCTTGGCCCACCCTGAGTTAGCACTTTGCCCACCCTGGCAAAGTGTGTTTTTCTATAGGAATGCATTCAAAAGAGACTTTGTTGCCCACCATGAAAAAATGTTCACCCACCCACATCTAGAATCCTGGCTATGGCCCTGCATCAAATCAAAACTTATTCCTAGATCAGCTCTTGAAACCTTGAGCCATAGGATAAAATATGCCATTGTGTGGTCGTAAAGATTAGGGAGGAAAAGTTTACTCTGAGTCTTCTCAATGCAATCTTAAACACTACAATTCACAAGTGCTAAATAAAGAAACAACATTCATGGACAGTTGCCATTAAACTGCCTACTCTGGAGTAAAACAAGTGGTGGTAGCAGCCATACACCCGATAAACAAGGGGACTGCAGTTGACATTTTGGTAATAAACAACGAATCTTTGACAAGGTGACAGGACATTTCTTGTTTAATCAAACCATCTCTGAGTGGGCAAATGTTGTCATAGCAACAGCTAACCTCATCACAACACAGAAAAGACAGCTCTTCAAAGACAAACATTGGGAAAAGAGAAAAAAATAGTTTTAAATGATCATTTTTAATTCATGGCCTAACCTATAAGTGGGACTGCAGTGGTTCAGTAGTTACGAAGCTTGTCTTGTTAGCTGGTTGGCAAGTCAACAGTTCAAGACCTGATTACTGCATGATGGAATGAGCGCCCATCTCTGTCCCAGCTCCTGCCAACCTAGCAGTTCAAAAGCAAGAAATTGCAAGTCAATAAATAGGGACCACTTCGGTGGGAAAAGTTCTTGGGGACATGAAAGGAGCCTCATTCAGGCATCCCATGAGTTCCTTCAGCAAAAATCCTTTCAATCCAGTGAAAGCACCTTTGTGTGCTTCTGATGTGATTAAAAAAAAACTGTAAGTGAAATTTGTGGCTCATAAGGTTTTGTGTTCCTCATTGCACAATGAATTTTATTAAAAGAAATCCACAGGGGCAGGCTAGCTGGAAGACTATATTCAGGGACAATTCCCACTTGCTGATTAATACATCTTCATCACTAGAGAAAGTACTGCTACATGATACACACACATTTAGTTACCATCATTATGATTCTTGCTAGTTAAGCAGTACCAGAAACATATCCCACCATTGTTTTGAAAGTGGAGGGAGCAACATATAACAAAGCAACACAAGCTTGGCACAGAGCAAAGGGGTGCTACCTCTGAAAGCAGTGGGGCCTTTGGTAAGTCAAAGAGCTCTGCGGCACATTTAATGTGTACTGAGCTAAGACTGAACCTGACAGTTGTTCTCCACTCCAGAATGTGCAGTCTAGGGGAAAACACACTCAGTTGTAGGTTAAGCAGTTTAGCAACCTGATGTCAAACTCAATACACATGTTAAAGATTGCAGGAGAATGTAATTTCATGCTGTGCCAGAGGTCAGAAGGCTTCCACATGAACTGTTGTTCCTGTCATTTTTAACTTTTGGCCTTGCAGGGTGTAGGAGGAAAGCCTTCAGAAGACAAGGAGAGAATCCTATAGTACATTTGTATGTATTGGCTGGGTCAGCAATCTTTATCGCTATCTTATTTAGTAAAGATCTCCACATTTGTTTGGCATTTTGTTTGTTTATGCTTATAAATAATCAGATTTGCTTATTTATATTTATATATGCCCATTTAAATCACCAAGGGTGATATTAATAGAGTCAGAGACTGAATATATCAGTATCCAAACAAGAATATGAAGACAAATATGGAAAGCAGAACAATGACTTACAGATGAGAAACATTTAATGTTCATCTTCATCTCCAAGAAAGGAGAAGTCAAGGAGTGCAGTAACTATAGAACCCTTACTTTAATTTCCCATGCAAGCAAAGTGGTATCCAAGGTGCAGTAACAATCAGTTTTTACCTTATATGGAGGAAAGAATGCCTGATGTTCAAGCTGGATTTCAAAAAAAGAAGAGGCACACAAGATCATACTGCAAATATCCGCTGGTTCCTGAAGTGTTCTAAAAAATTTCAGAAGAAAACCAAGCTAAGCTTTATAGACTACAATGAAGCCTTTGCCTGAGTTGTCTGGAAGAAATGGGTGTGCCTCAGCACTTGATTGGCCTGATAATAAATTGTACTGTAGATGGAAAGCTACAGTATCATTAGGACAAAATATGGAGAGACAAAATGCTTTCTTATATGTTGGAAATAACCTTATATTAGTTATTAGAATATATTAGTTTAATGGTAACTGCTTTAAGTTTTTATACTCTTCCAAAAGGGAGTTTTTGGATCAACAGGGTCCATTATAACATTGAAGGGTTTTGGCCTTTCAATGGTTGCCTGGTTGAAGATTGTACAACATCCCTTTGCCCTCTTTAGCTCTCTATCTAATCTTTCTGGCCTTCTGGAAAAAAAGCCTGTAAACCAGGCTCCAGTAAAATCTGTTAGAAGCCTGGATGACATGTTGTATGTGTGAAAGGTTAGGTTAAGCAGGCCCAGCCAATCTGTTGCCAGATAAATAAAGTGTATGCAGTGTATGCCTTCTTATGCTTTCTTATGCTTTCACCTATTCCCTAGACCTACAAGACCTCATAGAACAGACACCAAGAAATGATGTCCACATTATCTTGGAAGATTGGAATGCCAAAGTAGGAAATCAAAATGTAGATGGAATAACAGGCAAGTTTGGTCTTGGAACGCAGAATGAAGCAGGGCAAAGATTGATGGAGTTTTGTCAAGATAACACACTGGTCATAGCAAACATCCTCTTGCAGCAACACAAGAGGTGACTTTACACATGGACATCACCAGATGGCCAACATCGAAACCAGATTGATTACATACTCTGCAGCCAAAGATGGAGAACCTCCATACAGTCAGCAAAAACAAGACCTGGAGCAGACTATGGCTCAGATCACAACCTACTAATAGCAAAATTCAGACTTAGACTAAAGAAAATAGGGAAAACAATCAGGCCAGACCGATATGACCTAGACAACATCCCTAAGGAATACACGGTGGAGGTGAGGAACAGATTGAATGGTTTGGAATTGATAGACAGAGTGCCAGAAGAATTATGGACAGATGTGCGGGACATCATACAGGAGGCATACCAAAAGAAAAGAAGCATAAGAAAGCAAGGTGATTGTCTGATGAGACTCTTAAAATAGCAGAGGAAAGAAGGAATGCAAAAAGCAAAGGAGAAAGGAAAAAGTACAGTCACTTCAACACAGAATTTCAAAGAAAAGCAAGGACAAGGAAATCTATTTAAATGAACAGTGCAAAGAAATAGAGGAAAACAACACAAGAGGCCGGACTAGAGATCTTTTTAAAAAAAATGGGGAAATCACGGGAACATTCAAAGCAAAAATGACCATGATAAGGGACAAAGATGGCAAGGAGTTAGCTGATGCAAAAGAGATTAAGAAAAGATGGAAAGAATACACAGAGGAACTTTACAAAAAGGACTTCAACACCACTGATAATCACAATGATGAGAACATTGAACTTGAGCCAGACATCCTAGAGAGTGAAGTCAGAAAGGCCCTAAAAAGCACTGCAAACAACAAAGCTAGTGGAGATGACGGTATCCCAATTGAATTTTTCAAAGCTCTAAAAGATGATGGAATCAAATTACTGCATTCGATATGCCAGCAGATCTGGAAATCAAAACAGTGGCTAAAGGATTGGAAAAGATCAGTATACATTACAATCCTAAAGAAGGGTAGTGCCAAAGAGTGTTCAAATTATCGAACAATTGCGCTCATCCCACACGCTAGCAAGGTGATGCTCAAGATAATACAGGTTAGACTTCAGCATCACGTGGAGAGAGAATTGCCAGAGGTGCAGGCAGGTTTCAGAAGAGGCAGGGGGACTAGAGACCACATTGCTAATATGCGGTGGATCATGGAGAAAACAAAGGAATATCAGAAACAAGTATACCTCTGCTTTATTGACTACACCAAGGCCTTTGACTGCGTGGACCACAATAAAATGTGGCAAGTACTTAAAGAAATGGGAATACCAGAACACCTCAGATGCCTCATGAGAAATCTGTACAAGAGTCAAGAAGCAACAGTTAGGACAGAACACGGAATGACAGAATGGTTTGGAATAGGAAAAGGAATAAGATAAGGCTGCATTTTATCACCCTACCTTTTCAACCTATACACAGAGCACATAATGCACAATGCAGGGATGGAGGAATTACAATATGGGATAAAAATTGCTGGGAGAAACATCAACAATTTGAGATATGCAGATGATACCACCCTAATGGCAGAAAGTGAGGAAGATTTAAAGAAGCTACTGATTAGGTTGAAAGAGAGTGCAAAAGCTGGCCTGAGACTTAACATCAAGATAATGGCAACAGGCCCTATCAGCACCTGGAAAGTAGATGGGGAAGAAGTAGAAGCAGTGACAGATTTTACTTTATTGGGATCTAGGATCACTGCAAATGGTGACTGCAGCCATGAAATAACGAGGCGACTGATTCTAGGGAGACAAGCCATGAGAAACCTGGGGAACATAGTGAAAAGTAGAGACAACACCTTGCAAAAAAAAATCTGTATAGTCAAAGCAATGGTATTCCCGGTGGTAATGTATGGATGTGAGAGCTGGATCATTAGGAAGGCTGAGTGCAGAAGAATAGACGCCTTTGAGATGTGGTGTTGGAGAAGAGTTTTGAGATTACCCGGGACAGCGAGGAGAACAAATAAGTCAATCTTGAAAGAAATCAGTCCTGACTGCTCCTTAGAAGGTCAAATAGTAAAGATGAAGATGAAGTACTTTGTGACACCGAATGAGAAGAGAGGATTCACTTGAGAAAGCATTGATGCTGGGAAAGGTGGAGGGCAAAAGAAAAAGGGGATGGCCAAGGATGAGATGGCTGGATGGCATTGTGGATGCAGCAGACACCAAGCTGAGCAGGCTGAGGAGGATGGTGGAGGACAGGGGTGCCTGGAGATCAATGGTCCATAGGGTCGCAAAGGGTCGGAATTGACTGTGCGACTGAACAACAACAACAAAATTCCCTAGAAGATTGACCATATTGCATGACCTGCAGTTTGTGAAAATCATGTGACTGCATTAGGTACATGTGATTTTAGGAATAAATATGGGCAGGCTTCCTCTGTTGGTTGTTCTGCCTCCTTGCACCCACATCCTGGCGTGTGTGTATTCATCACTACACTTATAGGCAAAGGTGTCAGACGAGGGTTCATTTTATTTCTGTATCTGTTTACTCTGTACACATAGTATATCATACAGAAAACCAGACTAGATTCCAATGAAGGAGGAGTGAAAAAACATCAATAGTTTCAGATAAATAATGAAATTGAGGCTGTCTTACTTTGGACACATCATGAGAAGCAAGTTTCTTTAAAAAATATGATACTGGTGGGTTAAAGATATAGGCAGCAAGAAAGGAGAAAACCCTAATATGAAATGTATCAACTCCTTAAAAGAAGCTGTAGGCTTGAGTTCAGAAGAGCTGAGTAGTTCTGTTGAGGACAGAACAATTTGGAGATCAGCCATTCATATGATCAACATAAGTCCGAGGCGTTTGACAACATGTAAGAACAACAATGCATATTTAAGCTGTAAATTTCTAACCAGTATTTCAAAGCCAAATGAAGGCCACCACCATTGCTTATTCTTGGCATAGAGTTTAACAGTATGGCACTTTCTGTTAAGTTCATTCCTGCAGTTACAACTTCCAGATCAGAACACTTTGAATTTGCAATCAATTAGCATGATAAGCCTTACCTTGGATACCTTGGAGTTGTTTTTCAGCAAGGAGCCCACACATTTGTAGATGTCTCCGCGATGACATTCCGCACATGCAAATGAACTTGAGAAATCAAGTCCATCTGCATGTGGTTTTTTTTTTTAGCCATTTGGATATCATGTCACCCACTGGCTAGGCAGACCATGTTGTGTGTCCTCTGCTTTCACCTGGCCCAGGGGATTTGACAGAGGAAGCTTTGGTGAGTTTTAGTCCCAGCCTGACATCATTGATAAGAGATGGGCAACACTGCCTAGTTAGGCCGCTTAAGCCCCAGTGCCCCAACAAGGCTCTCACTTAGCAGTGGAACATGATAAAGAAAAAGAACTCCAGAAGACAAGCTGTTACAAAGGATTGCTTTTTAAATATACAGAGAGAGATGAAGAGAAGCAGTATAAAAATAAGATGCTTTTAAAAGTATGGTGTGAACAGGAATAAACCAGGAGAGACAGCAAAGGAATTCTCTACCTGAAAAAGCCCACATTTCATTGAGCTTGCAGGAGACAATCCCATGATACTTTGTGTTTATTTTGTGCACTAATGTGAAAATAGGAAGGGCCAGCATTTAACAATGTTTGAATTTAGACAACCAAACAGCAGGCTAAATGTTTTTTCCTTCTAAAAAGCAATTGCTTATATACGCTGCTGTGTGAGTGGGTGTTGTACTGTAGTTTAGGTTAGTTTAGTCTGTCTTACTGGTTCAGTAGCCTTTCTGACTCAAAATTGTTAGTTTTTAGACAGCTACTAATTTGATACCCTCTTGCAAGTGTCAACCTACAGCCCACAGGCCGAATCCGACACTTGGCACCAATTCATCTAGGCTGCACCTTCGCTCCAGTCACCGCTTCAACCACCGCTTCCTCAATCCTTGTCCCCTCCACTTTGCTTGACATGTCCCTAATGGTGCCCTGTAGCAGGGTGGATGTTGTAAGGCTGATGTAACGCTGTTGTGGAAGGGACAAAGATTTAGGTGGCAGTGGCAGAAGTGGAAGCAGCAGATGCACATGGCTGCCCGCGTCTTTCCTGGGGGCCGCTCTGGCCAAGTGCGGGAGAAAAGGACAGCCTGGACCCCTCCTTCACCCATACCATGCAGCTCCTCCAGGCCAGGAAGCAGGGAAGAATTGTGGAGGTAGGGGGCTTATGGTGGTCTTGCCAGTGGTTGTGGGAGTGGTGAAGGGCTTGTGGTGGTCCTGCAAGTAGTGGCAGTTCAGATGAGTGGTGGGGGATCATGGTGGTCCTGCTGATGGTGGTGGTTGTGGGAGTGGTGAGGGGCTTGTGGTGGTCCTGCCACTGGTGGCAGTTCAGATGAGTGGTGGGTGCTCATGGCGGTCCTGGTGGTGGCAGTGGGGGTGAGCAGTGGGGGCTTAGGGTGATTCCCAACACTGCTGCTGCACCACTGGTGGTGGTGGTGGTGGTGGGACCACCCCGAGCCTCCACCACTCACCCCCATTGCCAGTCCAGTCCCTCAAAAGTCTGTGGGGGTGTGACCCAGCCCCCAGCTTTAAAAGTTTGAGGACCCCTGGCTTAAGAGTTCTTCCTGCTTTTTGTAACCAAGACAAAGTGAATTGCTGTATTCTATTTTCGCTACCCACCTGACAGCTTTATTTGAACAAAATCCTTCTATGTAGACATTATTATCTTTCTGCAAAAATTGTGCTTGAGCATTTGTACAATAAGCATTAAGAAGAAAGAAAGGAGGAACTGAGGAAGGCTTGCATTTCAAAGCATTCAGCCTTAATCATGTGAGACTTGTTAGCTGCATCACTTTGTCACATGGACTTGGACTTTGTGACTATAACCAACATGATTAACTGAAATTGTATGCTGATTTGATGACCAGTAATTTAACAACTATTTGCAACAATGTTAAAAGTAATTAATAATTACAAAATTACTTTATAGATCTGCCAAGTAACCTTTTGAAACTACTTTCAAAAGTAAGTTTTGAGTATCATTTAAACCATCTTTTCAGACATTTTGTCAGGAATTTTTCACTTCTTCTGAAAGAGAAGCACTATTTGAGTTTTTGCAATTGGCTCCTAGAGGAAACTAGAGTGTATTTCACAGTATTTTTCTGGTCCACTAGTAATAAAAAGAAACATATTTAAAATGTAATAATGAGGGAAATTACTTGCACATTCTTAGCAGTAATAAAAATTATAACCTGGCTACCAAGGAATAAAAATATAATATTGGGTTACTTTTAAAATAATAATGTTCAAAGGTCTGAGTGTATCACAGTGAGGATTCAACCACCTCATAATAAAAAGTAACATTTTTAAATTTAGAGTACCATCTAAATTTCATCTCCCTCTTACTCAATATAGAGTTCATTATACTTTTCTGTGCCTCTTTTCAAAGCTGATCCAGAAACCTGTGGCTTCCAAAAATGAGATTTTCTTGAATCTCAGGCAGTCTTGGCCAAACTGTGCACCCAAGAAAGATGTAAGCTTTTTTCAGTGTCTTCTCTCCTCACCAATCTGCATTTACTGTTTTTCAGCTACAGAGAGAAGCAGCATGTCTGAATACATTAGCCCTAATTATTTTTGTTCTGGTGGTGGTGGGAGCTTCTGGCGGTGCCTGAGTTTCAACCGCAGAACCTGGATGTGCCAAACCCCTGTGTTTTAGTTGCCAAAATGCAGCAAAAACATGATGAAAAATGTTTAAAATGGAGCGAATATGTTCTGAATACCCTCCCACCACGGTGGGAAGCGGCAGAGGCTGTCAAATCAGCAAAAAATGGCTTTTTTCTGACCTCTGGAACGGATTATTTAGAATATAATGCATTCCTATGGGAAATGACACATTACCAGACCTGGCCACTAATGGCGGCTGTCTGAAAACCAAAACCAAAAACAAAAAACAACCCCAATCGTATGGTGAAAAATACCACGCATTACTTGAGGGTCATTTTCAGTTAATTTTGATTCGTAAGTCACAATTTTCATAACATGAACAGTTCGTAACTTGAGGTACCACTGTACTTAGATTTTTTTGTAATACAATACAGTATAACATTACAATTATGATTACATCATAAAGTTATCTAGTTTGTGTTGGCTGTGTTCTGACATCACTGAGGAAAATGAGGCTAATTTATTAAACTAAGGACAACCTTTTGCAGGCAGATCACAGATATGTTAAAATACAACTGGACACTGGTCTATAATCTATGATCATGACAATAAAACTGAGAGCAGTACTAAAACAGCAATTACATGGTGATAAAGTTGATGGAATGCTCTTCCAACTCCTCTGTTTCCAAAGCAGTTCACCCTCTCATCAAATCAATATATGCCTTTCTGTGGAAATAAAAATGTTAGTGAAAATCCTTTTCCCCATTTCAGCCCAGATCTTGTTATTAGTCCATCTGCTTACATTCTGTATAACATTATATTTGTCACTGACAGAACGGAATACAAGATTTGAGGGGGTAGTGATGGAAGCATGAAACAAATCTAGGATGGAAACTAGAAGAAATAAGACAGTCCCCCAGAGAAAAGTATTGATCAGGAAATGGAAGGAAAGTATATAGTCTAGGAAATGGTACACTAAACAGGTATTGCACTGCTGGGAAAATGACTGAAATAGATAAAAGAAAGGGCTTCGAAAGGGTGAAGAGTGAAAGAATAGACACATTGAGCTTTTACTAAAAGACAGTGAACAAAAGGAAGGCAATCAATTCTTTGAAAATACATTATAGAGCAGTGATGGTGAACCTTGGCACTCCAGCTGTTCTTGAACTTCAATTGTCAAAAGCCCACACATGAATTTGTGTGGATTCACAGGGACTTGGACTTCTGGGTATTGAAGTCCAAGAACAGCTGGAGTGCCAAGGTTCACCATCATGGTTATAAAGTCTTACCTTATTGCAAATAAATCATTTTTAAAAATAAATAAATCAGGGCTTCAAAAGTTGGCTGCACTTGTGAAATGAGTTTGCTGCTATGCTGGTTTCCAAGATCAGCCTCCCATAAGCAAGGGAGAACCCAGCACATATAGTTTGTTTATATGGCTTGCTGATACTGTATAACCACTGAGCCACTGCAGCCCCTTTTATATGGGAGAAAAATAACATTGAAGTTATAATTGGAGTCAGCAAACTGAGGTTTGGGGGGGGGGGAGTTGGGCCTTGCTGGTATATTTGTCAATTTGTTTTTACTTGTTTGCTTTGTCACAGCTTGAAAGTAATGTGGTACAGTAGACCCTCGCATAACGATGTTACTTGGTTCCCCAAGTAGCATTGCTAAGCGATTTTTGTTGTTATGTGGGTTTCTATGGAGTTTCCCACATAGCGATGTTTTTAGCATCATTGCCCAGTTATTTTAGCGTTGTTGTCCAGACAACAACACTAAAAACGATGTTATGCGAGGAAACACATGGTGCATAACAACATGTTGTTAAGCGAAAATGATGTTATCTGAATGCGTTGTTATGTGAGGGTTGACTGTATAAGTCACTTTGATTTGATTTTAGTTTTTGCTAATGAGGACTGAGAAATAAGACTGAGAGGAATAATGTCATTTTGTAAAAAAAAGGCAATTAAGATATTTTCCAAATGTAATATAACAAGAGCCCTCGTAACACAGTGGTTAAACTGTTGTACTGGGGCCAAAACAGCTGACATTATGAATTTAATCCTGACTGGTCTTAAAATTGGCTCAGCCTTCCATCCTTCTGAGGTCAGTAAAATTTTATTTTATTGTTGTGTGTTTTGTTGGATTATTTGATATTTATATGTACACTGCCCAGAGTGGGAAATTTCCCAAATGGGTGGTATAAAAAAGTAATAAAATAAAATAAAATGAGTGCCCAGTATGTCGAAGGCAAAATGCTAATTACCTTGTGAACTGCCCAGAAAGAATGGTTGGCATTGTCATGAAAAGCATCTTTTCTGGAACATTTAAAAATTACTGTGCAACAGTTTAATGATGATGATTATAGATAACAGACATCATTGCTTCCTGTCATAAAGGGTCCTGCTATGAATTGTATATACATAATTGCTGCACTTTGTAATAGCACAAGCTTTTAAAGCTCAATATTATACTTAGTTTTACCTTTCTACCCCTTCTGATCATTACTTCTTGTGCATATAAATATCATAGCAATTCAGAGATAGGAGGAGCACAGAAAAACATTTTGCTATGCATTTGTATTAAAATATTCTACTCATTATATGTTTGAATCTGCATTTTTCATAGACTTGTGAACTGCTCATGGACATGTCCTAAACTATCTTTGAGTCTGACCTCCTAGCTAACCTCTCTGCTGCTACATGCCTGTTCCAAATAATTATGTTGTCAGACCAAATGGCTTATTCCTGTAAACTCCCATGGCAAAACAAAACCCTGGCAACATGCTCAGAACATTGTATCACTTTTCCCAGAAGATTCATAAATGTTGTCACACTTTCCAATAAACGAGGGGGGTCTCAGTCGATAAGGAATTAAAGTATAATCTAAAATGAATAGTATATAGGTTTGTCTATTTCCCACCATGCTTCCTTTTATGTTTACAGTAAATTAAATATAACAAGTAAAAGATCAAGACAAAAAAGTGTTTCATTACCTCTATAAATTGGGAAGAGCAAAGAGTGAGAAGCAAATGGCTACAACTTCCACTACTTCCAAAGCCCTGTTGGCTAATGCCAAACAAAGTAGTGGGGTGGCAGAACTCTGGTTGTGGAAAAATAGACTATCCTAGCTCCATTCTGGGATCTTCTCAGGGAACAAAAAAAGTTATGGATCCATTGACAATGGTAGAATTTATGGGACCTACCAAGGAGGCAATCTGTAGCAGATTTATGCTGAAGTGAATTACGCAGCTTTAGCAAGAGCCTTCAGATTAAACGTGCCCCTTCCTACAAGTGTATATCCCATGCCAGGGGTTCACAACGTACAGCCCACAGGCTAGATCTGGCCTACAGTGTCAAATAATCTGCCCCCCATCCTTGCTCCAGCTGCCACCACATCCCCCTCTGCTGCTGGAATTGTCAGTGGACTCATTTATGGCTATGTAAATGCATTCATGCAGCTGTTAATTAGTCCACGGCCATCATAAACATGTTTATGACAGTCATAGATGTGTTTTACTGCACTAGTCTGGTCTGTTCAGCTGTCTGAGGTAGCGTGGTCTGGCCTGCGGCTGGAAAACATTGAGAACCCCTGTCCTAACCCTCTTTGGGTAGTTGTCTGAATCAGAATTGCTCTATTATGACTGCTCTCTTTATTATTTGGAATAGTAGTCATGCTAGTCTGTGTTTCAGGCATATCAGAAAAACAAACAAACAAACAAACAAAAAACAAAAACAAAAACAAAAGCAAAAACATTGTGGCACTTTAAAGACTAAAGTCTTTAAAGTGCCGCAACATTTTCATTTTTGTTTTCTGATATCTTTTTATTATAAACACCATTGATAAATGAATTATTTTTTATTGAGAAAATAAAAGAATAATCAAACAAAGCTCTATTTTCTCCATAGGACTGCATGCCAGGCTATCCTTTAAGGGCCCTCCCTCTTTCTTGTTCTTCTGATTAACTAAAACTCTGGGATTATTCACTATTGATCTCTGGCTGACATCTTGATTAATTGAAGTTATGTTGCTTAAGTACACAGCATACCTGGGCAACCATTGTTCTGGCATGCTTAATAGTGCAGCATTATCAGCTCAGGGGCCACTTTAAAGGTAATGTCCTAGCTGTGATGGTGAACCTTGGCTCTCTGGGTGTTCTTGGACTTCAATTATCAGTAGAGATGCCATACGTATGGTTTTCCAGGAATTTAACAGGTTGGAACTGTCCCACCAGGTTTCATAAAAAGCATTGAAAATTCACGGCTTTTTTAAAAGACAAAAAAACCCACCACTTTTCCTTGCACTTCAATTGAGAAAAACAGCAGGTGGCAGCAGCAGCAGCTTATGGCCAAGGAAAAAAGAGAGGGGGGAATGGAAAGCGTGCGACTGAACAACAACATTATTGAAGAGCAAGGCAGGCACAGGCAGCGTCTGTAGCAGCCAGCGCTGTCTGCTTTTGCAGACGTTTCCATGGCCATGTGGCAGGCATGCCTAGACACTGCAAACTCTAAGACCCTTCCTCTCCCTGAGGTCACCCCTACCCTACCTTTCACACACCCCAATTGAGTTGGACTCACCTTCTAACCCCACACGAGGATGCCTTGGAAGAAAGCTCTAAAAAGTCTGGAACGGAAAATATTTAGAAAGCTATGAGTGTGTTCCTTCAGACTGCAAAGGGTAAAATGCATAGAGTCAGCATTCCTAGAGAGGAATTTGAGGAAGGGAAGTCTTTGCAGGCGCACCCCCCAATCCATCAGCCAGAGGGGCTCGCCTCTCTGGCACAAGGAGGAGAGCCTTCTCCGTGTCTGCACCGGCCCTCTGGAACCTCCTGCCAACAGAATTACGTCTTCGGACGGAGTTGCTGCCTTTCAGAAGGGATCTTAAAACCTGGCTGGCAGGTCAAGTGTGGGGTGCGGGTGGAAGGGTAACCACCATGGGGTGGTTGGTGTAGAGGAACTCTTCCCCATGGTGCCTTGTCGATCCTGCAGCCCTTGCTTTTTAGGGGGTGGGTAGTCTTAACTTTTTTTACTGTTTTAACTGTTTTTAGGATTATTGTTGTATTTGTGAATATTGTCTGTAAACTCCTTGGGTTGCCCTGGGGTTACTTTTTATGTTGTTAGCCGCCCAGAGTCGGCCTTGTGTTGAGTGGGCGGGATATAAATTGAATAAATAAATAAATAAATAAATAAAATAAAGGACTCCGACACTGGTAAAAGTGGATAACGGCATTGGGCCACATTTATTGATTCATGCCCTAGTCCGAATTATAAATTTCTATTGGTAAAACGACCAATCATAATTCTTAAGGCAAGCAGGCCGAAGTAACACTGGTAAGGTACCACCCCAAAATTGCCAACGGCAATTGGTTACAATGTATCAATTTGTATCAATTTGTTTGTTGACAACAAACAAATTGTTGACCGTAGTCAATATCTAACTAATGACCCCACCCTCTGACGCGTATCCGTGGAATCACGGGGTGATGCATGCTGGCTAGCTATCGCCATCACCCCGTCGCCTAGTTCGTCGTTGACCGGACAACGTTTAATCAACTTATGCCTGTCTATTGTTGTCCAGTCAATTGCGAACCTGCCGGATACCTGTGGGTCATAATGTTTACCTTACCAGTGATACCCGCCCATGTGACCAAAGTCAACAGCATCACAGAAACCCCTATATCAAACCATAGCAACAGTGTGGGATGGGCGAAAAAACCAGGACCCGTAAGCCAATAGTGGGTCCCAGCCAAAAATTCCCACCCGGCCCCGAAGCGACCAAAATATCACACTGTTAACTAGGGAGGGGGTGGAGGGGAAAAACTTCTCCGCTCCGTCGCTTCGCAAAATGGCAGCTCGGCTGCCTCATGGCCACCCCTTTTATAAGGGAGCTGGCCACGCCCCTAACTACCCGGATGCCTTCGTCCTATGGGGGGGGCCCGCAAAGGGCGCGGCGGCCATTTTGGCGCCGCGCTTGCATTGCAGGCGCACCCCCCAATAAAGGACTCCGACACTGGTAAAAGTGGATAACGGCATTGGGCCACATTTATTGATTCATGCCCTAGTCCGAATTATAAATTTCTATTGGTAAAACGACCAATCATAATTCTTAAGGCAAGCAGGCCGAAGTAACACTGGTAAGGTACCACCCCAAAATTGCCAACGGCAATTGGTTACAATGTATCAATTTGTATCAATTTGTTTGTTGACAACAAACAAATTGTTGACCGTAGTCAATATCTAACTAATGACCCCACCCTCTGACGCGTATCCGTGGAATCACGGGGTGATGCATGCTGGCTAGCTATCGCCATCACCCCGTTGCCTAGTTCGTCGTTGACTGGACAACGTTTAATCAACTTATGCCTGTCTATTGTTGTCCAGTCAATTGCGAACCTGCCGGATACCTGTGGGTCATAATGTTTACCTTACCAGTGATACCCGCCACACGGGGAGGCTTCCAAAAAGGCTCACCGCCCCCCCCAAGACCGTCAGCTCGGTCGACAGGCCTGCTCGCCAGTCCACTAATCCAGAGGTCCATACCTCCCTGCGACAGATGGGCCC
Organism: Bradypodion pumilum; assembly: GCA_035047305.1. NCBI lineage: Eukaryota > Metazoa > Chordata > Lepidosauria > Squamata > Chamaeleonidae > Bradypodion > Bradypodion pumilum. The sequence goes on along the minus strand of JAWDJD010000001.1, from coordinate 80,365,761 downwards.
CATCCCCTGAGTAAAGCTCGTAAATTTGCAGACTGATGGTGGGGAGGCTAATGGCGCATCCCCCGCCCTTGTCAAAAGGAACTGGGCAATAGCCCCGTTCACGGAGCGTCGGCTCAGTCAGAGCCCTGAGGCCAAACGCCCCCCTGTAAGCATACCGCGGTATCGTGTTCGACCAATTGAGGGATGTGGCAAGCCACACATAATGTGAGTAGGGCAGGTCACTGCGAACCGCAAGTTTCCGCGATAGGCCAGTGACCCGCCCCAAACCATCGCCCCCAAGGTACGTAACCAGGACACCTGGCGAGCCAGCATCCCTGATGTAGAAAAGGGATGGCAACAGTTCCCGCCATAACATGCCGCGCTTACCATAGCACCTGGGACGTGCGGATGCACCCTGTCCCCGTCGGGTACCCACTCTGTCGCCGCAGCGTAACGCGCTGCCCCATGCAGCGTAACGCGCTGCCCTTTGCATGCGGCTACGGCCCACCAGGCATACTGTCACCGGTATAAAACGACACCCAGGGTCTGTCAAGTAAAAAAAAGGGAGGGGGGGGAAAACAGTGCAGTGACTAAAACTGGTACTCGCAGTGGAGGAGGGCGAAGACAAAACTGAAAACATTGTGACCCCCACCCTCCCATACGGCGTATTTCAGCCCTGGAGTACCCAAAACAACTGCAGCAGAAGCCGCCCCTATCCGGAACGAATGGGTGCCGCAACGAGCCCTTGAGAGGCCAACACTGCCTAGTGCCTTCCCGGCACCCCCCAAATTGAAATTTAGTAATAGAAGATCCACCTTGGTGACAGAAAAAAATGTGCCATGGTGCGTGCCACACAGTGCACGGAAATCCTGTAGGGCACCAACCAGACAGATGTCTGTCGAGGAACATCGTAGCAGTCTACTCCACTGCCTACGCCGTGCTGATTCACTTTAGAGGAGCGTATCCCCAACTGAGCCCAATATTGTCCCCACAGACATCTTCGAGTTCCAGTGCCCTACGACTTGCATCCGCCTTATACAGCATCTCAAGCTCGCTGATGCGGAGCGCTCCAAAAAGGCCACCTTTGTAGCCGCATGAAGTGGGCTGCCTCATGTATCAAAACAGAGGCCAGGCCAGCCCCGGGCCAATTGGGTAAAAACCCCTGGAAAAATCTTGCAGCCGCCTTATTCAGCATCTCAAGCTCGCTGATGCGGAGCGCTCCAAAAAGGCGACCATTGTAGCCGCATGAAGTGGGCTGCCTCATTTATCAAAACAGAGGCCAGGCCAGCCCCGGGCCAATTGGTAAAATCCTTGGGAAAATCTTGCATCCGCCTTATTCAGCATCTCAAGCTCGCCGATGCGGAGCGCCCCCAAAAAGGCCACCGTAGTAGCCGCATGAAATGGGCTGCCTCATCTATCAAAACAGAGGCCAGGCCAGCCCCGGGCCAATCGGGCAAAAAACCCCTGGGAAAATCGGGTGGCGGTCGCCCGGGAAACACCCGCGCACACGCACCCACCCCTCCAAAACATGTCTCACACGGAAGTGATTGGTGCCGTCCACACAACCTCCCACTTTGGCCATAAAAGCCAACCCTGACAGCTGAGATGCTATGGTGCGTGGTGCAGGGCCCTGGGCATACAGGTAAACCATGAACCGCAGAACATGGGCCACTGGGATCGGCCAGGTTCCTGGCAGTCGAAATTGGGTACAGAATGCTCTGAAAGAACTAAATGCGTCGCGCTAGTGACAGGCCAATCGCCCGCGTCACCTCTCCTTGCCAACGTTCCATCTCTCGTCCGGGAGTGGCGAGGGAAATTCCTCCGCATCCGGGGCCGAGGCACGGAACCGGGAGATCTGCAGACGGGACAAAGCAGCAGCAATATCATTATCAACCCTTGGGACATGCCTGGCCCTGAAGAGAATGTTGAGGCACAGGCTGCACGACACAAACTAGCGCACTAGGTCAATAACCCCGGGCGATTTGGAATTCTGTGCATTGACGATGCGGACAACAGCCGCCTTGTCACGCCAAAAATGCACAATCGAGTTGGCCCACCCCTAGCCCCATAGCATCAAAGCACCCAGGATAGGGAAACATTCCAGATACGTGAGACCACGCAGGCGACCCGTGCCTGCCCAGAATGGTGGCCACCCACCATAGGCCCACTTCCAATTGAAGTACATCCCATAACCCAGGGATCCCGAGGCATCAGACTGAATCTGAAATTGAGGGGAAGCCAGGAGGTCATGCCTCCAAAATGAGACCCCATTGAACTCCCTCAGGAACTGCAACCAGACAAGCATGTCTGCCCTGATACCCCGGGTAAGCCTAACCCTATGGTGGGGCCTGGATAATCCTGCCATGGCGTCGCACAAGCGCCAAGCAAATGCCCTGCCCGGAGCGACGACTCTGCCAGCGAAATTGGGGTGACCATGTAGCACCAGCAGTTCCCTCAGTGATGCCATGCGCTCGGCCCGCGAGTCCGAGATAAGGGCCACTAGCCTTGACACCTTATCTCACTGCAACCTAGAAGCCTGCGCTACCGTGTCACTCTCCACCCCAGGAATACTAGCTGTGGAGATGGGCCCTCGGTCTTTTCGGGCGCTAAAGGGACACCGAGTTCCTCCATTAGCGTCTGAAATGCGATGAGGAGACATGTGCACGTGTCCCAGCCCCGTTCAGCCCCGAATAAAAACCATCCAGGGAATGGGCTACAGACCGGGACCCTGACCTGCGGACAAAAGCCCACTCTAGGAAAGTGGTGAAACGCTCGAATACCGAGCCCGAATGTAACAGCCAAAAGGCATGGCATCATTGAAATAATATGCTCCCCGGGACGGGGTGCAGGGACAGGGCCAACGACCCTGCCCGCATAGACCCTCTTGTCAAAGCTGGCAGCAGCCACCTCCTCCCTCCCCCTAAGGGATCAAAAATTGGTGGCATCCGGAGGGGACCCATTACCCAGAAAGGGATCCGGAACCCCTGCCTAGAACCCTGAAGGAGATAACCCGCGTCCTCTCCCTTCGGGTACAATGTGAGCCAACGCTCCAACATGCCCACCTTAATCGGGGAGGGAGCCCTTCGGTGGACTAGATCCATCTACGGCAGTCTTGCCAGCCCCCTGTCCGCCCCTCCCTCTGCCCCGCATCCCTCCGAGCCCGGGACAGGCAAGGGCCGCATGGGGGCCACACATGTGGGACACTCCTGTCTGTATTTGCAATTCTCCCCATTGTAGGAACCATTGGACAAGAAAGTCCAGGACAGCAGGCGGGCTGGAACCCCCTGAGCAAGGCGCGTGGGGGTCACGTACAAAAGCCACCGCCTCTGGCATGGCCCATCCCACCTAATCTCGGGGTGCGGGGAAATCCGCCTACGGCATTCCTCGTCATAAGCCAACCACGATGGGCCCGAAAAGTCAACCATCGCCCGGTATACGTTGTCCAAATAGTGGACCATCGGAATTGCCAAATCCGGCCGGGCCCAGGGGTACACCGCCATGCCTATGAGGTAGGCCGGCAACCAGGTGGTTCACGTACTTGTTGGCTTGCGACGACGTGCCTGCTACTATCCTACCTCTTCTGCCCCGCGCTCTCCTCCTTGGTGGGCTCTCTGTTTATGAGTGAGAATAAATCCACGTACTCCCCCCGCCAAATGTACTCTCCGGTGGCCTGTGGCAAGTGGTCACCCAGCAGTAAGGAATACCCGGCTGTCGGCAAGGCCGATACAGTCACCGCAGAGACTGCGGGCATCTGAAAAGGGGCTTGGACCAACCCAGCCACCCAACACGTTCCCCTCAGGGTAGGAAACACCCCCCACCATGGGGCCCTGGGTGGTAGTTGTCGTCGCCGGGTGGGGCGTCAGCGGCTGTACCGCCGCACCACCCACGCGAGGCCAAGGCCCTTGGAAAGCCCCCCCCAACATGGCCACGTGTGTAGGTGCACTAGTTTGAACCGCATACTCACACGCTGCACCCCCGCGGGCCGCCCCCACCGGGGGTTCCGGCCCGCTGGGGGCGTCGGAGCTCACGACCGCCATAGAGCTCGTCACTGGGGGCTGACCCGCACCGGCCATAGGTTGGGGAACTGCGAGGCATTGGCCGAGGCCGTGCCATGCGCCTCAAGCAGCTCGACCCATCCCGTCGCCTGCCGCTGCCCAGCAGACGACGCGTCGAAATGAACCCCAAAGGGAGCACCAGAGTGGCTAGCCCGGGCCAGGGATGCCTTGAGGGCCGCAACACGGGCCAATAAGGCTTCAACGCTGACAAGGGAGAAAAAAGGGGGGCCAGCCGGCCCGCCTACTGCAGCCATGGGTACAGGTCCCTGTACCCCGGGGCCCGAATAGGGCCATAACCCCACACCCGGGCCCGTTAAGGTCGATGTAGCAACCTGCCAGGGGAAGGGGACCGGACCATCCCCCAAGGTTGGAAGGCCCCGGGGCGAGCTGCGCCCCTATAGAGGAAGGGCCAGCGGAATGGGCAACATCAGGAACGGTGTCCACCGTTCGCGGGCCGAGGGCCGCAGCCCCTACTGGACCCAAGCGTGGGCCAGCAGTCTCTGGCCAGGGAAAAAAGACCCCCATTCCACCGGTCCCGGTGGGTGCAGGCAAAGGCGGCCGCTTGGAGGCGTGGCCGCGGCCCTCCGGGAACCTCACGAGCGGCGCTCGCATCCGCCTTCCCCTTCAAGGGCATCTCAGCCAATCGATGGGAAGCCGAAACGAGACAGTTCAGCAAACAAAAGGCTTCCCGGGAAAGGTAGAAGCGACGGAGGTAAGAGGGAAAAACTTCTCCGCTCCGTTGCTTCGCAAAATGGCAGCTCGGCTGCCTCATGGCCACCCCTTTTATAAGGGAGCTGGCCACGCCCCTAACTACCCGGATGCCTTCGTCCTATGGGGGGGGCCTGCAAAGGGCGCGGCGGCCATTTTGGCGCCGCGCTTGCATTCTCACTTCCTATCCAGTGTTCCCTTTCTCAGATATGACTGGCTTTCAAGCAAGGGAGTCCCGGCTTGGGGGGGGGGGGTAGAATTATGGCATCCCTAATTACCAGAAGCCCAAGTTGCATTTTCCAAATTTGCTGGCATATTGAGTGCAGTACTTTAATGCCATTATCTTTTAGGGCTTTTAATAGCTCAACTGAAATACTATCATCTCCACTGGCTCTGTTGTTAGTAATACTTTCTAGGGTCCTCTTGACTTCACATTCTAGGATGTCTGGCTAGAGGCCAGTAATCACACCATCCTGGTTGTCTGGGACATTAAGGTCCTTCTTGTATGGTTCTTCTGTGTATTTTTGCCAGCCTTTCCTAATTTCTTTTGCTTCTTTTAGGTCCCTACCATTTTTGTCCTTTATTATGGCCTCTTTTGCTCAAAACGTTCCCTTGGTTTCTCCAGTTTTCTTGAAGACATCTCTAGTCCTTCTCATTATTTTGCTTCCATCTATTAATGGCTGATTGATGCTGATCAAAGCTAATTCCTTTATTAATAGCAGATTAAACATGATCCACTGGAGAAGGAAATGGCAACTGACTCCATGATCTTTGCAAAAACAAAATCATCCCGTGGACTGTGTCAAAAACCTACCCCTCTAAAAAGAATATTTGTAGGAATCGGGGCCGCTAGGACGCCCGTTGGGTCCCGGAGGAGACTGATCAAGAAACGATACGAGGCAGTATGGAGCGAGATCAGATCAGTGGTTTATTGAAGGAAAAGTATCTACATTTATAGATCAGAAGGCAAGGCAGAAAAAACCGTCATCAGACAGAAAATCACATCACCTATTTACTCAGGTTAATGAGGAATCTCTCTTGGGGAAGTTAATTAACGTGGGCAAACATTGACAGGGGAAACACCATTGTCTAGGGTTAAGACCGGGGTAAATATGGCTACTATTTGCGCCAGGGATTATGCTCGACTCGGAGATGAGTGATTACCTTAATGGATAACAGAGTCCAGAGAAATGCCTCCTCAGCGGAACCGTCGGTTAGGTCATTAATTGGGTGAATCAAACCCTATTATTAATCCACCCCCCTTAATTTCTCTGCCCACAGAGCCCACGGGCCAGGATCGTTCTCACCGAAGTGGCCTCTGCGCAGGCCGTTCCATGCCATTGGGGCATGGGGAATCCACATCTCCCCTTTTCGTTTTACTTAAGAGCCTGACCGTCGACTGTGCACAAGAGAGGCACCAGCTGATGAGCGGGAATGGTGCTTCGGGGCTCCCTCAGGGAGCGACACCTTGATATCAGTGAGGGAATGCATTGCGCGAAGCAGCATATCGCTATGCCTAGTACAATCACGCCCACGATCACCTTGAGTACCGTCTGAAGCCATCCCCACGGAATCCATGACCACATCCAGTTCCACAACGAACTCAGCCAAGTCCCCCATGCAGAACCCTCCCTGATGCCCTCGACTATGGTGTGGAGGTCTGTGAGCTGGCTCTGCACCTTACGGAAATTATCAGTGAGATTAAAACAACACATACCATGAAAAGATTCGCAACCCAGATGATGTAGCAATAAAAGATAGTCTATAGCCGCTCGATTGTCGAGAATGGCATGGCGAAGCTCTGCCTGCTCTTGGTTGAGCAGCGCTATCGCTGAGGAGGTATGGTTAATGGCTTTAGCTAATCTGCAAGCCAGTCGACCAATCCTCCGAGCGTTGCCGACGGCTAAGCCTGGCACGCCAAAAATGCTGACTGCCAACGAGAGATATTCGGCTGAACTCATCACTCTAAAGCTGCTCTCACATGAGCTGTCTAACTGGGTGGTGCGAGTGTGTCGTATGGGTGCAGAAACATTTGTAACATTTGTGCTTGGGGTGACCATATCCTTAGTAGGGAGTAACAGTGTCAAACGACTGATACAACAGATAGCATCTGATACATTTGCAGGAATGTAGTTCCAAGTGTACTGATTACACGTAAAGAACCAACCAGATGGTAGGGTAACATGAGCGTACATTGAACCAAGTGTCACTGGGTCATTACAAGTCCAATTGCCACTGCCAATGTTGAGGCAGCGGCGCCTTCGGCCGACTGCGGAGCAGCCGGTCATTCAAGCACAAGTAGAGTTCGGGCTGACCGCCACTCGAGGAGTGTGGAGAGTGGCTGCATCAGCCGGTAAAGTCATTGTGAGCCGCATTTCCCAACGGGCGTATTCTGAAGAAGCCGCTGGGTTGTACGGGCTGAAAATCCGTTTCACTAGCCAGTCCCCATCCCTGGGGTGCGCGCCTGGAGAGTGGCACACTGGGATGAGGCAGGTGCTCAAGATTGAGGCAGAACCAATGTCCTGTCTCAGGCAAAAATCGGGCTGGTTGACGAGACCCGCCAACCTCTCCCATATGTTGTAATGCATCCTGGCAGAGAGGTCTCCGCCTGGCATCAAATCGCTGGCCTCCAGTGAGGCAGCCTGAGCGCCTCCCCCCGCAAGTAAGGAGAGGATCAGGATGATGGTGACTGCCATGGTGTTGGCATGAATTCGGGCAAAGATTGCAGCCGTGAAGTTCTCCGGCGTTGGCTCCCTCTCCTCGCGCCGGATGACGTCCTCGGCCTCACTGCAAAGGACCTTGACCATTCCCCAGGTGATCCTCGGTGTTGTCATCTGTGGCCGTCTCTTCCGACGGGTTCTCTCGGTCAGAGTGAGGTCCTCCATCTCCGGGATCGGACTCGGGTCGGTCTGGGTCCACGCCATGTGGCTCCAAGTGAGGCTTGACACACCAAGCTGGAATCCAAATGACACCGTTAGGAGACATAACTGCAGCATACCCTCTCCCCCAGGTTACGAGTGGCGCCGGGCCCCTCCAGGAAGGGTCCGGTGGCACCCAGTATCGGACCATCGGTCGCGGGAGAGCTTCCGAATGGCGGAAGTGTTTCTCCTGCGGCGTGCAATTGGAAAAAACATTAAGGTGATTGTACGTGAACAATACCTTATTCAGACAATGCTGTGCCTGACCCTGTGACTTGGGGAGGGCTGGTGGCTCCCCCTTTTCTGTTTGTTTGTCAATATAGGACTTGAGCATCCGATTGACTCGTTCCACAATCGCTTGCCCCTGCGGATTGTAGGGAACGCCAAAAGTATGCTTAATGTCCCAGGTGGCCATGAAAGCCGCCAGCTGCCTGGAGCTGTAGGACGGCACGTTATCGGTTTTCACGTGCCGTGGCTTGCCCATAGCCGCGATGCAGGCTAGGAGGTGCTGCTCCACGTGGGAAGCAGTCTCCCCTTTCTGCGCCGTTGCCCAAACGAATTGAGAAAAGGTATCAATGCAAACGTGCATGTACTGCCATCTGCCAAACTGCAGAACATGCGTGACGTCCATTTGCCACACCTGATTGGCCTCTGTCCCTCGTGGGTTGACCCCCCACGAGGGCCCCCCCGGTGCCCCTGCACAATGCTGGCAAGAGCGAACTATGCCTTGGGCTTGAGAAAGTGGCAGATTGAACTGTCTGGCGAGCGCTTTGGCATTCTGATGTAAGAATGCATGGCTTTGAATTGGCGTAGTGAAAACACCTAACACTGAACGTCGCTGAATTTCCTTTGCCGCTGTGTCCGCTCTGCTATTGCCCGTGGAAATCGGACCCGGTAGGTCTTGGTGACTTCGGATGTGGGCAATATAGAGCGGCTCCGTGCGGTTTTGCAAATGAAATTGAGCAGTGAGGAACAGACTAAGCAAATTCTTGTCTATCGCGGGAGTGATGTATGCTCCCGGTAGACTGTGAAGCAAATTCCTGACGTACTGACTGTCAGTAATGATGTTGAGGCGCTCTTTGGCGAAGGTGCGCAAGGCGAGGTTCACCGCTGCCAACTCTGCCCACTGCGCGGACTTCTGTGGAAGAGTTAACAGCGTGCGCCAAGCCTGGCCCTCCTGCCAAGTCAAGCCACCATATGTGCGACCCCCATCAGTAAAAACTGTCCTGGCCCCCTGAAGTGGAACCAGAGAAAGCAATTCGAACAAGCTGACTGTCTGTGTCTGAAGCGAGACAAGTCTGGGGTCTTTCAGCAAGTGGTATGCCAAGCTTCTGGTGAATCCCTCCAAAGCTATTGGAAGTGAGTCACCGAGCTGCATCAACTGCTGAACCTGCTCTTTGGTGAACGGGACTACGATCTTGGCTAAGTCATGCCCTGAAATGTCCCTAGCTCTCAGCCTTCCACGGTAAACCACCGCGGAGACCAATTCTTGGGGAGGAATGATGTTTCGGGAAGAGGTGTTCGGCAAGTACACCCATTTCACGATACTCGCTCCCTTCTCGGAATCTATTCCTAGGGCTCCGGTGAACATGGATCCTGCCCGAACTATGTACAAGTTCAGGATCGGGGCATATGGCCCCTGAGCAATCCTGTCCACCCACCTTTGGCTGAGAATTTGGTTGACTTTCTCGAGGGCTAAGCGCGCCTCTCGAGAAATCTGTATCCGGTCTGCCGGCTGCTTACCTAATGTTAGCAGCGAGAAGAGCGGTTTCAAAAGATCCGTATCCAATCAGAAATACGGTCTGGCCCAATTAATGTTTCCTAAAACCTGCTGCAATTCTACCAAGGTGACTGAATCCTTCAAGTTGATTTGGGGCAAAACTGGTGCTGCGAAAGAGCGGAGAAGCCGATGACCCAAGTATGAGAAGGGCTCGGTTCTCTGCACTTTTTCTGGGGCAATGAGTAAACCTTTCTCCCCCAGGCTGGCCTGGAGGTCTGAAAACATTTCGCTGCCGAGTTGCGGCACTGCGACCAAGATGTCGTCCATGAAATGGCAAACTAAGGCTTTGGGGTGAAGGTTTCGAAACTTTGCCAGTGCGTTGTGAACATAAATTTGGCACAGGGTGGGCGAATTGAGCATGCCCTGTGGCAAATATTTCCACGTGTAACGCTGCGTAGGCTCACTGTGGTTCACAACCGGCACCGTAAAGGCAAACCTTTCCCTGTCCCTGGGGTCTAAGGGAATCGTGTAAAAGCAATCCTTGAGATCTACAACTAGGATCTCCCACCCCTCGGGAATCATGTTTGGATTTGGGATGCCGCATTGAAGCGGACCCATTGGCTGTATACATTTATTGATCTCTCTGAGATCATGGAGGAGTCGCCACTTCCCCGACTTCTTCTTTATCACAAAAATTGGCGAATTCCAAGGACTAGTGGACTGCTCTATATGTCCTGCGTCTAGCTGTTCTTTAACCAGTTGCTTTAGGGCGACTAGTTTCTCTCCCACTACCGGCCATTGTTCCACCCAGACTGGCGTATCGGTGAGCCATTTAAGTGGCAACGCCATTACCCGAAGGTAAGCGTAGCACCGTACTGCTGTAAAATGTCTCACCCCCAAAGGTTGATGTGCACGTCAAGAATGTGCGGCCGAATGACCGCTGTGCCGTCAGCCCTTGGAATCGTGACTTCCACCCATTCCCGGCGCCTAAACGCTTCCTGGATGCCGCATACCCCCCACACATCGGAGACCGGCTCAATGGCCCACTCCCGTGGCCACTGGCTTCTGCTTATCACGCTCACATCAGCTCCGGTATCTAATAACCCTGAAAATGATCTTTTATTCAGAAATTCCTCAATAACTGGGCGCTGTTTCCACTCAATGTTGGTCTCCACTGTTGCTAAGACCTGGTATCCTTGTACTGCCTCACTGGCACTCGAGCGGTCCTCTGACCGGGACTCTGAGCTGTCCCTGAGCCTTCCCTGGCTATCTGCTGGTGAGTTACAAGGAACCATAATCAGTTGCGCTAATGTGTCTCCTTTGTGAATTGTCTGGGGTAAGTGCGTCCAAAGCTGAACTTGGAGAACGCCTGAAAAATTGGAGTTGATGACTCCCGGAATTACGAGAATTCTGCGTGCTCCTGCTACACTGCGAGGCAAAACTAAACCTATAAAGCCTTTGGGCAGTGGACCCATGTACTGGGAATCCACCAGATAGACTGTGCCTGGCAAGTCGCATGTGACGTCTGCCTGGCAAGTCAATTCTAGCCCTGTACTACCCTTGGGGCTGGCCTGTGCCTTCGCAGCGCTAGGAATGTGAATTGAATCTAGTCTAGCTCTGGCGCTCCCAGAGCGAGGGATGTCTCTGTTTGGACCGGGGCCAGAGACGTGCCCGTGTTCCAGTTTCCCGAACTCGGACAATTCCTGGCCCAATGGTAGCCTTTCTTGCATTTCGGACACAGGGTGTTTGGAGCCTTGGAGCGGCTGGAGTTTTGTCCGCCTCCCTTGGATCGGCACTCCCTAGCGAAGTGACCGACCTTGCCACAATTGTGACATGCTCCTTTGGGTCGGGGTTTCCTGCCTCCCTGCACCGCCGCTGCCAACAGACCCATTTTGTAGGATTCTGTGCCAACGTCGGCGCAAGCCCTAATCATGTCTGTGAGAGTCAAATCGGGACGGTTGCCCAGTGACTGCAAGATTTTACGGCAGTCTAAATTGGCATTATCTTTGGCTAACTTCATCATGAGCTCTTGTTGGGCTTCCTCGTTATCGATCTGCCTACTGATCGTTTCCTCTAAGCGATTGATGAAGTCCATGTAGGGCTCCTGGGCTCCCTGTTTGACTGCGGTGTAATTTTTGGCCGCTTTGCCAGTTGCGGGAACCTTGAGAAATGCCTTGAAGGCAGCCTCGGCTGACATTTGGAGGGTAGCTAGTGGCAAGTTGGTCTGCGCATCGATGGATTCGAAGGCCCCTGACCCATATAACTGGTCAGGAAGTACTGCGCCTCCCATCCTGGCAGCCCTAGTCTGAGCCTCGAGGCGATACTCGCTGTCCCATAGCAAATACTGGCTGGGGTTGAGCATCATCCGCATGACGGATTTCCAATCGTGCGGGATGAACATGGTGTTCTCGCACACTTGCTGAAGTGTGCCCCTAGTAAAGCGACTCTGGAGTCCTGTCTCTGTGATGGCCTTCCGTATAGCCATGAGGAGCTTATACGGGACTGGTGAATGAACTACCTGCTGGGCCCCTGTAAGGGCGTCCATTTCCAAGCGAATTGGACAAATCTGACTAAGCTCAGCTAGTTCTTCTGCTGGCAATTCCCCCTTCTTAATTTCCTCCTCAACTGTGCGCTGAAGGGCACTCTTGGTCTGGGACCCTGTAACTGTCAGAGAAGCGCCTGCGCTCCTCATTCCATGCATTCCGTCGGTGACGTCTGCAGCTGTCACCGAGGGAAAGCTCCCTACACTACTCTGCCTGAATTGGAGTGACAGATAGAGCGCTGTGGGCGCCGATGATTCGGCTGGCACTGGGGGTTCTTTGGCCTCTATCCGGACTGGATCTACCTTCGCTAAGAGCTTCCTACATTTGTCCCATGTGCGAATTACGTGCTCTGGAGCTTTCGGGGGTTGATGAATGCAGTCTCCTATCTGATCCCAAAGCTTAAGGGTTAACGTACCTCCTTCTGGGTAAAGTAGGCAGTGTTCCCTTAGGTACACCAAAAGTCTCGCTAGTTCTCTGCTGTGAAACCTTAACTGAAATACCCTGGCCAGGATTCTGAACTCTTCCTCATGAGTTCTTTGGCTAGCGGACGGACATTGTCACTGAGGGCAAGTCCCCATATTACCTGCGAAGGGTCCTCTGAAGTTTCCTCCTCGGGACGGGTCGACACGTCTTGGGCAAGTAATAGGTTTTGGCGACGATTCTCTGGGTAGAGCTCGGAGCGTGGCCCCATGCCACGGGCCCTCGGCGGCCTCTGCCCTGTCAGGGGTTCACAGCTGCCCTGAGGGGAACACGTTTTTCCGTAACCGCAACGCCTCCGCGAAAGTCGGGAGCAAGCTGTAGGATGCCTCTTCGGTACTCCCCCGCCACTTGGGCCATCTGCCCGATCGGCTGGCTTACTGACCGGGTTGCCGCGCTGTCCTCCGGGACGATCAGACGCGGTTTAAGCACAGAACCGGACCGTGTGATTGCTTACTCACGGGTAAGATCACGTCAGGGTCACCAGATGTAGGAATCGGGGCCGCTAGGACGGCCGTTGGGACCCGGAGGAGACTGATCAAGAAACGATACGAGGCAGTATGGAGCGAGATCAGATCAGTGGTTTATTGAAGGAAAAGTATCTACATTTATAGATCAGAAGGCAAGGCAGAAAAAACCGTCATCAGACAGAAAATCACATCACCTATTTACTCAGGTTAATGAGGAATCTCTCTTGGGGAAGTTAATTAACGTGGGCAAACATTGACAGGGGAAACACCATTGTCTAGGGTTAAGACCGGGGTAAATATGGCTACTATTTGCGCCAGGGATTATGCTCGACTCGGAGATGAGTGATTACCTTAATGGATAACAGAGTCCAGAGAAATGCCTCCTCAGCGGAACCGTCGGTCAGGTCATTAATTGGGTGAATCAAACCCTATTATTATTCCACCCCCCTTAATTTCTCTGCCCGCAGAGCCCATGGGCCAGGAGCGTTCTCACTGAAGTGGCCTCTGTGCGGGCCGTTCCATGCCATTGGGGCATGGGGAATCCACAAATATTATTTGGTTGGTGCTACACCTCTGGAAGTATGTTGAAAGGTGCGAGGATATGATGAATTTAATAAGGTAATACACCAACAAATCATTCACTTCATGGACACCAAATCCCTTTTGTTGTTCAGTCACATAGTTGAGTCCGACCCTTTGTGATCCCATTGACCACCACATGCCAAGCTCCTCTATCATCTTTATTATGACTAAACTGAAGGAAAAAAATCATTTTACCTGCATGAACAAACATGCAAAATCAACAGACTTTGGTGAAAGGTTGAATGCTGAAGAGTATCTCCCACCTTGTCCAGCCAGGACAAGATTCTGGCTGGACAATCAGCCCTTTTATGTGGATGTGGAGAAATTCAATCAATGCAGCATTTGCGTGCATGCAATTTATGCCCTACTATGTTTACAAAAGAAGGTCTCGTAAATGGAAGAAACAGCACTATGGAAATAGACCACTTCTGCTGAAAAACAGTCTAATTATTTTAATATATTGTTTTTAATTTTACCTGGATTTCATTTACCTCCATAATTTGCAATTGTGCAATGCTCTGATACAAATAAATAAAATTACGTACAGATGTTATCAGGGGCAAGTGAAGGCAGTTAAGAGGAATGGGAAATGAGAGCAATGTGAATATATAATTTTAAAAAGGAGTGTTTAGCAAAGGATAGGAAATCTTTGGCACTTCTGAAAGCAGTAAAGAAAACTGTCAAGTAATTTCAGCTTAGCTCTCATTTTAGGTGTGAAAAGAAAATGCTTTGAGTAAATAGCAGTAAAGATCCATCTGAAAATAGGAATTGGATAATTTAATCTCTCAAAGGAGGCCTTTTGGCAGTTCCATTCCATGCGCCAGCCTATCATTACAACTCACACAGAGCTCTTCTCAGCATGGCATAAGTAAAGAAGAGAATTGAAGATTTAAAAACTTAACTAAACTATGAAGAGTTCAAAAGAATACAAAAAACACTGCAGCTGAGTTATGTCTTCACCATGGATTCCAGCTTACAAACACTGCAGGAAACCTATAATTCAAATTCTAGTCTGTTGTACAACTGGAGATTTTGCATGATGAGAAATGCATAAATGTATTGCACAAAAATCAGAAGATGAACCATTTTAAACGATCACCTGCTCGAAACAGAGGGAACATGTATAAAACAAGTAGCAGAGTTCAAACACCTAGGAGCAACATTTACTGATGATAGCAAAATGGATGAAGAGATTAGAATATTATGTAGTAAGGCAAATTAAACATTCAAACAGCTAGCTCCACTCTTATAATGTAAGGCAGTACTGAACAGCACAAAGAAACACCTCATACAAAGCATATTCATTCCTACCTTATGTTACCAATGCCAAACATGGAGACTTACAACAAAACATAAATGAAAATTGGTCACCATGGAAATGAGATGTGTGAGGAAGGCTGCTGGAGTGACTAGAAGGGATGGAATCAGGAATGAGATTATAGGGGAAAGAATTGGAATAGAAACAATCTTAAACTATACACAGACAGCAAATAAAGTGGTTTGCCCATTTGGAGAAAATGTCTTGGGATTCCATATCATACAAAGCTCATGTGGAAAGAGGAGAAGGCCCAGGACCACAAGGCAGACCCAGAGTAAGGTGGAGGCTGCTAGAAGTGCCAGAACAAGAACCTTGTATCTCACTCGACACCCCAAGAGGTAAAAGAGGTATCAAAGAAGGAAAAGAAGAAAGAGAGACTTGCTTTAGCAATTGAAAACTGTTTCTAATAAAAAAATTGGAAAAATTGCCTACATGGCCACCAAAAGTCACTTTTCTTAATTTTAGCTTTTTTTTAAAAAAAGTTTGGCTCTTTATCTTAGTACCAATGAAATAATCCTACTATGTAGTTTTGTCTGGTGAAACCTAAGAGAAGAGTTCTTATGACTCAGTCTTCTAGCTCAACATTTGATGAAATAAAAGCTGTACTTCGCTTGCTTTAGGGTGGCTCACAACTATGCATGCGTAAAAGCATTCTACGCATGCGTAGAAGTGAGCTGCACAGAACGGTTCTGCATAGGTCCATTCTACGCATGCGTAAAAGCCTTCTAGAACGGACCTGCGCAGAAACATTCTGTGCAGGTCCCGTAATCTCCAGAGCTGCGCTTTACAGGTATGATCTGGTTTAAATAAGCTTCGGCCCCATCCATCCCCCAGCACGTGATGACAAGAACTTGTCTCACCTCTTCTTCCCTTGGGCATAGAACACACACATGCAAACACACACATGTGTGCATGCACACACACGCTTCAGGCACTATTGTTGGATCGGGGCCGCGAGGCGGCCGTTGGGTCCTGGAGGAGACTGGTCAGACAATGAGACACGAGGCAAGATGGAGCAAAGTCCAGTGATTTATTGAGGGAAAATCATCAGTATATATAACGTTTAAGGCTGCGTTAGAAAGAGCTGCGATCCACATAACATGTTTACACGGGTTAATTGGGAACCTCTCCCGGGGAAGTTAATTAAATAAATTAAACACTGACAGGGGAACTCCATTGTTCCATGCTTATCCTGGGGTAAACATGGCCGATGTTGGTTTAAGGGCTTGGGGTAATCCGCGGGTGCGATATTACCTATTACATGACGTATTAGTTAGTCATCCAATTTCCTCTTGCCTGAACTGCCTGACAGATCAGCTGTGGGTGAATTAAACTATGGTTATTAATCATCTCCCCAATTTCTGTCCCCTCGGAACCAATTGCTCGAAGGAGCAATCTCCCAAGTGCTGGTTCTGTCAGGGACAGTATGTCAATTGCGTGCGCGGAACCCGCACACTATACTGCCATACTCAAGGGTGCACAATCAGTATTGTCTATTAGTTCCATACGTTCTTATTCACTTACAGTGACTGAGAAATACACCCCCCCCCCTCTATTATTCATTTGCAAAGCCACTTCATATATAATGCAAAATTGCTCACAACTTCCTTGGGGCATAAAAAGCAGAATTATTAAGATATTCACATTCTGGACTAAAATGTGTGCTTTGTGGAAGGTTCATGATTGCATCTTCTGATGTTTTCCTTTGGGTTTACTGTACTGATAGAGTGACATGGAGGGCTTAGGATCTGAATGTGGTACCTCTTTCCAAGGTGAAGCTTTGGTTCTAAATTGCTACTTTGCAACCTGCTGGTAGCTCTAGGGCCTTTTGAAGGAAGTGTGCACTTTAATAGAGCTTGAGAATCTTTTTCCAGTCTGACTACTAGAGCTCTCCTAACCAGCATGGATAAAGAACAAAATTTTTCAAAGCTCTGGAAAATGTCATGCCTAATTTGAACTTTTTAAGCTAAATTGAAATAAATTGAAATAAATTGAATTATTTTCCAGAGCAAACAATGTGTGTGTGTGTGTGTGTGTGTGTGTTTCTTATCTTCCTTCAGTGCTTGTTGGCCTTTTAGCAGCCTTGTTTATCTTGCATGTTTTCCTTCAAGTGTCCAAAAAAGAGTGTGTGAAGAGTTCACACTGGAGCATGCATCCCAGCCCCATACTGGTCCACCCATCCCTGCTGTCATGGTTCCCCAACCTTTGTATGTTCAGCAGAAAATGTTTAGGAGCATTCATGCCATCCAGAGTCTGGAGAAAAAGCCTTAACCTTCTCCCTAACTTTAACACTGGAATGTGCCTTTTCTTCCACTTTTATTTTTCTTCAGCTCATCTGCAGCACCCTCATCACCAAGTTTGCACACCATGAAAAAACAATGGTAAGAAGCATTATCAATGTAACTGAGCACCTACTTAATTCAAGATTATTTGCTGTCCTTTTAACTGATGTGTGGATATACTGATGTATGCTGCTAATGCATTGAGCACAGAGTCTTCTGTAAATGTTTGTCCTATTAACATTAAACACTATTAACATTGTGTTTTACTCTATTAGCTTCTGTTAGGTTTGTTTCCTGATGTGTTGAAATAGGTTGCTTCAGTGAATCAGGAAAAGACAGTGAACCCTGCCTTTAAAAGGAGGTCTGGTTTCTGGTGGGAAGTAGCAGCAGTGATTCAGGTTGGGAGGAGAGGAAGCATACTGCATTTATCTTAGGCATATAGAATGGCTAATGGCATCATTCTTCTTACTAGAAGGCTGGGAATCAGCAAACAAAAGGCACTGGTAATTGGTACCATCATATTGGTGATTCAAGACTATCTTTAAACTAGCAGGATTTGGATAGTGGCCAAGGAGATAGCAGAGAAACGTTTAGTTCCAGGTGGCACTATTTATTTATTTATTATTTAAATTTGTATGCCTCCCCCTCACCCTAGGGCAACTCCGGACGGCTCACAACAAATATAAAATATAAAAATCATCCTAAAAATTAAAAGACAGCCCCAGTTAATACCCATTAAAAACCCATTAAAAGACCCACCCACCCATCAGTATAAGAGGGACACTCTCAGAGGAGCCAACGGGCAGGGGCTACTTCCCCATCAGCCCCCGACACTTGCCCTGTCAGCCAGGTTTTGAGTCTTTTCCTGAAGGGCAGCAATTCCGTCTGCAGCCGAAGTTCTACTGGCAGGCGGTTCCACAGGGTTGGAGCGGAAATGGAGAAGGCCCTCCTCCTTGTGCTAGAGAGGTGAGCCCCTCTAGCCGATGGCACAGTAAGGGTGCCCCTCCATCCGCACTGGGTCTGTCTGGGGCAAAATAGGCCCATCCAAGAAAAAGAATGGCAGCTCCTGGGTTAATGCAGGACCCCAAACCCACAGCCACTCACTCACTGATGTGAATGAATCTCATACATGCTCCCATTATGACTTTTTGCAATCCAGCCAGGGCAAGGGCCCAATTTTATTTTATTTTAGCAAAGTATATGTTTTTCTTCCAAAGAGCTGATGTGCTTGCAAAAGGACAAAGATGTACTCAGTACTCTGACCAACACTGTCATCTTGGACAGCAGCAATGTTGCTGCTTTTGTGGTTGGAAAAGAGATTTATGAAGAACACCAGACTTTGCCTCCCTTATCCATACCATGCTATTACAGTGTATTCAAGAAAGGATTTAGACCAGGGATTCTCAACCTGCGGCCTGCAGGCCGAATGCAGCCCACGGCACCATTTCATGTGGCCCACCACCATCTCCACGACACCAGGAAGTGCCATGTGATGGAGGAAGGGCAAAATGGCCATCCCTCCCCCCCAAGCTATCTGAGGGAATGTGACCTGGCTTCAAAAGGTTGTGAACTCCTGGTTTAGACCCAGCCCCCATTCCCAGCAACTGTCTACGGTGCAAAGCAGCATTGTGGTTGGTGGGACCTCCTGTTCAAGTACATACCTATGTGACATGGGAAAGGAGAAGACTGAGGGGACTATTTCAGAGCATGTGGTGCTGAAATCACCCCTGCCACTCAAGATGCACTTGTTCCATCAGTTGCTAGAACTAGTAGTGAGACAAGTTAGCCGTCCCTGTTACGAGCATGTAGTGATAATCTAGAGCTCCCAAGAAGTCAATAATCTGAAACAAAAACCTAGCAAAACTCATGGCAATTCCAAACAGTAGTACCAGGAGCAATAGAGTTAAAACAGCATTAAAATTTGAATAGAAAAAACCAAGATCCACCTTCATAAATATATCAGAGAATAAGCAAAACAAAAAAATAATGTTGTAGCAGTTCGAAAGCAAGAAATTGCAAGTAGATAAATAGGGACCACTTCGGTGGGAAGGTAACAGCGTTCCGTGCACTCCGGTGTCTAGTCATGCCTGCCACATGACCACGGAAATGTTTGCAGAAGCAGACAGCGCTGGTTCTTCGGCTTAGAAACAGAGATGAGCACTGCACCCTAGAGTTGGATACGAATGGCTTTCGAGCAAGGGAAACCTTTACCTTTACTTTAGCACTTTAAAGACTAACTTAAATATAACAGTTTAGTGTATGGGACCAAAGACAACAGGACAACCGAAGGGTTGGTATAACGCAGGTTTATTGCATAGTGTTCCGGTGAAGCATGAGGTAATGGCGGTGATACATCTCAATATATACAGTAGCACTCTACATTTGAATCTTGTAGCACGGTAGCTCATTGGCTGCTACCGGCGTGGCCTCGCCCAGGCACACCTCTTTCTTCTGCTGCTGAATGCGGGGAAGGTTTTCCCGCGGCTGTCCGTGATTGAGCAATGTGAACCATGTGAGACTGAACGCTCGCAGCTGCCCTCTATGGGCTGTCTGCTCGCGTTCCTTTACAGCTGAGATCGTTGGTATTTGGAGTGGTTACATTCTTGCCTTTACAGTATAATGAACATGCACACATACATACATAACATCCCTCCCCCCTAGGATGGGACGAAGTCCCGCAACCATTGTGGCTTGCCGCACGTGCGCTTGGGGCGTGCCTGCGTCTGACCTAGTACTGGAGAGCCTGTGATCCCTGATTCCGCGGGTGCTTGTCCTGCAACGGGAAACGGGGATTCGTTAGTGGCTCTGTGGGGCGTCCGTGCCTGCCTTGCGACCGGGGATGGGAACGGAATGAATAGTTGGGAGGTGAACCCCAGCCTGTTGCTCTCGGACCCCGGGGACCCGCCTATTGTGAACCGCGGAACCGATGAGGTCGCCCTTGTGGTCCTGCTACCTTGCGATCCTTGCTCGGGGGACCTTGAGACTGTGGTGGGCGGACTTGCTGTTGCCTCTCGTCTTGGGGGTGTCGGCCTCCGGGACATTGGCGCTATATTGCATTCTAACTCACAGGGACTACTTGGACTGGAAGTACCAGGGGCTGAACTGAAACCCCTCTTTTCGCTAGGACGGGTGGGGGACCACTCCGCTAACTCCCCCTGGTACTGTAAATCAACGTCTAAACTTCTATGGGCAACTGTGTTTCGGGGAAAATTCCGGGGGGTATGTGTGAGGTCGGGGCTCTTCCTTTCTGCCGCGAACTCCCGCAAAAGATCTCTGTGGATCGATTCCCTTTCCTCCCCCCTTGGTGGGGGCCCATGTTCCCCTTTCCCTCCCCCTTGGGCTAAACGGGTGGGGGAGTACCCTAACGCTGATTCACTGCTTGTCTCGTCTCCGTCCTGCTCTCCGGGGACCCTGCGCCTGAGTTGGTCCACGTGTCGCCTCCACAGGAAACCTGTACTGGTCTCCACGCGGTATGAGACGGGGCCGGTTCGTTCTACTACGGTGCCCGGCACCCAGGCTGGCCCCGCGCTGGCGTAGTTCCTGCAGTGCACCGGGGCGCCTACGCTGAAACTCTTTGAAGGTTCCACCCCTATGTTCCACCCCTTGTCCTCTACTCTCGTGGGGTCTAGCTTGGAGATTCCCGTGGCCAGCTTCCTGCGCATCAGCAGCTCTGCGGGGGAGTGCCCTGACGCCAATGGGGTGACCCTGTACCTTAGCAGGAATTGGCACAATTTCAGGTCGAGGTCTCCGGGGCCCATGCGCAGCAGCGCGTCTTTCGTGGTGCGCACGAGGCGCTCTACCTGGCCGTTGGTGGCCGGGTGAAAGGGGGCGGAGGTGATGTGCCGAATGGCGTTTCGCTCCATGAACGCCCCGAACTCGGCGGACGTGAAACAGCTAGCGTTATCGCTGACGAGGGTGTCGGGTAAACCGAACGTGGAAAAGACCCTCCAGCAAAGTCTACGTGTACCCGGGACCAGGGCCCCCTCGCTGCGTCCCACTCCCTATGTGGCGAGCGGGCCTCTTCTGGCCTGGAGCTCTGGCACGCTTCGCAAGTGCCGACCATGTGTTCGATGTCGGCGTCTAGCTGGGGCCACCAAAAGTAACTGCGGGCCAGCGCCTTAGAGCGGACGATCCCCGGGTGGCTGACGTGCAGCAGTTTAAGCACCCTCGGCCGGAGAGACGTGGGGATCACTACCCGCTGTCCCCACAAAAGGCAGCCCCTCTCTAGGGACAACTCTAGTTTCTTTTTGAAAAATGTGTCGAATTCCGCTGCTGGGGAAGACACGGGCCACCCTTTCTGTACCCAGGAGCAAACTGTGGCCAGCGTTTTGTCCTTGCCGGTCGCTTTAGCGATGTCGGCCGGTACTACTGGAGGGGAGTCTAGGACCTCTATCATTAAGACCTGGTGGTCCCTCTCTACTTCGCCCACGTGGCAGCAATCCCTGGGAATGGGGGACCTCGACAGGGCATCCGCATGGCTGATCTCCTTCCCGGGCCGGTATACCAACGCGTGCTGATACGCGTTGAGAAAAATGGCCCACCTGAGCATTCTCGGGGACAGGATTTGGGGTGTGGGCTTATCTGCGGTGAAAATGCCTAGCAAGGGCTTATGGTCAGTCACTATGGTGAAGGGGCGGCCGTACACGAAATCATGAAATTTCTTAGTTCCTGCAATTATCGCTAGGGCTTCCCTGTCTGTCTGGGCATAGTTCCTCTCCGCTTGGGACAAGGACCTAGAGTAGAACGCTATCGGGGCCTCCCCCCCGTTCTCCAGTACGTGGCATAACACCGCCCCCACCCCCGCCGGGGATGCATCGCATATCAGGACCACTGGGCGTTTGGGATTGAAGTGGGTCAGTACCGCATCTGATGCCAGGAGTCGCTTCAGGTCATTGAAAGCCCTCTCCTGGTCGTCGCCCCACTTCCATGCCTCGTCCTTTTTTAACAATTTGTGTAGCGGCTCCGCTACTGCTGCCTTCCGCGGGAGGAAGGAGTGGTAAAAGTTGAGCAGTCCAAGGAACGACTGCAACTCGGGCTTGGAGGTGGGGCGAGGGGCCTTCTTGATGGCGGCCACCTTGGATTGGGATGGCCTGATTCCCTCGGGAGTAACACGGAACCCTAGGAACTCGACCTCAGTTGCGAAGAAAACGCATTTGTCCTTCCGCAACCGCAACCCCGCTTTCTCGAATATAGTCAGGACCCTTCCCAACCTGCTTGCTAATTCGGCCCGGCTCCCCCCTGTAATCAATACGTCATCAAAGTAGGGTAACACCCCCTCTAACCCCTTCAGGAGGCGTTCCACGAGTGACTGGAAAATCCCGGGCGCCGAATTCACGCCGAATTGGAGGCGCGATACCTGGAACGCCCCTTTGTGGGTGACTATGGTCTGCGCAGCAGCTGCAGCGGGGGTCACCGGGAGTTGCTGGTAGGCTTGGGCCAGGTCGAGCTTAGCGAAACACCTCCCCCCGTGTAACCTGGCCAACAAATGGCTGACTACCGGCACCGGATAAGCATTAGGGCGGATCGCCTTATTGATGGTGCACTTGTAATCAGCGCATATGCGGACCTCCCCGTTGGCCTTGAGCGCTGTTACAATTGGAGTTTCCCACTCCGCAGAATCAACAGGAACAAGAATCCCCTGGCCCACCAACTTGTCCAGCTCCGCCTCTATTTTGTCCTTTAGTGCGAAAGGCACTCTGCGCGGTTTAAGTCTGATTGGACGTACTTCAGGGTCCAGGTCGAAAGTCACTGGGGGGCCCTTGAATTTTCCGAGCCCCTTTTTGAAAACCTCGGGGTGCGCGTCGCACACGCTCTGTATTGGATCAGTCCCGGTGGCGTGTGCTCCCACGGCGTGCACCCCCCCAATGAACAATCCCAGGGGCTGGAACCATTGAGTCCCGAGGAGGCTGCACTTTCCTCCCTTGAGGACGACTAGGGGAAGCGTTGCGGTGTGCTTTTTAAACTGGACCTGGAACTTCCCAACCCCCAACACTGGGATGCGGTTCCCTTGCACGTCCTTTAGTGTGGCCCTCAACGCTTTGAGCTTGGGCCGCACGCGGGGGGCGATTTTCATGAACTCTCCCTGGGGAATAATAGAGTATGAGGAACCCGAGTCCACCTCCATTCTAACAGGGGCCCCTTGTATTACTACCTCAACGAAGTAACGGGGGTGCTCCGTGGAAACGCTGCAAACCGGAGCGTCGTCCTCGCTGTCGTCGGAGATGCGCCCAACGCCGTCCCGCGTCCTCGTGGTCCGGGTGCCGTCCTTGGGCCTCGTGGTGCGGTCCTGCCTCGCCGAGCGGTCTGGAGAACTCCTTGTTGTGGCCTCGCGCCGTTTCCGGCAGACCTTGGCGATGTGCCCGCGCTGGCCGCAGTTGTGGCACTCGGCCTTGCGGAATGGGCATTTGGCGCGGGCGTGGGCGGCGCCGCAGCCGTCGCAGCGCCGGCCCTCTCTCTGGACCCTCCGGACGTCCTCGTCGTCGCCGCTCTCCGCAGACGAGTCCGAAGCTCGCCGGGCCGCGCGCACTGAGCTCTCTGCCTTGGCGGGCTTCGGGCGCCAGTCCTGGAGCTCTTGCACCCCGGCGGTCGTGGCCTCCACGGCCTGCGCCGTGTCGAGGACTTGTTGCCACGTGGGAGGCGGCTCCCTTTTCATCAGCGCACGCTGAGTCTCTGTGTCCCTCAGACCGCAGAGCAGGCAGTCCCGGAGGGTGACTTCTGGGGTCTCCCACTTGCATGGGCCGGCGGCCAGCCGCAGGGCCGCGGCGAACTCCGCGACCGATTCCCCGGGCGCCTGGACTCGCCTCCAGAACGCGCTCCGAGCGGGGAACATCGCTATCGCTGGCCGGAGATGGGCGCGCAGCGCCGGCAGGAGCTCTGCGGCTTTGAGGTCGCCCACCTTCCTCGGCGCGATCAGGTCCACCAAGGTCCTCTTGGTCTCGTGTCCGAGCATGCGGACGAAAATGGCCCTCTTCTTGGCCTCATCTGAGACTTCGAGCTCCACCAGCGCTGCGTTGAAGTCTATCTCAAACAGCTCCAAGTCTCCCGGCTTCCTGATCTCGTAGCCGGCGCATGTCTTGGTCCCGTGGGCAGCCATATCCCATCCTCGTCGCCAATTTAGTGTATGGGACCAAAGACAACAGGACAACCGAAGGGTTGGTATAATGCAGGTTTATTGCATAGTGTTCCGGTGAAGCATGAGGTAATGGCGGTGATACATCTCAATATATACAGTAGCACTCTACATTTGAATCTTGTAGCACGGTAGCTCATTGGCTGCTACCGGCGTGGCCTCACCCAGGCACGCCTCTTTCTTCTGCTGCTGAATGCGGGGAAGGTTTTCCCGCGGCTGTCCGTGATTGAGCAATGTGAACCATGTGAGACTGAACGCTCGCAGCTGCCCTCTATGGGCTGTCTGCTCGCGTTCCTTTACAGCTGAGATCGTTGGTATTTGGAGTGGTTACATTCTTGCCTTTACAGTATAATGAACATGCACACATACATACATAACAAACAGTTAGTCTTTAAAGTGCTATAGCATTTTTGTTTTTGTTTTGTTTATTCTCTGTTATGCCTGAAAAACAGACTAACAAAGTCTCAGTAAAGAAAATCAAAGCTTTTGAAATGTGGATCGACAGATGGCTGCTAAGGATATCATGGGTTGACAACGTGACTGATGTAGAAGTGTTGTGCAGGATAGGTAAAGAACAAGAACTGTTTAAGACCATCAAACAAAGAAAGCTCCAATACCTTGGGCATATCATGAGCAACAACATGAAGTATAGAAAACTCCAACTTGCTATGCAAGGGAAGATTCTTGGGAAGAGAGGCCCTGGACGTAGACAGACCTCGTGGCTGAAGAACCTGAGAGACTGGTGTGGAATGTCCTCAGAACAATTGTTCCAAGGACTTAAGAACAGGAAGACTTTTGCCATGATGATAGCCAATATTCCGAATGGATACGGTACTTGAAGAAGACGAAGTACCAGGAGCTGTATTCTAGAGTCCCTCATCCCTCAACTCTGCAACCAAAGAGCACGTTTTCTGGGATACTTTTTTTGTAAGTATGGCAGGGGCCTGTTCTCCTGAGATACCTGCAGTGGCTCAAGTAGCTAAGATGCTGACTGGGAAGAGGAAGGTCAGCAGTTTGATTTCCGAGTACTACAGGATGGAATGAGCTCCCGTCGTCTGTCCCAGCTCCTGCCAACCTAGCAGTTCGAAAGCAAGAAATTGCAAGTAGATAAATAGGGACCACTTCGGTGGGAAGGTAACAGCATTCTGTGCGCTCCGGTGTCTAGTCATGCCTGCCACATGAACATGGAAATGTCTGCAGAAGCAGACAGCACTGGCTCTTCGGCTTTGAAACAGAGATGAGCACTGAACCCTAGCGTCGGATATGACTGGCTTTCAAGCAAGGGAAACCTTTACCACCCCAGAGAAAGGACATGATAGAAGCAGAATTAGAGGTGTACTTACAAGAGCCCTGCAAATCAAGAAAGACGGAGCCCTTGTCTTATTGGGCTGAGTCTGTTCGAGCATGTCTAGCCAAGGTGGCATTGGGACTGCCATCCTGCCCACCAACCACTGTCCCCAGATAATATTTTCTCTGTCAGGGAACATTGTCAGTCCATACTGCTCACACCTGGAATCTGTTTTCTGTAAGGTCAACTGAACATAGCTAGGCTTGCCTAAAGTCATTCTTAAATAAGAGAGAATGGCACATTCTGCTTACAGTATGAGTTATATCATGCTTCAGCCAGCTGCCCCCTCTTTCATTCTTCCAACTGCTACTCCAAAATTGTGCTAAGTCCCATGCTGTTGTCACAGTTCCCACCCACCCCAGGCTATCTGCTGCTCTAGTATGGCTGCTACTGCTGCCCACAATATTTGTCAACCCTTCAGTGTGACCTCACCTCAGTTTCCATAATGTTGCTGGCATTTCCTACTGGCATTCTCATTCTTCAGGTTTTAATCAGTATGCCCATTACATTTCCTAATATATAAGGCATTGCTGGCTATTGGCGTACACTCTCTTTGTTTGGCACAATCACTGGAAAAGTGGCAGAGGACACAAGAAAATCCTTTTCCTGTTTGTGTGTGTTTTAAAGAAGGAAATAATGACTATATAGTATTCATATTGACAGCAGCAGAGTTCTAAATATATGGACATTCTGAATTTTTTAAATGTTGGAACTGAAGCATTGTAATTCTGAATCCGAATTTTGAATCCAAATTTTGGTGCCAGTGCATATCTTGTAGAAGAAAAGTAGCATTTAACTCAAGTAAAGATAGTTGAAGTCCCAATATTCCTGTTTCATTTTAGACATGCTTTACAAGCACAATAAACTAATATTTCCCATTTGTTGTTGCTGTTACTCTTCTTTGCATAACATATTCTAAGTCTTGAACAGGACTTGCAAAGTGACTTTTAGGAATGAATATAATTACCTGCTGAAGCCAAGCACAATGATGATACTCAAGGTCATGTCACTAAAGAGTTGCATGTGCCCCAGCATGTCATTATATTAATTATTCTTCCAAAGCTCTGTCCTGGGGAATCAGCTCATATGCATTCATTGGGGGGGGGGGCATGGTTAGAATGAGTTCAAGGGTATTTATGCAAGCTTCTTTCTCCAAACCTGTATAGGACCGGTAGCCTATGTAAGATGTTCTTATATCAATCAAAATCAATATTAGAACAAACTAAACCAAATGTGTTGGTACATGGGGGAAAAAAGAGAGAAATAAATATGAAACTTCCTATGCAACATGTTCTCAAATAACATGTCTCAGAACTTTTTTAAAAAGTTCTTTTAGTTATTTCCTGTGCCAGGAGCAATAAGAACAGAAAGAAGTGACAATAATCAGGAACATTTAGTTCCAGGGAGTGGAAAGTAGTGCTACTGATAAGATTTACCCAGGCCTTGGAACAAATGTTAGCAAAAGAGTTCAATTGCCAGTTAAGCTGACCCTACAGTCTGGTAATAGTCTATTCTGGTAATCACCACTGTGGTGTATTGGATATGCATACACACTGTTTTATCATGTCTAGCAGTATGAAATATAAATACTTACACATAACATCATAAAAAAGAGACAGGGGGCTTTAATTAAAACTCCAATTGTTAAAAATAGGAAAGAGATCTGGTAGGGACACAGTCAGGACCATTAGTTTGTACTAACGTAAGTAAGAGAAATTATGCTTGGGTTTGGCTACCCTGATTTGGAAGAATGCATTGTTGCTGTTGCTGTTGCTGATGCTGATGCTGATGATGTTAACAATCCTAAATTATTCTTTAATTTTAGAGATAATGATTGGTTTAGTAAGTGTCTTTATTTCTTGAAAATGTAGAGTTGCTTGCCATCCTTGTCTAGACCAAATTATCAGATCTGCTTCCAATTAATCACTGTGTCAAAAGGTCATTCATAATGTATGCCTACTTCACTTACCATTCAGGTTGATTAAGACATAGAATTTGGCCAGAATTGCAGTCATTCTATTTAACATGCATTCATTCTTCATGCTGTATAGTACAGGTTAATTGCCCGGATCAAAAAAGTAGTACAGTGATGCTATTTTTTGATCTCTCTTTTTCTAGTGATTATATGGTGGGAAGACTGAAAATAAATCAACAAATCATTTGAAAGAGATGATAATTTTCTAAGAAATTATGTGGGTGCTGGTTCATTTACATTTATGAAGTGGTCATACATTACAAAGTGGCCATATATTTGTGTGTGTTTGCATATGTATTTGTATGCATGTATCATTCTCTTACACTTTGTAGCCATCCTGGACCAAATATGTGTTTTTGGGGGGCAGGGAGGGATAGGTCTTAGGGTGCAACTACATTGATGAATAATACTGGTAATGCTCTGTGATTGGGATGGTCTAGTTCACATTATTTTCCATTGACTACGTGATGTAAAAGTCAATGTGAATCTGTCTGTAGTCTTTTCCCTTAATCCATTCTTCCTTTCTCCATCGCTGGGGCTTCTAGTCTTTTACAAAAGACTAGTTAAGAAAGGGTGTTCACTTGAGCCATTACATTCAAAGCCATTCCATCCAGCTCCAGCCACAGAGAGAGAAGAAGAAAGGCAGTGAGGAACTGAGTGGCCATTTAAATGCCTTGTTCCCCACACATTGTGACTGGGGCGGCTTTCATATTTCCATCCTGTTCTGTTTCTTTCTTTCTTTAAATACTTGCTGGTCTATTATTAGGGCTCTAGGGATAGAAGTGGAAGAAGTCATATATGCAGAGGTGTGGCAACATATAAGCATTTCCTTATGCAGGAAGAGATGCATTGTTCTTTCTGACTTATCAAATAACTTTTCCTCCTGGATTTATATATATTTGGTAATGCATATAATTCTGCACATATTCAGATGCTTATTTTGAAACTCTCCATTATAGGCTCTATAAAATGACCCTTCCTCTGCACTTAGGTTGCCCCTGCTTGAAAACCAGTCATATCCGACTCTAGGGTTCAGTGCTCATCTCTGTTTATAGCCAAAGTGCTAGCACTGTCTGTGTCTGCAGGCATTTCTGTGGACATGTGGCAGGCATGCCTCAACACTGGAGTGCACGGAATGCTGTTTACCTTCTCACCAAAGTGGTCCCTATTTATCTACTTGCAATTTCTTGCTTTCAAACTGCTAGGTAGGCAGCAGCTGGGACAGAGATGGGAGCTCATTCTATCGTGCAGTACTTCTCTGCACTAACTGCATTTAATTATTTTTGATGTTATCTTAATCTGGACATGCATGGATATTTGACCACTGACTCCTGCTTCTGTGTTAGTTTTAAATTGTTATTATTTGGGTGATGTTTATGCTACATTTTGACATTGTTTTTATTAGATCTGTTTCATTCTCTTGGGTGTGCTATAGTTTCATTTCTGTATCTAAGCTGTGCAGAGTGGCTTTTGCCAGATAGGTAGTATACAAATGTAATAAATAAATAAATAAACAAGGAGATCCTGGCAGAGAACCTTAGGTTCCCTCACCAAGCCACAGTTCCCAGGATTATGTAGGATGGAGACAAAGCAGTTTCTGTCAAACTGTTATAATAATGTAATGTTGATTTGCTCAGGGAGATAACTTTGCAAATACTCTGAGCTAGTATGCCCTGTGTTTGTAACACCTTTCCGTACCTAACTGATTAGGTATGAAGTGGGTGTAGTTGGCTCTGTTGCTTTCCTTGTCAGCATCACTGCCTCTTTTGCAGGAAATGAACAGCTTCTGAAATGTAAGAAAATGGGTCTTGACACAGCATTATATTAAAAATCCACCAGGAATGTTGAGAATATAATCTCCGGATACATATTTTCTTGAAAAATCAATCAGGTGGCTTTGTTAAACCAGGGCAATATCTTAAAGATCCTTTAGGCAATTACATTAGAGTTCAGATTTCATCTGACTCCTGTACTTCTTCTTGAGAAGCATAGAAATCACTTCAAAGTGTGTTACAAGGAATGTTTTGTGCAAATTACCGAGACCTTATGGATGGAAAGTCCTAGATAGGTGAACTACTTGAAGGAAATGTAGAGATCAAAAAAGACATATATTTTAAGTAGAGGAGCTTACAGTTGCTTAAAAGGATACAAGATGAAAACATTTCAGAACAGAGCAAGTTAATGATGGCTAAGGTACGCATGAAAAAGGAAGTATAATTATATACAGCTGATGATAACCAAGAGGATGCACCTTTATAACTGTCAGTGCTGTGTAAACATCAAAGCAACTTTAGGTAAGATGGGGAAATAGTCAAAACAGAACAGTAAAATTTTCAGTCACTGCAGTTTCCTGACACCTTGCTATATGCTAAACTTAATTATTGTTTGTAACAACTACCGGATCCCACAATGAAAAAAATATTCTTTATTACAATAGCATAGGAGTCAGTTCTTTGTATACCATGGTAACTGGCCATGGTAAACAAGCTGTAAAATCAAAACAGAAGGACAAAAAACAGAATGCTGTTTGAACAATCTTTAAGACTAAGGATTCATTTAGGAGTTCCATAATAGAAGGACAGGGTTATCATTTTTGGGATGAAAATAGAAAACTTGTCTTGTCTGAGTAATTGTGAGGTGGATACTAGTGTTCATGGGAACTGCTTTTTTATTAGTCACATTGTTGCAACCTTATTGGTTACTTGTATAAATATCCCAGTGTTACGTAAAATAAACCTTTCTTTTTAAAATCTCAGCCATTCACAGAAACAATAGTTAATAGCCGACCCTAAGGAGAGGGCAGGTAGTCAATTTATCAGGACATGCTGGGATTGAGCTGTGGAATATCCCAGTGAATGTCAGAAATAAATAAAAATCCAGGTCAGATCTCATAGTGTCCTGACGTGGTATAATTTCCGTTCTAGATTTCCTGAGGGGAACCGGATGGTTATCGTTACAATGGTCCAGCTCTCACAGCCATACATTATTACTAGGAAGACCATTGCTTTGACTATGTGAACTTGAGCCGGACATCCTGGGGAGTGAAGTCAGGAGTGCTCTAAAGCACTGCCAACAACAAAGCTAGTGGAGATGATGGTATCCCAGTTTAATTATTCAAAGTACTAAAAGATGATGGAATTAAAGTATTGCATTCTATATGCCAGAAGATTTGAAAAACACAACAATGGCCACAGGATTGGAAAAGGTCAGTTTACGTACTAATCCAAAAAAGGGGCAATGCCAAAGAATGCTGAAATATTATTTAACAATTGCGCTTATCTCACAAGCTAGCAAGGTCATGCTCAAGATAATACAGGACAGGCTTAAGCAGCATTCAGATAAAGAACTATCATTGCAGGCGCACCCCCCCAATAACGGACACAGACAACATTGAAAGTGGATAACAGCATAGGGCCACATTTATTGATTCAATGCCCTAGTCCGAATTATAAATTTGTATTGGTAAAACGACCAATCATAATTCCTAAGGCAAGCAGGCCGAAGTAACACTGGTAAGGTACCACCCCAAAATTGCCAACGGCAATTGGTTACAATGTATCGATTTGTATCAATTTGTTTGTTGACAACAAACAAATTATTGACCGTAGTCAATAACTAACTCATGACCCCACCCTCTGACGCGTATCCGTGAAATCACAGGGGTGATGCATGCTGGTTAGCAATCGTCATCACCCCATCGCCTGGTTCGTCGTTGACCGGACAACGTTTAACTAATTTATTCCTGTCTAGTGTTGTCCAGTCAATTGCGAACCTGCCGGATACTTGTGGGTCATACTGTTTACCTTACCAGTGCTACCCGCCAATGTGACCAAAGTCAACAGTAGGAACACAGAAAGACCCCTATATCAAACCATAGCAACAGTGTGGGACGGGCAAAAAAGCCAGGACCCGGAAGCCAATATGGGTCCCAACCAAAAATTCCCACCCGGCCCCGAAGCGACCATAATATCACACTGTTAACTAGGGAGGGGGTGGAGGGGAAAAAACTTCTCCGCTCCGTCGCTGAGGTAAAATGGCAGCTCGGCTGCCTCGTGGCCACCCCTTTTATAAGGGAGCTGGCCACGCCCCTAACTACCCGGATTCTCTGTCCTGTGGGGGGGGGCCCGCAAAGGGCGCGGCGGCCATTTTGGCGCCGCGCTTGCATTGCAGGCGCACCCCCCCAATAACGGACACAGACAACATTGAAAGTGGATAACAGCATAGGGCCACATTTATTGATTCAATGCCCTAGTCCGAATTATAAATTTGTATTGGTAAAACGACCAATCATAATTCCTAAGGCAAGCAGGCCGAAGTAACACTGGTAAGGTACCACCCCAAAATTGCCAACGGCAATTGGTTACAATGTATCGATTTGTATCAATTTGTTTGTTGACAACAAACAAATTATTGACCGTAGTCAATAACTAACTCATGACCCCACCCTCTGACGCGTATCCGTGAAATCACAGGGGTGATGCATGCTGGTTAGCAATCGTCATCACCCCATCGCCTGGTTCGTCGTTGACCGGACAACGTTTAACTAATTTATTCCTGTCTAGTGTTGTCCAGTCAATTGCGAACCTGCCGGATACTTGTGGGTCATACTGTTTACCTTACCAGTGCTACCCGCCACACGGAGGGGCTTCAAAGAAGACCTGACGCCCCCCCCAGACCGTCAGCTCGGTCAACAGGCCTGCTCGCCAATCGTCCAACAGGAGGTCCATACCTCCTCGCGACAGATGGACCCCATCCCCTGCGTACAAGTCATAATTTTGTAGACTAATATCGGGGTGATGACTGACCCGTCCCCAAGCCCTGGTGGTAAGAAAACGCGCCACCGCCTTATTGACCGCGCACCTAGCGCGGTCAAGGGCCAGGAGGTTAACGCCCCCTCTGTAAGAATGGCACGGGACAATGTCCGACCAAACCAGGGTTGTGGCAGGCCAGACATAATGCAAGTAGGCGAGTTCCTCGCAAATCGCATGCTTGAGCGACAAGCCGGTGACCTGGCCCAAATCATTGCCCCCCAGGCGTATGATTAGAATGTCAGGCGGGTCAGCACCCAGGCCAGAAAAAAGGAAAGGCCGCAGCTCCCGCCATAACATCCCAGGCTTACCATGCCCTGCGAGACTGGCGTGGTCACCCAGTCCCAGTCGGGGTCCACTCTGTCGCCGCAGCGTAACGCGCTGCCCTGCACACATAGCTGTGGCCCACCAGCCATACTGTCACCGGTGTAATACGACACCCAGGGTCTGTAAGAAAATTGAGAAAAAGGCGGTAAGGTGACTGGATTGGTACTCATGGCGGGAGTGGGCGCACATAAAACTGAAAACATTGCGAGCCCCACCTCCCCATGCTGCGTATGTCAGCCCCAGAGTACCCAAAAGCAGCTGCTGTAGAGGCTGAACCAATCCGGAACGAATGTGCGCCATAACGGGCACCTGGTAGGCCCACCCTGGTGAGGGCTCTGGCTGTCACCTTCCAAAACTGAAATATAGTAAGGGGAGACCCATCTTGGTGACAGAAAAACGGGCCGTGGTGCATGCCACGCAGTGCCAGGAATTCCTGTAGGGCACCAACCGGACAGATGTCTGCCAAAGAACAACGTAGCAGTCTTACACCACTGCCTACGCCATGCTGATCTGTTTTAGAGGAGCGTATCCTCAACTGGGCCCAGTCTTTGGCTACGTAGACATCTTCGAGTTCCAGTGCCCTACCACTTGCATCCGCCTTAGACAGCATCACGAGTTCGCTGACGCGGAGCGCTCCAAAAAGGCCACCGTTGTAGCCGCATGAAGTGGGCTGCCTCATTTCCAAAACAGAGGCCAGGCCAGCCCCGGGCCAATTGGGTGAAAACCCTGGGAAAATCTTGCATCCGCCTTACTCAGCATCTCAAGCTCGCCGATGCGGAGGGCTCCAAAAAGGCCACCGTTGTAGCCGCATGAAGTGGGCTGCCTCATTTATCAAAACTGAGGCCAGGCCAGCCCCGGGCCAATTGGGTAAAACCCTGGTAAAATCTTGCATCCGCCTTATTCAGCATCTCAAGCTCGCTGATGCGGAGCGCCTCCAAAAAGGCCACCGTAGTAGCCGCATGAAATGGGCTGCCTCATCTATCAAAACAGAGGCCAGGCCAGCCCCGGGCCACTTGGGTAAAAAACCCCTGGGTAAATGGGGTGGCGGTCGCCCGGGAAACGCCCGCGCACGCGCACCCACCCCTCCAAACATGTCTCACCCGGAAGTCATTGGTGCTGTCACACAACCTCCCACTTTGGCCATAAAGCCAACCCGACAGCTGAGATGCTATGGTGCGTGGTGCAAGGCCCTGGGCATACAGGTAAACCATGAACCGCAGAACATGGGTTACTGGGCTCGGCCAGGTTCCTGGCAATCGAAATCGGGTACATAATACTCTGAAGGAACTAAATGCGTGGTGATACGCCTTACTATGCATGGCGCTATTGACAGGCTAATCGCCCGGTTCACCTCTACTTGCCAACATTCCATCTCTCGTCCGGGAGTGGCGAGGGAAATTCCTCCGCATCCGGGGGCCGAGGCATGGAACCGGGAGATCTGCAGGTAGGACAAAGCAGCAGTAATATCATTATCAACCCTTGGGACATGCCTGGCCCTGAAGGGAACGTTGAGGCGCAGGTTGCATAACACAAACCAGCTCCATGACCCCGGGCGATTTGGAAATCTGTGGAGTGACGATGCGGACAACAGCCGCGTTGCCATGCCGAAATTGCACAACCGAGTTGGCCCACTCCTTGCTCCATAGCATCAAAGCACCCAGGGTAGGTAAACATTCCAGATACGTGAGACCCTGCAGGCGACCCTTGCCTGCCCAGGATGGTGGCCACCCACCATAGGCCCACTTCCAATGGAAGTACATCCATAAACCCAGGAATCCTAAGGTATCGGACTGCGTCTGAAAGCAAGGGGGAGCCAGGAGATCAGACCCCAAAATGACACCCCGTTGAACTACCTCTGGACCTATGGCCAGACAAGCACGTCTGCCCCGATACCCCGGGTAAATCTGAGCCTGTGGTGGGGCCTGGATAATCCCGCCATGGCGTCGCACCAGCGCAGAGCAAATGCCCTGCCCGGTGCGACGACCCTGCCAGCAAAGCTGGGGTGACCATGTAGCACCAGAAGTTCCCTCAGTGATGCCACTGGCTCGGCCAGCAAGACCAAGACAAGGGCCACTAGCCTTGACACCTTATCCCGCTGCAACCTAGAATCCTGCGCTACCGTGTAACTCTCCACCCCAGGACTACTAGCTGTGGAGATGGGCCCTCGGTCTTTTCGGGCGCTAAAGGGACACCAAGTTCCTCCATTAGCGTCTGAAATGTGTTGAGGAGACGTGTATACGTGTCCCAGCCCCGTTCAGCCCCGAATAAAACCATCCAGGGAATGGGCTACAGACCGGGACCCTGACCTGCGGACAAAAGCCCACTCTAGGAAAGTGGTGAAACGCTCGAATACCGAGCCCCCATGGACTAGCCAAAAGGCATGGCATCATTGAAATAATATGCTCCCCAGGACGGGGGTGCAGGGACAGGTCCAACGACCCTGCCCGCATAGACCCTCTTGTGAAAGCTGGCAGCAGCCACCTCCTCCCTCCCCCTAAGGGATAAAAGACTGGGGGCATCCTGAGGGGACCTATTACCCATGAAAGGGATCCGGAACCCCTGCCTAGAACCCTGAAGGAGATAACCCGCATCCTCTCCCTTCGGGTACAATGTGAGCCAACTCTCCAACACGTCCACCTTAATTGGGGAGGGAGCCCTTCGGTGGACTAGATCCATCTGCGGCAGTCTTGCCAGCCCCCTGTCTGCCCCACCCTCTGCCCCGCATCCCTCTAGGCCTGGGACAGGCAGAGGCCGCGTGGGGGCCAACACAGGTGGGACACTCCTGTCTGTATTTGCAATTCTTCCCATTGCAGGAGCCATTGTCCGAGAAGGTCCAGCACAGCAGGCGGGCTGTAACCCCCTGCCCCGCCACTTGGCGGGGTGCCTGCGCTGGAGCAGCTCGCTGGACCGCAATTCCACAATGATACATCTCCCTAGGCGCAGTGCGCGTGGGGTCATGTACAGAAGCCACAGCTTCTGACAGGGCTCATCCCACTTCATCTCCGGGTGTAGGGGCACTCTTGTACGGAATTCTTTTTTTCCATAAGCCAACCACGACGTGCGTGGTGGCTAGCCAATCATCGGGAAGGCCGTTGTCGGTACAAAATGTAGACCAGGCATGCGCAGCGGGACCTGGATAGCCCATGCAGTGCCACATACTGCCCCGGGGCAGAAATCCCCACCCCCAGGGTCGTGCCATAATGCAACCAAGGGCACTGGGATAGAATGAGAAGTGATGCCCCACTAGCCTCTAATTGGCAAGGCGAAGAGCACTGAACCACCCCGCTGAAAGTGGACTGAGATGTGGGCGTATTCAACTTGACCCCATACTCACTAGTTGCACCCCAGTGAGCCGCCCCCACTGGGGGTTCCGGCACACCGTGGGCGTCGGAGCTCGCGACCGAAATCGAGCTCTAGGACGACCTCCAACGCATTCCAATCGCTGTACCGGACAAACAGGGAGCTGCGAGGCAGCGGCAGGCACAGGCTGGACTGTCTCCATAAGCCCGACCCAGCCGGCCGCCTGTTACAGAGTGACAGTGGTGGAAGTAGCCGGCGGACAGGAGGGCCCGGTAGATCGGAAAAGGACCCCCCACCCACTGGATTGCTAAGGATGCCTCCAGTACAGCCAAACGTGCCAACCAGGCACCCCCAGCCACAGTAAACCCCCAGCAGGTGGGCCAGGCGGGCCGGACGGCCCGACGGGAAGTGTGCCAGAGGCCCTGAATTCAGAGCCTGTGCCCGAATAAGCCATGCCCCAAAATTCCAGCCCCTAATTGGCAAAAACATGCTGTGAGGCAGCACCAGGCCCTCCCCCCAATTGTCCCGGCCCCTGGCGGGCCGCCGTGGGCCAAGGGCCGCATCCCCCGCAGGGCCGGCCTGGGGTTGAAAACGGCACGGCACGGGAGCTCATCCTGTCCTGCATGCGCAGAAATTGAAACACTGACCTTAAACAACCCAGTCAGCTTCTGTAGCACTGGATACACTGCAGTCCTACTTAAAGTTTGGGCACCCCTAAGTTGGAAAAATCAGTGAGCGACGGAGCAAACTTCTCTGCTCCCCCGCGCTCTGAAGGCAATAGGCTGGAAAGCCGAAAGGAAGCCTCGAACAAAGGCTGGCAACTCAAGCCTCTTGCAAAGCGGCAGAAGGGAATAAAGCGACGGAAAAAACTCCTCCTCACCGTCGCTTTATTTTTACACTCACCAGCCATTCAAGTAGTATAGAGCAACACGATCCCTATCCAGGGCTCAGCACCCACTGACTGGAAAGCCGGAGCACGAGAGCATTTGCAGTAGGAATCAAACTCCGACCCTCCAGGCAGCGAGTTCAGGATCTTAATCCCCTGAGCCACAGGGGTCCGACAGAGCGACGGGGGAAAAAACTTCTCCGCTCCGTCGCTGAGGTAAAATGGCAGCTCGGCTGCCTCGTGGCCACCCCTTTTATAAGGGAGCTGGCCACGCCCCTAACTACCCGGATTCTCTGTCCTGTGGGGGGGGGGGCCGCAAAGGGCGCGGCGGCCATTTTGGCGCCGCGCTTGCAGAAGTGCAGGCTGGGTTCCAAAGAAGTAGGGGAACTAGAGACCACATTGCCAACATACGTTGGATGATGGAGAAAACAAAAGAATACTAGAAACAAGTCAACTTCTGTTTCATTGACTACACCAAGGTCTGCTTATTTGCCACCCTGCTTATTTAACTTATATACAGAGCACATAATGTACAATGTTGGGTTGGATGAATAACAAGTTGGAATTGAAATTGCTGGAAGAAACATCAACAATTTGAGATACACAGATGATACTACCCTAATGGCAGAAAGTGAAGAAAACCTAAAGAAGCTCTTGCTTAAGTTGAAAGAAGAGAGTGCTAAAGCTGGCTTGAGACTCAACATCAAGAAAACCAAGATAATGGCAACAGGCCCTATCTGTCCCTGAAAAATAGATGGGGAAGAAGTAGAAACAGTGACAGAATTTACATTCTTAGGATCCAAGATCAATGCAGATGGTGATTGCAGCCATGAAATAAAAGTGTGACTAATTCTTGGGAGACAAGCTATGAAAAACCTGGGGAACATAATTAAAAGTAGAGACATCACCTTGCAAACAAAATTCCACATAGTCAAAGCAATTGTATTTCCATGTAATGAATGGATGTGAGAGCTGGACCATAAGGAAAGTTTAGCGCAGAAGAATGGTGTTGGAGGAGAATTTTGAGAGTACCCTGGACAGCAAAGCGAACAAATAGATCCATCTTAAAAAAACCAACTCCGACTGCTCCTTGGATGGTCAAATATTGAAGATGAAGCCAAAGTACTTTGGACATCAAATGAGAAGAGAGGATTCACTTGAAAAAACCTTGATGCTGGGGAAGATCGAGGGCAAAAGAAGAAGGGGGCAGCAGAGGATGAGATGGCTAGATGGTATTGTTGATGCAATGGGCACAGAGCTGGGCGGGTTGAGGAGGATGGTGAAGGATAGGGGTGCGTGGTGCGCAATGGTCCATGGCAAAGGGTCCAGGAAAAGGGTCAGACTTGACTGTGCAACTGAACAACGATAACAACAATGACAATGACGATAACAACAACAACAACAAATGTGGACTTTTTTTGGCAGATGTCTCTACTTTTTATTATGCTGCCTAGGTTTGCTATAGCTTGCTTCCCAAGAAGTAAGCATCTTTTAATTTCATGGCTACAGTCACCATCTGCAGTGATCTTAGATCCCAAGAAGGTAAAGTCTGTCACTGCTTCCATTTCTTCCCCTTCTACTTGACATGGGCCAGTTGCCATTTTATTGTTTTTTTGTAATGTTGAGTTTCAGACCAGCTTTTGCACTCTCCTCTTTGCAAAGTAGAAAAGACAAAGATACATAGCAGGAGGTCACCAACTAATAAACTCAGTTTTAATGTCTGTAATTTTGGATGTAAACCTATCAAAAAGGTATGGTGGGCTCTAAGTCCAATAGCAATTCCTTTCTTGCAGGAAAGTCTGTGAGGCTCTGCAATTAGGACAGCAATTTTGTATTTTACCACAAAAATAATATTCTGGCCTTTAACAAGGGTGCCATCATTACATAACTTTTCTACCAGTCTGCAAACTATGAAAAAAGGCACCAACATAGACTTATGCTATAATAGAGGAACAGTCATTCATCGATGAATAAGAACTCTAATTTTGAAGGCCTGATACTGTACACTGTTTTTGAGCATAGTCTGATTTTTTTCCTGGTGCCACCAGCACTGTGTGTTGCAATTGGATTGTCTCAATGGATTAGCACACAAGCTAGGTCTTCAAAGTACTAAACAGATTCTTATCAAGTACTAAATCCTTATAGTAATTTAAGGTCTAGTTTTTCATTCCTACAAAACACAATGCCTTTACTACCAATAGCATTAAAAGGTACTGGAATGACTGAGAGTAAGGACACAGATGTTGCTGGCCCTTTCAGATCACCAAAGTAATGCCAGCTACATCCATCCCTTAGAATGCCATTCTCCTGCATGGGAAATCTTACATATTTTCAGACTGCATCAGCAAGGAATGTCCAATATTTAAAAAGCAATGGCCAGAAATAGACTCATGAGCATTGCTGACAGTGTTGGAGTCATTTATGTTTGACCTTCAGTCCCCTGATATAGTCATACATTTGTTAAATGTGAGTGGAAGAGATTCTGAATAGTATGCAGTATGATTCACAAAAATAAACCAGAGTTTTCCAAACATAGTATGTTACAGCTTCTCACCAGGGCAAACTACAGTATAGTAGTTATACTATAGCAATGGATACAGCAGTTAGAGGTAATAATCTCACAAAGCACTTACTCAAAAAGGGAGTAATTTGGGAAAAGGACAAAGGCAATTCTAAAGCTTATTCCTGCCAGTCATTTTTCTTTTGAAACACTTCTCCATTTCACATTTCAGTAAACTGGTGCATTATTTTTATCTGTTAGCCACCATTGCCACTCCAATTTCAGCACATCGAAAATTAAATTGCATAATTACAATAATTACATTTTTTATTGTGTCAGAAGCACACAAAGGTACTTTCAGGGTTGAAAGGATTTTTGCTGGAAGAACTCTGCTAAGAAGATGCCTGAATGAGGCTCCTTTCATGTCCCCAAGATCTTTTCCCACTGAAGTGGTCCCTATTTATCTACTTGCAATTCCTTGCTAGGTTGGCAGGAGCAGAGACAGAGATGGACACTCATTCCATCATGCAGTACTCAGGTCTTCAGCTGTTGACTTGCCGACCTTCCAGCTAAGAAGGCAAGCTTCTTAACCAGTAAGACACCTCAGTCCCTTAATAATTATATGCCATCAGGTCAATCCCAACTTATGACAACACTTTCCAGAGTTTTCTAAGTATAAAGAACTCATAAGTGTTTTACCATTGTTTTCTTTTGGTAGGTACATTGGGACAGCGTTGATTCTCCAAGGCTATGCAGACTGGGTGTTCTGGGAGGCACAACAGGGATTTGAGCTTCCAACCTCTGGCTCCATGGCCAGTTGCATTTGCTCATTCAGGTGTCATACTGTGTATTTGTGTGTGTGTATGAGTGTGTGTGGGGAGAGTACTCATTTTACTTCCAACGGAATATGATTAAACTGCTGATTGCCATGCTGACTGGGGGTGATGGGAAAAGTAGCCCAAAAGAATCTGGTAAACATCACTGTGGAAAAGACTGATCACATTATATGTTTTAATTAATTAAAACAGATCAAAATTAAAAGAAACAGTCTGATTATAGAATCCATTTGCTTTCCCCCCATTAGTCCCATTGAATCAATCACTGATTGTTGGCCTGAATGACAGGCCTGCAAAGCAGTGCATAAGTTCCACAGCTGAGTCTAAGTTTTCATATCCAGGTTTCTCATCCATGGTGGGCTCCAAAAAAAATTACTACCACACTGTATGCATGGTATAGTGGCCATGGCCAGGGGGAAAGTCCTGTGTTGCACCCAAATTAGGACTACTTTATTACAAAAGTTGGCTGGGCAGGGCCAGCCAGAATTTCTGCTACTGGTTCTGGTGAACTGGTGCGAACCTGCTGATGCCCACCACTGATATGGATTGTGTGTTGGTGGCAGGGATCCATCAGGGAAGGTGCTCTCCCCCCACACACAATACACACAAACACAACATGCACACACGACACACACACATGACTCACAACCCACACCCTCCACAGCCACACACATCACACATGACACAACACACATGACACCCACACACAATACACATACTCCCACACATAACACACGCTGGACACACAACCCACACCCACCACACCCAGAGACATTGCACACGACACAGTAAACTCACACAGCAAAACCACACAACACACACCATCACAACACACATCCATACAGGACACACCCACACAATAACGCCCCCCCCCCCAATACACACACAACACACACACATACAACACAACCACACACAACATACCTGACAAAACACACTCATGCAATAAACACACACCCCCGCTTGGGGTTTCTCTGGCGGCCCTAAAAAGCCACCTCGCTGTTCCTGCCGCCGCCGGCCCAGCGGAGTTTGTCCGGTAGGTTGGCCAGGGGAGAAAGTGGTGAGGAGGCTGTTTTTTAGGGCTGCTGGAGAGACCCTTCGTGTTCTGGGTCTCTCCTCTCCATCTCCTTCTCCCCTGGCTGACCTGCCGGGCAACCTCTGCTGGGGTGGCGGTGGTGGTGAGGCAGCTTTTTAGGGCCTGCCAGAGAGACCCTTCATGTTGCAGGTCAGCCAGGAGAGAAGGAGGCGGGGAGGAGAGATGGCTGCAACACGAAGGGTCTCTCCGGTGGCCCTATAAAGCTGCCTCCCCACCTCCTTCTCCCCTGGCCAACCTACCGGGCGAACTCTGCTGGGCCGGTGGCAGCAGTGAGGCAGCTTTTTAGGGCTGCCAGAGAGACCCTTCATGTTGTGGCCATCTCTCCTCCCCACCCCCTTCTCCCCCAGCCAACCTGCAATACGAAGGGTCTCTCTGGTGGCACTAAAAAGCCAACGTTCACACTGCCATCATCCCAGCGGAGTTTGCCTGGTAGGTAGGCCGGGGGAAAAGGAGGCAGGGAGGCAGCTTTTTAGGGCCACCGGAGAGACCCTTTGTGTTGCAGTTCTCTCCTCTCTGCCTCCTTCTCCTCCAGCCGACCTGCCGGACGAACTCAGCTGGGGCGGCGGTGGCGGGAAATGTGGCTTTTTAGTGCTTCTGGAGAGCAGCTGCTGAGGGGGAAAAGGCATGTGGAAGTCAGCCATTTTTTCCTCTCTCTCACGCCAGCTGTCCCGCCTCCTCTGCGTTTGTGTCTTCATGATTGGCTGAGGTGTGTTGCGGTGCACCGCTGGGTAGCGTAGTTTTGTTAAAAAAATTCACAGTTCATGGGCGTTGGCCCCACTCTCGGTCCCCAGAACTTCGTGCCGATGTTGTCCAGGCGGTAAGGTAAGTGTGGCCGGCTCATTACAGGATGGGCTGGGTGTGTGCAGACATGAATTCCGGACACGCATGGCCCAACCCATTGCAGGCGCACCCACCAAAGAAAGACTCAGACACCGGTATTGGATTAAAGGCATCGGGCCACTTTTATTGAATAATGCCCTAGTCCGAATTATCACTTTCTTTTTTTTTTTTAAATTTTTTATTAAATCTTTAATAAACATACAGAAAAAAGAAAAGAAAACATTAACAATACATTAACAGTACATTACACTAACGAGTCCATAATATCATACTAACAAACATTACTATATGGTAGCACATAACAATATCTATATTCATTAACTACTATTTAACCACCAAATATTAAGAACCTTTATTTCAAAATCCAAAATAATAGAAAAAAAAACTTTCTGTACTACCACTAATCTTTTTAACCAATAAAAAAAAAACACCCTGTGAATATATACAATGCCCGGAGAGTTTATTTTTAACTCAAGTCCAGAAACTTCTTTGAGATGGTACTGGTCCTGAACTATCACCTGCCATAATAGAGTGATCCACGAACGGTTTCCATATATTCCAGAATCTATTCTCTTTTAAATTATCTCTTTTGACTTTAATCTCCCATGTCAATTTATCGTTCAATGCTAAACTCCACATTTCTTTATACCATTCTCCAACCTGAATATCTACATCGTTTTTCCAATTTCTGGCTATACATTGTCTACCCGTTGTCAGTACAATTTCCAGTAGTTCTTTTTCCTCCTTGTTTAAACCCAGATCTTCCACATTCGTTAAAAGAATAGTACCCGACACCAACTTAACATTTTTACCCAATATTTCACCAAATTCATTTTCTATTTTTCCCCAAAAATCCCTTATTTTTTTACAACTCCACCACATATGTTCATATGTTCCATCAAATTCTTTACATCTCCAACATAACTTATCTCTTTTATTATCCATCTGGTAAAGTCTTAATGGTGTCAGGTACCATTGCCACAACATCTTGAAATTATGTTCTTTAATTCTTACAGACATTGTTCTCATAATTCTCTTTTTCCATTTATTTTTCCATTCAGTCTCCCCAATTTTTATATTCAAATTTTGTTCCCACTTCCGTTTCAAATCCTCCTGTGGATCTGCACCTCTATTCAATATATTATAAAGCTTACTTACAAGACCCTTAATACTACTTTCGCCTTTTCTAATCTTCCTTACCAATTCCTCAAATTCCGTAAGTACTCTATCTGATCCTAGTTCTCTTTTATATTTTTTATTCCAGTTGTCCACCTTTAACTTCTGAAACCAATTCAAGTTTAATATCTCAAACATTTTTTTCCGCTCGGCATCAACATCACATGCTTTTAACCAATCCTTCAATAACAACGTCCCATTTTTATCCAATATTTCTATTTTTTCTTTATCTAATTTTATTGGGAAACACATCATATCAGTCAATTCCAAGATTGGGGAGAGATTCGGAACCATATCTTTTTTTACCTTCTTCCACACCTCCATGAGACCTTTCATCATAGTATTATTTGACCTTTTCGCCTTATCTTTCATTCCCAGAAAATTCAAGATTCCAATATTTCTGTATTCTTTCATTTCCAATTGTTCCCAAATTACCTTTTCTCTTGCCAAGATCTTCACAACATTCTTGACTTGAAATGCTCGATAATATGCTAAGAGGTTTGGCATACCCAACCCCCCTTTTTTCTGAGACAAATACCATAATTTCTTTGGAAGCCTAGATTTTTTTCCTCCATTACAAAAGTCATTAAACATTTTTTGAAACTCATTGATTTCTTTCTCTTTTAAATAGATCGCGAGCGTGTCAAATAAAAAGTTAATCTTTGGTAACAGTATCATTTTACACATAGCAATCCTTCCAAACCATGACAGCTTTAACTTCTGAAGTTCTCGTATTTTATTCCTAAATTCAATTCTCAAGCTGTCATAATTCAATCGTTTAAGTTCTTCTAATTTGTTTGAAATAGTTATCCCTAAATACTTCAACTTATCTTTGATTTGTATATTAAGTGTCGACACCGTCCTACCCATCTCGCTCAATTTCAAATTACACAACATCAATTCAGATTTATCCCAGTTTATCTTTAATCCTGTTATAGCTTGAAATACTTGTAGATGATCTTTAATCCTGTCCATTACCTGTTCGGGGTGCTTCACCATAAGCAATGTATCATCAGCGTACATGCTCACT
The DNA here is from genome assembly GCA_035047305.1 of Bradypodion pumilum. Lineage (NCBI taxonomy): Eukaryota > Metazoa > Chordata > Lepidosauria > Squamata > Chamaeleonidae > Bradypodion > Bradypodion pumilum. The sequence continues at coordinate 80,321,458 of JAWDJD010000001.1, read as the reverse complement.
TTATTACCCATAATCCCCTCTATATTTAAATCCTCCCTTATACTTTTAGCTAAAATCTCCATTGCCATTATAAACAAAATAGGAGATAATGGGCAACCCTGCCTAGTACCTGCCTCTAGCTTTACCACATCCGTGAGCTCCTCGTTTACTCTAACCCTGGCATTTCCTTTTTGATATAGTAAATCTATAACCCTATTAAATTTATCTCCAAACCCATATTTTTTAACTATTTCCTTAATTGAAGACCACTGCAATGAATCAAATGCCTTAAAAATATCCAATGATAGTAATCCCACTTTTTCCTTTGTTTGATTAACACTGTCTATTAAATCTAATACCCTTCTAGTCAAATCCGCCATGTGTCGTCCTTTTAGAAACCCAACTTGATCAACATTTATATATTCCCCCATAAAACTATTTAAACGGTTAGCCAATATTGCCGTGAAGATCTTCGCATCTTGATTTATAAGCGAAATTGGTCTGTACGAATCCACTCTTTCCAAATTCTTACCAGGTTTTGGCAAAAGAACAATTGTAGTGTTATACCATGAAGTCGGGATTGATCCTCCATCTAATATATAATTATATAACTTCACCAATTTCGGGACCACCACCTCTTTAAATTCTTTGTAAAACTCTGTTGATAATCCATCCTCCCCCGGGGCTTTCCCTATCTTCAATCCGCTTATTACCCCCCTTAACCTCTTTATCAGTTATCTTTTCCTCCATTTTCTCCCTATGCTCTTGCTTTATCCCATTCCCTAACTGCCTCTCCAATATCCTTTTAAGCTTTTCCCTATCTATTTCTTTTTCTGCATATAACACCTGGTAAAATTCCCTAACTATTTTACATTTATCGCTATTCTTATTACACCTTGAACCTTGCCTGTCAACTAACACCCCAATTTCTCTTTTTTCCCTTTTAACCTTAGCTGCTCTTGCTAATAGTTTTGAGTTCTTATTACTAAATTCAAAATATTCTCTATTTAAATAAATCAGATCTCGTTTAACTTTATCAATATCTTTACCCATTACTTCTGCCTTGAGTCCTTGTAGTTTCAAGAGAATTTTTTTATCTTTACTCTTTACGTGTTCTTCCTGTAATTGTTTTATTTCCCTTTCTTTTTCTATGTGTTCTGCTTTATACCTTTTATATTTAAGGCTTGCCACTTTTATGCTTTCCCCCCTAAAAACTGACTTCATGGTATCCCATACAATATTAAAATCAACCTCATTATTATCATTCCATTGCCAACTTTCTTTCCAACTTTCCATAATTGCCTCTTTGCTTTTCTGATCTTTGAACAAATTAGGATCGTACCTCCAATTTCTAACTCTTTGAATATTTTTTGGTGCTTTCAATTCCAGATATACTTTAGCATGATCCGATTCCTTAATAATCCCAATTTCCGTACTTTCTATATCCCCAATTAAATTTTCCGACAGAAAAACATAATCTATTCTCGAGTAGGTCCCATGTACATGCGAAAAAAAGGAATATGCCCTTTCCAAGCCTTTAAACTCTCTCCACGAATCCTTCAAACCCATAACTTTCATCCATTTGTCCATCGCCTTCCCTTTCACACCCATTCCACTTCTAGCTATGTTTGTGCAATCCATTCCTGACCTGATCAAATTAAAATCACCAGCCACAATAATTTTTGCAACATTTTCCCCCTCCACTATTTTCCGAATTTTTTCAAGAAACACTACTTGGTGGTCATTCGGAGCATAAATATTTACCAACAATATTTCCTCATCCTCCAATTTTCCTCTTAACAACAGATACCTACCCTCTTGATCAGCAATCTTTTTTGTGATTTCAAATCCTAACTTCCTAGAAATCATAGTTGCCACCCCTCTTGCTTTAGATGTTCCAAACGCCATCTCATAGTGTTACATCCAACTCAGATAAAGTTTATTCGTATCTTTTGATTTCTGATGTGTTTCCTGTAAAAATAAAATATCTGGTCTATCTTTTTTCAACGCCGATTCCAACCTCCGTCTCTTAAGAACAGAGCCTGTACCTTTCACATTCCACGATATTATTTTAATACTATCCATAACCAAATTCTTCTCCCAACTTTAAACTCTCCATCGGGCGTGCCACCAAAAACCCTTCACCATACCCACTACATAAAACACACATTTTTCACTCTCCCCACCTTCCAACGAAAAGTCGCCTCTGTCAACCAAAGAGGGGAGAGGGGGGACCTGCAAGATGCGCCCTACTGCCGGCGCTATGCGCTACTTATCCATTCTACCTCTATTAGCTAATTAAGATTACTACTATCTAATGCTCATCCTTCCTTACCTATCTCCTCCTCCATCATAATCAAAGACGGCTCCTCCTCCTCCTCCCCTCGTTGTGGTGTTCCACCTGTTGCCCCACCGGACTCCTCCCTCCCATATTCCCTCCCCAAAGCTCCAGAATCCATCATTTCCTTCTTAAGATTTTTCCATTCTTCTGAATCTACTTGTACCAATCCCAACAAACTCAGGTATTCCAATGGATTAATGCCTTCATCAATAACTTGCATTCTTTTATCATAGAAAAAGCGCAATTGTTGTGGAAATCTCCAATTATACCTTATATTTTTACCCATCAATAATTTAGTAACAGGCCTCATCTTATATCTCCATGTTCTTTCTTTTAGTGAAATATCATTGTAGACTTCTACATCTGAGCCATCAAATTTCAACGCGTCTGAACCAACACTTTTCAGATGAGCCATTACTTTTAATTTATCTGCCCAATTTGCAAATTTAACCAACACATTTCTTTGAGCCACTCTCCCTCTTCTTGGACCCACCCGGAATACACTTCCTAAATCCTCTTGAACAAATTCCTTCCCCATTTTTAAACCATTTAACCACTGAACCACCCTCTCTCTTAACAGATCCGGAGTGCGTTCCGGTACCTGACGGATCAAAATGTTCTGCTTTCTCATCATGTCTTCGACAGCATCTATCCTCATTTCTTGTTCCTGCAGTTTTAACTTACTGTCCCGCACCACCTCCTGAGTCCCTTTTACTTCCTTCTTTACCGCATCCACCTCGATTTGAACCACTTTCAGCATTCCCTCAAATTTATTCAAACTTAAGTCCACCTTTTTGGTATAATCTGTCAGTGTTGACATCATCTTTTCTTGCCTTTTAAACATTTCATTTTTATCTTTCACCCTTGAAGCCTCATTTTTCTCCATTTTTTGCGACAACTTGCCAATTTCCACCATAATTTGAGTCTGGTCCAATGACACTGTGGGCAGAGCTGTTGGCTGAACAGATTCATCCATTGGTGCTTTTTCAATCTTCTTAGGTTTTACAACCTGTTCTTCTTCTTTTGCTTTCGCTCTCGTACCTTTATCCATAGTGATGTAATATATTTCAAACCCAATGTTGCAGATCGCTGTAACAATTCCAATATAGTAAGGCTTACTACACTGCAGCCATAGGTTCCACCAATACAACCGTCAAGTTCTTATGTCAGCAGAAGATCCAAAATTTACTGTAATCCACAACGATGGAACAAAGGAAAACAAAAGAAAACAGCTCTCCAAACAGGCAGTTTAAAAGTAAAACTTGTTAACCACAAATAATCCTTTCCCACAAAGCCAGCAGTCAAATGACGTCTTCCAACCACAGCAAAAAGGCTTCAGAACAACAGTTAATCAGGTTGCTGAGGGGGGGGGGAGCTCAGAAGGAAAGAGAAATCCAGCCACCAAGGGGTTAAGGTGAGAAGTTGAGAAGCTATTTGTAATCCACACAGTAATGGAACCCTTCAATCAAAGCCACATAATCCTTCCTTTGAAGTGGATAATCAAAACACCCTTTTCCAGCGAGTGCCTTAACTTTGTAGTGAGAAGAGGCCCCCCCTTCCCCCTCTTCCCTAAATGAGCAGGCAGTTTAGGCAGAAGAGAAGAGAGAGAAAAAAAACAAACTCGCACAGCTCTCCTCTTTTCCAGACCAGAGAGGAGGTGAAAAAAAAAAGAGAAAGGAAAATTAATCCGCCTTATTGATTTCAGAATGTGGCGCGGTCCTCTGGTATGTAGAAAAAAAAACCACAGTCTATACACGATCACTTTCGTTTTCCCTGGCCGTCGCCATTACAGTACCTCGAGCTCTTCCTCCCCTTCTTTTTCTTCTGAAAAAAAACTCAGCCGATTTTATAGCTTATAGCTAAGAATGTAGCTCCCTTCAGGCACTTACACACAAATTGCCTTCGCTCCAGCCGCTTTTTGCCACTTCCAAAACCAGTTCCATAGCCTTCTCCTCTCGCTGATCCCGTTCCTCGGCTCTCCAGCGGGAAAGCCGCGACTGCCGTCACAGCTCCACCGCCCAGAAAAACCTCCCGAACTTCGATCATCCAGCTTCAAAAGCTCAGCAAACTTTCCAAGGAGACAGGCAAGGATCTTAACTTTAAGCTTTACCACTTGAAAAATTTTCTATTCCGCTCCTTCGCATCGTTCACCACTTTGTTGAGCGCGAGCGTCCGAAACTAGATGTTACACAGCGGCCATCTTAGCCAAACCCCCGAATTATCACTTTCAATTGGTGTATTATCCAATTGTAATTCTTTAAGGCAAGCAGGCCTCAGTAGCACTGGTAAGGTTCCACCCTAAATGCCAATGGAAATTGGCTACATGTATCAATTTGTATCAATTTGTTTGTTGACACAAACAAATTGTTGACCGGAGTCAATATACTATCTACTGACCCCACCCTATGACGTGTATCCGTTCAAATATCAAGGTGATGCAGGCTGTGAAGCTCTTGACATCACCCCATTCATAGTTCACCCTTGACTGGCCAAACCTGCTTCCCCTGTACATATCTATGTGTTGGCCAGTCAATTGCGAACCTGCCAGATACCTATGTGTCATAAATCTTTACCTTACCCAGTGCTACCCGCCAAAAGTGACCAAAGTCAACTTACCCCGTATCTCAAACACTAGCGACAGTGTGGGATGGGCGAAAAAGCCAAGAACAAAAGAGCCAATTGTAGGTTCAAGCAAAAATTCCCACCCGGCCCTGAAGCGACCAGAAAATCACACTGTCCACTAGGGAGGGGGTGGAGGGAAAAACTTCTCCGCTCTGTCGCTTCTAAAATGGCAGCCAGGCTGCCTTGTGGCCACCCCTTTTGAAGAGGGTGGCCACGCCCCCTAACTAACCCGGATGTCAGAGTCCGGGTGGGTGGGCCCCCCGCAAAGAGCGCAGTGGCCATTTTGGCGCCGCACTTGCATTGCAGGCGCACCCACCCAAAGAAAGACTCAGACACCGGTATTGGATAAAAGGCATCGGGCCACTTTTATTGAATAATGCCCTAGTCCAAATTATCACTTTCAATTGGTGTATCATCCAATTGTAATTATTTAAGGCAAGCAGGCCGCAGTAGCACTGATAAGGTTCCACCCTAAATGCCAATGGAAATTGGCTACATGTATCAATTTATATCAATTTGTTTGTTGACACAAACAAATTGTTGACCGGAGTCAATATACTATCTACTGACCCCACCCTATGACGTGTATCCGTTCAAATATCAAGGTGATGCAGGCTGTGAAGCTCCTGACATCACCCCTTTCATAGTTCGCCCATGACTGGCCAAACCTGCTTCCCCTGTACCTATCTACATGTTGGCCAGTCAATTGCGAACCTGCCGGATACCTATGTGTCATAAATCTTTACCTTACCCAGTGCTACCCGCCACATGGGGAGGCGTCCATGATGACTCATCGCCCCCCCCCCAGACCATCAGCTCGGTCACCAGGCCTGCTTGCACCTACTCCAGAAAGAGGTACATACCTCTAGCCGACAGGTGGACCCCATATCCTGTCTATAGGTCAAAAATTTCACAAGCCTATCCTCAGATGTCTACTGGCTGTCCCCAAGCCAATCTCAGTGAGGAACCGGGCAACAGCCCTGTCCACTGACTGCTGGGACGGTCCAAACCACGGAGATCCATGTCTCCCCTAAAATGGTGTCTCGGCACGATGTTAGACCATAGCAACCGCTGTACGGCCATTAATTATATGAAAAAGCCAGGTCACTGCACCTCGACATTTTAAGGAAAGAGCATTGATCCGTGTGAGATCATCGCCGCCGAGGTGCAGAATAAGAACATCAGGCAGTCCAGAATCCCTGATGGACATCAGGAATGACAACAGTTCCCGCCCTCTCATGCCGCGCATACCATACCACCGCATACGTGTGGATGCACACAGCCTGAGCTGGGGTCCACACTCTGTCGCCGCAGCATATACTGCCGCCCAGTGTACATAGCTGCAGCCCACCAGCCCCACTGCCACCGGTGTGCGGAGACACACAGGATCTGTAAAAAAAGGATAAGGGGTTAAGGACATAACTAGGTACTCATACAGTGAGGGGACGTACATATAAGGAAAATACATGCACACCCCCACGTGCCCACATATATCCGCCTCCGAGTACCCAAAAGCAGCTGCGGTCAATGCGACCCTGAATGAATGGGTGCCATAACGGGCCCCACACTGTGAAGCGCGGTACCGGTCACCCTCCAGAACTTAAATTTGGTAAGGGGAGACCCATCCTGGTGGCAGAAAAATAGGCCAGGGCGCGCAGCAGGCACTACCAATTGCATGTAGGGCACCATATGTCAGCATATGTACGTCATAGCAGTATACACCACTGCCCACTCCATGCTGATCGGCCTTTGAGGGACGAATCCCCAACTGAGCCCACTCTTGGTTGATATAGACATCTTCGAGTTCCAGTGCCCTACAAAACACATCCCCTTTTGACCATGGGACCAGCTCGCTGAGTCGTCGAGCTCTAGAAAAAAAGGCTACAGCGGTAGCTACATGAAAAGAGACTCCTCCTGCCTACTGCAACATCGTCTATGCCAACCTCGTGCAAGGTGGTTCAGAATATCAGTGAGAATAGGGCAACATGTGTCTGGGCGGCGGCCACGTACACGTGGCCACCCTCCCAATACATGACGTATGCAGATGACCCTCGCATAGTCAGGGAAGTCCCGTGCCTTGGCCATGAATATCAAGGCGTAAAGCCTGGTGGCTATGGTGCGTGGAGCCAACCCCCGATCATAAGGGCGGAGTAGACATTATAAAACCTAGTCGACCAATGTCGGCCACATTTTGGGTAATTGCCTTTTGCCCACAAAAGGCTCTAAAGTGAAGGAGTGGATGCTGATGCGCCGTGCGCATGCGAGTTGCCAAGACATGCCACTCGCCCAGTTCCCGTCTCCTTGCCAAATGACCATATCTCAGCCAGGAGTGTAGGGGTAGTTCCCAAGTGTCTGGAGCCCAGTCACGGAACCGGGAGATCTGCAGGCGGGATAAAGCATCAGCAATATTGTTATAAATGCCTGGCATATGTTTAGCCCTAAGGAGTGCATTAAAGCGCACGGACCCAAGAACAATTGGCGAGCTGAGGCCATGACTCCGGGGGATTTAGACGTTTTGGGTCTTGACAATGTGCACCACTGCAGCATTGCCACACCAAAAGCGAGGCACAGAATTTGGCCACCTGTCCCCCCAGAGCATAAGGGATACCCAGAATTGAGAATTTTTTTTAGAAACGTAAGATTGCATAAGCGATCTATGCCCTGCCATCCCTGGGGCCAATGACCATAGGCACACTGTCCTTAATTAAATCCCCCACCCAGGGAGCCGGAGGCATCCGACTGTACCCGGAACTGGTGGTGACCAGAGGCTCAGACCTCCCAAGGAAACAGCTGGGAAGTCCTGCGGGAATGTGAGCCAAACCAACAGGTCCGCTCATAAAACCCTAATCAGCCGTACCCTGCGGTGTCGTTTAGCGAGACCCGCCATAGCGTGACCCAGACACTAGGCGAAAGCACTGCCTGGTATTACCACTCTGCAGGCGAAATTGATGTGGCCATGCATCACCTGTGACTCTCAGAGAGGCACCTTCCACTTGGCAACATTGCCACATTGCAGCAGGGGCCGCTCCCCTTGACCGACAATTCGGTCACCTGGCCCTCTTGCACGTTATTCAAAAGAGAGGTGCCTCGACTTGTTGACAGGTGAACCCCATCTCCAGAATACAGGCTAAATTCCTGTAATCCTATCCCCAGATGACAAATGGCTGTCCACGAGCCATTTCAGTCAAGGAACCAGGCAACAGCCCTGTTCACTGACCGTCGGGCACGGTCCGATGGCTGTGTCAAAGTCTCGCCTATGATATTGCACCGGCATGATGTATGACCATAGCAATCATGTAGATGGCCATAAATGGCAAAGAAACGCTAGGTCACTGCACTCGGAAGTCTTTAAGTCCGGGCCAGCAATCCGTGCAAGATCACCGCCTCCGAGGTGCAGAATTAAAACATGTGGTGGCCCAGCATCCCCAATGGACATCAGGAATGTCAACAGTTTCCGCCAGCTCTATGCCGTGCACACCATACCACTGCATACGCACTATTACGCGTAGCCCGAGATGGGGTCCCCATTCTGACGAAGCAGCATACTGCGCCGCTCCAGTGCACAGAGTCGTGGCCCACAAGCCACACTACTACCAGTGTGCGGAAACAAACAGGGTCTGTAAAATAAGGAGGGAAAATAGAGGGCAGAACAAAGCACTCATTCAGTGAAGGGACGAACATACAGAGAAAATTGGGCGAATCCACACCTGCCTATGCAACATATGTCAGGCTCCGAGCACCCAAACGCAGCCGCAGCTGATGCGGCGCCCAACCAGAAGGAATGGGTACCAATTCTAGTTCAGTCAGGGTAGACCCGGCTTGGTAGCAGACGACAGGCCAGGGCATGCACCACGTGCTGCCACAAACACCAGTGGGGGAGCAACCAGACATATGGCAGTGCCAGGCTAGTACCCTCTTCCGGCTGATCGGCCCTTGAGGAGCGAAGCCTCACCAGAGCCCACTCCTGATCGAGCAACCCATAATCTGGGGCCACTACCCTGCAAAACATGTCCCCCGTTGAAGATGGTAGCAGCTAACTCAATCTGAGAGCTCCAGATTGAGGCACAAAGGTGGTTGCCCAAAAGTGGACTCTCCGCACGGGGCATAAGCGTTGCCACGTAAGAGTCACATATAGTAACTACAAGTGCTAGCAGGGCTCATCGCTGGCATCTCAGGGTGAAGGGCCATCCTAAGTCTAATGTCTTGACCTAGGCTAACCATGATGGGCCAGGGAAAACAACCACGGCCTGGCAATCATTGTCCAAGCACTGGACCATTGGAATGGCCAAATCAGGATGGGCCCACATATATCCAGCCATGGATGCCCAATAGGCAGGTAACCAATTGGCCGCATAGGGAGGCAGGTTGCGGCGACGGGGCAACTCCTTGACCCTGTCGTCCTGCCCCTAATGCCCTAACCAGTGTGTTCACATTGCAGGAGGGGGAAAATGCGGATATAATCCCCAAACCACAGAGTCTAGCTAATAGCCCAGGACAAATGGTCACCCAGGGGCATAGAGCAACTGGCCATCAGCAGAACCACCGTTGGCACGGATTGGAGTGGATAAACACATAACCGGCCCTACGGGCCCAGAGAAATTAAGGAAAAGCATAGGGGGGTCACCCCAGTAAGAACCAGAGTGTAATTGGCCTGTTGCAACCATGGCCACTATACCCCCCCCAGCGTGATGCACTAGTGTCACAGGTGTGCTGATTTGACCAGGATACTCACTCGGTGCACCCTCACGAGCTGCCCCCACTGGGGGTTCCGGCCCGTGATGAGCGTCGGAGTTCGTGATGTCCATCCAGCTCCGTGTTCCCATGGGTCCAGGCCGGATGGGGAGCCGTGAGGTGCCAGCCTACGCTGACCTGATGGCCCCTGGCAGCTCAACCCTGTTGGCGGCCCACTGCGCAGCAATGGCCGGCATGTGGGCCAGAACCGCCGAGTTGGCGCGCCCACCATCCAAGGTGGTGGATCAATGACCATTGATGCCTCCATTGCCAAATTGCAGGCAAGGGAGCATCCGCAGCATCGAACCCACCAGGACAAGGTGGGCCGGATGGGCCGGATGGCCCCACCGGGTAATTGATAAGGGATAACCCATGGTAATCCCCGGGCATAATAGGGGCATGCTTAGTAATCCGGCCTGTGAGGGGCCGGAATGACGGCGGGGCAGAAACCCGCACCGTCCCCAAGTGGGCCGCTATGCCCAAGCCGGGCAAATAAGCAGCGGGGGTAAGAACCCCAGCGGGGCAGGCCTGTGCCACCCCCTGCCCGAGCCCTCAGCCTGGGCTCATTGGACCTGCAGGGTTGCCATCCGAGCCCTCCGGCCCGATGGAACTCTGAAAAATAGAGGGGGTGGGCTGAGCCCCCCCCTGAATGAACAGTGAAGCATTCCGTTCTGCAGTACTCCGGAATCGAACCGCTGACTTTCTGCCTGCCAGTCAGCCTCTTAGCCACCTGAGCCACTGCAGTCCGGTGCTGTGAGAAAGGAAAACCTCCGATTGAAGGAGACTCAAGAGAGAGACCCATAAATGTCTCTCTCCACGGGAATCCTTGCTGAAACAAAGGGCAAATCAAGCCTCTTGCAAAGAGGCGAGAAAACAGGAAAAAAAGAAGAAGCCTCAAACAGAGGCTAGCAAGCAAACTCGAGCCTCTAGCAAAGAGGTGAGAAAAGCAAAACAGAAGCCTCAAACAGAGGCTAAGCAAAATCGAGCCTCTTGCAAAGAGGTGAGAAAAGAGCTGGGAGGAAGTGACAGGGCAAAAACTTCTCTGCTCCGTCGCTTCTAAAATGGCAGCCAGGCTGCCTCGTGGCCACCCCTTTTAAAGAGGGTGGCCACGCCCCCTAACTAACCCGGATGTCAGAGTCCGGGTGGGTGGGGCCCCCGCAAAGAGCGCGGTGGCCATTTTGGCGCCGCGCTTGCATTCTTATAGGTATAGATGATTCTGTAAGGGCATTTTCTCATGATTAAGCCAAGGCATTTAGTCCACCAGCAGTAAGCCATTCAGTTTTGCTTCACTATGCCGTTTAATTCTAATCAATAAGTTATTTCCCATGCTGCTGCCTATTTGACAGTAACTTGCAACCCATGAATCCCAGAACCAATCTGCATGGCAAATTCATGCAAATATACCTTTAGCGTGTGGAACTTCCAGTGTGTAAAATCATTTCAAATGGCCATTGTGTGGTGGGTATTTTATGAAAAGTGGATTTTCTCCTGTAACATAATCCTTAGTTCACTGCATGTTCTTAGACTCATTAAAGGAAAAGTATATCATTTTATATTAAAGGTGTCCAACTCTCTTCTTTCCTGATATTTCTTTTATTTTTGGATATGATTTTCAACTGAGTGCTATAGAGCCTTACTTATTTAACTCATTGTACAATGCTATTGGCATCATATAATTGGTATGCATATATAGTAAAACCCCATTTTACAGAAGCCTCATTCTACAGAAACCCCATTTTACAGAAGGTTTTTTTTGCTGAAAACATGTCCTGTTTTACAGAAAAAAACCATTTTACAGAACACGATTTCCCAGAGCTCATTGTGCCTGGTGGACTATAAAATGTATTTGTTTATTTATTTATTGGATTTCTATACCACCCATCTGGTTGTTATTCCACTCTGGGCAGTGAACAAGCAGAGAAACCGATAACAGAAATATCCACAGCGAATTAAAACCCACCACCAACAAATACCTCACAAACTAAACTAAACTAAATCAGGTTGGGATGTCCAATTAAATACCTGCAGCTATTCTGGGCCCTGTGGGTGGCTGTAGAGTGGTCTGGAGAGGAGTTAGAGTGTTTTTATTTTTATGTTTTCCCCCCTCTTATGGAAATGCCTCATTTTACAGAAAAAGTCAAGTTAAGGAAAAAGCTACGGAATGGACTTTTTCAGTAAAATGGGTTTTTACTGTACTTACATTGCTGTAATCTCTCCTCAATCTGTTATTTTAATTTTGTAGCTGAAAACTGAACCAACAAATGCAAGATCACTATCAGTCATTCCCAAGTTCAGCATCCTCTCTCAAGATTGTTCTAAACAGCTTCATGATAACATTTCCTTCCACATTCTTATAGACTCACAAATACAAGGTGCTTTCTATTATAATAATGTTGACTAAACTAAATCGATGCTGATTTAATTTTAAAGACACTGAAATATATAAATGTATTTTAATACATTTTAAATTTCTTGGCTTAGTTTATTCACTTGCTTAATGCATGTCCTCCCATTGTATGGTTTGACAGAGCTATCATCACTGTACTGGAGTACAAGTTTAAAACTGACTCATTTCTTTTATTTATTAGTGTAATTTGTGGACCACCTTTCTCCCAATAGAGGGACTCAAGATGGCTCACAATGTAAAAAAAAAGTAATTAAATTAAGCCACAGTGAATTATACATTAAAACAAATTATAGAAGCAATTAAAATAATGTAATTATTAAAAACACTTAAAACTTACTTAAAACGCTTAAAACATACTCAGCTAAAAACCAACTTATAGCAAACTTTTTAAGACTGACGTATGGCTATTAAAAGTAAGCCTAAAAAGGTGAGTCTCCAACTCCTGCCTCATTTGACTTTGTATTTTGTTTAGGAAACTATAGAATTTTGGCAGTGGGAGAGATGGGAATGATTTGTTTGGTAGTGAAAGACTCTTTGGCCCCTCCACATCTAGGTAGAAAAAGGACCAGCCCTGCCCTACTGAGTTGGGAAGAGAAGAAGACACCCTCAAATAGGAACGAACTAATATGCAAAATGTATTTAATGATAAAACCACAAAGTCCCCAGAGAATTAACACAATCTTAAGCAAAATGCCGTGCTGAAAATGCATAAAGTTGCAGTCCGTAGTGGAAATCGCCAGATATCCGGGAAGTCCAACATGAGTTACTAAAAGTCCAAAAGGTGATAAAAAAGTCCAACAACCATGAGAACCAGAATCCAACTGAATGATAAGGAGCAACTTATATATCAGCGGCAAGTAATAATTCTAACAGGAGACGATGGGCGAAACAGAACTCAGTCTCGATATCCATCCGCGGTAATGAGATATTTCATTGACTTTGTCAAGAGCCTGTGAAAAAGTTAAAAACTCACTAATATAGCAAGAACATGTAAGAACAATACAATATAAACAAACATAGTAATGATAATAATGATAATAATTACAATCAATACATGTGACAAATAATGGGTTACCTGGATATCAATATTATTGCGCTGAATACAACCTCTAGTGTGATCAGTCCTGTAGGGTAACAGCGTAAATTGAGGCAAATCATACTGAGATTATAAAGGCAGTAAACCCAATCGAGAACATGTGTGAAAAATATAATTAGGGAGAAGGAAAGAAAGAGACCAAGATTTAAAGGAACGCTGAGAGATCCATGTCAGTGTTCAACCCGAACGGGATAATGGTGCGAAATCTATGTATATAGAAAGCCTCACGTTGTAAGAGAAGGCGCTCGAAGTCATGTCTGTTGTAAGGATGTGATCGTAAGGTCTCCAAAACAACAGTTTGCAATTTTCTGATGGAATGATTAGTTTCAAGAAAATGGTTGACCATGGGTGCTGATGAAACACGATTCCAGATTCTGGATAAATGTTCGCCCAGTCGAATTTTAAGGGGGCGCCTCGATTGTCCAACATAGGCAAGTCCACATTCACAAATGATCATATAGATAATATTGTGGCTATTACAATTAGAAAAGGAAGATAAGTTAAGTTTAAACTCACTGCTGGAGATTTTAACATAATTAGTATGCCACATATGATGACAGAACTTACAGTGGCCGCATGAAAAGTGGCCCTTGGGCAAACTCGAACAAAATGTAGTACAAGAAACATCAGTATGGGAAACAAGGCTGCCCAAAGTCCGAGTTCTACGGAAGCCAATGGTAGGTGGTTGGCTGCATCCGGGGATGGAATCGACAATGTGCCAATGTCTAAGTATGGATTCTTTAATTCTGGTGGCCATAGGGGTGTAATTGAGTGACCAAAACACATTGGATTTAGGAGATCTAACAGGTGGATTAAAAAGAGTGTGTCTTGGGCGATTATGGATCCTAACTCTGGAAGCTCTGATAACTTGCTTAGGATAACTTCTATGTTGTAATGCGTTATCGATGGAATCCAATGCCAGACGAAAGTCCGCATTGTTGGATGAATTCCTTTTAGCTCTCAACATGAGACTGAAGGGGATATTTGTTTTGAGAAAATGAGGGGGGAATGAGGAAAATTGCAGATATGCGTGTCTATCTGTTGGCTTTTGATAGGGACGCATTTTCAAACGATCATTCTGATAGAAAAAGGACCAGCCCTGCCCTACTGAGTTGGGAGCTGATGGAAGATGCAGGATTGGAACAAATTGGGCAGCTCCACTGACCCTGTCACATGGAGGGGTGACCATTTGAATATTGAACAGCCTTTGCAAGATCCCCAAAGCATATGAAAATGCACTTTAAATATCTGTAGTGGCCAAACATGGAATTACTTGGTGACTGAAATGCAATAGTAAATTACTATTTACTAGAAGAAAAAAGAAAACTATTGGTTGGGATTTCAAGTGGGTGTAAGCTTCAAAGCTCTGGGGTGTTTGCTGCAGATATCTTTGAATTGTCCACTTACAACAGGGAAGAAGGTTTGGGGCTGTGGTGGCTCAGTAGTTAAGAAGCTTGCTTTGTTAGCTGGAAGGCTGGCAAGTCAGCAGTTTGAGACCCGGCTACTACATGATGGATTGAGCGCCTGTCTCTGTCCCAGCTCTTTGGAACATGAAAGGAGCCTCCTTTCGGCATCCCCTGAGCAGAGTTTCTTCTGCAAAAATCCTTTCAACCCAGAATAATTTGAATTTATTATTGAAATTATTATTATTATTAGGGGAAGTAGGAAGAAAATGTCATTATTTGCATGTTTAGCTAGTTTTTTTTTATTAAAAAAAAACAGTTTGTAGAAATGTGGTGCATATGTTTTCTCTATCCAACTCAATAGTATCATCTACTTTTAAAACTTATTTTATTTCCTGACAATCAGCTGCTCAAGGTGAGGAATTAGAAGCTTGGCCTTAGCATCTTTGATACAAAACAAGGATTGGTGACTTTTCACCTTTGGAAGAAGGACTGTTTTATGAAATGTACATTAATTAAAGACGTAAACATGCAACCATAGCCATTTAACAAAAGCTTTGTTGATTTGGAGCACTAACAATGCCACTTCTAAATTAAACTGATCTAAAAAAACATGTTGAATGCTAGAAAAATTATGTCCACTTCTGAAATATATATCTGCACCCTAAATGTTACACTTTGGTTTTGTTGTCTAAACAAAAGAAACACTGCCAGATATCACCTTTTCAAAATGAAATGGACTAACAATATATTCCGGTTATTCTGGGAAAGTGTGACACTTTGGCTTCTTTTCAGAGACCTTCCAAGCACTTTCAGTTCTATTAGAGCCGTGATGGTGAACCTTGGCACTCCAGATGTTCTTGGACTTCAATTCACAGAAGCCCAAGCCCTCCTGAATCCTCATAAATGGTTTTACTGTGTTTCATCTGGCCCACGCCGCCCTCGTCGCTCCTGGAAGCGGAAGTAAAATGTGCGTGTATGGGTGCATTTTACTTCCGCTTCCAGGAGCGATGAGGGTGGCACGGGCCAGATGAATTACAGTAAACCCATTCATGTGGATTCACGGGTCTTGGGCTTATGGGAATTGAAGTCCAAGAACATCTGGCATGTCAAGGTTCGCCATCATGATATTAGAGGGATATAATGCAATATCTATAAACTCAGATAAGAAAACAAACTATGTGGGTCTTCCTTTGTATCCAGCTTATTGAAATGAATGAGTGGTCTGAGAAATGCCATTTTCCGGGCAGGATTTTATTATCCCAGGTTCAACAGAAGACAGATGAGTTTTCAGTCCAGACAGCTGCTGAGGGGAAATGGAAGAATGGTGGAAGCAAACACCTGGGTCTCAGGATATATCAATATTCCTGTTGAAATAATTGCATTTGTCTAGACACCTTAACAATCTGTTTTCATTGTCTACTACAGAAAGTTTTGGGACCTCAGCTGTGCTAGATTTCCCAACAGCATTTGGTGGACATTAATGCTCAGATGATTATTTTTTATGCTGCTGCAAATTAATTCCTAGCTTTGAAAGTTATAATGAAATGGATATTTGTAGCTAATTCATATGGGAAATATATTTTTAAAGGCATAAGGATAGGATTTTTAAAAAAACATTTTCTATATTGTGTATTGTCACGTGGAGATATAGCTGCATGATTCTTTGCCTCTTCTGCCTTGTCAAACACATGACAGGAGCTCAGCTACAAAGTCTACATGGTGTAGTGTTTGGGTTGACTCTTCTGCAACATGCTCCAGATGATGTAATAGGTGGCAAGAGAAGCTGAAACATCATTGCCCATGCTGAGGAGGCCATTGTGAATGCCACAGACCTGCAACATTGTCCACCTACACCAGGGGCTCCCAAACTACAACCTGGATGGGGCCCAAAGCACCATTTCATCTGGTCTGCCACTACCGCACCCAGAAGTGGAAGTGGGCACATTTATGACAGCATTACAACACCCATGCATGCATAAATGCAGTTACATCAGCCGTAAATGCACCCAGGGCTGCCATAAATGTGGAAGCGGGTGCATTTACTTCAACTTCTGGGGGTTTGGTCTGGCCCGCTAAGGTGTATGGGGACATGTTCAGGCCCACAGCATAAAAAGGTTGGGAACCCCTGACCTACACTATTATCTGAAGAACTCTGACCAGCCAGTTTGAGTATGAGATAATTCTGGAACAAGGTTTTAGTGTATGGGACCAAAGACAACAGAACAGCCGAAGGGTTGGCTTAACACAGGTTTATTGCATGATGATCCGGTGGAGCATGAGGTAATAGCGGTGATACATCTCAATATATACAGTAGCCCTATACATTTGAATCTTGTAGCACGGTAGCTCATTGGCTGCTACTGGCGTGGCCTCGCCCAGGCACGCCTCTTTTCCTGCTGCTGAATGCAGATCTTTCTTCTGCTGCTGAATGCAGATCTTTCTCCTGCTGCTGAATGCGGGGAAGGTTTTCCCGCGGCTGTCCGTGATTGAGCAATGTGAACCATGTGAGACTGAACGCTCGCAGCTGCCCTCTATGGGCTGCCTGCTCGTGTTCCTTTACAGCTGAGATACCTTGTATTTGGAGTGGTTACATTCTTGCCTTTACAGTACAATGAACATGCAATCATACATACATAACATCCCTCCCCCCTAGGACGGGACGAAGTCCCGCAACCATTGTGGCTTGCCGCACGTGCGCTTGGGGCGTGCTTGCGCCTGACCTAGTGCTGGAGAGCCTGTGATCTCTGACTCCGCGGGTACTTGTCCTGCAACGGGAAACGGGGATTCGTTAGTGGCTCTGTGGGGGGTCCGTGCCTGCCTTGTGCCCGGGGATGGGAATGGAATGAACAGTTGGGAGGTGAACCCCTGCCTGTTGCTCTCGGACCCGGGGGACCCTCCTATTGTGAACCGCGGAACCGATGAGGTCGCCCTTGTGGTTCTGCTACCTTCTGTTCCCCGCTCGGGGGACCTTGAGACTGTGGTGGGCGGACTCGCTGTTGCCTCCTGTCTTGGGGGTGTCGGTCTCCGGGAAACTGGCGCTATGTTGCATTCTAACTCACAGGGGCTACTGGGACTGGAAGTACCAGGGGCTGAACTGAAACCCCTCTTTTCGCCAGGACGGGTGGGGGACCACTCCGCTAACTCCCCCTGGTACTGTAAATCAACGTCTAAACTTCTAGGGGCATCTGTGTTTCGGGGAAACTTCCGAGGGGTATGTGTGAGGTCGGGGCTCTTCCTTTCTGCCGCGAAGTCCCGCAAAAGATCTCTGAGGATCGATTCCCTTTCCTCCCCCCTTGGTGGGGACCCATGTCCCCCTTTCCCTCCCCCTTGGGCTAAACGGGTGGGGGAGTACCCTAATGCTGATTCGTGGCTATTTTCGTCTTCGTCCTGTTCTCCGGGGACCCTGCGCCTGAGTTGGTCCACGTGTCGCCTCCACAGGAGGCCTGTACTGGTCTCCACGCGGTATGAGACGGGGCCGGTTTGTTCTATTACGGTGCCCGGCACCCAGGCTGGCCCCGCGTTGGCGTAGTTCCTGCAATGCACCGGGGCGTCTACGCTGAAACTCTTTGCGGGTTCCACCCCTATGTTCCGCCCCGTGTCCTCTACTCTCGTGGGGTCTAGCTTGGAGATTACCGTGGCCAGCTTCCTGCGCATTAACAGCTCCGCGGGGGAGTACCCTGACGCCAATGGGGTGACCCTGTACCTTAGCAGGAATTGGCACAATTTCAGGTCGAGGTCTCCGGGGCCCATGCGCCGCAGCATGTCTTTTGTGGTGCGCACGAGGCGCTCTACTTGGCCGTTGGTGGCCGGGTGAAAGGGGGCGGAGGTGACGTGCCGAATGGCGTTGCGATCCATGAATGCCCAGAACTCGGCGGACGTGAAACAGCTAGCGTTATCGCTGACGAGGGTGTCGGGTAAACCGAACGTGGAAAAGACCCTCCGTAACTGTTTAATTGTAGTGGCCGAGGAGGTGCTCGAGACTGGAATGACCTCCAACCACTTGGAGAACGCGTCCACCACAAGGAGGAAAAGTGTTCCCCTGAATGGGCCAGCAAAGTCTACGTGTACCCGGGACCAGGGCCCCCTTGCTGCGTCCCACTCCCTATGTGGCAAGCGAGCCTCTTCTGGCCTGGAGCTTTGGCATGCTTCGCAAGTGCCGACCATATGTTCGATGTCGGCGTCTAGCTGGGGCCACCAAAAGTAACTACGGGCTAGTGCCTTAGAGCGGACGATCCCCGGGTGGCTGACGTGCAGCAGTTTAAGCACCCTCGGCCGGAGCGACGTGGGGATCACTACCCGCTGTCCCCACAAAAGGCAACCCCTCTCTAGGGACAACTCTAGTTTCTTTTTGAAAAATGTGTCGAATTCCGCTGCTGGGGAAGATACGGGCCACCCTTTCTGTACCCAGGAGCAAACTGTAGCTAGCGTTTTGTCCTTGCCGGTCGCTTTGGCGATGTCGGCCGGTACTACTGGAGGGGAGTCTAGGACCTCTATCATTAAGACCTGGTGGTTCCCCTCTTCCTCGCCCACGTGGCAGCAATCCCGGGGAATGGGGGACCTCGACAGGGCGTCCGCATGGCTGATCTCCTTTCCGGGCCGGTATACCAACGCGTGCTGATACGCGTTGAGAAAAATGGCCCACCTGAGCATCCTCGGGGACAGGATTTGGGGTGTGGGCTTATCTGCGGTGAAAATGCCTAGCAAGGGCTTGTGGTCAGTCACTATGGTGAAGGGGCGGCCGTACACAAAATCATGAAATTTCTTGGTCCCCGCAATTATCGCTAGTGCTTCCCTGTCTGTCTGGGCATAGTTTCTCTCCACTTGGGACAAGGACCTAGAGTAGAACGCTATCGGGGCCTCCCTCCCATTCTCCAGTACGTGGCATAACACCGCCCCCACCCCCACCGGGGATGCATCGCATATCAGGACCACTGGGCGTTTGGGATTGAAGTGGGTCAGTACCGCATCTGATGCCAGGAGTCGCTTCAGGTCATTGAAAGCCGTCTCCTGGTCGTCGCCCCACTTCCATGCCCCGTCTTTTTTTAACAATTTGTGTAGCGGTTCCGCCACTGCTGCCTTCCGCGGGAGGAAGGAGTGGTAAAAGTTGAGCAGTCCAAGGAACGACTGCAACTCGGGCTTGGAGGTGGGGCGAGGGGCCTTCTTGATGGCGGCCACCTTGGATTGGGATGGCCTTATTCCCTCGGGAGTAACACGGAACCCTAGGAACTCAACCTCAGTTGCGAAGAAAACGCATTTGTCTTTCCGCAACCGCAACCCCGCTTTTTCGAATATTGCCAGGACCTTTCCCAACCTTATTGCTAATTCGGCCCGGCTCCCCCCTGTAATCAATACGTCATCAAAGTAGGGTAACACCCCCTCTACCCACTTCAGGAGGCGTTCCACGAGTGACTGGAAGATCCCGGGCGCCGAATTCACGCCGAATTGGAGGCGCGATACCTGGAACGCCCCTTTGTGGGTGACTATGGTCTGTGCAGCAGCTGCGGTGGGGGTCACCGGGAGTTGCTGGTAGGCTTGGGCCAGGTCGAGTTTAGCGAAACACCTCCCCCCGTGTAACCTGGCCAACAAGTGGCTGACTACCGGCACCGGATACGCATTAGGGCGGATCGCCTTATTGATGGTGCACTTGTAATCAGCGCATATACGGACCTCCCCGTTGGCCTTGAGCGCTGTTACAATTGGAGTTTCCCACTCCGCAGAATCAACAGGGACAAGAATCCCCTGGCCCACCAATTTGTCCAACTCCGCCTCTATTTTGTCCTTTAGTGTGAAGGGCACTCTGCGCGGTTTAAGTCTGATTGGACGTACTCCAGGGTCCAGGTCGAAAGTCACTGGGGGGCCCTTGAATTTTCCGAGCCCCTTTTTGAAAACCTCGGGGTGCGCGTCGCACACGCTCTGTATTGGATCGGTCCCGGCGGCGTGTGCTCCCACGGCGTGCACCCCCCCCAATGAACAACCCCAGGGGCTGGAACCATTGAGTCCCGAGGAGGCTGCATTTACCTCCCTTGAGGACGACTAGGGGAAGCGTTGAGGTGTGCTTTTTAAACTGGACCTGGAACTTCCCAACCCCCAACACTGGGATGCGGTTCCCTTGCACGTCCTTCAGTGTGGCCCTCAACGCTTTGAGCTTGGGCCGCACGCGGGGGGCGATTTTCATGAACTCTCCCTGGGAAATGATAGAGTATGAGGAACCCGAGTCCACCTCCATCCTAACAGGGGCCCCTTGGATTACTACCTCAACGAAGTAACGGGGGTGCTCCGTGGAAATGCTGCAAACCGGAGCGTTGTCCTCGCTGTCGTCGGAGATGCGCCCTACTCCGTCCCGCGTCCTCATGGTCCGGGTGCCGTCCTTTGGCCTCGTGGTGCGGTCCTGCCTCGCTGAGCGGTCTGGGGAACTCCTCTTGGCCTTGCGCCATTTCCGGCAGACCTTGGCGATGTGCCCGCGCCGGCCGCAGTTGTGGCACTCGGCCTTGCGGAACGGGCATTCGGCGCGGGCGTGGGCGGCGCCGCAGCCGTCGCAGCGCCGGCCCTCTCTCTGGACCCTCCTGACGTCCTCGTTGTCGCCGCTCTCCGCGGACGAGTTCGAAACTCGCCGGGCCGCGCGCACCGAGCTCTCTGCCTTGGCGGGTTTCGGGCGCCAGTCCTGAAGCTCTTGCACCCCGGCAGTCGTGGCCTCCGCGGCCTGTGCCGTGTTGAGGACTTGTTGCCACGTGGGAGGCGGCTCCTGTTTCATCAGCGCGCGCTGAGTCTCGGTATCCCTCAGACCGCAGAGCAGGCAGTCCCGGAGGGTGACTTCTGGGGTCTCCCACTTGCATGGGCCGGCGGCCAGCCGCAGGGCCGCGGCGAACTCAGCGACCGATTCCCCGGGCGCCTGGACTCGCCTCCAGAAAGGCGCTCCGAGAGGGGAACATGGCTATCGCGGGCCGGAGGTGGGTGCGCAGTGCCGCCAGGAGCTCTGTGGCCTTGAAGTCGCTCACCCTCCTCGGCGCGATCAGGTCCACCAAGGTCCTCTTGGTCTCGTGTCCGAGCATGCGGACGAAGATGGCCCTCTTCTTGGCCTCATCTGAGACTTCGAGCTCCACTAGCGCTCCATTGAAGTCTATCTCAAACAGCTCCAAGTCTCCCGGCTTCCTGATCTCGTAGCCGGCGCATGTCTTGGTCCCGTGGGCAGCCATTAATCCCACCTTCATCGCCAATTTAGTGTATGGGACCAAAGACAACAGAACAGCCGAAGGGTTGGCTTAACACAGGTTTATTGCATGATGATCCGGTGGAGCATGAGGTAATAGCGGTGATACATCTCAATATATACAGTAGCCCTATACATTTGAATCTTGTAGCACGGTAGCTCATTGGCTGCTACCGGCGTGGCCTCGCCCAGGCACGCCTCTTTTCCTGCTGCTGAATGCAGATCTTTCTTCTGCTGCTGAATGCAGATCTTTCTCCTGCTGCTGAATGCGGGGAAGGTTTTCCCGCGGCTGTCCGTGATTGAGCAATGTGAACCATGTGAGACTGAACGCTCGCAGCTGCCCTCTATGGGCTGCCTGCTCGCGTTCCTTTACAGCTGAGATACCTTGTATTTGGAGTGGTTACATTCTTGCCTTTACAGTACAATGAACATGCAATCATACATACATAACAAAGGTGCAACACCTGATAAATTTTCATGAGTCTTCCTCCCAAATCAGAAGCTGTTCAAACCAAAGGAACCCAAGCACCATGGGAATATCAGTCTGGGCTGCAGTATGTGGGAGAGGAGAAAAAAGAAGAAGGAGATTTGCTTTCACTCATAGACATACAGGATGATTTTATTTCTTTCTACAGGGATACTTCTGTTCTAGCTATGATAGAAAGGCCAAGAGGTGGCTTTTAGTTTGACTACCACAAAGAAGATTAAAAAAATGTGAAGGATGGGGTGGGGAAATGATAGACCACAGCACATTACTTGTGATGTAGCCACACAAATCCCATACAAGAGAGACACACAAATTCATCCACAACAACAGATATACTTACACATAGTTGCAAACTAGTCAATAAACTAGGGGTTCTCAACCTGCGGCCCATGGCACCATTTCATGTAGCCCCCACTGCCTCCACCACAGCCAGAACTGTCATGTGTGGTTCCTATTTAATGTACAAGCCGCCCCCATCATGCAGGCAGGGCAAAATGGCCATCCAGCCCCCAAAGCTGTCTAAGGGAATATGACCCAGGCCTTGGCTTGAAAAGGTTGAGAACCCCTGCAATAAACTAAGTAAGTTAAATTTAAAAAGAGAAAAATTTAGAACACAAATCCTAGTCACAGCAATGTATGTTATTTCCTTTGTCTGTGCTATGGAAAATAGCTGGCTGAGTGTTTGCAAGGGGATATATAGCATATGGTGGCCTCAGTCTGAGCGTCCCAAGGGTTGGAGTGCTACAGGGAGAGATGAAGCTTTATTGGGGATGGTCAGCTGTCACTTACCTTCTCTGGCACCAACAACTTAGACTACTGGATATTGTATTAATTTTGATTTGTCCTCCCTCAGTTCTAAGCCTTTTAATTTTATAAATTCTGACCTGAACATGAAGAAAGTACCTCTTGCTCTAGTACCATATGGTTATCAGAGCCATGGTGGCGCAATGATTAAACTGCTGTATTGCAGCAAAAACTTTGTGAGTTCGATCCTGATGGGGAATCAAGGTCGACTCAGCCTTCCATCTTTCTGAGGTCAGTAAAATGAGTACCCAGCATGTTGGGGGCAAAATGCTAATTAAATTGTGAACCATTCAGACAGTGCACTAAGTGTTATGTTATCACTTGAAAATGCTCTAAAAAGCCATCAGTTCTTAAGTTTCTTTAAACATAAATGAAACAGCCAAAGAGGTTTTGAAGGAAAAAGAGATTTTATCAACAAGAATATTTATAACATAATGTATGCATATATTGGAGCTTGAATCCATGCAGATTCAAGGACCCTAATTATCAATTCAACCAGACTTGTATACTTTTTGACAAACTGCACACATGTGTTGTCAGCCCTGGAGGGGCAGAAGGGCTAAGGCGTTTCATGTCTTTATCTTAGCATTTCATATTTTTGAAGTGTTCAGAAATACACAGTCATACAAGTCTAATCCACTTAGATAAATGACACAGGACTTTTGTGTAACTGTCTTTTCATAAATTGGCTTTCTCCAGGCCACAGTATAGTAAAGGTAAACGTTCCCCTTGCTCGAAAGCCAGTCGTATCCGACTCTAGGATTCAGTGCTCATCTCTGTTTCAAAGCTGAAGAGCCAGCATTGTCTGCATCTGCAGACGTTTCCGTGGTCATGTGGCAGGCATGAATAGAAACCACAGCGCACGGAATGCTGTTTACCTTACCACCAAAGTGGTCCCTATTTATCTACCTGCAATTTCTTGCTTTCGAACTGCTAGGTTGGCAGGAGCTGGAACAAAGACAGGAGCTCATACCGTCCTGCAGTACTCGGGAATTGAACTGCTGACCTTCCGCCTCCCAGTCAGCGTCTTAGCCACTTGAGCCACTGCAGTATAGATTAGCACAGTATAGATTAGCACAATTAATCAAAATAGTTAGGCAAGCTTCATTGTTATCTTTAACTGCAAACTTATTTTCTTAAGGGGAAAGGGTTTAATAATTCATTTGAGCTATTTTGGGGTCACAATGTGGTGGTATATAAGTGTAGTTGTTATTGCTATTATCACACAGACCTCACAAATATGTTTTCAAATATGTGTCCAAAAGTTGCACACATCCCAGTATGCACTTAAGAACCAAAATCACTTTCTACACAGTGATGTGAGGAAAATTCAACAATGAACTACACAATATTGAGGCTCTAAATTTTATTTATGCAAGTGAAAATAAGCCACATGGAAACTCAGAATTGCTTCTGAGGAGAAATGTATAGGATTGTCCCCAATGACTCCCAGCTGCAGCCTGCATCACTATATGTAATTTCAATATTATTCATCCTGTGAATAATTCTTCACATAAAAATACCATGCAACCTGTGACAAGTTTAATTTGCAACATCTATGCACAGTGAGCCACTGATAGTGGATAAATTACTTCTGACAGCTTTAAAGTATCACCCACATAGGAAAAATATGTCAGGTTTCAGGGGCCTAATCTACTTGGAAATTTAAAAGAGGGAAAACATTATGTTAGCACTAGAAAAAAAGCTATGTCTGCTAATCTCTGTAAAAATGAATTAATATAATGCATCTTTCAGATTTAAATATTTATTAAAACAGAAATTTGTTAAACAGTCTCAAGTAATATCTCTAAAGACTTGTCCATATTTAATTAACTGTTGAATTTGTAATCAGGCCTTGACAGGTGTAATTAATTG
Organism: Bradypodion pumilum; assembly: GCA_035047305.1. Taxonomy (NCBI): domain Eukaryota; kingdom Metazoa; phylum Chordata; class Lepidosauria; order Squamata; family Chamaeleonidae; genus Bradypodion; species Bradypodion pumilum. The sequence goes on along the minus strand of JAWDJD010000001.1, from coordinate 80,296,503 downwards.
CTTTTATTTCAAATAAATGAGAAAAAATAACTTTGGCTTTTGTTCTTAGTACATGTGCAGTATGCAAATAGAGTGATTACAAGAAAGTCCTTTTGAGCCTGAAAAAGGCATTGAAGGAAAATTGTGTGTGTGTGTGTGTGTGTGTGTGTGTGTGTGTGTGTGTGTGTGTGTGTGTGTGTGTGTGTGTGTGTGTGTGTGTGTGTGTGTGTGTGAAAGACTCACATTGATGGATGAAAAGAATGAAAGCTTCATCTTCCCACATGATTACTAATTTCATTGCAAACAATGTCTCAGGGGTGTATCTCCCTAACAGCTAAAATTCTACATCAAGAGTTCTCAACCTTTTAAAGCCAGGGCCTGGGTCACACTCCCTCAGCTTCAGGGGCCAGACAGCCATTTTGCCCTTCGTCCACCACATGGCACTTCCTGGTGTGGTGGAGGCAGGGGGGGGGGCATGTAATGGTGTCGTGGGCCACAGGTTGAGAATCTCTGTTCTAAGTGAAGCAATATGCTTTCATGGTCTAAAATATTTTCTTTCTTCAGGGTTGTTTAAGCTTCTGCTGCAAGTCTGGGCACTTCACTTTGGCACAGAATGAATACAAGTGAAGTTTAACCTGTGTTAATGCACAAATATATATTAATTTGTTCACATTTGTAACAATCTGCTTACTCCCAAGTAGCACTCAAACTTCCTCCTGATCCTGCTTCCTTGGCCCTTTCAATCCCAGCAGTTCAGGCTTTTCCTAAAGGTGTGCCTAAATCTAGGTAGTGAACAAACGGTTCTCATGAAATTAGTGAAGATTTAGGTAACGTGAGCCAAGTAACTACTCCAGGCCTCTTCAGGTATTTTAAAAGTATACTGAAATCAAAGTATAGTACAGAATAAAGTTCATCAGAAGCTTAGAAAGCATTTCAAAATAAAGAAAGCTGCTTATTCAAGGGAAAGCCCATGGCCCCCCTTCTATCTCAAGCATCTACATTTTTGCAGTTCAAATCATAGCATCCAAGAGAGTATCTCCTCGGCCCACACTTTCTCTGGGTTATATCTCCTCCTTCCAGGTGGACCTCCCAGCCATTCCCCTAAGGGATTCCAACCAATGATCTTACAGAATGACATGTCTATCATACCCGTCAAGCGTGGCTCTGGAAAATACGGGAACTGTTCCGGCCCGGGCACGCATGCACAGCAACAACTCCTTTGCGCATGCACAGAAGCCCATTGTGCATGCACAGAGCCCACATGCACAGTAACCCCTTTTCCCGTTGTTCAAATACAGGACGGTGGTGGGAAAGGTGAGGAACAAGCACAGAAATATGGGATTTCCCGGCCAATCTGGGATATTTGACAGGTATGATGTCCATCACATATTAGGTTTCATTTCTCCCAACTCTCAAGCCAACATTATTTATATTCCCGTCCTTGTATGAAGGGACTCCCACATTGAAATCTCCATCATTTCATTACAACATTAAGCCTAGAATTTTCATACAGTGTGTTGTCCCACTGGAAGCATAAAGTGTATGGTTTTTCCTCTAGCTGACCAAAGATTTGTAGGCTGCGAGCTGTTTCCCCATAGGAAGACCTTTAAGGATGGACTCCTGTTTCAGAATACTGTACCTGCTTCAGTGAACTCTAAGAAGTCAAAGTGACATTACTTCCCCATTGTAGATGAGAATTTCTTGGGCTTCTGGAAAGTCATAAGGTTAGCAGTGGAGTACATGTTTTGAATTCAGAAAGTACCAGGTCAAGTGCCCAGTCTGACTCAGTATGAGACACTCTCAGGTTTAGTGCATTTTATTCTGAACTAGCAGAGGTTGCCCGGCATTGCCGGGCTGTTTTAAATTGTGTTAGACGGTTAAAGGTCAATCTTTGAAGAAATCAACCCTGACTGCTCATTGGAAGGTCAAATAGTAAAGACGAAGCTAAAATACTTTGGACATCAAATGAGAAGGGAGGATTCACTTGAGAAGGCCTTGATGTTGGGAAAGGTGGAGGGCAAAAGAAGAAGGGGGAGGCCAAAGATGAGATGGCTGGATGGTTTGTAGATACAGTGGGCACAGAACTGGGAATGCTGAGGGGGAAGGTGGAGGACAGAGGCGCCTGGAGAACAATGGTCCATAGGGTCGCAAAGGGTCAGAATCGACTGTGCGACTGAACAACAACATTATTGTGACCTTTTGTGTAAAATTGTGATTTTTTTTGTTATTGTTTTGATTTGTTTTTACTGTTGTGGCCTTTTGTTTGGGGCTGTTGTGTGTTTTTGAATTGTTTTTACTATTGTGGCCAGCAGGTGGTGCTGGTACTGTTTTTTCTCTCCTGGCCTCTGGGTGGAGCTTCTTCCAATAAGTAGTCTCTTTATTTATTCATTTCATTTCCAGTCATCATGCAGGTAGGACGTGTGCTGTTGATTTGGCTTGTTTTCTTTATTTTGTGTGTGTGTGTGGGGTGTTTGGGTTTTGTTTTGTTTTTGACTGTTTTGTTTTTGATTGTTTTTGTTTACTTTGTATTGTTTTTGTGTATTTTTGGATGTTTTTGATTGTGTTTAAAGGTATTTTTGGATATTTATTTATTTTTATAATTTTTGTTGTTGTTGTGGTTTGGGGGGGGGGTTGGTTTATTTCTGCGGGCTTTATTGTGTTATGGTGCTTTGATTGTGTGGAGTCGTGAAAGTAGATCGGGTTTCCCCTTTAATATCAGTGGGTGGGGGGTGTTGATCCCCCTCTCCGCTGGCTCCCCGGGGGTTGGGAGGTTTGTGGGGACAAAAGGGGTATGTCCCCACAACCCTTCTGGACCCAGGAGACCAGGGAGAGGGGATCGGTTCCCCCCCCCCTCCTAAAGAAAACTCTGTGTTTAAAGAGAAGAAACCACTCTTTAAAAACGGGTTTTTTTTGGGGGGAATCGATCCCCTTTCCCTGGTCTCCTGGTTCCAGAAGTGTGGAGGGGACATACCCCTTTTGTCACCACAAACCTCCCAACTCTAGGGGAGGCAGCAGAGGGGGGGATCGCAACACCCCACCCACTGATATTAAAGGGGAAGCTCCAAAGCTCCAATCGGGACCTTCAGGCACCGTTGGTGAGGGAAAGAAGGGTGGTTGGTGTTTGCGTGGCTGTGAGGCGGGGAGTTTGTTTTTAATTTTTCGGGTGCCGGCTTCCTCAGCGTTCTGCGCGCTCATGGTATGCAGGACGCTGGGGCTTGTAGTAATGGGTTTATGCTTTGTGTTTGTGCTAGGTTTTTTTAAAAACTGTTTTGTTTTGATTGGCCGCGGCGCGTTTCCGAATGTTCCTTCCGCCTCACCGCGGCAGGGCCTCTGAGGCTGATTGGCTCTGGTGCAGCATGGCACAAGGAACGTTGGGAAATGAAGTTGTTTCCCTTTTTTCGCGTTTGTGGGGCTGTTGCCCCACTGGCGCAATTCTCAATCCTGCATTTACCTGCGTACCCAGTTCGGATGTGTTCCCGAATGGAGGGTGCAGGCTAGTGGGGCCTGGCTAAGGAGCCTATAGCAAGTTCCAACGGTTAACCCTCGATTTTATATATATAGATTATCAGAAGTGATGGAGTCCAAGACACAAAGATGCAGGTTGTCTTCAAGGAAGGGCAGCTTAAGTCAATAGTTCTCATTAAATAACCCTCCTGATGTCTTGCAAGGAATTAACTACTGGTACTTCAACTTCCAGAACCACAGGCAACATGGCTAATAGCCAAAATGTTTCTCCTCTAATTTGCAAATTAGCTTGCATTGTTCTGCAAATGGTATCTAGGGACAGAGACAGGTTCTTGTTCCTTTTTTAAAAGTGTAGTTTCTGTGGTTTGGAAGACTGTACACAGGTCTGCAAAAATAAATAAATCAGCTGTATATGATATTTTTGGTAAATGTTATGTTTTCTAGTGTGCTGAATCAAAAAATGACCTTGATTTTTTCCCATCACATAGTTTTTCCGCAAAATATGAGGGCTTTATAGTAAAAAAGCATAGGAGTGGTGAGAAAATCACTATTTTATTACAATGAACTAAACATATTATTTCTTATAATTAAATAAACAATTTCTTCATAATATATACTTAACATTCCGTGTTCACTCTTTTTGTCTGTGAAACCTTTTCTTCTCTTTTAGGCTCCCCCCGAACATGCTTTCACTTTCCATTTTCTGTTTCCTGTGTGAGCATCCAACACTAGGATATTGACATTCCATCTTCCTTGGTAGCGTCTCTCAATATCATGGATATCCTGGTAAAATCTTTCACCCTGCTCTTCACTTTATGCTCCCAAGTTTTCAGGAAAATAGTCGACATGGGAGTGTAAGAAATAAACTTTTACACTCATCTTGCATCCTTGAGCTTTATATGCATTCAACATGCATTGTACAATGGTTTTGTAGTGAGAGTCTTTAGTATTCCCTAAAAATTTGTGAACTGCATCTTTGAAAAAGTCCCACACTTCCTTTTCTCCTCCCATTGTTTCTAAAAAGAGAGGATCGGATAACAGCTTTCATATGTCGGGGCCAGAAAAACTTCCTCTTTCAACTTGGCTTCAGATAGTTTTGGGAACTTGGAATACAGATATCTGAAACATTCCACATTTTTGGCAGTCATTTAACAAACTGCTTCATAAGCCCTAATTTAATATGAAGAGGTGGCAATAAACCTTTTCTGTTGGAACCAAGGTTGTATTAATGATGTCCCGTTCCCCCCCCCCCCGGGGATTAAGGCATCTTGAAGTGGCCTGTCAGTTTTTGTCCAATGGAGACTGTCCCACAAACATAGGAAGCAGGGATATTTTGTATAACCTGCCTGCTGGCCTAACAACATGGTTAGTATTTTAAAGTCTCCACAAACCATCCAGCAATGTTTTGGTATTTGATTTTTGTCAAGAATCACAGTTAAATCATTTTAGTTTCATCCAAATGCACCGAGTGTCCTACAGGAAGTATTGCAAATGTATTTTCATTATGCAGCAAGACTGCTTTGAGGCTTGCTTTAGACAATAAATGAGATTTCCATTTTTGGAGAAAAACTGAGTGAATTCTTTCTTTCAGTGCCTGTACCATGAAAATGACAGCAGGTTTTTATTTGTTAGTCTTGACCCCAGCAATTCGGCTGAATCTTTGAAAAGGCCTAAATCTCTAACTAGGTCATTGAGCTCATTCTGAGAAAAAAGTTGAGAAAAATCTGAGCTAGATTCGTCCTAGGAAGGCAATGTGTTTCCATCCTCCAAATCGCTCAGGATATTATCCAAACTGGAAGGTGGGTGTGGAACTGGTATTTCAGAGCTGTGAAGCACTGGACAAATAGCTGAATTAAGGTTTGGGTAAGATATCTTCTTTTTTTATTTTTTTTTAATTAAAGCCTTTCACATCTATCAAACAGAAATAGCAGTCGGTAGTGTGGTTTTGCTGTTCATACCACATCATAGGAATGCCAAAACGGAATGAGGTTTTCTTACCTTTAAACCACCTTCTACACACCTTATGAGGAGCCCATGCTTTGTCTTGATCCCCAAGTTTCAACTTGAAGTAAGCAAAATATACTTTCTTCACAAAATCACTTATGTTTCTTTGTTGACTTGTAATAGTGTATTCACCACAAATAAAACAAAAGTAGTCTGCAGAAATAACAACCTCTTGGAGGCATAATACAGAACTAAAAACGAGCACAGTCACATTTGAATGCAGGATGTAAGCTGAGTGTGGCTCGTACAACAACCAAGATCCTCTCAAGTTATGCTCTTTGACCTCTGGGGTTGACCTCTGAAGAGAAACATCAATGCTTAGCCAGAGGTTCTCTATTGACTACCTGTCAGTGGCCACCTGCTTAAAGAACATGCAAGGAATTAGCTACCAAATGGGCCACTAGAGATTCCTCTTGCTTGGGAGCCACCATTTAGACTCCTGGTAAACCAATTCCACTAATTAGCCTATTGAAGAAGTTCACATCTTTAGAGTTGTCTCCCTGTCACCACCTTTATTTTCTATTCCTCATTTCATTGGGAATTTAATTTAGAAACAAGAGAAGAGACAGAGAATAAGACAAGACTGGGAGTGGAAGAGGGAAAGAAGAGAAATAGAGGGATTTTTCTTTCCATGTTGAAACATGGTCAAATCTGACAGTAGGCGTGTTTATACTCATTTATAATACTCCAGAGAACATGTTGAAACATACTCAATCCAGCCAGTAAGATTCCTGGATATGTTCACCTTTTGCTACAAACAAAATAAACCTGTTGGGACATGATCATCTGAGCTTCCTCACACCACTCAACCTACACTACGCCCAGTGGTGGGCTCCAAATTTTTTTACTAACACACTGTGGGCATGGTATGGTGGGCATGGCCAGGGGGAAAACGCTGTGTTGCACCCAAATTAGGACTACTTTATTTCAAAACTTGAATGGGTGTGGCCAGCCAGACTTTTTTTGCTACCGGTTCTGGCGAACTGCTGTGAACCTGATGATGCCCATCATTGACTACACCCCCCCCCCCCACCATTCCTCTTATTGTCTCTTTGCATTATTCTTGATTCTAGCTCTAATAAATATTAAATGAAAGTAAGAAATATTTTTGGACAAGGTTTTTAGAATCAAGAATAGGATATCAGATTTTGGGTTAAAGGCAAGCTTTATGCTAAATTAAACTAAAAACATGAGTTTTGCAAGAAAACTTGACGTGATGGAATTTTTAAAGTATTTTTCTCAGTTTCACTAAGTAAAAATTTATAAAAAAAACAGTAAAAAAATCCTATGTAGTTTTTTGGTTGCAGACCTGTGCTACAGTTTCTCAGTAATGTATAATTTGGCTCTGATGATGCTGGGGAACACTAGCTGGATTGGAATAGCTCATACTGTATGTGAGCATTCCACATCCTGATCCAGTGACTAGGAATGTTCACATGTTAGCCCACTAACAAGCTGACATCTTATGAAACAGTGAGTTTCCATGAATAACTTCTGCTGTCCCTTTCCTGAACAGAGATCTTGGTTGACAGGATTTCAGCTTTTTAAAAAGACCTCTTCATGCATAGACCTGGGTGCTCTGTGCTCTGCTGTTTTGGTGCTCATGCTTATCTAAATTTTTCCCTTCATTTGGACAGATATAATTGTTCAGTAGCATATCTAAAGGTAAAGGTTGCCCTTGCTTGAAACCCAGTCATATCCAACTCTAGGGTTCATTGCTCATCTCTGTTTATAGCTAAAGATCCTGCACTGTCTGCATCACCGACATTTCCGTGGACATGTGGCAGGCATGCCTAGACACCGGAGTGCACAGAATGCTATTTACCTTCCCACGAAAGTAGTACCTATTTATCTGCCTGAATTTCTAAGATGGAGTGGACCATTCCCAGAACTCTGTGTGACACACAGCCTGGACATCATCTCCTATGATTTTTTTTCTGATAAAGGTTTTAAAAAACTGATTAAGCTTCCTTGTACCCTCTAGTAGCAAATAATATTTACTTGCTTTTTAAAAAATAAAAATAAAAAACCCTCTTTTTTCCTCACAAAAAGATATATGTACAAGAATATGCCTTCGGGAGAAGGAAAGCCATGACTTTTCATGGTCATTTTTCTTAGAAGAAAGTACTGCAGAAAGCTTTTTGAGTTCAGATGAATACAATTACAGAACCACTGTGATTCTGAATCAAGAAAACAAACTAAACAAACAATTATACCAATAAGTTTCAGTTTAGCTCAATGCAGTTGTTCTAGTTTTGTATCCCAGAAAGACTTCTTGAATTTTTAAATTGCAGCCATCTTTATTCCTATTTTATCAACCCAATCTTTTTATGACATTCCACAATAAGAAATAAAAGATGAGATGTTATAGACCCTGCTATCATTTTAATCCATGACCCCACAAAGGGGATCAAACCAGGGATTTGCCAAACATACACAAATTTGATGACACAATTGTTATTACAAAATGTATAGGGGTTTCTTAATTTTTCTCCCAAAGTTGCTAATCCAAAATAGCAATTAGAGGACCACTTAAAAGCTTTAGGGTATCTGCAGCAAAACGTTCTGACGTACACAGGATTTGGCCTAAGTTAATTGCCTACAGTTGTTTTGTGGGCTTAGGTTCAACAACCTTAAGCCAAAAACATTTTCTTTGGTAAAGTTAGCTTCTACTACTGGGAAAAACAGTAAAATTATATTTTGTGCACAAAATGTGTCTGTTACTTGATACAAATCATTCCAAACAGGTGAATAAATGGATACTTAAAAGATCTGCACCAGGGCCTTTTAATGCTGCTGAAATGTTACTATTCTATAGGTCACTCTTGATAGAAAGGCCAGTAATATCCAACTCTAGGGTTCAGTGCTCATCTCTGTTTATAGGCAAAGAGTCAACGCTGTCTGCGTTTGCAGACATATCCAGTGATATTTGGCAGGCATGCCTCAACACAGGAGTGCACGGAATACTGTTTACCTTCCCACTGAAGTGGTCCCTATTTATCTAATTGCAATTTCTTGCTTTTAAACTGCTAGGTTGGCAGGAGCTGGGACAAAGACAGGAGCTCACTTCATCATGCAGTACCTGGGAATCGAACTCCAGTCTTCCAGTCAGCGAGTTCCATGTCTTTAACACTTGAACCACCTATAGCACCTGGAAAAGGAATTAGAATGGTTGTCTGGAACTAGAATATATAATACTAGCAGAGGTTGCCCGGTGTTGCCGGGCTGTTTAAAATGAGGTTTTTTTTAATGGACCATTAGAAAGGCTGAGCGAAGAAAAATAGATGCCTTTGAGATGTGGTGCTGGAGGAGAGTTATGAGAGTCCCTTGGACAGCGAGAAGAACAAATAGGTCAATAGTAGAAGGGATTAGCCCTGAGTGCTCATTATAAAGATGAAGCTGAAGTATTTTGGACATCAAATGAGAAGAGAGGATTCAGTTGAGAAGGCCTTAATGCTGGGGAAGGTGGTGGGCAAAATAAGCTGTGTGTGTGTGTGTGTGTGTGTGTGAGAGAGAGAGAGAGAGAGAGAGAGAGAGAGAGAGAGAGAGAGAGAGAGAGAGAAGCTGTGTGTGTGTGTGTGTGAGAGAGAGAGAGAGAGAGAGTTCATTAGGGAAAGGAGCAGAAGAGGAATATGTGAGAGTGTGTGTGTGAGAGAGAGAGAAAGAAAGAAAGAGAAGCTGTGTGTGTGTGAGAGAGAGAGAAAGAGAAGCTGTGTGTATGTGAGAGAGGGAGAGAGAGAGAAAGAGAGAAAGAGAAGCTGTGTGTCTGTGAGAGGGAGAGAGAGAAAGAGAAGCTGTATGTGTGTGTGTGTGAGAGAGAGAGAGCTCATTAGGGAAAGGAGCAGAAGATGAATATGTGAGAGTGTGTGTGAGAGAGAGAGAAAGAAAGAGAAGCTGTGTGTGTGTGAGAGAGAAGCTGTGTGTGTGTGTGAGAGAGAAAGAGAAGCTATGTGTGTGTGTGAGAGAGAAAGAGAAGCTCTGTGTGTGTGTGAGAGAGAGAGAGAGAGAGAGAGAAAGAGAAGGTGTGTGTGTGTGAGAGAGAGAGAAAGAGAAGCTGTGTGTGTGAGAGAGAGAAAGAGAAGCTGTGTGTGTGTGTGAGAGAGAGAGAAGCTGTGTGTGTGAGAGAGAGAAAGAGAAGCTGTGTGTGTGAGAGAGAAAGAGAAGCTCTGTGTGTGTGTGTGAGAGAGAAGCTGTGTGTGAGAGAGAGAAAGAGAAGCTGTGTGTGTGAGAGAGAGAGAAAGAGAAGCTGTGTGTGTGAGAGAGAAAGAGAAGCTGTGTGTGTGTGAGAGAGAGAGAGAAAGAGAAGCTGTGTGTGTGAGAGAGAGATAAAGAGAAGCTGTGTGTGTGAGAGAGAGAAAGAGAAGCTGTGTGTGTGAGAGAGAAAGAGAAGCTGTGTGTGTGAGAGAGAAAGGGAAGCTGTGTGTGTGTGAGAGAGAAAGAGAAGCTGTGTGTGTGTGTGTGAGAGAGAGAGAAGCTGTGTGTGAGAGAGAGAGAGAGAAAGAGAAGGTGTGTGAGAGAGAGAGAGAGAAAGAGAAGCTGTGTGTGTGAGAGAGAAAGAGAAGCTGTGTGTGTGTGTGAGAGAGAAAGGGAAGCTGTGTGTGTGAGAGAGAGAAAGAGAAGCTGTGTGAAAGAGAGAGAGAGAGAAAGAGAAGCTGTGTGTGAGAGAGAGAGAGAAAAAAGAGAAGGTGTGTGTGAGAGAGAGAGAGAGAGAGAAAGGGAAGCTGTGAGAGAGAGAGAGAGAAAGAGAAGCTGTGTGTGTGAGAGAGAGAGAGAGAAAGAGAAGCTGTGTGTGTGTGAGAGAGAAAAGCTGTGTGTGTGTGTGTGTGAGAGAGAAAGAGAAGCTGTGTGTGAGAGAGAGAAAGAGAAGCTGTGTGTGTGTGAGAGAGAAAGAGAAGCTGTGTGTGTGAGAGAGAGAGAGAAAGAGAAGCTGAGTGTGAGAGAGAGAAAGAAAGAGAAGCTGTGTGTGTGTGTGTGTGAGAGAGAAAGAGAAGCTCTGTGTGTGTGAGAGAGAAAGAGAAGCTGTGACTGTGTGTGTGTGTGTGAGAGAGAGAGGGGCTGGCTTCCCTGGCTGGCTCAAGGTAAGGAAGCCCAGCGTGGGTGGGTGGGTGGGCTTCCCTTACTGTGGGCTGCCTTGCGGCCCATGGTAAGGGAGCCCAGCGGGGGGGGGTCTTCCCTTACCGTGGGCTGCCTTGCGGCCTGTGGTAAGGAAGCCCAGCGGCGGGTGTGTGTGTGTGGGCTTCCCTTACCATGGGCTGCCTTGCGGCCGGCGGTAAGAAAGCCCAGCGGCAGGGTGTGTGTGTGGGCTTCCCTTACTGCGGGCTGCCTTGCAGCCGGCGGTAAGGAAGCCCAGCGGCAGGGTGTGTGTGTGGGCTTCCCTTACCGTGGGCTGCCTTGCAGCCGGCGGTAAGGAAGCCCAGCGGCAGGGTGTGTGTGTGGGCTTCCCTTACCGTGGGCTGCCTTGTGGCCCGAAGTAAGGAAGCCCAGCGGCGGGGGTGTATGTGGGCTTCCCTTACCGTGGGCTGCCTTGCGGCCTGCGGTAAGGTAGCCCAGTGGCGTGTGTGTGTGTGGGCTTCCCTTACCGTGGGCTGCCTTGCGGCCCATGGTAAGGAAGCCCAGCAGCGGGTGTGTGTGTGGGCTTCCCTTACCGTGTGCTTCCTTGTGGCCTGCGGTAAGGAAGCCCAGCGGTGGGGTGGGGGTGGGCTTCCCTTACTGTGGGCTGCCTTGCGGCCCACAGTAAGGAAGCCCAGTGGGGGGGGGCTTTAATTACCGGGGGCTGGCTTCCCTGGGATGCGCCAGCTTTCTCAGAGTTCTGCACGCTCACAGCGCGCAGGACACTGGGGATTGTATTTTTTATTTTTTGCTTTCCCTTTGTGCTTCTTTTTTTCGTGCGGCTCATTTTTGATTCGCTGTGCCAGATTTCCCCACCTTCTTTGTACTCCCGCCTCTCAGCCTGATTGGCTGTGGTGCAGCGCGGCGCAAAGAACGTTGGGAAATGAAGTTGTTTCCCTTTTTTTGTGTTTGTGGGGCTGTTGCCCCACTGCCGGTTTACTCAATCCTTCGTTGACCTGCGGACCCAGTCCGCCCGTGTTCCCGAAGGGTGAGTGCAGGCAAGTAGGGCCAGCCATAGGAACCTATAGCAAGTTCCAATGGTTAACCCTTGGTTTTATAGGTTAAGATTGCTGTCAAAACCACATGGCTAAATGAAGGTGTTTGTGTTATTTATCTTTTTAAAATGTAAATTGCAACAGCTACTGTTTACTTCTTAAAAGTATTTTTTATTTTATTTTATTTTTTACAAGAACATTTCTTCTCTTTCTTTCCAGCAGAAGCTATTTTTTTAATTAGAAAACCCAAAAAATATCATTACCATTAGATCAGGAGTGTTTTCAGGGAGAAAGGCTAGCATGTACAGAGTGTTTTATATAACAGATAAACATGTTCCCTACTGGACATGTTGACAAGAGGCAGAATATGAGTTCTGCCTAACATGCAAGTGAAGAGATATACCTGGCTTTCTTGCGAGCTCTGCAAACTCACACAGCATTCCTGTGGTTTAGCAAGCTTACCCAGACTAGAGCACCACCCGATTTCCCAGGGCAGATCCATTAGACAGATCTTTATTGTGCCTGGCTGAACAAGCTTGGAATGTTCAGATAAGGAAAGTTACACTGTCAGACCTTTTAAGGAGGAGGTGGTTTGCTCGTAAGAATTTGATGTTACTGAATTCTGTCAGGCTTTTATAAGATAAGCCTGCTCATAGAATCTTACAATCAGTGAGGTGACAGATCTTTATGGCAGATCTGCTTATTAAATTAGGTGACATTAATGCTGTTACAAGCCCTCATGTGAAACTTGCCTATTGGAAAGCATGATGTCTTCAAGATTACTTTCCCATGAGGGGGGGGCATATTATTGGAGGTGCATGGTTAACTGTCAATCACACATTTGATGCTCATTTAGTTGCCATGGTTACCCAGGATAACCCTTTAAAAAAGAAGGAAAAAGGAGGGGAGCAAACATCTTTCAGGGGGTGAAACTTTGTCACTCGGGCCCTCAAGCTGCCTATCTAGTTATGGGGGGGCTCAGTAGCCCCATTCTCTTATTACTTAGACTGATTATATATGTGTTTTTTATTAGAAATATGTTTTAAGTGTAGGAGTAGGTTAAAAAATTATTTGAAAAGGCATTTTCTCTGTTTGCCTGTCTGTGCCGATTATCTGGAGTCTGGGAGTCAGGAGAAGGGCCGATAAGGAGAAGGCTCTGGAGCACTCCCAGAAACACAGATCTCCAATGGAGAGAAATGGGAGCAGGCTATGGCTCGGCTTTGCTGGGAAAATCAAGAGTGGTGGAGGGAACAGGTCTGAAGCCCTGTGAAAGGGGATTCTCCAAATTTAGACCCCATCGGCCACCGATCACCCTCCCTCCGCCATGACGAGAGGCAGACATAAATGGAGGAAAGCAATAGTAATAGGAAAGATTGAAGATTAGGCCAAATGTATAGGTTTAAAATTAATATATGATCCAAAACTGCCCTTGTTGGTGGTTAGTAAAGGTGAGGATATAACCCAGACAATATTTGTGTTAGTGATCATATTGCTTTCCAAGCCAAAAATAATGTTTTGGAACCATTCCCAAGAGCATACCATGGAGCTATTATATGTACTGTAGAAGCAGCTGTCAAGCCAGAGATTGTTGCATTTAAAAGAAGTTCCAACTTTAAAAGAGCCCAGTGGTACAATTTTGTTTGAGATCTGGACAACGAACTGACAAAAGTCAACCCTTGCTTGGAAAATTATGGAAATTTTGTTGAATTTGTGAAGATTATATCTTGTAGATACATTACAAGGGGATGTAGAACATCTTATATACTGTACCTGGATTGGATAAGGACTTGAAGGCTCTTCTCAAGAAGAATGAACAACTTTTGAAATCGCTCCTATCTGTGAAGAGGCAATACAAATTGGCAAAGAGCTTCTCCAAGCCATAGCAACATCAAGAACAGATAGATGGTGCAACCTCTTAAGAAATTTGAACATGAAACAGAATAGTTACCAAGCTTCAAATTATTAAATAATCTCCAGTGTGAGCCAACATTCCCACTCTCCCCTGTGGAATTGAATCAAACCACTCCTGACCAAATTGCACAGCAACTGTTATTAAATGGAAAAACTACAAGAGCTGGAGAAACAATACCCCAAAGGTATAAAGAGGAGAAAGCCAATCTTACTTCACCTTTCACATATGAAGAACTAAGAACTGCTATCCAACAAATGAGGAACAAAAAGGCTGCAGGCTTGGATGACATAAGTTCAGAACAAATTAAAAAAAATTGGCCAAAAGTATAATGGAAGAACTCTTAGAAAATGAAAGGCTTTATTTGATTTTTGAAGAAGAATGATTCTTAATATGTGGCTGATAAATTCTGTGTCAAACAATGAATAAGAAATACTAATTAAGCCACACAAAAAAGATGTACTGTTAGAACAAGGGCATCACAAGCGAGATAATGAGGTACAAAATAGAGAGCTTTTAAAAAACATACACAAAAGAACCCATTGTTCTCTTAGTTTCAAGATACATAATCAGCAGTAGAATTTATACCTTAAAACCCATAAATGAATCAGAATGTGGCAACAAAAGACTTTATTTAATATTTTCAAATAAGAAACAGCTATAATGAGGATGAAATGTATTTGCACTCAAAATTTCCAATACTTGTACATTTCTTCCTTAAAATGAATGCGAAATATGGGACCTTAAGGTCACAATTCTGTTAGAATGGGATTTGCAATGGGCACAGTTTAAGATTTTCTCTAATGTATCCAGCACCACTTTGTGGAAACTGAAGCCCAATTTGTTCAAACAGTTGATCTCCACCTCTTTGTTGAATTAGAAGCAAAGAAGTGGTGCTTTTGGAATAGAAAAATCAGTCAACAGGGTGCTATCATTGCTAAGGAGATGCCTGAATGTCTTCTTAAATTCTCACTTCAAGGAGGCTCCTTTCATGCCTCTATGCAAAGCTTCAATCCTTGCTGAGCTTCTATGAAAAGCCAAAGAGTTAGCTCTCTTAACATGTACTGTATATCCCCACTCCTTCCATCCCTTCAAGATGGACAGAATCCCCAGCTAATTAAAAGATGAGAGAGATTCTGTTGTCAGGTTTCTCTGCTTCCCTAGATCTGGGAAAGATGATAAAGAAGAAAAACCAAAAATTATTCAAGTCTATTCACTTGCTCGCTCCTCCCTTAATTGGGAAATTTTCTGGCATGTGGAACCAAGCAGAACACATTATCAGGCTGGATTATTGCTAAGAAGGACCTAAACTTTGGTACATTTACAAAGAAAAGAGTGCATCACATTCAACACATTAATGCAAAATAGAGAAAAAACGATAGAGATAGGACAAAATTTGAAATGGTATAAGAAATGTTGCTGAAAATGGGCAAATCACAGCTCATGTGGCTGTGTGTACCAAAAGGAATACATTCATTAAAATTAGAAGAGAAAAAGGCTTAATTAAAAATATTTTTGCAAAAGTACCATATTCTATTTTCCACCTTCAAAAGATGGATAGAGAAAAGAAAGACAAGCAGTTCAGAATTATATATATCAAAAGGCAAGTCTAGAAACCATACATTCAGTGGTGAGATTCAGCAGGTTCGCCCCAGTTCTCCAGATCAGGCAGCAGAAATTCTGACTGGCCCTGCCCATCAAAGTATTGAAATAAAGTAGTCCTAATTTGGATGCAACACAGGGCTTTTTCCCTGGCCACGCCCACCATACCACACCCACAGAATAGGTAGTTTTAAAAAAAATGAATCCCACCACTGCATACATTCTATTGTTACCTCATCCTGAGCGCTGCTCTTTCACAGACTTAAGCCAATTTAATGACTGGCCCATCTCTGGGCCACTTCCTTAATGGTTGGGCCATTAAGGACCATCTCCTGTTTTCTAGAAACAGGGGTCAATGGGGATTAATCTATAGAAATGCCTGGAGGCGAGATGGAGGTAGAAGGGGTTGAGAGTGATTCTTAACAGGTACAGAGAGGCATGGGAAGGGGGACTTTTAACACTTAGTTCATGTATAGTTCAAAATGGCTTTTCTTTGGCTACACAAAGAAGGAAATACATTTAAGCATTTATGGAACTTTGGACAGCCTGACAAAGTCATAATCCCTGAGGCACAACTAACTAACTTTAGGCCTGATTATACTCAAAGAATTTTGTCCTTCCAAGGCACAAAAAGAAAGAAGGGAAGGGTTGGGTTTGGAGGGGAAGGGATGGGATGAAAAGAGGGGAGGGGAAGCAGACTCAGGCAACTAATTTGAGGAGACAAGGATTCAAACAGCAGCCATTTTTTTCAATTCAGTAGGCCTGTTGCCCTTCCTCAATCTTCCTGGAGCTGGGTGGAATAGCTTCAAATAGAATGGTTACAAATCCCTCCACAGAAGGCTCTGAAACCATCTGTCTCAGCACCAGCAGCAGAAGAAAAACCTTGGCATGAGTGGAAAAACACCAGACTGATTTGCATTGACTTGTTTGTCATGTAGTTAAGGAAAAACATTACAAATCTGATATTTGTAGCCCTGGGGCAATTTCTGTATTATTTGTCAATGTGGTCATCCTCTTGTGCACCAGCTGTAAATTATATCAAACTTCTGAGAGAGCTTTTTTGGAGACAGGCTAAAGCCCTTCAAATTTGACCTGGAGGAATTCTAGAAGTCTTTGGATGTTGTAGTTTATGATCTTATCTGTATAAACAAAGCAGGAGTGTGCATCCGTGAGTCCCGAATGCATTTCCATGCACCAGGAGAAGGCCACACAGCAGCCTGTCTTATGCCTATCATCAGCATCCCAGATTGCATAGCCGAAATCAGGGGGCCATGGGTGGGTTGTGCACCCCACAAACACCAAAACATAAAAACAACTACAAGCCCCACAAACCCCAGCGCAACACACCAGCCAATCAGATTGGCTGACGCGAGCCTCTGCGCTACGCACCAGCTAATCAGATTGGCTGGCATGAGCACAGGAGAGGCAGGGCCGGGGGCACACACAGACCGAAAAAAGACAGCCCGTTGGCACTCTGTTCCGCCTCCCCGGGAGGCCTGGGCTGAAAGCAGCGCTCTGTTCTGCCCTCGCCTCATGGGGGGAAGCGAGCACCTACCCCGAGGGGGGGGGGCAAAACATGGCTGCCTTTGGCCCTCGCTTCCCAGGGGAAGTGAACCACTTCCCCAGAAGGCAAGGGCAGAGAACGGCGCTCTGTTCCGTCCACGCATCCTGGGGAGAAGCAAGCGCCTACCCTGGGGAGGGGTGTCAGCAAAGTGCAGCGGCCTTCGCACCCTGCATCCTGGGGGAACCAAACCACTTCCCCAGGAGGCGAGGGCAAAAACCGGTGCTCCATTCCGACCAAGCTGCCTTCGGCCCCCGCCACCAGGAGGAAGCGAGCCACTTACCCGGAAGGCCAGGGCTACACATGCCGCTGCCTTGTGTGTGTGTGTTTGTGTGGGTGGGGTGATGTTGATGTTTGTGTGTGTGTGAGAGAGAGAAAGAGAGGGTGAGTGAAAGAGAGAAAAATGGGTGAGTGAGAGAGACAGACAGACAGACTGACTTGTTGCGTAACTGCCTGTGTGTTTCAGTGAGTGGGTGAGCGAGTGAGTGCGAGAGAGAGAGGGGGGGGATGGGTCCCACCCATCCGAAGGATGGGCACTTATGCTAGTTTGTAATAAAGTTACCTAACCCTGATTTTAGAGCTTGTTATTCCCTTTTTCTAAAAAGGGTTCCTTTCCTATGTTTCTATTTATTTTTCTTGGTATATGTTTCTTGTGTTTCAGGGGGAATCTCTCAAAGAGAGAAAATGAACAAACAATAAAATGAAATCTTAAATTGCTTATGAATCAGGAGCAGGGAGGAATAATTTTATGATTTACAAGTTCATGAAAACCCCAAGAAACATCAAACAATTAGGAAGTCACTGGCATCTCACCCATCATGAACAGAGAAACCAATTTCTGCAAAATATTGAATGCCAGGAAAGGAATAATGATGGTTTAAGAATCTGAGCTACTCTTTCCCAATGTTTTTGGCTCCAGGTCCTTTTACTTATGAGGTTATAATTGACTATTTCACAGTTTAATATTTTTATTTAGAGCTGAAAGGAAGAATTTGATTAAATGTATTGTGCAGAGACAGCTGTACAGAGCAGATGCTGATGTGTGAGGTAGAAATCAGGGTTTAGGCTACAGAAAGTTCAGTGAATAAGGCCAGTTGAAGTTTCCCAAATGTACACCTCCTGGGTTTAATAGGGTAACAGGTACAAGTTGTCTGAAAGCATGGAACCATATGAAAAAATACATTGTGTGTGTGTAAAGATTCTAATGTGTAAATGAGATAACAATACAAGTCTCCGATATAGTGTTCCATGAGTTTTTTCTTCTTCAGGTAAGCATTTTTTGCTGCAAAAAAAAAAGAAGTAGAAAAGGTAACTCCATCAAGGAACAGATTTTTTTGCTCCAGATAGGCTGAAAAACCAAAAACTGCGTAAAGCATTTGCAGTAATCTGCATAGGATTTGTTTGTTTGATTACTGGTCTATGGAACTCCCTGCCAGAAGAAATGGTGACAGCTGTCAGTCTTGACAGCTTTAAGAAAGGATTAGACAAGTTCATGGTGGACAAGGGTATCAATGGCTATAATTATGGATACTTAAGGACAACCTCGGGGTTGGAGAGATGGGCAGGATATCTCTCAATGCCATTTCCAGGGAATCCTAAACAGGTGAAGGCATCTCCTTGGGAATACCCTGAAGGAAATGGTGAGTCACTGTGTGAGACAGAATGCTGGACCGGATGTGCTGTGGCCTGTTCCAGCAAGGCTGTTCTTATGTTCTTATGTATGTAAAGCAATTTCTTTAGTCATCCAAAAAGAAAAAGAAAAATGAAGCAGACAGTACCTGACAAGAACAATTGGGCAATAACATATAAATGGTAAAACCTCAGATAATGCTAAAACTTAGTTCCAATCTGGGGGAAAAATTGCATCGGATAACGTTAAAATCCTGTGGGATGCATCGGATAACGTTAAAACTCCATAGAGATACATTGTAACTAGCACAAGCTTTAGCAAACATTATCCAATGCATCCTATAGGATTTTAACATTATGTGATGCAATTCCCCCCCCCCCCCGATTGCTTAACGTTATGCGGTTGTAGCATTATCTGATGCAAACGTTATCCGAGGTATTACTGTACAGTGATTACAAATACTACTGGGATCAATGACTAAAATTCTGATTATTCTGAAGAATCATTATTCATCATTTCATTTAACAAAACAAATTATCTTTCAGTGTTTTGCATGATATTCTAGTGAGCCAGTGGTAACAGTAGACAATTGTTGACATTTCTGGCAGGGTGATGATGTCACCAGCAAGGAATATTTTAAATACTTAAATGTTTCTTCTTCATGCCCTCTGGCTTATTAGACTTGTGAGTACTGTGCTTCATTATGTAGAAGCTGTAGGAGCAACAGGAGAGAATTTAATTTTCTTAACGAAAATCTCCACTGCTAAATGCCATTTCAGAGAGAGAGAGAGAGAGAGAGAGAGAGAGAGATTTGGTAAATAAAGGCTTCCTCCTTTATTCCAGTGGCTTCCATGGCTTCCACTCAGGGAAATGGATTACTCACAAGTCTGACAAGCCATGGGACAGAAGGAGGTAATAAATAAAATATCCTCCTGCCAGTTTAATCATGATCTTTCCACAGGTGTAACTTATGCAATGGCAGTTTGGACAATCTCTTTAATGTATAGAACAAAGGCATGCCAAACTTTCAAGAATTTGTCATCTTTGTCATCATTAAAGCAGTTTGCCAGATCTTGTTTAGTAGCTTCAGAAATAAAGTGTCCAAAGTTTGCTATGTACATTGCAATTTAATAAAGAATGGACTAATCTTTTCTGCAGTAAGGTCTCATTAAATCCAATAAAAATAGGGAAGAATAATAAATTATACTATTTGCTGATTGTTTATCTATGCAAATGGGGTACACAGAAAGAGCCTCCTAGAAGATTGTGGTATTTTTGAACTACAATAGGGTGTACCCTGGTAACAGCAACCTTGTTTTGCCAGCTAATCTTTCTCACACTAGGTCAGGCGAAAGGTACTGCAGAATGAACTCACCAAAATGTGCCTTCATTTTGGCAGTTTCACATCTGGCCTAGACATGAAAGAAGAAGAAGATCTATGCAAGTATGCTGATTCTTTGTCCCAGAAATTAAAATACCTTGGGGCACTCCGTTCACAAGTAGTGCAATGAACCCCTAGTACTGCAGCCTCTCTAGCAAAAATAATAATCATACAGTCACATTGCATAACCACAAGCATACACAACCTTCAATAGCAATGTGTGGAAGAAGAGATTGTACAGGGTCATTTTCTGGTGGTCCTAATGTTGCACTACCACTTGAGAGAACTAAGTTCAAATTGCCATATGGCCATGAAAATTGTTGAGTTTCCTTGGGCCAAAGTAAAGTGGGTGGTAAAGAGAGCCTTGAACACCACCTTTAGCTCATTGTGGGGAAAGGCACCATATGAACATAATAAAAAAGGAATGAATGAATGAATTATTCAAACCTTATTCAAATAATCCAATGAATTTCAAGAAACAAAACCAAATCTAAGTCAAATGGCTTTAAAACAAATCATTAAATACAGTTCAAATATCTGATGTTTCTTCTGAGATAAGCTAGACAGAGGTTAGTATTTTTTTTATTCTTCATCCTCCAAAATCCTTCAGTTAGCATGGCCACAGGGTAGTTCTAAGAGTTATACACTTAAAAGTAATTTTTCTGAGCTGTGTTCCAGCTGAAGGGAAAAGAGCACATCCTTTCCTGCTTTCCTGATGATTCATAACATTCACTTTCTTGCAAAAATCCTACCACCAGGGAAGAGCTCTCTGACAGCATGAATATACAGAAATGAGGAAAAAAAACTCGGCAGAAACACAAAAGATCCTCAATTTTACTGCATGAATTCTTTCACCCCATTCCCCTGCGGGGGGCACAAGCTTTAAAGCCATCGCCTTTCTTCAAGATGAGTGGGTGGCTGTGCTCTCTCATACAATGGTAGAATGCCAGCTTCACGTTTGGCTTCATCTGTGCAGTTGTTTCTCAAGATAATGGAGAGAAACACACAATGAAAATTAGGTGGACTTGTTTGAGTGATGCATGTGATGTGAATTTAATTAGTCACATTTCATTGTGTGCAATAAAATGCAAAAACAAAACATCAATGTTTTGTGCATCTTTGAGACTAATAAATTTATTTCAAAGGAAATTAGCTGTGTGATACATTTTTAAATCATGAGAAATGCAAATAATAGGTGATATCTTTATTGGATCACTAAAAGAACAAACAAAAACATTGCAAGCTTTTCAGAACAGGCCTCTTCATCAGGCAGGCATGACATTTATGGTTTCCCTTGCTCAAAAGCCAGTCGTACCTGATTCTAGGGTTCAGTGCTCATCTCTGTTTCAAAGCTGAAAAGCCAGCACTGTCTGCTTCTGCACAAGTTTCCATGGTCATATGGCAGGCATGACTAGACACCGGAGCACACGGAATGCTGTTACCTTCCCAGCGAAGTGGTCCCTATTTATCTGCTTGTAATTTCTTGCTTTCAAACTGCTTGGTTGGCAGAAGCTGGGACAAAGATGGGAGCTCATTCCATCCTGCAGTACTCGGGAATCAAACTTATGACCTCCCGCCTCCCAGTCAGCGTCTTAGCCACTTGAGTCACTGCAGTCCATTTGAAGAAGAGTATCCTTAATTTCTAATTTCTACAATTGTTAATTCATAACATATGTGTGAAGCATATTAAACATTTACATACTAAACAACAGGATTGCAGTCATTATGGCATATCCAGACTGCACTGGCTCAAGTGGCTAAGACGCTGACTGGGAGGTGGAAGGTCATCAGTTCGATTCCTGAGTACTGTAGGACGGAATGAGCTCCCATCTTTGTCCCAGCTCCTGCCAACCTAGCAGTTCGAAAGCAAGAAATTGCAAACCACGGAAACGTCTGAAGAAACAGACAGCGGTAGCGCTGAGATGAGCACTGAACCCTAGAGTCAGATACAACTGGCTTTCGAGCAAGGGAAACCTTTACCTTATATCCTAGATTGGCCACATCCACTCTTACTGTAAAGTGTCGCAAGAAAAATGCATCAGACATATTGAGCAAAGGATATTTTTTCAAAGCATACATGCTTGCATCCAGGATATGTTTATAAAAGAATCCAGGTTAAGCAAGAGTATTGCATCAAGGCAAATGCATGTGAGTGTGTACATCTATCTATCTATCTATCTATCTATCTATCTATCTATCTATCTATCTATCTATCTATCTATCTATCTATCTATCTATCTATCTATATGAATCTATCACTGCAAAATTTGGAGTTTCTTCTGTGATTGTCAACACCAACTTTTTAAAAAACGGAGAATAATTTCTAAATCTTTATAATGTGGGACAATTCAAATTCCAAATATAAAACTGAAAGCCACAAAAATTACATCATGTATACAACAGTCATTACAATATTACATAAAATATAACATTCATGTCTAGAGCAGCCTTCCAAGAGCCATTGATGCCATCCAGAAGTGGTTAAATGCAGTGATTATGAGAGTTCCACTGTAACACGTTTGGAGGTTTTTAGGTTGGCATTGCTAGCAAGTGTAGGAGGCCAGGCCCTAAAATTTGTGGAGCAGTTTATTTAACTTGGTAGCATCATGGATACAGATGGTGGAACAGAAGCAGATAGGCAAAGCAACTGCTGTTTTCCAACAAATATGCACAGTTTGGACATTGCCCTCTATAGATATTACACTTAAGAGCAGATTATTTAATGCCATTGATGTACTGATTGCCATCTGTATTATCATCTCTTTACATTTTGTTAATTGTCTACAGCTACCATATTGCTTAACTAATATTTAGTCTATTTTGCCAAATTATAATACCATATATTAAACAAAGATACTTCAACGTTCTCAAAAAATTATATATGTTCCCTTTGCTTAGCCAATCCATTCATCTTATTACCCAAATTCTTTTGAATTCTTTTATTAATCTTTTTAAAAGATTGTCTGGAAATTTCTCTAGATCTGTTATGCAAGTCAGTGGTGATATTCCTGGGCTATAATTTGGTATTCCTAAACTACCTTCTTTCTGAGATTTATACCACCATTTTTTTATTTATTCTGAGTCTTTTATCTCCATTGTAGAAATTATTTATAATTGTTTGCCATTGTTTTAATTCCCCTTCTGTTAATTTTATTGGTAACATAAAAAACAAAAATATTTTAGGTAATATTTTCATTTTGCATACCTTTCCTTTATTTTATCTTTCACCTTATCAAGGTATATAAGAATTTGTTAAATACATTTTTAAAAAGCATTTTTAAAAAGGGGTTTTGAAAACAGATATTATTCTGATTCTCATCATCTAACTGGATTTGGGTTTCATGCTACATACTGTATTCTTATGAGTGTTGTTTGTTCCTTACAATTAAAGTAAGTATTTCTTCAATGGGAATTTATGCAATGTAGACTTATTGATTGACATCAATTATCTATTTGATTTTTTGTTATATTGTTATAACACACATGACTGT
Source organism: Bradypodion pumilum (assembly GCA_035047305.1). Classification (NCBI taxonomy): domain Eukaryota; kingdom Metazoa; phylum Chordata; class Lepidosauria; order Squamata; family Chamaeleonidae; genus Bradypodion; species Bradypodion pumilum. The sequence goes on along the minus strand of JAWDJD010000001.1, from coordinate 80,273,377 downwards.
CTTTCTCCCCACTTCTCAAAGCACCCCTGGGAGGTATGGCAGATTGAGAATCTCTGACTGCCATAGGTTCACTCAGTGAATCTAATAGCTCAATGGGGATTTGAACACTGATCTCCCAAGCTGTATGGCAGCACCTCTAAACACAGAAGATGTGAGACATCTTCCTCTTTGGTTCCTCCTGAAGTCAAGTCAAGAACAAGTAGAACAACAGTACAGTATTTTCTTTGAAAATGTCCAGGTAAAGGAAGGACCATTTGAACATGGCAATTTCAGCAAATCCATTGAGGAAGCTTAATTACTCATTTTGATTGAATTCCAGCTCCTTGAGTTGGGCCAGTTTGAATACTTATATTAACATAAGAGGTGGACATATTGTACTGGGAAGGTCAGAACCTTTTAACTTTTAGAGTACTTTCCCTAGGGCTCAAAAGCTTGAGAACTACAGTCAAAATAGATGTTTCAAGCAGCTAGAAGATCAATATATATTTCTAGGAATGGGAGAAACTGGAGAAAGAGTTAACTGTTGTTGTTCAGATGCACAGTCGATTCCAACTCTTTGCGACCCCATGGACCATCGCTCTCCAGGCACCCCTGTCCTCCACCATCCTCCTTAGTCCACACAGCCCCGTGCCCATTGTGTCTACAATACCATCTAGCCATCTCATCTTTGGCTGTCCCCTTCTTCTTTTGCCCTCCACCTTCCCCAGTATCAAGGCCTTCTCAAGTGAATCCTCTCTTCTCATTTGATGTCCAAAATACTTCAGCTTCATCTTTACTATTTGACCTTCTAATGATCACTCAGGGCTAATCTCTTCTAGTATTGACCTATTTGTTCTCCTTGCTGTCCAAAGGACTCTCAAAACTCTCCTCCAGCACCACATCTCAAAGGCATCTATTTTTCTTTGCTCAGCCTTTCTAATGGTCCAGCTCTCACAGCCATACATTACCACCAGAAATACCATTGCTTTGACTATGTGGACCTTTGATTGCAGTGAGATGTCTCTACTTTTCACTATGTTTCCCAGGTTTTTCATAGCTTGTCTCCCAAGAATCAGTCACCTTTTTATTTCATGGCTGCAATCTCCATCTGCAGTGATCTTGGATCCTAAGAAAGTAAAATCAGTTACTGCTTCTACTTCTTCCCCATCTATTTTCCAGGGACTGATATGGCCTGTTGCCATTATCTTGGTTTTCTTGATGTTGAGTCTCAGGCCAGCTTTTGTACTCTCTTCTTTCAACCTAATCATGAGCTTCTTTAGGTCTTCCTCATTTTCTGCCATTAGGGTGGTATCGTCTGCATATCTCAAATTGTTGATGTTTCTCCCAGCAATTTTGATCCCATATTGTGATTCCTCCATCCTTGCATTGCGCATTATGTTCTCTGTGTATAAGTTGAATAAGCAGGGTGACAAAATGCAGCCTTGTCTTACTCCTTTTCCTATTCCAAACCACTCCCATTCCATACTCTGTCCTAACTGTTGCTTCTTGACTCATATATAGATTTCTCATGAGACATATGAGGTGTTCTGGTATTCCCATCTCTTTAATTACCTGCCACATTTTGTTGTGGTCCACAAATCAAAGGCCTTGGTGTAGTCAATGAAACAGAAGTAAGCTTGTTTCTGGTATTCCTTTGTTTTCTCCATAATCCAACGTATGTTGGCAATGTGATATCCGGTCCCCCTGCCTCTTCTGAACCCAGCTTGCACCTCTGGTAGTTCTCTTTCTACATGTTGCTGCAGTCTATCCTGTACTCTCTTGAGCATCACTTTGGTCGCTTGTAGGATGAGCGCAATTGTTCGATAATTTGAACATTCTTTGGCATTGCCCTTTTTTGGGATTGTGACGTATACTGATCTCTTCCAATCCTGTGGCCACTGTTTCGTTTTTCAACTCTGCTGGCATATAGCATGTAGTAGCTTGATTCCATCATCTTATATGGCCTTGAAGGATTCAACTGGGATACTATCATCTCCACTGGCTTTGTTATTTGCCGTGCTTTTTAGGGCCTTTCTGACTTCACTCTCCAGGATGTCTGGTTCAAGTTCAATTTCCCCCTCATTCTTATTATCCGGACTGTTTAAGTCTTTTTTGTAAAGTTCCTCTGTGTACTCTTTCCATCTTTTCTTTATCTCTTCTGCATCCGCTAACTCTTTGCCATCTTTGTCTTTTATCCTGGTCATTTTTGCTTTGAACGTTCCCTTGACTTCCCCAATTTTTAAAAAAGAGATCTCTAGTCCTGCCTCTTGTGTTGTTTTCCTCTATTTCTTTGCACTGTTCATTTAGGTAGGTTTCCTTATCCCTCCTTGCTTTTCTTTGAAATTCTTTATTTAAGTGATTGCATTTTTTCCTTTTTCCTTTGCCTTTTGCACAGATTCTTACAAGGAGTGGCATATCTTTAAAAAACATCAATCAGTGCCCATTTATCTGGGTACAAACTGAGTCAGGGGCCAATGCACATCCCTAATATGAAGCAATATATGTAAATCCTAAAACAATTTAATATAAGAAAAGACTTACTGAGCAGAGGAATACCTCAGCACATCAACCAAATGCCTAGGCAGCTTGTATGGTCTTTGACTCTAGTAGTAGTGTAAAAAGCAGGCATCTTTCAAGATTCCTTAAGCCACTAGTTCCCAGACTGGGTGGCAGGAACATGAAAAATAATTCTAAGAAGTGACATGGAACTAGGGATTTTACATAATGACAAAAACACATCTTTATTATCTTACACATTTTTAAAAAATTAATTGCATATCATGTTTGCCAAGTTTTTTGTTCATTTGTTTTAAATATTAAAGTAGAAACTGAATTTTTATTACTATCAAAGGGTTGGATGAGGATAATGGAGAGGTGGAGGGGCATGTGGTTTTCTCAAAAATGAAAAAAGGGACTTGATGCCAAAAAGGCTTGATAATCATGGCTTCAGGCATATGTTTATTTCTGGATATCATTACGAATTAATTCCCCATGTTGTTGGCGTAACATTTGAATGAACAAGAATAGTTTAATCAAAGCCTATTAGGTACACAGTCTGTGTGCCTATTTACCAGTCCTGATGCTGAGACCCAGGTAAAGGTCCCCTCAGGCCAATTAACAACATTGCCTGATGGGTCTGCTGAGGACATTCAAGAATGTCAAACTGAGAACATAGGCCTGCTCTTTGCCAAGCTGACTAATAAGATAATACCTATACATAGGTATTGACTGCTATAATTATGTTTAACATGGCTACATTTCAAAGAGACAATATTCATCAACACAGCAGTTGAAAAATATCTTACTTTTTACCATAGCAACTATAGTGGGTGTATAATTAACAACATTATTCATGGAGGGCAGACCATTTCTGAGCAAGAGTTCAGTCCCAAGGCTAATTGAATAGCAGGTAATCTTCTTCTTCTTTGGCATACTAGTCTATCATTGATGCTTTTTTTCTGTTCATAACACACACAAAGGCAGAAAAACTTACCATGCAAAGCTGCTGAATATTCCATAGCATTTCAAGTCAAGTGCTCATTTCATGTTACTTTGAAGGGCATTCTACTGGGAAATAATTCATAGCTTTAAAGACAGATTGAACAAGGAAGTCTCTCCATATCAAAGCACTATGTGACTCATTAGGTGACTATACAGTAAGGCTGTCCTCAGAAGACTAGGCAATTTGTATCATGACAAGCCATTGACTGTGACTGATGAATTAGAGGAAGGAACTCAACGTTATCTCAGCAATACTATAAAGGTTGGGTGATCTCTGTAGCAGTTAAGAGAAATCTTAACACATCATGGGGTCTAACTGAAAAGAGGGAAGCACCAGGCATCCCTCATCAAACAAGGATGATCACATGACTTCATTGTTCATTAAAACATCCCTGTTACCTATGATGGCTGGAGAAGAACCTGCTGGGAGAAGAACCAGCTTATGTAGCCTTCGGCAAGCTGCACTGTCCCAGGACATTCCCAAAAGAAGGGAATGGAAAACCACTTTTGTGTATTTTCTGCCTAGAAAACACTGGAAAGGTCTGCCTTAAGTCAGAACTGATGTGATGGCACACAAATATATGTACACAAAACCCCACCAAATGAAATACAGTTAAAGTGATACTTTGACCATTGTGTCATGACTACTAAAGCAATCTGTTCATTTTACAGCCTTTCATAATTTGTTCTCTAGAAAATCAACTACTTTGCTGTCTTTAGCAAAGAGGCAAGCACCAGACCTTCTTTGTCAAATACGGATGATCACATGACTTCAGTTTTCATTAAAATGTCCTTGTTTATTTTGATTTTCCTTTACCATTAACTTGTGAAATTGTTTTAATTCATCTCTTAGAGAGTCTTCTAATGAGCAATATTTGTGTGTTTTACAGTGTTCTATTATTTTTGTAATTTATTATAAACCGCCTTGGGATTTTAAAACAGGCAGAAGTATTCGATGATTTTAAATAAACAAACACTAATAAATGGAATTAAAGTGGCCACAATTTTCAGTAAAGAAACATTGTTGTTGTTGTGTGCTCTTGAGTCTATTTTGATTTATGGGATTTTCAAAATAACAGAGATATTCAGGGAGTGATTCATCCCTGAGTAAACCTCTGCGCTCAAGCAGAAAGCTAACCCCAGGTCCCCACAGTCCTAGCCTGACAATCTATCCACTACACCACCATGCTCACTAAAGAAACATGACACCATTCAAAGATACTGCCATTTTATTTAAAGGAACATGACATCCACAGATCAATCAATCAATCAATCAATCAATCAATCAATCAATCAATCAATCAATCAATCAGTTTAATTTGTATCCCGCCTTCCTTAGCCGAAGCCAACTCAAGGTGGCTAACAACATAATCAAACAAAATAACAAGATAATAATACAGAGATACAATAAATTCAAAATAGAGAACAATCCAGATAAGCATAATATTAGAATACAAAAACTATACCACATAATTAGATCATAAAAATACAATAAATATACAATAAATATAAGTATACTACAGCGAACCCAATGTAGCAAGACCCCCATGTCCGCTGGAGAAAGTCGTAGGAGTTACCACTCACCCTGACAACTTGGGGAAAGGAGCTCCACGTCTCAGCTGCAACAGCAAAGGCAGCCATGGCAGTCAAAGGGGATTAGTCCCAGGAGCAAAAGTGGGTGGCCGCTGGTCGAAAGCCCTGCAGGGCTCAGTGGAGGGTGGAGCGGCTTTGAGGGCGATGGCGAGCCCTCAGGTGCCGCTCATTCTCCCCGGCCGACTGCCGGTCGAAGCCCCGCCGGGCTCGGTGGAGAGGCTTTTGAGGGCGATGGCAAGCCCTCAGGTGCTGTTCATTCTCCCCAGCCGACCGCCAGTCGAAAGCCCCGCCAGGCTTGGTGGAGGGTGGAGTGGCTTTGAGGGCGATGGCGAGCCCTCAGGTGCTGCTCATTCTCCCCGGCTGACCGCCGGTCGAAAGCCCCGCCAGGCTTGGTGGAGGGTGGAGAGGCTTTTGAGGGTGATGGTGAGCCCTCAGGTGCCGCTCATTCTCCCTGGCCGACCGCTGGTCGAAAGCCCCACCAGGCTTGGTGGAGGGTGGAGCGGCTTTTGAGGGCGATGGCGAGCTCTCAGGTGCCGCTCATTCTCCCCGGCTGACCACTGGTCGAAAGCCCTGCCAGGCTTGGTGGAGGGTGGAGCAGCTTTGAGGGCGATGGCAAGCCCTCAGGTGCCGCTAATTCTCCCCAGCCAACCACCAGTCGAAAGCCCCGCCAGGCTTGGTGGAGGGTGGAGCGGCTTTTCAGGGCAATGGCGAGCCCTCAGGTGCCACTCATTCTCCCCAGCCGACCGCCAGTTGAAAGCCCCGCCAGGCTTGGTGGAGGGTGGAGCGGCTTTGAGGGCAATGGCGAGCCCTCAGGTGCTGCTCATTCTTCCCGGCCGACCGGGGAAAATTAAGTACGGTAATACCTCAGATAACGTTTGTATCAGATAACGTTTGTATCAGATAACATGAAAACCACATAACATTAAGCAAGCTGGAAAAAAATTGTATCACATAACATTAAAATCCAATGGGATGCATCGGATAATGTTCGCTAAAGCCTGTGCTGGTTACAATGTATCTCTATGGGATTTTAACACGGGACATCATGCAGGAGGCAGCAAGAGAAACCATACCAAAAGAAAAGAAGCGTAAGAAAGCAAAGTGGTTGTCTGATGAGGCTCTTAAAATAGAGGAAAGAGGGAATGCAAAAGTCCAAGGAGAAAGGAAAAAATACAACCACCTGAATACAGAATTTCAAAGAAAAGCAAGGAGAGATAAGGAAAACTACCTGAACGAACAGTGCAAAGAAATGGAGGAAAACAACAAAAGAGGCAGGACTAGAGATCTTTTCAAAAAATTGGGGAAATCAAGGGAACATTTAAAGCAAAAATGACCATGATAAGGGACAAAGATGGAAAGGAGTTAGCTGAAGCAGAAGAGATAAAAAAAGATGGCAAGAGTATACAGAGGAACTCTACAAAAAGGACCTAAACACTCCTGATAATAACAATAATGCGAAATTTGAACTTGAACCAGACATTCTGGAGAGTGAAGTCAGAAAGGCCCTAAAAAGCACTGCAAACAATAAAGCTAGTGGAAATGATGGTATCCCAGATGAATTTTTCAAAGCCCTAAAAGATGATGGAATCAAACTACTGCATTCAATATGCCAGCAAATTTGGAAAACAAAACAGTGGCCACAGGATTGGAAAAGATCAGTGTACGTTCCAATCCCAAAAAAGGTAATGCCAAAGAATGCTCAAATTACCGAACAATTACGCTCATCCCACATGCCAGCAAGGTGATACTCAAGATAATACAGGATAGACTTCAACAACATGTGGAGAGAAAACTACCAGAGGTGCAGGCCGGTTTCAGAAGAGGCAGGGGGACTAGAGACCACATTGCCAACATACGTTGGATCATGGAGAAAACAAAAGAATACCAGAAACAAGTCTACTTTTGTTTTATTGACTACACCAAGGCTTTTGACTGTGTGGACCACAACAAAATGTGGCAAGTAATTAAAGAGATGGGAATACCAGAACACCTCATATGCCTCATGAGAAATCTGTACACGAACCAAGAAGCAACAGTTAGGACAGAACACAGAAAGACAGAGTGGTTTGGAATAGGAAAAGGAGTAAGACAAGGCTGCATTTTATCACCCTGCTTATTCAATCTATACACAGAGCACATAATGCACAATGCAGGGATGGAGGAATCACAATATGGGATCAAAATTGCTGGGAGAAACATCAACAATTTGAGATATGCAGATGATACCACCCTAATGGCAGAAAATGAGGAAGACCTAAAGAATTGGATTGAAGGAGGAGAGTGCAAAAGCTGGCTTGAGACTTAATATCAAGAAAACCAAGATAATGGAAACAGGTCCGATCAGTTCCTGGAAAATAGATGGGGAAGAAGTAGAAGCAGTGACAGATTTTACTTTCCTGGGATCTAAGATCACTGCAGATGGCGACTGTAGCCATGAAATAAAAAGACGACTGATTATGGGGAGACAAGCTATGAGAAACCTGGGGAATATAGTGAAAAGCAGAGACATCACCTTGAAAACAAAAAAATGCATAGTCAAAGCAACTGTATTCCTAGTGGTAATGTATGGGTGTGAGAGCTGGACCGTTAGGAAGGCCGAGCACAGAAGAATAGATGCCTTTGAGATGTGGTGTTGGAGGATTGTCCTGAGAGTCCCTTGGACAGCAAAGAGAACAAATAGGTCAATACTGGAAGAAATCAATCCTGACTGTTCATTGGAGGGACAAATAGTGAAGATGAAGCTAAAGTACTTTGAACATCAAATGAGAAGGGAGGACTCACTTGAGAAGGCCTTGATGCTGGGAAAGGTGGAGGGCCAGAGAAGAAGGGGGTATCCAAAGATGAGATGGATAGATGGTATATGTGGACACAATGGCCACAGAGCTTGGTGGACTGAGGAGAATGGTGGAGGATAGAGGTGCCTGGAGGAAAATGGTCCATGGGGTCGCAAAGGGTCAGAAATGAATGTGTGACTGAACAACAACAACAATTCATCCCATAGGATTTTAATGTTATCCGATGCATGCATCAGATAACATTAACAATTGGATAACTCTAAGACTTGTGGAACTAAGTTTTAGCATTATCTGAGGTTTTACTGTATAACCAAACCTTCTCTGGTCCTGCTAACTGGAAATGGTGCGAACTGCCATTCAACACAATGTCTCTTATTAAAAAGAATATTTGGGCAAATAAACTGGACTGACAACATGATAGAATTCAACTCATCCGTGAACCACACTTGAAAGTGCTATGTGTAAATCCTTGCCCTAGTGAGAAAATGCATGTGTTAGGTAGATCCCACAGATAAAATATGCAACCTTCAACTCTTCTAGTTATATACATATTTCATCATCTTAGACACCACAAATCTATAAATCCTAACTGGAATAGCTTTCCACTCTTTGTTTCAAATGAGATGGACCTGTGAACCTTCCAATCCATGCCTAACTTTTGACAGAGGAATACATCTACCTAGGTTGATTCACTTCTTTCTCCAGCATACCATTCCACAAATAGACCTGTACATCTTTTCCTCAAAGTTGTTTTCTTTTTCCTTAATGGTATTCATAGTGGATTGTACCCAACTGACTTAGTCATTACCAATGAGAAATGAATAGGTATAGGCTATTAGTGAAACAATGTTGAGTTGGAATTGAAGCAACATGCTTCAGTAATCAAATGCTTCCTGGTTTGATACTAGTGCTGCAGACATATCCCGTGAGCAAAATATGTTATGTTTTTAAACTTGTAATGGTCTCATTGAACTTGCTGTGCAGATTTTAGGGCACGTTTGCTACATAATTTCTATAAGAAAACCATAGTTTTCTTTTTAAAAAAACTAATTCTCACAACTGGGTGCTCATATGATGGAACACAGAGCTTGCAATGCATCATATTTAAGCCATCAAAACACAAATGTCAGAGACAGCATTCTTTTATGTGACATTTTAGCTGAGTTAAATGCAATTGCTTTGCAGAACTTTTAAAAATGTGACAGGATTATAGGTATTTACAGGCAACATGCAGAAGAAACAAGTGTGAGGGCTGGGAAATTACTGTTTATTAATTCAAGAAATTCATTTGTGGGTTGTGCAGGAAGAGCAATAACTTTTGCTACAGAAATCTCTTGAATGGGCTTCCACAATTTCCATTTTAGCAGACTTTATCTGTCTCTTTCAAACTTAAACTAAAGAGCAGGAGGTAGGAAGAGGAAGGGATGGCAAGAATAGCTATCATCAATTTAGAAAAGACAAAAAGGGAAAAATATCCAGATCATCTATTTAGGCATCTATCACCCATTCCTCTTCACCACCACAGTAAATATCACTTGCTAAATGCTGTACTTTTTGAGGTTTGTCTGCCATTAGTACCCCTATGTCAGGGTCACAAGGATCAGGACCCCATCCATAAGGGGTCACCTTATGAGCAAGCTTGACATAAAAGCTTGTAACACTATTAACATCACATAATCTAAGAAGTAGTCTTATATAAAGGCTGTCTGCAACATTAATTCCAATAAACAGGCCTAATCTATAAAGGTCGGACACAAAGGTAGCTTTATACAAAGGTTCAATAAAAGGCTCCATCTGCTTTTGACAAGTCCAGACATGTCTAGCTAAGGCAAGCTGTCTAGCTACAGGCATACTGACCTGTGGTTACCTCTGCAAGCTCCCAAAGGGAGGAGGGAAGGAGGGAAGCTGGACATTTGTTGTAGAGTTACCTTTTCACTACAATGGAGGGGGAAAGGAGCAGTCACCTCATGGAAAAAGGACCAGATCAGCTTCCCCCATCTATTTAAATGTTCCTAGAAATCATCTTTTCGGGGGCGTGGCTAAGATGGTGCCTGGTTAACACATACATTGCTTTGCTCGTGCCGAGAATGAGACTTTAAAGTGGCTAAATAACAAAAAATTGGAACTGACTTGCTAGAGAGTTTATTTCTGGAGCCTGGGAGATTTTTGAAGTGAGTTTATTTTCGCCGGAGACGGAGTTCGAGGAGCGGGCGGCGAGGGAAGCGCAGCGTCGGCTGTGCTGAGCTCGCGGCTCGGGTCGGACGGGCTTCTGGCAATTTAAAGTGAAATGGGCTTCGGAGCTTTGGAAATTTAAGAGAGAGAAAAGGAAAAATAAAATTAAAGAGGACGCTGGCGGCGGTGAACAGGGTCTTGGAGCCAGACAATTGAGAGGACACAGTAAGTGTGGAGGGAAGGAGGAGGGATAAGCCTGGTAATGGAGGGCAAAGCCAGGAAGGAGTAATGGCGGCGAGGAAGAACAGAAATGAAAGTTAAAAGTTTTGAGGACGGCTGAGAGGAGTGGAGAGTGGGAAGCGGTGGTGGAATGGCTGGAATGCTGAAATTGAGGCTGGAAACGGAGGTCGTAGAGGGGGAAGGTGAAGATTTCAGCAGAGCTGGGATGGAGTAAGGAAGAGACCGTTTGGAAGGTGTGGAACACGGCTGGTGTGCCTGGGAGATCGGAGGAGAGACCAGGTTCGGGAGCCGCCAATGTGGCTGGATGTATAAATATTTCTTCTTTCATTTGTGTGGGGATGCAGTCGGGTTTTCTAGAGTGAAGGAAATATAGCTGCTTCTCATCTTTTTTTTTCCTGCCCGTTAACGCTTGGAGTTTGGATATAAGTTACCCTGTGGCCCTGTCTTTTTTTCTCACTTCCTTTAGATATCGTGGATATAAAGTAGTTGGTCTTCCTCCTTGGATATAACAGTACAGCTCTGAGTGATTTAAAGAGTTTTTTCTTTTTTCTTTCTTCTGTTGGAGTGGGGTTTGGTTGTTTGGGGGGGGGGAGAAATACTAAAGCAAGCTGGAAAAAAATCGGGGTGAAGTGCTTGTTGGGTATAAAAGTGTTTTGGCTCTGGGTGCTTTGTTTGAAGATTTTATAACCAAAATGGAGAAGAGAAAAGAAGATGAGACTGTAAGACCAAAAAAGACTGATGCAAGAAAAGAGGAGAAGAAAGCGCCATGTGCTGATGCATCTTCATCATCTGCAGCAGCAGCAATTGTAGAGCAGACGGGAGCAATGGACCAAACCCAAATTTTGGTAGAGCTGGGGAAGTTGTTTTAAAAAATTGATAAGATGGATGAAATGACTACGAAAGGATTCAGAGAAATGAGGGATGTGAGAGTGAAAGATAAGGAGGAGTTAATGGGTAGCCATAAGAAACTTGTTGGCATGTTTACTGATTTCTCTATAAAAGTGGATGCTAATAGTCAGAAAGTGGATAAAGTTCTGAATCTGGTGCAAAAAGATATGAAATTAATGCAGAATGATATGAAAGGGCTTCATGAGAAACATAAAGAGGTTAAACTGAAAGTGGAGGGTTTTGGGAAGAAATTGGATCTGGTGGAAGAGGTGATGAGAAAACAGAACGTGGTGATGAGAAATTTGTTGGAGAAAATGCCAGATAAGCTAAAAGAAAGAATAGTGGATTGGTTGAATAATTTGAATATGGGGAAAATTTTTGTAAATGAAGATATTGCAAGTGTTTTTAGATTGGGCCCAAGGAATGGGAAAAAAGTCCAAAGGAATGTGTTGATTAAATTTGCAAATTGGGTGGATAAGTTGAAGGTGATGGCGTTTATAAAACAAGCTGGGTCTGGCATTTTAAAAATTGATGGGTGTGATGTTGAGGTCTATAACGACATCTGTTGAGGAACGGGTATGGCGCTATAAGATGAAACCTGTGACACAATTATTAAGAGAACGTGAAATTGTTTATCATTGGAAGTTTCCTCAACAGCTCAGATTCTTTTACGAAAAAAAATGCATACAATAGATATTGAAATGGACTCATTAGATTATCTGTGCCAGATTGGATTGGTTAAAACAGCATCCCGAGAGTGGCGAGCCTTGAGGAAGGCCTTGTTTGAAGCGGGGGGTACTCAAAGAGAGTCAGGGATTGAACAAGAGAAGGGGGCCACAGGAGGAGCAGAGGATGAGGATGAGGGACAGGTGGCGGAGGTGCCAGGGTGAGGCAGGGTACTAGAGAGGGGGATTTGACGGGTAAGGGAAAGATGAGGGGCTTTAATTAGGTTAGATTTCGAAGAGGAGAGTCAGCGCTAGAGCTTTAATTAGAATGCACATCTTACATGTCTCCCCCCTTCCCCCTTTGAAGAATAAGGGCCATTTTTTGGTAAGAAGAGTGGGGAGGGCGATTTTGAATGTTAAATGTATTTTGATTGGATTTTTTTAAAAAAATGTAGTTATATGTATGGTGAAGGTAATTACACAAAAAAGAGTCTGTGGTGGTCAAAATGCAAGGATGTTAGATAATTTATGAGGACTTTTAAAGTATTGACGTGGAATGTGAAAGGTACGGGCAGCCAAATGAAGAGGGGGAGGTTAGAATTTGCTTTGAGGAAGGATAGGCCGGACATAGTCTTTCTTCAAGAAACACATCAAAAAACAGATGACACAAATAAGATTTATTTGGGTTGGATGCAGATATATGAAAAGTCCCATGGAACTTCTAAAGCAGGGGGGGGGGGTGGCAGTCTTGATTTCGAAGAGACTTGGCTTTGAAATGTTAAAGAGTATTTCCGATCCAGATGGCAGATATTTAATAGTTATAGGGAAAATAAAGGATGAAGAGATAATGTTAGTAAATATATATGCCCCGAATGATCATCAAGAAGAATTTTTAAATAAAGTTTTCGGTATATTGGAAAAAGAGAGATTAGTTAATATGATTGTGGCAGGGGATTTTAATTTGATAAGGGCCCCGGAGGATTGTACTAATGTAGCTAGAGCTGGAAGACCAGTCAAAATGAAGATACTAGATAAATGGATGAAGTGCTTGGGATTAAAAGATGTTTGGAGGGAAATTAAGGGACAAGAGAGGGCTTACACTTATTTTTCACAGGTGCATAATACATACTCCAGAATTGACTATATCCTGGCCACAGAAAATTTGATTAAAAATGTAGATGATGTAGAAATTGGGATTTTTAAGGAATCTGATCATGCAAAACTCTGGATGGAATTGAGATTTGATGGTGAAAAAAAGGATAGGAGGAATTGGAGATATGATGAAAAATTATTTTATGATCAAAAGAGTAAAGAAAAGATAATTGAAAATTGGAATGAAAGTTGGGCCTGGAATGATAATGGAGAGGTTAGTTATAATGTGGTCTGGGATACCATGAAGTCGGTATTTAGAGGGGAATGCATTAGGTTGGCTAGTATTAAAAATAAACAACATAGAGATAAACAGTTTGAGATAGAGAACGAGATTAAGCATTTGCAAGAGGAACATATAAAGACAAACAGTAAAAAAGCATTTGATAAAATTCAAAGGTTAAAGTCAGAGTTGATAGGAAAAGATATGCAGAAGGTAAAAAAAGATCTATTATATTTGAAGAGAGAGTATTTTGAATATAGTAATAGGAATTCTAAATTATTGGCAAGAGCTGCTAAAGAAAAGAGGATGAAAAGAGAGATTGGAATTTTGATAAATAAATCATGGGTAAGATGTAATAAGGCTAATGATAAGATTGAGATTGTAAAAGATTTCTACCAGAGCTTGTATACTAAAAGAGATATCAACATAGAAAAGTTGAGAGAACACTTAGAAAAGTATGTGCAAATAAAAATAGAATTGGAACATAAAAATAGAATGGAGGAGCGAATAACGGGAAAAGAGGTAAAAGATACAATAGCCAACCTGAAGCTAGGTAAATCCCCGGGTGAGGATGGACTGACAGCGGATTTTTATAAGGAATTTAAAGATAGTGTAGTTCCAAGATTAGTGAAATTGTTTAATTATATATTAGATGGGGGAAAGATACCGACATCATGGAACAGAACTATAATTGTTCTGCTGCTAAAGCCTGGAAAGGATGATGAAAAAGTGGAATCTTATAGGCCTATTTCTCTGATAAATCAAGACGTTAAGATATTTACAGCAATAATTGCAAAAAGATTAAATGGGTTCATGGGCAATTATATAAAGGAAGATCAAGCGGGATTTTTGAAAGGACGTCATATGTCTGATCTGATTAGGAGGGTGCTGGACTTGATTGACATAGCAGGGCATACAAAAGAGAAAGCGGGATTATTGTAATTAGATATATTTAAGGCTTTTGATTATTTGCAATGGGCTACAATTAAAGAGATAATTCGATGTTATGGATTTGGAGATAGATTTTGTAACATGATAGATCAGTTATATCAATTTGGATTTGCAAAAGTCAGGGTCAATGATGAAAATACAGGAGAGATAAGATTAGAAGCAGGTACAAGACAGGGATGCCCATTATCCCCAGTATTGTTTATAATGGCAATGGAGTTGTTAGCGAATATTATAAGAGGGGATAAAGGCATCGAAGGGATAGCTGGAAATAAAATAAGTTTGTATGCAGATGATACTTTGATAATAATGAAGCATCCTAGAAAGGCATTGGAAAAAATACAAGGACATATAAAAGATTTTGAAGAGATAACAGGTCTGAGAATTAATTGGGATAAATCAGAAATGATAGCCTGTAATGTTGAGAAGGAGGAACAAGAGAGAATTAAGGCTAAATTTAAAATTCAAGTTAAAGGATGTCTGAGATATTTAGGAATAAGAATCTCAAATAAAATTGAGGACCTTAAGCGATTAAATTATGATAAACAGAAAAAAAGAAATTAAAGAGAAAATAGAATTGTATAAAAAATCAAATTGTCATGGTTTGGTAGGATAGCGTTAACTAAAATGATGTTGTTGCCAAAAATAAATTTTTTATTTGAGGCGTTGCCGATTAGGTTGTTTGATAAGGAAATCAAAGATTTTCAAAACATAATAAATAATTATTGTAATGCAGGAAAAAAGCCTAGAGTTGCTAAGATTTTTTGGTACTTATCTCAGAAAGAAGGAGGATTGGGAAATCTTAATTTAAGGAATTATTATAGAGCTTTTCAAATTAAGAATATTATAAAACTTTTAGCAAGGGAGAAGGTTGTCTGGGAAGAAATAGAGATGAAGGTGTTAAAAATGGGTAAAGGGGTATTTCTAGGCGACAAGAAAGGGAAAATCAGTGTTAAAAATAGAATGATGAAAACAATGTTGGATGTTTGGAACAAGGTCAAAAGAAATTGATTCCAGAACTATCTCCTATAATAGAATTAGATGATATTAAAAGTTTTCTGATACAATTAGATAATAGTTTAAAGATGGTACTGGAAAGGAAAAATGTTTCTTTCTTGAAGGACTGGGTTTGCGCCTGTAAAGATTGTGAGAATAAAGCAGTAATTTATTCACAGTTGAATCTGAACTGGCTTCAGAAGGTAATGTTGGATAAATGGACTGATAAATACAAGGAAGAAAGTAGTTTAGAGAGGGATAAAACAGAATTTGAGCAACTGTTGTTAAAAATACGAAAAGGAGATATGGGATTAAAGGGTATAGTAAGCAGGATTTATAAAATTTTAAATAATGAAGGTAATCCACAAGAAACTTTGAAGTTATGCTGGGAACAGGATTTGAACATAAAAATTCAGGAAAAAATTGGAAAGATAAGTGGGGAAAAAGATATATGAGAACTATGTCGGTAAGAATGAAAGAGCATAATTACAAAATGTTATGGAAGTGGTATCTGACTCCTGAGAGATTATTTCAAATGGACAATACTAAAAGTAAAATGTGTTGGAGATGTAAAAACTCTTTAGGGACATATGAACATATGTGGTGGAATTGTAAAGTGGTAAAAGAGTATTGGGGAAAATTGAGAAGGAAATATGTGATATTATGGGGGTAGAATGTGAATTGAATTTAAACATGGTGTTGTTAACAGATGTGGAGAATTTGAAAGTAAATGAAGACAATAAGGAACTAATAGCTATTATGTTGATATCAGCTAGAATGTGTATTGCAAGGAGTTGGAAACTTGATAGAGTTCTAAAAGTAGAGGAATGGTATAAAGAGATGTGGGATCTTGCATTGAATGACAAACTGACATGGGAGATGAATAAACATAAGGGGAAAATTAAAGAAAATAGATTTTGGAAAATTTGGCAACCTTTTGTGGAATACTCATTGAATGGAGAGCAGAGTGATAGCCTTGTACCAGATTATATATATTTTTGGAAATGGTAAAAAAGGCAATATCCCGCAGACTCTTACAACTTGTAAATACACAGGGTGATTATTAGTGTTTATGTTATGTTTAATGTAATTGGATGTTTTTCTTTTTTTCTTTTTAATTATGTGTTTTCTTTTCTGTATCTTCTTTCTTATGTAATGTTTATATTTTTATATTCAATAAAAAAATTTTAAAAAAATAAACAATTTTTTTAAAAAAGAAATCATCTTTTCTCGCAACTACACAGATCCTTATCTCTCTAGTTAGGAGGCGTAAGAGTAGTTCCATCTGATTGGACTCCCTTATCTGATGGGAGGATAATCTTGATTGGATATTCTTATCTAAGATAGGAATGGCCCTTTTTTCAATAAGATCCTCTTATCTAGACCAAACCTCTAGGGAGGAGCCTTTTTCCTATAAAAGGAGCACGCACCTTCAAACCTGGGGATTTTACACCTTGACAACTCAGAGGACTTATTTCACAAAAGGTGAAGCTGTGCCTGACTGAAGACTCATCATGGGGGACCCAGATCCCCGAACTTCTAATAGGCTAGGTAGATATTAGATCTTTGTGTTTTATTTCTTTTATTTCTGTTTTAAATATGTGTTATCGTGTACTTAGAATAGATTTGTCTCAATAAACTTTAAAGAGACTCTAAGCCTTGTGTCTTTAAAAACAAGATACACAGAGCAGTATTTCCATAGGCTCTGCCTGAAAGATAAGGACTCTAAGCAACAAGGAGACTTGGCCGCATTCCTGGAAGAGGGAGAAACCATTCCAGCACCTAGGAGGCAGGACAGTGGCTTCAGCCTATTCTTTGCCTGGGTGCATCTTTTGAGCTGTGAATGTGTGGAGAAAGGCTGTTCTTTAGTCATCTGCCTCAGACCAGGCCACAGAAGTGCCTTTCCCCCCAAATAAGGACTGTGTTCATGTTGGGAGTGTTGCCTCAGGGTGAGCATGAAGCAGACCAGAAGCAGGTCTCCCTAGAGGGTTCCTCAAAGTCTCGAGATCCCACCTTGTTCCCTGAGTGGCTGGTCCCAGGCATGTTCATGATACCCTACATCTCACCAACCACACTGTCAAAGAATGTGAGTCCCACTGAAATAGAACCAAAAAGACCATTTTTTTCTGGGAAGGATATTGATTGTTTTCAGGCATTCTGCCACAAAGTGTATAAACAACCGACATATAAGCCAATATGTGAATACACTTCTAGTTCAGTGCCATCCTACATTGTACTGTAATTTAGAGCAGCAGTTCTGCAAAGAAATCTCAATGGATTTTTCATTTTTTTCTGTGAAATGTTCAGGAATGAAAAGGTTACCCCCTGATCCCTTGATTGATCCTAGTACCCTCAGGGAAACAATGCAAACTATGGAGAAGTTTGCTTGGCCTCTAATGTTGCACACATGAACCTGTTTATCACTAGAAAAGTTTGTTTATGACTGTTCTGTAGCTGTCCCTTTCCCCTCCATTAGTCTTGCCTTCCACTGCAGAAATATTATTCCACCTTACTTTCTCCTGAGTTTTGTTTGCAGTTTAAATATCCAATCCACATTTGTTTAGACACTGTGACAAAATGAGACAGCGCCGACCCACACTATTTCCCTATGCACGCCAGACAGGAGGAGATAGTCATTAAGGATTTTTGGTAATTCTAGCATAGTTCTTAATTGATGCTAATGGTTTCATAATAAAAACATAATTTGCTTACAGCACTTCTGTGTATTTTCCTGGCTCCCTGAAGAACTGCATCACAACACTGAAGAAAGCTCAAATATAGACAGCACAGATGCAGTAATACACATTCTCGGACGTGTAGAGAAAAGGTATTTTGAGCATAATTACTGACAAACTACCATTTCTTATCTCTTATTCATCTTGCATTGGCAAGCAGATAAAAACATCAAGATTTTTCTGGACTACAGTAAAATCTTGCATAAAGAGCACCTCACTTAGAGACTACCTTGCTTAAAGAGCAGAATTTTCTCTGAATGGTGGCCTCGCTTAACAACTAAAACCAACCAAAAACTCACTTAACAACTAAATTGTGGTTCGCAACCCCCCCCCCAGAAGTCACAATTGTTCCACTTAAAGAGCAAACTCGCTTAAAGAGCAATCCTGTGGAACACATTTAAGCGAGGTACCACTGTATATGTATTGTAAGAAGCATTTCTAGGAGGCAAAATAAAAACATTTCTGGATGGAGAGCAGATGGACAACAAGGAGAATGTATGGAATGGGGGAGAGGAATGGAATGGAGAAAGGAAGGTGTTGGAGTTTTCCCTACACACTGAAGGTCCACCACATTCCCAAAACTGCTGCTGTTGTTTAACCATTCACCCCAGTCCACAGACTTTTGCTTTTCTCATTTACAGTACGTACTTTCAATTTACCAATACTTGCATGGAACCAACAACAAATTGATTCAGGCCACCTTCAAACCATCTTGACTTGGTTCTAATCTTTACAGTACATGTTGGGATACATGTCAGACCATATAGCACTCTTACACCCCTAATTATTTCCTTGTATGTACACTTGTAATTTTAACTAGAGTCTACTTCATAGAGTTGTCCAGAAGATGATAAAAAAGCAACATTCACATGTCTGTAATTACAAGTAACTGCAAATAAAGAAATTATTTAATTAATTATTATTTCTCCTACAAATGTCTCTGAATGAGATACTGAGACTCTGAGTGCCAGTTAATGATAAAGTTTCTTCACCAATATCCACTCACCCACCACCTGAATCTAGTCCAGTGGTGGCAAACCTATGGCACATGTGCCAGAAGTGGCACTTGGAGCCCTCTCTGTGGGCACCTGTGCAGTTACCCCAGCACAGAGTTTGCCCCACCCTTCTGCTCAACAGTCCAATGGGAGTGCTTTCTCCCTTGCTCAGCACAGGTTCACCCCACCCCTCTGCCCAGCAGCCCAATGGGAGCACTTCCTTTCTTCCCCCAGCACAGAGTTTGTCCCAGCCCTCTGCCCAGTAGCCCAATGAGAGCATTTACTTCCTCCCCTGGTACTGTGTTGGCACTTTGAGGTAAATGTTTTTTGGGTTGCAGTTTGGGCACTTGGTCTCTAAAAGTTTGCCATCACTGATCTAGTCTGACTTTCTGTATGGTATGTTCTGCATACATATTGAACTGATCAGGGGATAAAATGCATTCTTGTCTGACTCTTTTGCCTATTGGAAACCATTCCTTCTTTTATAAGGGTAAATGCTTTTGTTGCAACAACTTGAGAATCATTTTGCTTGCATGAGAAATAAAAGAAATGGCCCTATAGCTACTGCGCTCCTTTGCATCTCCTTTCTTGGGGAGTGGAATATATACTGAATGTTTTCAGCCTGCGGCCCATTGACTTCCAACCTTTCCTAAATGCCACCAAAGTTGAGGTATATCTAAACTCTGCTTGCAGTTAATTCCACAGCTTGGGGGCTACAGCTGAGAATAATCCAGATCAAGACACCTCCTTTATTGCCTCTTTAAGAGTGACCATCAAAAGTTTAAACATTAGGGAGGACTGGGTATAATTCCTAAGGAAGAGTCCAAAACTGATAAGGGTTTTATAGGTGATAACCAGCACATTGAATAATGCACAGAACACCACAGGAAGACGATGATTGAATGATATGATCAAACTGACCAATCCCTACAACCATCCTGGCTACTACATTCTGAACCTGTTGAAACTTCCATGTCAGTCTCAAGAGCTGCCCCTCATAGAGAACATTGCAATAGTCAATTCTGGAGATTATCTGTGCATAGATCAAAGTCACCAGGGACTTCCTGCCCAGGGATGAGTGGAGCTGGCAATGCCCTGTAGATGAAAAAATGTGGAACTGCCCATCACTTATACCTGTTGTTCCATACAAGTGTGCAACTGGTCCAGTTGCACACATGTATTACTAATGTCCTCCCTCAATGGGAGGGTGAAACCCCTTATATTAAGGGAAATTCATACAACCTGAGACTGGCTGTCCCCAATCAACATGACCTCCTTCTTGTCCTGTTTCAGTTCCAGCCTGTTATCCTCCATCCGCACTCCAGCCACTCCTCCAGTTTTCCAGATGACATCCATTGCTGAGGTGGAGAAAGAGAGACAGAGCTGTAAATTATCAACATACTAGTCAAGGCAGACTCTAGATCTCTCAATGACTTCCCCCAGCAGCTGCATATAGATGTTAAACAGCATCAGGGAAATTGCTGATCCCCGGAGTAACCTATATTGTTGTGTTCAAGGCTCAGACAGATTTTCCCAAAGCTGTACTCTCTGGATACACTCCTCCAGGAAGTATTGGAGCCATGCTAAACCTGGCCCCTGATTCCTATCTCAGGAAGCCTGTTCAGGAGGATACCATGGTTGACATTATCAAAGGCCTAAGAGGACCAGCAGAGAGGGATTCCCCATCAGCTGCCCTCAGAAAGGTCATCAAGTAGGGAAGGGATCCTCAACCTCTGGCCTGTGGGCTGAATCTGGCCCACAGCACCAAATCATCCAGCCCACACCCTCGCTGCAGCTGCCACTTCCACTGTCATCATTGCTACCTCAATCTTTGTCCCCTCTGCTTGGCTTGCCATGTCCCTAACGGTGCTCTTTAGCAGGGCAGATGTTGTACCTGTCACTGCCTCTGCTGCCTTCAGCAGCTGAGGTGGAGGCGGCAGGACTACCCTGTCCCCTTCCCACCAACACTAGCCCACCAACACTAGCCCAGGCCCTCAACAGTCTGAGGGGGCATGAAACAGCCCATGGCTTAAAAAGGTTGAAGACCCCTGAATTAGGACAATCAATACCAGCCTAAACCCAGTCTGGTGTAGATCAAGGCATCTGGAACTCTCCAGGCATAACGTCAGCTGGTCTGTGACCACCCTCTCCACCTCCTTGCCCAATAAGAGGAGAAGCTTTTGCAGAGGCTTTTAGATGGGAAAGAACAAACAAAACACATGCAGATAAGATTATATAACATCAACTACTTACGAACATTGTGTAGAAGAAAATTCCTGATGAAGAAGTAATCTTTTGAAAAGCTTATTCCCGGATTAGTTTAGAAAATATATTTTTGTTGGATGATGAAGATGAAATACTGAATGCTTAAAAAATCTATGTTGTATATGTTGAAGATGGAATATTGAGTATTTGGAACATTTTTTTGAAATATATATTTGTTGAATTTGGGAAAAGGAACAAATATCACTTGGAGTATATATGAGCATTAAATTTTTGAACACATCCTGTTGGAACTGGATATTATAAAACTACTTATTACAAGGAGTCATTGCCTCAAATGATTTTTTCTTTGTTCATAAAGGAGATGTTGGCAACTGGCCAATACACTGCATCACAAAATAAATAAATAAATATTGTCTGCTACTTGGTCTAATCCATATGTCCTATACTAAATCAAATGTGTTGAATCCAAATCTGAAGTCCGTTTCTGTCTTGGACATCAGGATCTTAAGTTAGCAAATTCTACCCTATTGGTTAGGTTCTTGCATTGATCATGCGGGATGTTTACAACCAGTGAAGCAAAAATTGTCTGGTTTACCAACACAGCTGCATTTACTCATCTTTAGCTCAAAACAGCCTCACTATGGCCTAGCTGTACTATCCAATAAGATGGTTTCATGCTAGAGACAAACTCTTGGTCCATCTTGCCTTATATACCAATTTGTGATGTGAGCTCACTGACTTGCCTAGATATGACCGGCCGCTGCTGGAACATGCATGCCACCAGGGGACGTGATTCAGTGGAGGCAGCAGCAGGCATAGTAGTAGCTGCAACTCTTATAATGTTCCCATGTAAAAATACATTACCCAATTATCGACCATTTGAACAGCTATAGCATGTCTATAACTTAAACTCTGTATGTGATAGGCAAATTCTGAGATCAGATTTGTAATCAGCACACTTGATATCATGTAAATCGCATGTGTTTTTCCCAGTAGCAAAATTGTTGTTGTGCAGTGTAGTTGTTAAAATACCTTTCATGACAAGGTAGCTGACTGTGAGGAAACTCGTCGACTGCAACTCATATCTGAGAATGCATTTTTTTCCTGATGATGACAGATGAATGCAACCTATTTCTGTATCCTTACAATAGCAAGAAGGAAATGTTCCTAGATCATTGGTTCAGGATGGCCCAGGATGGTCCAAGAACAGGACATTTTCACCATCATAGGGAATGAACAACCTGTGTTATTGATCAGCTTATCGGAGAATTTGTTCTCACGATTAACCTGGTCAATCTAGAAGGATACAACAGTCAATTTGGGTTATTATTCTGATTGTTTATACATATTTTATGATGTACTGTATAAATTGTAAACCACCCTGTGTGGGGCGTGCATCAAAAGAGCAGTGTATATAGACAGACAGACAGACATGTTATCCTTCACTTAGGCCACAGAATGCTGTTACCCAAGCAACTTTAATTTGTCAGCTGTGATTGACAGTTATTATTATTATTATTATTATTATTATTATTATTATTATTATTATTATTATTATTATTATTATTATTATTATTATTATTATTATTATTATTATTATTATTATTATTATTATTATTATTATTATTATTATTATTATTATTATTATTATTATTATTATTATTATTATTATTATTCCGCTTTTGTTCCCCTAAGGGAACTAAAAACGGTTTACAAGATACGAAATATAATATACAGGCTATGCATAGGTACAAAAAAAAAGATACAAATTTACACAATAATACAGTAACTACTCGAGCACAATTCAATAATACATTTCATATGAAAACAATTCAATAATACATCACAAAAAACATTATTAATACCAAATAAATGTATGTGGATGATTTCCAAGCCTCCAGCCCAACTAAGGCGGAGGAACAGAACGGGCTCAACAGCTGTGCCTCTCTTCTCCTTAGGCGATGAAGAAGGGGGGGGAAGGTGGCAAAGTCCTGGTGGCAAAGTCCCTGGTCAAACTGGCCAAAGGAGGGAAGGGCGAGCGTCCTGGGTCCGTAGCACTGGCAAGCAAGTTCTTCATATAGGCACTGTGCCAGCCACCCCAGCTGGAGCTAGTTTCGCCTCTCCACCCTCTCGCCAAACTGGCCCAAAGGAGGGGAGGGCAAGCGTCAGGGGTCCGTAGCGCTGGTGAGCAAGTTCTTCATATAGGCGCCATGCCAGCCACCCCAGCTGGAGCTAGTCTCCCTCTCCACCCTCCCGCCAAACTGGCCCAAAGGAGGGGAGGGCGAGCGTCCTTTACCTTACAACATTGCAATTGGTTTGAGCAAACTAACTAATGTATAGATTGCATTATCCTTTTAGGAATAATGACTGATTAGCTAGCACATTAGTGCCAGAAAGAAAGCAGAATGGATTAAAGCTGCCACATGAGGAAACATCATTGTGTGAACCATCTCTTGGTATTTGAACAGTGAAGGTATGAGTTCAACATTTCATACTTTTCCTCAGAAGGCCCAGGATGGCATTATTCATCTGGAAGGCATATGCCTACACCATTGTATTACCAAAAACAGAGGAAAATTTCTTTCTTGATATTTCTGACACATCACAGTCTCTCTGCATTTGGAAGGCTAACATGCCAGAAAGAGCTCTGATTTTTAGCCAGAGTGATGGGTTCATATCAATTATTGGTATTAGCCACTAAGATATATGCATATGTGTGAGTACACACGCATGAATAAATAAAGAGTAGTGTGAAAAGCATTTAGAAATGGCAGCTTCTAAATATTTAGAAACTGATCATAAGAAAAGAAAAAATAGCACTAACTAGAAAATAGCATATAATTAAGCTACTGGCATAGTCACAATGGGGCACATTTCTCATTGTAGTCTAAGCAATTATAATGGACTTGTCCCAGAGAGAAAGAAATCTTTCTGTTTCTGTAGCTGCTGTGTATTTTCTCTCACCTATTAAGCAAACAGGCACCGAAGCCTGTAGGAAAAAAAACCAACCCCTGTTACCTTCCCTTGGGTATCTGAGCCTGCTGATGCTTCAAGCTGTGATTATGAAACTGACAAAAGATAGAGGCTTTGACACCCTACAGATTAGTTTGCAACGGAAATGACTCCTAGGTCTCCTCATCATAAATAACACAACTCTAATTCCAGGCAGCTTTCAGGTTTAATCCATTGTTCTTGCTCGCTGCATTGATGTGCTAGAGAATCTGTCATTATTCTTATTAGAATATTTATATGAGAACTGTATTCTAAAACTGACATTTTAAATTTTAATTGAAAGTTTTAAAAGCCATTTTTAACGTCAGTATTTTATAATGTTTAAGGATTTTCCATTTTCAAATTTTCAAATTCTGGTTTATATTGCTTCCAGTTAGCATTACATGTAGACCATCAAGTTCAACTGTCTATTCATTGCAGGAATCCAAATCAAAGTACTGTGTATGTCTGATAGAAGTTGCTTGTTTTCTCTTGAATGCTTGCTGTATTGGAGTGCTCAGCACCTCTCAAGGTAATTGGTCCCATTGTCATACTGCTACAATATTAGTAGCTTTTTCCTGATAGACAAACAAAATCTAATTTCCTGTAATCTGAGCCCATTATTACATGTCCTGCACTTTGTAACAATTAAGAACAGATCCTGCCCTCCTCTGAATAGTAATATTTCAAGTATTTGAAAAGTGCTATTATTGTGCTGCTGTTGTAGATGAAATGCTATTCAAATAGAGGAAAGAGCCTCTTGATGAGGGTGAAAGAGGATAGTGCAAAAGCTGGCCTGAAACGCAACATTAAAAAACCCCAAGATTGTGGCAACTGGAAGGGGAAGAAATCGAAGTAGTGACAGACTTTACCTTTTTGGGATCTAAGATCACTGCAGATGGTGACTGTAGCCATGAAATAAAAAGACGCTTACTTCTTGGGAGGCAAGCTATGGCAAACCTAGGCAGTATACCCTGCCAACAAAAGTCTGCATAGTTAAAGCAATGGTCTTTCCAATTGTAATGTATGGCTGTGAGAGTTGGACTCTAAGGAAGGATGAGTGCAGAAGAATCTTTGAGATGTGGTGCTGGAGGAGACTCTTGAGAGTTCCCTGGACTGCAAGGAGATCAAATCAGTCAATCCTGATGGAAATCAACCCTAACTGCTCATTGGAAGGAAAAATACTGAAACTGAAGCTCAAATATGTTGGCCACCAAATGAGAAGAGAGGACTCACTTGAGAAGGCCTTGATGTTAGGAAAGATCGAACACAAAAAGAGAAGTGGGCAGCAGAGGATGAGGTGGATGGATGGCATCTTTGATGCAGTGGGTGTAGTTCTGTTGTCAACAATGATTCAAAGAACTTTCTCACTTGTAGTATTACATTCCCCCTGATGCTGAACTTTGCACTTATCCCTCTTACATTTCATTCTGTAGTTAACAGCCCAGTGCTCAAGCTATTGAGATGTTTTTGAATTTCATTTCTGTCTTCCAAGATATTAGCTATTCCACTTTATTTTGTATCCTCCGCAGATTTGATAAGCCTTCCATTAAATCCTTTATCCAAGCCATTAATAAAAATTGTGTATGCACCTGATACTTCTATCTAGCCCACACTTAGTTAGCCTTCTAATCAGAATAACATGGGGCACTTTGTCAAATGCTTTGCTGAAGTCAAGATATAATAAATATACCATATTTCTATCATCTACCAGGGAGTCTATTCAATAAAAGTATAAGATTAGTCTGGCAAGATTTGTTCTTGGCAAATCCATATTGGCTTCTAATTATCGCTACGTTGTTTTCAATGTGTTTGCAGACTGATCACTTTATAATCTACTCCAGAATTTCCCCTGGAATTGATGTCAAACTGACCTATAGTTCCTACATTTCTCCTCAAGTAGATCCTTTCTTTCCCAACTTTCTATACTACCTCTCCCTTGTCAATCTCTAGTTGGCTCTCCCTGTTCACTTGCTCTGGTTCTTCACCTCCTGAGTCCTCTCTGTTATATTCCTCTGTGGTGCTCTGCAAGAAGTCAGCTAACAGGAATAGTATAGAAATTGATGAAATAAATATGCACCTGATAAACTGGCAATTCATTATAATTATAATTATATTATATGGTGAATGAGGCCACTATAAAGTTATGGCTGATTACTGCTTTCCATGTTTTAGGCAACTTTTTTCATTACACCAATTACACCAATATGGAGTTCTATTTCTTAATCACGCTTCTTTCTGGAAGTTTGAGGTCTCTACTTGTGTTTTTTTGCCTAGTAAAACATGTATAAGGCAAATTGTGGGATGAAAACTGTGGTTTTCTAGTATCCTCTTTTTTGGTGGAACAGAACTGATCCTTGAGTCCTTTTCCTAAGGAAAAGCTTTGATCTGCATATTATTTAGGGACAGATTTATGTAGTATTATATAGTAACATGATGGCAAACCTTGGCACTCCAGCTGTTCTTGAACTTCAATTCTCAGAAGCCCTGATCAGCAGGAGTGCTGACTTGGGCTTTTGGTAATGGAAGTCCAATTACACCTGAAGTGCCAAGGTTCGCCAGAGTATATACTGCTATATACTACTATAATATATAAAACCTATCCTTTTAAGAGAAGGCTCAAATTACCACTATTTTTTGTGAATGCATATACTATATATCCAACTAAAATCCATGAAGAGAATTTGGTCTGTTTTGTGCAATACATTTCTGATTTTATGTTGCTCTTGTCTGTACATGGTATTGTATTGCTTTGTTATTTACACTATAGCTTTGAAATTACTTTTTTCTTACCTTATGCTGTTCAGTAAACAAACAGTTTCTTTTCTTTACATTGTTGTCTATGTGTATTTTCTTTTCAGAAAGCATAGAAATTCCCCAAATGAGGGGTAGCAACAGTTTAAATCAAAAAAGTCATGGCTAAAATTATACTCTCTGAAGTAAAGAAATTCAGGCCACAGATCAATGCACCACCAACCTCACGCAAACATAGCACATGGATACAAACTTCTTGTAACATTTTTACAGCCCAAGCAAACCCTAGACGTCAATTCCACTCTTTGGTTCCCTAAAGCCTTCAATTAAGCCCATTAAACATGGTAAGACTTCCTTTTTTCCAAATATAGATACAGTAACCCCCCAGTTAACATTTTCTGTTAATGATGCGTTTTTTCCTGGAAAGTACTTCCCTGGACAACGACTTAATGTCATTGTCCCACCCAACAGCTGAGACAAGTTGCATCCGCCATCATATTATTTTTATTTTTCAAAAACAAGATGGTGGCCACAACTTTTCTCATCTGTTGGGTGGTCGAGGGAGGTGCTAGGAAGGTGGAAACAGTGCAGGATAGGTCCTCCCAGCCTCCCAGACACTCCTGGGTAGGCAGAGAGATGGACATAGGGGACCGAAGATGGTGATTTTTTTTGTCTCCAACCAGCGTCAATAGGTAGGAGACCACGTCGTCCTTTTTCAGGGGTGGTGGGTGGGCAGAGGCAGCCCAGGTGCCTCTGTTAGGCTCTGTTAGGCTCCAGGGAGGTGATCCATGTTGGTTTCAACCACCCATGACCCCCGGGCCACTGCTGCAAGGGAAAGCCTCAAGCTGACGAAGGAGGTTTCCCTGCTGTTTTGTCTTATAGCAGCGGTGCGGGGGGGGGTCACGGGTGGTCAGAAACAACGTGGAGCCTCCCAGAGGGGGCTGAGGTGGTGGAGAAGGCTCCCTTGAGCCTCCCAGAGGGGGCTGAGGTGGTGGAGAAGCCGAAATGGGTAAAGAAAATTCAGTCACCACAGAACTTTTTTCACACATTTCAACTTCTCCGCCAGCCCAGGCGCCTCTGTTAGGGTCCAGGGAGGTGATCCATGTTGTTTCCAACCACCCGCAACCCCCCCCGCCTGCTGCTGCAAGGGAAAACCTCAAGCTGATGGAGGAGGTTTCCCTGCTGTTTCAACTTATAGCAGCGGTGGTGGTGGGGGTGGTGGGGGTCGCGGGTGGTCAGAAACAATGCGGATTGCCACCCTGGAGCCTAGCAGAGGCACCCATGCTGGTGGAGAAGCCAAAATGGGTGGGGAAAAAACTTGTGGTGACGCGCTAGGCCAGTTTCCCCTCCAGAGGGTGAGCATTTTTCTGCCTCCTGGACAATGACATTTCCAGGTTAATGACTCGACATTGGGAACTAAGAAACATCATTAACTGGGGGTTTACTGTAAACAGAAATAGACTAATAAAGACTATCTAACTGTGTGGAGAAGAAGTATGCTAGATGTTGATTCTGTCAAAACCTGTAATTCATTTCAGCTGTTCCATACCACTAGTGAGGCACCGTGCAGGTGCTGGTGTGGCTAATGGGGTTATGTTGTAGTGTTTACTAGGGTGGAAGTTAACTTCCAGGAAGTGGGCATCAAAAGCTCTGTGTTTGGAGTGCAGAGAGAGGTGACCTATGGTCTGAATGCTTTTTTCTATTTTCAAAAAGCTTCAATCGTATGTTTTTGCTTTAAACTAGAAAGGTTATCTTTTGTTCCCCCTCCTCATTTGAAATGAAACTGAATCTGAATCAGACCAGCATGATGAGTAATGTCTTCATTAACTGTAGTCTTTTTTGTTGTTGTTGTTGTTCAGTCACATAGTTGATTCCGACCCTTTGTGACCCTATGGACGGTTGACCATCAGGCACCTCTGTCCTCCACCATCCTCCTCAACCCACCCAGCTCTGTGCCCATTATGTATACAATACCATCTAGCCATCTCATTTTCGGCTGCCCCCTTCTTCTTTTGCCCTCCACCTTTCCCAACATCAAGGCTTTCTCAAGTGAATCCTCTCTTCTCATTTGATGTCCAAAGTACTTTAGCTTCATCTGTACTATTTGACGTACTAAGGAGCAGTCAAGGTTGATTTCTTCTAGGATTGACCTATTTGTTCTCCTCGCTGTCCAGGGTACTCTCAAATCTCTTCTCCAACACCACATTTCAAAGGCATCTATTCTTCTGCACTCAGCTTTCCTAATGGTCCAGCTCTCACAACTGTACATTACCAGCAGGAAAACCATTGCCTTGACTATGCAAATTTTAGTTTGCAAGGTGATGTCTCTACTTTTAACTATGTTCCCCAGGTTTCTCAAAGCTTGCTTCCCAAGAATTAGTTGCCTTTTTATTTCATGACTGAAATCTCCATTTGCAGTGATCTTGGATCCTAAGAATGTAAAGTCTGTCACTGCTACTACTTCTTCCCCATCTATTGTCCAAGGAGTGATAGGGCCTGTTGCCATTATCTTGGTTTTCTTGATTATTAAGTCTCAAGCCAGCTTTTGCACTCTCCTCCTTAAACCTAAGCAAGAGCTTCTTTAGGTCTTCCTCACTTTCTGCCATCTGTGTATCTCAAATAGTTGATGTTTCTCCCAGCAATTTTGATCCCAAATCGTGATTCCTCCATCCCTGCATTGCACATTATGTGCTCTGTGTATAAGTTGAATAGACAAGGTGACAAAATGCAGCCCTGTCTTACTCCTTTTCGTATTCCAAACCACTCCATCATTCCATATTCTGTCCTAACTGTTGCTTCTTGACTCGTGTACAGATTTCTCATGAGGCATATAAGGTGTTCTGGCATTCTCATCACTTTGATTACTTCCCACATTTGTTGTGTTTTCCAAATCTGCTGTCATATTGAATGCAATAATTTTATTCCATCATCTTTTAGGGATTTGAAAAATTCAGCTGGGATACCATCATCTTCACTGGCATTGTTGTTTGCAGTGCTTTTTAGGGCTTTCCTGACTTTACGCTCTAGGATGGTCCAGCTCAAGTTCAAAGTCCTCATCATTGTGATTATCTGTGGTGTTGAGGTCTTTTTTGTAGAGTTCCTCTGTGTACTCTTTCCATCTTTTCTTTATCTCTTCTGCATCAGCTAACTCCTTGCCATCTTTCTCCCTTATCAGGGTCATTTTTGCTTTAAACGTTCCCTAGATTTCCCCAATTAAAAAAAAAGATCTCTAGTCTATCCCCTTCTGTTGTTTTCCACTATTTCTTTGCACTGTTCATTTAGGTAGGTTTCCTTATCTCTCCTTGCTTTTCTTTGAAAGTCTGTATTCAATGGATTGAATGTTCCCCTTTCTCCTTTGCCTTTTGCTTTCCTACTTTCCACTGCTATTTTAAGAACCTCATCAGAGAGCCATTTTCCTTTCTTATGCTTCTTTTCTTTTGGTATGGTTTTCTTTGCTGCCTCCTGTATGATGTCCCAGACCTCTGTCCATAATTCTTCTGGCATACCAAGATTTCTGGGTGAGATACTTCTTATCTCATGATGCATATCAGTCCTTGATTTGAGTAACTGAAATTGCTTTATATTTACACAAATAAACAGCGATGTCACATGATGATAATGGTATCATATAAAGGACGATGAAACATTTTAATAATGAGCTACTTCAAATAAATGAAACAGTGGAGTGAGAATGAAATTCAATAAATTTTAAATTTGCTGAATTTGCTGAAGGTGAATGAAAACAGTAGGATTCCAATATTTTAAAGGGATATTTATGATGAAATTTGTTAAAAGGCAGAAGCAACATCTGTCACAAGAGGTAGCTCTGCAGATTACTTAAGAAGTGACATTTATAACAAAAACAGACTCATTTCCCTTTACATTCTGGATATAATTGGTAGTTTAGCAATAGTCTTGTGTAGCTTGATATTTTTTCTGCTCTTTGCTGATTAAACAGGCATCGGAAAGATCTGAAAGATTTTGATAATACTGAAAAGCTTGGCATTTCCCAATATATCATATACATTGGGCAAGAGATTGTGAAATGCACATCCTTAAAACAATAAAATGAACAAATGAAAGCGTGGCGCCAAAATGGCCGCCGCACTCTTTGCGGCCCCCCCCAACCGGACTCAGACATCCGGGTAGTTAGGGGGCGTGGCCACCCCTCTATAAAAGGGGTGGCCACGAAGCAGCCGAGCTGCCATTTTATAAAAGCAACAGAGAGGAGAAGTTTTCTCCGTCGCTCTTCGTCTTTCCTTGGGAAGCCGTTTTTTGGCTGCAGAACTCTTACCGTGATCTTTGCTTTTTACTCTTCGGCTTCCCAGCCAGTGGTTCTGATCCCTGGACAGGGATCGTGCTTGCTAATGCCTCCTAAGAAGAAGGCTATGGCGACTGCGGCTTGCCCGACTAGGAGGCAGCAGTCGGGTTGGAGGACCGCGACTGCGCCCCCACAGCAGGGCCCCTTAGCCGAGGCACCCACCGGGACCGGTGGAATAGGGCAGCTTAGGCCATGGCCCGCGGCTCTACAGCCTCAGACCGGCCCTACAGGGGCTCCGGCCCCCGGCCCGCAGTTGTCGGCTATGGGCTTTGAGCAAGGGGGAGGGCCGGGCGCGGTTGGGACTTCGGCCCCCAGCCCACAATTACCGGCCATGGGCTTTGAGCAGGGGGGAGGGCCTGGTGCGGTTGCACAGCAGGGCTTACCCCCGGCCCCTCATGGGCTGGAGTTTTGGGCATGGCCCTATTTCGGGCCGGGCTCTCAGGTCAGGGGCCCTGGACCATTGCCCGGTGGGCCGTCCAGCCCACTTGGCCCCCTTTATGCAGGGGGATCTGCGACGGTGGATGCATTACTGGCCCGCGTGGCGGCGCTAGAGGCATCCCTGGTGATCACCAATAACCCCATTGGGGGGGCTTCATTGTCATCGGGGGCCCCCTTTTGCCAGCCGGCTACTGTGACGGCCGCCACCCTTCAGCAGGCGGCCAGTCGGGTTGAGTTGCTTGAGGCGCGCAGGCCTGTGCCCGCCGCGACCTCGCAGCTCCCCGTACCTCAGGCACTACAGACGGGTAGTGGTCGGATGTGTCCTCAGAGCTCGATTTCGGTCGCGAGCTCCGACGCCCGCCATGGGCCGGAACCCCCAGTGGGGGCGGCCCACGGGGGTGCACCCAGTGAGTATCAGGTTCAAACTAATGTCCCCACATCACACTCCACTTCCGGGGATGGGTTCCAGTGGCCATGGGCTCGTAATGTCGGGGCGGGGGGGATCAGTTCCTGGCTTACCCGGGTGCAGCTTGGCCTCATACTGCCGTAACATTGGGTGGGGGGGTTTCTGCCCCCGGGGCTTTACCGGGTGTCGCAGGGATGGTCCAGGCTCCTCTCCTGATGCCCCGTGTCAATACTGTACCGGTGTCTGCATTGCCGACAGCCGGGTATTCCTTGCCCCTCGGGGATCATTTGGCCCAGGCAACGAGGGAAAAGATTTGGCGGGGGGAGTACGTCGATATTTTCTCCCTATTGAACAGGGAACCCACCAAGGAGGAGAAAGAGGGGCAGGATGAGAAGGACAAAGAGCTGTCTCGCCGTCGCAAGCCACCACGCACATGGGCCAACTGGTTACCCGCATATCTCATCTATATGGCGGTGTATCTCAGGGCTCGGCCTGACCTGGCCATTCCTATGGTCCAATATTTGGACAATATTTACAGGGCAATGGTGGATTTTCCTGGCCCATCGTGGTTGGCTTACGATGAGGAATTTAGAATGAGAGTGCCCTTACACCCAGAGATGAGGTGGGATGAGCCCTGTCAGAAGCTGTGGCTTTTGTACATGACCCCCACGTGCCCGGCGCCTGGGGAGAGGTACCATGGTGGACATGCGGTCGAGCGAGCTGCTTCAACTCAGGCCCCCACCAGCTGGCGGGGCAGGGGGTTCCAGCCCGCCGGCTGTGTTGGAGCTTCTCGGCCAATGGTGTATGCAATAGAAAACAGTGCCGATACAAACATGAGTGTCCCTCTTGCGCTGGCCCCCACGCTGCCGCTGCGTGTCCACGAGCCAGTGGGTCACGGGGCAGAGGTAGAGGTGGACAAGGAGCGAGCGGACCTGCCGCTGATGGAGCTGGTCACTCAAAAGGCCCCCTCCCCGGTTAACGTCACTATGTTGGAGCGGTGGCTCTCAACTTACCCGAGGAGGGAGGATGCTAGGTACCTCCTCGAAGGTTTCCAGTGGGGCTTCCACATCCCATTTAGAGGGGAGCGGTGCCCACAAGATGCCCCTAATTTACTTTCCCTGAAGGGCAGGGAGGAGGTGGCCGCCATCAGTATTGCTAAGGAGGTTAAGGCAGGTAGGGTTGCTGGCCCCTTCCCTATGCCACCCTTTCCCAATTTGAAGGTTTCCCCTTTAGGGTTGGTGCCCAAAAAGACCCCTGGGGAGTTTCGTTTCATTCACCATCTGTCATACCCGGTGGGCCATTCGGTCAATGATGCCATTCCTGATGACCTTTGTTCGGTCAGGTATACATCATTCGACCAGGCCCTGCGCATGGTGCGTTCTTGTGGCCCGGGTGCACTTCTGGCCAAATGTGACATTAAGTCGGCATTCCGTTTGTTGCCTGTGCACCCGGGTGACTTTGAGTTATTGGGTTTTAAATTCCAAGGGAAATGTTATGTTGATAAAGCCATGCCTTTTGGCTGCTCTATTTCCTGTTCAGCATTTGAACGTTTTAGCACTTTCCTTCAGTGGGCCTTTGTTCCTAGGTCTGGGTCCCGGTCTGTAGCCCACTACCTCGATGATTTCTTGTTCGGGGGTGAACGGGGCTGGGACACGTGTACGCGTCTCCTCAATACATTTCAGATGCTAATGCAGGAACTTGGTGTCCCTTTAGCGCCCGAAAAGACCGAGGGCCCATCAACTAAGCTCACATTTCTGGGTATTGAAATTGACACGGTCTCGCAGGCATCCAGGTTACCCGTGGATAAGGTTACCCGGATCACTGCGTTGATTTTGGCCTTACTGGCCAAACACAAGGTGTCACTTCGTGAGCTCCAGGTTCTCCATGGTCACCTTACCTTTGCCTGCAGGGTGGTCGCGCCTGGCAGAGCTTTTGCTCGACGCTTGTGCAATGCCATGACTGGCCTATCCAGGCGCTATCATAGGGTCCGACTGAACAAGGGCATGAGGGCTG
Organism: Bradypodion pumilum; assembly: GCA_035047305.1. NCBI lineage: Eukaryota > Metazoa > Chordata > Lepidosauria > Squamata > Chamaeleonidae > Bradypodion > Bradypodion pumilum. Next base: position 80,239,349 of record JAWDJD010000001.1, on the reverse strand, counting down.
ACATGTTGGTTTGTCTTAAGTTCCTGAGGGACTTCAATGGGGTGTCATTTTGGAGATCTGACCTTTTGGTTTCCCCTAGGTTTCAGGTTCAGTCGGATGCCTCAGGGTCCCTGGGCTATGGGATTTACTTTGAGGGGTGGTGGGCCTATGGCCAATGGCCTCCAGCCTGGTCTGGCACGGATCGTTTACGCGATCTTACATTCCTTGAGTTCTTCCCGATACTGGGAGCTTTGATGGTATGGGGCGAGGAGTGGGCCAATTCAGTGGTTCATTTCTGGTGTGACAATGCTGCGGTAGTGCACATTGTCAATTCCCAGACATCCAAATCACACAAGGTCATGGAGTTAGTTCGCCAGTTTGTGTTGCGCAGCCTACGCCTCAATGTGCTCTTCAGGGCCAGACATGTACCAGGTATTAATAACGATATTGCTGATGCTTTATCCCGCCTGCAGATCCCCCGGTTCCGCGCCTTGGCTCTGGACGCAGAGGAATTCCCCTCGCCGCTCCCGGACGAGATTTGGACTTTTGGCAAGGAGAGGTGAACTGGGCGATCGGCATGTCGCTGGCGCCCCGCACGCGTAAGGCGTATCAACATGCTTTCGGTCAATTTAAAAAAAATTGTGCGCAACTCCGGTTGCCCGAAGTGTGGCCCATTCCAGTTACACAAGTTCTCCAATTTATGGTCTACCTACACAGTCAGGGCCTAGCTCCCCGCACCATAGCATCCAGGCTGTCAGCACTGGCATTCATGGCCAAAGTGAGGGGCTCGGCTGACAGCACAAATGATTTCCGTATACGACATGTTTTGGAGGGGTGGACACGGGAACGTGGACGCAGCCCGGACGATCGCCACCCTATTTCTCCAGGGGTTCTTACCCACCTTGTACAAGGCTGGCATGACCTGTGTTTTGACAGTTATGAGGCAGCTCTGTTTCATGCGGCTACCACGGTGGCCTTTTTTGGAGCGCTCCGCATCAGTGAGCTGGTGCTACTGTCTAAGGCGGATGCAGCTCGTAGGGCACTGGAACTCGAAGATGTCTATGTTTCCAATGAGTGGGCTCAGTTGAGGATACGGTCCTCAAAGGTTGATCAGCACGGTGTAGGCAGTGGTGTTAGACTGCTACGATGTTCCATTGCAGACATCTGTCCGGTTGGTGCCCTACAAGAGTTCCTTGCACTGCGTGGTACGCACCCTGGCCCATTTTTCTGCCACCAGGATGGGTCTCCCCTTACCAAATTTCAATTTTGGAAGGTGACCGGTAAGGCACTGTCCAGTGTTGGCCTCCCCGGGGCTCGTTACGGCACCCATTCTTTTAGAATAGGAGCTGCTTCTACTGCGGCTGCATTTGGGTACTCTGAGGCTGATATATGCCATATGGGGAGGTGGGGATCGAAGTGTTTCGAATTATATGTTCGTCCTCTTCAAGTATGAGTACCAGTTAAGTCACTGTACTGTCTCTTTTATTTTACATACCCTGTGTGTCGCCGCACACCGGTGGCAGTATGGCTGGTGGGCCACAGCTATGTGCACTGGGCAGCGCAGTACGCTGCGGCGACAGAGTGGGGACCCCAGCTTGGACTACGTGCATCCGCATGTATCAGGTGGTATGGTAAGCACGGAATGTTATGGCGGGAACTGTTGCCATTCCTTTTCTCCATCAGGGATGCTGAACCGCCTGATGTCCTGGTGCTGCACCTCGGGGGCAATGACTTGGGCCAGGTCACTGGCCTTTCTTTAAAACATACGATCTGCAGTGACCTGGCTTATTTGCATTATGTGTGGCCTGCCACAACCCTGCTTTGGTCGGACATCATACCGCGTCACGCTTACAGGGGGATATCAACCTACAGGCCCTTGACCGTGCTCGCCGCTCGGTGAACAGGGCAGTGGCCCGGTTCTTTGCTGACAAGGGTTTGGGGCGGGTCATCCGACACCCCACCATTAGTCTCAAAAATTATGATTTTTATACAGGGGATGGGGTCCATCTGTCGCCCAGAGGTATGAACCTCTTCTTGGAAGATTTGCAAGCAGGCCTGTTGACCGAGCTGACGGTTGGGGGGGGCAGTGAGTCTTTATTAAGCCTCCCCGTGTGGCAGGTAGCACTGATAAGGTAAATATTTATGACCCACAGGTATCCGGCAGGTTTGCAATTGACTGGCCAACACTAGATAGGTACAAGTTGGTTAACGTTGACCGGTCAGGCAATGGGGTGATGGCAGGAGCTCTTCAGCATGCATCACCCCATGATTTTACGGATACACGTCAGAGGGTGGGGTTAGTAGATAGTTTATTGACTACGGTCAACAATTTGTTTGTTGTAAACAAACAAATTGATACAAATGGATACATTGTAGCCAATTGCCATTGGCAATTTTGGGAGGAACCTTACCAGTGTTACTGCGGCCTGCTTGCCTTAAGAATTATAATTGGCTGAGTACCAATTGAAATTTATAATTCGGACTAGGGCAGAATCAATAAATGTGGCCCAATGCCATTATCCACTTATACCAGTGTCTGAGTCCTTTTTTTGGGGGGGGTGCACCTGCAATGAAAGTGCGGCGCCAAAATGGCCGCCGTGCTCTTTGCGGGGGCCCCCCACCCGGACTCAGACATCCGGATAGTTAGGGGGTGTGGCCACCCCTCTATAAAAGGGGTGGCCACGAGGCAGCCGAGCTGCCATTTTGTAAAAGCGACGGAGAGAAGTTTTCCCTCCACCCCCTCCCTAGTGAACAGTGTGATATTTTGGTCGCTTCAGGGCCCGGTGGGAATTTTTGGCTGGAACCTACAATTGGCTTACTGGTTCTGGCTTTTTTGCCCATCCCACACTGTTGCTATGGTTTGATACAGGGGCTTTGCTATTGACTTTGGTCACATGGGCGGGTAGCACTGGTAAGGTAAATATTTATGACCCACAGGTATCCGGCAGGTTCGCAATTGACTGGCCAACACTAGATAGGTACAAGTTGGTTAACGTTGACCGGTCAACGACGAACCAGGCAATGGGGTGATGGCAGGAGCTCTTCAGCATGCATCACCCCGTGATTTTACGGATACACATCAGAGGGTGGGGTCAGTAGATAGTTTATTGACTACGGTCAACAATTTGTTTGTTGTAAACAAACAAATTGATACAAATGGATACATTGTAGCCAATTGCCATTGGCAATTTTGGGAGGAACCTTACCAGTGTTACTGCGGCCTGCTTGCCTTAAGAATTATAATTGGCTGAGTACCAATTGAAATTTATAATTCGGACTAGGGCATGAATCAATAAATGTGGCCCAATGCCGTTATCCACTTAGACCGGTGTCTGAGTCCTTTTTTGGGGGGTGCGCCTGCAATAAGTCCTGGTTGTACTCCGATTCTTCAGTTAATAAAGAATTGCTTGTTTGCTTGTTTGTTTAGCGTGCCAGGTTTCTCACAGAACTGGGGCCCAAGGTTGTCGTCCCAGACAAGAGACAATTAAAATATAATAAAATTGCAAACATTAAAATGTAATTAACTTCATCATGCTATTTAAATACAATTAAAAGTAGAACACTTTAATATCATTTCGTTAATATACTATTACTATTTTACCTTTTAGCTACATAGATAAATGGTATGATTTCAGATTCTGGATTGCTAAAGGCTCACTATTTAGGGGCTGCCTCCAAACTGACTGCAGGGAGGGGGTAAATATAGCCTAGCCCAGTGGTGCAAACCTATGACACACGTGCCAGATCATACCTGTCAACCTTCCCAATTTGGCCAGGATTACCCCGTAAATTGACGTCGATTGACGTCATAACCCAGCCCCCGCTGCCAAAACCCCGTAATTTGGCAGTGGGGGAAACGCTTTCCGTGCATGCGCGGAAGGGTTTTACCCCTTTCACGCATGCACGAAAGTGCTATGTCACTTGTGTAAGGGCTGCGCAAGCGGCATAGCGCTTCCACGCATGTGTGGAAGGGGTAAAACCTTTCCACGCATGCGTGGAATGCGACCTGCACACAAGCGATGTGCACAGGTCCCGTTTTTCCAGAGCCATGGGTTGACAAGTATGTGCCAGATGTGGCATGCCCAGCCATCTCTGTTGGCATGAGCGCCATACCCCAGCACAGAGTTCACCCAATCCCTCTGTTCGGGCATTCAGTCTCTAAAAGGTTTGCCATCTCTGGCCTAGCCTTACCCTTGCCTCTCTAGGAAAATATTTCCAGATTCTGGGAGCAGCCATGGAGAGGTTTCCCTTGCTCAAAAGCCAGCCGTATCCGACTCTAGGGTTCAGTGCTCATCTCTGTTTCAAAGCCGAAGAGCCAGTGCTGTCTGCTTCTGCAGATGTTTCCATGGTCATGTGGCAGGCTGGCTAGACACCAGAGCACACGGAACCTTACCACTGATGTGGCCCCTATTTATCTACTTGCAATGTCTTGCTTTTGAACTGCTAGGTTGGCAGGAGCTGGGACAGACGACGGGAGCTCATTCCATCCTGCAGTACTCGGGAATCGAACTGTTGACCTTCCACTTCCCAGTAAGCATCTTAGCCACTTGAGAAGGCCCCATGTTTTGTTCAGGAAGATCCTGTACTGCAGAATCTCTGAGAGATTGTAACATAGCATGGGTCATGGCTTGCTGCTGTTATCCCTACTCCTTGAGCAATGCCATATACATTCTGCAGAGACACTGCATGGGCCTTTTCTTGGTTTGTAATTTAGTGCTGTATGCTGGGGACAAAAGTGTGACTGGTTATTTTCAACTACATTCAGTGAAGTCAAAAAGCTGATTGAAAGTATAACTTATTCAGTCAAAAGTGGGCAGCAGCACTCGGAAATCCAATTGTTCCCTTTTCCCTCAAAGACCCCATCTCAGCTGAAAAGTAATTGCACCAGCACTGGGCATAAAGGGGAAAGATGTGGCTGTGCACAGATCTCTTCATACCCACGTTATCACATAACATGCTTCTCTGTCATTCAATTTACTTGGCAAGAAAATGGATAACTATGGTTCAGATTGAGTTATGTTGCTCCACTGACAGATAGTGTGAGAAGGTTTTACTGGCAATTTAATTAAAGGAAATGAACATATTTTAGGAGCACTTTTGATTTCAAATTTCCTGGCTCATTCTTTCTATAGTTGTTCCCGAGACCTCATTAGTGCTTCAATTCAACAGGTTTCAGTTGTAACCACTGATTATCTGCTCAGTTCTTATCTAGAATATTATACTGTATTGTGTTTTTACATTTGGTGCAAAATAACATAATAGCCCCTTCACATTTGTTCCTATAGTAACTCCATTATAGTTACGCCTTCCAGTCAGTGTCTTAGCCACTTGAGCCACTGCAGTCCTCGCTCAACTCTACATCCACTTTATTAGCAATTCCATCTAGCCATCTCATCCTCTGCTACCCCCTTTTCCTTTTGCATTTGATCTTTCCCAGCATCAAAGCCTTCTCAAGTGAGTCCTCTCTTCTCATTTGGTGACCAAACTATTTTAGCTTCATCTTCAATATTTGTCCTTCAAAGGATCAGTCAGGGTTGAGTTCCTTCAGGATCGACTTATTTGTTCTTGCTGTCCAGGGTATTCTCAAAATTCTCCTCTAGCACCACATCTCAAAGGCATCTATTCTTCTGTGCTCAGCCTTCCTTATGGTCCAGCTCTCACAACCATACATTATTACTGGGAATACCATTGCTTTGACTATGTGGACATTTGTTGGCAGGGTGATGTCTCTACTTTTTATTATGTTCCCTAGGTTTCTCATAGCTTACCTCTCAAGAATTAATCTCCTTTTTATTTCATGACTGCAGTCTACTGCTACTGTAATCATATTGTAATCATATGTTGTTGTTGTTGTTAAATTTTGCCATTAGATTCCCAGTCAAAGACCAGTATAACATTAACAGTTCAAGACCTAACCAAGGACCTAAGAACTGTTAAGGTAATGTCTAAGTATATATGCCGTTCTGGGTCATTTTTTTTAAAAAGGTTAGTATATTCAAGTCCAATAAATCCAAAATTTCCAAATATCTAGGGTATTTAAATATTGCTCCAAGGGCTTCAATCACTATGGCTACAACAACTTATTTCTTCTTCCATAAACACTCAACTTCAACTTGCAAATTATTCTATTTTGTGGTTTTTTTTTTTCAAAATTTGTGTTTGTCCTCAATTTGTGCATCTCCTGGTATAGCAATGTCAATAGAACAGGCCTTCTTTCCCCCCACAACAGTCATATCAGTTGCGTTGTGTGTCAGATGTCTATCTGTTTTAATGTTAAAGTCCCACAGGATCTTTGCTCTTTCATTTTCTAAAACTTTCACATGCAGGTTTTTTCTAGATAATTGGCATAGCCAAATAGAATCATAATCCCTGACATAGCTAGTTTATTACTGACCTGATTCTTCATATAACATTTAGTTGTTTCTCATTCTCAATCATCTCATGAAATACTGGACAATGCTACTAGTGGTCAATAGTTATGAAATACTTTAGTGAGCACATGCAGCCCCATTTTGAAAATTTTCCTATGTAAAATATTTTAAAGTGTTGCATCTTCTAAAGGTCAGATAAAGAAAATTGTAGCAGGAATAATTTCCTTTTGAGGAAGAAGAAGTTGCCATTTGGAAAATAGCTACCAAACTTATTATGAGCTGGCAAAATTGTTACAAATGTGTAAATGGAAGGAGATAGGAATGTGCTGGTTTTTTTTTAAAAAAAATAATCTTTGAAAGTTCTTGTCCAACTTTCTCCAAATGTGCCACAGGCCAAGCCCATATTTGTTTAATCATATGGTCCACAATCACTCTGATAAATATGGTTCTGATTTAAGAACCCATTTAAAACTTTCTGTTTGGAGTGCCACATCCTGTCCATCATGTCTTATGGAATACTGTCTTTATTAGTCTCACAATATCAGTGCAGCTCGAATGATTACAGATTTCCTTCATGGAGATTGCTAGTTGTTCCATGCCAATGCAGGTGAAAGCAACACAACCCAGCATTACTATGCTGGTAAAGTCTTCTTTTCAGTATGGTGCTGGCTGGCATGCTGTGAACTGTGCATCAAATTTCAGGTTTCTATTCTAGCTTGGCCATTTGGGTATGTAACCTCATGTTGTTTTTATGACAGAAAATCTTATGAATATGATATTTTTTCCATCCACTTCTTACAGCATGGGTGTCTTATGTGCCAATTTTTTTTAAAAAAAAAAGTAGTCTGGGAACATCTCAATCATTTGGAGGTGTAGTCTGAGTACTCCAGACTAGAGAGGGATGTGGATATATTTCTCATCCTCAGGTTCCACCCCTTTCATTCGACTTTGGATAATGCATGTACTAAATTTCAAGATCCATTGCATTGAGAAGGTGTGTTTCCTTAACATTTTTCATCTACCCCTGAGCCAGACAGTGATTCAATATGCACTGCTTATCTTTTAGGAAATATTTCAAATTATGGATGTCAAACTGCTGCAGGAAACAATGGTGCATTACTTTATTTAGCCGTAAGTACTTTGTCTACTTGGGGATTGCAGTGGCTAAGTGGTTAGGATGCTGAACTTGATGACTAGAAGGTTGGCAGGTCAGCAGTTCAAGACCCGAGTGCTACATGACAGAGTGAGGTCACATCTCTATCCCAGCTCCTACCAACCTAGCAGTTTGAAAGCAAGAATAACAAGTAGATAAATAGGTACCGCTTTGGTGGGAAGGTAACTGTGTTCTGTGCGCTCCTTCATACCTGCAGATGCAGACAGCTTTTTGGCTGTAAATGGACAGGAGCACCATACCCTATAGTCAAACATTTTTGGATTTCGAGCAAGGATGACCTTTATCTTTTGTTGTTGTTGTTCAGTTGCACAGTCGATTCCGACCCTTTGCGACCCTATGGACCATTGCCCTCCAGGCACCTCTGTCCTCCACCATCCTCCTCAGCCCGCTCAGCTCTGTGCCCACTGTGTCCACCACACCATCCATCCATCTTTGGATGCCCCCTTCTTCTTTTGCCCTCCACCTTTCCAAGCATCAAGGCCCTTTCAAGTGTGTCCTCCCTTCTCATTTGATGTCCAAAGTATTTAAGCTTCATCTTCACTATTTGACCTTCCAATGAGCAGTCAGGGTTGATTTCTTCTAAGATTGACCTATTTGTTCTCTTTGCGGTCCAGGGAACTCTCAAAACTCTCCTCCAACACTACATCTCAAAGGAATCTATTCTTTTACGCTCAGCTTTCCTAATGGTCCAGCTCTCATGTCCATACATCACCACCGGGAATACCATTGCTTTGACTATATGGATTTTTGTTTTTAAGGTGATGTCTCTACTTTTTACTATGTTCCCCAGATTTCTCATAGCTTGTCTCCCCAGAGTTAATCATCTTTTTATTTCATGGCTGCAGTCACCATCTGCCGTGATCTTAGCTCCTAGGAAGATGAAATCTGTAAACTTTGTCTACAACCTTCCAATATGTTTTGTCCATATCAAAACTTGTTCCTTCCTGATGGCCATTTTCAAATCAAAGTTGCATACTCAACCTAGAATTCAAGTCCAAAGTCATTTCAGATCAGCACTAGTTAGTATTCATTATTTAACCTTTAAAAAATCAGGCTAGGCTAATTTATTCTTCAGGAATAAGTAAAAGGTTAAACACTGTATAACATGTTTAGAAGAAATGCGAAAGTAGGCACCTTCAGGCAATGTAACTCCAGCTCAAAGAGAACTTCTCTAAATTGGGTTTGGAATGGTCAGAAGCCTCTTTTTATTTTATTTATTTATTTAATCAAATTTCTTCTGCCGCCCCCTTGCCGAAGCAACTCTGGGCGGCTTACAACATTAACAATAAGACATTACAGAAAACAGTTGAAAACATTAAAAAACAGGGATTTTAAAGTTAAAAATTATAAAATTTACTTAAAATTTATTTTAAAAAATGCCCTCCAATATCCCCTTATACAGCTTCAATGCCTTAGACAAGCCAGCCCAAAGTGGCTGTCCCCCCAGCTTTCCCACCCCGCTGCGCCAGCCAGGTCTTCAGGTTCTTGCGGAAGGGGAAAAGCTCTGCCTGGAGATTCAGTTGAGTTGTCAGGAGGTTTCACAGGGCCAGAGCAGACACAGAGAAGGCTCTCCTTCTTGTGTTAGAGAGGCGAGCCTCTCTAGCAGATGGAACTATAAGAGAGCCCCTCCGGTCCACTCTGCTGGTCCAATCACCAGCACCTTGAATTGCACCCGGAGGAACACCGGTAACCAGTGCAGCTCCCGCAGTAGTTGTGAGGCATGGGCATAACACCCACATTTTGATGTCCTCTTCTCTCTCTCTCTCTCTCTCTCTCTCTCTCTCTCTCTCTCTCTCTCTCTCTGTGTGTGTGTGTGTGTGTGTGTGTGTGTGTGTGTGTGTGTGTGTGTGTGTGTGTGTGTGTGTGTGTGTGTGTGTGAGGATACTCATCCTACATGAGGCAGCCCCATGTAGACCACATTGCAAAAAACAAGTCTAGAGGTGATTTGTATAATTTAGTGTCGTCAGCAAATTTGGCTACCTTGCTTTTTACTCCTACCTCTAGATCATTTATGAAGAGGTTGAAAAGCAGGGGTCCCAGTACTGAACCTTGGGGAACCCCACTCTTTACTTCCCTCCACTTGGAGAAGTGCCCATTTAGTGCTACCCTCTGTTTCCTGTCCCTTAGCCAGTTGCTGATCCAGGACAAGACCTGTCCCTTTATTCCATGACTGGTAAGTTTATTCAAAAGCCTTTGGTGTGGGACCTTGTCAAAAGCCTTCTGAAAGTCCAGATAAACAATGTCAACAATGTCCAGATAAACAATGTCAACAATCCACATGCTTGTTGACACTCTCAAAAAATTCCAACAGATTAGTGAGGCATGATTTGCCCTTGTAAAAGCCATGTTGGCTCTCCTTTAGCAGCGCCTTCTCTTCTATGTGCCTATTAATTCTATCTTTTAGGATGGTCTCCATCAGTTTACCTGGGACACATGTCAAACTGATAGGTCGGTAATTTCCTGGATCACCCCTGGATCCTTTTTTGAAAATTGGTGTTACATTCGCTACCTTCCAGTCATCAGGCACAAAGCCTGCTTTGAGGGAAATATTATATATTTTGGCTAGGAGATCAGCAATTTCATCTTTAAGTTCCCTGAGAACTCGTGGATGGATGCCATCTGGTCCTGGTGATTTGTTAGTGTTTAGCTTAACAGGACATGCAAGGACCTCCTCCCTGGTTATTTTTATCTTGCTTAATTCTTCGCTTTCCCTCCCTACGAAGATAGGCTCTGTTTTGGGCATGTGGTCTCTGTCTTCTTCAGTGAATACTGAAGCAAAGAATTCATTGAGTCTCTCTGCAATCTCTGTTTCCTCTTTAATAGCCCCTTGCCTTCCATTGTCCAATGGCCTTCCTAGTTGGGTTCTTACTTCTAATGTACTTAAAGAAGTCTTTGTTATTTCTCTGAGTATTTTTAGCTATACACTCCTCAAAGTCTTGCTTTGCTTTCCTGATTGTTGCCTTGCATTTGTTCTGCCAGAATTTATGTTTCTGCCTGCTGTCCTCATTCAGACAAGCCTTCCATCTTCTAAATGAGCTTTTCTTGCTCTTGATCACTTCCCAAACAGCTCCTGTAAGCCACATCGGAGTCCTCTTGGACCTGGCAGTGCCCCTTTTCCTTTTGGGTATGCATTCCAATTGGGCCTCTGTTATTGTTTTTGTAAACAGCCTCCATGCCTCTTGGAGTGTTTGGACTCTCTCAATTTTCCCTTTCAGCTTCTTTTTTACTAGTTTCCTCATCTTTGGGAAATTTCCTTTTTGAAAATTTAAGGTCTCTGTGTTAGATTTTATCAGTGACTTGCAGTCTATGATCAAGTTAAACATAATTGAGTTGTGGTCACTGTTCCCTATTGGATCAGTCACATTAACATCTTGCACCAAATCCTGAGTATTACTCAGGATCAAGTCAAGGATTCTTGTACCTCTAGTTGGGTCTTCAAAGACCTGGCTGGTGGGCCAAGTTTGGGGTGCGGGTGGGGGTACCGTTGGGTGGTTGGTATAGAGAAGTGTGCCTTCCCCCAAGGTCCCTTCGGTTCGTGCACACCTTTTAGGGGTGGGTTTTTAAACTTTTAACTTTGTTTTATCACGTGTCTTTTATGTATTTACTGTCTGCTATGTAAACCGCCCTGAGTTGGCTTGTACCTGAGTGGGCGGTATATAAGCGTGAAAAATAAATAAATAAATATAAATAATAAACCATCTGTCCCAGGGAACAATCATTTAGCATATCTAGGAACTTTATCTCTTTATCATGTGCTGAACAACAGTTCACCCAGTCTATGTGAGGGTAATTGAAGTCCCCCATTATAACCAGGCTTCCCTTCTTGGATGCCTCTTTTACAACATTCTCCAATTTATGTCATAGACATTGGAGAGTAGATGAGGAGGGAGAAAAGTAGACCATCAGAGATCAAATGATACATATCTTGCAAGGATGATTACTTTAATAGACCCTGCAAAGTGCCAACAGAACTGTTCAGATGGTGAAAACCTGGAAAAGCAGGGCTATTTGTATGCAGAGCTCAAATAATCTGTAGTGTGCTCTAGCAAGCTTGTCCTTAATTTTGCAAGCAAAAAACTAGGATCAGGATAATTTTTTAATTCAAAGATACTTCATGCTGCTGGAGGAGGCTTTACTTCCACAACCTGAATATTGATCTGCCTGTTTATATATTCTTGTACACATGCAAAAGAATAATGTACTAAAACAGATGAAGATTTAGGCCCTGAATTCATGGATTTGCAACTATCTTTTTGTACCTTTGTTACTGTCTTTAATGATGGCGTTGATGTAGTTTGATGCAGTTCATGGAGAATCTTCTGCCCAGAATTTTCCCCATGGGATTAGCTGTCATCAGTGTATCATCTGCAGGGGACTTTTTTTAAATAGCTCTATAAGGCAGCAGAGTGTTGCCTTCCAGATGTGTTGCATTATGACTCTATTCTCAACCAGCATGATCACTTACAGATTGCCTTCAGACTAAAATGCAGATATATTGCACTTTTATTTATTCATTCATTCATTCATTCATTGTATTTCTATACCGCCCATTTGGGTGGTATCCCACTCTGGGCGGTAAACAAAGAGATAGCAAATAACACAGAGATCAAACAAACAATTGACAAATACATCACAAACTGAACTAAAAATTAAAATAATTGGCATCTGAGGGCATAGGAACTCAACTTGACTGGAAATTTATTGGTAAAGGGACAATATTTTGTTATTGACAAGTACTGCCCACACAAGCTGCAATATTTCACCTAAAAGCATGATATGGAAAGTGTAAAACCAAGGGAAATCAAGGGGATGTTTAAACAAAAAATGACTATGATAAGGTACAAAAATGGCAGGGATTTAACTGATGCAGAAGAGATTAAGAAAAGACAGCAAGAGTACACAGAAGACCTCTACAAAAAGGATCTCAACACTCCCAACAATCACATAGATGAGAACTTTGAACTTGAGCGAGACATCCTGGAGGACCGTAAAAAGCACTGCCAACAACAAAGCTAGTGAAGATGTTGATATCCCAGTTGAATTATTCAAAGCCCTAAAATATGATGAAATTAAAGTATTGCAATCTATATGCCAGCAGATTTGGAAAACACAATAATGGCCACAAGATTGGAAAAAGGTCAGTATACATTCCAATCCCAAAAAAAGGGCAATGCCAAAAAAATGCTCAAACTATGAAACAATTGCGCTCATCCCACACGCTACCAAGGTTATGCTCAAGATAATACAGGATAGGTTTCATCCGTATGCAGATAGAGAGCTACCAGAAGTGCAGGCTGGGTTCCAAAGAGATAGGGGAACTAGAGACCAAATTGCCAATTTACGTTAGATTATGGAGAAAACAAAGGAATACTAGAAACAAGCCTACTTCTGTTTCATTGACTCACCAAGGCCTTTGACTGTGTGGACCACAATAAAATGTGGGAATATCAGAACACCTTATATGTCTCATGAGAAATCTGTACATGAGTCAAGAAGCAACAGTTAGAACAGGATATGGAATGACAGAGTGGTTTGGAATAGGAAAAGGAGTAAGACAAGGCTGCATTTTGTCAACCTGTTTATTTAACTTATACACAGAGCACATGATATGCAATGCAGGGCTTGGTGAATCACAAGATGGAATTAAAATTGATGGGAGAAACATCAACAATTTGAGATATGCCGATGACACTACCCTAATGGCAGAAAATGAAGAAGACCTAAAGAAGCTCCTGCTTAGGTTGAAAGAAGAGAGTGCAAAAGCAGGCTTGAGACTCAACATAAAAAAAACAAGATAATGGCAACAGGCCCTAATAATCCCTGGAAAATAGATGGGGAATAAGTAGAAGCAGTGACAGACTTTACATTCTTAGGATCCAAGATCACTGCAGATGTTGATTGCAGCCATGAAATAAAAAGGCGACTGGGGAACATAATTAAACATAGAGATATCACCTTGCAAACAAAAGTCCACATAGTTAAAGCAATGGTATTCCCAGTAGTAATGTATGGTTGTGAAAGCTGGATCATAAGGAAAGCTAAATGCAGAAGAATAGATACCTTTGAAATGTGGTGTTGGAGGAGAATTTTGAGATTACCCTGGACAGCAAAGAGAATGAGTAGGTCAATCTTAAAATAAATTAATGACGACTGTTCTTTGGAAGGTCAAATATTGAAAATATGCCACCTGCCAGTTCGCATCCCAGCCCAGCCGGGGCTTGAGGGAGCCAAGGAACACCTGGGGGTGGCTGGTGTGGCTTCAAAATGCCAGCGCCACACCCCCCCCCCCACCCCACTGGACTGCTCTTCCACCTGCCGGTTTGCATCCTAGCCCAGCCGGGGTTTGAGGGAGCCAAGGAACACCTGGGGGTGGCTGGTGTGGCTTCAAAATGCCACCGCCACCCCCCCCACCGGACTGCTCTTCCACCTGTCGGTTTGCGTCCTAGCCCAGCCGGGGCTTGAGGGAGCCAAGGAACACCTGGGGGTGGCTAGGGTGGCTTTAAAACGTCAGCGCCAACCCCCCCCCCACCGGACTGCTCTTCCACCTGCTGGTTCGTGTCCCAGCCCAGCCGGGGCTTGAGGGAGCCAAGGAACACCTGGGGGTGGCTGGTGTGGCTTCAAAATGCCAGCACCACCCCCCCCCCCACCGGACTGCTCTTCAACCTGCTGGTTCGCGTCCTAGCCCAGCCGGGGCTTGAGGGAGCCAAGGAACACCTGGGGGTGGCTGGTATGGCTTCAAAATGCTGAACGTTCTCTTTCCCCCGCCCCGCCCGCCAGGAGGGTTGCCGGAGCAATGCAGAAATGCCAAGGCCAGGCTTTCCCTGACTCCGCCGAAGACATCTGAACTATGGGGCTCCGTCGCGGTCGTAGAGTATGGGTCATGGACATTAAGTGGCCGTGGTCATTGCGGTACTTATCTTGTTATTTGTTATTTATTTATTTGGTGTTTCATTGCAGAATTTGTATTGTACTTTTTTGCAGCTATTATATTTGTTTGATATATTGTACCGCAGAATTTGTATCTATTTGTAATAGCATTTTGGGTATTGTATTTATTACTGTATTTTGAATTTTGTATTTCGTATGTAAACCCTTTGGGTTACCTTGGGGTTATTTATATGTTGTTAGCCGCCCTGAGTCGGCCATGTGCTGAATAGGGTGGGGTATAAATCGAATAAACATAACAACATAACAAACATAACATAAGATGAAGCTAAAGTACTTTGGACGTCAAATGAGAAGAGAGGATTCACTTGAGAAAGCCTTCATGTTGGGAAAGGTTGAGGGCAAAAGGAAAAAGGAATGGCAGAGAATGAGATGGCTGGATGGTATTGGTGACACAATGGGCACAGAGTTGGGCAGGTTTAGGAGGATGGTGGAGGATAGGGGTGCCTGGCATTCAATAGTCCATGGGGTCGCAAAGCATCAGATTCGACTATGCGACTGAACAACAAAACCATTCAGTGTGTTTGATCTTGGCTTAATGAGGCATGATATCAGTGGTATGGAACAAGTCCACTCCTACTTTTGCATATCTAGAAAAAATGCAGTTGCAATTTTGTCTGAACTGATAACCTATTGTTTATTTCAGTGTTTTCTTTGGGTGGACCTTGCACTGGGCTTGTTTGGGTTCATCTTATTAATCCAAGATCACATTTGTTTCAAGCAAATTCATTTTTCACTGTTGCATGCTTCCACTGAGGTATTTATTTATTTATTTAAATTTATATGCCGCCCAATCAGGAGAACCTGATACATAAGTTGTTATATAGTAAGATACATGATGGTATAAAGCCAAATAATTCATTTTGAATGCCACCTCCTACCTGACACCATTTGTGACTTTTAAAATATTTATCAAAGTTATGAATTATAGAAGCATGATATTTGCTATGAATATGGAGACAGCAAAATTTCAGTTTTCATGTTACTTATGACAAATTGATATTTAATTGTAGGTAACTGTTTCTAAGTATTTTTGTAGTGAAATTTAGTGCTGCAAGCTACATTTCCTATATATAGCTCGTGTGTGTGTGTGTGTGTGTGTGTGTGTGTGTGTGTGTGCGTACGCGTGCATGTGTGTGTGTGTTTGTGTACACAAGCTTGCTCTATCTATCTATCTACACACACACACACACACACACACACACACACACGCTCCTAATTATATATGCTCCCCACCTTTATCCTCACCAGAAATTTGTGAGTAGATTAGTTTGAGACAGTGAGCTTCGTGGTTGAGTAAGAAGTTGAATCAGCCATCTCTAAATCTAAAACCACAGAGAAATAAGATTTCAGTTATGAAAGCATGAAGAGCTTACAAATTATGTATGTGCAGAACAGAGCCCTTAAGTCAAACTTAAAACACTCTATCTCAAGGACTAAAAATTGGGAAAGCACTCCATACAATTATGAATAAATATGTAGAGCTGGAAGGGACCCAAGAGTAATTGAGTCAAGCAGGAAATTGCACAGCCAAAGCAACCATGAAAAGGGGTAATCTAACCTCTATTTAAAATATCTCCACCCTCTGAGGTCCATTCCACTGCTGTATGACTCTTATTGTCAAAAAGTTCTTGTTTTGGTCAAACCTCCTTTCTCATAAATTGAATCTGCAGCTTCAGGTCCTAACTCCTACAAAAAACAACCTTGACCCATCTTCCACATAATAGCCCTTGAAATTATTGAAGATGGCTATCATTGCCTCTCATTCTTCCCTTCTTCAAACTAAGCATGCTGAGCTCTTGCATATATTCCTTATGGATCTTGATTCCTGACATCCTGGTTGCCCTCCTCTGGACGTCCTCCCAATTTGTTAATATCCTTAAACTGTGGTGCTCAGAAATATATTTTAGGTGAGGTCTAACTAAAGTAGAATAAAATGATACCATTACTTTCTTCGATCTGAATATTTTGCTTCTGCTGATGCAACCTAGGATTGCATTTGCTTTTGGGGGTGGGCACTGCACCATACTGTTGATTCATGTCTACATTGTGGTCCCTAGATTTTTTCCACATGTATTTCTGCAAAGGCAGCAATCACCATCTTATATGTGCATCTGATTATTTCTTGCTGAAATTTGAGCTGTTGAGCTCATTCTGTTTTCACTTTGTCCCATTTCTCCAGCCTGTTTAGGTTGTCTTGAGCCCTGTTTCTGTTTTCTACAGTAGCTACCACTCCCAATTTGGTGTCATCTGCAATTTTAATTTCTTCCACACCCACAATGAAGTCATTTATATTATAAAGATGTTGAACAATGTTGGATTGAAGAGAAAACTCTGCGGTAGCACATTTGTCACTTCTGACAAGAAACTATTGTTGAGTACTCTTTCAGTATGGCCTGTCAGCACCTTACAGATCCAGCCAATAGTTACATCATCCACTTTTTACAAGCCTGGTCAATAGAGTATCATGAGGTACCTTGTCAAAATCATTTCACAAATCAAATTGGACTATACAACACTCCACTCATTTACCAAGTTTATGACTCTGGACAGAGAGAAAGAAGAGACTAATCTGGCATGAATTGTTTTTGAGAAACTCAGGCTGGGTTTTAGAAATTATAGTATTCTTTTTTAAGTGCCCACAGACTGTTCAGTAACACATTCTATAACATTTCTTTATTAATGTGAAGCTAATAAATTGATAGTTGCTTCACACTGCCACACCCCAATTTTCTTAAAGATTAAAGAGGAATTCTGAGACTACATCTGCAAGTTCCTTTAATACCCTGGGATACAGTTTATCCAGATCAATTCATTTAAAGCAGCTAGATGTTATTGTATATCTTTTTGCCTTTCTTGTAATTAGCTAATGTTCACTGACTATAAAGTGTAGAAGTTGGAAGTAAGATGTAACAAATTGTTTGAAATTAGTTCTTTTAAAAAAAAAATAAACAAGTCATACATATATTATGGTAAAGCCTCATTCCTTTTAGAGTACAGCTATTATAGTTATGGAGGTGTTGTTGTTCTACTAATGGTAGAAGAAGAATGTCACATAGTTCAGGTATTGATTTGGACTCCACCTCATGCTGTTGTCTTCTACAATAGCTTGTTCAATCAATGTGTTTTCTTTTAAAAACTATCTCTATTAGTAACTTTTGGGTAACATAAAATTCAATAGTTACTTTTTAAAAACATGTAAATACGTACAATGATAGCCTACTTTGGGGGTAGATGAGCTTTAAATCATAACAAAAATTTATTGCTAATTAGGAGCATGTATATCAGCAGAAACAATCTCAAATTAACTACAGGTTTGGCTGTAGTTAAAATAATGAGAAACCCACCTCATAGCAACTCAGATGTGGAGCATAGGTTTGACTGAAGTAAAGAAAGCAAGAAAAGAAAATGAAATGGAAATATTAAACCTTTAAGAAAGACCTTCCTCTTTTTCCTCACAGCATAGAAACTACAATATCATGCCAGAAACATACTCATTTATAGGTATAGTTTGGAAATTATGAAAATAGTATTTAAGATGATTTTCCTCCCTGCATCTCATTTTCCCTTGATAGCTTCAGTGATTTTTGTCCCAACACCATTATCTATTCTATTTAGTAACTAAATGTTATGCAATATTCATGGGTGATAAAAATTTCCAGAAATGTTAACTTCAAAATTTGCCTATAATTCATTTCCTTCTCCTGTGTGTCTGCAGCCTATCCAATTTGACATGGAATCATGAGTTTTAATGAACTTCGACACCTATCTTTACAGCTCTGGTATTAATTGTAAGCCCCACTTTGCATAAATCCATATAAAATAGGGCTTGTTGCTTTTTTTGCTTATTGATTATTTTTGATTCCTATATTATGAAATTAATTCAGTGCATTGCATGCATTAGAAGCACAATAGCAAAATAAAATAAACTATATAAATGGGAGTGTTGAATCTTGGCATAATATTGTGTTTTATTTCCTTTGGAACAGAATTTTTATGGATGAAAAGGATATGTTTTGTCATGCGATATGTTTTGTTCATTGTAGAATACACTGTATACTTTTGCTGTGGGGGAAAACAGCTGTCGTTTAAATCTTTGTAGACATTCAGAGGTGAAGATGTTTAACAGCTTCACAGTTTATTGGGTGGATAACTGAGTGGGTTTAGGTATCTGGCTGTGGAGATGCAGGTTAGGAGATTGATTCCCCACTTACCTTCAAGGAGAAGAGTCTGTGTGGTTTTGGACAAGCTGCACAGTCTGAGGGTGCACCCAGAAGAAGGGAATGGTAAGCCCCTTCTGTGTATTCCTTACCTTTGAATCTGCCTGCATATCCCGCTACGGTAATGGGGTAGACCAGCAACTCAATGCCGAGTGTCAGGCAGCAGTTAACTACTCTAACTTCCTAAAGGGCCAATGGCTATAGGCGGATGAACCTCTTTAGGTGGGGTGATGGTCCTGTCAGTGGAGGAAATGCCACTAGATGTCTTGAACCAGGGGGCACAGATGGGGCACCTTTCCTAGGCCTTTAGATTTACGGTGGGCCTGGAATATGGTTAGCACAGCTAAGGAGGCTTTATCTCTGCTCTAGCTGACTATTCCACGACAGACCTCCTAATGCCCAGATTAAACTAGTTAATAAAATGGCGACCCCTTACTAAAACAGGTGTTAAATAACAGGGACCCATCTTGCCACCTCCCAGATCAGATAAATAGCAGGGACCCGGTTGGCCTTCAAGGGGTGTTGTGTAGGTACCTTATAAGTGAAACTCAAGGTTGCGCTGATAAGGATGCTCAGCCTGGAAATGAAACCTTCTGAATCTTCCTTCACTCCTCCTTCTGGTAAAAACCTCCTGCACGTTAAATTTGAGAAAAAGGCCACCCTTTGTTAGTTCTTATCTAGTCCTGGCTCCTTCCCTCCTCTCATGCAATGGAAGGAAAAACAGAATGTGGCTTCTTCAATTAGCAACATTTATTGGAGTAAAATTAATAAGCCGTATGCGGAATATCTCTGTTAAAAAGTCATCTAATCTATAGCAGGTTAAATAATGGAATCAGAAATAAAGAATAAAAATCAGCATCTTAGAAATAAAGTTCTGTTCTAAGGTGGGCATCTCCAAGGTGGCAAACCTGCCATGTATGCAGTGGGTTGTGACGTTAAAATGTAGGATGAACAAACCATTCTATACTTTTGTAGAGTCTAATTTTTTGTGTTAGTTTCCTAACTGAAACAGTGACATTCTAGGTGTGCCATGCTAAGCAGATGGTTTTCACTTTTGATAAGTTACTTACTTCATTGGGAAAAAGAGGGAAAAGAAGAGATGAGATTCTAGAGAATTTTGGAGGGGAGAAAGTATTTGTTTCCTTCAAAATTCATTTTCCAAGTTCTACAACATTTGACTATTGAGACACTGGTGGGTACCTGAAAATGTCTATTAGATTGTGAAGGCATCTTCCTTGAGCCAGCCACTAAGAACTATTAGTTAGTTAGTTAGTTAGTTAGTTAGTTAGTTAGTTAGTTTGCATTCTGGCTTGAATGGAAAGTTTGCACAGGTAGTGCAATTGTTTCTTCTTCGGACAGTCAGTTTTCAATGAGAAGAGGTGTAGGGTATGGGGTTATCACACTTCCTTCATTACCTTTGAGTAGTCATTTCCATACCAACTGAAAAGGGATATATTCATACCTATGCTGAAGAGATGGAGTTAAGGTCATTGTACTTCCTCTCTAAATAGTAACAGTGTTGTCCACACATTCCTTTGCCTTGTTTCGTTATTCCATAGTAACTATGTAATAATTGGAAAACAAACTTTATTCATGGTTTAATTATGAAAGGGCATATCCCAAAATTGATAAAAGTTTCAGCTAACTATATTTCATATGTCACCTTTCCATAAGATACAAACGAAGTGGAAAAGTAGGAAAAGTAAATGGCTGTATCACATTCCACCAAAACTTTAAAACTCTATATTAATATTTCTCTCCTGGAGTGAATGAAAACTATTGACAACTATTTCAGTTGTACATGAAAGTTTGGAAGAACTGGAGGAGAAGTTTCAGCTGCTTAAAATATCAATGCTTGAAGCAATAGAATCATTAACCAGATTTTCTGGTTTTATTCTATTATTACCACTTCTTTTTAAGATAATTCTAGTGCACCTGCATACTTTGGATGAATGATGAACTGTCAGTCCATGGGCAACTTTTCGTGATGATTCTGGATAATATTCCTATATGGTGCATTAATTAATGTGACAGGTTTGGTAGACTATTCATATCTGTTCATCATATTAATCCAATTGTGTGCATTACCTTCTACAGTATATTTTTGTTTCAATTGTCTATATCATTTCCATTCTTCAGGATGTGCATGCTAATACCAGTAAAAATGTTAATTCCCAAAAAATAGTTAGAATTCAATCACAAGTCTTTAGAAAAAATGCTATCATTTGTTTTCAACCATTAATTGTCTATAGCTGGGTTCCTCAAACTACAGATCCGGCCCATGGCATCAAAAAATCCAGCCCTCATCCTTGCCATGGCCATGACCACCATTTCCGCCACCTCTGCTGCTGCCTCCTCCTCCACCTTTGTTGCTGCCACCACCTCAATCCTTGCCCCCTCGGCTTGGCTTGGCATGTCCCTACCAGTGCTCCATAGCAGGGTGGATGTTGTAAGGAGCTGCTGCCAGAGGGGCCGAGTGAGTGAGGCAGGCATGTGTACAGCAGCTCCTTACAACATCCACCCTGCTATGGACCACTGGCAGGGACATGCCAAGCCAAGTGGAGGGGACAAGGATTGAGGCAGTGGCAGCGGAGGCCACTGTTATGTAATTCTGTTGTTGGTTTTCAACAAAGAAGGGTCGCGTTTTGGAGCTCTTCGTTAAAAAGGAAATAATGTCCAGGAAAAGGAGACAAGGGGG
Source organism: Bradypodion pumilum (assembly GCA_035047305.1). Classification (NCBI taxonomy): domain Eukaryota; kingdom Metazoa; phylum Chordata; class Lepidosauria; order Squamata; family Chamaeleonidae; genus Bradypodion; species Bradypodion pumilum. The sequence continues at coordinate 80,217,962 of JAWDJD010000001.1, read as the reverse complement.
TGCAGGTGGAGAGGATCTGATTCCTGTTTTTTAAAAAACCAGGACTTGTTTATGTTTGAGAAAACGTACAGGTGTTGTGAATGGGCCAAAGAGGGCAAAGAGAAGTCTATCTTCTCACAAGTCTTGTGAGAGACAAACATATGTCATGGTGACATAAGAGACCAGTTGCAAAGCAAAAAGTCCTGTGTGACAAGGTGTTTGACCACAGAAATCTGTTATGTTATATCTATGTCAATTTGACAGTGGGATTAAAAATAACATCTGAGTATGAGATTATCTGATAAGTGATTTTTATCCATTTGAAATATCACTTTGTTTTATATTTTTTGATAGGGGAAGTATATTGATTTTTAAATTCTGCTTTTGGATGATACTTTTTGCAAAAAAAAGTGACACTTTTATTTTTTCTCATAATACTTTCTATTTTGGATATATATCATATTTTGTTAAGAAGCTTTTTTAAAGTGACTTGAGTTTAGAAGATTTTGTAAGTAAGATGTTTAAGTACCTCACAAGATGTTATGCCTCTTCTGAAGCATTTGTTTCTGATTATTTTGAAGGTTAAGCATTCCTCGTATTATAAAAGAAATTATATTATGTAATGTTTGCACTTAATTAGGTTCTAAAGACCTGCCCTGTTTTATTCTCTTTTGTTCCTGCATTGAAAAGTGGCCTTTGGGAGGGAGGACCTCACTTAAATGGGGTCTTTGATTCTCTCAACCACCTGGCCAGTTAGTGAGCACTAATTGGTGCTCACCAGTTGTCACCATTTTTGGAAGAAGAAGAAAAAGCACCCTTATGAGGTAACTGCATGCCACATGGAGGGATCAATATTTCAATTGAACTATTGAAACCAATCATCGCAAACATAAATTCCACTTATTTCAATGGGTCTCCTTCAAGTATGATTGCCTGATAAATAAATTCTTTAAACACCCAAGGCTGCAGAATGGGAGGACACTAACCTTTGCTGCAAATGAAACAGAATGCTGATAAACTAAAAAGAACTAGAAAGCAAGTTAGTGAACGATGTATTTTGGACTAAATATAAAATAGATCAAGCTGTGCTGATGATATTGGCATCATTTAAAAGTCCTATTCCTTTTCTGGGTTAATAGCTTTGCAGTGTTTCTAGAAAATGCTCAGTCTCTAAAGAGTAATTGAAGAGAAGAAGTGGGACACTCAACAGGGAGACTTCACTGGAATAATCACCACTTCCTCAGTACACAAGCCATGCAAAATCTTAGTTAGCGTGAGGCAGCCATTGTAATATGTATGGTTCTAATGATTTTAAATAGTTTTAGATTGTTAACATCAATCATCTTTCTTTTTGTTGTTTAAATTCTTAAAAATGTATAGGTCTTAAACTATTTAAACTGTGGTTGTATATAATGTGACAGAGAACTAAATAAGTGAGAGTCAACTGATTTTTATGTTGTGATGAGGTGCCGTGTGTGTGTGTGTGTGTGTGTGTGTGTGTGTGTGTGTGACAAATGCAAGCGCGGCGCCAAAATGGCCACCGCGCTCTTTGCGGCCCCCCCCCATCGGACGAAGGCATCCGGGTAGTTAGGGGCCGTGGCCAGCTCCCCTATAAAAGGGGTGGCCACGAGGCAGCCGAGCTGCCATTTTGCGAAGCGACGGAGCGGAGAAGTTTTTCCCTCTTACCTCCGTCGCTTTTACCTTTACCGGGAAGCCTCTTGGCTGCTGAATTTTCTCCTTTTCGGCTTCCCATCGGTTAGCTGCGATGCCCTCTAAGAAGAAGGCGGCTGCGAATGCGGCTTGTTCTGCGCGGAGGCGCCAGCCGGGTCGGAGGACCGCGGCCGCGCCTACCCAGCAGCCTCCTTTGCCCGAGCTCACCGGGACTGGTGGTATGGGGTTGATTCCCCCTTAGCCTGGGGCTGGAGGTCTGCGTACCGGCCCTGTAGGGGCCGCGGCCCTCGGCCCGCAAGCAGTGGCCACTGCCTCTGGCGTGGCCCATTCTGCGGGGCCTTCCCCCGTTGGTGCGCAGCTGCCTGCAGGGGGTTTCAGCTCTCTCCCCTGGCAGGGTTCTACCCGGCCCTGGGGCCGGGCCTGGGATCATGGCCCTATATGGGCCCCGGGGTCCAGGGACCTGGACCCGCGCCTGCAGTTAGTGGGCCGGCCGGCCCTTTGCCCCCTCTTGGCTTGGGGGGCTACGTCAGTGTGGAGGCCCTTCTGGCCTGCGTTGCGGCCCTCGAGGCTTCACTGGCCAGGGTTAACCACCCAGGGGACCCCTTTTGGGGTGCAGATTCGTCCATCGTCTGCTGGGCAGCGGCAGGCGGCGGGACGGGTCGAGCTGACTGAGGCGCGTGGCCCAGCATCGGCCACTGCCTCGCAGCTCCCCGATCGACAGGCTGGTGCTGGTCAGGCCCCGTCGGCGAGCTCAGTTGCGGTCGTGAGCTCCGACGCCCCCAGTGGGTCGGAACCCCCGGTGGGGGCGGCCCATGGGGGTGCAGCATGTGAGTATGTGGTTCAATCTAGCGCACCCACACGCATGGCAATTTTGGGGGGGGGGTTTCAATGGCCTTGGCCTCGCACAGGTGGTGCAGCGGTTCGGCCGCCGACGGCCCACCCGGTGACTCCAGCTCTCACCCAGGGCCCCGGTGTGGGGAGTACTCCTTACGCAGTTGGGAATGTTTTAGGGGTGACCGGGTTGGTCCAGGCTCCTTTTCAGATGCCCGCAGTTCCCGCCGTTCCTGTGTCAGCATTGCCGACTGCGGGGTATTCATTGCCCCTGGGGGACCATTTGGCCCAAGGCACCAAGGAAAAGATCTGGCGTGGGAAGTATGTGGACATCTTCTCCCTCCTTACCAGAGAACCCACCATAGAGGAGAGGGAGGGGCAAGATGAGAAGGATAAGGAGCAGGCACGTCGTCGCAAGCAGCCACGTACGTGGGCCAACCGGTTGCCGGCCTACCTCATATACGTGGCGGTCTACCTCAGGGCCCGGCCGGATTTGGCGATTCCGATGGTCCAGTATTTAGACCACGTTTACGGGGCGATGGTCGACTTCCCGGGCCCGTCGTGGTTGGCTTATGATGAGGAATTCCGTATGCGGATTCCCCTGCACCCCGAGATGAGGTGGGATGAGCCCTGCCAGAAGCTGTGGCTTCTGTACATGATTCCCACGCGCCCTGCGCCTGGGGAGAGATACCATTGTGGACATGCGGTCCAGCGAGTGGCCCCAGCACAGGCACCCAGCCAGGTGGCGGGGCAGGGGGTTCCAGCCCACCTGCTGTGCTGGACTTTCTTGTCCAATGGTTCCTGCAATAGGAAGAATTGCCGGTACAGGCATGAGTGGCCCTCTTGTGCCGGCCCCCAGGCTGCCTCTGCCTGTCCCAGGCCTGGAGGGATGCGGGGCAGAGGGAGGGGCGGACAAGGGGCTGGCAAGACTGCCACAGGGGGAGCTGGTTCACCGAATGGCCCCCTCCCCAATTAACGTGGACATGTTGGAGCGTTGGCTCGCATTGTACCCGAAGGAGGAGGAGGCGGTTTACCTGCTTCAGGGTTTTCGACTGGGGTTCCGTATTCCTTTTGTGGGTGATAGGTCCCCTCAGGATGCTCCCAACCTTTTGTCCCTTAAGGGGAGGGAGGAGGTGACTGCTGCCAGCATTAACAAGGAGGTTCATGCGGGCAGGGTCGCTGGCCCTTTCACTGCACCCCCGTTCCCTGACCTTAAGGTGTCGCCCCTGGGCTTGGTGCCCAAGGAGTTACCGGGCGAGTTTCGCCTGATCCATCACTTGTCCTACCCCATATCATGCTCGGCCTTTGAGTGTTTCAGCACATTCCTGCAGTGGGCTTTCGTCCGCAGGTCAGGGTCCCGGTCTGTAGCCCATTACCTGGATGAATTTTGTTCGGGGTGAACGGGGCTGGGACACGTACACACGTCTCCTCAACACATTTCAGACGCTAATGGAGGAACTCGGTGTCCCTTTAGCGCCCGAAAAGACCGAGGGCCCATCTACTAAGCTAGTATTCCTGGGGGTGGAGATTGACACAGTAGCGTAGGCTTCTAGGTTACCGGGGGATAAGGTGTCAAGGATAGTGGCCCTTATCTCGGATTTGCTTGCTAAACGCAAGGCATCCCTGAGGGAACTGCAGGTGCTGCATGGTCACCTCAATTTCGCTTGCAGGGTGGTCGCACCGGGCAGGGCATTTGCTCGGTGCTTGTGCGACGCCATGACTGGCTTATCTAGCCCCCACCATAGGGTTAGACTCACCCGGGGTATCAGGGCAGATATGCTTATCTGGCTCCAGTTCCTGAGGGAGTTCAATGGAGTATCGTTTTGGAGGTTTGACCTCCTGGCTTCCCCTCGCTTTCAGATACAGTCTGGTGCCTCGGGGTCCCTGGGTTATGGGATGTACTTCAATGGGAAGTGGGCCTATGGTGGGTGGCCACCAGCCTGGGCAGGCACGGGTCGCCTGCGTGATCTCACATATTTGGAATTTTTCCCTGTCCTGGGGGCTTTGATGCTATGGGGCGAGGAGTGGGCCGACTCAGTCGTCCATTTCTGGTGTGACAATGCGGCCGTTGTCCACATTGTCAACTCACAGACTTCCAAATCGCCCAGGGTCATGGACCTAATGCGCCAGTTTCTGTTGCGCAGCCTGCGCCTCAACGTCCTCTTCGGGGCCAGGCATGTCCCGGGGGTCAATAATGGTATCGCTGACGCTTTGTCCCGCCTGCAGATCTCCCGGTTCCGTGCCTTGGCCCCGGATGCGGAGGAATTTCCCTCGCCACTCCCGGACGAGATATGGACCATTGGCAAGGAGAGGTGAACCGGGCGATTGGCTTGTCACTGGCGCCACGCACGCGTAAGGCGTATCACCATGCATTCAATTCTTTCAGAGCCAATCCCGGCTGCCAGAATCCTGGCCGATCCCAGTGACCCATGTACTTCGGTTCATGGTTTACCTGCATGCCCAGGGCCTTGCACCTCGCACCATAGCATCTGGGCTGTCAGCGTTGGCTGTTATGGCCAAGGTGGGAGGTCATGTGGATAGTACCGCTGACTTCCGTGTGAGACATGTTTTGGAGGGGTGGGTGCGGTAGCGTGGGCGTTGCCCGGACGACCGCCACCCAATTTCCCCAGGGGTTCTTACCCAACTGGCCCGGGGCTGGCCTGGCCTCTGTTTTGATAGATATGAGGCAGCCCATTTCATGCAGCCACAACGGTGGCCTTTTTTGGAGCGCTCCGCATCAGCGAGCTTGTGATGCTGTCTAAGGCGGATGCAAGTCGTAGGGCACTGGAACTCGAGGATGTCTATGTTGCCAAAGACTGGGCTTAGTTGAGGATACGCTCCTCTAAGACAAATCAGCATGGCGTAGGCAGTGATCTAAGACTGCTATGGTGTTCTTTGGCAGACATCTGTCCGGTTGGTGCCCTACAGGATTTCCTTGCACTGCGTGGCACGCACCATGGCCCGTTTTTCTGTCACCAAGGTGGGTCTTCCCTTACTAAATTTCAATTTTGGAGGGTGCCGCGAAGGCAGTAGACAGTGTTGGCCTCTCTGGGGCTCGTTGCGGCAGCCATTCGTTCAGAAGGGGGGCGGCTTCTACTGCAGCTGTTTTGGGTACTCCGGGGCTGAAATACGCCGCATGGGAGGGTGGGGATCACAATGTTTTCAATTTGTGTTCGCCCTCTTCCACCTGAGTACCAGTTTAGTCACTGTACTGTTTCTCCCCCCCTTTTTTTCCTTGACAGACCCTGGGTGTCGTATTACACCGGTGACAGTAGGGCTGGTGGGCCATAGCCGCGTGCACAGGGCAGCGCGTTACGCTGCACAGGGCAGCGCGTTACGCTGCACAGGGCAGCGCGTTACGCTGCGGCGACAGAGTGGGACCCCGACTGGGACTGGGTGCTCCCGCACGTCTCAGGTGGTATGGTAAGCGCGGCATGTTATGGTGGAAACTGTTGCCATTCCTTTTCTACATCAGGGATGCTGACTCACCTGATGTCCTGGTTACGTACCTTGGGGGCGATGGTTTGGGGCGGGTCACTGGCCTATCGCGGAAGCTTGCGATTTGCAGTGACCTGCCCTACTCACATTATGTGTGGCCTGCCACAACCCTCAAGTGGTCGGACATGATGTCGCGGTACGCTTACTGGGGAGCGTTCGGCCTCGAGGCTCTTGACTGAGCCGACGCTCCGTGAACAGGGCTATTGCCCGGTTCCTTTTTGAATAGGTGGGGGACGCGTCATTCGCCTCCCCACCATCAGTCTGCAAAATTAAGAGCTTTACTCAGGGGATGGGGCCCATCTGTCGCAGGGAGGTATGGACCTCTGGTTAGTGGCCTGGCGAGCAGGCCTGTTGACCGAGCTGACGGTCTTGGGGGGGCGGTGAGCCTTTTTGGGAAGCCTCCCCGTGTGGCGGGTAGCACTGGTAAGGTAAACATTTATGACCCACAGGTATCCGGCAGGTTCGCAATTGACTGGACAACACTAGACAGGCATAAGTTGGTTAAACGTTGTCCGGTCAACGACGAACCAGGCGACGGGGTGATGGCTACAGCTAGACAGCATGCATCACCCCGTGATTTCACGGATACGCGTCAGAGGGTGGGGTCATTAGTTAGATATTGACTATGGCCAACAATTTGTTTGTTGTCAACAAACAAATGGATACAAATAGATACATTGTAACAATTGCCGTCGGCAATTTTGGGTGGTACCTTACCAGTGCTACTTCGGCCTGCTTGCCTTAAGAATTATAATTGGTCAATTACCAATAGAAATTTATAATTCGGAGGGGGGCGTGTCAAGATGGAGGGCTGAGAGGGGCAAACTTTTCTCTGCTCGGAATGGAGAGAAATGAAAGTGATTTTTAAAAGTGAAAATAGCTCCTGAAATTGGCAAAAAAATGGATTAGAAAAAATAGAAGGAAAAATAGATACGGAAAATACTTTGGAGGCTCCAAAGCAGCGCTGGGAAAGGGAGATAAATTAGAGTTTTGATCTTGGAGAGAGCGGGGGGAGGGGCGACCTATAATGGCGACGAGTCCCCGGAGCTCTTAAAAGAAAAGTGGATAGATTGGAAACAAGAGGAGATCGTCGTCCCGGTGAAATTGATTAAAAGTCCAGGCAAAGAGGATAAGCAGACGATCGGATCGAAAAGGGCAATCTCGGCGGGGTGTGAAAGAGGTAAGCTGAAGCGGACCTCGCCCGCCCCCGCCACCCCCTCGATCGGAGACGGTTGGAGCTTTGCGGAGCTGGACAAGAACAAAGGGGAGAAGTGGAGAAAGCAAGACGGTGAGCTTTTTTGCAAAGACTTTCAAAGAGGGTAAGGGGAAGAAAAGAGACTGAGGTTTTCCGTATTGAGTTTTGCCGGTGGGAGCTGATAAAGCAGCGGCTAAGTAAAGAGAACAATAGAGTTACTTCCTGCTTTTTTTTTCTTATTCCCTTTTTTCTTTTTGCTCCCCTCTCTTTGTCGTTATGTAAGCTGTGGACTTGGAGTATTGGCTTTTAAAGAAAAAGGAGCGAGTTTAAGTGTGCCCCTGCATATATTTTTTTTGGAGCTATAAAGTGAAGCAAGATGGTGCTGTGGACCAGAGCCTAGGGAAATAAACTGCCGTTAATCTGAAATTTTGGAGAGCAGGAGTCTGAATCTATCAGTGTTTTTTACTTTTGTATTTATCCCATAATAGCAAGATAAAGTGGGCTCTCCCCCTAATTACTTTTTGAGCTAAAATCTGAAGACACTTTCTAACTGCTTTTGTTTCAACTCCTCTTTTTTACCGCTTGTGGGAAATTTTTATATTTTTCATTATTAAAAATTTTTACCTTTTTTTTCTTTTTTCTCTTTTAAATATAAATATAATTTTTCTTTTTGGTCTTTTTTTGTTTTACCATCCTCCTTTTTATTTTTATCTCCTTCCCCCCTTTTTTTCTTTTTGTTTTTTTGTTTTTAAAATATCGGAAATTTAAGAGGGAAATTAATGAGGCCTAAATTGGGATACTGACCTTTTTCCCGCCATCACCCTCATACAGAGTGAGATCCGGGTGATTACCTGTGTGTGCATGTGTGTGCATATGTGTGTGTAAATACACACACATACATATCACAGGGGGGAGGGGGAGGGGGAGGAGAGGATAAGGGTTAAGTATTATACTTTGAAATAAATATATTGAAATTGGTTAGATTTAAAATATAGTGGGAATTTTGAATGATAAATTGTTTATGTAAATTGATAAAAGCGAAGCAGTTAGAAATACATTTGGATGAAACGGCAGGGGAGAGGGAAAGAGAAGGAGAAGAAATTGGCCTGGACAAGAGGGCAAAGACCAACGTCCTCAGATAGGAGCTTCAGAAGGCTTACAAGGTTGGACGAGGAGGAAGAGGAGATGAAGAAAATAATGCAACAGGAAATAAAGGACTTGGAGGAACAGGAGACAGTGAAGAAGATGGCACAGCAATTACAACAACAACAGCAACAGAAGACAATAATATCGCCAACTACTGTTGCTCCATCTGCGGTAAAATCAATTGTGATAACAACAGCGAAAGTTACAACAACAATGACAGCTACGACAACTGTAACAACTACAGCGGCAATTGCAGGGACAGCACCAACAACGATAGTAACCACAGCCACAGCAACAACACCAACATCGGCAATGGGGGAGGGGCAAGGATTTAAATCTGAATTTGAAAGCTTAAATGAGAAAATTGATAACCTGGGGGATAATATTGGAAAAATGATTGCCCAAATTAAATTGGACATGAAACAAGATTTGCAAGATGCGATAGGAAACCTTGTAAAGGAAATCAACGACCTGAAGGAGGATACAAATAACCTCAAAAAAGAACAAGAAGTCATCAAAAAAGAACAGACAACGATTAAAGCAGAGGTTATGGACTTGAGAAAGAGAGAAAAGGAGAGAGAAAATAAGGTTGGAGATCATGAAAAGAGATTAGAAAGCGTGGAAGAACAATTAAGACGATCAAACGTCATAATTCGAAAATTTCCAGAGAACTCTCCAGATAAATTAAAAGAAAGAATAGTGAAATGGCTTGATGAAATTATGGAAGATGGTTTCACGCCGCAGGAGGTTGTAAATGTATTCAGATTGGGATCAAGAAGAGGTAAAACTGGGTCAAGGAATGTCATGTTAAAATTTGCCAATGTGTCTGATAAACTGCGTTTAATGGCGCTTATACGGGAAAAAGGAACAGAGGTTTTAAAAGTGGAAGGTCATGAAATCGAAGTGTATAACGATATCCCAATTGAGGATCGATTTTGGAGACAATCGATGAAGCCAATTACAAAACGATTTCAGGAAAAGGGGATAAGGTACAATTGGAAATTTCCACGACAATTAAGCTTTTTTTATTTGGGAAGACGTTACTTAATTAGTGAGGGTCCTAATGTCTTGGATGTAATGACAGATGCTAAGTTAGTGGAAGCAGGAACTAAAGAGTGGTTTGATTTGAAGGAAGAATTGATTATATCTGGTGGTTATAGAAGACGAGATAGTAATGGAAATGAGAATATGCCTAAAGGGGCGGAAGGAGGAATTGATCCGGGTGGGGAGTAGTTTCTGATCTCTCCCAAGCTCTTATGATTGATCGCACCCCCCCCTCCCCTCTCTGAACTCCAGAGGCCATTTGTTAAAAGAAAATGGGGAGGGATAGTAGTAGATTGTTCAATGTAATTTTTTTAGATGTTTTCTTTCTTTTTTTCTTCTTTTTTACTTATTTGTATAAGGTGAAGGAAATGTTATATGTTAATCACAGGTCCGTAGGAGGAAGTGGGAAGTGTAAAAAATGGTGGGAGAAGCACAATAAATGAGGAATGTAAAAGTAATGACATGGAATGTGAAAGGTACTGGTTGTCAAGTGAAGAGAAGGAGGTTGGAAGCGGCGCTTAGGAAAGACAGACCGGATATAATCTTTCTTCAGGAGACCCATCAGAATTTGGAAAAATCCAATAAGTTATTTTTAGGATGGACTCAAGTTTATGAAAAAGCATATGGTTCTTCAAAGGCTAGGGGGGTCGCAACCTTGATATCAAATAGATTGGGATTTGAGATGATAAAAAGTATATCAGACCCAGAAGGTAGATATTTAATAATAAAGGGAAAATTAGAGGAAGAAGAAATAACGTTGGTGAACCTGTATGTACCAAATGAACATCAAAATAGTTTCTTAAATAAGGTATACCGAATATTAGAGAAGGAAAAAACAATAAAAATGATTGTCGCGGGAGATTTTAATTTAATAGGATCAAATATAGATAGTACAAATACAACGAGAAGTGTAGGTGGAAATAAAATGCATGTGTTAAACAATTGGATGAAATCCCTGGGGTTGAAAGATACATGGAGGGTACTTAAAGGATTGGAAAGAGCCTATACATACTTTTCACAAGTGTATAATACATATTCCAGAATAGATTATATATTTGTTACGGATAATTTGATAAGTAATTTAGATGGTATAGAAATAGGAATTTTCAAAGAATCGGATCATGCAAAAGTTTTGTTGGAAATGAAGATAGATGCTATAAAGAGCATGAAAAATTGGAGATACGACGTTAGATTGTTTAGAGATAAAAAGTATAAAGATCAAATGGTAGAAAAATGGGAAGAAAACTGGAAATGGAACGATACAGGGGAAGTAGGAATAGGCATAGTATGGGATACTATGAAAGCAATATTTAGGGGTGAAAGTATTAAGATGGCAAGCATTAAAAATAAACAATTAAAAATTAAACAAGAAGAAACTGAAAAAGAGATTAAAAGGTTACAGGAGGAACATGCAAGAACTAAGGATAGAAAGGCTTACGAAAAGATGCAGGGACTAACGAAGGAACTAATAGGAAATGATATGGAAAAGGTGAAAAGAGATTTAATATATTTAAAAAGAGAATATTTTGAATATAGTAATAAAAATTCAAAATTATTGGCAAGAGCGGCTAAAGAAAAAAGAAGTAGAAGGGAAATAGGGATTTTGGTAGATAAGGAAGGTATAAGATATAATAAGACTAAAGATAAATGTAAACTGATTAGAGAATTTTATCAAGATTTATACTCAAAAAAGAAGATAAATATAGATAAATTAAAGGATAGATTGGAGATGCAAATCAAGAATAAAATTAGTCAGGAGCATAAACAAAGAATGGAAGAATTAATAACTGAAAAAGAGATAAAAAAGGTAATAAATAAATTGAAATCAGATAAATCACCCGGAGAAGATGGATTACCCGCTGAATTTTATAAAGAGTTTAAGGATATAGTAATCCCGAAATTGTTAAATTTGTATAATGGGATTCTTAATGGGGAACAGTTACCTGCATCTTGGTATAGAACAATAATTGTCTTATTACCAAAACCGGGAAAGGATCTAGAAAAAGTAGAATCATATAGACCCATCTCCCTGATAAACCAAGATGCTAAGATTTTTACTGCAATATTGGCAAATAGATTAAATAGCTTCATGGATAAATATATAAATAAAGACCAGGCCGGATTCGTGAAAGGGAGACATATGGCGGATTTAGTAAGGCGAGTATTAGATTTAATAGATGTGGCAAGACAAAATAAAGAGAAAGTAGGATTATTATCGTTAGATATCTTTAAAGCTTTTGATTCTTTACAATGGGTAACAATTAACGAGATTATTAAGAGTTATGGATTCGGTAGCAGGTTTGTAAAAACAATAGAACAATTATACCAACAAGGATATGCTAAAATCAGGGTTAATGACGGCCTTACGGAGGAACTGAGACTAGAGGCAGGAACAAGGCAAGGGTGTCCCTTATCTCCAATACTATTTATTATGGCAATGGAAATATTAGCCAATACAATAAGGGAAGATAAAAGTATAGAAGGAATAATGGAAAATAAAATTAGTCTATACGCAGATGACACCTTATTATGAAACAACCTAGAAGAACTATGGAAAGGATTCAAAAACATTTAAAGAATTTTGAACAAATTACAGGTTTGAAGGTAAATTGGGAAAAATCTGAATTGATCCTAAGTAATATTGGAAAGGAAGAACAAGAGAAAATTAGAGATGAATTTAAACTACAGATCAAAGCGAATTTGAAATATCTAGGGATAACTATTTCCGATAAATTAGAGGATTTGAAAAGATTAAATTATGATAAACAAAAGAAGGAACTTAAGGTTAAAATTTTACAGTATCAAAAACGGAAGTTGTCTTGGTTCGGCAGAATAGCATTGACTAAAATGATGTTATTACCAAAACTAAATTTTTTATTTGATGCCTTACCAATTCAACTGACGGATAAAGATATTGAGGAATTCCAAAAATTATTTAATAATTATTGTAATGGAGGATGTAGAGTTAGAATTTTAAAGAAAATGTGGTATTTATCTCAAAAAGAAGGGGGCTTAGGAATACCTAGCCTAAAGAATTATTACAAAGCATTCCAGATAAAAAACGTAGTTAAGATTTTGATGAAGGAGTCGGTTATTTGGGAAGAAATTGAAATGAAGGAAATAAAGGAAGAGGGTAAGAGCCTCTTTTTAGATAAGGAAATAGGAAAAATATCGGTTAAAAATAGAATGATGAAATCAATGTTGGGAGTATGGAAGAAAATTAAAATGAAATTGGCCCCAAATATTTCACCGATTATTGAATTAGAAGATTTGAAAAAGTTCCCAATAAGTATGGATAATGAGATGAAAGAACTACTGTTGACAAATAAGGTTCTCCTGTTGAAAGATTGGATACGAGTTTGTAAAGATGAGGAGAAGAAAAGAGAGCTATACACCCGGATGAAGTTGAATTGGTTTCAGATAGCAATGCTGAACAAGTGGAATAATAAATATTGGAGGGAACGGAGCTTGGAAAGAGATAGGACGGAATTTGAGGAATTAGTATGGAAAATAAGGAAGGGGGAAATTGGAATTAAAGGGTTGGTTAGTAAAATTTATAAAATAATAAATGTAGAAGGTAAACCACAAGAAATATTAAGAAATACATGGGAACAGGATCTGAATATGAAGATAACGGAAAAGGAGTGGCAAAATAAATGGAGAAAAAGAATCATGAGATCTCTGTCGGTTAGAATAAAGGAACATAACTTTAAAATGTTATGGAGGTGGTACCTGACCCCTATGAAATTATATCAGATAGATAAGAAGAATAATAAAATGTGTTGGAGGTGTAAAAACACCTTGGGCACATATGTTCATATGTGGTACGATTGTAAAGTGGTAGAAAATTTTTGGTTAAAAATTGAGACCGAGATAGGAAAAATCTTGGAATTATGTCTTAAGTTGGGGCCGGGCACCACCCTATTGACCGATGTTGATAATGTTAATATAGACAAAGATAAGAAAGAGTTGTTGTCAATGATGCTTGTAATGGCAAGAATGTGTATTGCAAAAAATTGGAAAAGTGAAGTAACGTTAAAGGTGGAAGATTGGTACGGGCAGATGTGGGATCTCGCATTGAATGAAAAACTAACATGGGAGTTAAACTTTAAGAAAGGTATAGTAAAAGAAAATAGATTCTGGAATATATGGCGAAAATTCGTTGAATATTCATTGACGAGAGAAGGAACACATAAATTGACACCAGACCAAATGAAATTTTGGGAATAATAGAAACGAATGGGAGATCCCACAACCTCCTTGGACAATGTATATAGCACTGGGTGACAAAGTATAGAATTGTATGTAATATATAGTTTGTATTTTTTTTTCTTTGCTATTATATGAATGTAATGCGGTTTTTCTCTTCAGGGTGAATGTATTAATGTATTTTTGCTCTTTTTTTAATATATGTATCGTATTGTATTGTATTGTAACGTTATGAATGTATTAATTTTGTAATTTGTCTGAAAAATTAATAAAAAATATATATATAAAAAAAAGAAATTTATAATTCGGACTAGGGCATGAATCAATAAATGTGGCCCAATGCCGTTATCCACTTTTACCAGTGTCTGAGTCCTTTATTGGGGGGTGCGCCTGCAATGCAAGCGCGGCGCCAAAATGGCCGCCGCGCTCATTGCGGGCCCCCCCATCGGACGAAGGCATCCGGGTAGTTAGGGGGCATGGCCAGCTCCCCTATAAAAGGGGTGGCCACGAGGCAGCCGAGCTGCCATTTTGCGAAGCGACAGAGCGGAGAAGTTTTTCCCCTCCACCCCCTCCCTAGTTAACAGTGTGATATTTTGGTTGCTTCGTGGCCAGGTGGGAATTTTTGGCTGGGACCCACAATTGGCTCTCGGGTCCTGGTTTTTTCGCCCATCCCACACTGTTGCTATGGTTTGATATAGGGGTTTCTGTTGCTGCTGTTGACTTTGGTCACATGGGCGGGTAGCACTGGTAAGGTAAACATTTATGACCCACAGGTATCCGGCAGGTTCGCAATTGACTGGACAACACTAGACAGGCATAAGTTGGTTAAACGTTGTCCGGTCAACGACGAACCAGGCGACGGGGTGATGGCTACAGCTAGACAGCATGCATCACCACGTGATTTCACGGATACGCGTCAGAGGGTGGGGTCATTAGTTAGATATTGACTACGGTCAACAATTTGTTTGTTGTCAACAAACAAATGGATACAAATAGATACATTGTAACAATTGCCGTCGGCAATTTTGGGTGGTACCTTACCAGTGTTACTTCGGCCTGCTTGCCTTAAGAATTATAATTGGTCAATTACCAATAGAAATTTATAATTCGGACTAGGGCATGAATCAATAAATGTGGCCCAATGCCGTTATCCACTTTTACCAGTGTCTGAGTCCTTTATTGGGGGGTGCGCCTGCAAAGATCCAATGTGCCAGCAAAAGATCCCATTGCTGGTCTCCATATCTGGGCAGCCTAATTTGCATTTTTATGCAAATAATTAGTAAACAGCCTTCTTTGTGTAATATAGAAAATTGCATGATTTACAAATTAATATTAAATTTTTCAATTCTGATTATTAAAAATATTAATTTTACACTGTTTTTCTCACCTGTATCTCTCAGCCTTTGCATTATTTATAAAGTAATCACAGATCTGACACAGCCAGTGTACCATGCTGGTTAATGCTGGACTTGGAACAAGGAGACCCATATACAAACCCCATTTCCTTTTGTTTAAGAAAACTATAAAAGCTATGTGAAGATGCCATGTGGGCATACCCTCTGGTCCTCATGTTGGATGTATCTTTCACTGGTGAAATAAGGTATCTATTTCACTACTTCAGTCATTACAATCTCACTGAAAAAATTAAACTCTAGGTGAATATTAGCCTCAACAAACAAACAAACAAACAAACAGGCAAAATATATATATCTAAATATAGTTTGTCCATAGAGCTTATTTATTTTCTCTATTGTTTTGTGTTTTAAATCTTAATTTTATGTTAATGGTATGTTTAACTGGCTATTTTATATGCTCTTATTTTGTTTTTAAAATTTGCCCTCATATTACTTTTTAATAGTAAATTTTAGTCTTGGTCTTCACTTTAAGTAGTCAGCATAAAAACAATTGTAGTAAATAAATACACATAGTTACATTAAGCAGATTATGAATAAACATAAATGAAGTGATAATAGTTGTACGATTCAGTCTTCAAATGACATATATATTTTTAAACCAGGCAAAGAGCCATCAAATCTGAAAAATTACAGGCCAATCTCCAAACTATGCCACTTAAGGAAAATAACATATTATTATTTTTATTTATTTATTTATATTCAAATTTATATTGAATATATGATTGTTTAAAATAAGATTTTGTCCCAGAATTGCATTGTTAAATGACCTGGGAGTGTTAAACCTACAAAAACACAGAAAAGATATTATTATTATAATGATGATGGCTGCAAGAATTTTAATAGCCAGAAACTGGAAAATATATAGGCATTTAGGTTTGGAAAAATGGTATAAAGAGATTTGGAATGTGGCAATTAATGATAAATTGATGTGTGAATTGAAATTATTAAGAAAAATGACTTTGTGGATATTTGGGGAGTATTCATTGAATATACTTTGGAAAAATTTAAAAGTGTTAAACCTAGAGATGAATATATGTTACTAGCCGATTACCCGGTGTTGCCCGGGGTTGTTTTTTCCTGTAAAGTCAAACCGCGGCCAGCTACCTCGGCAGCAGTACCTGCCTAGGCAGGTGGGAGAGAGAAGGTGATGGGGCTGGCCAGCAGCCCATGAGAGGGTCATACATTGCCTCTTGCGGGTGCTCTTCTGGGTCTAACGGCTGCCTCCAACCCCCAGATTCTCCTCAAATGCTTTGGTCACTCCTCTGCCCCCTCACACCCATCCATATAGGTTGGAGCGAAACACAGTCCTAGCGCAAAAATGCAGGGAGGACATCCCGCCCACCCACTCACCCACAAAAAGGCATCTGGGAAATGTAGTCTCGGCTTGTGCGTGCGCAGTACTGTCATTTTTTTGCGTTTTGTCCTGCCAGTGGGGGTGTCCCTTTTGCAACCCATTTTTTGGGCATAAACCACCAAATGGGGCTTGCAACCCCCCAATGGCCATTTTGCCAGGCCAGGGAAGGTGTGTGGCAAGTTTCAGCGGGATCCATCCAGGGGTGTGGGAGCCCATCACAGACATACAACAACAACAACAACAACAACAACAATAATAATAAGTTTTATTTCTACCCCGCTTTCCTAGCACAAGTGCCACTCAAAGCGGCTTACAACATATATAAATACAGTAACACAAATATAATTACACCAATAATCGACAATAATACAGTATAAGATTAAAAAACAAAAAACATAGTATCAGTATATCAAATCATACATAATTACATAGCATCAAAAAATATTCAATATTAACAAAATCCCCAGGTGATGGAGCACAGCTCACATCCCCCTTGGCGCCCCTGCAAGACTACACCTTTGTTTTAAAGATATAGATTTTAGAGGTAGGGGAAAGAATTTGTTAAATTGGTACAGTTGGTTAAACTTAATGTAGTAGATAAGAAGTGATGTCCCCGGGTGATGGGTTTATAGAGTACAGTATGCTCAAAAAAAAAAATCTTTACTTTTGCTTTTTTTCTTGTAGTACTTGTATGTTTTCTCTTTCTCCCTTTTTTGTACATTTCAAAATAATATATATATATATTTAAAATGGAAAGTGTTTGAATGAATTTGTTGAGCTTACAGCAGCATATGACGCTGTCTACTGTCAACTGCTACTCAAAAAGTTTTTCTTCCTTACTAAAGGTCACGGACAAACAGAAATTGTTGCTGTTCTTCTTCAAAACAAAATATTCTTTGTTAAATGTCAAGTTAGGCATAATTACTGAAGAAATCTAAAGAACCGTCTGCCACAGTAATGGCCACATTACTTTTTAACATTCACACCAATGATCAATCAATGTTCCCATATCCCAAGAATTTTGATCTATGCTGATTACTTTGCCTTGACAGTCCAAGGGGAAGTGTTTGCATTCATTGAGACTCTTGCCTTAAATCAGGGATTCTCAACCTACAGCTCGCGGGCCAATTGCAGCCCATGGCACCATTTCATGTGCCCCCTCACTGCCTCCACCATACCAAGAAGTGTCATGTCGTGGAGGAAGGGCAAAATGGCCGTCTGGCCCATGAAGCTGTCTGAGAGAGCATGACCCGAACCCCAGCTTAGAAAGGTTGAGAACTCCATTCTTAAATGATATTTCCGTATATTATAAAAACAAAATAGGTGATGCCAAATTCTTAAAAAATGCCTGCCATATCAAGAACAGAGGAACACTTTTAAGCCTATGGAGAGCAAAAACAGCACACATAAATGCCAAAGAGTGTTTCCCACCAGGGTAAGATTCTGGTGAGACTATCTAGAAATCTCTTTACAGACTTCAAAGCAAAGCAGGAAGATTAAAGAATAATCAAGTAAAAAGGGGCTGCTTGGATACAGGACATATTTTCGGTAAATGTGGAGAAATATAATCAATGCAGCACCTATGTGTATGTATGATGTGTATTAAAAGTAGATCTAAGAAATGGCAGAAATAACATTACTTAAGTAGCCCACTTGTTGTCAAAAATAGATTAATTATTTTAACATTTTAATATGTTTTACTTTGTTTTGAATGGTACCTATATTTCATATACAGCACTTCCATGTTGAACTCTCTATAGAAAGGAAGAAAGATAGACAGACAGATAGGTAATGGACACTAAATGAAATGACTCTCTACTATAAAATAAACTAATTTGTGGGTAAGGCTTTTGGATTTATTCTTTAAACATTTTGACTCTGGAGGGACAGAGTGCATAAACAAGTTGGTCCTTTATGAACTGGTAATTATAATTAATGTATTGGGGTTATTTAATTGTTATGTATATAGTTGAGGATCTAATTGTTTACTACTACCTTGTGGGAGTACATTTACTTGCCTCTGTTTCTTTAAAGCAGGGATCCTCAACCTATGGCCTGTGGGCCAGATCCAGCCCATGGCACTAAATCATCCTGCCCGTGCCCTTGCTCCAGCCATTGCTTCTGCCACCACTGTTGCCGCCTCAATCCATGTTTTCTCCGTTTGGCTTGGCGTGTCCCTAATCGAGCTCCATAGCAGGGCGGATGTTGTAAGGCTTACAACATCTGCCCTGCTATGGAGCGCCATTAGGGACAGGTCAAACCAAGTGAAGGATACAAGGATTGAGGTGGCAGATGTGGAAGTGGCCACAAGTGCATTTCTGGCAGCTGCGGGGGCATTTCCAATGGCCACTGGCACATTTCTTTCACCCACACGATGCAGCTCAGCAAGATCAGTAAGCAGGGGAGTGGTGTGGATGGAGTGGGGGGCTTTGGGGGTGTGTGGTGGGCTCGCGGTGGTCATTGGAAGCATGACCTGGCCCCCAGCTTAAAAAGGTTGAGGACTCTTGCTTTAAAGGGTACCCTTGTTTTCTTTTTACTGGCTGCTCTGTGAAAGCTGAAGTGCGCTAAGCAGCAGCAACTGAGGTGCAATGCTGAATGCTGGAAAAAATGCCAGAATGTATTGGGAGGTATTTTTTAAGGTAGTATCTGACTCATCATTATTTATTGTGGAAGGTGCATACTTCCTAATTAGAAATGTGAAAGTTTTATACATTCTGTTTTAGTTCTGTTTAGTTAAGACGTTTGAATTCAGCCAGAAAAAGCTGGGTTTATTGGAAGTCATTGTGCCAATTTCTTACCCAAGAGACTTGTATTTCTTCACAATTCCATAGTCTGCTTTGGAGAGTGTGCATTTTTGAAAATGGTTTTTGAATAGTGTTTTGGGGAAAACAGAGGTTTTTCTTTTCTACTCTTTAGCAATCCCTCCTTCATTTCCTGAAGCTCCAGAATCAAATTAATTGTTTGGGGATTTTATAGTGTGCACTAGCATAGTTTGCCCGGCAGTGCCGGGCTGTTTTAAATTGTGTTGGAAGGTTTTTCTTTTGTTAATGTTTGTACAAATGAAGTTAGTCTGTAATTGTGAATTTTAAAATGTTTATTTATGCACACAGGCTGTTCTAAAGTGTGATCAGATTTTTTGGGTTTGTTTTTGTAAATTAAAAAAAGAGGAAAGGATGATATAATTTTTTACAATTATTTTGTTTAACCAAATAATGTATTAGTATGTGAATTTTTAAAAAATAGTTGTATCTTGGATAATAATTTTTAAAATGTGAAAGTACTTTTTTTTACATTCAATGTTTTTAAACTGTGTTTAGATTTTTGGGGGTTTTTTTGAGTGAAAACTCTACACAGTATTTTAGAAATGTTTTTATTTTATTATTGTATGATTTGTTTGTGATTTGTGTGAATGTGTGATGCAATGTTATGTTTTTTCTCTTATCACCTCTGGGTGGGGCTGTTGAGTATTTCTTTTACTTTGACTGTTTTTTCTCTACTGGCCTCACGGTGGCGCTTCTTCCGGTAAGTAGTCTCTTTCTTTCCTCATTTCAGTTCTGGCTGTCATGGAGGAAGGATGTCTGCTGGTAAGTTGGCTGGTTTAATTTATTTTGGGGTTTTGGATTGTTTTTGAATGTTTTTTTGTGTTTTTTGTTTATTAATGGTTTATTTATTTTAATTATTTTGGTTTTGGTTTTTGGTTTTTTGGTTTTTTCTATTTCAAGGGGGGCCAAGGCACCAGTCCCTCACCAGTGCCTTGGCCCCTGCTTGAAAACATAACACTTCCCTTTCAGTGGCCTGGGCTTGCTGGCCAGGCCGCGAGGACATGACCGCCGGGTTTTTTTCCTTCCCCCGGCCTTGGCTTGCTGGTCAGGCCAGGGCAAGGACAGTGCTGGGGGGCATTGTCGGGGGGGGGTGTGTTCCTTCCCGTGCCCTGGCTTTGCTGGCTGCACTGCGGGAAGCCATGCGGCGCGGGGGGTTCCTTCCCGCTGCCTAGCTTTGCTGGCTGGGGCATGGGAAGCCATGGACTGGGGGGGGTTTCCTTCCTGTGGCCTTGCCTTGCTGGCTGGGCCACGGGAAGCCATGCGGTGCAGGGGGGTTTCCTTCCCACGGTCTGGCTTTGCTGGCTGGGCCACGGGAAGCCATGGGGTGGGGGATTTTCCTTCCCACGGCCTTGTCTTGGTGGCTGGGCTGTGGGAAGCCATTCGGCGTGGGGGGCGGGTTTCCTTCCCACGGCCTGGCTTTGCTGGCGGACTTGCCGGACGCTGGGGATTGTAGTTTGGTGTTAGCAATTTCAGTTTGTGCAGCGATTTTTTTCCTGCGGCTTCATTTTGATTGGCCGTGGTGCATTTCCGAACATTCCTTTTGCTCGCACTGCTCAGCCTGATTGGCTCTGGTGCGGCACGGCACAAGGAACATTGGGAATTGAAGTTCCCTTTTTTTGTTTGTGTCCTGGTGGCTCCTGCCCCACTGGCACAAAATTCAACCCGACAGTTACATGCGAACCCCGGTCGGGCGAGTGCATGGAGGCTTGGATGGGGCTAGTGGGGCCTGGCTAAATATCCTTTGTCACATTCCAATGGTTAACGCACAGATTTATAGGTATAGATTGGTGCCCCACAGCTTGCCGGGCCTGCTGCCTGCTTGGGCGGGCACGCCAGCTTGCCTGTGGTATTTCTGTCCAATGCATCTTCATCCGGGGACATCTTACCAGGCTCCAGATGCCAGAGTATTCCTGTCAGCCTTGGGCGTGTTGGGCACTCCACCGTGGGCACAGGGGTCCCATGGCAATGGTGGTGGCCTGCTAGCCACGATCTGGTGTTTTCCAGCCAGGGGCACAGAAGCACCCCATGGCCACTTGTTGGGCATGCACTGGCAGTTGGTGTAGTGGAAGCACAGACATAGTCCTACTTCTCCCGTGCTCGTGCCCGCCTCCCCGATTGGCTGCTGGGTGCCGCATTGGCCGCTGGGATATATAATCCCTTCATTTTTTCTAATTTGTGGGGCACAGGGCCCCCCATTCCAGTCCAGACCCCAACAGTGCAGTGCGCACATGGCCGTAGTAGGTGTGTGCCGAATTGCATGGGGTTTGGTCCAGGGGTGTGGATTCCTTTCCTGGACCCACAAACGTACACCTCTCTTTTATATATAGAGCTGTCACACCTGCTTGTTTGAAATACAGTACAACTGAAGAAGTCAGAGGTTGAAATATCTCTGGTACTTTGAGCAAGTACTTTCAATATGGCAATGCATGTTTACAGTGTACCTTATTTACAAATACTTTAGGAATATACAGGAAACTCTGGTGTATGATTAGATGTTTGTTGTGTTCCATCTGGTGCTGCTCTTAATTCTCACACTAAATATAAGGCTTGGGTCCTGAACTTCAAAGTCCTCAAGAAAAAAAATCTTTTCTATGTAACACCTGATTGGGTTGAAAGAAGAAAGTGCAAAAGCTGGCCTGAGACTCAACATCAAGAAAACCAAGATAATGGCAACAGGCCCTATCAGTCCCTGGAAAATAGATGGGGATGAAGTAGAAGCAGTGACAGACTTTACTTTCTTAGGATCCAAGATCACTGCAGATGGTGATTGCAGCCATGAAATAAAAAGGCGACTGATTCTTGGGAGACAAGCTATGAGAAACCTGGGGAATATCGTTAAAAGTAGAGACATCACCTTGCAAAAAAAAATTGCATAGTCAAAGCAATGGTATTCCCGGTGGTAATGTATGGTTGTAAGAGCTGGGAAAGCTGAGCACAGAAGAATAGATGCCTTTGAAATGTGGTTTTGGAGGAGAGTTTTGAGAATACCTTGGACAGCAAGGAGAACAAACAGGTCGATCTTAGAAGAAATCAACACTGACTGCTCCTTAGAAGGTCAAATAGTAATAATGAAGCTAAAGTACTTTGGACATCAAATAAGAAGAGAGGATTCACTTGAGAAAGCCTTGATGCTGGGAAAGGTGGAGGGCAAAAGAAGAAGGGGGCAGCAGAGAATGAGATGGCTAGCTAGTATTGTAGATGCAAAGGGCACAGAGTTGGGTGGGTTGAGGAAGTGGTGTAGGGCAGAGGTGCCTGGTGGACAATGGTCCATGGGGTTGCAAAGGGTCGGAATCAAATGTGTGACTGAACAACAACAAAATGTAACACCTTCCCTCACATATGTGCCCATTTTATCATGAAGTAGAGTAGATTATTATTTTTCCTCACAAACCTACATGCATCCATTCACAAATAGAAACTTCTTCGTGGTACTACCCCACATTTTGGAAGTGTGGCTGATCACGTGTGGTTTTTACAATTTCTTGGAGTTCTCCCTTCCCTCAAATAAGAGCTCTTTAATTTGCTTCCATAACATCCTCTGGTAGCATATAATCATATTAGAAAAATACATTCTTTGGATGTGCAGACATCAAATGGGCTTTAACTGGAAGATAAAGAGTGCACGGCATTCTTTCTGATAGCTGAATCATGGCATTTGCTCTGTAATAAGGCCACCCAGACTCTCTTGCCATTTGCCTTTCAGAAGACACTTCCAATTTCTAAAAGGAATTTGAAATATGGCTGCTTTTCATAATTTGGCCCAGCATAATCAGGCATGACCCGTTTGTGCCATTCATACAAATAAGCAACAGCTTTCATTATGCTAAATCCAAGTGCAAAGAATTTGTCTGAAAATAATAATTTTTCTTGCAATTTATCAAGTGGTTTAATATTTTAAAGGAATGAGAGATTGTTTCAAGAGAAAAATATAAAAAAACCCAGATACTTTACCAGTCATTAGACTATAGGCAACATTTTTAAATAAGAGGAAATTGGAGTGTTTATAAGCCTTTCTGATTAATATTCTTTGTGGTAGGCAACAGAAGAAATTTAATCACAGAGAAGCTAGTGGTTTATTTAGATTCTGATCGAATTTGCACTTTTGAACCTGTTCTTTGTAATGTATGTGCCATGATTTGTAAACATTAATCAACACCCATAAAAAGTCTTTTTACTTTTAATTAGGTTAATTTCATGTGATATTTTTTGTCTGATAAGAGTTTAGACTACATGGTAGCCATCATACACACCCTGAGCTGGAATGTATTGCTCAAGGAGCTGTTCTTATTTGTGAAATAGGAGAGGCCACTCGTAGACTGGACAATTTAATCTAGTGGAGTTCTGTGTTAGTGTCTAGGGATGGAAAGAACACACACTGAATTTCTCATTGTTCTCCATATAGGCTGCTTCAACATGACAAGACTCATCAACCAGCATTCTGAAAAACTCAAGGATTCTTCAACTGGAACGGAGAGCAAGACAAAGAGCCCTTCTCTCCTTCTGAGTGTGTTGTTGTGCAAAATTTCTCTTATGTTGTTTCCCTTTGAGAAATAAAACATGTGCATGCACATACACAGCAAGCAGAGAAGGTTTGTCTAATTGTTAAGAAAAATGCAAATAATCCATTTAACATTTAGGTAAATGTCAAGGTCTCCCTTCCTTGGAAGCCAGGTATGTTGGCTCTGGTGGTGTGTGTGTGTGTGTTCATCTCTGTTTACACCTTTCTGCCTCTGCAGATGTTCCTGTGGTCATGTAGA
Organism: Bradypodion pumilum; assembly: GCA_035047305.1. Lineage (NCBI taxonomy): Eukaryota > Metazoa > Chordata > Lepidosauria > Squamata > Chamaeleonidae > Bradypodion > Bradypodion pumilum. Next base: position 80,194,041 of record JAWDJD010000001.1, on the reverse strand, counting down.
AGACATGACTAGATGACAAAGCACATAGAACACTGTTATCTTTCCCGCTGAAGCAGTATCTACTTGCAATATCTTGCTTTTGAACTTGGTTGGCAGGAGTTGGGACAGATAATGGGTGCTCACTCCATCATGGAGCACTCATATCTTGAACTGCTGACCTGCCAACCTTCCAGTTGTTCAGTGGGTCTACTCTAAGTATGAACTCGATCTCTCGGCGGCATTCGATACCGTCGACCATGGTATCCTTCTGAACGGCTCTGAGGATTGGGGATCCAGGACACTGTGTGGTCCTGGTTTTCCTCATTTCTAATGGGCCAGACCCAGTTGGTGTTGTTGGAGGGCAAGAGGTCCAGCCCTAGGCTTCTCCAATATGGGGTGCCGCAGGACTTGGTGCTCTTGTTTCTCTTATTTAATATTTACATGAAGACTCTGGGGGAGATCATCCATCCCCATGGGGTGAAGTAACATCAATATGCTGATGATACTTAGCTATACATCTAAGCCTGTGGTGATCCAAGCAATGCAGTCCGAGTCCTATCCAGGTGTCTGGAGGCTGTGAGGGTCTGGATGGGGATAATGGGCTACAACTGGATCCCAACAAATCTGAGTGGCTGTGGGTAAAGGCCCCCGCATTATCCCGGGAGTTACCACTTTTGGTACTGGATGGTGCTCTTTTGGCTCAGACAGACCCAGTGTATAATTTGGGGGTCCTCCTGGACTCACAACTCCTGCTCGAGATGCAGGTGGCAGTCATGGCCAGGAGGGCTTTTGCTCAAATTCGCGTGATTCCCCAATTATGCCCACTCCTGGACTGAGACTCCTTGCTTATGGTTACACATGCTCTGGTCACCTCCAGACTAGATTGTTGTAATGCACTCTACATGGGGATGCCTTTGATGACCATTTGGAGGCTGCAACTGGTGCAAAATGTGGCTGCCCATGTGATGATGGGATGTGGACATTATGCCCATGCCTCACCCCTGTCGTGGGAACTTCATTGGCTGCCAGTGTGCCTCTGGGTGCAATTCAAGGTGCTGGTGATTACCTTTAAATCCCAACATGGTAGTGGACCAGGTTACTTAAGAGACTGCATTACCCCCAAGTTCATCTGCCTGTCCCACCAGAGCAGATCGGTGGGGCTCCCTAATTGTTCCATTGGCTATAGAGGCTCCATAATGGTTCCATTGGCTACTTCTCTAGCACTAGAAGGAGGGCCTTTTCAGCATCTGCTGTGGCCCTGTGGAACCTCCTGCCTACCGAGCTGCACCTCCAGGCAGAGCTACTGTTCTTTAGAAAAGGTCTAAAAACCTGGCTGGCACAGCAGGTGTGTGTGTGTGGGTGTGGGCTGCCAGTGGGTCAGCCCCCCTTCGCTGGCTTATATGAAGGCTGTTCGGGTTTTCAGTTTTCAGTTTTTAATTTAATGTGGCTGTTGGGAGGGTATTTTAACAGTTTTAAATGTTAATTTTTTTGGTGATTTTATTGCTGTGGAGATATTCTATATCTGAATGTTTTTATGGTGATTGTGAGCCACCCAGAGTCGCTTTGGTGACGGGGTGGCAATAGAAATCAAATAAATAAATAAATAAATAAATATTCAACTTGCCATTTTCCAACTTTCCTGGCAAATGTTAAAAATAACCAAGCAGTCACCAAATTTGTAGATTCTCCTTCAATTTTTCTATGAACGATATATTGGGAGATCTGATTTGACATCTTTTTTACTGTGCTGGAAGGGAACTGTGGGTCAAGGTAGGCACCATGTGTATGTTTGATACTCCAAGCCAGCAGCTGAGATGGCACACATGAAGTCCTTTCCTTAAAAGCCAAATGTTCCCCAAGCTGTCTGCCTGGAAAGGGAAGTGCAGTGCCTCTCATCTTTGCCAAGCAGCTGAACAGCCCATTTTTAACTTCTTAAAAAAAATGTTCCTTTGGCTCCCTGCACAGCCTCAGCTGCTCTCAGGCTGTTCACCACTGGATTAGGATGAATGTAACCCAGAAAAATAAAATTGATTTTGCTTCATATTTGCAAATTTCCATATTTAGTTTCAGAAAATGCAAACATACAAAGAAGAACATGCACATATATATGGACACACACATAGGGCTGTGGTGGCTCACCTTGTTAACTAGAAGACCAGCAAGTCGGCGGTTCAAGACGCAAATACTGCATGATGGATTGAGTGCCCATCTCTGTCCCAGCTCTTGGGGACATGAAAGGAGCCTCTTCAGGGCATCCCCTGAGTGGAGTTTTCCCAGCAAAAATCCTTTCAACCCAGAATAATTTCTGGCATTATTATTATTATTATTATTATTATTATTATTATTATTATTATTATTATTATTATTATTATTATTATTATTATTATTATTATTATTATTATTATTATTATTATTATTATTATTATTATTATTATTATTATTAACACACACATACAACTGGATAGGTTATCTCTCAGAAATATTTTCATATGTGATTCTATGTGCCAAAAAAGCTATGACTAGATGGATTGTATTTTGAAATTAGGCCCATTGATAATTAGCCTTAAGTAGAGTCTGATCATAGGCATTTCATGGGCTCTTCTATTAAGTATGCCATATTGCCTACAGCTGCTATATTCTTTCCCTCTGGCTACAAATTAAAAAGAACATCTTATGTCCCCTAGGCTTTTGTTAATTCTCTTTCTCTTATTTTTTTCATACAGCAAGGTGCATTGTAATAATATAATATTTTAATTTGTGGTAATATCTCTAAAAATTAGTTTATGTAGTGATAGACTATGAAATGATTAAAACAATGTAATCTGAAAAGAATGTAATTGTTACTATCATAACTGGTTGACTGTGTGTAACGTCACTGTCCACAAACCACTAAGTAAATCTCCACATAAAGTGTATTACAGTTATTGATGCTTGAGATTATCAGTGCATGAACCAGTCAGTGTCAGGACAGATTTCCTATCCAGGAAAAGTTGGAGCTGTCTGATCTGGCTAAAATGAAAAAACCCATCCAGACAAAGCTGAAAAACGCCCAACCAGGAGAGTTCATCTGAACAATAAGCACATCATTTCATCTGGATTTAACTTCCACCTGTCAGTCCTCATCCATTCCATTATTGCAGTTATGCAGCAATCCAAGACCAGAACAGCATCCTCTGACAAAGATGAAAAAAAGATATAAAGTTGTGAATTATCCAGATACTGATGATACCACACCACAAAGCTCTGCTCAACCTCACCCAATTCAAATCCCATCTCATTTCCATAAGCATTTTCAAAGGATCTACAGGGAAAGTGGGCTTTAAATAGATTTGCATTAAAATATATCTTTAAATGTGTATTATTTTAGGACAGTCTGGCCAGATTATCCTCCTATGGTACTAGAGTAAACCATACTGCCAGCAACTCAATGCTGAACATCAGGTGGTGGTTAACTAACCTGACAACTCTGGGGACTAACAGCATTGGGTGGTGAGGTCCACAGGGAAGGGTGATGGACCCCAAATGGACCCCAAACCCACTAGAATCCATCTTGATGGAGGGCAGCAGCTTCATCAATATTAGCCTAGGGCTGAGGAGGACTTTGCATGCCAAAATGGCTCAGGACCAGAAAGTGACTCACTGAACTGGATCAATTCCCAAGTACATGTGTCACACTGCAATGGAAAAGGCAAATGGAAGGTTACAATATTATATTGTTCCAAGGATAATCTATATGGCTGATCACCATGAGGATGGCCAATATTCAAAATCAGGCACAGTACCCTAAGAAGAAGAATTATCTCAGACAATATTCATTTAAAAATTCAAGAACTGTACTGGATTATCGAGAAAGTACAAACACTCTTAGATAATTCCATTGCAGCCTATATAGAAAGACCAGAGAATATAAAGCAGCTTACTGTATATCAGAATTTATGAAGAATTAATTGCTCAAATATTGTTATTCAGATGTTAGAAAGGGAGCAAATACAGTTGGATAATTGTGGAAACATGAAAAAGGGCTTGGCTGTGAAGAATGTTAGCGTAGGTAGAACTTGGCAAGTCACCTTTAAAAGGAATTGCTATAATGACATGATGAAGCCATCTAAGAACTTTGCGACTAAGAGCTTTATCCTATTACAGCTCAGTTATCAATGCAACACTTTGAGACTATCTGGAAGACACATAATGGACTTCAAACTCAAATAAAAGGTTCACAGAATAATCAAATGGGGCTACTTAGAAATAGGACAAATTTTCTGAGAATGTGGAGAAATTCATTACTTTTTTGTTAAATAATTATTTTATTTTTAAATTACAAACATACATGCACCACAGTAATATATTGCTCCCAGGACAATCTTCAAGGCTGATCACCATGATGATAGCCAATATTTGGAATTGGATACAGCATTTAAAGAAGAAGAAACAGACATGCACACTGGGCTGGCTGGCTGACCAGGACAGCTGCTTCATGGCACAGTGCTGGTTCGAGGCAAGGCGGGTGAGCAGAGGCTCCCAAAGAAAGTTCTGAGAGAGCCAAGTCCGGAGAAGCCGAGGTCAGAGTTCCATTATTTACAGGTCAGAGAGAGGGAGTCCATTAAACTGAGTCAAGTCTGGTTCCAAGGTTAGGTTGAGAAGTCAGGTGAAGTCTGAGGTTTGGGTCATTACACATGCCCGAAGCTCAGTGAGCCCTGCCCCGGCAAGCACCTTAAATGGTCGTCCAAGAGCATTTCACTAACCCAATGCAGCTAGGGATGCCATAGTTCCCTCCCACAAAAACAGGACAGGAGTAAAGGTTGCCCTTGCTCAAAAGCCAGTCGTATCTGACTCTAGGGTTCAGTGCTCATCTCTGTTTCAAAGCCGAAGAGCCAGTGCTGTCTGCTTCTGCAGACATTTCCGTGCTTATGTGGCAGGCATGACAAGACACCGGAGCGCACGGAGCGCTGTTTCTTTCTCACCGAAGTGGTCCCTATATATCTACTTGCAATTTCTTGGTTTTGAACTGCTAGGTTTGCAGGAGCTGGGACAAAGACAGGAGTTCATTCCATCCTGCAGTACTCGGGAATCGAACAGCTGACCTTACTCAACTGAGCTGAAAATTGGACAATCCCATAAATCATGGCTGTGATCTCCTGCAAGGGGGGGGGGGGAGAGTCACACTCAACTCTGGGCCAGTTTACTTCCGAGTAAACCGGATTGAGCTCAAACCTCAGACGCCTGGCTATGGTTTTATTTTTATTTTTTTGTAAAAGCAATACAGGAGGGCAAAACTGATCCATAAGATTGTATGCCACCCAGAGTCTTTGTGAGTTGGGTGGCTATATAAATATGAATATAAAATAAATAAATAAATAAAAAAAATCCACCAGAGGCATGAGGAGGAGGAGGAAACAGAGAAACTCTGGGGGAAGGGAGGAGGGAAGCCAAACCGAAGACAAGGGGAGACCGAAAGGGAATGAAGGCAGCAGGAATTTTGGGTGAGAGTCAAGGCTGCAGCAGAGCCGAGGGTAAATCAATGGAGGAAGAAACTGGAGAGGGGGCCTGCAAGAAGAATGGCCAAATCCATTGGGGTTGCTTTCCTCTCCCTCCCCCTACACCTTGGAGCTATGACCTGCAATTGGGGGGGGGGCTTGGTGTGGAAAGCCAAGCCCAGCCAGACCACTGAGCTGTCTGCCTTTCCTCCTTCCCTTTGGGGAAGGCCCAGGCTCCGGCTGCTAGGTGATCTGAAACTTCTCAGATGCCACCTGCTGGTTGATCAATAGAGGTGCCACTCTAAGGCATCAAAAAAGATGATTTTTTTCCCTTTCAAACCAAACACACCCCTTGGTTTGAAAACGGGAATTTTAAGTGGGTTTTATGGGACCGGGTGGGACAGTTACAACCCGTGAAATTCCCGTGATGTATGGCAACCATAAATGCAGCTGGAGACTTCCTTTGAAGACTTCCTTTGGAGCAGCCCTCCACCGCTCATGCAAAACCTTCTGCAGTTGTTACCTGGTATGCTCAGAGGGGGAGGGCCCAGAGTCCGACCCGCTCAAGCTGTCAAAACACAGCTGACGCAGCTCCCTGATCATGGGCATGATTGCAGCCTCATTTGACAGCTGTTCACCTGGCACAGGCTGCATGGGATCCAGGCTGATTTTAGGCACCAGCTCCTCCCCCTCCTTGGAGCTACCAGGATCTGAGAGGGGGCCAGGGCACACACACAAATATAATAACATACACATAACATTTTAGTATCTACATGCTCCCTCCATCCATGGGACTTATAATCAGTATCAAATGATTATTTTCTATCTTGAAAATATTGCTTGCATATTTTGCCCTTTCATCTCCAAAACAATGAATGTATATTGAATGTATTAGTTCCTTTGTCCAATTTCATCTGCAGCACTAGCTGCACCTTTGCATGAAGAAGGCAGATTTGGAGATGATTAACCATGCTCATTTACCTCCTGTTGTTATGCATTCTACACATGGATGCCCTTTAAAAGTGTTTTTAAATTAAAGCTCGTATAAAGTACAGCAGCCAGAATGGTGTACATACAAATATCAAAATAACAAAATGAAACACACAACAAATTAAAAATAAACCAACCAAATAAATACATCCAAAAATAAAATAACTGGAATCTGAGGGCACAGAGAATCAACTGACTGGTTAATTTATTGCTAAAGGGATAATATTCTGAAAGGCTTCCTTGAATAGGAAAGTTTGTAATTGTTTTTGAAGTACAGAGGTTGGCAAATTTGTTTTTGCATTGGTGAACAAGAAATGTGAAGACCTGCTAGACCAGTTTTCCCCAATCATTGGTTTTCGGACTTCAATTCCCTGTGGTGTAGGCCCCACATTGGGAACCTCTGTGTTAGACCCTAAAGCCTGCTATATTTCAGAGAAAGAGAGAGGTGTTTTGGTTTTCCAATGCAAGTCAATGAGAAGCTCATAAAACAACTCTGAACTAGAGCAAAGACAAATCTGATAAGGACTACTCTGGGCTGAAAGGAGATATGTTTAGAATTGGACTAGTCTGGGCTGAATTGAGATATGTTCAGCATCTGATCATGCACACTTCTACCATAAAGTATTTAAAGGAAAGCATAATACTTGAAAGAGCAAAGAATGCTCATGTTTGGGCCTGGATTAGTCATGACTTTAAAATGTTTGCATTCTACAGGGAAGGATGTGTTTGGAGGAAACACTCGTAAACAAGACTTCCAATTCAGCAGCATCTCATCCAGTGAGATTTCAAGACCAAAACATAAGGGCCTGAGTGGGCTGGGATGAAAGCAAGATACTTATAAAAATACCTTCATGCTGAGATAGTGAGTGCTTGTGCCACCTGGGAACAGATGCAGAAGGATTTCCAAGCTTTAAAGACATATCACGCACAACAATTCTTACCCCCAGTTTACATTAGAGTTAATTGAGTTACGTGTTCTCCCCATCAGGAATATAGGATTTAAGTATGCTCTAACTAGGTATTTGTTTATGAATTTTCTTTTATTGAAATGTTGTATTTGATCGTTTGGTGATTCCCCCCCCCCTTAAAAACCCCCTCTGTTAACCACCCTGAGAACTGGTTACACTTCTTCTTCTTTGACTGCCATATCCGATTCTGAATACTGGCTATCATCATGGCAAATAGTCATGAAGATTGTCTCAGGAATCATCTAATGCAGTGGTCTTCCATTTGCCTTTCACATCGCAGCATGACACCCATACCACTGATCCAGTTCTGCTAGTTACTTTCTGGTCCTGAGCCCTTTTGGCACACAAAGTCTTCATCGGCCCCAGGCCAGTATTGATGAAGCTGCTGCCCTCCATCAAGATGGATTCAAGTGCGAATTAATCCACTTGGGGACCACAATCCTTCTCTGGGGACTTCACCACTTAAGGCCAATAAGTCCTCAGGTTTGTCAGGTTAGTTAACCACTGCCTGACGATTGGCATTGAGTTGCTGGCAGTATGGTCTACTCTGTTTCTAGAGCAGGATAACCTGGACAGTTTCTCTGTGGTTACATTAGAATGGTGGTATATAAAATTTACAATAAAATAAATAAACAAGATCATCTGTGTTCCTCCTCTAATATGTTCTCTCTAAAACTGATCTTCCTGTTTCATAAATCAAGAAAGCATTGCAGTTCCCTGGGGCTTCAGCCTCCATCTTGAGACCAGAGTAGTCAATATAGTATAAAAGACAACCTGTTTTCTTCTCCTTTTGCATTAGAATAGTGAACAGAGATGGAATACCAGTGGTCACAATCAGCTTTTGTTTTAGAAAGAACCTGGATGTATACAGGGTATCTAGAACAAGAAAAAAACTTCATCCTTCTAAAATCAGACTAGGTATGTCATGTTCTTCCAGAAAGAAAATAACAGAGGAAGTACTAATAGTAACAACAAAGACAAGAAAAAAGAAGAGTCTTAAAAATTATAATGACTCACATAAATATGACATTAAGGAACTGACTAAGGATGGTCAGGCATAGTATCTGTAATGAATTTCCCAGAGTAAAACAAGAAAAGTATACCTAGCTATATTTCTCTGGCCTGGCTTAGCCAGCTAGCACATTTGACTACATATTGCTATTGTTTACTCTCAACCACACTATTTCTTGTTCAGCATCTTGGCAATCAGAGTCATTGCAATGGCAATCATGGCATTTCTCCCCTCACATTCCAATATCACAAAACCCATCTTATTTCACTCATCCCTCCACTTCCTGGATTTTAACCAATTAAAACACCGCATACAATATCCATCATCCTTAGTTCCATTCTCACAGATATCAGCCTGTTATGACTACATCCAAAAGTAAACTAACTAACATCTACCTTGAAAGCCATTACCCAGGCTGCTCTAGCTCTTCCCAGGGAATTAAGAACTCAAAGAAACTACTCATTAAAAGCAAAAGCTCCTATTTTAATTCATTACAGTACCTCACTGAATATATATGACTGGGTTACAAATACATCTACATATCAGAACGATCATGTTTGGAGAGTTCTTTCAAGGTAATAATAATAATTTCATGTCAGAGATTACTTTGGGTTGAAAGGATTTTTAGGGGATGCCCAAATGAGGCTCCTTGCATATCCCCAAGTGCAGCTTTTGGGTATCGAGACCCGGCCTTCCAGTCTCCAGCTCAATGTCTTAACCACTACACCACTGGTGGTGTTACTCATACCTTGAAAAGGATTTGATGTGGATATTGTATAATTGGTGTGACATAATAAAACATTTGTCCTGGAAGAACAGTGTTCTTTCCTCTCCTTTCTCTCCACAAGAATACGCCTGCTACATCAACATATTTCTGACACTAGACCCTATGTGAGAAGAAAAATTGCTTAGCAACTAGCCTGTCTATAGGCAATCCACAGGTGTCAAGAGAGTTCTGTATTCTTCAGGGGCTTCCCTGTTCAAATCACTTCCAGATGTTGCTTAGGAAATACCCTTGCTTAAAGTCCTGGAAAGATGCTACCAGGCATTGCTAATATTGGGCTAGATGGGCCAATAGACATATGTTTTGACACAAGCACCTAGAACTGCTGACTTGGTTGAGAGTTTGATGCCCTCCTGTGCTTCCATGAAAAAAGCAGGACTTCATAGAGACTGTTTCATCTCTGCAGTTTTAAGGTCGTTATTATCACAGTGAGATGCCATTAGAGGACTTACAATAAAAGGCTAATATGTAGGTATAGTTGAGTCAAGGCAGAGGGAAGGAAGAGCAAGAGATTTCATTAACAAAACATTCTGAAAATACTCTGCTCTGGGGCTACAGTAGTCTATTTGAAAAGTGCTTTGTGTCCTTATTGAAGTTCGCACCAGAAAGCTACCTCAGATCAAGGAATCATCTATTCACACTCCCTATTCCTCCAACATGAAGGGATAGACATCATCTCAGAATTTTCTTTTCAAACTTCTTCAGGTTTTTGTTTTTTGAAAGTGCTCAGTGTGCTCATTATGTTACTGCTTCACAAATCTTTTCATCTCCTCTGATATGATGTCACAATTATTCAGTCTTCCTTTTCATTGAAACCTCCTAAGGGAACTATCCTTAGCAGTTCTCTTGTTACCTGCAGATGTTGCTTATTCAAACGCCAGCCCAAACAGTTCATTCCCATGGTTTCAACAATGGTGAGTCACTGGTTCTATTTAGTTACCACTCTCATACATAATTTTGAGGAAGAGGAAAAACATGCCAAAAATAGGCCACAAGCCAGTTCTTATCAGCCATTCACACTTCCTGTATTTCCACATCGATGCTTTCATCTTCTGTTTCCCTGCTCACTTGTCTCAGTCTTACTGTTCATGATTTTGTGAGTCTCCAGTCAAGGCAGGATAACAAAAACATGTTGGGGGGAAGAAGCTTTCACCTGCCTAAGAAGATGGTTAAAACAGAGATTATCTCCTTGGGATATTTTTCAATGTAAAAGAACATTCTTTGAAGATATATTTATCATATTGGGCATCCAGTAATTCAGCATACAATATTTTTCTTGCCTTTATACATTATTGAACTAGTCTAGGTTTTTTTTTTTTAAAAAAAGAAGTGGACACACTAGAGTATCATTTTTAGCTCCCTTAATTGCATGTCTTTTCCTTCTTCTGTTTAATGGTAAAGCAAGATCCACCCCACCCCCCCTTTTCATATTATAGGGTGCACATTCTGAGGAAGTCTAAATCTTAGATTACAACTTGGTGAGGCTAGCTTTAACTGACAGGAGCTGCAGCCCAATTACAACTGGATGCCCTACCTTTTTGGAAAGCATTGTGTGTCAATTCTTGTTGGCATCTTTCCCTTGTTGTTAATCACAGTGTGAATTGTACACAATGACCTGCATTTCCTGAAGTAAATGTTTCCAATAAAACCAAGCTCTGATGTTAATTATTTTGGAAATCATATTCTGTGTTACTTCTTAAGATTAACTCAGCAAAGGTAGTTATGAGATTGGCTAAAATGAACAAGAAAAAGAATAGACAGTTTATTTTAGGGCTATGCACCAGCTCCTATCAACTCCCACATTCCAGTTCCAAACACAGCAATTTTTTTTCTATTTGTCACTTGGATTCTACCTTAGCTGGGCTGGATTTTCCACCTTCCATTAGCCAAGCTATAGCCACAGGGCTGCCAAAGGCATTGTCCACAAAGACAGAACAGTGCACACACTATATTGGGAGGCATTCCTGCCAGATGTTAACCAAGATGTTAACTAATTCCTGGTTCACTGGCTTAACTTGAACATTATCTTGACTCCAGTGTGCATTTCCACAGAGAAACTCCACTACATATATATTTTTCCTTTTCTTTCCCACTGTAGGCAAAGTTCTTCTGACCAATCCCAATATTAATCTGGGTGAGGTAATCCCACTGGCAACAAGGTTCCTTCTTTCCTTCTATAGATATATTCAAACACTGAAAATGAGGTCCAGTGTTTTCTCCAGTAGACAGGAGAATATAAGCAAAAATGACTGTAGGCTATTTCTGAATAAACCAAATTTAACAGATTTATTTGAGTTTGAGGCAGAAACAACAAACAGTGAATTCTCTTTGTTTAGTACAAGATATACTCAGTTTATGATTAAAATTAAAGGAAAACATGTATAACAGCAAATATAAAAGCAGCATGCATAAAAAGACAGTTGTACCTAAGTCACACTGATTATTATACGAAGAAACTATCAACCAAAGCAGGCGTTCCCAACCTTTTCAAGATGGGGGCCAGGTCATGCTCTTTCAGTCAGCTTTGAGGGCTGGATGGCCATTTTGCCCTGCCTGCACAATGGGGGATGGCATTTTGTCACAACAGCTTCAAAGATGTGGCCATTTTGTTTTTTGAATGCCCATGGTGCCATGGGCCAAATCTGGCCCATGGGCCTTAGGTTGGGAACCCCTGGACCAAATGATGATTTAACTCTTTACTGGATCTAATTAAATGAACAAAATAGCAGTCAATCTACATTATACGTTTTACTGAAACATGAACAAAATCACAATAAGTTACCTGTATTGTTATTCAAGCCCATCTCAATCTCCACCAGTCAAAAACAGTTTAAATGAAACCTAAAAGTTTCCAACTACAGAGCAACAAAATCTGTAACTTAAATATGAACTAAGATTGGTGAGGTTGGGGAAAGTAACACAAAAAGAAATATTTTATCTACCTTGTGTACCACTGAAACATGAAGAACTGGTTCCAGTAAATTCAGTTAGAACTCAGAGGAGACCTCCTTCTAGATCAGAGGTTCTCAACCTTTTAAAGCCAGGGGCTGGGTCATGCTCCCTCAGATAGCTTCAGGGGCCAGATGGCCAGTTTGCCCTTCCTCCACCACATGGCACTTCTGGGTGTGGTGAAGGCGGTGGAGGGCACATGAAATGGTGCTGCGGGCTGCTTCCAGACCATGGGCTGCAGGTTGAGAATACCTGTTCTAGATGAAGGATCCTAGAAAGGTCCAAGAGAAGAAACTGTCCAGATAAAGGAAATAATGGAAATATAGACCAAAAAGAAAAGTTCAGAATCAAAGCATTTAGTCCTGAAAAGTTACTGAAAGCATCCCCTAGACTAATTCTAATCTAAATTGCCAAATCAACCCTCAGATAGAATCAGGGGACCTGAATGCAGCCCAAGCTCATGTATTAGAAGTGTTAAATAACCTGTCACAGTAATGGTAAAATGTATGCAACATTGCAGCATTTTCCAACCAGGCATAAAATGAACAGCTCCATCATTCTTATCATATATCCAGAGTGGGCTTCAAGGGTGAACACAATGTCTCTTTTTGGCATCTAACATAAGGAACATGTTTCTTATTTTTCTTTGTTCTGCCCCATGCACACTTGTAGTAACAAATGAAGCTTCAGCAGCAAGAATCACAGTAGTGGCAACAATGTAAATAGCTTTTCTCTCTTCATTAATCTGTGCAGCCATTATTACCAGAACTCTATCCTTGACTGTGTGGGAGCTGTCCAAGGTGAGGTTCTATTGGGATTAATGAAGAAGCTATTACTGCTGTTGTTGTGTATGGAACTTTAATAGTGCTTAAAACAGTTTGTAATTATTATTGCGGGATCAGGGTGATCCTCCATTTTGTCTTCTTCATGGTACTGAGTTATTGCTGGACTTGCTTTCTCGCCCTTTCTAACGAGACGCACGAAGTCTCCCCAGTCTCTGGTCAACCTACAATCATTCCACTTCTCTCCCAACCAATCCTGTTGCTTCCCACCTGAATGTATCCATTGTATATATAAGGCGCTGCTGCACCATTGCTGTTCATGTTCAGTTTGCTTATGATAAAGTTGTGTTTGGCCCTGTTATGTTGGCTGCTTCTCTTCAATTCCCGAACATCAAAGGGCAGGGCAGGAACAGTGGTAAACATCAAGGGATAAACCAGCCAGGATGACAGTTAGCCCATAAATGCATTAATGCAGAAGCAGGAGTTCCATGAAATAGATTCTCCAGGAGGATAGAGTATATATTCTGAAGAAAGGGAAGATGAATGATTGATAGATACAAGCTTGTTTTCTAGGTATTAAGCAAGAAACTATGTCTTACAAAGGAATCTGTAAATTTCCTCAAAACAGTAATATGACATGGAGGGTATTTCTATTCTCATTCCTGAATCAGTGAAAATGCCCCCTCAGTCATGTCCAACCACATGTGTGCTCCCCACTCTATCCCATTATAAACTACTAGCATATTTGTGCCCAGTCATCCGGGTAGTTTTTATTTGTGGTTTTTTGTTGTTGTTGTTAAGGGTGGTTTGGGTGGGGGTGTTTTGCATTTGTGGTTTGTGACTTTTTAAATCTATTTTATTAGATTTATTTGTGATTTGGATTTATTTCTTATTTTTCTGACTTGTTTTTACTCTTGTGGCCTCTAGGTGGGGCTGTTAGTAATAGTGTTGGATTCTCCTTTTGTTTGACTTGTTTTTCTCTCCTGGCCACTAGGTGGGGCTTCTTCTGGTAAGTAGTATTTGTTTCTTCATTTCTGTTCTGGAGTCATGGAGGGAGGACATGGTGGTGAGTTCTTTGGTTTTTTTATCCGGGGAAAAGGAGGAGCTGGCAGCCAGCTCGTTCTTCCCCCTGTAAGGTTTGTTAGGTAGGTTGGGTGAAAAGGAAGCAGAGAAGAGCTATCTGCCTGATGATGGTTATCTCCTCTCTATCTCCTTTTTCTCCTGGCTTACCTAACCGGAGATCGGCGGGCAGCAATCCATAAGGGGTGGTGCTCTTCCTTGCGGATTGCTGGCTGCTGCTTTTGTATTACCTATGTCAGAAATACAAAGGCAGCAGCCAGTCATCCACCAGGGAGGGTGCTTCCCTTGACAAACTGCTGCCTACTGGTGGTATTTTTTCCACCCCGGTTCAACTGACCTTGAGGCTGGCGGTGGTCTCACCATGTCTTCAGCGGGGTAGTGTGGAGGAGAGGGACTCCCTCTTCTCCCCATTGCTCCAGGAAAGAAGACCGGAGGTGGTCTCGCCATGGTTGTTTGTGTGTGTTTGTTTGCGAGGCCGTGAGGCGCTGCGTCCGGCTGTGGCGGACTTGTGCTCCTGTTGTGGGATGCTGGCATGTTTTTATTTTATTTTTCACACTGGCTTTTTCAGTGTTCTGCGCACTCGCGCCCTTTAGCCTGATTGGCTGAAGTGTTCACGGCGTGTAGGACACTGGGACTTGGAGTTTTGTTTGCTTTCTTTGCATTCGTGCGGCATTTTTTTTCCTGCGGCTCAATTTCAATTGGGCACGCCGCATTTCCCAACATTCTTTTTGCTTGCACCTCTCAGCCTGATTGGCTGAGGCGCGGCACGGTGCAGAGGAAGTTGGGAATTGAACTTGTTTCCCTTTGTTCCCGTTTGTGGGGCTCTTGTCCCACTGGCGGCTTTGGCAATGTTGCAGTGCTCTGCGGTCTGGGTTTGGGCATGTGCAGGTGGCTCGGTATGGGATACGATAGCCGGGTGCAGGCATGTATACCGGAGTCCAACAGTTAACACCCCTCTTTATAGGTTAAGATTACAGTGTAGGGGGGAGTCTGAAGAAAACTCTGGGGAGAATTATCATGTAAGGAAGGATTTATTGCTTCTGTTCCTATGCATTTTCACCCCCGCTTCTACTTTGCATTGATAAACTCAAGTCTGCTGCAATAACACATAGTTCCAACCTATATTTTCTTTACATTGGATTTTATTTCTTTTTCTACAGTTGAAATATTCAAAATTTTGAAACCATGTATTGTAGACTTGATTCAAATCATAATGCCACAGTGAATTCAGCTTTTCGGTCTCTGACGAAGGATGTCATAGAATCCTGTTCCTCACTGTTGAATGTCTTCCAGAGTTTCCTTTTCATTTCTTGTCATTCACCATGTGCTTGTTTTCCATCTTCAACTGTTGTTTCTGTTCTCTGACTGGAAGAGTGATCAAAAACTCCTAGCATAAACAGTCTTGCATGCAAATTTAAAAGGCATTGTCAAAAAGTATTTATTCATTTGAAATTCAAATTCTCTTTTACAAGAGGGCTCCCACTTATGCAGTCCAATCAAATGATCGCTTCACAGAAAACAAGCACAGAAAATAGCAAAAATAATTACACTTCTATACTGCAACATAGCACTCAGCGCACTCTCTGGGCAGTTCACAAATCAATTAATATCATGAGAATGGCTTGAACAAAGTAATTTGAAAATAAAAGAAGTAGCATCTACTCAGTACTAAAACTATTTTCATGCAATTTGGAAGTTGACAGGTTAAATTACATAAACATAAATGGACTGTAAATTACACCCAAGGAATGCTACTTTGCAGGCCCTGAACAGTTAAAAACTTAAATTGTTTGCTCACAGAACAAAGCTTTTTTCCCAGTGGTTTCCTGAAATTGATTGAGAAGGGGAGTCTGTTTGAAGTAAATATAGTTAAGATCCTTCTGTAAAGGCAAAATCATGTGCATGCTTAGTTGGGCAGGTGAGGTTCATTGCATGCATGTATAACATTTAGCTGAGCTTCAGTTTAGCAAAACTTTCCTTTTTAAAAAAAAAATTTGAAGGGACTCCTAATTTAATGATGTGTTGCTTCCATGCTCTAGAACAGTGTTTCTCAACTTTTGGTTTTTGGACTTCAATTCCCAGAAGCCTAAGTGAATTCCCAAAAGCACTGATCAGCCAATGCACTGACTTAGGCTTCTGGGAATTGAAGTTCAAAAAACAAAGGTTGGGAAACACTGATCTAGAATAAAGGCTCAGTACAGTATTTGGAAATACTTTATTTAACATAGAGGTTTGCAATAAGTAGCAACTACAGTTATATTTTGTTGTTGTTCAGTCACATAGTCCAGTCTGACCCTTTGCGAACCCATGGACCACTGCATGCCAGGCACCTCAATCCTCCACCACCCTCTGTAGCCCACTCAGCTCTACACCCATTGTATCAACAATGCCATCTAGCCATCTCATTCTCTGCTGCCCCCTTCTCCTTTTACCTTCGATCTTTCCCAGCATCAAGGCTTTCTCAAGTGAGTCTTCTTTTCTAATTGGTGGTCAAAGTACTTGAGTTTCAGCTTCAGTATTTGTCATTCCAAGGAGCAGTCAGGGTTGATTTCCTTCAGGATCAACTAAATTGATTTCTTTTATATTACTGTTATACATGCTAATGCTGTAAATATCATAGACTTGACCCTTGCCAGGGTTCGAGAGGCTGGTTACAATCAGTAGGCTGTTAGATTTTCCATTATTCCGCAAACTCCCTCAACAGCCTTTTGTCACCTCTCCTACCAGAACCTGGGTTGCTGTGCTCCCACTTGTCCAACACAGGGAGTATGTGGTTATTTAGTTGGTAGCATGTAAAACAGAGAGCAATAGTACCTGGATATGCCCAAAAAGTAGACTCCAACTAAGTGGATAGTAAAACTGACAAAGAGCTTTATTTTCCAAGATGCAATTTCATAGAAGCAAAGCATAATATAATACCTGTGAAAAGAAAAGAGTTCATAGAGACAGAAGTTTCAGAATTCCAAGAGATTGTTGGGGAGGGAATAATCTCCAATATAGAATCCAATCCAGTTAATTCCATTCCATGCCCTGTTGGCTCATCCTTCCTGCCATGGGTCATTGTTCCCCTTAGGGATTGAATTCAGCTAACAAGAGCCTGGTAGCCCCGTGTTAGAGAACTGATTTGGGGTCTGGAAAGGCACCCCTTATATTGGGGAAAGAGTAGCTCCTGCCACCCCTAGGAATGCATTACCTAATGGCATTACATAATGAGAAAACCCCTGAATCATGAAATGTGTTTATGTCAGGGAATTCCTGGACTGCAGGTGTTCTCTCCCTCCTCATGGAATGCATAAAGTCATGGGAACACACCTGACCTCCCAATGTATGTTAGGAATGCACTAGGTGTTGCTGATGTCATGTCTGGCTGTCAAACACCTGAGGCTGACTTAATTTGAATGGAATCCGTGATATGAGCAAACAAAAGAAAGAATGCAGCTGCTTAGTAATGAGCTGTCAACCTAAGATCATGACAGTAAACACATTTAGAGAGAAATGCTTCCCCTCTCCCCTTCTGTAATGTTCTTCACTATTTCAACACTTCCTTTCTTTAAGGCTGCCTTAAAGTGCACTCTGGTTTCTAGGCATGCCTGCCTCATGTCCATGGAAATGTCTGCAGATGCAGACAGCTCTGCCTCTTTGGCTATAAACAGAGATGAGCACTGAATCCCTAGAGTTGGATATGGCTGGCTTTCGAGCAAAGGTGACCTAGGGCTGTGCAGCTTGCCCAGGACTAGGAGGCATAGTATGAAATTGAACTCCCAAATCAGGGTTCCATTGTCATGTACTGCATACACCAGTAACAAAAAGGTGTTCTGCCCATTGATGTCCTTAGGCTACCTGGTTAAAAAACCCCAAGGAGGGGAAGAAAGTGTGGAAACCCAAATATTTGACATGATGCTTCAAGCTGTAGAAACTGCAATCAGTCTTAGTATCAGACTGTAAAGTGTGGCTTAATGAATGAGACGATCTTTCAGGTACCATATCATCTCTGGTAAAGTCATATGGGAAGGAAGTTATAGGGAGATACCCATCCTCTGCATACAAAACCAACAGTAATATCCATCTGTACCTGTTCCAATGTAGGTGTAACAGAATTAACTATACCCTGTTCTTTAGCCTTTTTCAAAATGGTGATTTCAAATCAGGGGGAGAGAGAAAATATGTAAACATCTTTGCCTCATGAGTTGTCTCATGTTTTTAGTGTATTTTTTAGTGTGATTGACATGTCTTGCCATAAGATCATAGGTTGGAATCCCTAAGGGGGAGGGCCAAAGGTGGACCCTGTGGGAGGAGATATAACCCAGAGACTTTCTCTCTCTCACACACACACACACTGTGATGCTGTGCTTTTAACCTGCAAAAATGTAGGGGCTTGAGAAAAGGGGGAGGCATTGGCTATCCCTTACACAAACAGCCTGCTTTATTTCTTTGTTTTGAAATGCTTCCTACTCTTTTGATGGACTGTATCCTGTATCTTGCTCTGCTTTCAATATATTTCTAAAATACCTGAAGAAGACTAGAGTGGTTATTTGGCTTGATGCTGCCTTATCTATACCTATTAGATGCCTGGGTTGTCCAGCCAGGAAGCTGCAACTCAGAAGAACAATAGGGCCTACTCGAGGGTGAGTCACTGTATGGTTACAGTAGGTGAACCTACAAGCACATGTGCCAGAGGTGGCACACAGTGGCCTTTCTGTGGGCATGTGTGTCATCATGGTAAAGCCCTGCCCCACCCCACTGGTTCCAATGGGTGCATGTGCACGCATCCACTGCCACCTCCCAGGCAGGATTTCAGGGAGAGGGGTGGTGAGGAAATGGTGCTGCCATTGGAGCTGGAGGCATGGGGTGGGGCAGCGTGAGGCTTGCCCATGGTAAGGTGGCAGTGGTATGAGGCTAGTCCATAGTGTGGGGAGGACGCAGGTCTTGCCCATGGTGCTGGTGGGGGGGCAGTGGGGCAAAGCTTGCCAATGGTCACCCAGTGAATGCCACCGTGTCCTCCTTGGGCACTCGGTCTCAAAAAGGTTCACCATCACTAATCTAGCCACTGCAACTTTAATCAGAAAATGCTCAGAGGGAAGATATAGAGAAGAACATTAATTGTTTTTCTCATCAAGCTATAGTGCATTGACACAGAGACAGGCTGCAATTTTTTTCTATTCATCGTTGGCCAAACTCAGAAAAGGCAGATCTCAGGTTTTCCACCACCCCTCACTGCATTTGTTCCACCTGTTTCTCTATCTGATTGCAATTTCTTCCCTGTCTAAATAAACATACTGTATCTAATTATTTCTAGTCACATTTTTCAAAACACTCGTTTCACACAATCCCCCTCCAAATGAATGCATTTTTGCTAGACACAGTATTTTTACCCACTGTTGAGATTTTAAAAGGACATAAGGAGAAACACAGGTGTTGTCACAGAGAATTGCAACAAATAATGAGATTACTGGCCCACAACAAATACTCAGCAGCATACCTGGCAGTCTCATCAGAGCCATGGCAAAAATTAAATAAATTAAAATAACTTTTTTTTGTTTAATGAAATACCATAAACATGAAAGGAGATTGCTTTCACATATTTCTTATTCTTTTGCAGATTTCCAAAAGGGAGCCTCTTAAACATAAATGATTTGTTTTTACAAAAGAATCATAAATGAAAGCTTCATGTCTGCTTCATCTTCTCTTGTGTAAGCTTTATTTTACTCTTTGCCTGGCAAATCCCTTGAAGATTTTCTTCTTTTAATAGGGCACTGCAAGAGCTTTAAGCAGCCAACCAAAATGTTCTTGAATCCACATTCTTGAATCTGTAACAGGGTCTGGAAACCAATGGGGAATGCTTTTTTTTGTTCAGTTATTCCCTGTGAGTTGGATTACAGTGACCCTAGATCCTGGTAGACTACATCTTGGATTGTTATCTGCCTGCCATCATTTTGGTTCTCTTCATTTTTTGCCCTTTTTCTTGATTTGGTGGTATAATAATTCTTTGAATTAATTTTGGTGCTGCTCGATATATTAGCATGCCTCCTTGGAATTTTATTTTTTGATTGCTCTATTATTTCTTTCATTCTTTCTTGCTGTTGCTTGCTGGACTCAAAGAAGAGAAGAGAAGTATGAAATGGTGGGAGAAGAAAAAAAATCTCAATATTTTTGTAGCTGTTGTTTGGGAGAGATTTGACTATAGTATACTTTTACTTTTTACTTTTATTTACTTTTACTTTTTATTTACTTTTACCCAGACAATTTACTTTTAGGGTTCTCATGAAATGTGCTACGTATGTGGTTTTTGTTTTAATGATTTCCTTGTGTAGGAGGCTGCTTACACAATTTGATTTTAAAATATTTTATTAGCATATTGTGGTAAAAAACAAATTTAGTGTCAGAAATTACTCTGGATTGAAAGGAATTTTGCTAGAGAAGCTCTGCTCAGGGGACACCTAAATGAGGCTCCTTTCATATCTCCAAGATCCGTTGTGCAGCAATCGGGTATCGAACCCCAATCTGAAGTCTTCAAGCTCATTGTCTTAACCACTAAGCCACCGCAGTGCTGCTGCATATGATGTTAAAAAGAGTCTAATTTGTTGGGGTCTGGGGGGCTGTTTTGTTTGCCAGTGTCTAGTCATGCCTGCCACATGACCACAGAAACATCTGCAGAAGCAGACAGTGCTGGCTTTTCGGCTATGAAACAGAGATGAGCACTGAACCCTAGAGTTGCATATGACTGTCTTTCGAGTAAGGATGACCTTTATCTTTACCTTTTAGTAGTAGATTGCCTGTTGCCTTGCTTCTTCTTCTTTGGAGGCATTAATGGGGTCTTTAGTATTTTTTTTACTTATGCTAGAAATTATGAAAGATCAAATTAAGATCAAAGGGGTTTCCCATCTATACCTATAAAAAGAGGTCTTAACCGTTGGGTTCATTCAAAGGCTCCCGCACCAGGCCCAACCATCCCTGACCTAGCCTTCCGCACTCACCGTAACCCCTGCCTTCTCAACACTGCAGGGTTTTGGTCATTGCCAGTGGGGCATCAGCCCCACGAATGTGACCAAAAAAGAACTATGATTCCCAGAGTCCTCTGCACTGTGCAACCCCTCAGCCAATCAGGCAGAGGGATGCAAGCACAGAGGAGGCTGGGAAAGCGCATGCTGACTTTAAAAAAACAACACCGGGAGCCGGAGGAGAAAGACTTTGAAAGACCCAGCTGGAGCCAGGAAAAGGTAAGTGCAGTCGGTGGGGGTTAGGGGGTGGGTGGATGAGGCAAGGCCGCCCCTCTCCATGCCGCCCCTCCCACCCCGCCACCTAGCCCCCCTCCCTAACCCCAACCAACCACACTTGCCGGCTCTAGCTGGATCTCTCAAACTCTTTTCCTCTCGGCGCGGCCTTCTGCGTAGGGAGAAGCACTGGCCTTTCCTTCTGTCCCTGTGGGCCACATGGCCTCCATGACCGCATGGAAAAAGGAGAGGCTGGATCACCTCCTGGCCTACCGGAGAGAAGGACTCGCTTCTCTCTGGGTTGGCTGGGAACGAAAGTTCCATTCCCAGCCAACCCAGAGAGAAGCAAAGCCCCTCTATCAGATGGGGATTCCTTCTCTCCAGGAGGCAAAGGTGCCATAGCTGTCAAGTATCCTGTATTGGCCAGGAAAACCCCTTATTTTACCCTCTTCCCTGCCGTCATCCCGTATTAATTAGACTGCAAGGCTCTATTGCTGCCATTGGAGGGCAGCAAAGGATAAGCATAGCTTTCAAGTATCCTGTATTTGCTGGGAAATTTCCCTTATTTCCAAATCCAAAACTTGACAGGCATGAAAGGTGATGCAGAGAGGGGATCCTCCCGCCCCACACACAGGACACACCATTATTAAAGAGAAGAAACCAAGCAGTTTCTTCTCTTTAAAAACGGAGTGTTTGGGAGGGGGTTGGAATCAATCCCCTCTCCCAGGTCTCCTGTTTCCGGGGGGTTGGGGGACAAAGGGGTCTGTCCCCCCAACCCTCCCAAACCCAGAGGACCAAGGAGATGGGATCAAATCCACCCCTCCCAAACACTCCATTTTTAAAGAGAAGAAACCGCTTGGTTTCTTCTCTTTAATAACGGTGTGTCCTGTGGGGGGATCCCCTCTCTGCATGGTCCCCTGGCTCTGGAAGGGTTGGGGGCAGACCCCTTTTGTCTCCCCAACCCTCCCGGAAACAGGAGACCCAGGAGAGGAGATTAATTCCCTCCCCCCAACACTCCTTTTTTAAAGAGAAGAAACCGCCTGGTTTCTTCTCTTTAATAATGGGGTGTCCTGCTGGGGGATCACCACTCTGCCTGTTCCCCTGGGTTTGGGGTGTGTGTGTGTTGGGGTTGGGGGACACACACACACACACACACACACACACACACACACACACACACACACACACACACACACACACACACACACACACACACACACACACACACACACACACACACGGCACCCCTGCCTTGCCAGGAATTTTTAATGTGTGTGTTGGTGGTTGGAGTGATATTGTATGGGTGGTGGTGGTTGTGCACACCCAAAACCACCCCTAACCATTAACACACACTTTAAAAATGCCCGGCTGGCCGGGCACAAATATGCTAGTTTCATATAAAATGAAGGTATCAATGCATAAAAACATGAAAACAAAGCAAAATAAGCACTACTCAAAAGTACCCAAAATGTTAAAAAATGAAAGATTTCACTGTGTACCTCCCTATTGTCTACTATTTATATTCTTCATTAAACCAATCACCCTGAGATACAACAAGATAGAAAAAAGGGCTCCTTTTTTCTGAGAAAGCCATTGTTTCATGAGTGCCAAGGGGAACTTTATATGTGTGTGGATGAGGATTTTTCTCTTATTTTTCTCGTTGTTGAGTTGTTGTTGGTTGCTTTGGTGAGTGGGTGTTTCTGTATGCCAAGCAATCAGTATCTGCTTTTTCCTTTTATTGCGCTGCTTAGGCCGAGAGTGTCTCTATTATGCTAGGTGGGTGGGCCTGAATTCATGCTGTTCCCCAACCTCTCCTTTTTAAAGATTTTTGAGTGTCTCGTTGCTTTTTGAACTGGTTGGTGGATGAGCAAATTATTTTTTGCAAAAACCAGAGGACATTTTTTTTCTTTCTCACATACTGTTGCCTGCCTTCAAGTAAATGAAGTGTCTGTTGCCGTATAGTTTTGAGAGTTGTTTATACTTTTTTAGGGCTTTTGGAGTGCCAGAAAACACAAGTAGGAAAACATAAAACAAAAAACCTGAAAAAAGGCTTTCTTTCTTTTCTTTTCTTTTTTGCATACTGAAAGGAACACTATGCAAAAAAGAGAGAGAGAGAGACAGTTTTGAAAGACACTGAAATTAAAGCTATACCAAAAAAAAATTAGTGCACATTTCTGTAAAATATATTTTTTCCCCTGCTCAAATACCAACAGGATTTTGGCATGGAATATTAGTTGTTGATGCATTTGAATGAGAGGGAGCTGACCTCCAGGCTTCTCATAGGCATTGGCTGAGTTAACATGGAAACAGAGTACTAGATCACATAAAATTGTTTTCTGATCCAGATTGTTGGTGGAAGAGAAAGAGAGAGACAGAGACAGAGGAATAGAATCATTTTTTTCCCAGTTTCCTCCCCTGGCCTACATAGTATCATTATAATATGCTTAAAGAGTTCCTGTAAGTATATTTGTATGGACACATGTAAATTGGGAGGATAAATTAATCTACAAAATCAGCTCTCACAGTCTATTGAGTTATTCCACTATAATATTTGATGCATGTCAGGTCATTCAAATTAATATAAGAAGCAAGCCTTACGGTGCCCATTCTTGATTGCTGAAATATTAATCTCTGCACTTCAGAAGCTTTTCCTTGTTGTTTCTCCATTTCCCCCAAGCAGATATCAAATAAAGGCTACTGGAAGATATTCTAAGACTTTTGACTCAGCCTTTTCATAGAATCCAGCTGATTTGCAGAAGCTATTGGCATTATTGACATATGGAGACAAGATAGCGCCTGAATAAAAAGTTTAACCTTTTAGATTTTGGATCACAGAATACTGAGGAATGCCTGTAATTCTGAAGCTGCATTCACTGATAAAAGAAGTCAAAACATGTTTAGGCTTCAATCTGGTACAGATTTATCTGGTAGCATGTCTCAGTGAACTTAGAAGAACCTACTTCTGTACAGACTCAGGATTGCACTATAAAGGATTTTAAACTGAAGAAACTGTATCAACATGGATTGATATGTTTGGCTCTAAATCACAGAAGAGAAATTATTGTACAATAATTAGTCAAAAATTCAAAGCTGACAACCAACCAGCAAAATATAATTTAGCACCTGAAACTAGTTCAGAGCAGATAGCTATGAATTATTATTTTTAATTTTAATTTTATTTATTCATTCATTTTTTATTAATTTTTACTTATAGGCCACCTTTTTCCCCATGGAGAACTCAAAGTGGCTTACAATATTCTTCTTCTTTTGTGTCCTGATCAAACCCTGGACTGCCATAATGAAGCCACTTTCTTTGCTTTGTCATTGGCCAAACCCAAGTCCTCATCAGTGCATGCCGCTGGCAGCAATCTGTATCTCTCCATATTCACACTGTCTCCATCTTCTAATTTGGTTTTGCTCTTGCCATGAAGCTCTTTTTGAATCTGAGGCAACAAACTCGAGGCTCATATTCATTTAGAGGGTATTCATTTGTTCTCTTGCTTACTTCTATCAGCATCTGCTGCTGTGTCTCTCCTTGTCTTAGGTGGAGTGATACCAACAAGAGGGTATATTTTCTCAACTGGTGTAGCTTTGAGACATCCTGTCACTATACGCATGGTTTCATTAACAGCGATGTCAACTTGGTTTGTGTGGGGGGATGCGCTCCATACTGGAGCAGCATACTCAGATGCTCAGGGCAAAACCTGATATGCGCAACATGGATGGTTGAGGTCCTCATTTATAGTTTGTGAGTTTCCTGATGATGTTGTTCCTTGTACTAACTTTGGCTTTGGTATTCAAGCAGTGCTGCTTAAAAGTGTAACGCTAAGATATTTTGGTGCTGAATACTGCTGCAATCAGTTCCCTTGCCACATAACATCCAACTCAACCCTTGCCTCTTGATTTTGAAGGTGGAAAGCACATAATTGAGTCTTGCTTTGATTAGTTTTCAAATGGTTGATGTTGTAATACTGTCCTAGTTCTTCAATTGTGTTCAATTATTTTTTTAAAAAAAAATATGCCTTCCTGTTGTAGTTAATGTTACTATGGATAGAGAATGACCCCCATTACTTTGTTGACTGATATGTGAACATGAAATTAATAATAATTTCTATTACTAACCTCAAATATTTCAGATGTGAATGGATTGGTGGGGCTTTCCCATAAATAACATTAATGAAAGATAAATGTTACTTTTCTGAAATTTACAGAGGGGCTTCATATCAACCAAAAGATGATAGCAGATTTGATGAGATGCTTATTCCTAAGTATCTCAAACATTCTTTAACTTGAATTTTAAATTTAGCCTTAATTCTCTCTTGTTCCTCCTTCTCAACATTACAGGCTATCATTTCTGATTTATCCCAATTGATTCTCAGACCTGTTACCTCTTCAAAATCTTTTAGATGTCCTTGTATTTTTTCCAATGCCTTTCTAGGATGCTTCATTATTATCAAAGTATCATCTGCGTACAAACTTATTTTATTTCCAGCCATCTCTTCAATGCCTTTACCTCTGTACCTGATGTGTATAAATTGATGCCATGAAGCCTCACTCCCATGTCTTATGAAGTGGACTTGATCCATGAAAGCTAACATTAAAATATAACAATTAGTCTTCAAAGTGCTACAGCATTTTTGTTTTGTTTGTTCTCTGATATTTATTTTATTTTATTCATTTGAATTTATATCCCGCCCACTTGCCCTAGGGCAATTCAGGGTGGTGCACCATTACATAAATATTAAATACACCCCCTTAAAAACTTTACTAAAAACTTTACTAAAAAAATGACATAGGAAACAATTTAAAACCAACCCGAACTTAAAAATGGCCCTCCCTTCCCCACCCATCAATTAAAAGGACCAATAATTCTAACAAGCGGGAGTCAGCCAACAAGCGGGAGTCAGCCCCCCCATCAGCCCCACCTGTCTGGGAGGTAGAAAAGATGCCCGCAGCCATGGAGGACTGCCCCGCTCTCCCCAGTGCTCACACGACCAGCGTGGGGATGGAAGTTGCTTCAGCTGGGGGCGCCGTCGCTTCTCTCCCAGCCCTGTGTGGCTGATAGGTAGAAAACATGCCCGTAGCTGGGGCAGTATGAACCGCGGCCCCAAAAGCAGTGCTGACGTTGACACATGTCTTGCCTTTGCTGGGTCCCAGGTTCCATTGTGGCTTTGTTAGGGACATTGACCCTGGCTCCGTTGTGGACACTGAGCTTGGGGTCTGTCATGGACAATTGAGCCTCAGCGCTACTGTGGACGTTGAGCCTTGGGCTCCGTCATGGATGGCGAGCCCTGTTGTGTGTGTGTGTTTGATTTTTTTTTCCCTTCCTGGTGCTGTGTATGATGGATTTGATGCTTTAAAATTTATACATTTATAATTTGTATATTTTGTATCTTATTTTTATGTTACCTTGTTATATTATGTATTTATTGCTTTACTCCATTGTATTTCTGTATAAATATATTGTATCTTTATTTGAAATGCTGTTAGCTGCCCTGAGTCGGCCTGTGCCGAATAGGGCGTGATATAAATTAAAATTTATTTATTTATTTTAATTTTAATTTTAATTTTAATTTTAATTTTAATTTTAATTTTAATTTTAATTTTAATTTTAATTTTAATTTTAATTTTAATTTTAATTTTAATTAATTTATTATTATTATTATTATTATTATTATTATTATTATTATTATTATTATTATTATTATTATTATTATTATTATTATTATTATTATTATTATTATTATTATTATTAATTATTATTATTATTATTATTATTATTATTATTATTATTATTATTATTATTATTATTATTATTATTATTATTATACTTGCACTGCCAGCCAGGTTTTCAGCCCTTTCCTAAAGGGCAGCTATTCTGTCTGTAGCCGTGGATCTGCCGGCAGGAGGTTCCACAGAGTTGGGGTGGACACAAAGAAAGCCCTTCTCCTTGTGCTAGAGAGGCAAGCCCCTCTAACCGATGGAATACTGAGAGAGCCCCTCCAGTCCACCCTAGTGGTGTGGGCAGACTCTCTTGGGGCGATGCGGTCTCTTAGGTAACCTGGCCCACTACCATAAAGGGCTTGAAACACAGACTAACACGGCTACTATTTTAAAAAATTCAATTAGGTGATACAGTTAGAGATCCCCCTCTTGCTATCTGGTGGGGAAAAGGATAAATTCCCCCAGATTTCTTTATATGCTGTTTTTTATGAAATTATATTCCCTATGAGGAGAGCATTTTTTATAACAAAAAATATACAAGCCCACTCTTGAATCCTATTTTCTCTCAGACTGGCCAAATATAATTAAAGCTAAAACAATATAAAAAGAATTAACTGGAGAACAGTTTCTGTTCTACAATTTATGTATAACATGGGAAAGGTGCTCATTTTAAATTGATCCAGGCTGATTTGAACTGATCAGATTCTTTCCTGAACTAAATCTAGATCAATTGGAATTTGCCCAGTTCGGTTTTCTTTGCAAATACCTCTCTCAGAAAAGACATGAAATGACACTATAACATAAAAAAGATACAGCAGTTCACAAAACTATTAGACAGGTTGCTTGATATCAAACAGCAGTCAGATCAATTACTTGTAGTCTGATTACATTTTCAGAAATGCCAACGGAAACAAAGCATATTATAGCCTCAGTGGTTATACAAACACCCTGACACAAGGACCCAGTAATGAAAAATAATGTTTTCCCAATTCAGAAATTAGTGGCAGTAGGAATCTGCTCAGCATCAAGTAATTTTTAATTTCTTATTTTTCTGAATTATTCCTGATGATTATTGACAGCAGGAGATGCATTTTAAAGCATATAGACAATCATGTACTATAGGAGATGGTAACCAAAGGTTGAAGAAATATCTAGGAAGGTAAAGACTGAACAGAGCACATACTCATTTCTCCCTTCTTTGTCTCTCTCACACATATCAGTGGGAGAGGGGGCACTTTGTTTGTCAGAGCTGTCCCATTATGTTGCCCAGCTCTGAATGGAGACATGTCCAAGCAGTCTCCAGTAGAGGTGGCGGTATGGAAACTTCCAGGAAGGAAAGAGACGTGATAATACATCTGCTGGCTTGCATCACAGCTGGCCTTTCTTTTACTGTACTTGTCTTTGTTTTGGTCTGACTTTTGGGAGTCCTCTCAGAGTCAACGAAGATTTGTGGGGAGGGGGGTTGTCTAGAGAATCTGCCTAGTCTACAGATTCATGTGATCTCTCTACATCACTCACACCTTCATCCCATTCTCCAAGAAGTTTTCTAGGTGCTCTCCTCTAAAAGAGCAGGAGGAGGAAGAAGTCAGCTTGAACAAGAGCAGCTTCCTGTGTCCTCACTTGCCTCTTCCTTACTGTATGGAAGTATTATCTCTCTCAGAAAAGACATGAAATGACACTATAACATAAAAAAGATACAGCAGTTCACAAAACTATTAGACAGGTTGCTTGATATCAAACAGCAGTCAGATCAATTACTTGTAGTCTGATTACATTTTCAGAAATGCCAACGGAAACAAAGCATATTATAGCCTAGGTGGTAAACCTATGGCACTTATGCCAGAGGTGGCACTCAGACCTATCTCTGTGGGAACCCATGCAATCACCCCAGCACAGAGTTTGCCCCACCCCTCTGCCCAGCAGCCCAATGGAAGCACTTCCTCCCTCCCCAGCACAGAGTCCACCTGCCCCCCTGCCCAGCAGCCCAATGGGAGCACTTCCTCACTTCCTCCCTTCTCCCAGCACAGAGTTCATCCCGCCCCTATGCCCAGCAGCCCAATGGGAGTGTTTCCTTCTTCCCCTGTTGCTATGTTGGCACTTTGCAATAAATAAGTGTTTTTTGGGTTGCAGTTTGGGCACTCGGCCTCTAAAAAGGTTCACCATCCATGCCCTAGAAGACACAGGTCTACTATGTCCATTAGAGTGAAATAACATAATTATAAAATGTTGTGGAAATGGTACTTGACCCTAGTGAGGTTGCATCAGATGGATAACAAAAAAAAATGTGTTGGAGATGTAAGAATACACTGGGAACATACGGACATATATGGTGGAGTTGTAATGTGCTAAAAGATTTTTGGGGGAAATTGAGAAAGAGATTTGCAGTATTATGGGGATGGGACTTAAATTGGGGTCAAGTATTGTTTTGTTGATGGATATGGAAAATATGAATTTAAATGAGGATAAAAAAGAGTTACTGTGTATAATGTTGACAATGAGTAGACAGTGTATTGCAAGAAACTGGAAAAATGAAGTAATATTGAAAATAGAAGAGTGGTATAAAGAGATGTGGGATCTTGCATTGAACGACAAGTTAACATGGGAGTTGAATGAAAGAAGGGCATAGTTAAAGAAAATAGATTTTGGAAAATATGGCAACTATTTGTGGATTAGTCATTGATGGGGTGTGTGTGTGTGTGTGTGAAGGGAGTAGGCCAGTACCAGATCAAATGAGTTTTCGGAAATAGTGAAAAATAACTATGACATCTCGCATCCTCCAGGGCATTGTATAATACACTGGGTATGTATTGTGAAAATTGTTTATTATATTTTAGTTACTGTATTTCTCTTTTGATTTAGTAGTAGTATAGCAATGTAATAAATGAATAAGCTTTTTTTTACGTTAAAAATGGTAATGGAACAACTGAGTATAAAATTTGATTTCAAATATGCATTTTAGCATAATAATAAGAGTGTTAAAAGATACTGAAATGTACTCAAAGAATTATGAAGAAAGGGGGTGGGAGTTATATTGCTAAGTTTGTATTTTGATTGTATTTTTATCTTTTTATTTTTTGTATATTATCTGTATTTTTGGTATTTGTATTTTTCAGTTGTAGTTTTGTTGGTATATTTGAAAAATTTAATAAATTTTTAAAAAAGAAAGACACAGGTCTTTTTTTGCTCTTTCTTTCAGCAAGTCTTTACTATTATATTTACACTTGCCTTCTCCAAAACAGCTGCTTATTAAAAAAAATTTTTTTTGCAGAACTTGAAAGCAAAGATAAAATAACATTACAATTATTGCTTTCCCAGAAGATGTAGAAGAGATAATCCAATTTCTGTCTTCAATAATGCACTCAGGGAACTACTGTAATTTGCCTGTTGAAGTTCTACAGGGAAATCATACACTGATCATGAAGAAGAAAACATAGCCAGGAGAGGCAGAGGCTGTACAAACAACCTCTATCTCAGCAGGGGGGGGTAAAATAAACCCTGTGCATTATAAACCAAACTCTGATAAACAGGATAGATCATGAACAGATATCTCTACACTTCCTCCCACCCATAGTGTAATGTATTATTTCTGCCTTGATTGTGTTAGGCATTTCTGACTTCTGTCAGAGAAAAAAGGTCCAGGAAACTGTTCCCATCGAGTGATTATGTCCCCTGAAGTCTTTTACAAGGGTTTTCATTTAAACTGCAAATAAAATTGACTTCTTAGATTGAAAGGTCCCTTATACATTTTCTGTACTGATGACTCTGAATAGTGTAATGGCTGCTTATTATGTTACTTGCAGCTTGTCCATGGAAGATATTAAAAGCCAGAGTTGATCTTAGGTAAACGTAAAGATTGTCCTTGCTTGAAAGCCAGTCATATCCGACTCTAGGGTTCAGTGCTCATCTCTGCTTATAGCCAAAGAGCCAGCACTGTCTGCATCTGCATACGTTTCCATGAACATGTGGCAGGCATGACTAGACACCGGAGTGCATGGAATGCTATTTACCTTCCCACCAAAGTGGTACCTATTTATCTACTTGCAATTTCTTGCTTTCAAACTGCTAGGTTGGCAGGAGCTGAGACAGAGATGGGAGCTCACTCCGTCATGTAGCACTCAAGTCTTGAACTACTGACCTGCTGACCTTCCACTTGTCGTGTTCAGCATCTTAATCACTAAGCCACTGCAGTCCTAGAGTTGATCTTAAATAAATTCAAAAGCCTATAGAATTCTATTCACAGAGCCTAGAATGGGTTGAACCACTGAAATGATGCCTCGAGCTTTTGCTGTGCTCCAGTAGCTCATGTGCTGGTTTAAAACTACCAGCTGTTTCATGTGCTGGCCCATGGAACTTTTGCAATTGATTTAACAAAGCCAGCCATGCTGTAACATCTTACAGGAACTGGTAGTCAGAAATGGGTGTGGGAATAACAGCTAAATAGATCAAGCATATGCTCCCAGAAAGCTTTATATGATTATTCATAACTTTTTGCAAAACATAAGCACCATGGGGACAATTGCTATATAATTAGTAGGATATAGAGAGTTGTGCATTGGTTTCCATTCTGCTCAGGCTAACAAACATTAAGTCAATGCTCAAAGATCCACCTTGGGAGAAGCATGTGGAATTACACTTATAATAAGTTGAGGTGTGGAAGGCTTGATGATCAGTTGGATGCAATCTTAGCCACTTATTTGTTTGCTCATCCTCACTCTTTCCCCCAGGGACTATCTAGAAGTCACAATGCTGTAAAACTCTAAAGATCACAAAGATGAAACTGTTCACCCTGGCTAAGACAGTTGAGGAGAGGCATGAGGAAGTATTTGCAAAAGTCATTAGCATTGCCATTCCCATTATACCCAGTAAGCCTGGATTTTATGCCATCTCTTACAAATGGATCATATTATTATATTCCAAAACAGAAGCAGCTGTAGTGTCTCAAATAATCATTTCAGATAATTTCCCTATAAACAGAAGCACAAGAGAACAAAGCTTATGAGCTCCTTATGGGATATTTTACATTATTATTGCCACATTAGAAGATGCAGCAAAATAATATGACCATCACCATAGTTATAAAAAAGAAATAGCAGAAAGAGTAAAGAATACAGTGTTGTTACCTACGTTTAAACCTGCTCAAGTATAGTGGTACCTTGCTTAAAGACCATAACACGTTCCACGGGATTGCTCTTTAAGCGAGTTGCTCTTTAAGCAACTCAGAAAAAGTGACCGATTGTGACTTCTGGCGGCGGGGGGGGGGGGATTGTGAGCCCCAATTTAGTTGTTAAGCAAGTTTTTTATTGTTTTAGTTGTTAAGCAAGGTTGACCATACAAAGAAAATTCTGCTCTTTAAGCGAGCTAGTCTCTAAGTAAGGCGCTCTTTATGTGAGGTTTTACCGTAATAATAAAGTGTTTGTACTCTACACATGAGGAAGACAGCAGCTTAACTCACCTCTTTCTTGCCAATTCCTTTGTACAATAGTGAGATGTTTGAAAAAGAGACCCTGTTGTATCTATAGAGCTTTTTATTGAGCCATAAAACCCAACATAAAATATGGTTCCAACTTGCGTGTAGAGATTCCATATATAGTTAACAATGTCTCCCTTTTAAACATGGCATTTTCTTATGAGGAAAGCAACAACAGACACATTTGAAGTGGCCACTTTCCTTTATGTATATTGAGTAAATAAGAAGGTTAAAGTATCTTATCAGCAATTCAGAGATGTCCATTGTAACCTGAAACAATATTTTGGTTTACTTTAAACCAAGACATTGTTGTGTGGTTGCAAGCTGCTAAATCACTTCCAACTTAGGTAAAGGCTGCCCTTGCTCAAAAGCCAGTCATATCAGACTCTAGGGTTCAGTGCTCATCTCTGTTTAGCGCCAAAGAGCAAGCACTGTCTGCATCTGCAGATATTTCCGTGGATGTGTGGCAGGCATGCTTCAACACCGGAGTGCACAGAATGCTCTTTACCTTCCCACCGAAGTGGCATCTATTTATCTACTTGCAATTTCTTGCTTTTTAACTGCTAGGTTGGCAGGAGCTGGGCCAGAGAAGGGAGCTCATTCCATCATGCAGCACTCGGGAATTGAACCCTGACCTTCCAGTCTTTGAGTTCAGTGTCTTAACCACTTGAGCCACTGAAGTCCCCACTTCCAACTTATGGTGACCTTAATAGGGTTTTTGAGATATGGGGATGGCTTACAATTGCCATCACTCACCATCACTCCCAATCCCACCCTGAAAGTTTCCATGGTCCCATGAGTCCTAGTCCAATATTCCATTCACTACACCACATTGGCTCTACCAGCTAACACATTACTTGCCATTAATTAACTTTTGCACAGCAGTATTCATTTGATATATGTCTCTGAGCTCATTCACATAAGCAGTATGGGTTTGGGTTGTTCTTGAGAAGTTCTGAATCATTCTGGCATTTTGTTGTTGTGAATTTATCTCCTGGTATTTGTTGTAATAAGTATTGGAGTGTACTGGTTTGTCTCAGTACCACCTGACCACACACATTAGGATTTTCTACTGACCCTACTTGTTTGATTCTTTAGTTGAGCAAAGTTGTGAATACA
Organism: Bradypodion pumilum; assembly: GCA_035047305.1. NCBI lineage: Eukaryota > Metazoa > Chordata > Lepidosauria > Squamata > Chamaeleonidae > Bradypodion > Bradypodion pumilum. The sequence continues at coordinate 80,160,502 of JAWDJD010000001.1, read as the reverse complement.
TTTTACAGTCAAACAAGTGAACTAATTTAACAAGGGAGAGGTATTAAAATGCTGAACCACTGCCTTGGAAACCTCTATAGCCCTGTTTACATTCTACGTACAGATTGTCAAACAATGGGCTGTAGTTTGGACATCCCTGGTTTAAGCGGGGAAAATGGCAGCTGCTATGTACTGAATAGAATGTGACAAGTACCCTTTAACTGATTGTATCCGACAATTGTATCCATTGAACTGTTTGGTCCACCATTACCTCATGTTCACTCTGACTACCATGCAATAAACTTGTGTTTTAGCCCTTACTGCGGCTCCTTCTTTGTCTTCCGCGCAAGACACCAAATTGGCGATGAAGGTGGGATGGCATCCCGAAAAGTGAACATCGCGCCCTTTGACACCACGAAGCTAGAAAAATGGGAACTCTACGAGCAGCAGTTCCTCTATGCTATGGACCTCGAAGGCATCGAGGAGGAAGCCCAGCGCTGGGCATTCCTACTGGCCCAGTGTGGCCTAGAGACTTTGGAACTGGCCACCAACCTCCTGACGCTGAGACCGCTCAGGGCCGTGCCCCTAGACGAGATCCTTGCCGAGCTGAGGAAACACTTTCGCCCGAAGGTGTCGGTTTTCCCGGCAAAGTTGGCATTTCAGCAGCGGTGCCTGCGGGCCGGTGAGTCCGTGGCAGACTTCGTGGCAGCCCTGCGGGTGGCTGCCGTGCCTTGCTGGTGGGGAGCATCCCTGAGCGAGGTGCTGAGAGACAGGCTCCTGCTGGGACTGCAAGATGAGGGGGCCAGGAAAAAACTACTGGCCAAAGACGAGAGCATCTCGTTCGAGCATGTCCTGCACATCACCCAAGCCGCCGAGTCAGTGCAACAAGGCAAGCGGGTGTGCTGGGCCAGGACCGCAGCAGCTGGGGGCTCCCCGCCAGCAGTCCCAGTCCACAGCTGTTCCTCCCACGGAGAGCAGGGGTCCTCCGAGTCCACCACGTCCACCTCCGACTTCAGTGAGGACGAGGACGTGCAGCGGGTGCAGAGGAGGTCTGAGGATTGAGACCATGCCAGAGAGGACCGTTGTGTTGGTCTGTGATGCCTCACCGGTGGGGGTGGGGGCAGTCCTCTGCCACATGCTAGAGAATGGGTGAGAGGCCCCAGTGGCATACTATTTGAGATCCCTGTCCAAGGCAAAGCGCAACTATGTGCAAACAGACAGGGAAGCCCTAGCGATTGTTGCAGGAACCAAGAAGTTCCATGACTTCCTCTATGGCAGGCCATTCAAAGTCGTGACCGACCACAAGCCCCTCTTAGGAATCTTCACTACAGATAAGCCAACCCCACAGATCTTGTCCCCAAAGATGCTGCGAAGGGTGATTTTCCTCAACGCGTACCAGTACGCGTTGACCTACCGCCCTGGCAAGGAGATCAGACATGCCGATGCCCTTTCCAGGTCACCCCTCCCACAGGCAGGGGACCCCGAGTGCGAGGTAGAACAGGACCACCAGGTGCTCCTGATTGAAGTCCTAGAGTCGCCCCCAATTCTGCCAGCTGAGATCGCCAAGGCTACGGTGAAAGACAAGTCATTGGCCTTAGTCAGTTCATGGGTACAGAAAGGCTGGCCGGCAACCTCCCCTACGGAGGAATTCAGGATTTACAGTAGGCGGAGAGACGAGCTCTCCCTAGAAAGGGGCTGCCTACTCTGGGGGCAGCGGGTAGTAATCCCTGAAGTTCTGAGGTCCCGTGTGCTCAAGATGCTGCATATCAGCCACCCGGGGATTGTGCGCTCTAAGGTGCTAGCTAGGAGTTACGTCTGGTGGCCCAAACTGGACACAGATATAGAACACATGGTAGGCACTTGTAAGTAATCAATGACACATTGTAGCAAGCTGTTAAGGATAATACTGCTCATGCCAATAGCAGCATCCAGCTCACATGATACAGATTCCCCTGAATACCTGAAGGGCAGGAAACCTTCCCGCCGCACCTCACCTGGAGAAGATGGGCGTGACAATCCATGATGTCACACAGACAGTAACCAATGAACTATCACCCGGGTTATTCAAAATGTACAGTGTGCTATAAATAGAGCTGTTTGGTCCACCATTACCTCATGTTCACTCTGACTACCATGCAATAAAGTTGTGTTTTAGCCCTTACTGCGGCTCCTTCTTTGTCTTCTGTGCAAGACACCAAAGCAGCCTAAAATCTATTTGATCCTGTTGCAAAACATATCTGTTGCAAAACAGATTGCAAGGCACGTTTTACTTCTGCTTCCAGTGGGAAGAACCATGTGGCCAGCCCACTGAACCATGTGGCCGGCCCATGACCTGAAAGGTTTGGGCACCCCTGTGTAAAGTCTTTTGCTCTTTCTGTCACATTTGGATGAAAATGGGTTTTCGACCCGTCCTACGAGAGCGGACTGTAGGGCTCCCTAGTGGTCCCATCAGGCAGGGAGGCACATCTCATTGGGACCAGGTGGAGCGCCTTCTTGGCATCTGCACTGGCCCTATGGAACCTCTTGCCACTTGAACTTCGCCTCCAGGTAGAGTTGCTCCCCTTCAGGAAGGCCTTAAAAGCATGGCTATGCCAGCAGGTGTGGGGTACAGCTGGTACCACAACCCAGCTCTGCTGGCTTACTTAGCCCTGCCTGTTTTTTTTTATTTTTAATTACTCCTGCCCGAGTGTCCTTCTTTTAAGGGGATTGGAGAGGTTTTGTGGATGTTTTAGAGAGTTTTATAGTATTTGGTTTTAACAGGTATTGGGTATGGGTTTTAATTGATGTTGTGAGCCACCTTGGGTCGCTTACGCGAAAAAGGCGGTTATATAAATCCAACAAATAAATAAATAACATTGAGACTGTTTCACAGAAATTTATTATTTACTATATTTATATACCGCCTACCTCACCCTAGGGTGATCCAAAGTGGTTTACAAAAAATAGAATACAAAATATAGAAGAGTACAAATTATCTTCCTGAGAATCCCAGGTTTCATAGTTTCAGTATTTTTTTAAAAATACAGCTGGGAAGCTTAGTGTTTTGGAAAACCTGGCTGAAGAGCCAGGGATGCAGCAGTTGATTCCCTACTGTGCCTCCTTCTGAGTGGAAGCAGTCTGCACAATCTTGCTCAACCTGCATTGTCCCAGAGTGCTTGAAGGAGAAACTGGTAAACAACTTCTGAGTATTTTATGCCCACAAAATCCTAGGAACGATCACTGTAACTCTGGACTGAATTCATAGCAGCTACAATTTTCAACTTCTAGCTCTTATGGTCATCTGAAAACACTAAAACTATTTAGGTAACTTGTACAGGAAAGTTCATAGATAAAGGAGAAATTCTCAAAAGAAGATTCCCAGAACAATATTTTCTATTGAAAAGCATTAAAAAGTTTGAATTAAGACATAGGTTGTCTCCCTCCTCCAGGCAATCTGTTCTTTGCTGAAACAGTTAATGTTTTCTGCCACATGTTGTTGTTGTTGTTGTTGTTGTTGTTGTTGTTGTTGTTGTTTGTTGTTGTTCAGTCGCACAGTCGGTTCCGACCCTTTGCGACCCTATGGACCATTGCTCTCCAGGCGCCTCTGTCCTCCACCATCCCCCTCAGCCCTCCCAGCTCTGTGCCCATTGTGTCTACAATGCCATCTAGCCATCTCATCCTTGGCCTCCCCCTTCTTCTTTTGCCCTCCACCTTTCCCAACATCAATGCCTTCTCAAGTGAATCCCCCCTTCTCATTTGATGTCCAAAGTATTTTAGCTTCATCTTTACTATTTGACCTTCCAGTGAGCATTCAGGGTTAATTTCTTCTAAGATTGACCTATTTGTTCTCCTCGCTGTCCAGGGGACTCTCAAAACCCTCCTCCAACACCACATTTCAAAGGCATCTATTCTTCTGCGTTCAGCCTTCCTAATTGTCCAGCTCTCACATCCGTACATTACTACTGGGAAAACCATTGCTTTGACTATTCTAATTTTTGTTTTCAGTGTGATGTCTCTGCTTTTCACTATGTTCCCCAGGTTTCTCATTGCTTGTCTCCCAAGAATCAGTCGCCTTTTTATTTCATGGCTACAATCCCCATCTGCAGTGATCTTTGATCCTAGAAAAGTAAAATCTGTCACTGCTTCTACTTTTTCCCCATCTATCTTCCAGGAACTGATTGGGCCTGTTGCCATTATCTTGGTTTTCTTGATATTGAGTCTCAAGCCAGCTTTTGCACTCTCCTCCTTCAGCCCAATCAAGAGATTCTTTAGGTCTTCCTCACTTTCTGCCATTAGGGTGGTATCGTCTGCATATCTCAGATTGTTGATGTTTCTCCCAGCGATTTTAATCCCATATTGTGATTCCTCCATCCCTGCACTGCGCATTATGTGCTCTGTGTATAGGTTGAATAAGCATGGTGACAAAATGCAGCCTTGTCTTACTCCTTTTCCTATTCCAAACCATTCTGTCATTCCGTGTTCTGTCCTAACTGTTGCTTCTTGGTTCATGTACAGATTTCTCAGGAGGCATATGAGGTGCTCTGGTATTCCCATCTCTTTAATTACTTGCCACATCTTGTTGTGGTCCACACAGTCAAATGCCTTAGTGTAGTCAATAAAACAGAAGTAAACTTGTTTCTGGTATTCCTTTGTTTTCTCCATGATCCAGCGTATGTTGGCAATGTGATCTCTAGTCCCCCTGCCTCTTCTGAAACCTGCCTGCACCTCTGGTAATTCTCTTTCCACATGCTGCTGAAGTCTATCCTGTATTATCTTGAGCATCACCTTACTGGCGTGTGGGATGAGCGCGATTGTTCGATAATTTGAACATTCTTTGGCATTGCCCTTTTTTGGGATTGGGACGTATACTGATCTTTTCCAATCCTGTGGCCATTGTTTTGTTTTCCAAATCTGCTGGCATATTGAATGCAGTAATTTGACTCCGTCATCTTTTAGCGCTTTAAAGAATTCAACTGGGATACCATCATCTCCACTAGCTTTGTTGTTTGCAGTGCTCTTTAGGGCCTTTATGACTTCGCTCTCCAGGATGTCTGGCTCAGGTTCTACTTCTTCATCATTGTGATTGTCAGGAGTGTTGAGATCCTTTTTGTAGAGTTCCTCTGTGTACTCTTTCCATCTTTTCTTAATCTCTTCTGCATCAGCTAGCTCCTTTCCTTCTTTGTCCCTTATCATGGTCATTTTTGCTTTAAATGTTCCCTTAATTTCCCCAATTTTTTTGAAAAGATCTCTGGTTCTGCCTCTTTTGTTGTTTTCCTCCATTTCTCTGCACTGTTCTTTTAGGTAGTTTTCCTTATCTCTCCTTGCTTTTCTTTGAAATTCTGTGTTCAAATGATTGTAGTTTTTCCTTTCTCCTTTGACTTTTGCATTCCTTCTTTCCTCTGCTATTTTAAGAGCCTCATCAGACAACCACTTTGCTTTCTTACTCTTCTTTTCTTTTGGTATGGTTTTCTTTGCTGCTTCCTGCATGATGTCCCTCATCTCTGTCCATAATTCTTCTGGCACTCTATCTATTAAGTCTAAGCCATTGAATCTGTTCATCACCTCCACCGCGTATTCTTTAGGGATGCTGTCTAGGTGATATCTTTCTGGTCTCCGTGTTTTCCTTATTTTCTTTAGTCTAAGCCTGAATTTTGCGATCAATAGGTTGTGATCTGAGCCACAGTCTGCTCCAGGTCTTGTTTTTGCTGACTGTATGGAGGTTCTCCATCTTTGGCTGCAGAATATGTAGTCAATTTGGTTTCGGTGTTGGCCATCTGGTGATGTCCATGTGTAAAGTTGCCTCTTGTGTTGCTGGAAGAGAGTGTTTGCTATGACCAGTGCGTTCTCTTGGCAGAACTCTATCAATCTTTGCCCTGCTTCATTCTGTACTCCAAGACCAAATTTGCCTGTTATTCCCTCCACTTTTTGATTTCCTACTTTGGCATTCCAGTCTCCTAATATAATTTGGACATCATTTCTTGGCATCTGTTCTATGAGGTGTTGTAAGTCCTCATAGAACTGGTCCATTGTGGCTTCATCTGCACCAGTGGTTGGTGCGTATATTTGGATCACAGTGACATTGAAAGGTTTGCCTTGGAATCTGACTGACATCATTCTGTCATTTTTGAGATTGTATCCCATTACTGCTTTTCTCACTCTTTTATTGATAATTATTATTATTATTATTATTATTATTATTATTATTATTATTATTATTATTATTATTATTATTATTATTATTATTATTATTATTATTATTATTATTATTATTATTATTATTGGTTGAAAGGATTTTTGTGTGGAAGAAAATCCACTCAGGGGACACTCAAATGAGGCTCTTTTCATGTCCCCAAGAGCTGGGACATAGAAAGGTGCTCAATCAATGATGCATTACCCAGGTCTCAAACTGCAAACTTGCCAGCCTTCCAACTAACAAGGTTAACCACTGAAGCACAGCAGCTCCTATGATAATAATATTACATGATTCATTATTTGAGTTTCATCAGTCCATTGATTGATTTAATCTGTACCTATCTGTACATGTGCGCAGGGGTTACTGGGTTATTGCACATGCACAGTAACCCCTTTCCTGGCCGAAGGGGTTACTGCACATGTGCGCAGGGGTTTCTGTGCATGAGTGCCGCTGCCTCTGATGGCCATGCATGCACAGTAACCCCTTTCCTGCCCAGCGCCTGGAAACTTACTGCGCATGCGTGCCCAGCTCCTGGATATTGAAAACCGCGGCTTGACAGGTATGCATATAAGAAAACTCTCAACCATATTGAGGAATAGCAAGTGGACATCTATAACTATAAGGGGGTTGCATGGTACGTGTCCGGCATGCACGTCCAGACCCGTCCCAATCATCCTGTACTGAGCCGCCCACACTTACCTAAAGACCCTGTGGGCATCGCCGCAAGGGTCAACCAGCCGAGAGTGGGGCAACCACCCCACAAACCAGAACAAAAAACAAAGCTAAAAGGCCCAGCATTCTCTGCACTGTGCCACCCCCTCAGCCATTCAGGCTGAAGGGCGCAAGTGCATAGAATGCTGGGAAGCTGGCGTGTGCATCCCCACAGGGGATAGAGGCCGAATGGTTTCAGTTCTTGCCAACCCAGGGAAGCGAAGCACTTACCTCCAGGAGACTTACCTCCATTTCACCTTCAACTCACGGAGGGAAGCTATCGCTTCCATCAGTTGGGGGGCAAAATTGGAATTCCCCCCCCCCAACTAAGGAAAGCAAGCAACTTCCCTCCATGAGGCGAATAAGGGGAAATTACGCTCTGCCTTCTTCGCCTCATGAAGGGAAGCTACCGCTTCCATCGGTTGGGGGGGATTTTGCCCTCCCCAACCAAGGAAAGCAAGCAACTTCCTTCTGTGAGGAAAAGGAGAGGAAATGGCACTCTGCCTTCTTTGCCTCATGGAGGGAAGCTACCGCTTCCATCGGTTGGGGGGGCAAAGTTTTCAAACCCCACCCTCAACTGAGGAAAGTGAGCCACTTCCCACAGTGAAGCAAAGAAGGCGGAAGCACCGGCCTTGCCGCAGCTTCAGTGGGGTTGCCGGGGAGGAGGGGGAACCCCCTTTTCTCCCCATGGCCCCGGGAACAAAGTCATTCTAACCCTGTACTGGTGTGTGTGTGTGTGTGTGTGTGTGTGTGTGTGTGTGTATGTATGTGCGTGCATGCGTGTGTGCTGCATGCACGCATGCACATGTGCGTGTGCCCCTCAACCACCAACACACAAAATATACCTACCTGGCAGGGCCAGGCAAAAAATACTAGTATGTTAAAAAAAAGCAACACACACACACACACACACACACACCAGTACAGGGTTAGAATGACATTTAAGGTAACACTTGCCATGTCACCTCTTATCTGAGGACATAAAACTATTGACCAGTGGACCCAATTCAGGTGAAGAACCTGGTCAGGTTCCTCCAGATGTTCCTTTAACCCATCTTTATTTTTATTTATTTTATTTTATATTCATATTTATATAGCCGCCCAACTCACAAAGACTCTGGACGGCATACAATCTTTAAAAACCTTTAAAAAGAACAACCCCATTAAAACAAATTACCCCGCTAAAACCCCCACACATATTAAAAAGAGGAAAATTACTTTGATATTAAACCAACCATCTTCCAGAAGTTTTTGTAAGATGCCTCCCATTAGCTTTAGCCTTTGGCCACACAGCTTGACGCTGATGGTAAGTAACATAGAAAAGCAAGGTGGAGACCAATATGAAATAAATACATCAAAGAGGAGAAAAGATATAAAATGTGGTCATTCCAACTATGACAAAAAAAATAAATGAACAAAGTAATATAAAGTTAACATATTAAAAGAGGAAATTTGGAAATAGCCACAGAACAGTAATTCTTCCAAGGCATGTCATAAATATTATTTTTTCTGCATCCTGTATTTTGTTGGTTTTACATGCATTCCAGGAATTTCTGTATAGTCCTTGCCCATGACTACTAAAAGATTACTTGTTCTTCTATTCCATGAGATACATTATTGGATTTGTGAAATAATATAAATTTAGAAATCTTTGATCGAGTATGTGCTCTTTAGAAAGAAATTTTCTTCTTGATAAATCCCGAAGAAAGGTTTTATAATTATTCTGAGTCTTTAAAAAATGGAATCCTTTCCCCTCCCACTGCCTGAAATCCTTTCTGACATTTCTTGTTAACCATGATGGCATGATAAACTCTACCATGGAATTTAAAATGACCTTTACTGCTGGAGGTTTTGTAATGACTGTATTGTTCTGTAATAAATGATATCAAATCCAAGAAGATGCAACAATCAAAAGTTTATTAATCTGTCCAGTGTGACAGAGAAAAGGAAGATTTGGCACAAACTAGCTATGCTAGCTCAGAATAAAGTCTTTCATTCTGTTATATAAAAAGTCATTGTTCTCTTCAAAAGCTAAACAAATACACCAGTTTTATGGTATAACTAGATATCAGAAAACTAATCTTTTAAAGCTCAGAAAGTCCTAAAGTTTAAGAGATTGTGATGTTTGCCAAAAACATAAATGTTTACAAATCTTTACTTCTTCAGATCAGAATAAATTCAAAGTCAGGAAAGACTTCTAAATCCTTTCAATGTCATGCCCACATGGCCACTCAATTGTGATCCTTCTGCTGCACTTCTTTCCACATGTTCTTCTCGTACCATTTTTGTGGCAAGCAAGATGGAACAGAGCAGTTTGCTTACCCTCCCTCTTCCTTCCAGCATCTAATAGGTACTATGCAGTATGCAAAGGGCAAGCAGAACTGAAAGGTGTAGCAAAAATGTACATTTTGATTCAGAAATATTTGGAATTCACCAAATAATGCCATATTCAGGTAGTCCCATATAATCTGAATCCAAATCTAATCTGCAATAATAATAATTTCTAATATTCAGAATCCCATTTACGTCTACAGATTTCAAAGCAGAAGGCTAAATTTCTCTGGCACCAGTTTCTGATTGGGGTTGCCAGGGGTTTCGCAAAGGAAGGTGTTTCAGTTGATGGCAAAACCTGTAAATAATGTCTGCCTGTACCAATGAAATCTAGAAGCAAACAGAGATACCAGAAAGTATTTGCAGGCGCACCCCCCAATAAAGGACTCAGACACTGGTAAAAGTGGATAACGGCATTGGGCCACATTTATTGATTCATGCCCTAGTCCGAATTATAAATTTCTATTGGTAATGACCAATCATAATTCTTAAGGCAAGCAGGCCGAAGTAACACTGGTAAGGTACCACCCAAAATTGCCAACGGCAATTGCTACAATGTATCTATTTGTATCAATTTGTTTGTTGACAACAAACAAATTGTTGACCGTAGTCAATATCTAACTAATGACCCCACCCTCTGACGCGTATCCGTAAAATCACGGGGTGATGCATGCTGTCTAGCTGTAGCCATCACCCCGTCGCCTAGTTCGTCGTTGACCGGACAACGTTTAACCAACTTATGCGTGTCTAGTGTTGTCCAGTCAATTGCGAACTTGCCGGATACCTGTGGGTCATAAATGTTTACCTTACCAGTGCTACCCGCCCATGTGACCAAAGTCAACAGCAGCAACAGAAAAACCCCTATGTCAAACCATAGCAACAGTGTGTGATGGGCGAAAAAACCAGGACCCGGAAGCCAATATGGGTCCCAGCCAAAAATTCCCACCCGGCCCCGAAGCGACCAAAATATCACACTGTTAACTAGGGAGGGGGTGGAGGGGAAAAAACTTCTCCGCTCCGTCGCTTCGCAAAATGGCAGCTCGGCTGCCTCGTGGCCACCCCTTTTATAAGGGAGCTGGCCACGTCCCTAACTACCCGGATGCCTTCGTCCGGTGGGGGGGCCCCGCAAAGAGCGCGGCGGCCATTTTGGCGCCGCGCTTGCATTGCAGGCGCACCCCCCAATAAAGGACTCAGACACTGGTAAAAGTGGATAACGGCATTGGGCCACATTTATTGATTCATGCCCTAGTCCGAATTATAAATTTCTATTGGTAATGACCAATCATAATTCTTAAGGCAAGCAGGCCGAAGTAACACTGGTAAGGTACCACCCAAAATTGCCAACGGCAATTGCTACAATGTATCTATTTGTATCAATTTGATTGTTGACAACAAACAAATTGTTGACCGTAGTCAATATCTAACTAATGACCCCACCCTCTGACGCGTATCCGTAAAATCACGGGGTGATGCATGCTGTCTAGCTATAGCCATCACCCCGTCGCCTAGTTCGACGTTGACCGGACAACGTTTAACCAACTTATGCCTGTCTAGTGTTGTCCAGTCAATTGCGAACTTGCCGGATACCTGTGGGTCATAATGTTTACCTTACCAGTGCTACCCGCCACACGGAGGGGCTTCAAAGAAGGCCCCCCTCCAGACCGTCAGCTCGGTCAACAGGCCTGCTCGCCAATCACCCAACAGGAGGTCCATACCTCCTCGCGACAGATGGACCCCATCCCCTGCATAAAGGTCATAATTTCGAATACTAATGGCGGGGTGAGGGCTGACCCTCCCCCAACCTCTACTGACAATGAACCGGGCCACAGCCCTGTTCACCATGCGTCTAGCCCGGTCAAGGGCCGGGAGGTCGAACCCTCCCCTATACGTGTGCCGCGGCACCACATCCGACCAAACAATGGTGGTGGCGGGCCACACGTAATTCAAGTAGGCGAGGTCACCGCAAATCGCATGCTTTAGCGATAAGCCGGTGACCTGGCCCAAATCATTGCCCCCAAGGTGTATGATGAGAATGTCAGGCGGGTCAGCATGCCGACCTGAAAAAAGGAATGGCAACAGCTCCCGCCATAACATCCCAGGCTTACCATACCATGTGAGACTTGCATATGCACCCAGTCCCAGTCGGGGTCCCCACTCTGTCGCCGCAGCGTAACGCGCTGCCCTGTGCACGTAACTATGGCCCACCAGCCATACTGTCACCGGTGTAATACGACACCCAGGGTCTGTCAAGGGAAAAAACGAGGGAGAGAAAAGACGTGGTGACCAGGCTGGTACTCACTGTGGGAGAGGGCATACATAAAATTGAAAACACCGCGAACCCCACCTTCCCATGCTGCGTATTTCAGCCCTGGAGTACCCAAAAACAGCAGCAGTGGAGGCCGCCCCTATTCTGAACGAATGGGTGCCGTAACGGGCCCCCGGGAGGCCTACACTGGCGAGCGCTTTGCCTGTCACCTTCCAAAACTGAAACTTAGTAAGGGGAGACCCATCTTGGTGACAGAAAAACGGGCCATGGTGCGTGCCACGCAGTGCAATAAACTCCTGTAGGGCACCAACCAGACAGATGTCTGCCAAAGAACACCGTAGCAGTCTCACACCACTGCCTACGCCATGCTGATCGGTCTTAGAGGAGCGTATCCTCAACTGAGCCCAGTCTTTGGCAACATAGACATCCTCGAGTTCCAGTGCCCTACGACTTGCATCCGCCTTAGACAGCATCACAAGCTTGCTGATGCGGAGCGCTCAAAAAAATGCCACCGTTGTGGCTGCATGAAATAGGGCTGCCTCATATCTATCAAAACAGAGGCCAGGCCAGCCCCGGGCCAGTTGGGTAAGAACCCCTGGGAAAATCGGGTGGCGGTCGTCCGGGCAACGCCCACGCTCCCGCCCCCACCCCTCCAAAACATGTCTCACACGGAAGTCAGCGGTACTATCCACATGACCCCCCACCTTGGCCATAAAAGCCAATGCTGACAGCCTAGATGCTATGGTGCGAGGTGCAAGGCCCTGGGCAAGCAGGTAAACCATGAACTGAAGTACATGGGTCACTGGGATCGGCCAGGTTTCTGGCAGCCGGGATTGAATACAGAAGGCTCTGAAAGAATTGAATGCATGGTGATACGCCTTACGCGTGCGTGGCACCAGTGACAAGCCAATCGCCCGGTTCACCTCTCCTTGCCAATGGTCCATATCTCGTCCGGGAGTGGCGAGGGAAATTCCTCCGCATCTGGGGCCAAGGCACGGAACCGGGAGATCTGCAGGCGGGACAAAGCGTCAGCGATATCATTATTAACCCCCTGGACATGCCTGGCCCGGAACAGCACATTAAGGCGCAGGCTGCGCAATACAAACTGGCGCACCAGGTCCATTACCCTGGGCAATTTGGAAGCGTGTGAGTTGACAATGTGGACAACGGCCGCATTGTCGCCCCAGAAATGAACGACCGAGTTGGCCCACTCCTCACCCCATAGCATCAAGGCCCCCAGAATGGGGAAAAATTCCAGATACGTGAGATCACGCAGGCGACCCGTGCCTGCCCAGGCTGGTGGCCACCCACCATAGGCCCACTTCCCATTGAAGTACATCCCATAACCCAGGGACCCTGAAGCATCAGACTGTATCTGAAAGCGAGGGGAAGCCAGGAGGTCAGACCTCCAAAATGACACTCCATTGAACTCCCTCAGGAACTGGAGCCAGATAAACATATCTGCCCTGATATCCCGGGTGAGTCTAACCCTATGGTGGGGCCTAGATAAGCCTGCCATGGCGTCGCACAAGCGCCGAGCAAATGCCCTGCCCGGTGCGACCACCCTGCAAGCGAAATTGAGGTGACCGTGTAGCACCTGCAGTTCCCGCAGGGACGCCTTGCGTTTAGCAAGCAAGTCCGAGATAAGGGCCACAATCCTTGACACCTTATCCCCCGGTAACCTAGAAGCCTGCGCTACCGTGTCAATCTCCACCCCCAGAAATACTAGCTGAGTAGATGGGCCCTCGGTCTTTTCGGGCGCTAAAGGGACACCGAGTTCCTCCATTAGCATCTGAAATGTGTTGAGGAGACGTGTGCACGTGTCCCAGCCCCGTTCACCCCCGAATAAAAAATCATCCAGGTAATGGGCTACAGACCGGGACCCTGACCTGCGGACAAAAGCCCACTGTAGGAACGTGCTAAAACGCTCGAAAGCCGAGCATGATATGGAACAGCCAAAAGGCATGGCCTTGTCAAAGTAATATTCACCCCGGAACTTGAAACCCAGCAACTCAAAATCGCCCGGGTGCACTGGCAAGAGGCGAAACGCCGACTTAATGTCGCACTTGGCCAACAGCGCACCCGGGCCACATGAGCGCACCATGCGCAGCGCGTGGTCAAAAGATGTATACCTGACTGAGCAAAGGTCATCAGTGATAGCATCATTGACCGATCGGCCGGCTGGATAAGACAAATGATGAATCAGGCGAAACTCGCCCGGTGATTTTTTGGGGACCAAGCCCAAAGGTGACACCTTAAGATTGGGGAACGGGGGTGTAGGGAAAGGGCCGGCAACCCTGCCCATATCGACCTCCTTAGTAATGCTGGCAGCAGCTACCTCCTCCCGCCCCCTAAGGGACAAAAGGTTGGGGGCATCCTGGGGGGACCTGTCACCCACAAAAGGGATACGGAACCCCCGTCTAAAACCTTGAAGAAGGTAAACCGCATCCTCCTCCCTCGGGTACAATGCGAGCCAACGCTCCAACATGTCCACATTAATTGGGGAGGGGGCCTTTTGGTGAACCAGCTCCCTCCGTGGCAGTTTTGCCAGCCCCCTGTCTGCCCCTTCCTCTGCCCCAGATCCCCCCAGGCCTGGGACAGGCAGAGGCCGCATGGGGGCCAGCGCAGGAGGGACACTCATGTCTGTACTTGCAGTTCTTCCTGTTGCAGGAACCATTGGACGAGAAAGTCCAGCACAGCAGGCGGGCTGGAACCCCCTGCCCCGCCACCTGGCGGGGAGCCTGTGCTGGGGCCACTCGCTGGACCGCATGTCCACAATGGTATCTTTCCCCGGGCGCAGGGCGCGTGGGAGTCATGTACAGCAGCCACAGCCGCTGGCAGGGCTCGTCCCACCTCATCTCCGGGTGCAGGGGAATCCGCATACGGAATTCCTTGTCGTAAGCCAACCACGACGGGCCCGGGAAGTCAACCATCGCCCGGTAAATGTTGTCCAAATACTGGACCATCGGAATCGCCAAATCAGGCCGGGCCCTGAGGTATACCGCCATGTAGATGAGGTAGGCCGGCAACCAATTGGCCCACGTACGTGGTGGCTTGCGACGACGCGCTTGCTCCTTATCCTTCTCATCTTGCCCCTCCCTCTCCTCCTTGGTGGGCTCTCTGTTAAGGAGGGAGAAGATGTCCACATACTCCCCCCACCAGATCTTCTCTCTGGTGGCCTGTGCCAAATGGTCACCCAGTGGCAAAGTATATCCCGCCGTTGGCAAAGCCGACACAGGCACGGTGGAAACTACGGGCATCTGCGAAGGAGCCTGGACTAACCCGGTCACCCCTAGAAAATTCCCGACCGGGTAAGAAGGACCCCCTACCCCGGGGCCCAGGGTGATAGGTGAAGTCACTGGGTGGGGCGTCGGTGACTGGACCACTGCCCCACCCGTGCGAGGCCAAGGCCATTGAAAAGCCCCCCCAACGTGGCCATGTGTGTTTGTGCACTATTTTGGACCGCATACTCACACGCTGCGCCCCCATGGGCTGCCCCCACCGGGGGTTCCGACCCACTGGGAGCGTCGGAGCTCTCGACCGCCCTAGAGCTCGTCGACGGGGCTAGATCAGTGCCGGCCTGTTGATTGGGGAGCTGCGGGGCAGTGGCCGAAGCCGGGCCACGCACCTCAGGCAGCTCAACCCATCCCACCGCCTGCCGCTGCCCAGCAGACGATGGACCGATCGGCCCCCCAAAAGGGGCCCCAGGGTGACTAACCCGGGCCAGGGATGCCTCAAGGGCCGCAACGCGGGCCAGGAGGGCCTCCACGCTGACATAGCCACCTAAACCAAGGGGGGGTAAAGGGCCAGCCGGCCCACTAACTACAGGCGTCGGCACCGGTCCCTGTACCCCGTGGCCCGAATAGGGCCACGATCCAAAGCCCAGGCCCGGTAGGGCCGGGGAAGAACCCTGCCATTGAAGGGGGCCACCCCACCCCCCATGGCTGGAAGCCCCCGCATTAAGCTGCGCCCCAACGGAAGAAGGCCCAGCAGAATGGGTGACGCCAGCAGCAGCGGCCGCCGCTTGCGGGCCGGGAGCCGCGGCCCCTACTGTGCTCGCACGCAGACCCCCTGCCTCCGGCCAAGGGGGAATCAACCCCATCCCACCGGTCCCGGTGGGTTCGGGCAGAGGAGGCCGCTGGGGAGGCGCAGCCGCGGTCCTCCGACCCGGAGTGCGCCTCCGCGCGGAACGAGCCGCGTTCGCAGTCGCCTTCTTCTTCGAGGGCATTGCAGCCGGTCAATGGGAAACCTAAAAGGAGAGAATCAGCAGCCAAGAGGCTCAGGTGGACAAGCGATGGAGGTAGGAGGAAAAAACTTCTCCGCTCCGTCGCTTTGATAAGGGAGCTGGCCACGCCCCTAACTACCCGGATGCCTTCGTCCGGTGGGGGGCCCCCCCGCAAAGAGCGCGGCGGCCATTTTGGCGCCGCGCTTGCATTCTTCACATTGGTTCTTTCCAATTGAAAAGCAGGAATAACTCTTATAAATCCCTAGATCATTTGCTACACCCACCCAGCTATAACTATGAAGCCCCTTAGGAGGATTTATAGATCCTTTCATAATGAGCTCCTGTAATTCAAAATTTACAATTATAACAGTTTTAATTTGTTTAGAAAGAAAGCTTATATACTTGAATATTTTCCTTCTTTTGATGTTGGGAAAGGTGGAGGGCAAAAGAAGAAGGGGGAGGCCAAGGATGAGATGGATAGATGGTATTATAGACACAACGGGCACAGAACTGGGAGGACTGAGGGGGATGGTGGAGGACAGGGGTGCCTGGAGAAAGATGGTCCATAGGGTCGCAAAGGGTCGGAATCGACTGTGCGACTGAACAACAACAAAAAACACATGTTGTAAAAATGGCCTTATATAACCTCATGATGAGCTAGTCAAAAGTTCCTTTATAGCTAGCATCTGTTAAGTGACCTGGGCTCTCAGCAAAGTCCTTCTGGTTGGCAGGCTCTAGAGCACAGCTGACTTAGTGCTTCAGGGAAGTGTTTTAGTCTCTGTTGTTAATGTTTCAAGCCCCCCCCCCCCAATATACAGACCAGCTAAATTTAAACCTGCCCCTAAAGACCTGAAGTAGGGACAACTCACTAATACCACAGATGGGAGCTATTGGCAACTGTAGCTGTAGCTGTTGGAGAGTGCCACAGTTTTATGCATGCACGTCTTCTTACAGATATTCTGTCTGCTGAAAAGAAGATATCCCAATGGTTCTCATGTCTTGTCTCCGGATCTGATAATTCTGTGAGAGAATTACCATCATGCCCCTAGAATTGAATTAATCATTTGACTTAAACATGAATCTCTGCTTTCTGGATGGGGAGTGAGCAAAGAATCCAAACAACCCACAAGCAAACAGAAATCTGCTTCCTGTGAAATAGGACCTCTTCTTTGACTGTTGTGGACAGAGGTCCCTCTAGTTTTGGGAGGTATACAGGTAGGAGTGAAATGTGGGGGCAGTTCTGAAACAGACATGCATACAGACAACTGTTCAACAGCAGCTATCAGACTTTGAAAACAACAAAATTAGTTATTGCTATGCTAGTATGAGTGAGTGTTTTCCTTTCTTTATTAAAAACTCAATAATGTAGTGATTTATCTGATGATTTTGTTGTGTAAAATTCAATGAAATTCAGCTTTGGGGTGGGGGGGAGGGAACTGTGAATAATTTTTAACTCATAAATATTGGACTACCCAGAAATAAAGGACTTTTCTTCATTTTAATATTCTTCCAATCTTGCCCCTCAGAACAGGCATTTTGGCCACCATCTGAAGCCTTAGCTCTGATTTCAAGAATGAGGTTAAAGATTACAATAGTAGTCAAGAGAAGTGCAGAAAGCAGATGAACTTACTGGTGAAAGAACCTGGGTAACTGTTTTAATACAACACAGCTTCATGGATGCTAAACTAAAAGGCAACTGGAAGAATCCATTAGAGAAAACTTAACAAAGAAGGCATGTATAACAACTTCATCAGTTTACCTGTGTTGCCTGAATAGGGTGCAAGCAGAACACAGAAACAACAGTAGAATAAAATGTTATATTTAATCCATTAGGCAACACTCCCTAGCAAGTAAGGGTTAACATTTCAGAGTCCTCTGCCTAAGAAAATTCCTGTCAAGATCCCTCTAAAAATGTTTTAAAATGCTTATTAAAAGTGAAGGTAACTAGCCATTACTCACTATACCTATGTTACTTGGGTGATTAACATTTCATTTAAAAAATAAATTTGTAGCAACTTTCCCTCCTCCTCCTCCTCCCATGTCTAGGCCAGATGTGGAACTGCCAAAATGAACGGCACTTTTTGGTGAGTTCATTCTGTAGTTCCTTTCACCTGACCTAGTGTGAGAAAGATTAGCCAGCAACACAAGGTTGCCGTTGCTAGGGTATGCCCGATTGTGGTTCAAAAATACCATAATCTTAGAGGAGGCTCTTTGCAGGCGCACCCCCCAACAAAGGACTCAGACACTGGTGAAAGTGGATAACGGCATTGGGCCACATTTATTGATTCATGCCCTAGTCCGAATTATAAATTTCGATTGGTACTCAACCAATTATAATTCTTAAGGCAAGCAGGCCGCAGTAACACTGGTAAGGTACCTCCCAAAATTGCCAACGGCAATTGGTTACAATGTATCCATTTGTATCAATTTGTTTGTTGGCAACAAACAAATTGTTGACCGTAGTCAATAAACTAACTACTGACCCCACCCTCTGACGCGTATCCGTAAAATAACGGGGTGATGCATGCTGCCTAGCTCGTGCCATCACCCCATTGCCTGGTTTGTCGTTGACCGGACAACGTTAACCAACTTGTGCCTATCTAGTGTTGTCCAGTCAATTGCGAACCTGCCGGATACCTGTGGGTCATAAATATTTACCTTACCAGTGCTACCCGCCACACGGGGAGGCATCATGATGACTCACCGCCCCCCCCAAGACCGTCAGCTCGGTCGCCAGGCCTGCTTGCATCACACCCAGAACGAGGTACATACCTCTGACCGACAGGTGGACCCCTTCTCCTGCCTACCAGCAAAATTTGTTTGTAAGCCGATCATCCGGACTCCAATGGCCGTCCCACAGCCATGCTCAGCACGGGCCGGAGCCACAGCCCCGTCCACTGACTGCCGGGACAGTCCAAACTAGGGAGATCCGCGTCTCCCCTAAATTGGTGTCTCGGCACGATGTTAGACCATAGCGACCATATGTAAGCCATACATGATACAAAATGCCAGGTCACAGCCCCTCGACAATTTAATAACAGCAGTGATCTGTATGAGACCGCTGCCGCCGAGGCGCCTGCAAAACATCGGGCGGTCCAGCATCCCTGTCAGACAGCAGGAATGGCCACAGTTCCTGCCCCCATGTGCCGCACATACCATACCATAGCAGACGTGCGGATGCACACAGCCCAGCCGGGGTCCACTCTCTGTCGCTGCAGCATATACTGCCGCCCAGTGTACATAGCTGCGGCCCACCAACCCCCTGCCACCGGTGTGCTGAGACCCCTAGGATCTGTAAAAGAGGAGAAAAAAGGTGAAGGACATAACTAGGTACTCAAACAGTGAGGGGACGTACATATTTGAAATTGCGCGTAGACTCCTATCCACCTCCGAGTACACCAAACGCAGCCGCGATCAACGCGACGCCTATCTTAAGTAAATGGTGCCAAAACGGGCACCACACCGCGAAACGCGGGACCGGTCACCCTCAGGGACTGTACTAAGGTAAGGGTAGACCCAACCCGGTGGCAGAAAACAGGCTGGGGCGCGCAGCAGGCACTGTCGAACATTCAGGTAGGGCACCAACCAGACAGATGTCTCAAAAACTTAGTAGCAGTATACACCACTGCCTGCACCGTGCTGAATAACCCGTGAGGACCGCATCCCCACTCGAGCCCACTCATGTGTGACAGAGACATCTTCGAGTTCCAGTGCCCTACGAGACACATCCGCCTTACACTGTTGGCACCAACTTTGGCACCCGCTCACTGATGCGGAGCGCTCCAAAAATGGCTACCGTGGTAGTTGCGTGGCCAAGAGCCACCTCACACCTACCTGTACATAAGCAATGCCAGCCTCATGCAAGGTGGGTAGAAACTCTGGGAACAGGGGTGACGCGCGTAAGGGCAGCGGACACGTTCCCGTGTTCACCCCTCCCAAACACGACGCCTGAATGCAGAGTGATATGCCTTACGCGTGTGAGGTGCCAACGACATGTCCGGTTCCCCTCTCCTTGCCAAACGTCCAACCCTCAGCCAAAAGTGGCGAGTGGAATCCCTCTGCGTCCAGAGTAAGGCACAGAACCAGGTGATCTGCGGTAATGGAGAGCAGCAGAATGTCACTATAAATACCCATAATATGTCTGGCCTAGAACAGCACATTAGGCGTAGGCTTCTCCAGAGAGTAGACGGACTAATGTCATGACCTTGGGGGGATTTGTATGTCTGGGTGTCGACAATGTTCACCACTACCGCATTGTCACACCGAAATCGGACCACTGAGTAGGCCCACCCCTTGCACCATAGCATCAGTGCTCTCCAAATGGGAAAAAACGCAAGGCAGGTAAGATCGCAGGGCGATCAGCCCGGGAGCCGGAGGTATCTGACCGTACTAGATATCTAAGGCAGACCACTAGGTCTGACCTCCCATAAGATACCCATCCAAACCCCGGAGTAATTTGAGCCAGAGCAAACCCATCAAGGGGGGGGGCAGTGAATTAACTACAATCCCCAAGGGCACACTCGATGTTTGGCAATCAATGCCAAAATCGCACATGGACATCCAAGCCACCGTATCACCGGTGAACCTGGATGCCCGCGTGGCAGCATCGAGGTAAAATTGTGATGCCAGAACATGGGACCTCGGTCTATTCAGGCGCCAAGGGGACACCCAGTTCCCACCTGAGTGTCTGAATCGTGATGAGGAGACGCGTACACGTGCCCAAGCCCCGTTTAACCCCGGACCCAAAAGTTGTCGAGGTAATGGGCTGGAGACTGAGACCCCAACCTGTGAGCCAATGCCCACTGAGTAAAAGTCCCACATCGGTCGGGTGCTGAACCTGAATGAACGCATTCAGAAAGGGATCGGTGTTATCTAATTAAAATTCCCCCAAACCTAAAAACCCGATAGGTCTAAATCAAGGGGTGTACTGGCAAAAGGCTGGAAGCCGAGTGCATATCCCACTGTGCCAAAACGGCACCAGAATTGCGTGAGCACGCCACCCATAGTGGCTGAGGCAACCACGAGTACCTGACCGAACAAGGTCACCAGGAAGGTCATCCCTGAACGGAACACCCACAGGGTGAGCTGAATGAAGGATTATATTACATTCACCCTTTTTCTAGCTCAGTATGAGCTTCATGGGGGATACCTTCGACTAAGGAAAGGTGGTTCCAAGAGGGGCCCCCGCTACTCTCATGGCCCCCAACTTTGTAACTGAGGACCGTGGAGCCCCCTCCCCGTTACCCTGGAAGGGAACCCGATTAGTAGCATCCTGGGGCCCCCAACACACCCGAATGGATACAAAAGCCCCATTGAAAAACCCTCCAGCAGGTCTCCCGCCCCATCCCGTCTTGGATGAACTGAGTGACATCCCTCCAGGCTGACTATAAGTGGGGCGGGGGGGGGGGGCTTATGACAAAGTTAGTTACTTCAGACGGAGCTCTGATCGCCCCTGTGGACCCCCACCTTTTCCCCCGCAACCCACCAACCCGTGGGCACACGGAGGCGGCGTGAGGGCCAGCGAAAAAAAGGGGGGCACTAAGTCGGTAACGACCGTGGTGCTTAGTACACCCATCGTCAGCTGAACAGGCCGGACACAGTAGGCGGGCCGGAACCCCCCGCTCGACCAGTTTGCGCTGAGCCAATGTCTGCACAGCCCGCTGCTCAGCATGACCACCATGGTGCCAATCACCAGGCACCAGTCCCGTGGGAATGATGTACACGAGCACCCTTGCTGACAGGACTCATCCCACCTCCCCTTGGGATATAGAGCCACCCTCATCCACCTTCCTCACCATGAGCACACCATCATGGGCCCATCCGATCGACATCAGGATGGCCCGAACAGTCCAAGCCCTGCGGCATACCACAATACGTACAAGGTATGCCGACAACCAGTTGGCCCCAAGGTGCGAGGTGGCTAACGATGATGGGACATCTCTTTGTCTCAGCCGTCCTGTCCTTCTCTCTCCCCCCAGTGGGCTCGCAGTTCAAAAGGGAGAATATCCACATGTCCCCCTCCAGCCCTTACCCCTCATGGCCGGCGGCCAATAATCAACCAGGGCAAGTAATAGCCAGCCATCGGCAAAGCCATGGACTGCACATTCTGCATAAAGGGCCTACGCAGCATGATCCAGACAGCCCCTGTGATGCTCAGCACTGTCCCGAGGACGGACACCCCAGTGCGTGGTGGCTTACTACGGCGGGACCACACAATGTCTCTATCCTCCTGTCCGTACTTCCTATCCTTATTGGGATCTCAGTTCATAGGGAGGTACTCCCCCCCACCAGATCTTTTCCCCCATGATCTGGAGCAGGTGATCACTGGGGGGCCATGAATAACCAGTCATTGGCAATGCCATTGCCGGTACCTGATGAACGCCGGACATACACAGCAGGACCTAGACAGCCCCTGTGATGCCACGTACCGGCCCGGGAGCGTAAACCCCCACCCCCAACCTCGTGCCAGAATGCAACCAAGGGGCACTGGGATAGGATGGCGAGTGATGCCCCCCAGCCTCAAATAAGCGAGGCAAAGAGCACTGAGCCCCCACTGCTGGAAATGGACTGTGATGTGTGTGCATTCAACTTGAACCGAATACTCACAAGTTGCACCCCCGTGAGCCGCCCCCACTGGGGGTTCCGGCCCATGGTGGGCGTCGGAGCTCGCGACTGAAATCGAGCTCTGTGGCGACCTCCAACGCACTCCAGCCGCAGTTCCAGACAGACGGGGAGCTGCGAGACAGCGGCGGGCACAGGCCGGCGTGTCACGGGAAGCTCGATCCAGCTGCCGTGTACCCTCAGACAGCTTTGGGGGTTGCATGGCAATTTTGCCCTTCCTCCACCACATGGCACCCCCTAGCGGGGTGGAGGCAGTGGGAGACCACATAAAATGGCATGTGGGCCACATCTGGCCCACGAGCCACAGGTTGACAATCTCAAGAGCAACCAGGAACATTATCTGATAGACACAGTAAAGAGGTGGGCCGGACGGCCCGCTAGGTAATGGGCCGGAGGCCCTAATTTGAGAGCCTGGGCCAGAATCAGGCCATGCCCAAAACTCTGGCCCCCACTGGGGTAAAACGTGCTTTGAGCCAGCACCAAGCCCTCCCCCCAATCGTTCCGGCCCATGGCCGGCAGCTGTGGGCCGAGGGCCGGATCCTCTGAAGGGCCGGCCTGGGGCTGAAAACGGGAGCTCATTCTGTCCTGCAGTACGCAGGAAGTGAAACCACTGACCTTCCACTTCCCAGTCACCGTCTCAGGCACTTAACACTCCATGTCTTAGCCACTTGAGCCACCGCGATCCCCCTCCGAGCAAGAAAAGACCATGGGGAATCGAACTCCCAGCCTCTGACTTTGCAGTCAGATTCCTAAACCACTGAGCTATCCAGCAGTTCTGCCTGGTTACAGGCAAAAAAGGAAACCAATAGGAGCGAAATCCAGCCTCTTGCAAAGAGGCAAGCCAAGGTAAAAGGAAGCCTCGCAGAGGCTGACAGAGGGGGAAGCGATGGAGCAAATTCCTCCGCCCCGTCGCTTCTAAAGAATCGAGCCTCTAGCAGAGGCTAGAAAAAAAGGGGGGGAAGGAGCGACGGAGAAAACTTCTCCTCTCTGTCGCTTTCGCAAAATGGCAGCTCTGCTGCCTCGTGGCCACTCCTTTTAAAGGGTGCTGGCCATGCCCCCCCTAACTACCCGGATGCCTGAGTCCGGTGGGGGGGGGTCCCGCAAAGAGCGCGGCGGCCATTTTGGCGCCGCGCTTGCATTCTGTGTACCCCAGTTTGTAACAACTAATTGCATATCTCATTGCTCCCAACATAATTGGTTACAGATAACACTACTCCCAGCTAGTTACTTCCAAGCAATGACATTAAGTAACATGTACCTGGGAGCCATAGATTAGCATTACTTTGTTCTTCAAAAATCCTATACTGCTACTGAAAAGAATGTGGATATTCTTAATATACCTCTTGAAGGAATCCAATTATCATGGGATGGTTCTGCTTATGAAGAACTAGCATTTTTTGCCTGGCCTTGCCAGGCAGGTTTTTTTTAATGTGTTGGGGTGGTTTTGGGTGTGTGGCTAAGGGAGAAGGGGACAGCCAAAGACACGGCAAGGCCGACAGGCAGGGATCCGCCAGGGTAGGTTCCTCCCCTGATGGATTCATGCCTCTCGCCCTTGCCATTCTCCTTCTGCTATTTCGAAAACAGTCCTCAAAACAACGGAGGGAGAACATCAAGGGCAAGAGGCAGGAATCTGTCAGGGGAGGAGGTGGATCCCTTCCTCTTGCCCTGCAATTTCCCTTCCGCTGTTTTGAAAACAGCCGTCAAAACAGCCCAGGAGGCAAAAGCAGAATAGAATGCTGTTCTTGCCTTTGTCTCCCGGAGGGAATTTGCTTGCTTCCCTCAGTTGGCGGGGGCTGAAGCTCCCCCCCTGTGGAAGGCGATCATGCGTCAGCTGTTTTTTTACACACGCCCCGGCTTTCCCGCCTCCTCCGTGCTTGCATCCTTCAGCCTGATTGGCTGAGGGGTGGCACGGTGCAGAGGATGCTTGGAAGCATAGGGTTTTTTTGTTCGGGTTTGTGGGCCGTTGGCCCCACTCTTGGCTTCCAGACCTTTGTGGCGATGCTCACAGGGGCAAAAGGTAAGACTGGCCAGCTCATTACGGGATAGTAGGGATGGGTGTGGCCACGCATGCCAGACACGCATGGCCCATCCACCATTTTATAGGTAAAGATGAATGCAATGGCATTTGGAATCCATCCATGATGGAGGAATGCTAGGATGGTGTGCAAGTTCCCACAGCAACATCTCACACTGTTCAGTCACATCTACACAACTTCAGCCTACATTACATTCATTCTTCTTAAAACACACTTTCCAAGTGATGTTTTTAAGTTGAAAAAAAAGTGAATTATTGTGTCATACAGAGTCAGTCAGATGATTGCTTCTTGCATTCTCTGTTCCTGAGTCCCTCACAGCAACTGTCATTTCTAACTGATATATAGCCAGCAGGAGGTAATAGGAAGAATCTCATCTGTCTGTCATACCTCTGAGGTTGTTAACTATCACCACCAGACTGCTAGCTCTAGGCATCTAGGTGACAGTATTCTGGAGAGACAAATGGCAGATGAGCATAGCCATTTTGCCCCAAAGAGTCCAAGGGCATCACACAGTTTGGAATTTGTAAAATCTTTTTGTTATTGTTGCCAATGTCACCTTTTGGGATGATGTAGGTAGCGGCATTAGTTTTCACCATTAATGGCTGGTTGTAATGCCAAACCAGCATCTGTATAGTACATGAGGTATTCTGTCACTTACTTCATTGACTGGACAATAAAAGATTAAGAACTGACAGGCTGCAATTTACTTCAAATGGAACTCTATCCTGACAAGAACAGGTATTGACTTTATGTCTCGAGGGTTAATACCACTGCGAGATGGACCTATGCAGCCTGTAGGCTGGAGTGCAGATGAGTGATAAAAATAGTTTTTTCTAAAATACTCTGAAAAAGATTTATGGTCCCAGTAGCTCTTCTTCTCTGTATAGTAATTTCTCTGTATAGTCATCTCTAGTACAGAAGAAACAATCTCATCTGGCATACACAATGAAAGGTCTGCTACTTCTGCTTTCTCCAGTGTGCACATTACTTTAATCTTCAAGTTCCTAATGTCCTAAATATGACATTTACACACCTTGATTAATTCTTCAAAACTGTTCAAAAATAAATTGGAAATAAAGTCTTCTCCATGTGTACCAATCAACTTCAACAGGCAAAGCTGTGCCTCTGCTCCCTCCCCACCCAGAGAGGTCCATGTGGTACCTGCCTGCCATAATTTTACTAAAAGCTTCAACGCATCCCAGAAAGCAGAGATGGCATAAATTTTCTAGTGTTGGATTCTTCCACTTTTTAAAATCTTGTATGAAGGAAGAAATTTGTTAATGCCCATCGAAGACACACTGAAACAAAATTCTAACCCACACCTGTCTTTGGTACATCAGTCTCAGAGAAGACACAAAAAAAATCTCATAAGGAGGTGCCAGGAAGTGACTATAGGCTAGTGATGATGAACCTATGGCACACATGCCAGAGGTGGCACTCAAAGCCCTCTCTGTGGGAACCCATGCAGTCACCCCAGCACAGAGTTTGCCCCACCCCTCTGCCCAACAGCTCAATTGGAGCACTTCCTCCCTCCCCCAGCACAGAGTTCACCCCACCCCTCTGTTCAGTAGCCCAATGGGAGCACTTCCTCTCCCATCCCAGTATAGAGTTTTTCCTGCTCCTCTGCCCAGCAGCCCAATGGGAACATTTCCTTCCTCCCCTGTTGTTGTGTTAGCACTTTGCAATAAATAAGTGTTTTTTGAGGGGTTGCAGTTTGGGCACTCAGTCTCTAAAAGGTTCGCCATCACTGCTATAGGCCACAGCATGTAATAAGTAAGAATAATATTAATTTTGGTGAATGATTTTAAGTCTATAAGCATGGCTGTGACTACAAGGAATTCATTATACAGATTAGTTTTACTAGGGGAGAACCAAATCCATGTGGCCTGGCTGGTTGTATATCTTGGCACAATCTACACCCCATCCCCAATTTGGAATCCTTTTGTTTTTTGTTTTTTTTTATCTTTGGCCTTGTATAAACATTTAGTACCTGGTTAAAGACCTCTTGGGTACTACTTGGGCTGCTTCTGAAGTGAGCTCCTTTCCCCCCCTGAAGCATTGGTCTACCAAAATCAGCTGGAAGCAGTTGCATTTGTGGGTTCAGATAGCACTCGATGAAGTGCTAGCTTCTCATTGGCATTCCAGAAACCCCATCCATAGGGCTCAGGCAAAGTGAGTATTAAAGGAGAATATGGCTGACCAACTTGACATCCCATAAGTCACTTGGAGGACTCTGAATAGGCTGAGGGTTGGAGTTCCTAAATATAAGATCAACATGCTCAAGTGGGAGCTCCTGGCAGACAACAACATGCTGTGTGACTGTGGAGAGATACAGAATCCAGCTCATTTGCTGGTCTGCCAATTTCTACCGGAAACTTGTACTGATGAGAATTTAGGTTTGGCCAATGACAAAACCAAGAAAGGTTTGACCTGGACAAGAAAGAAGAAGAATATATATGTCCCGTTCTTCACCAGAGGAATATATTCCTGGAAATTTTTGCAACAAATGTATCTTTATCCTGCTCCTTTTCCTCATATGTTTGGGTCATAATCCTACTTTAAAAACCTGAACAGGGTTAGTGTGAAATGGTACCTAATGAGTGAGATGTCAGGTGAAGGAGCGTTCTGGTGATAGAGAAAAGCATGGTGGGAAAGGAAGACAGATAGCAATCTTAATAGTAACAAGCTAATTGGTACCAGCAGGGTGAATATATTTTATATTAAAATATTAATACTGTAAACAACACAGAAAATTAAGAATAGGAAGCATGACTGCCCTATCAACATATAATGTTTATGTTTGTGTTGGGTCATTACATGAAAACAAACATGGGTGAGGGAAATCCTCTGCTACATTAATAATTTTGCCTTTGTCTTCAAAACAGTATTGGAGATGAGGTGAACAAGAAGAAGCTGCTACAAGGAACAGTGAAAAGATAAGGAGGGATATTTATTTCCCATTATCATACCCCTTTTTCTCAGTATTGGTCTCCATCCTTGCTTTGGTTATGAATAATGTAACCTACACACAAAGTACATATGGTTTAAGGCAAAATGGTTAAGACACACCACACAATGGCTGAAATCCTGTTGGTGCTGTTCTGTTCACATAAGGCAGATGACATCATATGTGGCCTTTTCGTGTTAATTAAAAGGTTTCATTCTGCCTCTTACCAGATTCTGAGGATCATTTTCATCTTGGAGAAGCCTATTGGGGCATCAGGGTGTATGTGTGGGGAAATGTTTAATAGCCAAATGCCTAGGATTGATGATAGGCCCCTCTCTCACATCTCCTGAAAGCTTCCCAAGGATGAAAGGATTCCCTAAGGAGCCTCAGAACCTAGTGAAGGGAACAACGGACATTTAAATGAGTGATAAAAGGCTGTTGCAGTTATGTTAGAGAGAAAAGACTTTCAGACTTATATTCTTGAATTCAATGAGAATGATTAGGGGACTGGAATACCTTCCTTACCATCTGAGGATGCAACGGTTGGGCCTCTTCACTCTTGAACGACGGCGTCTAAGAGGTGACCTGATTGAAGTTTATAAAATCATGCATGGTGTGGACAAAGTAGATAAGGAAAAACTGTTTTCCCTATCACACAACACTAGAATTAGGGGGCCCTCCATGAAATTTTTGGGTACTAGTTCTCAAACAAATAACAGAAAGTATTTTTTCACCCAGAGGATCACTGGTCTATGGAACTCCCTGCCAGAAGAAGTGATGACAGCTGTCAGTCTTGACATCTTTAAGAAAGGGTTAGACAAGTTCATGGAGGACAAGGGTATCAATGGCTATAATTATGGATACCTAAGAACAACCTCCGGGTTGGAGAGATAGGCAGGATATCTCTCAATGCCATTTCCAGGGAATCCTAAACAGGTGAAGGCATCTGCTTGGGAATAATACCCTGAAGCAAATGGTGAGCCACTGTGTGAAACAGAATGCTGGACTGGATGGGCTGTGTCCTGTTCCAGCAAGGCTGTTCTTATATGTTCTTATGTAATAAACACAGGTTTCTCAAAAATGAAATTGGTAAAATATGTTTTGTGTTGAAAAGAGATGGGATTATAAAAAATCAATCAATTAATCAATCAATCTTTATTATGGTCCATGACCATCATAGTACAGTAAAAAGAACAGAAGTTGAAATGAGGGTACTCAAAATATATTTTAAAAAGGAGTGTTTTTTCTCTGAGTTAAGGGGTATTAAAATTAATACTTAAGATTAATGTTACAACTATTTCTAAGCCTATGATATAGCATTAGTAGTTAATTTAGCTGAAGGACCCACCAGGATTGTTCTTCTGATCTTCTGTGGTGCAGAACCTGGCAGTGTTGTAGCTGAAGGTGGGCTTTTCATCAGATAGTAGCAAGTGGGTGTATGTATATATTTCTAAAATGGCAACACAAGTTCTTTCTCTTGGAGGCATTTTTCTTGCTAAGAATGTGAAGAATAAGCTGCTTCACATTGCATTTGTCAAGCATTACCAATTCTCCCAGTGATCTATGATCTATTTCTCAAATAGTCCTCTTATATTGATTTTCTGTCCAACCAGTTTCCACGAATGAGCCCCATGCTGCTTTTCAGGAAGTTTCTAATTGAAGGCAGCATGTTCATTTAAGGCAGTGGTCTTCTGTTAAGGCTGCTGATAGATGGAACGAATAAATGAAAGACTGGCTCAGCAGGGAATTGTTACAAGGAACGTAAGAGCTTGTTCAGTACACTAAAACTAACCATATAAATCTGCATTATACTGTTTCATGTAGCACAGAATTGCCTATTTTGGACTGGCAGTAAGTCTCTTTGATCTCAGTTGTATCGTCTTTTTATAGTCAACAATAGGGAATCTATTACCTGCTAGATGTTTTTCTGCTCCAAGTCCAATGAACCTCAGCCAGAATCATCAATAATCAGGACTGCCGAGGGCTGGATATCAGCCACCTTGGGATAATCACAGGTTTCCTATCTTTGTTTCCCTTGGAGAACAAGGAGAAAGAAAAACCTACTGGAAATTGTATTTTTAAATAAAAGGAACACAGTATAAAAGAGGTTTTATTGGTGGTTTTTTTCATTGACTCCTGAAAAAGAAGCTCTTAATTTCAAAACAAAGGTAAAGGGCACCCTTGCTCAAAAGCCAGTCATATCTGACTCTAGGGTTCAGTGCTCAGCTCTGTTTCATAGCCAAAGAGCCAGCACTGTCTGCATCTGCAGACGTTTCCACAGACATGTGGCAGGCATGCCTATAGTGCACAGAATGCTGTTTACCTTCCCACAGAAGTGGTCCCTATTTATCTACCTGCAATTTCTTGCTTTCGACTTGCTAGATTGGCAGGAGCTGGGGCAGAGACGGGAGCTCTCTCCATCATGCAGTACTCGGGAATCAAACTCTGACCTTCCAGTCTTTGAGTTCAGCATCTTAACCACTTGAGCCACTGCACTCCTGTTTTTTTTGTTCTTCTCTCTTTCATTTAATTTTTCATTGATTGTCTGCCAAATCAACCAGATTCCCCCCCCCCATCCAATGACATCATTGCTCTTAGCAGCCAGTCAGAATAGTCTGGGGAAAGAAAAAGAGCCTGAATTGGATTGAGGTCTCATTAAGGAGTGTTTTTTAAGCTTCAAACCTTTCTTGTTTGGGGGATTACTGTAGTATGCTGCTGAGTTCCTGGTGCCATCTATCTTGGATTGTGCTGTCAGTCTGACAGCCTCGGTGTCTCCATCTTGAATCCTTTCCTTTCTTGTCTTTTTTCTTGATTTATTCTTCACTTTTTTTCTACTGCTGCATAGGCTGCTTGCCTGTGCCACTGTGCCTCTTTTGAATTATCTCCTCTCCATTTTGAGTGGATTTTCCCCCAGCGCTTTGGTCTCTTCTTTTCCTGGACTATCATTGTATCCTACCTGCCATTGCACTAGATTCAAAGAAGAAAAGACAAGAGAAATATGGGAATCTTCCCATATTCTAACCATTTTTGTTAGGGAGGAGCTTTGGTTGCTTTTTATATTTATTTATTTACTTGCTTGCTGCTCCTGATGTGCAGGTGCAGATGTTTTATTTTGATTCCCCCATATGCAGATTTGTGTATGTGTTTCCCCCATTTAATTAATTTTTTAAAGAAAATTGGTTAATTTGTTGTTTGTTTTAAAGTGAAATAATTAAAATACTAAATAGGAAACAAGGAAACAAAAATATCTGAAAGCGGCCATTCTTTTCATGTAAAATTAAATGACCACTGCAGGAGAAAACAAGAAAATGAAAGAGGCATCCACAGAAAGAATACCAAAGGCAACAAACACAAAATATTTTGACATGCACACCTCTGTCTTCTGTGTGTAAACCACCTCCTTCTTGGCCACTTCCTCTGCCATCTTTATTGGGTTCAGTTGTGTCAGTCATAGCAAGATGGGTATCATTTTATTAACAAATGTAAGCAACAAAAAAAACCACACCCAAATATCTGGGACAGGGAATATGCAACCAAAGAAGAAGGAAAAAACAAGGAGAATTGCTAACGTATTATGAGGAGTGGATGCAAGCAAATGCAATTCCATGTTGTTTGAGTTCATTTTATTTGGGAATTAGAAGGACTGGCATACAATTACCAGAGCTATCTACTCCATTAAAGAAGTTAAAAGAACATTTGCAGCAGCAGCCCTCAATTGCAGACGGTTGTGACAGCTCTGACAATTCACAGCAGACTTATACAAAGTTGCACTCCCCCCTGGGGCAGGAAATGTCTTACACACAGGGCCAACATCAGAAATTTCCGGGCCTGGTATGCCCCCCCCCCCCCCATTTTGGCCATGCCCCTGTGGTTTCCTGCGCATGCATCGTTTACGCATGTGCACATCAGTGGTTTCCCGGTGGCACCGGGCCCCTGTCATCTCTGGACCTGGGACGGGAATCCTGATGTCCCCCCACCTTGATGGCAGCCCTGCTTACACCCCCCCCCCCCATATACTTGATTTTTGATGCAGTTGCCAGCCCTGATACAGTATAACCAAACATTTAGCAAGATTACTGGTAGGAGTTTTAAGGACAGCGAGGCTGTACTGAGGTGTAATTGAATATAAGTTGAGTGCATAATGTGTGTCACTACAACATATCAAATCTATCTGTGCACCTTAAAATAATAAATAAAGGTAGAGCTAGGGGCAAGCACCGCTGGTCCACCACAGAGACATCCATGACTCTATGATTTCCTGTCACACTAATTTTGAGCAAAGCCAAAGGCACACTAGGTGTTGGAATCTAGAGAAAACAATTGCTTTCAAAAAACAGGGAATTTGTTCCAGGCTTTGGTCTATCAGCCTCTGACAAGCTTCAGCATCCTGGAAAGCTCATTGAAAGTTCAGTCTAAAACTCAGAGTAGATTCATCACCACCTGTGAAATCAGTCACCAGTTGAGTTTCCTTATAGTCATTGCCACAAAGTATTTGCTTCCCTGTTTCCCAAAGTAACTAAACTAGTTAATTTTTTTGAAGTGGTAGCTGTGTTCGTCTGTGCAAACATATCAGAGAGTAAATAAAACAAAACAAAACAAAAATACAAAAAAAAAGTTGTGGCACCTTAAAGACTAACTCCTGTATTTAAATGTGAGCTTTTGTGGATCAAGTCCACTTCATCAGACATAAGAGTAAAACCTCATGGTATCAATTTATAGACAGGAAGAGAGGTACACAGGGACTGTGGTGGCTAGTGGTTAAGACACTGAACTTGATGACTGGAAGGTCGGCAGGTCTACAGTTCGAGACCCAAGTGCTGGACAATGGAGTGAGCTCCCTCTCTGTCCCAGCTCCTGCCAACCTAGCAGTTTGAAAGCAAGAAATTGCAAGTAAATAAATAGGTACCACTTCTGTGGGAAGGTAAACAGCATTCCATGTTTGGTCATGCCTGCCACATGTCCACGGAAATGTCTGGAGACACAGACAGTGCTGGCTCTTTGGCTATAAACAGAGATGATCACTGAACCGTAGAGTCAGATATGACTGGCTTTCGAGCAAGGGCAACCTTTACTCTTTACCTTAAGGTGAGGCATGGCTTATTGAGAGGTAGGACAGGCTTCACCTGTAAATATGACTAGTCAATCATACAGGTCATTTGGACTCACACTTCTAGAGCAATGGCACCTTATTCAGTCATGCTTCAAAGCATATAGAACCCACACTGTTGAGGTATGGATGCTGGCTTTGCTCCCTCCGTCATATGCTTAATCGTGGAAATATGTCTGTTTAAAGAAGAGGAGGCTGTTGTACCCATTTAACTATTCCTGCCAGCCAAGAACCCTGATTTGGGGAGATTCACTCATTTGGCAAGACCATCCAGATGTAGCAACCTTCACATCTACATTTTTCTATAATTAAACTGAAGACAAAGGGAAGGTTGTAAAGGTCTCTCAATGTATGCAGGATCCACGTGATTGGAAGCATAACTAAGGAGAACTTAACAGATTTCAGCTTCAAATGATGGGCTACTGGTAACACCATTTAGTCAAAGTTACACCACAAAAGGAGTAAGACTATGCCAGTAAGGCCAATTAGAAATTAACTCGGTATCCCTTTGCAGGCACACCCCCCCAATAACGGACACAGACAACATTGAAAGTGGATAACAGCATAGGGCCACATTTATTGATTCAATGCCCTAGTCCGAATTATAAATTTGCATTGGTAAAACGACCAATCGTAATTCCTAAGGCAAGCAGGCCGAAGTAACACTGGTAAGGTACCACCCCAAAATTGCCAACGGCAATTGGTTACAATGTATCAATTTGTATCAATTTGTTTGTTGACAACAAACAAATTGTTGACCGTAGTCAATAACTAACTTATGACCCCACCCTCTGACGCGTATCCGTGAAATCACAGGGGTGATGCATGCTGGTTAGCAATCGTCATCACCCCATCGCCTGGTTCGTCGTTGACCGGACAACGTTTAACTAATTTATTCCTGTCTAGTGTTGTCCAGTCAATTGCGAACCTGCCGGATACTTGTGGGTCATACTGTTTACCTTACCAGTGCTACCCGCCAATGTGACCAAAGTCAACAGTAGGAACACAGAAAGCCCCCTATATCAAACCATAGCAACAGTGTGGGATGGGCAAAAAAGCCAGGACCCGGAGCCAATATGGGTCCCAACCAAAAATTCCCACCCGGCCCCGAAGCGACCATAATATCACACTGTTAACTAGGGAGGGGGTGGAGGGGAAAAAACTTCTCCGCTCCGTCGCTGAGGTAAAATGGCAGCTTGGCTGCCTCGTGGCCACCCCTTTTATAAGGGAGCTGGCCACGCCCCTAACTACCCGGATTCTCTGTCCTGTGGGGGGGGGCCCGCAAAGGGCGCGGCGGCCATTTTGGCGCTGCGCTTGCATTGTTATTGTAAGAAGGAATTGATCATAATAATGGTCTTGTTAATGTTAAAATAATGATTTTATAATACTTTCAAAATCTAGTTTTGTATCTTGTTTTGAAGAGTCTCAGCACCTATGGGCCCAGCTATCTTTGTTATCTATTTTCCCCACTAAAAGACATAAGTCCCTTTTCACTTTAAAAACACTACAATTATTTTGTGTGAGAACATGTGTGTGAGAGAAAGTTAGCTCACAGGAGTAGTTACAACCATTTAGGGTACATCCCCTAAACCCCTGGGGCCAGCTTACCCCAGTCTAAATATAAATGCAACAATCAGCCTTTTTCCTTCACAAAAATCAGTTTCGTGCAATTTTCAATTCAGGAGTTAATTTATTGGCAGATCTCAAGTTTTGTGACAGTAGGAGGGGCAAGTGAGACACAACAGGATTCCCTATGACACATGAATCAAATCTGTGGCCAGAGTGCAAACAGATTGGGCTCTGGAAATGTCTGGTGTCTGTCCCAGATCCACACCATAGACACAACCATTATATTACTTCAGGCACAATGCTTTTTTAATGGAGCCACTTCATAGGTTAATTTGTAAGTTATTGAATACTAGGAACTCAAGAAGAGGTTGGAAGAAGTATTATTTTGGAATAGAACTCCCAAAATCCCCCAGCCAGCAGTCATGATTTGAGGAACCTTCAGGGAGCCGGGGTCAGCAAAAGAAACTTTCCCGATCTCTTAATTTGAGCATGGTGTACGTATCTGTGAAAAGGCTGGTAATATAAGAAAGATTGCAAAAATGTTCCTTAGGAAAGGTTGCCAGTCATATGCCCCCTTTATAATTGAGGTCAAATGATGTTCTCATCTCAGTGGCAAAGATTTCTGTAGAGCAGATAAATTGCGCCACTGTCTCGCATGGAGGTTTTTGTATTTGATTTGGGAATGTTTTATCAAGTTGCCCTCTCATTAAATGGATACATATTGTTTTAGC
Organism: Bradypodion pumilum; assembly: GCA_035047305.1. Lineage (NCBI taxonomy): Eukaryota > Metazoa > Chordata > Lepidosauria > Squamata > Chamaeleonidae > Bradypodion > Bradypodion pumilum. The sequence goes on along the minus strand of JAWDJD010000001.1, from coordinate 80,125,807 downwards.
ATATGGAAAGGTGCAACTAGCAAAAATTATCTAAGTTCTAAGCCACACACAAAAACCCCAGTGAATCTATAATCCTTGTGAAGGAAACCCTGTCATTAATAGTTTAATTTGAAATACTTTCCCACACACCATCTATTTCATTTTCAGAGAGCTCACCCCCTCCTACACACACACACACACACACACACACACACACACACACACACACACACTGGCTGTGTGTTTATAAATGATTTATTTGTGTTGTGGAAAATTCTCTGAAGTGAGCAAGTTGGCATATTATTACCTCCTTTAGTAACATGTTCCACAGGGAAATTACTGTGGGAAGATTATACACTTCATTATAATAATATTAACTTTGTTGGTATGGAAGCTGAGACTTTTCATCCATCACTTGCCAACCACATGGTATAAGAAAAACCAACAAAATACTTGCATAACAATGGCATCAATGGCAACAAAATACTGACAAATTTATTACAGCACAAATCATAATACTCTTCTTAGTCAGTATGTGCAGCATGTAGTTTTTCCTTGAAGGGACTAACACAGCCATCTCTCTGTTGGGGTGGGGGGGACCTAACAAAAATTCTTTGGCTATATGTCTTCTGAAAGTCTGTGCTGTGTCATCATTCAGCAAACATGCTGTTGTTATGTGCCATCAGGTTGTCCCCAATTTATGGCAATCTTATGAATGAGAGATCTCCAAAATGTCTTGCCTTTGACAGCCCTGCTCTATTCTTGTAAACTTGACCTGTGGTTCCTTTTAGGGATTCAATCCATCTTCTATTTAGTTTTCCTCTTTTCCTGCTGCGTTCCACCTTTGCCAGCATTATTGCCTTTTCCAGAGTTTTCCTTCTCATGATGTAACCAAAGAAGGACAGCCACAGCTCCATTATTTTTGCCTCCAGAGATAATTCAGATTTCATTTGCTCCAGGGCTCACTTGTTCTCTTTCTAGCAGTCCAGGTATCTGCAAAGCTCTGCCTATTTCAAATGGATCAATTTTTTTCCTTGGCCTTACACTTGATAATCTTTTCTAATCCCTTTATTGCTGCTTTCTGAATCTCAATCTTCTTTTATTTCTAGGCTCCAGTTTCCATTTTTCCCATCTGGCTAAGGTATCATGCTCTGGTAATAGAGTAGACTAGTGATGGCTAACCTTGGCACTCCAGGTGTTCTTGGACGTCAATTACCAGAAGCCCAAATCAGCACTCTTGCTGATCAGGCTTCTGGAAATTGAAGTTCAAGAACATCTGGAGTGCCAAGGTTTGCCATAACTGGAGTAGACCATACTGCCTGCAAGTGTCAGGAAGTGGTTAACTAACCTGACAACCCTGAGAACTAATGGCCTTGAATGCTGAAGTGTACTGGGAAATGTGATGGTCCCCAAGTAGGTTAAATCCTCCTTGAATCCATCTTCATGGAGGGCAGCAGCTTCATCAATACTGGCCTGGGGCTGATGAGGACTTTGCTTGTGAAAAGGGGTCAGGACCAGAAAGTGACTTGTGGAACTGGATCAGTTGTCATGTACAGGTGTCATGTTGCAATGTAGAAGGCAGATGAAAGACCACTGCATTATATTCTCAGGACAGTCTTGATGGCTAATTGGCATGATGATCGCCAGCACCTTGAGCATCACTTTGCATGCATGGGAAATTAGAGCAATAGTCCTATAGTTACTGCACTTTTTGGCATCTCCTTTCTTGGAGATTGGAAGAAGCACTTAAAATGTAAAAGACAGGTGAGGATCAAAGTAGAAGGTGACAGAAATAGGGTTAGAATCCTGAATGCAGCTTTTCAACCACTGTCAAGTAATGACAAAGATAACTATTACAATAACCAATGCAAAGAGATAGAGGAGAACAACAAGAGAGGTGGGGGGATCTCTTCCGGGTAATCCAAGAAATCAAATTTAACCCTTGATTAGGAATGCTGAATGACCAAAAGGGTTGTGCTTTAGGAGACATTCTGACCGGCTTTATTTCTGGGCTTGTGATCTCTGTGTGTCCCTGGATCTCTGGTTAAAAAATAATACCTCAATTGAGGAAGGGGAAGAGGAGATGATAGTAAATAGAAGAAAGATGAGTGATTTTCTGGACTCATGTCATAGTAAAAGTATATTCTTGGGAGATCTCTTATGAATCTATAAAGCAAACATGCCACTTTTTACTTCCACTATTTTGAGAATAGGTACAATTGTTGGGTGGGAAATCTATTTACAAATCATGCATGCCATTGTATTTAACATATTAATGTTGACTGTTAATGTGGAATTTTGTTGCAATGATGGGCCAGAAATGGCCCATTGGGTCACGGACTGACTGGTCACAAGGAAGGCATGTAGGCAAAGATGAGGTGGAAGACCAGTTCCGATTGGTTCGGAGTGCTGGCATTTATTGCCTGTCTCGGGTACCTGCGTGCATAGGTTGCGCATGACCTGTCACAGAAGACTGCCGACGTGGCACATTGTTAATCCAGTTACATTTACAGAAGTTACTTGGAGGAAATGTGTAATCAGGAAATTACCGGGGAAGTCTGTTATCTACTAATTAACTACTGGCTGGCAAGACCATTGTCTTGCCGTATTGCAGAATCTTTCCAGGACTATCTTAATCAAATATGACACATTATAGTTTACTCTCCAGCTTAGGGAGTCTGTGGGCATGATTGATACATCGTGTGTTTACCTTTAATTACCACCTTATCTGAGTTCATGGCCGAGGTGTTATGTATGACTCTTTAACTATGGCCAATATTAATCCGCACCCAATTTCCCTTCCTAACCAAGTTATGAAGGCTCAAGGGCGTGTGTGCCCGAACCCCCAACCTTTCAGGAAAGGTTATGCCAATTATATCTGTGGATAAACCACAGACTTTGTTGCTGTTAAATACGGATTTTGTTTACTTTTACTTTCAATGACCCACTAACTTAAGTAATGGGGGGAAAGAAGGAAAAGAGCACATTCAACAAGCTCTGCAGCAGTCAATTCTGTTTAAGTTATACACCTGAGGTTTGATTCTCCCTTGTCTGTTTTAATCCATGCAATGGTACGTTGCACCGTTATTTCTAGAAGGCAGTGGTATTGTCTCAGCTGTGAATAATGAATATGAATATTGGAGATTTTGCTACTTCATTAATATGGATTAACATTGTAATTACTACACAGTAATTACATCTGTAGTACATGCAGTTGTAATTATGAAACATTCTATATCCAGCTTGAAACAGGAAATCTCCTCTGCTCAGCTGAGATATAAAATGTATAGGAAAGTGTTGGGTGTGTCATTTTGAGGGTGGTGATGTCAGATCCTTTTTTCAGCTTGAGTTGTAATGGAAACAGCACTGGATGTTATGCCTCAAGGACACTCAGTGTATCCAGAAAACCTGTGCATAACACAGCATGAGCCAAGTGACCAAACAGTGTTTTTAAATTTGTTCAATGCCTTCCCATTGCAAGAGGAAGGACAACCCAGTCTTCTCATGGAGACAGGCATGAAATAAGGCTTTGTAGAAGGTGCATTCAAACAGCCCCCTACCTGTCCAGCTGATAGATTAGAGTGGACAGAAGAATTAGGAAATGTGCAAGAACATTGGTTGTCTACTGTTACAGAAATATGATACTGCCCAAGGTCTTTTTTAAAAGGTCATCCAAAATCCTAGCACTTACAGTGATCACAGCATTTCAAAGTGTGTAAATCACTGTGGGAAATTGCTTCTAGTTAAGAAGTCAGTGTTTGTATTTCTCATCACACAACATGTCATGCACCTGGTGTAAGACAAGAAATACAAGCCTTTACTTAAGCAATTCATGCCGTGTGACTTGATGCCAGCGACATAAGTAATCAGATTCTGGCTGATATTTCTGTGTGTGTGTGTGTGTGTGTGAGAGTGAGAGAGAAAGAGAGAGAGAGAGAGAGAGAGAGAGAGAGAGAGAGAGAGAATTAAATGTCCCACTATTCCACTCTAATCAGATGTTTTAGTCTTCCACCTTTTGTGGCTGAATCCAACTTAAACAAAATTATCTGAGATTTAAACAAATAATAGTCACCTTTTGTCAATATATATATATATATATATATATATATATATATATATATATATATATATATATATATATATATATATATATATATATATATATATATATATATATATATATATATATATATATATATAATTTTAATTTAATAGTCATATTTATATATGCCGCCCACTCAGGCAGAACCCGATTCAGGGCGGCATTACAACAAGTTTTAAAAACACATAAAAACACTTTAAATGACCCATATCCCACCCACTTTAAAAGACCCATATCCCACCCACCCACTATAAAAAGAAGAAGAGAGAGTTCTTAATTCTTTACATAAGCCAGCAGGCGGGGATCGTGTTCCCATTCGGGCCCCACACCTGCCCTGCCAGCCAGGTCTTCAATCCTTTCCTGAAGGGCAGCAATTCTCTTTGAAGTCTTAGATCTGTTGGCAGGAGGTTCCAGAGAGTTGGTGCGGACACGGAGAAGGCCCTCCTTCAGGTGCTGGACAGATGTGCACCCTTAACTGATGGCACCATTAGAGAGCCCCTCCGGTCCACTCTGGTTGGACGGGCAGACACTCTTGGGACGATGCGGTCTCTAAGGTATCCTGGCCCACTGCCAAATTCATACAACATCGCCTAATTTCTTGAAAAAAGTTACCTCATATATATATATATATATATATATATATATATATATATATATATATATATATATATATATATATATATATATATATATATATATATATATATATATATATATATATATATATATATATATATATATATATATATATATATATAAGAAATTGGTAACAAATGTTGGCTGCATTTGAAAGAAAATTAAATTGCTTCCATAAACCTCACAAAGGGTACATTTTATCTTATATGTTTTTTGTTTACATTTCTTTCGAACTCCAGTTTTCTGAAATACATTTCATTCTATAGTCAATAACACTCCTTCAGAGATGGGAACATTTTCTATTGTATAATATAATAGAATTCCCACAGTAATAAAAAGAATATACACTACAATACCTATCAAGTTTCAGGAAATTTCTGTCAAATAAGGGAAATTTCCCGGCCAAAATGGGAAACTGGACAGCTATGCTTCTCCTGTGCTGGCCTCCCGTATAACTCCAGTATAATTGCAGTCTGACTAATAAGGGATGATGGCAGGAAAGAGTGTAAAATATGGGGGATTGACAGAAATTTCCCAAAACTTGACAGGTATGCACTACCAGTTCAAAAAAATTATCTTGGTATTTGTATAAAGCAGTGTTTCCCAACCTTTGGCTTTTGGACTTCAGTTCCCAGAAGCCTAAGTCAATTCCCCAAAGCACTAATCAGCCAATGTACTGACTTGGGCTTCTGGGAATTTAAGTCCCCTGTGGGGCATGGGCCCCATGTTGGGAACCACTGGTGTAAATTCTACATAACTTGTAGCTGAAGCAGTTTGCAGGTAATTAAGATAAGATAAGATAAATCTTTATTGTCATTGTCCCCTTGCGGGAACAATGAAATTTCTCGGTTGCTATATATCAACTCAAATAAGGCACACCCCTTAATTTAAAACAGCTACAGGAACACCAATTAAGATAGTACCTTACAGTACAATTCAAAAATTTTAAAATTCATACAATACTGGGGATATGCATCTGACTGGATGATCAAATGGAGCCCAGCATCTCATCAATTAGTCACATTTAGCTATGAGATGTTAAAGAAATCTTATACAAATATCAGTAGGATTTGGTCTGTATATTTTTAATCATTTTGCATGAGGGCTAAACTAGGTCACTCTAAACTATGGCGACAGATGCAATTAAAAGATAGCATATTGTGTTTTTTATATAAATACATCTTTCTCTTTAACACTGGCCCACATTGTTACATATTTCACTCAGAGCAGAAAGTATACAAGCAGGCTGTCCTACGCTGGAATCCTAACATAAGTTTGCTAGCTTGTTCTTAGTGTTGTTAAAGCACAGGGGGTCACACCTGGAAACTGGACCTAGGATTTGTAATCCTTATCACAGCAGCATGTAATGTGGATATTTACACAAGGAAAACCACTTACTCCTCCCCTTGCAGTCCTCTCAGTGGTGAGATAGAGATTGGGCCCTCACCACTGAAAGGATTCTTTTACATGAAATTAATGACTAAAAAGGATTTGGGAGATCTCAAATTTCTCCTTGTGCCTGAGCAAACCTCAGATTCTGACAATAACTTCCAAACAGTGCTGATTCCTCTTATAGGTCATGGGGGACTGCAATCCCAAAGATATGTATTGGACAATCAGCCCTGCTGAACATAGTAGGAGTTAATTCCATGTAAATACGCATAGGATTTCATAGCAAATGGCAGATATACTGAAAAATTAAAAGATGTGTAACTTGACGACTGGAAGGTCTCAGGTCAGCAGTTCGAGATCGGAGTATTGCATTGTGGCGTGAGCTCCTGTCTCTGTCTTAGCTCCTGCCAACCTAGCAGTTTGAAAGCAAGAAATTGCAAGCAGACAAATAGGTACCACTTCAGTGGGAAGGTAAACAGTGTTCCATGCACTCTGGTGTCTAGTTGTGCATGCATCATGCCTATGGAAGTGACTAACATTCACTGAACTCAGGGCTTCCTCTACTCAGCATAATACTACTGTTTTTGTGTCAGGTTCACCACAATTGACAAGGATTGGGAATTACACAGAATACAGGTAAGCATACATTTTTTTTTCCTTTTGGAAAGCATGTTTTTAAAACTCCAGACAAAGTTGTTTTATTTTGAATTTATTCTGATCATATTGTTTTAAAAAACCATTTTGGCATGTGTGATTGCATGCATCGGAGTAAATTGGGGTTTGGCAAGTTTTGGGATTCCATATAATAGGCTTAGGATTGCAAAATACCCTGCAGATTGAACTCATATCCCTTTTTTTGAAAATGTATTTCAGTTTTGGGGCTGTATTGCTTAAGTGCTTATGTGCTGTGCTATACAATAAACAAGCTATTAAAAATAAAAAGGTGATGTAGACCACTGATAGTGATTTATCTACATAAAGGCAGAAGATCCTGTAGCACCAATATGTTAGTTTCGGGCAGCCTAGTCATGGTGCAGCTATTGTTGTGCTAAAGGTATTTGTGTTAGCTGGATATCTGATGTGCACACATCTGCATTGTGCACTAGCCTTCAGGAATTGCAGTACCGGGAATGTGGGTTTTAAAGTTTACTACAGGTGTAATCTGTTTAAAAAAATGCCATTTGCATTTAAAAGCAGAGCTCATGACCTGTGATACTGCTTTAAATATTAGATATATCCCGGAGCTCAAAATTTCCAAACCACATGTAAATGCAGCAATTTGAATACCCATGTATTCCCCTGGGCCAAGGTAGTGCACAATTCACGATTGGACTAAAATTTGTCTCATGAGGTTGCACACATTTTCACACAGGCTATGTGAAATTAAATCAATTTCAAAAATCCCAGACTGTTTTAACAGTGTTACTAACAGTGTAGTCATCCCTTCATTCCATGTACATTCATTTGGGCAGTAAAGCTATGGTAGTGGAATCAGAAGGTAAAGATGTTTTCTGGACCAGCATTCCAGTGACTTCCAGATGTTTCAGACTAATACTCTGATTAGCCAACCAAGAGCTCTGGGAGTCCAAAAGGTCTGGAGGATATGGGATGAGGAATTATCCCAGAGTATGAGAATTAAGTGACTGCAGAAAGTTGGCCAGATGCTTTTCAACATTTACTTATATATGTTTACAAACCAGTTTACATGCAAGATCTGTTATTTGAAGTAGCATAAAATATCAGTTTCATGCCTATATTCATCAATATATAGCAACACAAGAATGGGAGACAAAGGAGGAAATCCAACTGTTTAAGATCCTAAATATAGTTGGAAAATACTTCCTAAGTAAAACAATTGGCCAAATTAGTTTGTTTTGGAAATAAACATCAGTAAGCTGCTCCATAAACAATATGCCTGCCAAAAGTAAGTATTCATAAGTGGAAGAAAACATCTGCTCACAAAAGCTGGATTATCCACTAAAAACTCCCTAATGTAGACTTCAAAGGTAAAAATGCTTAAATCTTTTTGAAATAATATAGAGGATGCAGGCTTGTAATAGTTACATATGTCTCCAGAGAAAGCCAGGTAACAGAGCAATCCTCTGATGTAAGTCCACTGGATGACTAAACTGACCTGACCGTTGTTGTTTTAGGACTTACAGAAGCACACACTCCATCTCTTTGCCTGAATAAATGGCTTACATTGGTGCTGAATCAACTTGAACCCTGAAGGATACATTCTGACCTTCTCTGTCCTGAGGTTTGTGACATTGACTGCATTTTTCTGGATCTCCAATTAAAAATAATATCTCATGAACAGTTGGAAATGGAAATACAATAAAATACAATAAAATTTTAATTTATACCCCGCCTTTCTTGGCCAAGGCAGACTCAAAGCGGCAACAACATATCAAAATCCATACAATACAATATAACAACATAATAATACAGTAATACAAAGGTAAATCAATACAAAAATCAGTACAATAATAACTTAACATAACATAACATAACAAAATCAGCAATATAAAGTATCAGTAAAGAATTACAGTTAAAGTGCAACAATGGCAGCATGGAATGGCTGGGGGTGGGGTACAGAGAAGCTGTGGCGCTCGGCAAGGCGCGGCGCTCGGCAAGGCGCGGCACTCGGCGTCTTCCTCCTCTTCGGCTGCCCAACAGCCCAAAGTCCCAGGGTCCTTTTATCCCTCCCCCCCCCAAAGCGATGGAATGGCTGGGTGTGGAGTAGAGAGGAGATGCAGCACTCGGCGTCTTCCTCCTCTTCGGCTGCCCGAAGGTCATGGTTATGACCTAAGGGGTGCTATAAAGCATATTACTTGTGGGAATTTCCCCCTAGATTCCATGCAACAGTCATTCTTCCACAATCACACACTCCATCCTGGTAGTAAAGTTCAGTAAATTTCAAAAAACTAAGCTGAATGAAATAACAAATGAGAGAGAGAGAGAGAAACATTGTAAACACTGCTATAATCTGCGGTGGGCACATTTGCGCATGCATGGGCAAACCCCTAATATAAAGTGACTTCAGTCTGAGCTCTCCCAAGTAACTGGGTGTCCAAGGAAGATTTTGGGCTTTACATAGCAATGCAGTTTTCACTTGCCTTCTTCTTTGGCATCAGCAGCTCAATTCTATAATACAGTACTAGTTTTGATTTCTTCTTTCCTCAGTTCAAATTGTTGACCCTCTTTTGAAACATACTAATTATGTATGGGACACAAAGCATCTGTTGCCATATTGCTCTGTCCTCTGGCCACCCTGGAATTAAAGAAAGCCCAGATGTAGTCATTTCCCCCCAAATCTGTCAATGATTTGTCTTTCACTGACAAATCACATTCTGATCACAGCCAGTATATATTTATGGGAAATCTTCTATAAATTTTATTTATGGGAGAGTTTTCTTGAACATGACAGATAAAATTCTGATGGACAACAAAGATTTTTTTCCTGTGTATTTATTGCATCCCTAACATGGGTGAAGGAGTGTCCTTAGAGGATCCAAAGGGATATAAATTTATAAATAAATAAATAAATAAGAAAAAGGGTTTTGCTTGCTTTTACATAAATAGGCAGTGCTACATGATTTTCATCTTAAACAGGGCTTTTTAAAGAGAGTAAGAAAAGATAACTTACAAAGAAATATACTCCCAAAGTGTAGTAAATCGTAATAATAAAAAGCCCTGCTGTCCCACCCCCCATCACTCTAGCCTGCACATGACTATGAACTTGACTTGTTTCCACAAGAACTCTGCTGTTGAGGTGAGAAAAAACTTGACTATAATGTAAAAATGTTAAGCTTTATTAGGAACAACAAGCTTATTAAGAAGTATAAATATGTTCAGAAAATAAGTCACTATGTGTATACCCATAAGCAGGAGCTTTCTCACTACAACATTCCTTGTGCATTTGTAAAAACAAGATCATAATAGGTCTTAGATGTTTGCAAACTCTTCCTTGCCAGCTGACCGTTTTTAATTTGGTGTATAAATTATCTTCAGGAATCTAGGCAGGAAATGAAAGCGCGGTGCCAAAATGGCCGCCACGCTCTTTGCGCCCCCCCCCCCAGGACTCAGACATCTGGGTGAGTTAGGGGGCATGGCCACCCCTCTATAAAAGGGGTGGCCATGAGGCAGACGAGCTGCCATTTTAGAAATAGCGACAGAGAGGAGAAGTCTTTTCCGTCGCTGTTTGTCCTCTTAGTCTTCGGCTATTGAGCCCTTGCAGTTCTTTCCCGGCTGGGAAAGGAGGATTAGCGCACGCGGAGCCTTGCTTTGCTTGGCTAACGCATTGCTTAAGCACTAGGAGTTCGATCCCTGGATAGGGATCCTGCTATTCTTCTCCTAGGGAGATATGGCTCCCAAGTGGAAGGCCCCGGTGATGAAGCCGCAGCAGAGGGGGAGAACTTTTACCAGCCCTGCGCTGGACGCAGGCCAGCCATCGGGTCAGAGGACCAGGGCTGCGCCCTCGCGGCAGGGCAATGTGCCAGCCTTGCCCACTGATACCAGTGGCGCTACTCAGGCTGGCTCTTGGCAGCCGGGCCCCAGCTCGGTAGCTGGGCAGCTACAGGCCAGTCCCTCAGGGGCTTCGGCCCTCGGCCCGCCATTACCAGCCATGGGACAGGGCGGCATGGGGGGGGGGCTGGTACGGGTATCCAACCCGCTCCTCCTCTGGCCCCTCATGGGCCGGAGTTTTGGGCATGGCCCTATTCTGGCCCTGGCTCACCTTCTGGGTTACCTTTTGAACTGCCTGGTGGGCCGTCCGGCCCACCCTGCCCACCTTATGCTGGGGGCTTTGTGGCAGTGGATGCTCTGTTAGCACGGTTAGCAGTGCTGGAAGCATCCTTGGGCATTGCACAGCCTCCTTTGGTGGCCCCGGCTACCTTGATGGCCGCAATGCTTCAACGGGCGGCCAGCCAGGTTGAGCTGCTTGAGACGCTCCGGCCGACACCAGCTGGTGTCTCGCAGTTCCCCGTTCGTCCAGATGTGCAGACTGGGAGTAGTCAGGTGTGGGCCCAGGGCTCGAGTCCGGTCGCGAGCTCCGACGCCCGCCATGGGCCGGAACCCCCTGTGGGGGCGGCTCACGGGGGTGCACTTAGTGAGTATCAGGTTCAATTTAGTGCACCTATAATCACAGCCCACTTACAGTGGTGGGCTTCAGTGGCCCTGGCCTTATCAAGTTGAGGCGAGTGGGCATCAGTTACCAGCCTATCCCAGTGCCCCATGGTTTCAAAATGGCCCCTCGTTAAGGGCGGGGGTTTCCGCCCCTGGGGCAGTGACGAGCATCGCAGGGGCTGTCCAGGTCCCGCTGTGTATGCCCTCTATACAGAATGTGCCGATGATGGCTTTGCCGACGGCTGGTTATTCCTTGCCCCTGGGTGATCATTTGTCACAGGTCACGAGGGAGAAGATTAGGCGAGGGGAGTACGAGGATATATTCTCCCTATTGAACCGTGAGCCCACTAAGGAAGAGAGAGAGGGACAGGACGACAGAGACAAGGAGCTGTCTCATCGTCGTAAGCCACCGCGTACTTGGGCCAACTGGTTGCCGGCGTATCTTATTTATATGGCGGTATACCTTAGGGCCCGGCCTGATCTGGCCATTCCTATGATCCAATACTTGGACAATAGTTACAGGGCGATGGTTGATTTCCCTGGCCCATCATGGTTGGCTTACAATGAGGAATTTAGAATGAGGGTGGCCCTACACCCTGAGATGAGATGGGATGAGCTCTGCCAGAAATTGTGGCTCTTGTACATGACCCCCACGCGTCCGGCGCCTGGGGATAGGTACCATTGTGGCCATGCTATGCAGCGAGCTGCTCCAACACAGGCTCCCCACCAGCCGGCGGGGCAGGGGATTCCAGCCCGCTTGCTGTGTTGGAGCAATAAGCGACAGTGTCTATACAAACATGAGTGTCCCTCTTGCGCTGGCCCCCACACTGCCTCCGCGTGCCCGCGGGCTGGTGGGTCACGGGGCAGAGGTAGAGGTGGACAGGGAGCGGGCAGGGCTTCCGCTGATGGAGCTAGCCAGTCAAAAGGCCCCCTCCCCAGTTAATGTGTATATGTTGGAGCGATGGCTCTCGACTTATCCAAGAAGGGAGGATGCGAGGTACCTCCTGGAGGGTTTCCAATGGGGCTTTCGTATCCCATTCAAAGGGGTGCGGGGACCCCAAGATGCCCCCAATTTGGTTTCCCTGAAGGGTAAGGAGGGGGTGGCTGCCCTGAGTATTGCCAAAGAAGTAGAGGCCAGGAGGGTAGACGGCCCCTTTTCCGAACCACCTTTCCCTAACCTGAAGGTCTCCCCTCTGGGGCTAGTACCTAAAAAGACCCCGGGTGAATTCCGTTTACTCCACCATCTATCATACCCGGCGGGTTCTTCTGTCAATGATGCTATTCCTGATGACCTTTGTTCGGTCAGGTATACGTCATTTGACCAAGGCCTACGGATGGTGCACTCTTGCGGTCCCGGTGCCCTCCTGGCAAAATGTGACATTAAATCGGCATTCCGATTGCTGCCAGTGCACCCTGGGGACTTTGAGCTATTGGGTTTTAGATTCCAAGGGAAGTTCTATGTAGATAAGGCCATGCCTTTTGGCTGCTCTATTTCATGTTCGGCATTCGAACGTTTTTGCACTTTTCTTCAGTGGGCCTTCGTTCGCAGGTCCGGGTCTCGGTCTGTAGCCCATTACCTCGATGACTTTTTGTTCAGGGGTGAACGGGGCTCGGACACGTGCACACGTCTCCTCACTACATTTCAGACGCTAATGCAGGAACTGGGTGTCCCTTTAGCTCCCGAAAAGACTGAGGGCCCATCTACCACGCTCACATTTCTGGGTATTGAAATTGACACGGTCGCACAGGCATCCCGGTTACCCATTGAGAAGGTCACCCGGATCTCCACAATGATTTTTTCATTGCTGGCCAAATGTAAAGTGTCACTTCGTGAGCTTCAGGTACTTCATGGACATCTTAACTTTGCCTGCCGGGTGGTGACACCCGGCAGAGCATTTGCCTGGCGCCTATGTGACGCCATGTCTGGCCTGTTAAAGCGCCACCATAGGGTCCGACTGTCCAGGGGCATGCAGGCTGACCTTTTGGTTTGGCTCACATTTCTACGGGAATTTAACGGGGTCTCTTTCTGGAGATCGGACCTTTTGGTTTCACCTAGATTCCAAGTACAGTCGGATGCCTCCGGCTCCCTGGGATATGGGATTTATTTTGAGGGGAGGTGGGCTTATGGCCAATGGCCTCCCACATGTCGGGGCATGGATCGCCTCTGCGATCTTACCTTTCTTGAGTTCCTTCCAATCCTGGGAGCTTTGATGCTATGGGGCGAGGAGTGGGCCGACTCAGTGCTCCATTTTTGGTGTGACAATGCAGCAGTAGTGCACATTGTCAACGCTCAGACGTCTAAATCACCTAGGATGATGGCGTTGGTTCGCCAGTTTGTGTTACGAAGCCTACACCTAAATGTGCTGTTTAAGGCCAGACATGTCCCAGGCATTAATAATGATATTGCTGATGCTTTATCCCGCCTGCAGATCCCCGGTTCCGTGCCTTGGCTCCGGAAGCAGAGGAATTCCCCTCGCCACTGCCGGCCGAGATTTGGACATTTGGCAAGGAGAAGTGAACCGGGCGATCGGCATGTCTTTGGCACCCCGCACGCGTAAGCCGTATCAACATGCTTTTATACAATTTAGAATCTTTTGTGTACACCTACAGTTGCCCGAAGTGTGGCCCATTCCAGTGGAACAGGTTTTACAATTTATGGTTTACCTACACAGTCAGGGTTTGGCTCCTCGTACTATAGCATCCAGGCTGTCGGCACTGGCATTTATCGCCAAAGTGCGGGGTTTTGCTGACTGCGTTAATGATTTCCACATACGTCATGTTTTGGAGGGGTGGACACGGGAACGTGGCCGCCGCTCGGACACTCGCCACCCAATTTCACCAGAGGTACTGACCCACCTTGCACGAGGCTGGCATAACTTGTGCCATGATAGGTACGAGGTGGCTCTTTTTCACGCAGCTACCATGGTGGCTTTCTTTGGAGCGCTCCGCATCAGTGAGTTGGTGCTACTGTCTAAGGCGGATGCGACTCATAGGGCACTGGAACTCGACGATGTCTATGTCACTAATGAGTGGGCTCAGTTGAGGATACGGTCCTCAAAAGTTGATCAGCACGGTGTAGGCAGTGGAGTTAGACTGCTACGATGTTCCATTGCAGACATCTGTCTGGTTGGTGCCCTACATGAGTTCTTGGCAGTGCGTGGCGCGCACTCTGGCCCATTTTTCTGCCACCAGGATGGGTCTCCCCTTACTAAATTCCAATTTTGGAAGGTGACCGGTATGGCACTATCCAGTGTTGGCCTCCCCGGGGCTTGTTACGGCACCCATTCATTTAGGATAGGTGCTGCATCCACTGCGGCTGCATTTGGGTACTCTGAGGCTGATATACGCCGAATGGGGAGATGGGGATCCATGCGTTTTGCATTGTATGTTCGCCCACTTCAGGCATGAGTACCAGTTAAGTCATTATTCTCTTTTCTTCTTTTACAGACCCTGTGTATCCCCACACACTGGTGGCAGTATGGCTGGTGGGCCACAGTTACGTGCATTGGGCAGCGCAGTATGCTGCGGCGACAGAGTGGGGACCCCAGCTTGGATACGTGCAACCGCACGTATGCGTTGGTACGGTAAGCACGGAATGAGATGGCGGGAACTGTTGCCATTCCTGTTTTCCATCAGGGATGCTGAATCGCCTGATGTCATTGTACTGCACCTCGGGGGCAATGACCTTGCTCAGGTCACTGGCCTTTCCTTAAAATTCACGATCTGCAGTGACCTAGCTTATTTGCATTATGTGTGGCCGTCTACAAGACTGCTATGGTTGGACATCGTACCGCGTCATACATACAGGGGAGGTATTGGCCTCCGTGCCCTTGACCGCACTCGCCGCTCGGTGAACAGGGCAGTTGCCTGGTTCTTGTCTGACAAGGGTTTGAGGATGGTCATCCGGCATCCCACGATTAGTTTGCAAAATTATGATCTCTATGCAGGGGATGGGGTCCACCTGTCGGCTAGAGGTATGAACCTCTTTCTTGAAGATTTGCAAGCAGGCCTGGTGACAGAGCTGACGGTCTGGGGGGGGGGCGGTGAGTCTTCATAGACGCCTCCTCGTGTGGCGGGTAGCACTGGTAAGGTAAAGATTGATGACCCATAGGTATCCGGCAGGTTCGCAATTGACTGGCCAACACTTAGACAGGTACAGGTGTAATAGCTTTGGCCGGTCAACGACGAACCAGGCAAGGGGTGATGGCAGGAGCTTTACAGCATGCATCACCTCGTGATTTGATGGATACACGTCATAGGGTGGGGTCAGTAGATAGTTTATTGACTCCAGTCAACAATTTGTTTGTGTCAACAAACAAATTTATACAAATGGTTACATTGTAGCCAATTATCATTGGCATTTTTGGGAGGAACCTTACCAGTGTTACTGCGGCCTGCTTGCCTTAAGAATTACAATTGGATGAATACACCAATTGAAAGTTATAATTCGGACTAGGGCATTATTCAATAAAAGTGGCCCGATGCCTTTATCCATATACCGGTGTCTGAGTCTTTCTTTGGGGGGTACGCCTGCAAAGTAATTTCTCCAAAGACTTAGAGAATATGCTTTTTTGGACTGTGTTGTCTAAACTCCTCCAGACAGCTAAGTCAATGGTCAATTTTTAAAAAATACAACTACCAGAATTCCCCAGACAACACTTTGGCTAGGGGTAATGAGAATTTTGGTAGTCATTGTTGTTTGGAGACCACAAAAAGGGAATTTTAACAAACTATTCCCAATTGTTACGTATAGTATTGAATACACTCACACAGCCAAGGAGGCATATGAAGTAATAGGCTGGATAAATCATTCCTGAATTCTCTCTGGATTAAGACAACGGTGCCTCCTCAGCAACAAATGACATGCTAAGTAGGCACTTTACTTTCCATTAAAAGACCAGAACATGCTTCAGAAGAGGAGGCTGGTCCTAGAGCACCTGACATTTATTAGACAGTGTCCTATGTAACCTGAATGGCACAATGAGGGATTTTTTTCAAGTGTGACTGAGTGACAGGAAATCATAGGACTGGCCTAAGACATTATCTTAGTTACAAGAACTTCCTGCTGACAATGTGTAAACTCCCTCCCCCCCATGATGCTCCCCTGCAAGTTTTTTCTTTTCTTTTCCATTGTTGGACTTTCCCTGCGGCTTGTCTTCATCGTGAGGGAGATGGGGGAGCAATTGGCGCTGGCAGGCTTCATAATGTTTCTATGGTATTGTGTATGATGATTGTATTTTTCTATATTGTACTTTAGGGAATTTATTGTACTGTTTCGTGATATTGATACTGTTTATATGATTATGTTGTATTTATGGATTCATATTGTGTATTATTTTTTCACTCTGGAATATTGTATTGTAATTAGTATCTGATTTTTTTGTTTTGTTGCTGTTTCTTATTAGTTCTTGTATCTTTGATATTTTGTATCTTATTGTGCACTTTATTTGTTGGAAACCGCCTTGAGTCACCCATATGGGTTGAGAAAGGCAGTATATAAATAAATTTGAAATGAAAAAAAAATCTGCCTGCGAGGGCTGTGAGAGCTTGACTACAAGGAAGGTTGAGTGCCTAAAGAATTGACACCTTTCAACTGTGCTGCTGGAGAGGACACTTGAGAGTCCTCCGGACTACAAGGAGATCAAACCAGTCAATCCTAAAGGAAATCAACCCTAACTGCTGCTTGGAAGGACAAATACTGAAGCTGACACTTAAGCACTTTGGCCACCAAATGAGAAGAGAGGGCTCACTGGAGAAGGCCCTGATGCTAGGAAAGATTGAAGGCAAAAGGAGAAGGGGCGGCAGATGAGATGGTTAGATAGTATTATTGATGCAGTAGACATGGATCTGGGTGGGTGGAGTCAGGAGGATGGTGCATGACAGAGGAGCTTGGCATGCAGTGGTTCATGGGGTTGTGAATGGTCCTACTTGACTGTCCGACTGAACAACAAAGGGATTGTATTATATCCTTCCTGTCATTCCATGTACAAAAGCTATCCAGTATGGCTCTTAAAACATTATTTACTTCAATGCTAGCAACGGAATAGTGTTTTTCATTATTCCCAAGGGTAGCAGATCAGGTCAGGGGACACCAAGCAGGTCAGGTTGGACATAACAGCCATGCCCTCCAATCTGTTGCAGCTATTATATGCTTCTCAGCATCTACCATGTGAGACAGCTGCCTCTCTCTTCATAATAGCATGGCCAGCTCTAGCAAACCTGGAGTGTTATATCATTGTTTTAGTTAATTTTGGGGACATGAAAGGAGCCTCATTTGGGTGTTTCCTGAGCAGAGTTTCTCCAGCAAAAATCCTTTCAACCCAGAATAAATTTTCACATGAAATTATTATTATTAGTTAATCTAAAGCAGGGGTCCCCAAATAAGCAGCAGTAGCAGCAGCCGGAGCAGTTAAGCATGGCTTCTCCAGGCTGGTATGCAGGGAAGTGATGGGGGTCAGTGTGGGAAGGCTTGGTGTGGTCATCACTGGCAGCGGCAGTGTGTTGGGGAGTGGTATGAGGCTCAGAGTGCTGCTGCCATTGCCGTTGCCACCAGCAGTGGTGGCAGTGGCAGCAGCGGCGGCAGCGGCAGCAGCAGCAGCGAGACCACCAGTCTGGCCCCTCAACAGTCTGAGGGACCATGAATCGGCCCGTGACTCAAAAAGTTTGGGGACCCCTGATCTAAAGAGTGTATATTTCACCTATTTTTAAAGGTTTTTTTTTTTGGCAGAACTACAGCATGACTCAGTGTCTAAATAATCAGATGACATGTACAACCTATTCCTTCTGCATTCTCTTTGGACTCTCTCGGAAGGAGATGAAGGATACAGGTCAAAAAATTAAACCTGAGCCAATTTGTTTGTTTTCTCTTTCTCAGCTCCCTTGCAAATTCTGTGTATTTTATTCTGTTTTTTAATCCCAGTCTTTTTCATTTTTTCCATATGCTCTCAGAAATGGACTTTTTTTTGAAGAGGTCACCTCACATTTAGGATTACTTAATTGTTTTTTGCATTTAATTAAGCAAAGAGACAGGAAAAAAATTTCAAGGGCATAGAATTTAGTTTTCTATTTGTTTTCCTGTTTGAATGCCGAAACTCAATTTAGTTTCCAGAGCACAGACCAGCCCTTCCAGATTTTATGCCTGTGAAAGCCTTAATTCCCTGGTGCTTGATTTTTGCCATCTAAATAATAATACCTGTCAAGTGATGCTTCTGTATCTCGCCTTATCTCTGAACTGTGCCATACAGAAACAGAGAAGCATGTCAGACTGAATGTCAAAACCTGTCAGCTTTCAGGGATGCTTCCTCTGTGTTCCATGCACTGTACCAGGGGTGATAATATTCTCCAGCATTTGGAATTGACTGTACTTTCACTCTGTCACTGGCACTTTAGCATGAGAAGTAAATGACTGAGGAGGGTGGGGAGTGGGTGGAATGAAAAAGATCAACATTCAGTCCCAGGAAGAGTTTTCTATACATTTGTTAGGAAAACACAATAACATCTTGAGGATGTCAACCAGTGAAAGATTTGAGATGAATTTTTAATGGAGCCTTAACTATCTGTTGATTGACCAATCAATTAAGTATAGGTATATTTATATACACAAGTTGGGAATCATGGAGGCAGAAGAGGAGACAGACTGGCTGTGAAGGCGTACCTTGTCCATATCCTCCAGGCTGTGGCAGTCCATTGCAGTCCCATGTTAAATCCTACATTTCTCATTTCATATGTGCCACAGGAGATGACTCCATGATAATAGTGTGTGGGTCACTTCATGGCAAGCTGGGATCTACCTTAAACAAATTCATCACAATGGCATTTTTCCTGCTTCACAAGTGTACATACTCTCCTTTCTTTCTCTCCCTCCTCCTTCTGGCTAAATGATGTAGTCTTAATAATGAAAATTATGGATACTGAAGGTAAGGTAGTTAAAGATGAGCCACTGCTGAATCAATCAATCAATCAATCAATCAATCTATCTATCTATCTATCACTGTGGAGAAATTTGGTGGAACTGTCCCTGTTCTGACCTGCCTTTTGGTTTTGCAACACAAAGCGTTTAATCAGACAGCTAAACAATGGGCACTTCCTCTTTTGTCACTTCTTCCATGCACTCACAGACACTTTGTTCTGAATAATAACTTTTAATACTGAAGATAACAAGTAAAAACAACTTACAGTTTCCAGAAGACAATTTGGGGTAGAAAGTATAATGGATCTGAGTGAATGCCCTTTTAGGGAGAACAAGTGTCCTTCTAAGAGAGTGAGCCTTTTTGAGGGCCTTTGAGGAACCTTTGGGTAGAGTAAGTGTCTCTTTCAGGGTAAGTGCCTTTTAAGATAAAAAGGACTAGTGTTTTTCCAGGCTCATGTTTTACAAAATGGAGGAGTCCTTTTCAGAGCTTTCTTCCCCAGGGTCTGACTAAGGGCAACACACACACACACACACACACACACACACCAGTTCTCAAGTGCTAGGCATCTTGGGATTAGTTTCTTAGGAACATACTTACGGTCTACCTGCTCTCTAAAACAGAGGGCAGGACAGTCCCTACATTTTTTTTCTGCCTACAAATAAGACAAGCCATTTGCACACAGCTGTAGGGCAAACTAATCTGAAGTAGAAGAGGTTGTATACCACAAAGAGACACATTTATCAGTTTTGTTTCTTCCCCATTATTTGAATTCAATTTTTTCCTCTTGCAATGTTTACTGGTTGGCAAGTTCTTATCATAAAATTTAATCAAATTAATTTTTCATTGGTAATCAGCATTTTCAGATTAATTTGGACTGAATGAGAGCTAATTATATGTTTATAAGGTGACTACAGGAGAGAGTGGCACTCCTCACTGATCACCCATATTAGATCTGGCTCTTGTGGATTAAACAGTGTTAAAATAAAATAAAAGACATATGAAATTATAAATTAGGGGGAAAGGAAATCCAGATTATCAATACTTTTATAAGGAAGATTCTGAGCTGGGCCTGAAGAGGAGAGTAACAGTTTCAATCTCCGATGAAGCTCAAAACATCTGCACATTTCAATTACTGAAGATTTCTCAGTAGCTGCTGCTCTTTATTCTTTTTCTGCCCACTCTTCTTTGTGTGTCTCTGTATGAATGTCTGTACAGGCATGCATTTTTGTAGAAGAATGCTTGCATTCCTGTATGCATTTTGAGATGTTAACTGACAAATGCTAGGTTCAGTTTTTTTCTTCATAGATCTTAGCATCTGAAAACCACCAAAGGCTTATTTTTAGCTATCTACTGCTTTGGTTAGCAAATAATCCTATCACAAGTAATTCTGATGGTTCTGTGTAGTGCCTCTCCCAACACACAGCCATTCTCCCTATTCATGGGCATCATCTCCCCCCCCCCCGAGATCTAGAAATTCACAAATGCTGGCTCTGACCTAGAAAAGAATCTGGGTAGAGGGCAGGATGAGCACAAAACTGAATGCCTTTATGTGGACACAGACCAGGTTGAAGGACACTACATCTTCCTAAATCTTACCTATCTGCACTTTCCAACTAGAATGACTATTCCATCATACTGCACATTTTACTCCAGTGCCAAGTCACTGTAAAATAAGGTTGAAAGAAGAAAGATGTGGCAGTTCTAATTTATATGCCATGACCAAGGCTGAATTCTTTACTAGCATTCAAAAATGGCTTTTGAACAGAAAGGTTCCAGAATCATCCTGCTCAGGATTTTCATTAAAGTATCATCCCAACAAGGAGGCTGAAAACATGAATAATTAACTGGAGGTATCAGGTTTCATCTCAAATGGTCAATGCAGGATTGATTGTCTTTCTCTATATAGGTAGACAAAAAATGCCAGACACCTAGCATTTTCTCCATTGCCTTATGTTACAGCATACAGCTCCTACTTGGTTAGAAGGAGAGGTGCACAGAGACGTGGCATTCCCCTTGTTGGAAAAGCTGGATTGAATTTAGCTGATGCACTGTCCCTAAAATCTACCACATTGTCATAATTGGTAGGTGGTCTATGACTGGTTCCTGCTCAATAATAGAGTGTATGCTTAGTACATATTTTGAAAATATTGAAGTTGTGGATTCATATTTGCATATTTCCCCCTGTTGATTAAGCTATGTTTCATGCTTATTTTTCAGTGGACTGAAGTGTCCATTTCAATTGTATGCCTAGCTAATACATACACATGATTTTTTGTTTATTTTATTGCTCCAACATTTACCACAAGTCTTACAGATATGTCAACTTCTGAGGCACAGTGTGTTTTGGCTTGCAGCACGTCTTTAGGAATTGTAACATGGATATTTTTGTCAAGAATTGCAAACTTAATTAAATTCATTTCGATCTGGGTCAGTCTTCTTCATTACCTTGAACAACAGGAGACTTCTCTTGTTATATTTTCTGTTACAGATGTCTTTTGCCTCCAACTCCCTTGGCAAGAGCTGGGCATAATTTTAACTAAGGAATTGATGGTCTGTGTGAATTTATAGAAGGAAGGTGTGTGCGTGTGTGTGTGCTGCATCCGAGAGCTATGTGTGTTCTCCATGTTGCAGAAACTTCAGAGAGAACAACAGAGTTAAGAACATGAGCAAGTGAGCCGTGGACAACTAAAATTAATATAGACATCCAACCTTACTGTTACAAATGTTATTTCTGATTATATAGCTTGTAGCAAGTGTGTGAGTAAGAAGTGTTTGACATTTTTGTGTATCTCAGCTTACTTTGAACCACAGGAACATTCCTTTGCCCATACCTGAATTTCAATGAAGTTGTCAGTCTGATTCCAATAGAGTGAAAAGTGGAGAGGGATTTATAGCTAAGAGTTTAATTATTGGTGGAAGACTGATATCTACATTTAACAAAGGAGTCTAATCCCCTCACTCTTGTGCTAAAAGCCATCGTCCTATTTGGACTGAACACTTCAGGATTGCTGCCTTTCGTAATGAGAAAAGGATCAAGCTCCAAATCTCTCTGTCTGCCTCTTGAAAGAGGAAATCGAAGATCATTTTGCTGGTTTCATTTCCTCCACCTAGCTTTCCCTCCCTCTCTCTCTTGATTCTGCTTCTCTAGGGGTTATTATAGGCACATTAGTGAGTTGGCTGCACAAAGGCACTGTGGGCTTCCATTCCAGTCCTAGAGGTTTTGTGCTAGTCTGCTTCTTCTCTGACCTCATGTTGTGTCTATACATTTTAATTTTATGACAGCCTTTTGACTCATATGCAGGCAGAAAACACATGCAATAAGCAAACAAAATGGCTGTCACATATACCATTCAAGTGTCACCTCTACTCTATATATTTGTATTTCCTTATAAATGAAATGAGAAAATGTTTGGTATGACAGAGTATTGGCCAAGGGCTGAGCTTATAACTGAAAACAGATGATCCCTCTGGAGATGATCTAATACAGGGGCTCCCAACCTTTTCACAGTGCAGGCTGGACCATGCCCCCCAAAGACAGCTGAGCGGCCCGGGCCAGTCACGTGGTTCCTCCCACAATAAACACTGTCATAAAACATGTCCACGACTGTCGTAAATGTGTTTATGACAGCCATGGGCACATTTATGTCAG
This sequence comes from Bradypodion pumilum, assembly GCA_035047305.1. Lineage (NCBI taxonomy): Eukaryota > Metazoa > Chordata > Lepidosauria > Squamata > Chamaeleonidae > Bradypodion > Bradypodion pumilum. Next base: position 80,103,012 of record JAWDJD010000001.1, on the reverse strand, counting down.
TGTTTACAGCAGCCACGGGCACATTTACGGCTGTTGTAAATGCACCCGCTTCCGCTTCCACTTCTACTTCCGGTAGCAGTGAGGGCAATGGCAGGCCACATGAAATGGTGCCATGGTAGGTTGGTCATCCTTGATTTAATAAGACAAAAAAGGAAAAAAGAACATAGGGAGGCAAAAAGGTAGAAACTTTGTATTTATTTTGTAGCAAGTCTATTTAGGGCTAGTGGCAGGATAGAGAATTTACTAATCTTAGAGAAGTTCCTACTGCTAACTTCTAACTATGTAGATCTGCTGCTGGCCATTTCTGTGAGAACATTTTTGTCAAAATCACAATGGACTCAGGAAGGGAAAATGGCCCTAAGCAAAATGCACAGCACTGATGTCTTAAGGGTTTAAATGACTCAGAGCCTATCTATCTATCTTATTTTGAGCCTGTCTGGACATTAAGGTCTTCAGGAGAGCCCCCCTTTAAAATACCAGCAGTTTTAATGACCTGTCTAATAAGGACATGGGAAAAGGCTTCTTCTGTGCAGCTCCTAAACCAGGGGCATCCAAACTACGGCCCGTGGGCTGTATTCGGCCCCCATGCCAATTCATCTGGCCCATGATGCCCTTGGCACTCCTGGAAGTGGAAGTAAAATGTGCCCATATGCATTTTACTTCTGCTTCCAGGAGCGATGAGAGCGGTGTGGGCAGGATTAATTGGTGTTGGGAAGCCAAATACGGCCCATGGGCTGTAGTTTGGGCACCCCTGTCCTAAACTATGGAAAACACTCCCTTATGAGTTGCTATCATTTTCCATTTTGATTTTAAGAAAGGAATGAAACCCCATTCTTTTAGACTGGCACATGTTATCTTACTGACAGCTGTATTGTCTTTAATCTATATATTTTTGCTGATTTTAATAATTTTAATGATTTTAAAGTCATGCCCAGCAGCCTGGACTTCTCTGTAAGCATTCCTTTACTATCTGTTCTTGATAAGAGCGCTGAGCCTGCTATCTGCTATCAGCTATCTGTTGTTTATGGACTGTTGCCTCATTACTCCACTGTTGGTTGCCAACTTCTACAAAGACTGTTGTTGCTTGTGTTTAAAAGAGAAATAATCTAATTTAAGTTGCAGTTTGCAAAGTAAAATTTTTCTTTCAACTTAACTGTGTGCCTGTGTGTACAAGGAACCTGCATTCATGCCCTGCTGTGCCTGGCTTACTAGCCTGCTCTGCCAAATACATACACAGGCCCAAAATCCTTTCAAAGACTACATTACAGATTAGGGACCAAGGAGGTTAAAAATGTATACTACATTCATTATATAATCAGATGTTCCTCTCCTATTCAGTTCCTTAGTATTCCATCAAGGTGACCAAGACATTTTCTGTCCCATAACAAGGCCTTAAGCCAGATCTATGTAATCTTTCAAGAAGTTCTAGAGTTGTAGTCCCACCATTTGCTCTAAGATGTCATTTAGAGAATGAAAGTTAGATACTGGCTTGCAATTATCTAGAATCAAGGATTCTCAGCCTATGCCCTGTGGGCCAGATGCGGCCTGCAGCACCATTTCATGTACCCCCCACCACCACCTCCATCACACCAGGAAATGGTGGAGGAAGGGCAAAATGGCCATCCAGCCCCCAAAGCTGTATGAGGAAGCGTGACCTGGCTCCCCGGCTTAAAAAAGTTGAGAACTCCTGATCTATATCAAGATAATCACGGGTTTTAAGCTGAAATCTTACAATTGTTTTCTTTAGACAGATTGAAGCATAACTGTCTATCAAAGAAGCATCTACAGCCTCCACCATCCAATTGGCAATCCCTCCCACAACAAACTTCAGGGCTTCAGCATTCTGTTGAGTAAAGAGTTCAAGATGACTCAGGTCATTATAATGTAAAGGAACCACGCCACAGAATATAAAGGAATTCCTCTCTCTTCGACCAATATTGTCATCCCAAGACTTTCAAACTGATCTAGGGAGAAAACAGAAATCAGAGCCTGAGCATTAGCAAAATTCCAGAGGTACACAGAAAGAGCCTCCTCAAAGATTGTGATATACCCTGGGCAACAACACCATTGTTGTGCTGGCTAATCTTTCTCACACTAAGTCAGGCGAAAAGAACTTTTGAATGAATTCACAAACAATTGATTTTGTTTTGGTAGTTTAAAGTCTATCCTAGACATGGAAGAAGAAGAAGCAAGGCCCCAGCAATTTTGTCCTGAAAAAAGAAGGTAGAGCAGCTCACTGATGCCAACGGCGTCAGTTTCTGGTCAAGTAGAACAAGAATAGGGAAAAACAACAATCCTGAGATCATGCCCACTAGGCATTTACAGATTCAAGCTGACATTGATACATAACAATACAGGCATTACTTGCTTATAAAATACACAAGGGATCTTAGGTCCCCAACTATATGGATTCATCACCGAAGAAATTCATATTCTATACACATTAAAGCTCCAGTCTGCAACAGGTATAAATTATGCAAAGCAGTAGATGTGCATAATTGCCCCTGTTTTGTGTCATTTGTTTTGCTAGGTTTTTGTTTGTTATTCATGAGAAATGGTAAAAGCACTGAAGACCCCACCAAACAATTAATGGAAATTTATTCAACCACTTCACTAGATTCATTCAGTAGGCTTTATTCACATACTTCCATGAACAGGCTTGTGGTCCTAAGGTTTAGAAACTCACCCTTTGTAAAGAAGATAGAAATGATCTATTAAAACCAATCCTATCGATTTGCTCATAATAGTGTACTGTCATTCCTTTGAATGAGCCATTATTGTCCTATACATGCCTTCTGTACATCAGATTCCCTTGGTTTATATGTAATAAGGACTTTTGTTTGAGAAGTAGATGTTAAACGTTTCAGCTATTCTTTTCTGTCCACCTTATATTCTTGATTAAAACATTCTGCAAATATAAAGTGCTATTAATTTAGAGAAACATGACAGAACTGAAATTGGATGAAAGTATCCAATTCCACTTTCTTTTCACAGATACCATAAGTTGTTTTATGACCATTATCACTCTTATTGTTATTGCTACCAAAGGATCTTACCCCAAAAAATCTAGGACTGGCATGCTGTCATGTACCACTTTGAGGGATGGGGAGGATTAGGAAGAAGTCACAAAATCTTGTTGGAATATTTGCTGTTACTCACTAATATCTGTCTGTCTGTCTGTCCATCCATCTGTCAGAAACAACAAGAGTAGTGATACAACAAAATTGGATGCTACATTCTCTTTACCTTCACAAGAGCAGGAATTGCTTCAGGAATTAAAGAAGAATTCAAATATCTATTTGAAACCAAATGACAACAAAGTCTAAGATGTATTTATCAACTAAGTGGGACATTCACAACATAGAGGAATCTGCTCCATGTACAGTATACAGTCTCTAAATCCTTAAAATAAAATGAAAAAGAAAATACATAACATCACTATGTTGATTCACTCTTTCAGTGCCCTTCCTGCCATAGCTGTCAAGTATCCCTTATTGGCCGGGAAAACCCCTTATTTTACCCTCTTTCCCGCCGACATCCCGTATTAATTAGACTGCAATGCCCTATTGTCACCATTGGAGGGCAGCACAGGATAAGCATAGCTGTCAAGTATCCTGTATTTGCCGGGAAATTTCCCTTATTTCCAAATCCAAAACTTGACAGGTATGCTTCCTGCACAAGTATATTGAGATTAAACTACTTAAGGTGGCAATGGCCTTATCTTCCTCCGTGGGAATAACAGCTCCTGCTTCTCCAGCTTTCCTGGTTTTTGTAATTAAAATCCTGAATCAGAGCTCCTTCCTAGGACTTCCCTGCCCATTGGGCTGAACCAAATAGCCTGTAGGAGCTTACACATATTTCAGCCACAATATTAGTTCAAGACATGATTGTACCCAATTATGCTTCACTCAGAGAAATTGGTGGATGATTGAAACCTATGCTATTTTCCACCACTAGATTAGTCTAACCCTAGACAGTGCATCTTTAAGCACAGGAAAAACAATGATGACATACTGAAGAGGTGCTTACAAGGAAAATATGTGTGTCTTTGAAGCTACACATACACCATATTTTGCCATTTCCTTCACTCTGTTGCTCTAAGATAATTGCAGAAGAGTAAACAGAATAAGTGTTCAAATTTAATAAAATAAATAAAATAGTATTAAAATTATCATAACTCTCAAAATGAGCAACAAAGGAGCAGAAGCAGAATGCCCACTGCAGTTTAAGAAATGTGGAGTACTAGGAATGGACATGCTATGAATCTTATTCATAAATGTAAATACTGTATACAGATTCTTAGGATTAGTATCATACCTGTCAAATTTGGGATTTAAAAATAAGGGAAATTTTGGCCACACCCCTCTGTGGGTGTGGCCAAATCTGTGGGCATGGCCAAATCTGGCCATGTGACTTGCTGGGCTCTAGTCATGCCTGCCACATGACCATGAAAACATCTGCAAACACAGACAGCACTGGCTCTTTGGCTGTAAATGGAGATGAGCACTGCACCCAAGGGTCAGATACGACTGGCTTTCAAGCAAGGGCAACCTTTACCTTTATCTATTGTTAGATCCAATGCTGCCTGTGATACCTGACTCTAGGGTTCAATGCTCATTTCTGTTTATAGCCAAAGAGCCAGCACTGCCTGTTTGTAGATGTTTCTGTGGACATGTGGCAGGCATGACTAGACACCAGAATGTTGTTACCTTTCCCACCAAAGTGGTCTCTGTTTATCTACTTGTAATTTCTTGCTTTTGAACTGCTAGGTTGCCAGGAGCTGGGACAGAGATGGGAGCTCAAACCGTCATGTCGGCCTTCCAGCTAACAAGGCGAGCTTCTTAACCATTGAGCTACAGTGGCTTAAGTGGCTAAGGTGATGACTGGAAGGTGGCAGGTCAGCAGCTCGATACCTGAGTACTGCAGGATGGAGTGAGTTTCTACCTCTGTCCCAGCTCCTGCCAACCTAGTAGTTCAAAAGCAAGAAATTTTAGGGAAACAAATAGGGTGTCTGGATTAGTCCAAGCCCCTTCCCCTCATCTTCCTGTTTGCTTAAGCTTGAGTCCCACCAACCTAGTAGGGCCTCCATCCCACCACACAGAAGTGGCTCATATTCTTCTGCCTCTTTCCTCCCATCTAGAGTCTTATTTTTTCACCCTCAGGCATCTCTTTCCCTAGGGTCTACCTTATGTTTATCAGACCATTGAAATTTGTCTGTTTGAGTGATGATTAATCTATACAAAATGCATTCAAACCATGTTTCACATTCCACTCTATATAATTGCAAGTAGATAAATAGGGAACAATTTGGTGGGACGGTAAACAGCATTCCATGTGCTCCTGTAGTCATGCCTGCCACATGACCATGGAAACGTCTGCAGAAGCAGACAGCGATGGCACTTCGGCTTTGAAACAAACTCACTGAACCCTAGTCAGATACGACTGGCTTTCAAGCAAGGTAAAGGTAAAGGTATCCCTTGCTTGAAAGCCAGTCATATCTGACTCTAGGGTTCAGTGGTCATCTCTGTTTAACCTGGGCTGGCCCCTGGCCCCTCACCCACAACACACACACAAACACACACACCATCACTCTCCACACACAGAGACACACACACACACACACCATCACTCTCCACACACACACACACACACACACACACATAAAGGCGAGTCTTTCTCTCTCTCTCTCTCTCTCTCACACACACACACACACACACACAGAGCAAAGTAAGCAAAACAAAAAGACAAAGAGACTTACCCAGAAGGGGCAAGCACCGGGGCATCCATGCTGGCCCTCCCTGGCCCAAAGCCAACCACGTTGGGCAGCTCTTTTCTTCCTTTCCCCCCTCCTCCCCTCGCACGGGCCCACGGAGCAGTCAAAGGGAGTTGGAACGGAAGCAGAGAGATGAAGGCCCCGCCCCAAACCACCTTCTCTCTCCCCTTCTACAAGTGAAAAGCCACAGTGTCCTCTGGAGGCAGGAAAAAACTGCAACTTTGGGATTTTTTAATTAAAAAAAACAGGATATTATGGGTAAATTAATAAAAATGGGAGGGGCCGGGAAGAGGGTTAAAAATACAGGGTTTTCCCAGCCAATAAGGGATACTTGACAGGTCTGATTAGTATCTATAATTTTTTTATCCAGCATAATTACTTTTAATCTGCTTTGGGTTCCAAATATAATTATATTGACTTTGAAAGAAGCCCTAATTTTAGATATAAATTCTCTTAGGAATAAGGGATTTTCCCAGTGATTACAATGGAAATCAGATGGATTAAATCCCAATGCTGTCAGTTTTAAGTGGCTTGAAGTATATATATGTCAACATTTTGCATTGGAAAAGTTCTGTATATATTTAATTTAATTTAATTTAATATTCATATTTCTATAGCCACCCAACTCACCAAGACTCTGGGCAGCTTACAATATTAAAAACCCTTAAAACAAGAACAACCCCGTTAAAAACAAATTACCCCGTTAAATACCCACCCGCACATATTAAAAAAAATACTGTGGTGTTTAAACCAACCAGCAGGCAGGGGTCACCACTCCTTCAGAACCCCACACCTGCCCACCAGCCAGGTCTTCAGTTCTTTTCTAAAGGGCAGCAATTCCACCTGCAGCCTTAGTTCCACTGGCAGGAGGTTCCATAGGGCCAGTGCAGACACAGAGAAGGCCCTCCTTTTTGTGCTAGAGAGACGAGCTTCTCTAGCAGATGGTACGAGTAGAGAACCCCTCCGGTCCGCTCTGGTTGCACCTTGGATATTATTTAAATTACCTGATTGTGTCAGTTGCATCCCACAATTTATAATTATCTGGCAAACAGTTGTCCTAAGAACATAGAAAGTTTTTTTTAATGTAATCGGTTATCCTTAAGAAGGCTGGATAGCACATTGTGTTGGAGCATCTAGTTGTGAAGTCAGATATCAGAAGTTCTGTTCCCACTGTGCCTCTCAGAAGAATAGTCAAACCGTGTGGCTTTGGGCAAGCTACATGGTTCCAAAGCACCACCAGAAGACGGCAGTGATAAACCACTTCCAACTATGTTATCCCTAGAAAATGCTTGGAGGACTTGCCATACATCAGAATCAACTAAATGGTATGCACTTAATTAATTTGACAGCATGGTGTGGTTGATAGATTTTTTTTTTGATTAGGAGTCAGAAAACCTGGCCATAGAAGTGACTGAAGCTCCATCAAGAGAAGAGGTGAAAATAGTACTTTGGAACCCAATCAAGAGAAGGAGGTGGGGAAATGTGCTCTGCATCTGATGGGGGAAGGGCTTCTCCTATCAGTTTTAAAATGGTTGTTTGGTTTTTATCCCCACACTTGCCACTGTGTCCCATCAGTTGTTAGTGTGGAGTGTGTGTTACAAGCCATGTTACAGCTGGTTGGGGATTGTTAGTACTGTAATGTGGCTTTTTACACCCCTTCTCTTGCCCACTGCTGATGGGACTCAGTAGTATAGGTAAAACAGTTGAAGACTATTTATTTCCTTGTTTGGTATATATCCTGACATTCTCCCATAAGTAGAACTCAAAATGTCTGACAGTGAAATAGACAAAGTACAGTTAAGGCAAAACAAAACCAAATATTAAGAGCTTATTCTAGCAAAGAGAGGCGGACACTCTAATTTGCAAGTAAAATCTGTGCGGTTGTTGAAATAAATGGGTGACTTATAATGTTGACCAATCTATAAGCTCATAGAAATTTCCCAGATGAGTTCAGACAATGCTCAGTAGAACATCTCTATGTATCCATCACATTGTAAAATTTTTGGACCAAATCCCACAAGTTTAGATGATAAAGTCATAATTCTTGGACAGGTGGATTAATAATCCAAAAACAGAGGGATTTATTCAACAAGTGAGAAGCCTCACATTTGAGTCTAGATTAATCATTTATTGGCTGAAATCCTGTTTTTCCATTAGATCCTTAACTGCACAACAGCAAACAAGAGCGCTTTTTGATGCAAATTACCATAAATTAAGAAATATCCATAAACATCATCCATTGCCTTCCGACCCGTGACACATAACGTCTATGGAAATTTCTTAATTCATGGTAGTTGGCATCTAAAAGTTTTGCTATTGGTGTAACCACCCTACAGGATTACAGCCACTAAATGACCTCACAGAAGTGGTAATGTACTGTGTAATCTAACTACCAGAAGTAGAATCACAACCAGCCTAATTAAATGTGCTCTCTTGCTCTTACTACTCCACATTAATTAATTCAAGTAGCAGTTAAGCTGTGGAGAACATAAGCCATGACTGAAATGCACAGAACTGAAAAATTAATGGGCAAATACACTGATGAGGTAAATCTGCATGGTATTCATTTCTCTTCTTTGCTAAGACTTTAATTTTAATTTAATTTAATTTAATAGTTATATTTATATATGCCACTCCTACCTTTGTGCTGTTCCTTGTGGAGCTGCAATACCAATTTTCCCCTTGTATTTCAGAACTGAATGAACTAATATGTCTTGGGGGGGGGGCATAAAATTTGACTTGATTTAGGAATTCTCAAGTCAGAAGTCATGAAAAGGTCATGGGGCAAAATTCTTCCTGGCTGCAGGACATGAATAACACACCTACAGTGTAATGAGAGGACATAAGTATCCTGGAAAAGGCAGAGGAAATAGCTTGGGAGAAGATTCAGGCAAGCAAATCAAATCAGGCATTATTACAGCACAGGCAAAAAGTTTGTAGGGTTAGCAGAACTTAACTCAGAAATGGATGAAAGGTCCATTAGTATCTATTGGTAGATATTTGTATGTCTTAGAGTTAGCCTGGTATGAGAATTTGATTACCAGCTATTTTAATTATAACAGGAACAAAAAGTATATTCTTTAAATAAGCCTCCTGCTGTATGCAAAATGTCAAATACAGGAGCCAGAAGTTGCCCCTGAATCTGCAGCTCATAGATCTTAGGGATCTAAACAAAAAACCAGAGTATACTGCACAGACGTGAAGTTTGTCCACCATAGAACTTGAAAGTCCAAGACAAATTAATTTATACTGTATTCTCCTCCTCCTCACCAACATCTTATTGTTTTCAGCAAAAGAATTACATGCTTTGAAACACAAATTAAAGTATTTTTGCCCATTTAATGACATGGCAATAGGCATATCCCACATTCATAAATTGGGAATGGAATTTCCTGGCTTTTTAAAATGGAAGTTTAAGCATACATACACTACACACAAATTCCAACACACTTCCCTCATGTAGAATTACCCAATGCTAGAGGATCCCAGATGATGAGCCTATGATCTGTACTCTGGTTTGTTGAGCGAGGACAAAATCAAGAGCAGCTGAGATGTGGCTGTAGTCCCTTTATGCCAGGGATTCTCAACCTGTGGCCCGTGGGCCAGATGTGGCCTGTGGCACTATTTCATGTGGGCCCCCACCGCCTCCACCACATCTGGAAGTGCCATGTGGTTGGAGGGAGGGCAAAATGGCCCCCTGGCCCCCGAAGCTGTCTGAGGGAGCGTGATCCAGCTCCTGGCTTTAAATATTTTATGCCAAAATATTTTGAAGATTCTTTTTGGGCTTAATGAAATAATAAAGCAAAGATATGAGTAAGTGCAATACATATAAGAAAGAAACAGGCACATTGATTAACCTTTTCAGGTAAACTAACATTGGCATGTCCATTCTGCAAAATACAGGCTGGAAAGCTATGTTTCTAGTTTCCAAATCTTTTCTTTTAGTTAGGCCACCTGAGGAAGAAAAGCGGTTTTGGATCAAAAGCTCTGATAACATATTGTGTGCATATTTTACAAAAGAGGGACCCTCACCTTTAGAAATAAAAAGAATGAGAGGGCTGTAAGTTAGCAATGATTTTCACTGGACACTAAGGTTAAAATTATCCATACTATGCAAAAGAAAGATTAATTTAAGAAAGATGGGTTGGGTCAACTCATTTGAAACATGATGTTGGAAGTGAGTCTTTCAGATCCATAGACTGCCAGAAAGGCAGAAAACAATCAAGTCAAAAGTGAGTTGCACATCCTACCTTGCACATATAGTGAAACTACAGAACTGAACAGAAAAGATAATATTGCTGGGTAGAGTGGAGGGGAGGGCAGTAACAATGGAGGAAGACCTAACATGAGATGGCTTTAATCAATAAAGGAATCCACATCTGTTAGTTTGCAAGATCTGAGCAAAACTTACTGGAAAAGTCAATATTTCTAAAAAGAAGGCTGTGTAGAAATCGAGAACAACCCAACATGAAATGTTGTTTGCAAGATCGGAGCATAGCTGTTAATAATAGGACATTTTGGAGGTCACTAAGTCAGAAACTGCACGAAGTGCTATGGGGTAGCATATAATTGTTTGCTGTTCAGTCACACAGTCGATTCCAACCCTTTGCGACCATATGGACCATGGGCTCTGTGCCCATTGTGTCTACAATACCATGTAGCCATCTCATCTTTGGCTGCCCCCTTCTTCTTTTGCCCTCTACCTTTCCCAGCAGCAAGGCTTTCTCAAGTAAATCCCCTCTTCTCATTTGATGTCCAAAGTACTTTAGCTTTATCTTTACTATTTGAACTTTTAAGGGGCAGTCAGGGGTGATTTCTTAAAAGATTGACCTATTAGTCCTCCTCGCTGTCCAGGGGACTCTCAAAACTCTCCTCCAACACCACATCTCAAAGGCATCTATTCTTCTGCACTCAGCTTTCCTAATGGTCCAGCTCTCACAACCATACATTACCACCAGGAATATCATTGCTTTGGCTATATGAATGTTTGTTTGCAATGTGGGTGTTGTGTTCTGATGGTTTTATTGTACACACGGATTACAATGTATCTGAGCCAATGTAACCTTGCCTATAGCAACAATGTAACCTTCAGCTGTATCATATAAACCCTGTAATAGGACGCGAGCTAATGACCACCAGCTGGCAGCAGCGAGCGTCCAAGCTCTCTTGGTCCAAACTCATCAAAGGCAACAGCGCGGGAAGTTTTCCCGCCACCACCTACACCTGGACAAGAAGGGCGTGACCTGCAATGACGTCACGCAGACAGTAGCCAATGGGCTACCATGGCACCACGTTCAAATGTATTACTGCTGTATATAAAGAGCTATCGATCCGCCATTACCTCATGTTCCCTCTGTCCACGATGCAATAAACCTGAGTTAACCCAGCCCGAGGCTGTGTCCTGTGTCTTGGTTTGCATACACCAAATTGGCGACGAGGATGGGATTATGGATCCCCACGGAACAGCCAGGGCACAGAGCGGTTTCAACATCACCAAACCGCAAGACTGGGAGCTGCTTGAGATGGATTTCCAGGCGGCCCTGGTGGAACTCAGAGTCAAAGGAGAAGACGAGGAGAGGAAGAGGGCCATCCTCACCAGAATGCTCGGGATGGAAACCAAGCGGACGCTGGTGGGCATAATCGCTCCGAAGAAGGTGAGCGACTTTAAGGCGAGCGACATCATGAAACTGCTGCGAGAGCGGTTCTGCCCCTCGAGGGCAATGTTTCCCGCTCGGAGCGCGTTTTGGAGGCGAGTCCAAGCGCCGGATGAGTCGGTTGAGGCATTCGTGGCCGCCATGAGGATCGCCGCCGCCCCCTGTAAATGGGGCGATATCCTGGAGTTGGTCCTCAGGGACGGCGTGCTGTGTGGCCTGAAAGACAAGGAGGTACAGCGCAGCTTGATGAATAAGGAGCCGCCACCCACGCTGGCAGAGGTCATTGAGGCCGCGGAAGCCGCAGAGTCCACGAATGCCGGAGTGGACGAGATGCACCAGTGGCGTGAGTGGCGTCCTAGAGCCGGCAAGGCGGACAATTCGGTGCACGGGAAGACCGGACAGTCGGTGCACGCGACTCGACGGGCCTCAAAGTCGTCTACGGAAGGCAGCGACGGCGAGGAGGTCCAGAAGGTCCGGAAGGGCGGTCGACGCTGCGAGGGTTGCGGAGCGGCCCACGAGCGCGCGAGATGCCCGTTCAGGAAGGCCGAGTGTTACACCTGCGGCCGTCGGGGGCACATCGCCAAGGCGTGCAGAAAGCGGAAAGAGGGCCGGAGGCAGTCACAAGACCGCGCGGCCAGACCGGACCGTCCAGCCAGGCCCAAAGATGGCGCCCAGACCACGAGGAAGCAGGACGGCGTGGGCCGCGTCTCGGACGGCAGCGAGGACGACGCCTCAGTGTTCAGCGTGTCCGCGGGACAGTCCCATTACTTCGTTGAGGTATTAGTACAAGGGGCCCCTATTAAGATGGAAATTGACTCGGGGTCCTCCTATTCCATAATTCCCCAGAAAGAGTACCTGAAAATCGACCCCCACGTGCGGCCCAAGCTTAAAGCGTTGAGGTCCACACTACGGGACGTACAGGGAAACAGCATTCCGGTGTTGGGGGTCGGGAAATTTCGGGTCAATTTTAAGAGACATTCTGCGGAACTGCCCCTAGTTGTCCTCAAAGGGGGAAGCTGTAGCCTCCTAGGGACACAGTGGTTTCAGCCCTTAGGTTTGTTCATGGGGGGGGTGCATACCATGGGGGGGGACCCAATACAAGCGGTTTGCGATGCGCATCCCGCCGTTTTTAAGAAAGGACTCGGAAAGTTCAAGGGACCCCCTGTAGCTTTTGACATAGACCCGGAGGTCCGCCCGATAAGACTCAAACCACGCAGGGTGCCGTTCGCACTCAAGGACAAGATAGAGGCGGAACTGGACAAACTGGTGGGCCAGGGGATTCTTATTCCTGTTGATTCCGCGGAGTGGGAAACTCCAATTGTAACAGCACTGAAGGCTAACGGGGAGGTGCGCATTTGCGCTGATTATAAGTGTACAATTAACAAGGCGATCCGCCCTAATGCATACCCGGTGCCAGTGATCAGCCACCTTTTGGCCAGGCTAAATGGGGGAAAGTGTTTCGCTAAACTCGATTTGGCACAAGCCTATCAGCAACTTCCTGTGACCCCCGCCACGGCCGCGGCACAAACAATAGTTACACATAAGGGAGCGTTCCAGGTGTCGCGGTTACAGTTCGGCGTGAACTCGGCACCCGGCCTTTTTCAATCGCTCGTGGAACGCCTCCTAAAGGGCCTGGAGGGGGTGTTGCCTTATTTTGATGACGTGTTGATAACAGGGGGGAGTGAGGCTGAACTGGCAAAAAGGTTGGACAAGGTACTGACCGTGTTCGAGAAAGCGGGGCTGAGATTGAGGAAGGATAAATGTGTCTTTTTCGAAACCGAGGTCGAGTTTTTAGGGTTCCGGATCACACCCGAGGGGATTAAGCCGTCTAAATCCAAGGTAGCAGCCATTAAAAAGGCCCCTCGCCCCACATCCAAAACCGAACTGCAGTCTTTCCTGGGGCTCCTCAACTTTTACCATACATTCCTCCCGCGGAAGGCGTCCGTGGCCGAACCGCTCCATCGGTTACTTAAAAAGGAGGAGCCATGGATGTGGGGTGACGAGCACGAGAGGGCGTTCAAAGAGCTAAAGCAACTCCTAACATCTGAGGCAATCCTGACGCACTTCGACCCCAAACGGCCTGTGGTCCTAGTTTGTGATGCATCCCCGGTGGGGGTGGGGGCGGTGCTTTGCCACGTGTTGGAGGACGGAAGGGAGGCCCCGGTAGCGTTTTACTCAAGGTCCCTGTCCCAAGCGGAGCGAAATTACGCGCAAACCGACAGGGAAGCGTTAGCAATAGTAGCGGGGACCAAAAAATTTCACGATTTTTTGTATGGCCGCCCGTTCAAAATCGTGACCGATCACAAACCGCTGTTAGGGATTTTCACGGCAAACAAGCCCACGCCGCAGATCCTGTCCCCGAGAATGCTGCGATGGGCTATTTTCCTCAACGCGTACCAACATGAGTTGGAGTACAGGCCCGGAAAGGAGATCAGCCATGCTGATGCGCTTTCGCGATCCCCTCTGCCTTTGTCGGACGACCAAAAGGCGAGAGCAGAAAGAGACCGCCAGGTGTTGCTGATTGAGGTTTTAGACGCACCCCCAATAGTACCAGCCGACATTGCTAGGGCGACAGGCAAGGACAGGACGCTGGAAAAAGTTAGTTCATGGGTGCAGAAGGGGTGGCCGGCTTCGTCCCCGAGTACAGAGTTCGACCCATTCTTTAGGAAAAAGCTAGAGTTGTCCCTAGAGAGGGGGTGCCTTCTGTGGGGCCAACGGGTGGTGGTCCCTGCGCCCCTGCGGACGAGGGTGCTCGAACTGCTGCACGTCAGCCACCCGGGCATAGTTCGTTCAAAGGCGCTAGCCCGGAGTTACTTCTGGTGGCCACAGCTGGACGCGGACATTGAGCACATGGTCGGCACTTGCGAGGCTTGCCAGGAATCCCGACCTGAGGCGGCCCGTCTCCCGCATAGGGAGTGGGACACAGCAAGGGGGCCGTGGTCCAGAGTGCACGTGGATTTCGCTGGCCCGTTCCGAGGAACCATGTTTCTCCTGGTGGTAGATGCGTTCTCCAAGTGGCTGGAGGTTATCCCAGTAAAGAGCACGTCCTCCGCCACGACAATTAGCCGGCTAAGGAGAGTCTTTTCCACGTTCGGTTTACCCGACACTTTAGTCAGCGATAACGCTAGTTGTTTCACCTCCGCTGAGTTCGGAGCCTTCATGGAGGCAAACGCCATTCGGCATGTCACATCCGCACCGTTTCACCCGGCCACGAATGGCCAAGTGGAACGACTAGTGCGTACAACAAAGGACGCGCTGCGGCGCATGGGCCCGGGGGACCTGAATCACCAGGTATGCCAGTTCCTCTTAGCGTATAGGGTAACCCCTTTAGCGTCAGGCTACTCGCCGGCGGAGCTCTTGATGCGGCGAAAACTGACCACGATCCTGTCCAGGCTAGACCCGACGAGGGTCGAGGATAAAGGGAAAAACATAGGGTTGGCAGTCTCGAAAGGTTTTGCCGCCGGGGACCCTGTTCACTGCAGGAACTATTCCAGCGCAGGGCCGGCCTGGGTACCAGGGAAGGTTGTAGAACAGACGGGGCCAGTATCGTACCGGGTCGAGACTAACACCGGCCTCCTCTGGAGGAGGCACGCAGACCAACTGAGGCACCGAGTGAGTGGGCCAGTCAGTGGAGCTCAGCAACAGGATTCAGCGTTAGGGTTCTCCCCCACCCGCTTAACCCAAGGGGGAGACAGCAATGGACAACAGTCCCAAGCAAGGGGGGAAGGAAGCAGAAGTAGCGGCCCCGACTCATATCCTTTTGATAGCAGCGGCCCCGACTCATATCCTTTTGATACGCCAGTCCTATCAGGGGCCGGGGAAGGGGGAGAGGAGTTCGCGACCGCTGCCCCCGATAGTAATTTTGAGTTTGATTTTGCGAGCCGGGGGGGTTTTCAGGAGTGTTCCCCCACCCATCCAAGCGAGAAGAGGGGTTTTTCGTTAGCCCCCAGTGCCCCCGGTTCCTCCCTAAGAAAGAGCACACCTCCCAACAACGCCGCGGAGCCGCGGAAAGTCACTAACGAGTCTCCCTCTCATATTACAGGACAGGAAACCAGGGGACAAAGAGAAGGTAGCAAACCCGGGGAGAGGCAGCCCGCATCGAGACCCCAGCGTGTTCGAAATAAGCCATCTTGGCTGAGAGACTTTGTCTCCTAAGGGGGGGGGAGTGTGTTTAAGTGTGGGCTCGAGACTTTGTCTCGTCCTAGGGGGGAGGGGTGTTGTGTTCTGATGGTTTTATTGTACACACGGATTACAATGTATCTGAGCCAATGTAACCTTGCCTATAGCAACAATGTAACCTTCAGCTGTATCATATAAACCCTGTAATAGGACGCGAGCTAATGACCACCAGCTGGCAGCAGCGAGCGTCCAAGCTCTCTTGGTCCAAACTCATCAAAGGCAACAGCGCGGGAAGTTTTCCCGCCACCACCTACACCTGGACAAGAAGGGCGTGACCTGCAATGACGTCACGCAGACAGTAGCCAATGGGCTACCATGGCACCACGTTCAAATGTATTACTGCTGTATATAAAGAGCTATCGATCCGCCATTACCTCATGTTCCCTCTGTCCACGATGCAATAAACCTGAGTTAACCCAGCCCGAGGCTGTGTCCTGTGTCTTGGTTTGCATACACCAAAGTGGTCTCTACTTTTTACTATGTTCCCTAGGTTTCTCATAGCTTGCCTCCCAAGAATCAGTCACCTTTTTATTTCATGGCTGCAATCCCCATCTGCAGTGATCTTTGCTCCTAAGAAAGTAAAATCGGTCACTGCTTCTACTTCTTACCTATCTATTTTACATAAGTATATACTTATATAAGTATATAAGTGTAATTGCTATATAATCACTGTGAAGAACTTGCCTCTTAAGGTTTATTGGTAGCATTAAAGGCAGAATGAGTGGAGACCAAAAGGCCTTGAAGCCCGCTGGGAAGGTCAGGAGACAGCCCTCCTTATCTGTCCCATCCTGGAGCCAGATTTGTTACTTTATTACAGCTGGAGATAATTGATGAGGTATACCTGGACAATGATGATCCAACTGCTGGGCAAGCTGTATCTGAGGAGAAATAATACCACAGCCCTGACATCCCAAATTACCACTGGCCAGAGTAAGATTAGGTGAGGGGGATGATGGGTATAATAGTTGTGTTTGGCTTTCCTGTACAGATGATGATGAGTCAAGGACAGCTGTCTGACCCAAGCTGTTGAGGAGCTTCCCATAAGTCTTGCCCCATGGAACTCAGGAAGAATAGTTTAGTATTAACAAGGAGACAGACTGATGCTCGGGTGTGGCTTGCAATCAGCCCTAAAGGTAGGTTTTCCTTGCTCAAAAGCTAGTCGTACCTGACTCTAGGGTTCAGTGCTCACCTCTGTTTCAAAGCCAAAGAGCCAGCACTGTCTGCTTCTGCAGAGGTTTCTGTGGTCATGTGGCAGGCATGACTAGACACCGGAGCGCACGGAATGCTACTTACCTTCCCATGGAAGTGGTCCCTATTTATCTACTTGCAATTTCTTGCTTTCGAACTGCTAGGCTGGCAGGAGCTGGGAATTGAACTGCTCACCTTCCACCTCCCAGTCAGCGTCTTAGCCACTTGAGCCACTGTAATCAGCCCTGCAAGGCTGCGAAACTCCATTCTTTTGCTCCCTTTTGAGTTTGGCAGATTTTTGTGGTCTGAAAGGTTGGTTCTCTTTTTGGCTTGTCAATTTGGCAGTTTTACTTCCCACTCCAGTGTCCAGGTGTGGCTGAAGGTCCTATGGGGTATGTGTGTGTTATATGTGCCATCTTATTTTTCCCATATTGTTCCATCTAGTTTTGTTTTTATAAATAATGGTGTTTTTTTCCTTTTCAAAGACAACTATGCAGCCATGATGTTCACTATGCTTTCTGGGGCTCTAAGTCCAATTTCTGGTCCCTAAATATCTGGATGGAAATGGAGAGAGGCAATTGCTTCAGTTAGCAAGAAAGAAGGGCAGGTGTGCAAAAGACCTTGACCGGACCAGCTTCACTTTTTGAAGGGCATACTCTTGGCAACTAGCAGAAAGGAGAGGGAGGGATGGAGAGCTTTCCTCCTGGAACTTGATGGATCCTTCTAAATTCAAATTAATCGCCTAACCTTGAAGACTCAAAGTGGATTCTAATGATGCATTATGTTAGGGGCTTAAACCCTCACCTTGTTTTTCGGGTGATCTTCTCATTTTTTAATAGCTCTACTGTTGTAATTGGGCCAAATATTATTTGTAGAAGTGATATATTTGCTCAGAAGAAATTCAGATTTCCTGCCGAAATCAACTTCAAGTGCTATTGTATGTATTTTGGTAGTTCATTTAGCTTTTGTGGCATTCAGAGTGAGAACTGATGAGTGACAATGAGGTAGCCATCATTTATTCAATATATCATAATTAATTTTAATCAGCCGTATTTATTAGATATAGGTTTTTTCCCCTCCTGTGTTGCAAAAAGGCTTAATTAAAATCTAACATTCATGTCTATGCCTTCATGTATAAGGCTGTCTTGATGAAAATATGTGTCCTTTTCTCTTGACATCTCATCAATGAAATGGTCCTGCTGACATTGCTATCTGCATAGCTTTAGCTGAAATAAGCAGCATACTGATAATCATAGGGTGCAGTACTTATTTCACTCTTACTCTGACAAGGAAGAAGCTACCACATAGTTGCTTTGCATACTGAAACCCTGAAACATGCTGTTTTTAACCTTACAGAAGATACAATCATTTATCCTATCCTAAATTTTCCAGTTTGTTCCATAAGTTACAGTGGTGTATGACAAAACAACATTCCTCATAACTACCTCTATTTTATTATACTAGACCAGAGGTTCCCAAAGTGTGGCACATGCCCCACAAGGGGACTTCAATGCCCAGAAGCCTAAATCAGTACATTGGCTCATCAGCACTTTGGGGAATTGACTTAGGCTACTGGGAATTGAAGTTTAAAAACCAAAGGTTGGTAAACACTGTACTAGACCAACTCGGTTACCATGTTGTGATCTATTTTAGATAATTCTGATTAAAGATACTTAATGAAAGAATTCTAAAGGAATTTTAAAGCAGGAGGAAGAGACAGCGGTAAATCCAGATCTTTGTTTATCTGGAATGCTGGAACACTGGATCATAAATAGGTATGTTGTAGAGTGCACTCAATTAATTTGTTTGGTTTTAAACTTTTAAAATAGCATCTACTAGCATCCCTGCATTTTAAGGCATAGAGAGGGAGGGAGATTTTAATGAAGTATCCGAAGGAGGAATGGGTTAAGTTTCCCTTCACATCATCTCAATGCTGCTCGGATCCCCCCCAGGGCTACTATTTACAAAGCTGAAACTGATGTCATTCAAAAGATTTTGCTGAATCTGAAACAAAATTGAACTAATTCAAACTAGTCTGAATTGGTCTGAAGAGTCTAAATCAGATTATATCAGCCCAAATGTGGCAAGGCTCAGATTAAATTAGTAATCTATCCAATTGATTATTGTAATCTATCCAATCTATTTTATTCTTTGGAGAGAAGCTATGAGAAACCTAGGGAACATAGTTAAAAGTTGAGACATCACCTTGCAAACAAAAATTTTCATATTCAAAGGAATGGTATTCCCTGTGGTAATGTATAGTTGTGAGAGCTGGACCATTAGGAAAGTTGAGCGCAGAAGAATAGATGGCTTTGAGATGTGATATTGGAGTAGAGTTTTGAGAGTACCCTGGACAGCAAGGAGAACAAAGAGGTCAATCTTAGAATAAATCAACCCTGACCGCTCCTTAGAAGGTCAAATAGTAAAGATGAAGCTAAAGTACTTTGGACATCAAATGAGAAGAGAGGATTCACTTGAGAAAGCCTTGATGCTGGGAAAGGTGGAAGGCAAAAGAAGAAGGGGGCGGCCAAAGACGAGATGGCTAGATGGTATTGTAGACACAATAGGCACAGAGCTGGGTGGGTTGAGGACAATGGTGGAGGACAGAGATGGCTAGATGCCTAGAAGACAATGGTCCATGGGGTCGCAAAGGGTCGGAATTGACTGTGCGACTGAACAACAAAATCCAATTGAAGGAAACAAAACAAAATAGGAACCGTACAAAGAAAATCCCAGGGTGGAAAGGCTAGCCAAGGAACTGGACTTTTGATCAGTAATAGCTCCTATGAGCAAAAATCTTAATGGCACTCTCAAATACAGTGTGTTTTAGGAAGGAATGTGGGTCTTTTAAAAATATATAGTTCTTTTCTAGTGAGAGTAATATTGAAACTTTGCTGAAATCTAGTGGTAATTTTTCTTACTTTTTCTTTCATGTACCAATCAAACCCTGGACTGCCCAAATGAAGCCACTTCTTGACTTTGTCATTGGCCAAATGCAAGTCCTCATTGGTACATGTTTCTGGAAGTAATTGGCAGATCAGTAAATGAGCTGGAGTCTACATCTCTCCACAGTTTTTTTTAACTTTGCACCTTCATTTGTTTTGCCAGCATATAAGTATGAACATTTCTTTTCAAACCCTTTCCCATTCTACCCCAATAATCCTTATGCTTTATGTTTTTATTTATTTTGTGTGAGTGTTTGTTGTTTTAGTAGTAGTCTTAGGCAATTAAACACCCCTTATTACTCCCACTCCCACCCCAATCTTGGTCTTAGTTTTTAAGATTAGATACAATTCTGATTTTAACATGTTCTTCTTCTTTCGTGTCTAGGCCAGACATGAAACTGCCAGTCCCCCTTCAAATTTATGGCTCCAAATGTAATGCATTTATGTGTGTGTGTGTGTGTGTGTGTGGGGGGGGGAATTGAAAATGTCATGACATTTCTAAATGGCAACTTTTCAACATGGTTACCACAAAATGTTTACCTCATCAGTGGGTGGTAATACAGATTTGGATTTCCCAGTTCCTGGGTAAATCTGAATTAACAGGTACTGAAATGGGACTATTTCACCAAATCAGGCTCTGAACTCTTGAGCAATCCTTATTTTAAGATTTCTAGAATTTTTGGGGAGAATATAAAACTGGGACCTGCTATAGCTTTGCTGACTGATACAGAAAAAATGAGTTTAGAAAAGAACAAAAAAGAGTTGCTCTCAATATGTTTAACAATCGCAAGACAATGTATAGCGAGAAAGTGGAAGAGTGATCAGACATTGAAGATAGAAGACTGGTATAGGGAAATGTGGGAGATAGCTTTAAATGATAAATTAATCTGGGAGCTGAACATAAAAAGGGTATGGTAAAAGAGAATAGATTTTGGTCAATTTGGCATTTATTTGTGGAATCCGCTGTGGTTAAGAGTGACTAAAACAAGCCAGTACAGGAACATTATAGCTTCTGGAAATAGATATGTATAAAAGACACCACATCCTCCAGGACAATGTACAGTTACACAGGGTGTAATAGTATTTTTTGTTTAGAATATATTAAGATGGTTCTGAAAGGACAGCCAATAAAGAATATAAATAAGATAAGATTTTAATTAGATGGGATAAAAAAGAGTATCAAATATATCTAAGGTGTTCTATTGGTATCTCATCATTTCTACTATATATGACTATCCTATATGCTTATTTTTCTATGTTTTTCTCATTTTTGTATTGTTATTGCAAGTTCTCTTTTACATTATTTTTTATCTTTTTATAAAAACTTAAAATAAGCAATCCTTATTTTAATTGTTCCCCTTCTGCCAAGACTTACTTTCCCATTTCATAATCTGAATTTTATATCTGAAAATTATTTGATGCTTGTATATAATAGCATAGAATACCTGAAGTCTAGCTACCTCATGATTTATTCTGGGTGGCATATATAAAACTGTCCAGTTACATTATCTGTGGTTTGACCCTTGTAGCAGTGGCAAGAGCGCGTCTCAGACCCTGTTCAGTTCAAATGATTTGGTCTTAAAATGAAAAGTAGCCTTAATAGTCTGAACGTTTAACCTCCGAGAATAAGGATGGCTATCTCGTCTCCCGAGATTCATTTTAAATTCAATATCTCACCTATTGCTCTGGGAAGAAGAAACTTCTAACTAGAAAACTGTAGGCACACTTTCATTAAAAAAACAACAGGTAGTGAAAATGTTGCACATATTTGTATTTAATATCCGTAAATAGACTTCCTGAACATGACCAAATACTGCTGCTATTTTGTTGCATACACATATACAAACACACAAATGCCTTCTCAAATAGTGCAATCCTATGTACATCTACTTAGAAATATAAAGTACCAAATTAATGACCTCTATGTCCAGGTAAGTATAGGTTTACAGTTTAGGACAGAATGCATATCCTGTGTTTTTCTACAAAAGTCAAAGTATAGTAACAATGGGCAGTAAGAGACATTATAGATAACCTGAATTGTTTGAAATAGTAGCCATGTTAGTCTGTGCAAGCATATCTGAGATTAACCTGTTTGATGAAGTGGACTTGGTCAATGAAAGCTCACACTTAAATACAGTCTTTAAGGTGCCACAACATTCATACATATATACATATGTATATACAAAACAAAACAAGCTAATATGCAATTTTTGTGAAGAGGAAAGTTTTTGTCATGTACTATTATGCTTTCAGCAATTAAGAATTCCCTTCTTATGACAGTTTCTCTCTAAATGTCATTACACTTATGGCAATTGGGTAACAGATATGCAAATATGATGCACACAACCATCACATAGCAAAGAGTGCATCTTTTTATATGTTGGGTAAATTGTCTCACTTTTATTTCACTCAACTGTCTCTGGCTGCAGACAGATGAGAGGATTGTACCCTAGCTGATTTATTATTTCATGCCACATGTGGTTTTGGACGGTCTCACTAACAAAGCTGCTTTTTTGGAGTTTATGTTCTGAAATCCAATCTTTGTAAAACTCCTGGCCTTTCCAAACTGTCTCTAGAGAGTTGGGTATGTGAAGTGCTGTTTCAAAACACTGGTGTTTCCAGAGCAAACACTTGAAATTTAAATGCCTTCTTGCTGCAGTATAAAAGCACAGAGCTGGCAGGATCTCTAAAACAACCAGTGCTGGATAAGCTCAGTGGTTTAGGTTGAGAATTTGATTCTCCACTTACCCTAATGGCAGAAAGTGAGGAAGACCTAAAGACGCTCCTGATTAGGTTGAAAGAAGAGAGTGCAAAAGCTGGCTTGAGAATCAACATCAAGAAAACCAAGATAATGGCAACAAGCCCTATCAGTCCCTGGAAAATAGATGGGGAAGGAGAAGCAGTGACAGGTTTTTACTTTCAATGGTGATTGCAGCCATGAAATAAAAAGGTGACTGATGCTTGGGAGACAAGCTATGACAAACCTGGGGAACATAGTTAAAAGTAGAGACATCACCTTGCAAACCAAAATTCGCATAGTCAAAGCAGTGGTATTCCCAGTGCTAATGTACGGTTGTGAGAGCTGGACCATTAGGAAAGAATAGCGCAGAAGAATAGATGCCTTTGAGATGTGGTGCTGGAGGAGTTTTGAGAGTCCCCTGGACAGCGAGGAGAACAAATAGGTCAACCTTAGAAGAAATCAACCATGACTGCTCCTTAGAAGGTCAAATAGTAAAGATGAAGCTTAAATACTGTGGACATCAAATGAGAAGAGAGGACTCGCTTGAGAAAGCCTTAATGCTGGAAAAAGTGGAGAGCAAAAGAAGAAGGGGCGGCCAAAAATGAGATGGCTGGATGGTATTGTAGATGCAGTGGGAACAGAGCTGGGTGGGTTGAGGAGGATGGTGGAGGACAGAGGTGCCTGGAGGGCGGTGGTCCATGGGGTCGCAAAAGGTTGGAATCAACTGTGCGACTGAACAACAACAAAAATAATTTCATGTCAGAAATAATTCTGGGTTGAAAGGATTTTTTGCTGGAGAAACTCCACTCAGTGGATGCACAAATCAGGCTCCTTTCATGTCCCCAAGAGCTGGGACACAGACAGGCACTCAATCCATCATGCAGTACCCAGGTCTTGAATTGATGACTTGCCAGCCTTCCAGCCAAAAAGGCAAGCTTCTTAACCACTGAGCCACCACAGCCCCACTGTCCCTCCTTGAGAAGGGGATGCACTTGATTGAGCCATTGCAAGCGCGGCGCCAAAATGGCCGCCGCGCTCTTTGCGCCCCCCCCCCACCGGACGAAGGCATCTGGGTAGTTAGGGGGCGTGGCCAGCACCCTTATATAAGGGGCGGCCACGAGGCAGCCGAGCTGCCATTTTGCGAAGCGACGGAGCGGAGAAGTTTTTCCCTTACCTCCGTCGCTCTTGCCTTTCATAGGGAAGCCTCTGGCTGCTAATTTCTTGACTTTTACGGCTTCCCATCGTTTAGCTGCTATGCCCTCTAAGAAGAAGGCAACTGCGAACGCGGCTCGTTCTGCTCAGAGGCGCCAGCCGGGTCGGAGGACCGCGGCTGCACCTTCCCAGCAGCCTCCTTTGCTTGAGCCCACCGGGACCGGTGGGACGGGGTTAATTGCCCCTTGGCCCGAGGCGGGGTGTCCGTGTACCGGCCCAGCTGGGGCCGTGGCCCCCGGCCCGCATGCAGTGGCCACTGTCTCTGGCATGGCCCATTCTGCGGGGCCTTCTTCCGTTGGGGCGCAGCTTCCTGCGGGGGGTTTCAGCCATGGGGGGTGGCTGGGTTCCCTCCCCTGACAGGGTACCCCCCCGGCCCTGCAGGGGCCGGGCCTGGGGTCGTGGCCGTCTATGGCCCCCGGAGTCCGGGGACCTGGACCAGCGACTGCAGCCAGTGGGCCGGCTGGCCCTTTGCCCCCACTTGGCTTAGGGGGCTATGTTAGTGTTGATGCCCTTCTGGCCCGCGTTGCGGCCCTTGAGGCATCCCTCGCGAGGGGCGCCTTTTGGGGTGCAGGTTGATCCTTTGTCTGCCGGTCAGCGGTAGGCGGCTGGACGGGTTGAGCTGCCCGAGGCGCGTGGGCCGGCGTCGGCCACTGCCTCGCAGCTCCCCACTCACCAGGCTGATGCTGGTCAGGCCCCGTCGACGAGCTCAATTGCGGTCGTGAGCTCCGACGCCCCCAGCGGGCCGGAACCCCCGGTGGGGGCGGCCCGTGGGGGTGCTCCATGTGAGTATGCGGTTCAATCTAGTGCACCCACACACCTACCCACGTTGGGGGGGGCATTTCAGTGGCCGTGGCCTCGCATGGGTGGTGCGACGGTTCAGTCGCCTACGTCCCACCCGGTTACTTCACCTCTCACCCAGGGCCCCGTTTTGGGTGGTACCTCTTATTCAGTTGGGAATGTGTTAGGGGTGGCCGGGTTGGTCCAGGCTCCTTTCCAGATCCCCGTGGTTCCCACCGTGCCGGTGTTGGCATTGCCGACAGCAGGGTATTCCTTGCCCCTAGGGGACCATTTGGCCCAGGCCACCAAAGAGAAGATCTGGCGTGGGGAGTATGTGGACATCTTCTCCCTTCTTAACAGAGAGCCCACCAAAGAGGAGAGGGAGGGGCAGGATGAGAAGGATAAGGAACAGGCACGTCGTCATAAGCCGCCACGTACGTGGGCCAATTGGTTGCCGGCGTACCTCATATACATGGCGGTCTACCTCAGGGCCCGGCCGGATTTGGCAATTCCGATGGTCCAGTATTTGGACAACATTTACCGGGCGATGGTCGACTTCCCGGGCCCGTCGGGGTTGGCTTATGACGAGGAATTCCATATGCAGATTCCCCTGCACCCTGAGATGAGGTGGGACGAGCCCTGCCAGAAGCTGTGGCTTCTGTACATGACTCCCACGCGCCCTGCGCCTGGGGACAGATACCATTGTGGACATGCGGTCCAGCGAGCGGCCCCAGCACAGACACCCCGCCAGGTGGCGGGGCAGGGGGTTCCAGCCCGCCTGCTGTGCTGGACTTTCTCGTCCAATGGTTCCTGCAGTAGGAAGAATTGCCGGTACAGGCATGAGTGTCCCTCTTGCGCTGGCCCCCATGCGGCCTCCGCCTGCCCCAGGCCTGGAGGGATGCGGGGCAAAGGTAGGGGCGGACAAGGGGCTGGCAAGACTGCCGCAGAGGGAGCTGGTCCACCGAAAGGCCCCCTCCCCAATTAATGTGGACATGTTGGAGCGTTGGCTCGCATCGTACCCGAGGGAGGCAGATGCGGTTTACCTGCTTCAAGGTTTTCGACTGGGGTTCCGTATTCCTTTCCGGGTTGATAGGTCCCCCCAAGATGCCCCCAACCTTTTGTCCCTTAAGGGGAGGGAGGAGGTGGCTGCCGTCAGCATTTCTAAGGAGGTTGATGCGGGCAGGGTCGCTGGCCCTTTCCCGACACCCCCGTTCCCCAACCTTAAAGTGTCACCCTTGGGCTTGGTGCCCAAGAAGTCACCGGGCGAGTTCCGCCTGATCCATCACTTGTCCTACCCAGCCGGCCGATCGGTCAATGATGCTATCCCTGATGACCTTTGCTCGGTCAGGTATACATCTTTTGACCAAGCACTGCGCATGGTGTGCTCATGTGGCCCGGGTGCGCTGTTGGCTAAGTGCGACATTAAGTCTGCCTTTCGCCTCCTGCCGGTTCACCTGGGTGACTTTGAGTTGCTGGGTTTTAAGTTCCGGGGTGAATATTTTTTCGATAAGGCCATGCCTTTTGGCTGTTCCATATCGTGCTCGGCCTTCGAGCGTTTTAGCACCTTCCTACAGTGGGCTTTTGTCCGCAGGTCTGGGTCCCGGTCTGTAGCCCATTACCTGGATGATTTTTTATTCGGGGGTGAACGGGGCTGGGACACATGCACACGTCTCCTCAACACATTTCAGACGCTAATGGAGGAACTTGGTGTCCCTTTGGCGCCCGAAAAGACCGAGGGCCCATCTACACAGCTAGTCTTCCTGGGGGTGGAGATTGACACGGTAGCGCAGGCTTATAGCTTACCAGGGGATAAGGTGTCAAGGATAGTGGCCCTTATCTCGGACTTGCTTGCTAAACACAAGGCATCACTGTGGGAACTGCAGGTGTTGCATGGTCACCTCAATTTCGCTTGCAGGGTGGTCGCACCGGGCGGGGCATTTGCTCGGCGCTTGTGCAACACCATGACAGGCTTGTCCAGGCCCCACCATAGGGTGAGAATAACCCAGGACATTAAGGCAGATTTGCTTATCTGGCTCCAGTTCCTGAGGGAGTTCAATGGGGTGTCATTTTGGAGGTCTGACCTCCTGGCTTCCCCTCGTTTCCAGATACAGTCTGACGCCTCTGGGTCCTTGGGTTATGGGATGTACTTCAATGGGAAGTGGGCCTATGGTGGGTGGCCACCAGCCTGGTCAGATACGGGGCGCGTGCGGGACCTTACGAATCTGGAATTTTTTCCCATTCTGGGGGCCTTGATGCTATGGGGTGAGGAGTGGGCCAACTCGGTCGTTCATTTCTGGGGCGACAATGCGGCCGTTGTCCACATTGTCAACTCACAAACTTCCAAATCGCCCAGGGTAATGGACCTGGTGCGCCAGTTTGTATTGCACAGCCTGCGCCTTAATGTGCTGTTCCGGGCCAGGCATGTCCAGGGGGTTAATAATGATATCGCTGACGCTTTGTCCCGCCTGCAGATCTCCCGGTTCCGCGCCTTGGCCCCGGATGCGGAGGAATTTCCCTCGCCACTCCCGGACGAGATATGGACCTTTGGCAAGGAGAGGTGAACCGGGCGATCGGCATGTCGCTAGTGCCACGCACGCGTAAGGCGTATCAACACACATTCAATTCTTTCAGGGCATTCTGTGCCCAATTCCGGCTGCCAGATACCTGGCCGATCCCGGTGGCCCATATACTGCAATTCATGGTTGACCTGCATTCCCAGGGCCTTGCACCTCGAACCATAGCATCCAGGCTGTCAGCGCTGGCTTTTATGGCCAAAGTAGGCGGACATGCGGACAGTACCGCTGACTTCCGTGTGAGACACGTTTTGGAGGGGTGGGTGCGGGAGCGTGGGCGTAGCCCGGATGACCGCCACCCAATTTCCCCAGGGGTTCTTACCCAACTGGCACGGGGCTGGCAGGACCTATGTTTTGATAGGTATGGGGCAGCCCTGTTTCAGGCGGCTACAACGGTGGCCTTTTTTGGAGCGCTCCACATCAGCAAGCTTGTGATGCTGTCTAAGGCGGATGCAAGTCGTAGGGCACTGGAACTCGAAGATGTCTATGTGGCCAAAGACTGGGCTCAGTTGAGGATGCGCTCCTCTAAGACGGACCAGCATGGCGTAGGCAGTGGAGTAAGACTGCTACGGTGTTCTTTGGCAGACATCTGTCCGGTTGGTGCCCTACAGGAGTTCCTTGCACTGCGTGGCACGCACCATGGCCCGTTTTTTCTGTCACCAAGATGGGTCTCTCCTTACTAAATTTCAATTTTGGAGGGTGCCGGGAAGGCACTAGCCAGCGTTGGCCTCCCTGGGGCTCGTTGCGGCACCCATTCATTCAGGATAGGGGCGGCTTCTACTGCAGTTGTTTTTGGGTACTCCGGGGCTGACATACGCCGCATGGGAGGGTGGGGATCACAATGTTTTCAGTTTGGGTTCGCCCTCTTCAACCGTGAGTACCAGTTTCGTCACTGTACTGTTTCTCCCCCCCCCTTTTTTTCTTGACAGACCCTGGGTGTCGTATTACACCGGTGACAGTGTGCCTGGTGGGCCATAGCCAAGTGCACAGGGCAGCGTGTTACGCTGCACAGGGCAGCACGTTACGCTGCACAGGGCAGCGCGTTACACTGCACAGGGCAGCGCGTTACGCTGCGGCGACAGAGTGGGGACCCCGACTGGGACTGGGTGCATCCGCACGTCTCCGGTGGTATGGTAAGTGCGGCATGTTATGGCGGGAACTGTTGCCATTCCTCTTCTTCAACAGGGATGCTGACTCGCCTGATGTCCTGGTTATGAACCTTGGGGGCAAAGGCTTAGGGCGGGTCACTGGCCTATCGCGGAAGCTTGCGATTTGCAGTGACCTGCCCTACTCACGTTATGTGTGGCCTGCCACAACCCTCGATTGGTTGGACACGATACCGCGGTACGCTTACAGGGGGCGTGCGGCCTCGAGGCTCTTGACCGAGCCGACGCTCCGTGAACGGGGCTATTGCCCAGTTCCTTTTCGACAAAGGTGGGGGACGCGTCATTCGCCTCCCCGCCATCAGTCTGCAAAATTACGAGCTTTTACTCAGGGGATGGGGCCCATCTGTCGCAGGGAGGTATGGACCTCTTGTTAGTGGGCTGGCGAGCAGGCCTGTTGACCGAGCTGACGGTCTTGGGGGGGCGGTGAGCCTTTTGGGAAGCCTCCCCGTGTGGCGGGTAGCACTGGTAAGGTAAACATTTATGACCCACAGGTATCCGGCAGGTTCGCAATTGACTGGACAACACTAGACAGGTATAAGTTGGTTAAACGTTGTCCGGTCAACGACGAACCAGGCGACGGGGTGATGGCTACAGCTAGACAGCATGCATCACCCCGTGATTTTACAGATACGCGTCAGAGGGTGGGGTCATTAGTTAGATATTGACTACTGTCAACAATTTGTTTGCTGTCAACAAACAAATTGATACAAATAGATACATTGCAGCAATTGCCGTTGGCAATTTTGGGTGGTACCTTACCAGTGTTACTTCGGCCTGCTTGCCTTAAGAATTATAATTGGTCAATTACCAATAGAAATTTGTAATTCGGACTAGGGCATGAATCAATAAATGTGGCCCAATGCCGTTATCCACTTTCATTGGTGTCTGAGTCCTTTATTGGGGGGTGCGCCTGCAATGCAAGTGCGGTGCCAAAATGGCTGCCGCACTCTTTGCGCCCCCCCACCGGACAAAGGCATCCGGGTAGTTAGGGGGCGTGGCCAGCACCCTTATATAAGGGGCGGCCACGAGGCAGCCGAGCTGCCATTTTGCGAAGCGACGGAGCGGAGAAGTTTTTCCCCTCCACCCCCTCCCTAGTTAACAGTGTGATATTTTGGTCGCTTCGGGGCCGGGTGGGAATTTTTGGCTGGGACTCACAATTGGCTCTTGAGTGGACCAGGATACCTCAGGGACCGCATCAACCCTAGGACATCGACCCATCCCACAAGAGCAAACCAAGAGGGCACCCTCCATATACCATCTGTTGGGGAGACGTGCCTCTCCAGCACAAGGAAAAGAGCCTTCTCAGTCATAGCCCCCACATTAGGGAACCTCTTTCCAGTAGAATTATGCCTCCAGACCCAGTTGCTACCAATTAAGAGAGAATTGAAAACATGGTTAGAGGAACAGGTCTGGGGACCGGGATTGCCAATAAGTTCTCCTTTTTGGCATGTCTGAGGCTCCCCCCTCTTGTAATTGATTTTATTGAAGGACTTTTAACTGTTTTATATTGTTTTTAAGATTTGTTTTTGAGCAGCCTGTGAGGTGTTCACTGGACTGTGTACACCGCCCAGAGTCTATTGATTGGGATCAGTGCTGGGCATCTGCCGGTCCGCCCCGGTCCGGGCGGACCAGAAGTAAAGTTGGCTGACCACGCCCCCTCCCATCCCCACCCCACCCACCTCTTCCCGGGAGAGCGGTGACTGCATCAGCTTGTTCTCCTCTAGCAGCTGCTGCTGCCTCCTTAAGACTAAGAAGCGGTGTGGGTGCTGCTCGGGTGGCGGTGGAGGCAGCAGCGTGTGCGGATAGGGGAAGGGGAGGAGAAGCTCACGCTGCACCACCCAGAGCAACTCGTCGCCCCGCCCTCCCTTTCCCCCATCTGCACATGCTGCTGCCTCCACCACCACCCGAGCGGACCGGTAGTAGAGTTGCCCTGCTTGTGCCGCACTTCCTGGACATCCCGCTGCCGGGGGAAGGGAAGAGCTTGCACTGCGTTGCTTGGACCACCAGCCCATATGCCACTGCTGCATGTGCGCTGGTCCAGGCAGCATGGCACAAGCGCTTCCCCAAGTTCCCCGGCAGTAGGATGCCCAGGTAGCGCAACTCTTGCGATGCCCAGACAGGAGGTCCAGGCATCGCAAGAGTTGTGCTGTTGCTAGAAGGAGCAATGGCGGGGGCGGGGGAGCTGCTCCAGGAGGCATGGCGTGAGCTCTCCTCTCCTTCTCCCATCCACACACGCCACCACCTCCACCACCACTCGAGCTGCATCTGCAGCCTCTTAAGGAGGCACCAGCAGGAGGAGGAGGGAGAACCGCTCTCCTGGGAGAAGGTGGGTGGGGTGGGGTGGGGAGGCAGCAGCAGCCACTGGAGGAGGACAAAGAAGAAAAGGAGGCGATCACGATGACAACGTGGCCGTGAGTCTCTGCCTCTGTGTGTGTGTGTGTGTGTGTGTTGGGGGGTTTGATGAGTGGGAGGAGGGGGACAAGGTCTGCACGCCCACCAGGGATTTCTAGGCACTTTGCTAACAGACCCCTAGCTAGCCTTCCCTGTTTGCTTTTCCTGGATCAAGTCCACTTGCCTTGGGCTTGCTTGAAAATAAATCCCTGCCACCCGCCTGACTTTTTGCACTCAGGGGATAATAATCTGGATTCCTTCCCTAAGTGAGCAGCCCCCACTCAGGCCTGATCCAATGTCAGCTCCTGCCAAGTTGCAACCTAGCAGTTCGAAAGCAAGAGATTGCAAGTTGATAAAGAGGGACCACTTTGGTGGGAGGGTAAACAGCGTTCTGTGCATCTCTGGTGTCTAGTCATGCCTGCCACATGTCCACGGAAATGTCTGCAGATGCAGACAGCACTGCCTCTTTGGCTGTAAACAGAGATGAGCACTGAATTTAATTTAATTTTTAAACCCTAGAATCAGATACAACTGGCTTTTGAGTAAGGGCAACCTTTACCTTACCCAACATGCTTGGTAATCATTTTAGTGACTTTGGAAGGATGGAAGGCTGAGTCAACCTAGGGTCCTGGTCAGGATTGAACTCATAACCTTTGGATTGAAGCAGTAAATGTTTCCCTTGCTTGAAAGCCAGTCGTATCCCACACTAGGGTTCAGGTTGCTCATCTGAGAAACACCTGGGGCGAGGCACGGCAAGTTTAAAAGGACTCTCGCCACTAGCTCCGCTGATGCCTTCACTGCCCACCCTCTGGCCAACCGGGCTAGAGGGGCCGAGAAACACCTGGGGCAAAGGACTCTCCGCTAGCTCCGTTAATGCCTTCGCATCAGGAACTGTTGTCGGACTTTCTCCCCCTCGGCTGTTTTAGCATAAAGGGAAGTGGACTGAGTCTTCGTAATGTATTTATTGTATATTGTTGCGTACTGCTTTGAAATATGTACTGTTTAATCTTGAATTGGATATTGTTTATTGCTTTGAAATTTGTATATTGCATTATGATGTTTATTATTGTATTATACTGATTTTGTTTTCTAACATTATGTTTATAATTGACTATTGATTATTGTACTGAATTTACTTTTCATGCTTCTTTATTATTGTATTGTATTCAGACATATTATTTGTATCATATTTTATGTTGTTTGGCATTATTGTTGTAAACCGCTTCAAGTTCCCTTTATGGGAAGGAAAGCGGTATAGAAGTCTAAACAATAATAATCTCTGTTTCAAAGCCAAAGAGCCAGCGCTGTCTGCTTCTGCAGACGTTTCCATAGTCATGTGGCAGGCATGACTAGACACCGGAATGCTGTTACCTTCCCACCAATGTGGTCCCTATTTATCTACTTGCAATGTCTTGCTTTTGAACTGCTAGGTTGGCAGGAGCATCCTGCAGTATTCGAGTATTGAACTGCTGACCTGCCACCTTCCAGTCAGAGCCTTGGCCACTTGAGCCCCTGCAGCTCAATGGTTAAGAAGCTCGCCTTGTTAGCTGGAAGGCAGACATGATGGTTTGAGCTCCCGTCTCTGTCCCAGCTCCTGGCAACCGCAAGTAGATAAATAGGGACCACTTCGGTGGGAAAGGTAACAACATTCTGGTGTCTAGTCATGCCTGCCACATGTCCACAGAAACATTTACAAACAGACAGTGCTGACTCTTTGGCTATAAACAGATGAGCACTGAACCCTAGAGTCAGATATGACTGGTAGCTTTGGATCTAACAATAGGTAAAGGTAAAAGTTGCCCTTGCTCAAAAGCCAGTCATATCCCACTATAGGGTGCAGTGCTCATCTCCATTTACAGCCAAAGAGCCAGTGCTGTCTGTGTTTGCAGATGTTTTCATGGGCAATGTGGCAGGCATTACTAGATTGGCCACCCAGTCACATGCCCACAGATTAGGTCACACCCACAGATTAGGTCACACCCACTAAGTAGGCCACACCCACCGAGTAGGCCATGCCTGCGGTGTGGTAGTAAAATTTTTGGGATGCCAATCACTGATTGGGATGGTATATAAATTTAAATAAATAAATAAATAAATGATGTTGCTTATGCCAATAGCAAAATGTAGGGTTCAAACAGAATCCACATATTTCTAGTGAAAAGCTCCCTTAGTAGCTCTTTATCTTCAATAGTTTTGGGCAGCACCATAGCAAGTAAATACAGTATTATGAAGCAATTCGGAAGGAAGTTGTCATGTCTGTTGACATCAAGAAAACTCCAGAAACTCAAGACTTTGCTGCTGTTAGAAATGGATCCACTCTTAAATTTAATATTTTGTTCAAAGATTTTCAATAGCTCATCCTCCACATGTATTTGGAACTCAACTCTCCACAGCAATCGGCCGTGGCAACTGGAGCTTATTTCAAGATGACATCCAAAATGTCTGATGTGACAAATCTAGAGAATTGTTGGTCTAGCAGTGCATTCATCAATCAGACATAAATGAGTCCAATCTGCATCAGACATCAGAGAACTTGAATCATCATTGTGGAATGCCAAGACCATAAACAGATGTGTTGTCTTAAAACTACACTTCCAAAGAACAAAAACAGTTCCTTGGCAGACCTAAAACTCATTAAGCTGGTACAAGAATCAAAGATTTAGCTCAGCAATGGAAAACAGGATAATTGGGATAGAATAAGAATCATGTGTTATCAACTGGTATTCACCAAGGATAAAATGAAGCAAGTCAAATTTGGATGATAAATATGATTGGAGAAATGGGAGAAAGCTCAGAAGAACTGTTGATTTAATTTTGAAATCTCTTCTGAGAAATAAATTCAAAATAAATATTATGAATAGAACCACACACTTTAAATGGATTACAGGTTTTTCTGTGGTTAAAAAGGAGACGGCACAGTTAAACTAGCAGAGCAAGGAAATGGATGAAAAGAATCAATAAATATCTACATAAATAACTAGGTCTAAAGGTTCTAAAAGTCTTACCCAGAATAGGGTCAGTTAGAGGAAAAGGAAGGGCTCTGCAGCCAGAAGGCACAACTGATGTGCTAGAACCATTCTTTAAGACTTTCTTGAAGCTATGTCTCTTTATTTTATGCCACATAAGCAAATGGTTGCCATTTACACCTATAATGACAAATAAATATGTCTTAACAAATCTGGAATCCACAGCAATATATAGTCTTTTATTCCACTCTCAAAAAGATTATTATTTATTTCCTTCAGATAAGCTCCCTAGCCTCAGACTATATGAATGTCAAACCTATGCACTGGTTAGCAAATTCTGCCACCTGGTAGGTGTAGATGATATTACAGGCTTCACATATAGAGACACATTTAAATTAATGTCAGTTCAAAGTAAAACAAATTTTCCCCTGGAATGCAAGTTTCAAATACCTAGATTTCAGGAGTTATGCTTTTGAGACACATAATCCTCTCCATGCTAGCTCTTGTAATTTCTTTTTCTTGATACCAGTGTTGTACCATACTACAATTAATAATGACATATCTCAGTAGGTGGCAGACTTTGTTGTTATGACATGTATCCAACAAAAATTCCATGACTTTGGAAATCTGACAGATTCTGTTTTTTGTTTTTTTTACATCTGGAACAGAAGGAAAATGTTTCATAGTGGAATATTTTAAAATCATGAAACATTTAAAATATACTCCTATTAAAAGTGCATTGCATCACACTTTACAGTTGCTATTTATACTAATGGGAAGATATAGACAAAATTCACCTGGATGCAACTGATAATGTTGCTGTTCTCATCGTCATCTTCACCACTACCACCATCATAATGCTCCAGTAATTCAGGCCTTGTCTAAGATGGCTACAGGACTGTCTGCTTTCCCAGGAAAGAGTTAACATCAGAAATAAAGGAGAAAACATTTTTGTAAGTTGTCTTCCAATAGTGGCTGATAAGGTATGGAGATAAGCTGGCGTGGAGATCCAAGGATAGACTGTAGACAAGAAGACAAAGCAAGACCAGAGCAACTTTCTACTTTAATGGGGCATCTTACATTCACATGGGAAAGAGGAATGGGGGGGGGGGGCTTAATTCCAATTATGTAATTTTACTTGATTGGTTAATTCTGCATGAGAAGCAAGAACAAGAATAACTAAGTGCAGCTAGTCAGGCAATGGTGTAGTTCTTGGATATTGTTCTTCAATGTAGTTGTTTGGAGTAGTTCTTTAGAATAGTTCTCTTGTGTATGTCTAGTAGCAAGTAGTATGCTCTCAGCCAGAAAGTACTAGTCTGCATCACGATTACTTAGAAGCTGAGACATTTAGTTTAGTTAGTTTTTAAAATTATTTTTACCCAAAGGATCTGGGGGCTCTCTTATTGTCTTATGTTAAGTCCATGGTTGTGGATTGCTGTTTGTATTTGCTTTATGCAATTAACTTTTTATGATATTTTGGATTTTTGAAAACTTACTTTTATTTTAAATAAAAATTTAAATATGTTACCAAGTTATCATCATTGGAGCAACAAGGGTTGGTTGTCTAAAGAAGGTGCCTTAAGACCAAAGGGCCTGAAGCTACACTACAGTCACTACTACCATCTAGCCAGTGATGCACTGCAACTTTTTTACTACCTACTCTGTGGGCTAGCCATATCTGTGTGTGGGGCCAAATTTGTGGGCGTGACCAAACATCCTGCATTATGGGCAATGGTGGTGGGTGTTGCCAACCAAGTGGGCATGGCCTGAGGGAATTTCTGCTACCGGTTCTGCAGAACCTGACAGAACCTGCTGCAGTGCATCACTGCATCTAGCTCTAAGGATCCTCAGGACCAGACATTATTCACATAATTGGCCAAGGAGTGACTGGACAGTAGAGAGAAAATGGCAGTAGAGAGAAACATGATACCACTCTTCTGCTCCTTCCTGCTCCAAGTATGTTTTGTAGTGAAAAGCAGGGCATGGTATTTGGCAGCTTTTCTTTTTCACCTTAGGGAGACAGAGAGCTTGGGCTGGCGCTGTTTGCAAGCAGAACAACCAAAGAGTGGTGGTGTTCTGCCCATCCTACAAGGGTGGACTGGAGAGGCTCAATGGTGGTCCCGCCCACTAAAGAGGCACATATGGTGGGGACCAGGAGAAGAGCCTTTTCAGTGTTTGCCCTGTGGAGCCTCTTACCACCAGAACTGTGCCTCCAGACAGAGCTACTCCCCTTCAGGAAGGCACTTAAGACCTGGCTGTGCCAGTGGGTGTGGGGCCCAAGAGCTGTGATGGCCCAGTCCTGCTGGCTGGTATGATGTCCTGTCTTGAATCATTCCTGTCTGTTTTATCCCTCCTCTTTTCCTGTCATTCTATTATCTTCTTATTTTTTAACTTTTAATAGTTTTAAATCCTGTTGTGTTTTTTTTCTTATTCTAAGGGGCTACGGAGGGTATAAAAGGGGTGTTGTTGTTTTAAACTTTTATGTAAGCCGCCTTGGGTCATCTAAGGATGAGGAAGATGGGGTAGAAATTTTGTAAATAAATGAATACATTCTTGCCATGGATTGCAAGCTAGAGCTGACAAAGTTAGAATGGGGGCAAAAAGCAACTCCCTTCTAAAAATGCCATTATCTATTGTATGACATCCCTTCCCATAAACTGGCTTTTCTCCTTCTATTTTAGATGTTCAACTCACCTGATCAGTTTCATTGGCTTTAGATCATATGATTTATTGAACTTAATCTATCTTTCCACTTAAATTTGCTCTTCATACAAACAGGTCTAAACCAGGATCCAAAGCCTGTACGGAGCAGTAGTTGCTAGCTATAAAACTATATCAAATTGAAAGCTGTTGATACATGTCTTCTCCTTACAGAATGCTGCTGTAATTGCTTATCGATTTGCATAGCATTTAAAAAGATTAGTCAGGATCTAAAAATCAGTTGCAAAATAAAAATAATATCTATCAATTTGAATTTGTGCAAGATGCACCTCATGGTGGTTAGAGCTGCATATGTGTATGTGCAGAAGGATATGGATAAATCCCATTGCTTTTTTACATCTTATGAGATAATATCATGCTTTCCACAGCTTCCTTTTATGATGATGAAAAGCTTGATAGTATTCATCATTCCTTTGCCTCCTCAGGAGAACATGGGTGTTCTCATCTGTATCAGAATATATGAAGTGTCTACTAAGAAATACAGTAATTGACTGTCTGGGTCATTACCTCCTACCTGAGCAAGGTTTCTCTTGTAGAGAGTTTATACAACAGTTTCATCATTTGTGTGTGTGTGTCCAACTTCTGATCTCTCCGTTGTTTCCATTTTCTGATCACTGCTACCTCTTGTGATACAATCCTAGACACATTTACACAGAAATGAGATTATTATCTTTAGATCCCTGTCCCACCTGGTTGGTGAAAGCCTCTAAGGTGGTGACAGGAGGCTGGGTCGGGGCTATAATCAATGCATTGCTATGGGAGGGGGTGTTTCCTGCACATTTAAAACATGCTTTAGTGCGCCCCCTCCTGAAGAAACAATCCCTCGACCCAGCAGTTCCAGCTAACTATAGACCGGTCTCCAACCTCCCCTTTTTAGGGAAGGTATTGGAGAAGGTGGTGGCACGATAGCTGCAGGGGGTCCTGGATGAAGCGAATTATCTGGATCCCTTTCAATCAGGTTTCAGGCATGCATATGGTACAGAGATGGCATTGGTCGCACTGGTAGATGATATCTGGCAGGAGTGGGATGGTGGGCATCCGTCCGTCCTTGCCCTTCTTGACCTCTCAGCAGCCTTCGATACTGTCGACCACGGTATCTTTCTGGAACGGCTCAAAGGATTGGGGATCCAGGGTACTGTGTTTTCCTGGTTTTCCTCATTTCTGGAGGGCCGGACCCAGTCAGTGTGGTTGGAGAATGAGAGGTCCAGCCCTAGGTCCCTACGTTATGAGGTGCCTCAGGGCTCGATGCTCTCTCCTCTCCTATTCAACATCTATATGAAGCTGCTGGGCAGGATTATCCGTTCCCACGGGGTGAAGTATCATCAGTATGCTGATGATACCCAGCTGTACATCTTGGCCTGTGGGGACCCCAGTGATGCGGTCAATGTCCTATCCAGATGTCTGGAAGCTGTCGGGGTCTGGATGGGGGACAACGGGCTACAATTGAATCCCTCCAAGACTGAGTGGCTATGGATAGGGGCCCCCGTGTTATTCAGGGAGCTGCCAACTTTGGTCTTGGATGGGGCTGCTTTGCCCCAGACAGACCCAGTACGCAGCATAGGGGTACTCCTGGATTTGGGACTGCTACTTGTAGATCAGGTGGCATCCGTGGCCAGGAGGGTTTTCGCACACCTTCGTGTCATCCATCAGTTGTGTTCGCTCCTGGACCAGGACTCCCTGCTCATGGTCACACATGCTCTGGTGACCTCCAGACTAGATTATTGCAATGCGCTCTACATGGGGCTGCCCTTGACGACCATTTGGAGGCTACAGCTGGTGCAGAATACAGCAGCCCAGGCGGTTATGGGGTGCGGGCATTATGCTTGCGCCTCACCATTGCTTCGGGAGCTGCACTGGTTACCAGTTTGTCTCCAGGTGCAATTCAAGGTGCTGGTTTTGACCTTTAAAGCCCTACATGGTAGTGGGCCAGGATACCTAAGAGACCGCCTCATCCGAAGAGTGTCTGTCCATCCAACCAGAGCGGACCAGAAGGGCTCTCTAATTGTTCCATCTGCCAGAGGGGCTCGCCTCTCTGGCACACAAAGGAGGACCTTTTCTGTGTCCGCACTGGCCTTGTGGAACCTCCTGCCAGTAGAGTTGTGGGAGCAGATGGAGCTGCTGCCTTTCAGAAGAGAATTAAAAACCTGGTTGGCGGGGCAGGTGTGGGGCTCAGATGGAAGAGTGGCCCCCGCCTGTTGGCTTATAAAATGAAGCCTCCCCATCTTTTTAATGTGG
Source organism: Bradypodion pumilum (assembly GCA_035047305.1). NCBI lineage: Eukaryota > Metazoa > Chordata > Lepidosauria > Squamata > Chamaeleonidae > Bradypodion > Bradypodion pumilum. The sequence goes on along the minus strand of JAWDJD010000001.1, from coordinate 80,064,492 downwards.
GCAGTTTTAATGTGGTTAGTTTTAATAGGTGGGTGGGTATGTTGGGGTTTTAATTGTTTTTAATATGTATGTTTTAATCCTGTTGTGAGCCGCCCTGAGTCAGGTTCGTCTGATTGGGTGGCATAGAAATTTGAGCAATAAATAAATAAATAAATTATGATCTCAGTCAGACCTAATATCCCCTGATATGGGAATCAGGAACCTTGCTTGAATAGAAGAATGGATGTTCCCCACAAACCCCTCTGATTTAAGTATGGAGAGCCACACAACTGCTATTCAACCAACCTGTGCCCCAAAAGTGTGAATATGAGCAGGAACACCAAGTTCTGTTTTTGTTTGCAATAGTGTCCACTATTACTCCTGATATAACCCTATCACTGATTTGTGTTTTCACATTTTAACTATACTGGGAGTGGAAGTGCAGGTACTATGTTCCAGTCAGGTAGCAAAACTGGGACTACATTTTGCTCCTGCTGAACTTGGTAGAGCCTTGAGGGAAGGCAGTCCATTTGTGTGAGGGGTTTCCTCTGGGAAGAAAAACTGCATCCTTCCTAGCTGAAAGAAGGATCGTCATTGTCATTGTTGTTGTTGTCATCGTCTGCTACTCGTATCTGAGAATACATTTTTTCCTAGATAACATTTTCAGGAAGAATGCCACTGGCGTGAATTTGTTTAAGGTGTATCCCAGCTTGCCATGAAGTGACCCACACACTGTGATCACAGAGCCATCTCCTGCGGCACGTATGAAATGAGACATGTAGGATTTAACACCGGGACTGTGGTGAAGTGGTTCCTCCTCCACTCATTTTGCCATTGGGCCAAAAAGGATCAACATATTGAAAAAATCATTGTGCCTGAGCAACAAGAACAGCAAAAGCAAAATGTGCTTGCTTTTCAAGTTAGTCTTCTGAGGAAGAAGTGTCCTCTCTACCCAGGCAGCAACAAGTCAGTTACAGAGTGTGGCTATGCCACTTTTTAGTCAATAGCTTAAGGATATAAAACTGTGATCTGGGTCATCACAACACACTAAAAGGAGAAAATGATTTTTCTCTCTTCTCAGCATCTTTATGAGATTATTAAAGGTCTTTTGTTGTTGCTTTGAAATGAATCTGCACATTGGTGAAACTTATTTCTGCAAATTTGCCTGATTTGTGTTCCCAATGCATTTGCTTAGTTTTTCAGGAAAAGGAAAGATACAAGACACAGGAAGCACAATTTGTTTCTAGTTAGAATGAGTAAAAAGTAGGAGAGAAACCCACCATGGGGTCTATCTCTTGCTAGGGCTAAAGTCTCTCAAGGGGAGTTGAGAATCCTTGACAGGCAGGTTCACTGTTGCTAGTAAAAACAAAAATCCAGTCTATGTCACAAATGAACCTTTGGTGAGATTTATTCATATCTCTGTCATATTTCCCAGTATCCTGTAACAAGCAGGGCCAGCAACTATCTTATTTGTAAGGAGCAAATGTTCTATCTAGTTAAGCCAGTAAATAAGATAACCAGTGGCTGGTCAAATAATAAGGGGCAGGATATTCATATATATATTTAGTTCCTAAAAAATTAAGAACAGTTGAAAAGCATCTTGGAATTAGGTGCAACAATATGCAAATGACCAAACTGATATGTAAATAAATAAACTATGAAAACTTACCCTTACAAAATTTGAACAGAAGAAGTCCCTGTCTTCTTCTTCGCTGATATCCTTTTCAAACTAAATGTCCTGTACATAGAATATCATTTTTAACCTGCAATACTGTCAATAGAGAAACAAACATGTTGAAAAGTGACAAGGGTATGGAGTACAAGGGTATCAATGGCTATAATTATGGACAACCTCCGGGTTGGAGAGATAGGCAGGATATCTCTCAATGCCATTTCCAGGGAATCCTAAGCAGGTGAAGGCATCTGCTTGGAAATAATACCCTGAAGCAAATGGTAAGCCACTGTGTGGGACAGAATGCTGGACTGGATGGACTGTGGCCTGTTCCAGCAAGGCTGTTCTTATGTTCTTATGACAAATTCATAATCAAAATTTATAGTTAGATATACATTTGAACTTTGTGAAAAATACAACTGAACTGATTTTTACGAAGTCCTCTCTGAGGAAACTACTGCTGGACCAATTATATTTTAGACTTTTTACAACACTAAATATTTTAGGATAGGTTAAAAGCAATCTCCAGCATTTCCTTTACTTTATTATGTATATTATAACAAATACCTCGAACTAGGTTCAGCTTAAAATGTATTCATTCTATTAATATACATAGCAAGAAATTGCAGACCTATATAGAGTTACAGCATTTCTGAGACAGCTGCATATGTGATCTAACTTCACACCCTTTTTGGTCACATTCAGAATGGTCACGAGCAGGTGCAGGATCCTAGATTTAGCCAAGTTGAGTTTTCAGATTCCAGAAGTATTGTCTGCATATTTCCAGCCAGTTCCCGATGAGCCTAATCTTTGTTTCAAGTTCTTTGACTATTCAAGTTATTAGCAATAATAAGTTGCTATTAAGTTAAAAAACAACAACAACAGGGGACCCAAATAGTGTTAGACAGGAATCAATTTGCCAACCTGAGATGGTGGATTAATTGCCACAACACATTGACCAGAGAAAAAGGAGAAATTTTGGGGGAAGATCTGTTGATGTAATATTGAGATAGACATTTCCCCCACCTTACTGTCCTTCCTCATGTATTGCACTTGTAATTAGCAAAATCCATGGCTCCATCGTATCCATAAGTACTAACAATAATGCAAGCGCGGCGCCAAAATGGCCGCCGCGCTCTTTGCGCCCCCCCCCCCACCGGACTTGGACATCCGGGTAGTTAGGGGGCGTGGCCAGCACCCTTTAAAAGGGGTGGCCACGAGGCAGCTGCGCTGCCATTTTGCGAAGCGACGGAGAGGAGAAGTTTTTCCCCAATCGCTCCGTCGCTCTTCCCTTTAGCCGGGAAGCCTCTTTCGAGCAGCGGTTTCTTCTGCGCTTCTTTTCTTCGGCTTCCCAGCGAATTGCAGCAATGCCTTCCAAAAAGAAGGCGATGGCGAACGCAGTTCGCACCTCAAGGAGGCGCCAGCCGGGTCGGAGGACCACGACTGCGCCCCCTCAGCAGGCCCCCTTTCTGGGGGCGCCCACCGGGACCGGCGGGATGGGGTCGATTGCTCCCTGGCCCGAGGCTGGGCAGCCTCAGACCGGCCCTACAGGGGCTGCGGCCCCCGGCCCGCAATTAGCAGCCACCAGCCCGGGCCTGGCGCATAGCCAGGCTGGGCCTTTGGGCCTTGGCATGCAGCTTCCAGCGGTGGGCTTTAACCAAGGGGGTTGGCTGGGTTCCCTTCCCTGGCAGGGTATGCCCCGGCCCCTCCATGGCCAGTGGTCGGGGCATGGCCGTATTCGGGCGCCGGGGTCCAGAGACCTGGCCCGGCGCCGGCGGCCGGTGGGCCGGCCGGCCCTTTGCCCCCCATCAGCGTTGGGGGCTATGTAAACATTGATGCCCTACTGGCCCGCGTAGCGGCTCTGGAGGCATCTTTGGGGATAGTTAATCCATCAGGGGCACCCTTTGGTTTACAGGTCAACTCAGCGTCTGCCAGTTCTCGGCAGGCGGCCGAACGGGTTGAGCTGCCTGAGGCAAGTAGGTCGGCGACAGCCGCAGCCTCGCAGCTCCCCACTCAGCAGATTCCGCCAGCAGGTAGTGATCAGGCCCCGTCTACGAGCTCGGTTGCGGTCGCAAGCTCCGACGCCCGCAGTGGGCCGGAACCCCCGGTGGGGGCAGCCCATGGGGGTGCAACTTGTGAGTATACGGTCCAAGCTAGTGCACCCACACCACAACCCACTACGGGGGGAGGTTTGCAGTGGCCGTGGCCTCGCCTGGCTGGGGCGGCGGGTCAGCCGCCTCCGGCCCATCCGGGAACAGCTCCAACACTCCAAGGCCCCTCTTGGGGTGGGGCACCCTCCCCTGCAGGGAACTTATTGGGGGTAGCGGGGCTGGTCCAGGCTCCTTTCATGGTGCCCAGCACGGTCAATGTTCCGGTATCGGCCTTGCCGACAGCAGGTTATTCTTTACCCCTTGGGGATCATTTGGCCCAGGCTACCAAGGAAAAGATCTGGCGGGGGGAGTATGTGGACATTTTCTCCCTCTTGAATAGAGAACGCACCAAAGAGGAGAGGGAGGGGCAGGACGAGAAGGGCAAGGAGCAGTCTCGTCGACGTAAGCCGCCACGTACGTGGGCCAACTGGTTACCCACATACCTTATATACATGGTGGTGTACCTCAGGGCCCGGCCCGACCTGGCAATTCCGATGGTCCAGTATTTGGACAACATATACCGGGCGATGGTTGATTTCCCTGGCCCATCGTGGTTGGCTTACGACGAGGAATTCCGCATGAGAGTGCCCCTACATCCAGAGATGAGGTGGGATGAGCCCTGCCAGAAGCTGTGGCTTCTGTATATGACCCCCACGCGCCCGGCACCAGGGGAGAGGTACCATTGTGGACATGCGGTCCAGCGAGCTACTCCAGCCCAGGCACCCCGCCAGGTGGTGGGGCAGGGGGTTCCAGCCCGCCTGCTGTGTTGGAGTTTCTCGGCCAATGGTGCGTGTAACAGGAAGCAGTGCCGTTACAGGCACGAGTGTCCCTCTTGTGCTGGCCCCCATGCCGCCTCCGCGTGTCCTAGGGCAGGCGGACTGTGGGGCAGAGGTAGAGGTGGACAGGGAGCGGGCAGAACTGCTGCAGAGGGAGCTGGTCAAGCAAAAGGCCCCCTCCCCAATTAATGTGGACATGCTGGAGCGTTGGCTCGTGATGTACCCGAGGAGGGCAGACGCAGCTTACCTGCTTGAGGGTTTCCAGCAGGGGTTTCACATTCCTTTCACAGGGGACAGGTCCCCTCAAGATGCACCCAACCTGTTATCACTCAGGGGAAGGAAGGAGGTGGCTGCCATGAGCATTGCTAAGGAGGTTGCTGCTGGCAGGGTCGCTGGCCCTTTCCCTGTCCCACCATTTCCCAATCTCAAGGTTTCCCCGTTGGGGTTAGTGCCCAAGAAGTCACCGGGGGAGTTCCGTTTGATACACCACTTGTCTTACCCGGCTGGCCGTTCGGTCAACGATGCTATCCCTGACGACCTTTGTTCGGTTAGGTATACATCTTTTGACCAGGCCCTGCGCATGGTGCGCTCATGTGGCCCGGGTGCACTACTGGCTAAGTGCGACATTAAGTCCGCGTTCCGTCTCCTTCCAGTGCACCCGGGCGACTTTGAGTTGCTGGGTTTCAAGTTCCGGGGTGAATTTTATTTCGACAAAGCCATGCCTTTTTGCTGCTCCATTTCGTGCTCGGCATTCGAGCGCTTCAGCACTTTCCTGCAATGGGCCTTTGTTCGCAGGTCAGGGTCCCGGTCTGTAGCCCACTACCTCGACGATTTCTTATTCGGGGGTGAACGGGGCTGGGACACGTGCACGCGTCTCCTACATACATTTCAGACGCTAATGAAGGAACTCGGTGTCCCTTTAGCGCCCGAAAAGACCGAGGGCCCTTCAACCAAGCTCACATTCCTGGGGGTTGAGATTGACACGGTTGTGCAAGCATCCAGGTTACCTGTTGATAAGGTTTCCCGGATCATTGCACTCATTTTGGACTTGCTGGCAAAACGCAAGGTGTCCCTTCGGGAGCTCCAGGTGTTACATGGTCACCTCAATTTTGCTTGCAGGGTCGTCGCACCTGGCAGAGCGTTTGCTCGATGCTGGTGCGACGCCATGACTGGCTTGGCCAGGCCCCACCACAGGGTCCAACTGAACAAGGGCATGAGGGCTGATATGCTCATCTGGCTTCAGTTCCTGAGGGAATTCAACGGGGTGACCTTTTGGAGGTCTGACCTTTTGGTTTCCCCTCGTTTTCAGGTTCAGTCGGATGCATCAGGGTCCCTGGGTTATGGGATTTACTTCGAAGGGAAGTGGGCCTACGGCAGATGGCCGCCAGCCAGGTGGGGTTCGGATCGTCTGCGCGATCTCACGTACTTGGAATTTTTCCCCATTCTGGGAGCTTTGATGCTATGGGGCGAGGAGTGGGCTAATTCGGTCGTCCATTTCTGGTGTGACAATGCGGCAGTTGTCCACATTGTCAACTCACAGACGTCTAAATCTCCCAGGGTCATGGAACTGGTTCGCCAGTTTGTGTTGCGCAGCCTACGCCTTAATGTGCTTTTTAGGGCCAGGCATGTTCCAAGTATTAATAATGATATTGCTGACGCTTTGTCCCGCCTACAGATCCCCCGGTTCCGTGCCTTGGCCCCGGATGCAGAGGAATTTCCCTCGCCGCTCCCGGATGAGATATGGATGCTTGGCAAGGAGAGGTGAACCGGGCGATCGGCATGTCGCTCGCCCCCCGCACGCGTAAGGCGTATAACCATGCATTTAGTTCATTCAGGGCCTTTTGTGCCCAATCACGGCTGCCTGAAAGTTGGCCCATCCCAGTAGCTCACATCCTCCAATTTACGGTTTACTTACATGCCCAAGGCTTAGCCCCCCGCACCATAGCATCCAGGCTGTCAGCGCTGGCATTCATGGCCGGGTGGTTTTGCTGACAGCACAAGTGATTTTCGCATACAACATGTTTTGGAAGGGTGGGTGCGGGAACGTGGGCGCAGCCCGGACGACCGCCATACTATTTCTCCAGGGGTACTTACCCACCTTGCACGGGGTTGGCATGACCTGTGTTTCGACAGGTATGAGGCAACCTTGTTTCATGCGGCTACTACGGTGGCCTTTTTTGGGGTGCTCCGCATCAGTGAGCTGGTGCTACTGTCTAAGGCGGATGCGAGTCGTAGGGCACTGGAACTCGAAGATTTCTATGTTTCTTCTGATTGGGCTCAGCTGAGGATACGCTCCTCTAAAGTTGATCAGCACGGTGTAGGCAGTGGTGTAAGACTGCTACGATGTTCCTTGGCAGACATCTGTCTGGTTGGTGCCCTACAGGAGTTCCTTGCACTACGTGGTACGCACCCTGGCCCATTTTTCTGTCACCAAGATGGGTCTCCCCTTAATAAATTTCAATTTTGGAAGGTGACCGGTAAGGCACTAGCCAGTGTTGGCCTCCCTGGTGCTCGTTACGGCACCCATTCATTCCGGATAGGGGCGGCTTCCACCGCAGTGGTGTTTGGGTACACTGGGGCTGAGATATGCAACATGGGAAGGTGGGGATCACGATGCTTTCAGTTGTATGTTCGCCCTCTGCAACAGTGAGTACCAGTTAAGTCACTACCCTGTTTCCTTTTTTCCTTGACAGACCCTGGGTGTCGTCTTACACCGGTGACAGTATGGCTGGTGGGCCACAGCTATTTGCACAGGGCAGCGCAGTTTACTGCGGCGACAGAGTGGGGACCCCGACTGGGACTGGGTGCATCCGCAAGTCTCAGGTGGTACGGTAAGCGCGGAATGTTATGGCGGGAACTGTTGCCATTCCTTTTCTCCTCAGGGATGCTGACCCGCCTGATGTCCTTATTATACACCTCGGGGGTAATGATTTGGGACAGGTCACGGGCCTATCGCTGAAGCATGCGATTTGCGGTGACCTGGCCTACTTGCATTATGTGTGGCCTGCCACAACCCTAATTTGGTCGGACATGATACCGCGGCATGCTTACAGGGGAGGGTTTAACCTCCAGGCCCTTGATCGGGCTTGGCGCTTGGTGAACAGGGCTATTGCCCGGTTCTTTCTGGACAAGGGTTGGGGCGCGTCATTCGACACCCCACCATCAGTCTACAAAATTATGAGCTTTACACAGGGGATGGGGTCCATCTGTCGCCGGGAGGTATGGACCTCTTGTTGCGAGATTGGCGAGCAGGCCTGTTGACCGAGCTGACAGTCTGGGGGGGGGCGTGAGCCTTTGTTGAAGCCTCCCCGTGTGGCGGGTAGCACTGGTAAGGTAAACATTTATGACCCACAGGTATCCGGCAGGTTCGCGATTGACTGGACAAAACTAGACAGGCACAAGTTGGTTAACGTTGTCCGGTCAACGATGAACCAGGCAATGGGGTGATGGCACGAGCTAGGCAGCAAGCATCACCCCGTTATTTTACGGATACGCGTCAGAGGGTGGGGTCAGTAGTTAGATTATTGACTACGGTCAACAATTTGTTTGTTGTCAACAAACAAATTGATACAAATGGATACATTGTAACCAATTGCCGTTGGCAATTTTGGGTGGAACCTTACCAGTGTTACTTCGGCCTGCTTGCCTTAAGAATTATAATTGGTTGAATACCAATAGAAATTCATAATTCGGACTAGGGCATGAATCAATAAATGTGGCCCAATGCCGTTATCCACTTTTACCAGTGTCTGAGTCCTTTATTGGGGGGTGCGCCTGCAATGCATGATGATTAAATGTCAAGTGGTAGTTTCCTGAGATGTTTCCAATTGATATTGCTGGTAGACATGTTGAAGCTACAGTTGCCCTGTGAGATATAGAGATGCCTTGTGCAGTTACGACAATTGCCTTCACTTATTGACTATACTACAGGCAGCTCTTCTATGTACATATAAGCTAAGTATGATGAAGCTGGCTTGGAGGCTACTAGAATGTTTACAGGAGAAAACAAATGATAAATCCAATTGCACATGAATTATAGCTCATTGAATAACCTGATCTATAGTGGAGGACACTTTAACACTTTAAAAAGTGTTTATAAAAATTATGTAAAACATTTTGTTGTTCAGTCGCACAGTCAATTCCGACCCTTTGTGACCCTATGGACCATTGCCCACCAGGCACCTCTGTCCTGCACCATCTTCCTCAGCCTGCCCAGTTCTGTGCCCATTATGTATACAATACCATCTAGCCATCTCATTTTTGGCTGCCCCCTTGTTCTTTGCAGGCGCACCCCCCAAAGAAAGACTCAGACACCGGTATATGGATAAAGGCATTGGGCCACTTTTATTGAATAATGCCCTAGTCCAAATTATAACTTTCAATTGGTGTATTCATCCAATTGTAATTCTTAAGGCAAGCAGGCCGCAGTAACACTGGTAAGGTTCCTCCAAAATTGCCAATGGCAATTGGCTACAATGTATCCATTTGTATCAATTTGTTTGTTGATACAAACAAATTGTTGACCGGAGTCAATAAACTATCTATTGACCCCACCCTATGACGTGTATCCGTCAAATCACGGGGTGATGCATGCTGAAAAGCTCCTGCCATCACTCCTTGCCTGGTTCGTCGTTGACCGGTCAAAGCTATTACACCTGTACCTGTCTAAGTGTTGGCCAGTCAATTGCGAACCTGCCAGATACCTCTGGGTCATAAATCTTTACCTTACCAGTGCTACCCGCCTAAAGTGACCAAAGTCAAAGAAAAACCCCTTTGCTCAAACACTAGCAACAGTGTGGGATGGGCAAAAAAGCCGGAAACCAAGGACCAATTGTGGTTCAGGCCAAAAATTCCCACCCGGCCCCGAAGCGACCAAAATATCACACTGTTCACTAGGGAGGGGGTGGAGGGAAAAACTTATCCTCTCCCTCGCTATTTCTAAAATGGCAGCTCGTCTGCCTCGTGGCTACCCCTTTTATAGAGGGGTGGCCACGCCCCCTAACTCACCCGGATGTCTGAGTCGGGGGGCCCCGCAAAGAGTGCGGCGGCCATTTTGGCACCGCACTTTCATTGCAGGCGCACCCCCCAAAGAAAGACTCAGACACCGGTATATGGATAAAGGCATTGGGCCACTTTTATTGAATAATGCCCTAGTCCGAATTATAACTTTCAATTGGTATATTCATCCAATTGTAATTCTTAAGGCAAGCAGGCCGCAGTAACACTGGTAAGGTTCCTCCCAAAATTGCCAATGGCAATTGGCTACAATGTATCCATTTGTATCAATTTGTTTGTTGATACAAACAAATTGTTGACCGGAGTCAATAAACTATCTACTGATTCCACCCTATGACGTGTATCCGTCAAATCACGGGGTGATGCATGCTGAAAAGCTCCTGCCATCACTCCTTGCCTGGTTCGTCGTTGACCGGTCAAAGCTATTACACCTGTACCTGTCTAAGTGTTGGCCAGTCAATTGCGAACCTGCCGGATACCTCTGGGTCATAAATCTTTACCTTACCAGTGCTACCCGCCTAAAGTGACCAAAGTCAAAGAAAAACCCCTTTGCTCAAACACTAGCAACAGTGTGGGATGGGCAAAAAAGCTGGAAACCAAGGACCAATTGTGGTTCAGGCCAAAAATTCCCACCCGGCCCCGAAGCGACCAAAATATCACACTGTTCACTAGGGAGGGGGTGGAGGGAAAAACTTCTCCTCTCCCTCGCTATTTCTAAAATGGCAGCTCATCTGCCTCGTGGCTACCCCTTTTATAGAGGGGTGGCCACGCCCCCTAACTCACCCGGATGTCTGAGTCGGGGGCCCCCGCAAAGAGCGCGGTTGGCATTTTGGCACCGCACTTTCATTGCAGGCACACCCCCCAAAGAAAGACTCAGACACCGGTATATGGATAAAGGCATTGGGCCACTTTTATTGAATAATGCCCTAGTCCGAATTATAACTTTCAATTGGTATATTCATCCAATTGTAATTCTTAAGGCAAGCAGGCCGCAGTAACACTGGTAAGGTTCCTCCCAAAATTGCCAATGGCAATTGGCTACAATGTATCCATTTGTATCAATTTGTTTGTTGATACAAACAAATTGTTGACCGGAGTCAATAAACTATCTACTGACCCCACCCTATGATGTGTATCCGTCAAATCACGGGGTGATGCATGCTGAAAAGCTCCTGCCATCACCCCTTGCCTGGTTCGCCGTTGACCGGTCAAAGCTATTACACCTGTACCTGTCTAAGTGTTGGCCAGTCAATTGCGAACCTGCCGGATACCTATGGGTCATAAATCTTTACCTTACCAGTGCTACCCGCCACACGGGGAGGCGTCCATGATGACTCACCGCCGCCACCCCCCAGACCGTCAGCTCGGTTGCCAGGCCTGCTTGCACCACACCCAGAAAGAGGTACATACCTCCAGCCGACAGGTGGACCCCTTCTCCTGCCTACCAGCAAAATTTTTGTAAGCCTATCCTCAGGTGTCCAATGGCTGCCTCCCAGCGATGCTCAGCAAGGGACTGAGCAACAGCCCTGTCCACTGACTGCCGGAACAGTCCGAACCACGGAGATCCACGTCTCCCCTAAATTGGTGTCTCGGCACGATGTTAGACCATAGCGACCGTGTGTAAGCCATACATGATATAAAACGCCAGGTCACTGCCCCTCGACAGTTTAGGAATAGCAGTGATCCGTATAAGATCATTGCCGCCGAGGTGCCTATTAAGAACATTGGGCGGTCCAGCATCCCTGACGGACATCAGGAATGGCCACAGTTCCCGCTCCGTTGTGCCGCACATACCATACCATCACATACGTGTGGATGCACACAGCCCAAGTCGGGGTCCACTCTCTGTCATAAGAACATAAGAACAGCCTTGCTGGAACAGGCCACAGCCCATCCAGTCCAGCATTCTGTCTCACACAGTGGCTCACCATTTCCTTCAGGGTATTCCCAAGGAGGTGCCTTCACCTTCTTAGGATTCCCTGGAATGGCATTGAGAGATATTCTGCCTATCTCTCCAACCCAGAGGTCGTCCTTAAGTATCTATAATTATAGCCATTGATACCCTTGTCCTCCATGAACTTGTCTAATCCTTTCTTAAAGCTGTCAAGACTGACAGCTGTCACCACTTCTTCTGGCAGGGAGTTCCATAGACCAGTAATCCTCTGGGTGAAAAAGTACTTTCTCTTATTTGTTTGAGAACTAGTACCCAAAAGTTTCATCGAGTGTCCCCTAGTTCTAGTGTTGTGCGATAGGGAAAACAGTTTTTCCTTATCTACTTTGTCCAAACCGTGCATGATTTTATAAACTTCAATCAGGTCACCTCTTAGACGCCGTCGTTCAAGAGTGAAAAGGCCCAACCATTGCAGCCTCAGATGGTAAGGAAGGTGTTCCAGTCCCCTAATCATTCTGGTTGCCCTCCTCTGTACTTTCTCCAACTCTATAATATCCTTCTGGAGGTATGGCGACCAGAACTGTACACAGTATTCCAGATGGGGCCTCACCATAGATTTATAAAGAGGCAAAATAACACTTGCTGACTTATTTTCTATACCCTTCCTAATGATCCCTAACATTGAGTTTGCTTTTTTCACTGCTGAGGCACACTGGGTTGACACCTTCATTGAGCTGTCCACCAGGACACCAAGGTCCCTTTCCTGGTTTGTCGCAGAGAGTTCAGACCCCATCAGTTTATAAATGTAATTGGGGTTCTTTGCCCCAACATGCATCACTCTGCACTTACTAATGTTGAAGCTCATTTGCCACTGTTTTGCCCACTCCCCCAGTGTCAAGAGATCCCTCTGGAGCTCCTCACAATCTCTCACAGTTTTCACTACCCTGTATAATTTAGTGTCGTCAGCAAATTTGGCTACCTTGCTTTTTACTCCTACCTCTAGATCATTTATGAAGAGGTTGAAAAGCAGGGGTCCCAGTACTGAACCTTGGGGGACCCCACTCTTTACTTCCCTCCACTTGGAGAAGTGTCCATTTAGTGCTACCCTCTGTTTCCTGTCCCTTAGCCAGTTGCTGATCCAGGACAAGACCTGTCCCTTTATTCCATGACTGGTAAGTTTATTCAAGAGCCTTTGGTGTGGGACCTTGTCAAAAGCCTTCTGAAAGTCCAGATAAACAATGTCAACTGGATCCCCCTTATCCACATGCTTGTTGACACTCTCAAAAAATTCCAACAGATTAGTGAGGCATGATTTGCCCTTGCAAAAGCCGTGTTGGCTCTGCTTTAGCAGCGCCTTCTCTTCTATGTGCCTATTAATTCTATCTTTTAGGATGGTTTCCATCACTTTACCTGGGACACATGTCAAACTGACAGGTCGGTAATTTCCTGGATCACCCCTGGATCCTTTTTTGAAAATTGGTGTTACATTCGCTACCTTCCAGTCATCAGGCACAAAGCCTGATTTGAGGGAAAGATTATATATTTTGGCTAGGATATCAGCAATTTCATCTTTAAGTTCCCTGAGAACTCGTGGATGGATGCCATCTGGTCCTGGGGATTTCTTAGTGTTTAGCTTAACAAGACATGCAAGGACCTCCTCCCTGGTTATTTCTATCTTGCTTAATTCTTCGGTTTCCCTCCCTACGAAGATAGGTTCTGTTTTGGGCATGTGGTCTCTATCTTCTTCAGTGAATACTGAAGCAAAGAATTCATTGAGTCTCTCTGCAATCTCTGTTTCCTCTTTAATAACCCCTTGCCTTCCATTGTCATCTAATGGTCCAATGGCCTTCCTAGTTGGGTTCTTACTTCTAATGTACTTAAAGAAGTCTTTGTTATTCCTCTGAGTATTTTTAGCTATACGCTCCTCAAAGTCTTGCTTTGCTTTCCTGATTGTTGCCTTGCATTTGTTCTGCCAGAATTTATGTTTCTGCCTGCTGTCCTCATTTGGACAAGCCTTCCATCTTCTAAATGAGCTTTTCTTGCTCTTGATCACTTCCCGAACAGCTCCTGTAAGCCACATTGGAGTCCTCTTGGACCTGGCAGTGCCCTTTTTCCTTTTGGGTATGCATTCCAATTGGGCCTCTGTTATTGTTTTTATAAACAACCTCCATGCCTCTTGGAGTGTTTGGACTCTCTCAATTTTCCCTTTCAGTTTCTTTTTTACTAGTTTCCTCATCTTTGGGAAATTTCCTTTTTGAAAATTTAAGGTCTCTGTGTTAGATTTTATCAGTGACTTGCGGTCTATGATCAAGTTAAACATAATTGAGTTGTGGTCACTGTTCCCTATTGGATCAGTCACATTAACATCTTGCACCAGATCCTGAGTATTACTCAGGATCAAGTCAAGGATTCTTGTACCTCTAGTTGGGTCTTCAACCATCTGTCCCAGGGAACAATCATTTAGCATATCTAGGAACTTTATCTCTTTATCATGTGCTGAACAACAGTTCACCCAGTCTATGTGAGGGTAATTGAAGTCCCCCATTATAACCAGGCTTCCCTTCTTGGATGCCTCCTTTACAACATTCTCCAACTGCCAGTCTCCCTCAAGAGTTTGGGTCGGAGGCCGATAGTATATGTCGCCGCAGCATATACTGCTGCCCAGTGTACATAGCTGCGGCCCACCAGCCCCACTGCCACCAGCATGCAGAGACACACAGGATCTGTAAAAGAGGAGAAGAGGTGAAGGACATAACTAGGTACTCATACAGTGAGGGGACGTACATATAAGAAATTACGCGTCCACACATATCCGCCTCCGAGTACCCCAAACGTAGCCGCGATCAACGCGACGCCTATCCTAAATAAATGGGTGCCAAAACGGGCCCCACACCGCGAAGCGCGGCACCGGTCACCCTCAGTAACTTTACTTTGGTAAGGGTAGACCCATCCTGGTGGCAGAAAAACAGGCTGGGGCGCGCAGCAGGCACTGCCGAAAATTCATGTAGGGCACCAACCGGACAGATGTCTCCAATGAAACTTCGTAGCAGTCTGACTCCACTGCCTACGCCGTGCTGAACAACCTTTGAGGACCATATCCCCAATTGAGCCCACTCATGTGTGACATAGACATCGTCGAGTTCCAGTGCCCTACGAGACACATCCGCCTTACACAGATGGTACCAACTCTGGCACCCACTCACTGATGTGGAGCGCTCCAAAAAGGCTACCGTGGTAGCTGCGTGACCAAGAGCCACTTCACACCTATCTGAACATAAGTCATGCCAGCCTCATGCAAGGTGGGTCAGAAACTCTGGCGAACTGGGGTGATGGACACGTTCACGTGTCCACCCCTCCAAAACACGATGCATGCGGAAGTAACTCACGCAGTCATTGAACCCCCACACGTTGGCCATAAATGCCAGTGCCGAAAGCCTGAAAGCTATAGTACGGGGGGCCAAACCCTGACTGCGAAGATAAACATTCATTGTAAAATCTGGTCCACAGATATTGACCACACTTGAGTTAACTGTAGTTACTCGCAAAAAGTTCTAAATCACATGAAAGCATGTTGATACGCCTTACGTGTGCGAGGTGCCAATGACATGCCCGGTTCACCTCTCCTCGCCAAACGTCCAAATATCGGCCGGTAGTGGCGAGTGGAATTCCTCTGCTTCCGGAGCAAGGCACGGAACCGGGGGATCTGCAGGCCGGATAAAGCATCAGCGATATCATTATTAATACCTGGAACATGTCTGGCCCTGAACAGCACATTTAGGCGTAGGCTTCTCAAAGACTTGACAAACCAATGCCATGACCCTGGGGGATTTGCACGTCTGGGTGTTGACAATGTGCACCACTGCCGCTGTCACACCAAAAATGGACCACTGAGTTGGCCCACTCATCGCCCCATAGCATCAGTGCTCCCCAATTTGGGAAGAAACTCAAGGAAGGTAAGATCGCGGAGGCGATCCGTGCCCAGCCATGCATGAAACCCTCGGTCGGAAGTCCCCCTACCCTCAGAGTAAACCCCATAATCCAGGGAGTCAGAGGCATCCGACCGTACTTGAAATCTAGGGCAGACCATAAGGTCTGATCTCCAGGAAGAGGCCCCATTAAATCCCTGGAGGAATTTGAGCCAGACCGCAAGGTCCGCCCATATGCTCCTGATCAGCCGGACCCTGTGGTGACGTTTAATAGGCCAGCCATGGCGTCACACAGGCACCTGGCCAATGCTCTGCCGGGTGTAACCACCCTGCAGGCAAAGTTAAGGTGGCCATGAAGTAGCTGCAGCTCACAAGGGGACACTTTATGTTTGGCAATCAATGCCAAAATCACCGCAGAGATCCGAGCCACCTTATCCATGGGTAACCAGGATGCCTGTGCGACAGAGTCAATTCCAATGCCTATAAATGTGAGCTTAATAGCTGGGCCCTCGGTCTATTCAGGCGCTAAGGGGACACCCAGTTCCCACATGAGTGTCTGAAATGTAGTGAGGAGACGCGTGCACGTGTCCAAGCCCCGTTCACCCCTGAACCACAAGTCATCGAGGTAATGGGCTAGAGACCGGGACCCCGACCTGCGAGCAAAGGCCCACTGAATGAAAGTACCGAATCGTTCGAATGCCGAACATGGAACAGAGCAGTCAAAAGGCATGGCCTTATCTAAGTAAAATTCCCCTTGGAACCTGAAACCCAATAGCTCAAAATCCCCTGGGTGCACAGGCAATAAACGGAAAGCCGAGTGCATATCAGACTGTGCCAGGAAAGCACCGGGACCGCATGAGCGTACCACCCTTAGGGGCTGAACAAACGACGTTTACCTGACTGAAAAGGTCATCGGGAATGGCATCCCTGACCGAAGAACCCACAGGGTAAGCTAAATGGAGGATTAAACGACATTCACCCTGGTTCTACCTCGGTACTAGCCCCATAGGGGAGACTTTCAAATTAGGAAAGGTGGTTCCAAGAAGGGGCCCGCTACTCTCATAGCCTCAACTCCCTTAGCTGTGCTCAGTGGAGCAACCTCTTCGTTACCTTTCAAGGGAACTAGATTAGTAGCATCTTGGGGCCCCTAACACCCCCGAATGGAATACAAAAGCCCCATTGGAAACGCTCCAGCAGGTACCCCGCATCATCCCTTCCTGGATAAGCTGAGTGCCATCACTCCGGCATGAGTACACTAATTGGGGAGGGGGGCTTTGACATGGCTTGTTCCGTCAGACGGAGCTCTGATCGCCCCCTGTGCACCCCTTCCTCTGCCCCGTAACCCACCAACCTGCGGGCACACGGAGGCGGCGTAGGGGCCAGCGCAAAAGGGGACACCCAAGTCGGTAACGACACTGGCGCTTATTACACACGTCACTAGCTGAGCAGGTCCAACACAGCAGGTGGGCTAGAACCCCCTGCCCCACCAGTTAGCATGGAGCCTGTGTCTGAGCAGCCCGCTGCACAGCATGACCACAATGGTACCTATCACCAGGCGCCAGTCACGTGGGAGTCATGTACACGAGCAACAATTGCTGACAGGGCTCATCCCACCTCCTCTCAGGATGTAGGGACACCCTCATCCAAATCCCTCATCGTAAGCCAACTGCGATGGTCCCATGAAATCAATCATCGCCCTGTAAATATTATCAAGGTATTGAACCATCGGGATGGCCCAATCAGGCCGGGCCCTGAGGCATACCACCATATATATAAGGTATGCCGGCAACCAGTTGGCCCAGGTGCGCGGTGGCTTACGACGACGGGACAGCTCTTTGTCTCTGTCATCCTGTCCCTCTCTCTCTTCCTCAGTGGGCTCACAGTTCAATAGGGAGAATATCCACGTACTCCCCTCCAGATCTTATCCCTCGTGACCTGTGACAAATGATCACCCAGGGGCAAGGAATAACCAGCCGTCGGCAAAGCCATCAACGGCACATTCTGTATAAAGGGCATACGCAGCAGGACCTGGACAGCCCCTGTGATGCTCGGCACTGCCCCAGGGGCGGACATCCCCCCCCTTAACGAGGGACCATTTAGAAACCATGGGATACTGGGATAAGATGGTAACTGATGCCCGCTCGCATCAACTTGACGAGGCCAGGGCCACTGAACCCCACCACCGTAAGTGGGCTGTGGGGTTGGTGCACTTAAATTGAACCTGATACTCACTAGGTGCACCCCCGTGAGCCGCCCCCACCGGGGGTTCCGGCCCACGGCGGGCGTCGGAGCTCGCGACCGGAATCGAGCTCTGGGATCACCCCCGACTGCTCCCAGCCTGGACATCAGGTAGAACGGGGAGCTGCGAGACACCAGCTGGGCCGGCCGGACCATCTCACGCAGCTCGACCCAGTTGGCCGCCCGCTGAAGCATAGTGGCCGGCAAAGTAGCCGGGGTCGACGAAGGGGCCCCTGTCAAAGAAAGAGAAGCGCCCCACCTCCACAGGAGGCTGTGCAATGCCCAAGGATGCTTCCAGCACTACTAAACATGCTGACAGAGCATCCACTGCCACAGAGCCCCCAGCATAAGGCGGGCCGGGTGGGCCGGACGGCCCACTAGGCAGTTGGAAAGGGAACCCGAAATGGCGAGCCAGGGCCAGAATAGGGCCATGCCCAAAACTCCAGCCCATGAGGGGCCGGAGGGGGAACAGGTTGTATGCCTACACCAGGACCTCCCACGCTGCCCTGACCCATGGCCGGTAACGGTGGGCCGGGGGCCGAAGCCCCTGAGGGGCCGGCCTGTAGCTGGCCAGCCACCGAGCTGGAGCCCGGCTGCCAAGTGCCAGCCTGAGTAGCCCCACCGGTATCAGTGGGCAAGGCTGGCACAGTGCCCTGCCGCGGGGGCACAGCCGTGGTCCTCCGACCCGATGGCTGTCCCCCGTCCGGTGCAGGGCCAGTGAAAGTTCAGAAGAAAAACCAGGATCCCTATCCAGGGATCGAAAACCTAGCGCCGAAGCACACGGTAGCCAAGCAAACCAAGGCTCTGTGTGCGCTGATCCTCCTTTCCCAGCCGGGAAAGAACCGCAAGGGCTAAACAGCCGAAGACTAAAGGACAAACAGTGATGGAGAAAACTTCTCCTCTCCGTCGCTATTTCTAAAATGGCAGCTCGTCTGCCTCATGGCCACCCCTTTTATAGAGGGGTGGCCACGCCCCCTAACTCACCCGGATGTCTGAGTCCGGGTGGGGGGTGGGGGCGCAAAGAGCGCGGCGGCCATTTTGGCGCCGTGCTTTCATTTGTTCTCCACTTTTCCCAGCAGCAAGGCTTTCTCAAGTGAATCCTCTCTTCTCATATGATGTCCAAAGTACTTTAGCTTCATCTTTACTATTTGACCTTCTAAGGAGCAGTCATGGTTGATGTCTTCTAAGATTGACCTATTTGTTCTCCTCGCTGTCCAGGGGACTCTCAAAACTCTCCTCCAGCACCACATCTCAAAGGCATCTATTCTTCTACACTCTTCTTTCCTAATGGTCCAGCTCTCACAACCGTACATTACCACCGGGAATAGCATTGCTTTGACTATGAGAATTTTAGTTTGCAAGGTGACTCTCTACTTTTAACTATGTTCCTGGTTTCTCATAGCTTGTCTCCCAAGCATCAGTTGCCTTTTTATTTCATGGCTGCAATCACCATCTGCAGTGATCTTTGATCCTAAGAAAGTAAAAATCTGTCACTGCTTCTACTTCTTCCCCATCTATTTTCCAGGGACTGATAGGGCCTGTTGCCATTATCTTGGTTTTCTTGATGTTGCGTCCCAAGCCAGCAGCTTCTTTAGGTCTTCCTCACTTTCTGCCATTAGGGTAGTATCATCTGCATATCTCAAGTTGTTTATGTTTCTCCCAGCAATTTTGATCAAAAATTGTGATTCCTCCATCCCTGCATTGCACATTATGTGCTTTGTGTATAAGTTGAATAAGCAGGGTGATAAAATGCAACCTTGTCTTACTCCTATTCCAAACCACTCTGTCATTCCGTATTCTGTCCTAACTGTTGCTTCTTGACTCTTGTACAGATTTCTCATGAGGCATATAAGGCGTTCTGGTATTCCCATCTCTTTAATTACTTGCCACATTTTGTTGTAGTCCACGCAAAGGCCTTGGTGTAGTAAATGAAAGAGAAGTAGACTTGTTTCTGATATTCCTTTGTTTTCTCCATGATCCAACGAATGTTGGCAATGTGGTCTCTAGTCCCCCTGCCTCTTCCGAACCCAGCCTGTACCTCTGGTAGTTCTCTCTCCACGTGCTGCTGCAGTCTATCCTGTATTATCTTGAGCATCACCTTGCTGGCATGTGGGATGAGCGCAATGGTTTGATAATTTGAACTTTATTTGGCATTACCCTTTTTTGCGATTGGAACAAATACTGATCTTTTCCAATCCTGTGGCCATTGTTGTGTTTTCCAAATCTGCTGGCAAATTGAATGCATTAATTTGATTCCATCATCTTTTAGGGCTTTGAAAAATTCAACTAGAATACCATCATCTCCACTGGCTTTTTTGTTTGCAGTGCTTTTTAGAGCCTTTCTGACTTCACTCTCTAGGATGTCTGGCTCAAGTTCAATGTTCTCATCATTGTGATTATCAGGAGTGTTGAGGTCCTTTTTGTAGAGTTACTCTGTGTACTCTTGCCATCTTTTCTTAATCTCTTCTGCATCAGCTAACTCCTTTCCATCTTTGTCTCTTACCATGGTCATTTTTGCTTTAAATAGAATCATAGAATCACTGAGTTGGAAGGGACCTTTTAGGCCATTGAGTCCAATAGCCTGCTCAATGCAGGAATCCGAATCAAAACAGATCTGGCGGATGGTTGTCCAATTATTTCTTGAAAGCTTCCAGTGTTGGAGTGTTCACCACCTCTCGAAGCAGTTGGTTCCGCTGTTGTATTGCTCTAACCATTAAGACGTTTTTCCTGATATTCATTCTATATCTGACTTCCTTTAGTTTGAGCCATTAATTATGCATCCTCTACTCGGGGATGACCGAGAACAGATCCTGCCCTTCCTCTTTATGACCATCTTTCAGGTATTTGAAGAGTGCTGTCATATTCCTTCTCATCTCCTTTTCTCAAGGCTTTTTTTGTTCAGTTGCACAGTCAATTCCGATCCTTTGCAACCCCATGGACCATTGCCTGCCAGGCACCTCTGTCCTCCACCATCCTCCTCAACCCACCCAGCTCTGTGCCCATTGCATCTACAATACCATCTATCCATCTCATTTTCTGCTGCCCCCTTCTTTTTTTGCCCTCCACCTTTCCCAATATCAAGGCTTTCTCATCTGAATCCTCTCTTCTCATGGGGGTTTTCCAAATCGTGAAAAAATCTGTAACATGAAGCGTGAGTCTAGTGTGCCTGGGGGCAGTGCTATATAAGCCCCCAGGCGCAATACACCCTATGGAAATCTGTCCTGCATTGTGATATAATTCTGTATGGTGGGGCATTATTTTCTATGGATTTTGAACTGTATCCCGAGTTTTCTGTTACGCGAGGCATCTGTAAACTGGGGTTCCACTGTACTTGGATCCTGAGGAAGAAGGCCAGACTCCTACAAGAGGTTAGCATTATGAATGTTTTTTCTTAGGACACAGGCACACCACGAGGAGATACTACTAGGAAACAAGGCAATGAAGCATTTCAAATTTTTTTATGTAAAATAATCTAGCAATGTTTTAAAATGACTTTACTTAGAATATGTCAATTTCAATGTATTGTTTTACTATTTGCCTATAAAATCTTTCCAACTGGTTATGCAAATTGTCTTGCTGTTTAGAATGCTGAAAGGATGCATATCAAATTCCGGGGATTCTTCTAATTTGTATGGATGTCTTTAAATTGTCCAGTCCCAAAGTGCCTGGTCAAATTCAGCAGGTGGCCTGTGTTCAGTTGTAGTTTACTACATCTAATTAGGAGACAATGAGAAAATTTGTTAATGCTTCCCTAAGTATAGGAATCATCACCAGTATTGAAGAAGTGTGATCTATTCTGGACCCAGAAGATTTTATCAACTATAGTCCAATTCTTGCCAACGTAATCCAGCAGATGATGTTTTAGCAACTTCAGATGCTCCTAGATGAAGCTGAACTTTCTTGATATATTTCATTTTGGATGCAAGCCTGGTTTTAGTCTTGAAACTGTAAGGATTATCTCTGTTGAGTGAAAAACTAGCAGAGTGTGACCCTGTTAATAATCTTGGAACGATAAATGATCATATATAATCATCTATTCAGAATAGGCTATCCTATTTATTTGAACACCACCCCTGATTATTATAGAATTCTATTTTAAATTGCTCAAGCTGGTCAAGGCAAATATTGACTCTTAAGTCCTCTTGTACCTTCAACAAGACATCATATATCCTATGGGTAGCATGTGATCGCTCAAAGCCAATTTTTGCAACCACAAAAACACCCTCTACCAAATTTTATTTTTAAAGAAAGAACCTCATGAGTGACTGTGGACAAATTATTGACACCTTTCTGGCTTATTTACATTTATTTTATATTTGATCCACATTGCCTATACCTGTTCTGAACATTGTTAGTGTTTATTTTATTTTATTTTTTAAAAACCTAGAACTGTTTTTTATTTTTATTTTAAATTATCTTGATTGATTCAGCAAGTCTTCACTCAGATCAGGTATTTCCAAGTTTCTGCAAATCAATCCATTAAGTACTTTGTTTGTTTTAAGACTTACCCATCAATCAGGACAACTGCCCTGGTGGCCCAGTGGTTAAACTGCTGTAATGCAACCAAAACTTTGTGAGTTTGATCCTGAGTCACACAAGGTTTACTCGGCCTTCCATCCTTCCGAGGTCAGTAAAATGACTACCCAGTATGTTGGGGGCAAAATTCTAATTAATTTGTGAACTGCCCAGAGAGTGCAATAAGCGCTATAGGGTGGTATACATGTGTAATTGCTGTTGAAATATGTTTTTTAAAAACTTTTGATAAGCCCCAGAGTGGCCTGAAAGCTGTCTTGCAGTTTTTCCTTCAGGTGACGGATCACACTACATTTTTTCAGGGAGGAGGGTATTTCCACAAGGGGTAGAACCACTGAGATATTGCCCAAAATGGAATTTGGCCCTTGACCAAGATGATCCTTCCTCTAGAGCATTTGGCTTGCCTTGCTCTAGTTGCCACTTCTGCTGCGGCCACCTCGATCCTTGTCTCCTCCACTTGACTTGGCATGTCCCTAATGGCACTCTGTAGCAAGGCTTACAACATTAGGGACACACCACACCAAGCCAAGTGGAGGAGACAAGGATTGATCTACCAGTGGAGGCTGGAACAAGGTCACGGGCCAGATATTTTGGTGCCATGCAGGTCCTCCAGGCCGGTAAGTAGGGAAGCAGCATGGGAGGGAGTGTTTGGTGACTTGGGGGTGGTCCCATTGCTGGTGGCAGTAGTGGGGGAGGGGGCTTGGGGTAATCCTGCTGCTGCCAGCAGCGGTGGGGGGAATGGGGGGTTCAGGGTGGTCCTGCCGCCACCGCCTTCAGCAGCGTCAGCAGCACCTATCCAGCCCACCAACAGTCTGAGGGGGCTTGATCCAACCCCTGGCTTAAAAAGGTTCAGGACCCTTGCTCTGGAGATTTTGTGGTGAAATCTGCTGTGTTCTGAGAGCTAGAGCAACCCTCATATATATGTACAGAGAGTTGTAAAAGGAAATTTCAGATAAAAAACAATTTTTTGAGAAAAAAATTGTGGGTTGTGGGAGTGGCCCTCCAAATTCTAGGGATGAATGTTTGTGGCCCTCAGAAGTCTGGAGATCACCAAACTCTCCTGTAAATTTTGTGCATGCTTAAGAAAAAAACAGAAGTGGCTTCTAAAAATGTGTGCATATAAAGTGGTTATTAAGAACATTTGCATTTTAATTTAACTCTTTCTAATCACTTACCATTCTACACACTTAGATATTTGCATAGTTATTTCTAGCCGGGTTAGAAATCTGATGGCAGGTTTTTGGATTATTTGAAGGCATCCAAAATAGGGCATTCAGTAATACAATTAGATAGTGAAGCAAATAATACCATGGTGATATTGAGATTCAGAAGATATACTTCTGCGAATTGGGCTTTTCAGATACAGGAGTGCTCATTCTGGCTATACAACATAAAGCAGTGTATGTCCTTGTATGCTAATTCCAGTTCAATCAAATTGAAAAACCATCACTTCATGATCGATCAGGCAAAACTGTCCCTATATTCGGAGTCAAGATTGATTTTGTACCTTATGATTCAACATTGCTCTCAAGACTGTGGAGGATTGTGACAGTACTGAATTGGAAATTAAGTACTAATTCTGCAAGTTCAGCTGATTCAATCCAAGTCTGAGCCGCTCCTGTTCTCATTTATTCTTTCCTGGATAATGGTGCATATTTCATAACCATGTCCTATTGACTTTACTTAGATCACAATCAGATGCTGACATAGGATCGTGCACTGGAAAGGGTCACTTTGCTGTGCATTCCCTCCCTTAGAGTGACTCCTCTGTGCACACAGGAATCGCACACACAAAAAATGGCTTTGCTGCTGGGTGAGAAAGGTCCAGACTGGGTATGGGGCAGAGGTAGGCTAATCTATCTTGTCTGATTGCAGTAAAACAGCTCTCACTGGACTGACCCCCCCCCCAATAATACTGATCATTTTTACTTGTTCTATTGCAATATTTTCTTTGGTAAATATAATTGATGGCATTAGTCCAGCTTTGGAATTCACCTGTCATTAATAACTGAAGTCTGGACTGTGACTACTAGTCTTCCAATATATTGGGGTGGAGTGATACAGAGAGAAATAGTGGAAAATAAAGCCATCCAAGGATAGAGATCAATATAATTTGGAGTCTGAGATGAAGACTACACAGAATCCTATTAGCTCCAGAGATGAAGGGGCTATTGGATATGGTTGTGGCTGAAACCCTAAGTTTCTCTAAATGTAGTCTCAGAAATCCAGCATTCCAGTACATAGAACTTACAAAAGGGGAAAACATTAAAAACTCATTCCAGGTTCTATTGCTTTTGTAAAGGTCAAAACTCAAGAGAAGTTTGTGCAACTTGGTTCTTTCAGAAGATTTATTAACCAATGCAAAGAATTTCACCTCTAGCAATATTTGATTGCAAAGGCATATATCATGTTTCATCACAAGAAATGGCCCAGTCACAGGATTGTATTACTAGCTATGGCATGATTAGTCACAAACTCTCCCCTAAGCCAACAGCACCAGAGCAGCCAACGGGGCCCTTCCAAACAGTCTATTAAGTTACAAAGCAAATGCGGAGTGAAGCTGTGGCTGATCAAATTAGCAAGCTATTGTTAGTAAGGCTGGACAGAGAGATCTTGCTTCCCAAGGCAAAGGAAAAAATGGCACTGCTATGGTATGGGGGGGGGATAGCAGCTGGAACAAATACTGTAACATGAACGTTTCATGGCTGTTATGTCTCAACCTGTATTGAACATATGCAAGCGCGGCGCCAAAATGGCCGCCGCGCTCTTTGCGGGGGCCCCCCCCCACAGGACGAAGGCATCCGGGTAGTTAGGGATGTGGCCAGCTCCCTTATAAAAGGGGTGGCCACGAGGCAGCCGAGCTGCCATTTTGTGAAGCGACGGAGCGGAGAAGTTTTTCCCTCTTACCTCCGTCGCTTTTGGCTTTTACCGGGAAGCCTTTTGGCTGCTGAATTCTCTCGTTTCGGCTTCCCATCGATTGGCTGAGAGGCCCGCGAAGAAGAAGGCGGCTGCGAGCGCGGCTCGTGCAGTTCGGAGGCGCAATCTGGGTTGGAAGACCGCGGCTGCGCCTCCCCAGCAGCCACATTTGCTTGCACCCACCGGGACCGGTGGAATGGGGTCTATTCCCCCTGGCTGGAGGATGGTGGCCCGCGCACGGGGCCAGTAGGGGCTGCGGCCCTCGGCCCGCAAGCGGTGGACACCTCTCATGGTGTTGCCCATTCCGCTGGGCCTCCCTTTATAGGAGCGTAGCTCGCTCCAAGGCCTTCCAGCCTTGGGGGGTGGTCCGGTCCCCTTCCCTGGCAGGTTGCTACATCGGCCCTAACGGGCCCGGGTGTGGGGTTGTTGCCCTATTTGGGCCCCGGGGTGCAGGGACCTGTACTCATGCCTGTAGTAGGCGGGCCGGCTGGTCCTTTGCCCCATGTCAGCGTGGAAGCCTTATTGGCCCGCGTTGCGGCCCTCGAGACATCCCTGGCCCGGGCTAGCCACTCTTGGTCTCCATTTGGGGTTCGTTTCGACGCGTCGACTGCCGGGCAGCGGCAGGCGACGGGACGGGTCGAGCTGCTTGAGGCGCGTGGCACGACCTGGGCCACTGCCTCGCAGCTCCCCATTCAACAGACCGGTGCGGGTCAGGCCCCATCGACGAGCTCGACGGCGGTTGTGAGCTCTGACGCCCCCAGTGGGCCGGAACCCCTGGTGGGGGCGGCCTACGGGGGTCCAGCACGTGAGTATGCGGTCCAAGCTAGTGCACCTACACACGTGGCCACGTTAGGGGGGTTTCCAATGGCCTGGCCTCGCGCGGGTGGGGCGGCGGTCCAGCCACTGACGCCCCACCTGGCGACGATAACTACTACAGATGCCAGCAGTTCCTGTTGTGCCCGTGTCGGCCTTGCTGACGGCGGGGTATTCCTTACCGCTGGGTGTCCATTTGGCACAGACCACCAAAGAGAAGATCTGGCGGGGGGATTATGTGGATACCTTCTCACTCCTCAACAGAGGGCCCACCAAGGAGTAGGGGGGGCAGGATGAGAAGGATAAGGAGCAGGCACGTCGTAGCAAGCCACCACGTACGTGGGCCGACTGGTTGCCGGCCTACCTCATATACATGGCGGTGTACCTTAGGGCCCGGCCGGATTTGGCAATTTCGATGGTCCAGTATTTGGACATCTACCGGGCGATGATTGACTTTCCGGGCCCATCGTGGTTGGCTCATGACGTGTAATTCCATATGCGGATTCCCCGGCACCCCGACATTAGGTGGGTTGAGCCATGCCAGGCTGTGGCTTTTGTACATGACGCCCACGCGCCCCGCGCCCGGGGAGAGATACCATTGTGGACATGCGGTCCAGCGGGCGGCCCCAGCACAGGTCCACTGCCAGGGGGCAGGGCGGGGGGTTTCAGCCCGCCTGCTGTGCTGGACTTTCTCGTCCAATGGTTCCTGCAATAGGAAGAATGGCAAATACAGACATTAGTGTCCCCCCTGTGCTGGCCCCCATGCGGCCTCTGGCTGTCCCAGGCCTGGAGGGATGCGGGGCAGAGGGAGGGGTGGACAGGGGGCTGGCAAGACTGCCGCATATGGATCTAGTTCACCAAAGGGCTCCCTCCCCAATTAATGTAGACATGTTGGAGCGCTGGCTCACATTGTTCCCGAAGGGAGAGGATGTGGAGATCTCCTTCAGGGTTTTAGGCAGGGGTTACGTATCCCTTTCATGGGTGATAGGTCCCCTCAGGATTCCCCCAATCTTTATCCCTTAGGGGGAGGGAGGAGGTGGCTCCTGCCAGCAATGATAAGGAGGTCTATGCGGGCAGGGTCGTTGGCCCTGTCCCTGCGCCCCCGTTCCGGGGAGCATATTATTGCACTGATGCCATGCCTTTTGGCTGTTCCAATTTGGGCTCGGCATTCGAGCGTTACTCCATCTTCCTAGAGTGGCCTTTTGTTCGCAGATCAGGGTCCCGGTCTGTAGCCCATTCCCTGGATGATTTTATTCGGGGCTGAACGGGGCTGGGACACGTCCACACGTCTCCTCAACACATTTCAGACGCTAATGGAGGAACTTGGTGTCCCTTTAGCGCCCAAAAAGACCGAGGGCCCGCCTACACAGCTAGTATTCCTGGGGGTGGAGATTGACACGGTAGCACAGGCGTCTAGGTTGCAGCGGGATATGGTGTCAAAGCTAGTGGCCCTTATCTCGGACTTGCTGGCCAAGCGCATGGCATTACTGAGGGACCTGCTGGTGCTACATGGTCACCTCAATTTCGCTGGCAGGGTCGTCGCACCGGGCAGGGCATTTGCGCGGCGCTTGTGCGACGCCATGGCAGGACTATCCAGGCCCCACCAAAGGGTTAGACTTACCCGGGGTATCAGGGCAGACGTGCTTGTCTGGCTACAGATCCTGAGGGATTTCAATGGGGTGTCATTTTGGAGGTCTGAGCTCCTGGCTTCCCCTTGCTTTAAGATACAGCCCGATGCCCGGGATCCCTGAGTTATGGGATGTACTTCAATTGGAAGTGGGCCTATGGTGGGTGGCCACCATCCTGGGCAGGCACGGGTCGCCTGCGTGGTCTCACGTATCTGGAATTTTCCCTGTACTGGGTGCTTTGATGCTATGGGGCGAGGAGGAGGCCAACTCGGTTGTCCACTTTGGTGTGACAATGCGGCTGTTGTCCACTTTGTCAATACACAGAGCTCTAAATCGCCCAGGGTTATGGACCCAGTGCGCCAGTTTGCGTTGCGCAGCCTGCGCCTCAACGTTCTTTTCAAGGCTAGGCATGTCCCAGGGGTTACTAATGATATTGCTGATGCTTTGTCCCGCCTGCAGATCTCCCGGTTCCGTGCCTTGGCCCCGGATGCGGAGGAATTTCCCTCGCCACTCCCAGACGGGATATGGAACATCGGCAAGGAGAGGTGAACCGGGCGATTGGCCTGTCACTAGCGCCACGCACGCGTAAGGTGTATCACCACGCATTTAATTCTTTCAGAGCATTCTGTACCCAATTCCAAATGCCAGGAACCTGGCCGATCCCGGTAACCCATGTTCTGCAGTTCATGGTTTACCTGCATGCCCAGGGCTTTGCACCTCGCACCATAGCATCTAAGCTGTCAGCGTTGGCTTTTATGGCCAAAGTGGGAGGTCATGTGGACAGCACCACTGACTTCTGTGTGAGACATGTTTTGGAGGGGTGGGTGCGCGCACGTGGGCGTTGCCCGGACGACCGCCACCCGATGTCCCCAGGGGTTTTTACCCAATTGGCCCGGGGCTGGCCTGGCCTCTGTTTTGATAAGATGAGGCAGCCCATTTTATGCGGCTACAACGGTCGCCTTTTTTGGAGCGCTCCGCATCGGCGAGCTTGAGATGCTGTATAAGGCGGATGCAAGTCGTGGACAGCACCACTCACTTCCGTGTGAGACATGTTTTGGAGGGGTGGGTGCGCGCGCGTGGGCGTTGCCCGGACGACCGCCACCCGATTTCCCCAGGGGTTTTTACCCAATTGGCCCGGGGCTGGCCTTGCCTCTGTTTTGATAAGATGAGGCAGCCCATTTCATGCGGCTACAACGGTGGCCTTTTTTGGAGTGCTCCGCATCGGCGAGCTTGAGATGCTGTATAAGGCGGATGCAAGTCGTAGGGCACTGGAACTCGAAGATGTCTGAGTGAACAATATTCGGCTCAGTTGGGGATACGCTCCTCTAAAACGTATCAGCACGGCGTAGGCAGTGGAGTAGACTGCTACGATGTTCCTCGGCAGACATCTGTCCGGTTGGTGCCCTACAGGATTTCCTTGCACTGTATGGCACGCACCATGGCCCGTTTTTCTGTCACCAAGATGGGTCTCCCCTTACTAAATTTCAATTTTGGAAGGTGACAGGCAAAGCGCTGGCCAGTGTGGGCCTCCCAGGCGCCCGCTATGGCACTCATTCATTCCGTATAGGGGCGGCCTCAACCGCAGCTGCTTTTGGGTACTCAGGGGCTGACATACGTAGCATGGGACGGTGGGGTTCGCAATGTTTTCAGTTTTATGTGCGCCCACTCCCGCCGTGAGTACCAACCCAGTCACCTTACCTACTTTCCCTCATTTTTCCTTACAGACCCGGGGTGTCGTATTACACCGGTGACAGTATGGCTGGTGGGCCATAACTACGTGCACAGGGCAGCGCGTTATGCTGCGGCGACAGAGTGGGGACCCCGACTGGGACTTGGTGCATACGCAAGTCTCACATGGCATGGTAAGCCCGGGATGTTGTGGCGGGAGCTGCTGCCTTTCCTTTTTTCAGGCCAGAATGCTGACCCGCCTGACATTCTGATCATACACCTGGGAGGCAATGATTTGGGCCAGGTCACCGGCTTGTCGCTGAAACATGCGATTTGCGAGGACCTCACCTGCCTGCATTACGTCTGGCCCGCCACAACCCTCGTTTGGTCGGACATGGTCCCGCGCCATTCCTACAGAGGGGGTGTTGACCTCCTGGCCCTTGACCGTGCTAGATGCATGGTGAATAGGGCAGTGGCGCGTTTCCTTGTCTACGGGGCTTGGGGGAGGGTCAGTCGTCACCCCGCTATTAGCCTCCAAAGTTATGAGTTGTATGCAGGGGATGGGGCCCATCTGTCGCGAGGAGGTGTGGACCTCCTGTTGGGTGATTGGCGAGCAGGCCTGTCGACCGAGCTGACGGTCTGGGGGGGCATCGAGCCTTCTTTGAAGCCCCTCCGTGTGGCGGGTAGCACTGGTAAGGTAAACATTATGACCCACAGGTATCCGGCAAGTTCGCAATTGACTGGACAACACTAGACAGGCATAAGTTGGTTAAACGTTGTCCGGTCAACGATGAACTAGGCGACGGGGTGATGGCTATAGCTAGACAGCATGCATCACCCCGTGATTTTACGGATACGCGTCAGAGGGTGGGGTCATTAGTTAGATATTGACTACGGTCAACAATTTGTTTGTGGTCAACAAACAAATTGATACAAATGGATACATTGTAGCAATTGCCGTTGGCAATTTTGGGTGGTACCTTACCAGTGTTACTTCGGCCTGCTTGCCTTAAGAATTATGATTGGTCAATTACCAATAGAAATTTATAATTCGGACTAGGGCATGAATCAATAAATGTGGCCCAATGCCGTTATCCACTTTCATTGGTGTCTGAGTCCTTTATTGGGGGGTGCGCCTGCAATGCAAGCGCGGCGCCAAAATGGCCGCCGCACTCTTTGCGGGGGCCCCCCACAGGACGAAGGCATCCGGGTAGTTAGGGGCGTGGCCAGCTCCCTTATAAAAGGGGTGGCCACGAGGCAGCCGAGCTGCCATTTTGCGAAGCGACGGAGCGGAGAAGTTTTTCCCCTCCACCCCCTCCCTAGTTAACAGTGTGATATTTTGGTCGCTTCGGGGCCGGGTGGGAATTTTTGGCTGGGACCCATATTGGCTTCCGGGTCCTGGTTTTTTCGCCCATCCCACACTGTTGCTATGGTTTGACATAGGGGTTTTTCTGCTGCTGCTGTTGACTTTGGTCACATGGGCGGGTAGCACTGGTAAGGTAAACATTATGACCCACAGGTATCCGGCAAGTTCGCAATTGACTGGACAACACTAGACAGGCATAAGTTGGTTAAACGTTGTCCGGTCAACGATGAACTAGGCGACGGGGTGATGGCTATAGCTAGACAGCATGCATCACCCCGTGATTTTACGGATACGCGTCAGAGGGTGGGGTCATTAGTTAGATATTGACTACGGTCAACAATTTGTTTGTGGTCAACAAACAAATTGATACAAATGGATACATTGTAGCAATTGCCGTTGGCAATTTTGGGTGGTACCTTACCAGTGTTACTTCGGCCTGCTTGCCTTAAGAATTATGATTGGTCAATTACCAATAGAAATTTATAATTCGGACTAGGGCATGAATCAATAAATGTGGCCCAATGCCGTTATCCACTTTCATTGGTGTCTGAGTCCTTTATTGGGGGGTGCGCCTGCAAAAGGAGCTGTGCACATTCTCTGAGATCCTTGTACCAGTTATCTCCTTAGCGTTGTTTTCCTGTCATGTCTTTTCCATGCTAATGGTGTTTATGCTACAGTTCTGTGAACTGGGCTCCTTCGGTAAAGGTAAAGGTTGCCCTTGCTCAAAAGCCCGTTGTATCCAACTCTAGGGTTCAGTGCTCATCTCTGTGTATAGCCAAAGAGCCAGTGCTATCTGCATCTGAAGACGTTTCTGCGGACATGTGGCAGGCATGACTAAACACCTGAGTGCCCTGAAACACAGTTTACCTTCCCACTGAAGTGGTATCTCTTTATCTACTTGCAATTTCTTTCTTTAGAACTGCTAGGGCTCCTTACCCAGGTCTTGTGCCTGCCTGGGTGGGTCAGCACATTCAGCTACTTCACATGAGAATAGGTCCTCCTTCCATTCCACTTCCTGCTGAAGGGATAACCTGTTTCTTGGTAGATGCTCTCTCACTGCCCTTGCTTTTTCTTCCAACATCTTCTGGAATGTTCTGTGTTAACTAAAATCCATCATTTGTTTGCTTAGCTTTGGATTCCTGCCTTGGGCATGGAAGCCAGAATCTATGATACATACCTGCTCCCCAAAACGACACTGACATAGTTTTCAAGATCTGTACACACAAGGATAGATGCCACTTTTCTTTTGATTGAATTCTTTATATGCTGTACATATTACTACCACTATTTTCAATTTATTCTATACCTCACAAATTACTCCATTCATTCTCAAAATCTCTGAACCTCGAACCCTGAGCGAACCAGGACCCAGCATTAAGAGAAGCACCACATACAGAAGCCCAGTGGACTGGGAGCTGAAATTTACCTTAACGATGGTGAAGGGACTACATTGTCCATTGTACCAAGGGCAGCAGGAACACAGACTGGGCTGTGTAGCAACAGCTCTTCTCTTCAAAAACTTCCTTTTCCTTTCCAGCATTTCTTGCCTAGCTGGATACCTCACTATGCCTGGATACAGGATCAGGCCTTATTGTTTGATTACTTGGAGTGTGCATGGAACCTAATATAACACTGACAACTGTGTGCAGAACATGAAGGGGCAACATATTGTCCCTTAGATGTAAATAAGAAAAAGAAAGAAATGTAACTGGTCGATATCTGATAGTATATTATAATTTAGCTAGAGGTGTGAAGCTTTGTGGCTTTGGGTGCTGCAGCTGTTGCCTAGGGAATTCTGGCAGCTGTCATCCAAAAGCACAAATCTGAGCACTTCTTGATTAATTCTAGCCAAGCCAAATTAGGTGCAAATGTCTTCATTTAAGACATTTAATCCAACAGGGAAGCATAAGTCATTCAGTCATCAGCCAAAGTTTAGCTGATGTGTTTTGCTGCCTTTCCTTTATCCACTGAAAATTCCTTGGGTAGCTTGATTTAAAGGATAGCTGCAGGATGCTGATGAGTTTTGCTTTGAATGTGTGGTGTGTTTTTTTTAACAAACATGTGCTGACTTTTCTTTACAACACTCTTTCAAATTCACATTAATGCTTCTCATTTGTTTAAAGCCAATAGTCCCTCCACCCACACTAGAGATGGGGAAAACTTTTAATTTCTAACCCTCCCAGCTTCTCATTTTCACAATTTTATACAGTACTTAGTGCATCCCTAATCTGTCTGCATACAAATTGTTAAGCCCCACTCCACCTGATCTAATGTTGTATGTACTGATGTGAACATTTTGCCCAATGTTGATGCCAGAGATGCGAAATTTGCTTTTGAGAAGAATGGACATACATACTGAAATCACTCATAACTGGGTAGTGATATGGTGATGCTCACAGTTTCATCTTAGTACTACTTTGTAATGGACAGATTCAGTGTCCTTGTATTTATTCTTCTTGATACTAACTTTCCAAGCTATCATGAAGGGGGTGGGGTTGTCAGCAGTCTCAACTTCTATGTGTCCTGCTGTCTAGCTTTCAGCGACCACCAGCTGCCTTGAAAGCACATCAGACATGGTGTGCTTTCTCAAGAATGGCCAACTGGGGGAGTCCAAACTGGTGAACCATGTCGGAATACAATAGAGAAAGAAGCAAGGAGTTAACGACCTAAGCCGAAGAGAGATCAAATTATGAATCATACTATAAATTGCAGTCCTACTGGGATGCCAGTTCAAACAAGCAGCAGCTACAAGAATAAGTGAGAGACCAATGAGACAAGGGCCTAAGAGAAATCAGAAATACAGAATGAGTTGTTCAGAAGGTTCAGGATACCAGGCAAAAAGGACAGAGCTAATCCTTCTCTGCTGCTAAAGGTGCTGTGGATGAAGATGGTAGAATAATGGAATCATAGAATAATTGAATCAGGAGGAGCCTATGAGGCCATTGAGTTTAAGAATCCTAATCAAAGCAAATCTGACATATGGTTATGCAATTTTCTCTTTAATGCCTCTGATGCTGGAGCGCTTACCACCTCCTGAAGTAATTAATTCTGTTGTCCTACTGCTCTTACAGTGAAGATTTTTTTTCCTATTCAGCCTACATCTTACTTCCTGTAACGTAAACCTGTTCTACGTTTTCTGCACTCTGAGATAATTAAGAACAGATCCTGTTGTTGTTGTAGTTGTTGCTGCTGCTGCTGTTGATGATGATGATTAAAAAGCAAAAGGTTTCTTAAGACCTAAGCCAAGAAAAATAGAACTTCAACATCCAATACATCCCAAACAAAGAGAAGAGCTTTTAGGTTTCCATAGGGTAACAGGTGTTGTTGAACACCTACTTACCAGAAACACCAAAATCAAGAAGCTTTTGTTCAACTGAAAAGCTCCAGAGAAATCCTTATGCTGTTCCAAAGTCCACAAATAGTCTGGAGGGTAATTATAGATAAGAGTACAAATAATAGACTAGGCATACCAGCATCTCTCAGTGAATCCTGGGCCCTCATCTTAAAGAGCTGTTAGCACATACGGTTGGTGAATGGGACAAATTCATGCAAGGCCTTGTATGTCCAAGGAAGAGAATGCATAGTTTGGAAATGGCTGGGGGCTTATGAGTGTTGAGCCCCTCTCCACCAAGTAAGGTTTCCAATATCTAGGGAATGTGTAACTGGATAATGCATGTGGAAAGTTTTGAATAATACTGATTAAATGATGTTGGTATTATTTCAACCCCTGCTAGGAATAAAATAGATTGGTTAAATTCCATGGAGTGTAGGTTAGTGTAAACTAATGAAATGATTCAATTGCTTCATACTGACTTGTCATTGGTAGACTGGGATATGTATTCTCAGTATTTTTTTTTAATCCTCAAAACACAGCATTTTTCTATAGCCTTGCTTAAATGCCCAGCATGATAATCTATGAACTGGAACCCATATAATTGTAGGAGTATACTGACAGCCAGGATAAAAGCTCAAAAACATTATGATTTTTTCCATTTGAGGGCAAAACGTCTACAACTGAGAGCAGTCAAAAATGAAGTGAAATAAAGTTTAGTGATATTATCTTAGCCCTGAAGGAACAGTAATTCACAAAGCATAGGAAAATAATTTCATGGAATCAGCAGGTTCCTAGTTGGGAGAGAAACAAATATGTGCTTGCATAGAAATGAGTTACTTTTGATCTTTCCGTATAGCAATTAGGAACATGTGTAAAATGGCAGGAAAATCACAGAGGTATAGCAGGCCAACTGGAACTCAAGTAACATGGCCAAAAAAATTGCTAGAAAATAAAGCCTTGGGTATTAGCTGTTTTTGGTTCTCTTTTTTCAAACTCACCTACTAGAACAAAGTGGAAATGTCCAAATAACTCTGAGAAAAACTAAATAATAAGTTTGTGTGTATATTTCTCCACCATGGTTAAGGAAGTTGTTGATGTAGGAATTAATTTTATTTTACAAGCAGATCCTAGCAGTGCAACCCTGTATATGTCTATTCAGAAATCTCTCTGAGATCAAAGAAATTTACTCCTAAATTAAAGTACTGTATACATAACACTGGTTTACTCATGTTGCTAGGCCCAGCTGGAGTAGAGTCACCCAACCAATCTGTGAATGGTGAGTCAACTCTTGTGCAGATCTGATTGATTTAAAACAGGGGTGCCCAAACATTTTGGGCTGCAGGCCAGTCATGTGGTTCAGGGGGTGAGTCACAACAGCCCAGGGGCCAGATATGGCCCCCAGGACCAATTCATCCAGCCTGCAATTCCCTAGTCGCTCCCAGAAGCAGAAGTATGCACCTGTATGGGCACATTTTACTTCTGCTTCCGGGAGCGACAAGGGTATCATGGGCCAGATGAATTGGCATTGGGGCCGGATCTGGCCCCTGGACTATAGTTTGGGCACCCCTGATTTAAAAGGTCTACTCCCATTGGAACTGGCCATTGGATTCAGGCTTTCATTGGCATTTTTTTTGGAGGGGAGGGGTAGAAAACAAACTTGGATTTGGATAAAATTGGATATCAATTGTAGTCAAGTTTGTCCCAAACCATACAATATTTATAGCTAAGGGTAAACTGCACATCATATTGATCATTTTAATTAATCAAGATGCTATGATCACCACAGGGACTTCAGGGACTTAGTGGTTAAGACACTAAACTTGATGACTGGAAAGTCAGCAGGTCAGCAGTTTGAGACCCGAGTGCTACATGACGAAGTGAGTTCCCATCTCTGTCCCAGCTCCTCCCAACCTAGTAAAGGTAAAGGTTTCCCTTGCTCGAAAGCCAGTCGTATCCGACTCTAGTGTGCAGTGCTCATCTCTGTTTCAAAGCCGAAGAGCCAGCTCTGTCTGCTTCTGCAGACATTTCTGTGGTCATATGGCAGGCATGACTACAGCGCACTGAACGCTGTTACCTTCCCACCGAAGTGGTCCCTATTTATCTACTTGCAATTTCTTGCTTCAAACTGCTAGGTTGGCAGGAGCTGGGACAAAGACAGGAGCTCATTCCATCCTGCAGTACTCGGGAATCGAACTACTGACCTCCTGTATTCCAGTTACATTTACAGCTGTTGTAAGTGTGCTTACAAAGGCCATAAATGAGTCTGTGGCTGATTCCATCAGCGGCAGCTGGAGTGAAGGCAGGAGCTGGATTATTTGGCCACTGCCCCCCATGGGCTGTAGTTTGAGAACCCTTGGTGTAGAGCAATCAATGGCAATAGCAATCACACTTATATACCACCCTATAGTGCTTAATACACTGTCTGGGCAGTTCATCAGTTAATTAGCATTTTGTCCCTAACATGCTGGGTACCCATTTTACTGTCCTCGGAAAGATGGAAGGCTGAGTCAACCTTGAGCCCTGGTCAGGATAGAACTCACAAGCTTTTGGTCCTCAATTGTTTGAGGGAGTGTGACCTGGCCCCCAACTTGAAAAGATTGAGAACCCCTGCTCTACACCATTGTCCATGGTTGCTTGACTTTACTTGCAATGTTTTCTGCTCTTTGGGGTAGCTCCTTGTTTGCCCCCCAAGTGAATGTTAGAGATATTTGAAGAGCAAACTGTTGCTTTCATTAAGTTGGATAACTGGCACAGAATCATGATAAAACTGAATGCATTTCTATCTTTGCCAAATCATCTGTTTATCATAAACTTGATTCTTCATGACCCAGCAAAAAACAAACAAACTCAAAGACAAAAAGTCAAAGACTGTTCAATGTAGATCCACTGTAATCAGAAATATAACCCTTTGGATTCAGTATTAATAAAAACTGGCCACTGTGATATGTATTTTCAGGAATTCTTCTGATGTCAAAAGTCATATTATCAAGATGTCATTCTTCATAACAAATACTACGAAGGAAATAAAAAGCCTTCTGAGTAAAAGCAAAGAATGTAAGTTCCTTTTAAACTTTGAAGTAAGAAATTTTTTAAACCTAAAATCAAGACTGATTGTCCTGTAGAGTCTTTTACATATAGACACACAGCAACTACCACATATGCACAGGTGCACATATTCCTAGCATTCTTCAAACTTTTCACAATCACAGCCCTCATGCCCCTAGAACAACAGACTCTTTCAGTTAGGGAGAGTTTTAAAAATTTGATTATACATACTTCAGTGGCAATGACTCCTTTGATATTCTGCCACAGTGTGGCTTGGGGGAGATTTCCCCTTTCCAGCAAGAATGAGATGTGAACAACGGTTGATGCCATTTAGGATTGCCATAATTGTCTCCCACCAAACCGGGATAGCCATGTAACGTCATTGCATTCTTCAAACTGTGCATGCGTTGGACGGGATTGTCAGAGAGACCACGGCTCTAAGCCCCCGTGGAATCCCTGTCCAGGGCGTACAGCCTTCGTCAGTTTAAAATAAACTGTGGTCAAGAGGTTTTCCCCCCCGTGTGATTCTTCTTGCAAAAGACTATTCTTGATTGGGGGGGGTGTCTATGGCCCTGCCCACTGGTACCATGTTTATGGAACTACCCTAAGCCCCAAAACAAGTTTTGTACAGTAAAACCCCATACAACGATTGCATTGCACGGCAATGAAATCATACGACGATTGCCTTTTTTTAAAAAATGTATCATACAATGATTTTCATCATTGTATGATACCATTTTTTTTCAAAAGGCAAAAGCTGGGTGGCTATGGAGTGGCATGGGGAAGCCTTTCCCCCGTCCCCCAAAAGCCCCTGTATGAACAGGCAGCACTGGGCTGCTTTCCCCCTAGGAAGCGGGTTCCCAGAGGGAAAGCAGCCCAGTGCTCTCAGGGCAGGGGTTTCAAGTGCCTGAGTTGCCTAGTGCTTGTGGACCCAGGTGGTTGGCTTGAAGTGGTCTGGGAAACAGCCCTGGTCTCATCGCAAGCAAGCCACCTGGGTCCACAAGTGCTTTGTGACAATGGTGGCTTCCTTATGAGGAGACCAGGGCTGTTTCTCAGACCCCCACAATCCTGCCTTTAGGGCTGGGTGGAATTCCCACCCACCCAACCCAAAAGGCAGGATTGCAGCACCAGTCAGAGCAAGGAAACAAGGTTTTTGTTCCCCTGCTCTGACTGGTGCTGTGATCCTGCCTTTAAGATCATGTGTGTGACAAACCCCAAAACCCCATCCCAAAGGGCTAGGATCGCAGCACCGATTCAGGCTTGGGGGTGGAATTCCCACACACACACCTTAAAGGCAAGATTGCAGCGCCAGTCAGCAGGGAAGCAAGGCTTCTGTTTCCCTGCTCTGACTGGTGCTGCGATCCTGCCTTTAAGGTCGGGTGGGGGGTTGGGAATTCTACCCGACCCTAAAGGCAGGATTGCGGAGGTCTGGGAAACAGCCCTGGTCTCCTCGCAAGCAAGCTGCCAGAGTCACAAAGTGCCTGCGGACCCAGGCGGCTTGCTTGCGAGGAGAGCAGGGCTCTTTCCTGGACTTCCACAAGCCAACCGGTGGCGCTTGCAGATGCACGATGTTGGGTAATCCCCCCAACTCCAGACACAAAGGCAACATCTCCACCTCAGGCAGTGCAGCAAAAATGAGGCTTTGTTTCACTGCACTGACAGGTGCTGTTATCTTCAGTCTACGGCGGTCTGCTTGTCTGGGAAATGTGTTTTCAGGCAAGGGGACCTCTGTGGCTCCCTTCCTCAACCCCCACAAGGCTGCTTTTGTCCTGGAAATGTGCTTCGCAGTGGAAAAGCAACCCAGCACTCTTCGGGGGAGGCATCTACAGAGGTCCCCTTGCTTCAAAACAGCAAACGGACCTCTGTAGATGGCTTCCCCAACCCCCGCAGGGCTGCCTTTGCCCTGGGAACACACTTCCCAGGGAAAAACCAGGGTGAAAATCGTTGTATGATACATCTCATAGGAAAATCGCTATACGATTCATACATCGCATAGCAATTTTTTTGTACAATTCCCTGTGGAACCAATTTAAATTGTTACAGGGGGTATTACTGTTTTCTAATAGATTAAATAAATTGTGGATCAAGTTTTAATCTAACTTTCTGTATCTTGACTCATTATTTCCTGGGTTGGGGAGAAACATTCCAACAGATTATTTTGCCACTATAGTCAATTTGTTTAATTGCACTGCCAGGTTTAATTGCATAAGGGGTCAAACTTATTTGCTAAGAATTATAATCATCTTTCCCCCACACCCATTTCCATCAGGGACAAGTTCTGACACTTCCACAAATACCTGAAACCATGGATTATAGTAAATCCTATGCTTAATACATGTATTTGGGTCATAGAAGGGGGAGGGGTTCAAATGCCTCAATTTCTTGTAAATGTTACATTGAAGACAGTGACTTCTAATGGCCAGCTCTGGAAATACACCATATAAATACATATATATTACATATTTCAGGGATTTTTATTTAATTTTTATACCCACAAATAACTGAAACTGTGGATACTGAACTCATGGATATTGTGGAGGACCTATTATATTAATTATATGATATTAATTATATTAGTTTTGCCTTCTAAACAAAAATAATAAAAATTGAAATCAAATGATGTAAAACTGAAATAGGGGAATCTGGATCAATAGTGCACATTCTCTGAAGGAGGCACACATGGATCTCCCTTCTGTTGCAATCTGCCTACCGCAGCGGTTTAAAAGTAACGACATGCAGACATTTGAAGGATGGTCAAGGTGAGACGGCTACATGTTTTATTTAGCAGGTAGTATATATACCTTAAAACTTGAGGCTATTTTTAGAATACACATTCCTATTCTAACAAAGAATCTAGCTATGTGACAATGTCCAAACACTGTTATTGACAGATAGGCTTTCCCCCGGCTCCTATGGCTCAGGGAATGTCAAGAGATAGTTAATGTTTAGGGTAGAAGGAGATTAGTAAAATCTCATGTCAAATTTGAAATACTGGTTTTCCGGAGGCCAAAGGACTTTTTGTCCAAGTTAATTAATAGCGAGTTCAGCCAGGTTGTGTTCCATAGAATTGTTATGAAAGATCATGGTGTGTCATGCTTTCCAGCAATATCGGCCCGATATTACTGCCCCACCCTTTCGGAACTCGCTATACTAAATAACAATGTGTATATATTAGAGTGATCATGGGGTCTAACTAATATATCATTACTACACCCTTCCAGTCCCATTTGTTTCCTTACTTCCTCATGTTGCTGTTTTCTCCCTCTAGATAGATCTGTTTTTTTTCTACTTCCGTTCTTACTTATTTCTCAGAAAGAATGCCCCTTAGAAGCCCCTATTACCTATTATTAATATGGTCAAATGTAGGAAATATGTATGTCTTATACCTTGTTCTGAAGACTACTTTGTTGCTTATATCATTGTAGTGAAGAAGATCTAGTTAATTATTTATTTGTTCTTATTTGTGTGCTCTGATTTAATTAATAATAAGGATGAGCACCCTGTTCATGGATATATATTCAGATAAACTTCCTAGTTCTTTTGTTGAAATATTTCTTGGAGAAATCATCTACAGTATTTTGAAAGACATTTCAGCACAAAAGACCAAATTTTTTAGAAGTGAAATCCCAAATGTATAGAGTTCCAGGGAATCAATAAGTGAACAGCTGGAAGATAAAAAAAACCATATTGACTATTTATTCAGTTCTGTGCAATCCTTCCAGTATTCTAAATAGCATGATTTATTTTTTAGCAAACCACTCACTAGGAAAGTACTTTAAATTTAGATTTCCTTAAAGAAGTGTGCTAAGCTTTATGCACTGTCCACAATATTTTAAATTATATTCAGTGGTACAGGATGACTCAGTCTCTGTATTTCTTATGAAACATGATTAAAAGACTGACTTCATCCTTGGCCTGGTGGGGTGAAGAACAAGGACATTAACTCATTGTAACTCCCAATTCTTGGTATCTCTCCCCTCACTTGCAGGCCTGCTTTGTGTGACAGGATTATCAAGCTGACACTCTAGCTGTAAACTTGGAATAGTTAAAAAATAAGGTGAAACTCTTGGAAAATTATGAGATTCCGAGTGCTATATTTGTATCTTACATTAGCACTTTCTTGTCAAGGTTTGACTGGTAATAACAATTCAAATTTTTCCATCAAAGATACTGAAATGAGTGTTTGCCAGTACAGGACATTTCTTAATAGCTATTTCATATTAAAGTATAATGGAAAATATTTAAACCAAGAATGAACATAACAATCTGAATTGTTTATCCTTGGGTGGGGGGTGGGGGGAGTCATTAAGGAAGCTGCCAAATTCAATACACTGAATACAATCTGAAAATAAACCAGAGCACAAATCAGATTCTTGCATTGTGATAAGAATGACTTTGGTTCCAGCAAGATTATCCCCATGTAGATGGCATTATGAAGACACTCAGGCAGTTTTGTAACAGCCCATTTCCATGGTGCTAAAATTGCTCTAGTTGTGTGCATTCTCCATCTTCAAGGGGCAGCAAGTGTTGATGCAAGTGAAGCTTAACTCTGAATGGCTGGGGGTGGGGGGAGGAGATCACTGGTTGTTCAACTTGTCATTTGCAATAAAGTGCTACCAATACAATTAGTGATTCCAAAATGCAAAATTTTGCCTGTATTCATCTTCCCATTACAGACCAAATTTCAGACCAAATTTCAGACCAAATTTCAGACCAAATTATCTCAGTTTGAAGGCACTGAAAGCCCACTGAGATGTCTCTGAATGAAGTCAAATGCTCAAAACATTGGAAGTTTATTAAGGAGGCTTCAGAAAATTATTCTCTCACTTCTGCGACTGTACTTTCTTGGCTGGAACTGGTATTAATACTTAGAGGATGTGAGTAGTGGGAAGTATGCAGTAGCACCTACTTCTGTCTGTCTCTCTGTCGGTCAGTCGGCCGGTTGATTTAGTGGTAGCTGAGAGTCCCAAATGGGGTTGTATGTCTAGACGGGGTGGGTACGGTAGACCTTTCCCCCTTCTGCTTCCCCAAGCCAGACTATGACTTGTGTGTGTGTGTGTGTGTGTGTGTGTGTGTGTGTGTGTGTGTGTGTGTGTGTGTGTGTGTGTGCGTGCGTGCGTGCGTGCGTGCGTGCGTGCGTGCGTGCGTGCATGCGTGCGTGCGTGCGTGTGTGGCGGGGGGGAAATAGGGGACAAACAATAAAGTTTTATCCATATGAATGTCTTACATTACACCCAGCAAGAGGAAATTCAACAATTTGCTTACACAACTGGTTGTACAATTCCTGTTGTGACTGTTGTATAGTACATTACCAGATGTGCTTCATGGATAACTATCTTCCTTGGTGTTACTGTAGCTGCTGCATGTGCAACTCTATATTACATCCACATACTTTGTAGTTAAACAAGAGGATTTTGCACACTCTGCATTATATAATGGCAAATCTTCACATAAACTATCCTTATATAGTTTAATATAGGGTAGAAAAGGAGCTCGCTAACACTCTGTCTCAGAGACTTCACCATTGGTGGTCTGGCCGCCGGCCAGCTGAAGGGGTATGAGTGGCATCTGAGGGTCTCTCCACCACCGACAAAGGCAACCCTCACCCCCATCTTAGCTGGAGCTCTTAAGGGAGCTGGACTTTGTTGCCGCCCAAGAGCTCCACGGACAGAACGGAGAGGCTTTGGGCTTAATGACTGCCTTGTCACCTGCGTACTGGGCCCTGCTTCAGTCGGAGCTCAGCTGTGACCCCACCGTATTGTATTTTTATGCTTGTTTGACTTGCTTATGCACATTTTTGTATTACTGTATATCTAGCTTGTATTTTGCTGATGTATATTGATTGTATTGTTTATATTTCACTGTATTGTATTTTTGTATTATTACATATTCGGAACCGCTCTGAGTCACCCGTTGGGCTGAGATAGAGTGGTATATAAATTAAAAATTGAATTGAATTGAAACGAATATATAGTGGGGCTGCAACTTGCTTCTCATGACTACATTAGAATATATGAAAGTTTTGCTGAATTATCCATCTTTGCAATTTATACGTGGGGAACAAGGGGGAGGGAGTGAATGGATTTGTCAATTCATGAGTGATTCCAGTATAAAGAGACTTCAGATACAGTAAAACCCCTACTTACATAAAAAGTCCATTCTGTAGGCTTTTGCTTAAATCATTTTTATGTAATTCAAATCAAACCCATAGGAAAAATTATTTTTTTACATAACTCAAAGCAAACCCATAGGAAAGATTATTTTTTGTGTAAATCGAAGCAAACCCATAGGGAAATGAATGTTTATGTAATTTGAAGTGAACCGATAGGAAAAATTATTTTTTATGTAACTCGAAGCAAACCCATAGGAAATCATGTTATGTAAATTGAGACAATTACGTAAATCGGGACAGGGTTTTAGCCCAAGATCATTATGTAAGTCGAATTTTATGTAACTCGGGGCATAGGTAAGTTGGGATTTTACTGTATAAGGAAAGCATTTTCTTGAAAGGAAAACCTTTGCATTCTCTCGTTAGGAGTGACTACCTCAATTATTTAGTGGGAAAGAAAATGACTGCTATTCTCAAGTAAATGTCATTGTAAATGCAAGCCTAAATGTGTAGTTTAGCTTTGTACCAAAAATTATCCAGTGAGAATTTTGACCATTCAGTTTTAGTTTGAATTTGATAGAAAAGCTGTTGCAATTGAAAAATAATTTCTTGAGAAAAGCAATTTCAAGGAAATTGATATGGGTAAAGTTCAGTATTCTTGTGCTTATCTTCCTAAGCAGATGTATTAGGAGATTACTAAACATACTGATTATACCTGTCAAGTATCCCATTTCCACGGGAA
This sequence comes from Bradypodion pumilum, assembly GCA_035047305.1. NCBI lineage: Eukaryota > Metazoa > Chordata > Lepidosauria > Squamata > Chamaeleonidae > Bradypodion > Bradypodion pumilum. The sequence continues at coordinate 80,020,690 of JAWDJD010000001.1, read as the reverse complement.
AACCCCTTATTTTTACCCCTTCTTCCTGCCCCCTCCCGTTTTATTAATTTCCCCGTAATATCCCTTATTTTATTTTTATTTTTAAAAATCCTGACCGGAGCCCTCACAGGTGAAGCTGCAGTATGTTTCTCCGGCCACCAGAGGTTGCTGTGTGGCAGGCTTTTCGCTTGTGGAAGGGGAGGGAGAGAAGGTGGTGGGGGTGTTCTGTAGTTTCTCTTTCATTTCCATCCTGCCACATGGCCAATATGGAGGCTTCGTTTTTGCTGTTGAGCTGGTCGGAGCCACCATGCTGGGAGGGGCGGGAGTCTACTCTAGAGGTGAGCGATATTTTATCTCATGCTTTATTGAGCTGTTTCTGCCTTGCCTCCTGGCTGGAGGCTTCCGTTTCTAGAGTTCTAGAGTTAACTTGGGAGGGCTGGGGGATGGTGCTTGATCACTATATGAGAGAGAGGGGGGGATTCCGTTTCTGTTCTAGAGTTATCTTGGGAGGGGTGGGGGGTAGGGGTGGTGCTTGATCACTATATGAGAGAGAGAGGGAGGTTCTGTTTCTGTTCTAGAGTTAACTTGGGAGGGGTGGAGGGTGGTTGGTGGTGCTTGATCACTATATGAGAGAGGGGGTTCCATTTCTGTTCTAGATTTAACTTGGGAGGGGTGGGGGATTGTGCTTGATCACTATATGAGAGAGAGAGAAGGTGGGTTCCATTTCTGTTCTAGAGTTAATTTGGGAGGGGTGGGGGATGGTGCTTGATCACTATATGAGAGAGAGGGGGGGTTCCATTCATTAAAGCCAAGCTGCTTACAAGCAGTTGGTAACCCTAGGGAGCTGGTTTACTATTCTGCACTTTCTTTGCTTCCCAGGAAAAATTTTTAATTAAAAATGAGTAAGGTAAAGGTAAAGGTTTCCCTTGCTCGAAAGCCAATCATATCCGACTCTAGGGTTCAGTGCTCATCTCTGTTTCAAAGCCGAAGAGCCAGCATTGTCTGCGTCTGCAGACATTTCCGTGATCATGTGGCAGGCATGACTAGACACCAGAGTGCACGGAACGCTGTTACCTTCCCACCAAAGTGGTCCCTATTTATCTACTTGCAATTTCTTGCTTTTGAACTGCTAGGATGGAAGGAGCTGGGACAAAGACGGAAGCTCATTCCATCCTGCAGTACTTGGGAATCGAACTGCTGACCTTCTGCCTCCCAGTCAGCATCTTAGTCACTTAAGCCACTGAGCAAACAAGAAAGAAAACAAAACAAAAGTCCCCCAAGAAGATGGGGAAAGGGTTCTTTGGCCCACACAGCTTTGTGCCCATTGCATCTACAATACCATCTTGCCATCTTATTTTCGGCCACCCTCTTCTTTTGTCCTCCACCTTTCCCAGCATCAAGGCCTTCTCAAGTGAATCCTCTCTTCTCATTTGATGTCCAAAGTACTTTAGTGTCATCTTTACTATTTGACCTTTAATGAGCAGTCATGGTTGATTTCTTCTAGGATCGACCTATTTCTTTTTTTTAAAATTTGTTATTACATTTTCAAACAAATACAGTACAATATAACATAAAATACATAATACACTAAAATGACTAAAATACATAATATGCAAACAACAAAGAAGGGGGGAAAGCACAACCTATCCTAATACAATTTTAACATCTATCTTTATATTTCGTATGCATTAAAACTCCCTGTTAAAAATATGTTCGCTTAATTATGACTTAGTAGTTATTCTCTAACCTTCAAATACTCTACTTGAAAATCTTTATTCATTAATACTACTAGATCATTTTCCCATTAAGCAAATTCATTACTATTTTAGATAAGAAGTACCCAAAAAAAACATTACACATAATTTACACCCAGTGTTAATTTACAATGCCCTGGAGAACTCAGAGTATCTCATTATTTTACTTCCAAAAATTGCTTTGATCAGGTACAGGTCTGTTTCTTTCTGCACCCATAAGTGATTGATCCACAAAAGGCTTCCAAATATTCCAAAATCTATTCTCTTTCAAATTACCTTTTTTCCCCTTTATCTCCCAGGTTAATTTATCATTCAATGCTAAATTCCACATTTCCTTATACCATTCTTCAGTCTGTATAATTATATCATTTTTCCAATTTCTAGCAATACAATGCCGGAAGAAAGGCCATTTGAGACACTGCCAATGGATGCTCATAGTATAACGTTGCATTCTTACCATGAACCTCAAACATATAGTTAGCATGACGAAGCCAAAAGTTGGGGTTGCCCCCATGAGTCATTGTTCTTACAGCTGGAAGCACAGTAAGAAAGAAAAGAACAAATGTCAGCAAATTTAGTTTACTGGTGAACCACCGTCCTGGAGCTGAGTAACCTTATTTTCTCTCCATGGGCGGATCGCTCGGGCAGGGACCCTTCTACTCAGGATCCCCTTGTTGCCAATAAACGACCAATGGCTTAGGAAGACACTCCTCTAAGAAACAGGAACATGCCCTGTTTGATGACCAGTGCTACGTGATTACTAGCACCATGGAACTAGACATGAAACATGCCTGACGTATAACACAAATGCAATATCACAAACCCATTTACATGTGTAGGGTACTGAAAACTCTTCCATGTACTTCTGGAGGTACCCTGAGATATGCAGTTACATTCAAAGAGAATTGCTGCCCTTCAGGAAAGGATTGAAGACCTGGCTGGCAGGGCAGGTGTGGGGCCCGAATGGGATCACGGTCCCCGCCTGCTGGCTTACGTAAAGAATTAAGAACTCTCTCTTCCTTTTTTAGAGTGGGTGGGATGGATGGGTGGGATAAGGGGTTTTAAAAGTGTTTTTATATGTTTTTAGAATTTGTTGTAATGCCGCCCTGAGTCGGGTTCTGCCTGAGTGGGCGGCATATATAAATACGACTAAATAAATAAATAAATAAATAAATAAATAAGGCAAAATATAGCATAAGCAAAGACAGGTCTTTCCCCTGCAAGAGAATAAGCAAAACATTTAAGCATGAACAAAACATGAACATTTCTCTTCTTCCTTACATGAAGGAGGTTTCTGTAGCATTCTAGCAAGCATTTCTCACTCCCCAATTACATGAGTAAGGCATTACATTTCTTCTTCTCTCACTAGCATAAATGAAAGAGGCATTCAATAACTTAAAACCAGCATAGCATGGTAAATCAAATACAGTACAAATATCATTAGAGCATTCCACACTCATAGCATGAGCAGGTAGACAAATTTTTTTAAAAAAAGGTTTTCAGGTTTTATAATGCAAACAAAGCCAATTCTTCTTTAGAGTCCACACAAACTTTTTAGTCCAATTAAAATGTCCAAATTAAAAGTCCAAATGTTGATTGAAGCTTTCTTCTTCTCAGATTAGAGCTTAAACACTATCTTCTCTCCAGCACAGTTCTTGGTATGGCAAGGTTGAAATTAGGCCATGAGTTAATTCTCACTGAATTCACAAGACAACCAGACAACCCCCCTTTCAGCTTTTCAGGCAAACATTCATTCCTTCATGCTCCAGGCACACCCATCTGTATTAAAGCAGGCAGATGAGGTATGAGCACAAAGAACAACTTCTCCAGAAGTTGCAATTAACTTCCACACAGATGAAAAGTACAGGGAATTCCCAGTTGCTTTCCCTGCAATCCTGATGCTTGAAACTTGGAACTATTCACTCTGGATCTCTTTGTTTGAGGGTTGGGCAATTCAAAATCAGCCAAAAACTGGAGTATGTCTTCTCCCTCCTTGTATTTTTGCAAACACCTGCTGTCCATAGAGAAAGGATCCACACCCCTTTTCCTCTGGACTTCTTTCATCTGCAGCATCTGAATCTCAACTTTGACAAACTGCACCTGTTATTTTGTATTTGCAAGAAGACCCCTTTCTGGGCTTGGGTTTTCTGCATTCCTCCTCTGGGCCATCCTTCCACTTCCTGCCCACACGTGAGGTATCAAGCTTACCACTCAGCTTCTCCTGCTTTTGTGATGAGGGTTGCTTCAGGGGTGAGCTGAGGTCTCCTGTGCTGCTCTTGGAATCACAATCCTTGCTTCCTGCCACTTTGCATGCATTAATAACTTCAATCTGTGATGAGGTGCTCACCATTTGTTCCCAATCAGCTGGCACTAGTTGTTTTTTAGACTTGGCAGGCAGTATTGCAGTATTCCCATTTGCCAGAGCCTCTCTGTTCACTGGATATACAGCAACAGGTTCCATATCCAGCACAGCTGCAGTTAAAGCAGCAGAGAACAGGTCTTTTGTAGGGCTAAAAGTGCTTGATTGCTGCAAGGCAGGATATAATGTCCCATCTCCATTTCTACCCCCACCTCCATCAGGGGGCTCATGCTGTTGTTTCTCATATGGTGGAGGGGCAATTGGACTCCCTCCCTTGGCTGGGGGCAAAAGCTGTGGAAGGGGAGCAGCAAGCCGCTGGGACAACAAAATATTTTTTGGAATCAAATCTTGCACTTCTTTTGTTTCTGCCCTTTGCCCATTCTTATTCAGAAGATATGAGAGATCTTTACAAAACTCCTGCTGCTACGATGTTAGAGCACCCCCCCCCATAATAAATCTTTCCACTCACCCTGTGGGGATCCAAAGTAGAACTTGGATGATTTTCAAGTGCTTGAAGACCTTTCCGGTCGGACCTTTTCTCTGGTTGGGGGTGAATAATAGACCTTGTCCTGGTCGCAATGAGGTGATAATGAGGTGCTAATTGCTCAAGTGGAGTTCAAAGAGTTCAAAGAAGCCTCCCACAGAGCGCCAGTTGTTGCAATCTGATCCATGTAAAGATCTAATCAGCCTCAGTCAGAGTAGTTTACAGCCCCAAATAAACAAAGGAAGAATTAAGAATTCTAACGAAGTCCAGCTCCATTAGGCAGAGTAAGGAAGAGACAGAGAAATAGAGAGAAAACATACACACAACTGCAGTCTTAGAGCTGAACAAAGGAATCATGGCGTCTCTTTATTCAACAGAGTATATCAAAACAAAACTAATGCACACATAGCCAATCAGAATCTCAGACCCATATAAGGAGGGTGATTAAGCATTTTTCTCACTTTCTGTGCATGTCCAAAATCAAGCGTTGTCTCTCATGTAAACAAAGGGACCTTTGTTTACAAAATGTGTAGAAAGCAGACAGACAGAAACCAGATAAATTCCCACAGAAACCAATTTAACTTTAATTGCTCAAACAAATTTGTCCTTCTAGCAATATCACTACAGGTCCGTAACCAGTCTTTCAACAGGCAAATATCATTCTTATCCAATACTTCTTTTATTTCTTTATCTATCTTTATCGAGAAACTCACCATATCAGACAGTTCCAAAATTGGAGAGATATTTGGAGCCAAATCCTTCTTTACCTTTTTCCATACACTCATTAATCCTTTCATCATAGTATTTTTGACTACTACTTTTCCCACATTACCTCCTAAAAAGATGATTTTACCTACATGTCTATAATCCTTCATCTCAATTTCCTCCCAAATTACTTTTTCCCTTGCCAAGATCTTCACAATGTTCTTAATTTGAAAAGCTCGATAATATACCACCAAATTTGGCATTCCTAATCCACCTTCTTTCTGAGGTAAATACCATAGTTTTTTTTGGTAATCTAGACTTTTTTCCACCATTACAAAAATCATTAATCAATTTTTGAAACTCCTTAATTTCCTTATCTTTCAATTGAATTGCTAATGCATCAAATAAAAAGTTAATTCTAGGTAACAATATCATTTTACTAATTGCAATTCTCCCAAACCATGACAGTTTCAACTTTTGAAAACTTTATATTCTAGATTTAATTTCAAACTTCAGACTGTCATAATTCAATCTTTTGAGGTCTTCCAGCCTGTTAGATATAATTATTCCCAAATATTTCAGATTATCATTAATTTGAATATTACCCATTCCCTTTATCTTCTTCTGGTCCTCTTTCCCCATATTACACAGCATCATTTCCGATTTGTCGCAATTTATCTTCAAACCAGTAATGTCCTCAAAATCCTTTAATTGTGCTCTAATTCTATTCATTACCTTCTCAGGATATTTTGCAATTATGAGGGTATCATCAGCATACATACTTATCTTGTTTCCCAAAATCCCCTCTATTTTTCCATCCTCTCTTATAGCTTTTGCTAATATCTCCATTGCCATAATGAACAATATTGGGGATAAAAGGCAACCCTGTCTCATGCCAGCCTCTAGTTTTATCTCATCAGTAACCTCATCATTTACTCTAACAGTGGCTATTCCTTGCTGATATAATTGATCAATTATCCTTCTAAATTTATCACGGAATCCATAACATTTAATTATTTCTTTAATTGAAATCCATTGTAAAGAGTCAAATGCCTTAAAAATATCCAATGATATCAACCCCACTTTCTCTTTTGTTTGACTCACAGTATCTATTAGATCTACAACTCTTCTAGTCAAATCTGCCATATGTCTCCCCTTCAAAAAACCCACTTGATCTGCATTTATATAGTTACCCATAAAATTATTCAAGCGATTGGCCAATATTACTGTGAAGATCTTGGCGTCTTGATTTATCAACGAAATTGGTCTATAAGATTCCACTTTCTCCAGATTCTTTCCAGGTTTTGGCAAGAGTACAATTGTGGTCCTATACAATGAAGTCGGAATTTGCTCTCCATCCAATATGTAATTATATAATTTTACCAACTTCGGTACCACTATATCTTTGAATTCTTTATAAAAGTCAGCCTGTAATCCATCTTCCCCAGGAGCTTTCCCCAACTTCAATCCCACAATTATCTCTTTTACTTCCTTTTCTGTCACTTGTTCTTCCATTCTATCTTTATGTTCCTGTTTTATTCCACTAACTATTTGCTTCTCTAGTTGCCTTTTAAGCTTCTCTACATCTATTTCTTTTCTTGCATATAATACTTGGTAAAATCCCTTCACTATTTTACATTTGTCTTTAGTCTTGTTGCATCTTACCCCTCGTTTATTAAGCAAAACACCGATTTCCCTTTTTCCCCTCTTATATTTTGCTGCTTTTGCTAATAATTTTGAATTTTTATTACTATACTCAAAATACTCTCTGTTTAGGTAAATCAAATCTCTTTTCAGCCTTTCTATGTCTTTACCTACCAATTCAGCCTTCAGTCTTTGTAAATTAACAAGCACCTTCTTATTATTCATCTTTGAATGTTACTCCTGCAACTGCTTTATCTCTTTTTCAATTTTATCTTGTGATAACTTATATTTTTTATATCTATTACTTGCCAACTTAATACATTCTCCTCTAAAAACTGACTTCATGGCATCCCAGACCACATTAAAATTTACCTCACCATTATCGTTCCATTGCCAATTTTCCTTCCAACACTCCATAATTTGCACCTTTGGTCTTTAAATAAGTTAACATCATATCTCCAACCCCTTCTTGTTCCACTTTCACTCCGTAATCTCATTTCCAGCACCACCTTAGCATGGTCTGACTCCTTAAAAATTCCAACTTCCATCTCCTCTATGTTTTTAACCATGTTTTCAGTTACAAATATATAATCTATTCTTGAATATGAGTTATGGACCTGCGAAAAGTAGGAATATGCCCTTTCTAGCCCCTTTACATCTCTCCAAGAATCTCTCAAACCTGAGGCAACCATCAAATTGTCCATGATCCTTCCTTTAATGCCTTTTCCACATCTTAATATATTTGTACAATCCAAATTTGATCTTACTAAGTTAAAATCACCGGCCACAATCATCTTTGTTTTTTTTTCCTTTGCCAAAGTTTTGTGCATTTTCTCTAGAAATTCAGCTTGATGATCATTTGGGGCATATATATTTACCAAAATAATTTCCTCATCCTCTATTTTCCCTTTTACTATTAAATATCTGCCCTCTGGATCTGAAATACTATTCATTATCTCAAACCCCAATCTGGTTGAAATCAAAATTGCGACTCCTCTTGCTTTTGATGTACCATATGCCTTTTCATAATGTTGCATCCATCCCCCCCAAAAAATATTCGAGTCTGGAGATTTTTGATGAGTTTCCTGCAAAAAGACTATGACCGGCCTGTCTTTCTTCAAGGCTGATTCTATCCTCCTCCTCTTAATTAAAGATCCTGTACCTTTTACATTCCATGTTAACACTTTAATAGCTCTCATAATTTAATTTGCCCTTGTCTTCCACCACTTCCGAGTTCTCCATTGGGCATGCTACCTATTAACCTACAATAATTATAACAAAACTTAAAACAAAAAACACTCATTACCGACCTCCCCACTTCCTTCTCTACCAAAAAGAAATCACCTTTGTCTTCCAAAGAGGGGAGGGGGGGAACTTGTAAGATGTGTGTGATAATTACTGCTCTAGTGCCTCTTCCCCATTTGAGAACAGATATATATATTCCACCATACTCCCTTCTTATACCTCCCGACTCCAACAAATCTTTCCTTAATGCCACCCAATCATTTGAACCCAAATTGACCAGATCAATTAAACACAAATACTCCAATGCATCAGTCACTTCATCAATTACATGCATTTTTCTATCGTGGAAAAATCTGAACTGTTGTGGAAATCGCCAATTATACTTTCTCCTTTTTTTCATCAAAAACTTCGTTACAGGTTTCAACTTGTATCTCCAACCACATTCCTTAATAGAAATGTCATTATAAACCTCCACATCGTTCCCATCGATTTTCAAAGCACCAGAACCAGCCTGTTTTAAGAAAGCCATTACCTTCAACTTATCCCCCCAATTTGCAAATTTAACCAAAACATTTCTTTGGACAGCTTTTCCCCTTCTCGAGCCCACTCTATAAGCACTTGCTATATCCTCTTTAACAAAATCTTTTCCCATACTCAAATTATTTAACCAATCAACAATTCTATCCCTTAGGCAGTCTGGCATTTTTCCATCATATGGCATATCACAATATTCTGTTTTCTCATCAATTCTTCCATCACATTTATCTTTTTTTCATGTGCACCCACTTTCATCTTAGTCTCCATCACCTCTTCCTGTATCCCTTTTATCTCCCCTTGCATCACTTTCACATCACCTTTCATCAATTTAACATTTCCCTCTATCCTTTGGAAATTTAAGTCAACTTTTTTTAGAAAAATCAATAAACATTGTAGCCAATTTGTCCTGTTTTCCCAAAATTTCATTTTTATCTTTCACCCTTACTTCTTCCATCCTTTCAAATTTTTGAAATAATTTACCAAATTCAACCATTATCTGAGTCTGATCAAATGCCATTGGTTCAGGCAATGGTGATGATGATGTAGACAGTTCCGCAGCTGCTGGTTTATCCTTCTTCTTAGGTTTCACCATGGGCTCCTCCTCCGCTTTTCCCTTTCCCCTTGTAATCTTATCCATGGTGACGTCAAAAAGAAGCTTCAATGCTGAAATGCTCTTAGCTCACACAAACCCCTCTCCTTGAAACTGTTCCAGCCTCCAACACTCCGAGCCTCCCTTCTTCTGTTAATAATCCAAATATAAACTCCTGGTTTCTTTAAAGACATTGTAGCTCAGCCAAATATCACGGTTTTCGTATTATATTCCAATTGCAAGACTGTATCCTAACAGCATAGACTCAGATAAAAGTTCCCAGCAACTGTGTTTCCAAATATAGAATAAGGGAAGTGAAAAAGCAGAACCAAAACGCATCAGCACTTTCACTCAATCAATCCGGAGATGGAAAAAGGAGAGAAAAAATTGCAGTAAAAATAATTCCAGCATAGAAAAATATATATAATCCACAGTGAAGCAGATGAAAAACTGCTTGATACGGGGAAAGAAATAATATTGTTTATTTATGCAAAAAAGTACAAACCCATAGATCCAAAGTAACAAAGTAACAATGCGGGGTCCTCCGGGATCAAAGCCAATCTCTCCCCCTTCTTCCTCCTCCACTCAACCTCGCAAAAATCTTCTGTCAATCCTCTACTCTTTATACTTTCCTTTCTTCCTTCTTCCTTCACCTACCTTCCTCCTCAATTTCCTTCTTTTGTCTCTCCCCAACCAGTTCCCGATCACAACTTTCCCGATCACAACTTTCTGTTAACTTTCGTTTCCTTCTCCGCCGCCATTACAAACCCCTGCTCCAACTCACACCAACCTTTCTTGACCTTCCACACTTGCCTTTCTTTTCATCAGGCACCATCCGCCTCAATCCTCGGAGACCCCACCATCCTCCGTGTCTTTTCCAGCCCATCTTAATAATTTTTGAAAGCTTTCTTTAAACTTTTCTGGCCGCTGCCTCAGGTATCTCGCCCGCCCGCAGCATGGCTGGCTTGGCCCAGGTATCCACCGCAGCCTTACCAGCCTCCGCCACTCCACAAACTTCGATCCCCGATTCTGATGACCAATTATTTTGTTTAGACGGGTATGAGACCACTTTTGATAGGTTTTCCAATTCTTTTAAAATACTAAATCACATTCATTACCCCATTGAGTAGCGCGAGCCGAGTAAAATAGATGTTACTCCGTCTCCATCTTAGCCATGCCCCCCCTCGACCTATTTCTAACACCACATTTCAAAGGCATCTATTTTTCTGTGCTCAGCTTTCCTAATGGTCCAGCTCTCACACCCATACATTACCACCGGGAATACCATTGCTTTGACTATGCAATTTTTTGTTTGCAAGGTGATGCCTCTACTTTTAACTATGTTCCCCAGGTTTCTCATAGCTTGTTTCCTAAGCATCAGTCACCTTTTTATTTCATGGCTGCAATCACCATCTGCAGAGATCTTCGATCCTAAGAAAGTAAAATCTGCCAGTCGTATCCAACTCTAGGGTGCAGTGCTCATCTCCATTTACAGCCAAAGAGCCAGTGCTGTCTGTGTTTGCAGACATTTTCATGGCCATGTGGCAGGCATGACTAGAGCCCAGCAAGTCACATGGCTATATTTGGCCACACCCACAGAGGGGTGTGGCCAAAATTTCCCTTATTTTCAAATCCAAAACTTGACAGCTATGATACTGATGTTCATTGCACGGTAGTCTCTCCATGGTATCTGTTCTCCTCACCAGCTTTCCACATTTCTGGCTTAGAGGTTATGAAGCTTGTCTTGTTAGCTGGATGGCCGGCAAGTCGGCAGTTCAAGACCCAGGTACTGCATGATGGATTATTGAATGCCTGTCTCTGTCCCAGCTCTTTGGGACATGAAAGGAGCCTCATTTGGGTGCTCCCTGAGCAGAGTTTTTTCTGCAAAAATCCTTTCAACCCAAAATAATTTCTGACATGAAGTTATTGTTGTTGTTGTTGTTGTTCAGTCGCACAGTCGGTTCCGACCCTTTGCGACCCTATGGACCATTGTTCTCCAGGCATCTCTGTCCTCCACCATCCCCCTCAGCACTCCCAGTTCTGTGCCCATTGTGTCTACAATACCATCTAAGCACAGCAAAAAATGGCCAAACGGAGAAAAGGATACAAACACAATGTACCGTTTGTGTATGCCCAAAAATGATGAAGATAATAATAAACGAATCTTCTTATAAGGTCTTTGTATTCTTAATGTTATTTTTATTTTGCAAACTCTTGTATATTAACTTGTAATGTCATCAAACAGAAACCAAACTCAGATACTTCTCTGCACAAAAAGTCTTCAAGTTCCTTTTGTAATCTTGACAATAGTAACCAAATTCAAATATGTTTTCTTCAACTTCTTCACTATGTCCTTTATAACAATATGAAACAATGATTCATTCCTCTATTGCACTTTCTATCTCTCATCCAAAACAGCTCATAAACTCGTATTCAGTTGGGAAGTCAAACTCCCATATATATTGGCCCCAAACTCCCGACGTCTATCCGGTTAATTAGACATTTCATTCAATAAATTTCATCAGGGGAGTTTTTGCAATATCTGAAAGGTTACAAAATACATGTCTGTTACAATATTATATGTTCAAACCAGCTGCAAGCCCCCATGCTCATTATCCAGTCCAAGCTTACCCAAACTTACCACTCTTGTGTTTCGCGTCCTCTCTGTCTCTTCTGTAATTTCTCTATGGTTGCTAAGGACGTTGCATACCATTAGAGTCCTGTCTCTTAAATACAACTTGCTGCCTGCTCCTGACTGAATCTGCAAGCTCACATTACCACCTGTGTACTGGCTGTTTTACTTACAAGGAGCACCATGGTTCTAATTCCTGTGTACTTACAAAAAGCAGGTTAAATCAGTTTCATAGTTTAAACCCTTAGGATACATGGTTCCTAGTCTATGAATATGAATATAGTATGCCTCCTTTCCTATCTCTTAAATACAACTTGCTGCCTGCTCCTGACTGAATCTGCAAGCTCACATTGCCACCTGTGTACTACTGTTTCACTTACAAGGAGCACCATGGTTCTGATTCCTAGTTTCATAGTTTAAACCCTAAGGATGCATGGTTCCTAGTCTATGAATATGAATATAGTTTGACTACTTTCCTATCTCTTAGATACAACTTGCTGCCTGCTCCTGACTGAATCTGCAAGCTCACATTGCCACCTGTATACTGGCTGTTTTACTTACAAGGAGCACCATGGTTCTGATTCCTAGTTTCATAGTTTAAACCCTTAGGATGCATGGTTCCTAGTCTATGAATATGGATATAGTTTGACTACTTTCCTATCTCTTAGATACAACTTGCTGCCTGCTCCCGACTGAATCTGCAAGCTCACATTGCCACCTGTGTACTGATTGTTTTACTTACAAGGAGCACCATGGTTCTGATTCCTGTGTACTTACAAAAAGCAGGTTAAATCAGTTTCATAGTTTAAACCCTTAGGATGCATGGTTCCTAGTCTATGAATATAATATGCCTCCTTTTGTAATAGCAATTGTTCAATGTTGATACCTCTACCTGTTGTAACTGTGAGTTTTTCTAACACTACAAATTTGAAATCTGTGTCAAGATGGTTTTTTTCCATGTAATGATTTACCAGTGGTGCATTTTCCACCTGTCCCCTTATCCTGGATCGATGTTCTGCTAGCCTGACTTTTAATTTGCGTGAGCATTTCCCCACATACTTGAGACCACAAGGGCAAATCCATAGATATACACAAAATTGGCTATTACAATTACTAAAAAATTTGAGTGTTTTTTTAAAGTTCAATTCTGGAAAATTGATGTGCTGAGTCTCCCAAGCGAACCTGCAAACAACGCATTGGCCGCACCTGTGATGGCCCTTGACCAGACTGCTCCGTGATTCTTGTCGCGGTGCAGCATCAGCTCTAGTAATCAAGTTGCCAACTGTTCTAGTCCTCCTTAAACCTATCATGGGTTTTTCTAGACACCCCGGAATGTCAGATAATATATGCCAATGTTTGCGTACAATATTTTGTATGTCTCTGGCTCTGGGAGAATAGTCTATGGACCAAAAAATCCCCTGTTTGGGTTGTCTCTCCTGTCTTTTCGATAGTGTGCTCCTTGCCACACTTCTAACCTTATTTAATGATTTTTCCAATACCTGCTCAGGATACCCTCTGTCCAGAAGATTCTCCTTAATCCCCCTGGCTGCTGTTTCAAAATCTTCTTGATGTGAAGAATCAATTTAAAAGAAGTCTATAAACAATTAGCTGACCCAACCTTTTATAAAAAATTAATCAAGGATCCAACCAAGGAAATTGAAAACATTATTAAGGTGGTGGTCACAGAGGGTCTTTCCCTTAATTATATTACTGAAAGAACATACAAATTTTTGTTGAAAGAACACCCACGGGTTCCAATTTTTTATATCTTGCCAAAAGTACATAAAATCATTGATGCCCAGATTAGGATACCTGGACGCCCTATTATCTCCGGGGTGGGGTCCATTTTGGAGCCTTTAAGCCAATTTATAGATCATCACATTCGGCATTACACCTGTGACACTACTTCCTTTATCAGGGATTCTACCGATTTTATAAATAAGATTGAGGGCTTCCAGCTTCCAGCAACGGGTGGTTTGGTAACCATGGATGTTGCAGCTTTGTACACAAATGTCCCATTTGAAGATGTGAGATTAGTGGTCCAGGATGCATTAAATACCAGAGTAGTTCAACAACCGCCCACTCATTTTCTAATCGATCTCTTAGAAATCTGCTTGGAAAAGAACTATTTCAGGTTCAACCAAGACATCTTTTTGCAAGTAAAAGGAGTGGCAATGGGGTCCCCAATGGCACCAAGTTTGGCCAATCTCTATATGATTTCCTTTGAGAGAAATATTGTTTTAAATGCACAAATTAATCCATTTTTTCACCACATTTTATTATTTAAAAGATTTATAGATGATCTGTTTTTTGTGTTAGATGACTTTAATCTAATTCCAGACTTTGTTTCCTGGTTGAATATACAGAATGTGAACCTAAAATTTACCCATTGCATGAACAGGACTGAAATATCATTTCTGGACCTCTTGGTTTTCGTAGGAAGGGACAATAAACTGCAGGTCAGGCTATTTAAGAAGAGCACAGATAGGAATGCCTATCTTCCATATGAGTCATACCATCCACCCCATTTACGCAATAGCATTCCATACGGAATATTTGCTAGAGCTAAACGTAATTCTTCACATCAAGAAGATTTTGAAACAGCAGCCAGGGGGATTAAGGAGAATCTTCTGGACAGAGGGTATCCTGAGCAGGTATTGGAAAAATCATTAAATAAGGTTAGAAGTGTGGCAAGGAGCACACTATTGAAAAGACAGGAGAGACAACCCAAACAGGGGATTTTTTGGTCCATAGACTATTCTCCCAGAGCCAGAGACATACAAAATATTGTACGCAAACATTGGCATATATTATCTGACATTCCGGGGTGTCTAGAAAAACCCATGATAGGTTTAAGGAGGACTAGAACAGTTGGCAACTTGATTACTAGAGCTGATGCTGCACCGCGACAAGAATCACGGAGCAGTCTGGTCAAGGGCCATCACAGGTGCGGCCAATGCGTTGTTTGCAGGTTCGCTTGGGAGACTCAGCACATCAATTTTCCAGAATTGAACTTTAAAAAAACACTCAATTTTTTTAGTAATTGTAATAGCCAATTTTGTGTATATCTATGGATTTGCCCTTGTGGTCTCAAGTATGTGGGGAAATGCTCACGCAAATTAAAAGTCAGGCTAGCAGAACATCGATCCAGGATAAGGGGACAGGTGGAAAATGCACCACTGGTAAATCATTACATGGAAAAAAACCATCTTGACACAGATTTCAAATTTGTAGTGTTAGAAAAACTCACAGTTACAACAGGTAGAGGTATCAACATTGAACAATTGCTATTACAAAAGGAGGCATATTATATTCATAGACTAGGAACCATGCATCCTAAGGGTTTAAACTATGAAACTGATTTAACCTGCTTTTTGTAAGTACACAGGAATCAGAACCATGGTGCTCCTTGTAAGTAAAACAATCAGTACACAGGTGGCAATGTGAGCTTGCAGATTCAGTCGGGAGCAGGCAGCAAGTTGTATCTAAGAGATAGGAAAGTAGTCAAACTATATCCATATTCATAGACTAGGAACCATGCATCCTAAGGGTTTAAACTATGAAACTAGGAATCAGAACCATGGTGCTCCTTGTAAGTAAAACAGCCAGTATACAGGTGGCAATGTGAGCTTGCAGATTCAGTCAGGAGCAGGCAGCAAGTTGTATCTAAGAGATAGGAAAGTAGTCAAACTATATTCATATTCATAGACTAGGAACCATGCATCCTTAGGGTTTAAACTATGAAACTAGGAATCAGAACCATGGTGCTCCTTGTAAGTGAAACAGTAGTACACAGGTGGCAATGTGAGCTTGCAGATTCAGTCAGGAGCAGGCAGCAAGTTGTATTTAAGAGATAGGAAAGGAGGCATACTATATTCATATTCATAGACTAGGAACCATGCATCCTAAGGGTTTAAACTATGAAACTGATTTAACCTGCTTTTTGTAAGTACACAGGAATTAGAACCATGGTGCTCCTTGTAAGTAAAACAGCCAGTACACAGGTGGTAATGTGAGCTTGCAGATTCAGTCAGGAGCAGGCAGCAAGTTGTATTTAAGAGACAGGACTCTAATGGTATGCAACGTCCTTAGCAACCATAGAGAAATTACAGAAGAGACAGAGAGGACGCGAAACACAAGAGTGGTAAGTTTGGGTAAGCTTGGACTGGATAATGAGCATGGGGGCTTGCAGCTGGTTTGAACATATAATATTGTAACAGACATGTATTTTGTAACCTTTCAGATATTGCAAAAACTCCCCTGATGAAATTTATTGAATGAAATGTCTAATTAACCGGATAGACGTCGGGAGTTTGGGGCCAATATATATGGGAGTTTGACTTCCCAACTGAATACGAGTTTATGAGCTGTTTTGGATGAGAGATAGAAAGTGCAATAGAGGAATGAATCATTGTTTCATATTGTTATAAAGGACATAGTGAAGAAGTTGAAGAAAACATATTTGAATTTGGTTACTATTATCAAGATTACAAAAGGAACTTGAAGACTTTTTGTGCAGAGAAGTATCTGAGTTTGGTTTCTGTTTGATGACATTACAAGTTAATATACAAGAGTTTGCAAAATAAAAATAACATTAAGAATACAAAGACCTTATAAGAAGATTCGTTTATTATTATCTTCATCATTTTTGGGCATACACAAACGGTACATTGTGTTTGTATCCTACAATACCATCTAGCCATCTCATCTTTGGCCTCCCCCTTCTTCTTTTGCCCTCCACCTTTCCCAACATCAGGGCCTTCTCAAGTGAATCCTCCCTTCTCATTTGATGTCCAAAATACTTTAGCTTCGTCTTTACTATTAGCCCTTCCAATGAGCAGTCAATGTTGATTTCTTCTAAGATTGACCTATTTGTTCTCCTCGCTGTCCAGGGTACTCTCAAAACTCTCCTCCAACACCACATTTCAAAGGCATCTATTCTTCTGCGTTCAGCTTTCCTAATTGTCCAGCTCTCACATCCGTACATTACTACTGGGAATACCATTGCTTTGACTATTCTAATTTTTGTTTGCAATGTGATGTCTCTGCTTTTCACTATGTTCCCCAGGTTTCTCATGGCTTGTCTCCCAAGAATCAGTCGCCTTTTTATTTCATGGCTGCAATCCCCATCTGCCGTGATCTTTGATCCCAGGAAAGTAAAATCTGTCACTGCTTCTACTTCTTCCCCATCTATTTTCCAGGAACTGATTGGGCCTGTTGCCATTACCATGTAATTATAATAATAATTACAATTATTATTATTACCATGATGTAACTCCTTTCATAGTCAGGAAGGGCTGGCAGCCAGGGAAGCTGCAGAGTGATATAGAGATAAATAATAGAAAGAAACAAGATATATACACAAATAATGGCCACTGTGCAATATTGTGGTAAGCTGGAAAAAGCCACTAAAAGGAATTGTAAAAGGCCCCGAAAATGAGGCAAGAGAGTCAATGCCTTTTTCATGGGGAAATAAACCTTCTGTGAATTTATTTGACAAATTCTGGCATAACACTCTCATCGCCTTTTTTCTGGAGATGGATACAACACTGGACTCATTCCTACAGTCTACAAAGCTTACAAGGGAAAAGCAGAGGCAACATTTATCTTCAATTAACCTTTTAAAAGATAACATATTTTAGGCTGAGGAAAAGTGATGAACTGTAAAGAACAGAAAGCAATGATGAGCCAAAAATACTCAGAAGCTATTTTTCTTACTCTCCTAACAGTAGAAATCCACTCAGAAGAAGAGTGTCCAGATTTTCACCACAATTATTTTTGGGTTGCAAACTCTCTGCCTCTGCCAGATGATCACATAAAAATTATATTAGAAAAAGAAAAAAGAAGTCTCAGTCAGTACATTGGCTGATCAGTACTTTGGGGAATTGACTTAGGCTTTTGGGAATTGAAGTCCAAAAAACAAAGGTTGGGAAACATTGCTCTAGACCAGTGATTGTGAACCTTGGCACTCCATGTGTTCTTCAATTCCCAGAAGCCCTGATCAGCAGGAGTCCTTTATAAAAATATTTTTATTAGTTTTATAATAAACAACAAAATCAAATTCAAGAGAAAAACATTGAACATACAATACTAAAACAAGGGGAAAAAAGAAAGACCAAAGAAAAAAAGAAAGAAAAAAGGACAATAATAATACCAATAATAACATATATTCATTTATTTATTTTCCTAGCTTATTCCTCTAATTTAAACTTCATAAAAGATTATACCTACCAAAATCATCTCATATATATATATATGTGTGTGAGTGTGTGTGTGTGTTTCAATACATGTTTGTTGTATTTATCACCAACTTTCTATTATCTATAAGCTACACTCATTATACTATGAAGTCAATATTATTTTAATACTATTTAAATACTATTTTAAACACAAACAAACTTAATAAAAAGCTAAGCCCCCTGTGATATTTACAAAGCCTTGGTGATTGCGGTCCTTCTCAGCCATCCTCATGTTATATCCAAAATCTCAGGTGATCTGGTGCTGGCCTGTGGAGTGCCAAGGTTCGTCATCGTGAATCTAGACTGTTCAAGTGTCTCTGTGCTGTTTAAAGGGTTATCAAAGTGCAACCATGACCAGACATGTAATAATAATAATAATAATAATAATAATAATAATAATAATAATAATAATAATAATAATAATAATAATAATAATAATAATAGTTGCACTTATACCCCGCCTCTCTAGGGAGAATTAATCCCTACACAAAGTGGTTAACAACATTAAAAAAAACAATACAACAAACAGGCATTTTAAAAGTACCCCCCCCCCACACACACACACACACTATAAAATTATGATAAAAATAAGCTACAATAAAATCGACAGTGAACATGCCATAAAATTGGGCCAAAATATAGCAGACCCATATCCTAAGCTGCTGAACTGGGAAAGTATAAGCTGGGCCCCAGTCTAAAAGCCAGGGATAGGCAAAACATTTACAAAGGCCTCCTTAAAAAGCATAGTCTTCAATTGATTTTTAAAAGACTGGAGCGAGGAAGCCTGGCACAGCTCGAGTGGAATAGCATTCCACAACATTGGTGCCACCGCCGAGAAGGTGGTGTAACACATGGTATTTCAGTAATCAAAATTGAGAACCCTCTGTATGTTTTTCCTCAAGAAATCCTATCATTTTGTTCTTCCCCACAGGAAGCATGTGCTACCATTTCATAGACCTTGCCTTTAGGTGAAATCACCCCTCCCCTTTGGCCCACAGGTTGTGCAAGAGTGAGTGAGTTAGCTAGCCATGGGCCAGAATCCTGTTTGTGTAAATTTACACTGGAGGATGCTGCTGATGAATTCAAATTTTAAATTAAATGTAACCTTTCTATGCCAATTTCAGGTTCTTAGACTCCCTAGGGCTCTGGTTTGCTCTGGGAAAGCCTTTGGGAGCTGCAGGACATGAGAGGGAAAGATTTAATGCTCAAAAATCATTGCAGGATTGCTCTGACAGTCTGAATCCTGGTATTGGAGATCTAGCAGTGATTTTTGGCAATTAAAGCCTTCCTCATGCAAGGCTGCCAAAGATTTCCTCAGAGCCAAAAGGGAGCCCTAGGAAGCCTTGAAACTTGAACTAACTCACTAGGATCCTTTCAATTACTTTAAATTTAATTTAATGGTGCCAGTGATGACATCATCAGCTTCCATGACATAAATTTACACAATAGGATTTTGCCTTTTGATAATATAGCCAAATATTCATGAATAATTTACTATACAAATGTTGGGAGAATGCCTATAAATATTTTGAACAATAAGGCTAAATTATGCATTTTTGTGTGCCTGTTGGGACTTTTTGACTTACAAATTATTGTGAAATTTAGAAAAATATATATGAAAAACCAAAGGAAAGTTGTGTACTTGTTTCATACCCATCAAGCGCAGCTCTGGAAAATATGGGAAATTACTGTGCATGCACGTGCACATGCTCAGTAACCCATTTGTGCATGCACAGAACCTGTTTTTGCATGGACAGAACCCCTTTGTGATGGACACGCATGCACAGTAACCCCTTTCCCCACCATTCAAAATACGGGACAGCCCTGGGAAAGGGGAGGAACGAGTTCTAAAATACAGGTAATCCCGGCCAATATGGGAGACTTGACAGGTATGACTTGTTTATGTATTGTTGAATCATTTTGATTGGTTGGTTTGATAATGGAAATCACCTCCAAATCTTTTAGTCATAATTAGTTTCCTTCCTCTGGCCCTTGAAAATATAAGAAAACTCTAGCCTTTCCTTGCAATTTTTTTGTATTTCTGTGTGTGTTTAGGGTATAGGGTAAAGGAGAGATCTGCTTCTCTCTTCTTGAAACTCAGTGCTAGTAAGCAGACATGTCACAAACTGCTTCTACTGGAAGTCATATTAGAAAAATTTTAACAATATAGGAAGAAGATTTTTTAAATGAAATTGCACTTTCTGTTCCATCTCTTCAACCACTAGGTACGGAAATTTGGAAAGAATTTATTTTTTAATATAATGTGATACCTAACCTTAATCTGCCATTTTGCTGACATAAGGACTGTGGTGTTACATTCAGTTTTTCTACTGTAAGCCTACAAAGAGTTTTGTGTGCCTCACGCAAGGCAAGTAACAGATCTGCAGAGGCCCCCAGCCAAACCTTTTATTTCAAGAGACATTGTCAATGGAGATGTTGACACCTCCATCTTATGCCAAGTTGCAAGCTCCATATAGCCTTGCTGACAGTCTGTTTTCAGGGAGAATGACTATCACCTTGTTTCTAATGTTTTAGCGATCAACTAAAAGCATTACTCGGCTTTAGCAGAGGCACACAGTGAAAACCATGACCAAATAAATCTGAAGCTCATATTGACCTGTTCTAAGAGCTTATGAAAGGTTAAAGTAGAGAAGCAGTGGCAGTGAACTACAGTTTCTGCACATGACTGATAACTTCTGTTGTCTTAGCTATACATGTGCAAGACTGCCAGGATCAAACTGAAAACCCTGGAAAGCTACCAAAATACGAAAGAAGTCAGCAAAGCAGTGTCCAAAAAGGCAGCTGCTTCTCAGATCTATGGTCATGGAAAAGGGATGAAAGACAGAATGTTGCTACAGCTTGCCAAAGGATCAGCTTTATGCTGTCTGGTGCCTTAGTCATCAAAAGGACTCACTCAAAACTGTCCTTGCCAAACATACTCCAAGCCACTGCCATTAAACAGTACATGGCCCAGCCATGCCAAAGAAGGGGTTGGCAAAGGGGCAGATCTGAATTTTACCAGTATGCTAGAACCTTGGGACCTCTTTCAATCTGAAACTATTTATTTATTTTTATTTTTAAAATTTATTTCTTTACACTTATATCCCGCCCCTCTAGGGGGAAAAAGCATCCCTACTCAGGATGGCTAACATGGTAAAACCACACAACAATCAAGAGTTAAAAATTACACACAACAAAATCATCACCCCAATAAAATCATGACTCCAGAAGGATAGTTTCGAAAAGGAGTCCAAACCTTTGCTCCCAGCCACCAATTTCATTTCCTTTTGAAACAGATAAAAGTGACTTCATCATTAAAAAATAAAAATAAATTGCTTCTTTTAATGTGTGTGTATAAATTGTAATTACAATTATTATAATTTGAAGTGTATAGACATATTAAACACAGTTTATTTAATTGTTCATTCTATTTTCCACAATATTTTGCACTTGAAGCAGATAACCAGAAACAACATACTGGTAAATGCAGTAATCCTAATTACAGTTACAAACACCAATTAAACTGATAATCACAATTGTGTGCTGTCAAGTCAATTCTGATTTATGGAGATTCTTTCCCGAGTTTTCTAGTTAGAGAATATACAGAAATGGCTTACCATTCCCTTTCTCTAAGGTATCCTGATTGTGCAGCTTGCCCATGGTGGCTGGCTGTGTCTTCTGGTTTCCAGAAGACACAGGGGGAAATTGAACTCCCAACCTCTACAGGCAGATATTTAAACCACCTAGCTATCCAGCCAGCCATCATAAATTAATTCTATTACTATTAACTTCACATTCCAATTGTTTCAATAAAACATTGCATAGTAATGATTGAAATCCTACTGAGGAACTCTGCTGGGCATAAACAGGGATGAGGATGTCACCCAGTAATGTTAATCATTAATTTTATTTTAATTTAATCTAACCTGCCTACCACCACCACTAAACCCCCCCCCCCCATTCAGGTCTCAAGGCTTTTGTAGTCTTGAGACAGGGTGGGGAACATTTAATCACAGAAAATTGCTAACAGATTGCTGTTGGCAGTATTAGGGTTATTGCCAGCGATCTGCCAACAATTTTCTAATATGAAATTCTCTCCCCAACAACTTCCTGAAGCTCCCAAAGGCTTCCTCGGGGCAAAAGAGATCCTTAGGGAGCCTCAGAACACGAAAGGAAGGAGATAAGAAACTTCAAATTAAATAAAAATAAAAGTTAACATTTCTGGGTCTTCACCATTTTTGTAGTAGGGTTGTGTCAATTGGATTTCAAGTTAACTCTATCAAATATATGTATTTACATGATACAATTCACATTTCATATTAAGAGAATTGATAAAAAAATATGTTTACATCACAGCAAGAAGGAAAAATAGCAAAATAACCACAGGATGTGTTAGCCAGGCAATTCCCAAATATCCGAAAGAGATTTGCCTCTCTGCAAGGTCCCTTATCTTAGGGTAAGAAAAGACACCTTGTACCCCTTGTGATAACATTGGTTTTGGAATAGTCGAGTCCAACCCTTTGTGACTCCATGGACCACTGCACGCCAGGTATTCCTATCCTCCACCATCCTCCGCAGTCTGCTCAGCTCTATGCCCATTGCATCAACAATGCCATCTAACCATCTCATCCTCTGCTGTCCTCTTCTCCTTTTGCTCTTGATCTTTCCCAGCATCAAGGTCTTCTCCAGTGAGTCCTCTCTTCTCATTTGATGGGCAAAGTACGTTAGCTTCATCCAATGAGCAGTCAGGGTTGATTTCCTTCAGGATTGACTTATTTGATCTCTTTGCTGTCCATGGTACTCTCAAAATTTTCCTCCAACACCACATTTAGCAGGCCAAACTCTGTTTTATTGCTAAGCATGAGTTCTTGGACTTTGGGTAATGTTATATTTTTTCACATGCTTGGTTTATAGAAATCTGAGCTAAAAGGTCCCTACAGTATGAGGTACTGTTGATGTGTAATAGGTTGATTTGTTGAATATAGTTTTGTGGTGAATGAAACATTTATAAAAATGTATTTTCTTGCTTTCTCATAGGAAACTCCCCTGAGCACTTATATTCAGTAAAGAGGCTTCCACTTCAGTCAGATCTGTATCTTTAAAATCTAGACTGTGGACCCAATGTGGATTCCTCATACATTGGTCACTATAACCTCATTATTATCCTTTTTACCACCCACTACATATGAAATTTTGTTATTTATGGTAGTGTTATTTATGGTAACAACACTACAGTTGTTTCAGTAGGATTACATCTAAATTCCATGTAATACCATTTTGGTAGTTCAACAGCCAAGATGATGGGCTAAAATGTGACATTGTCTTAGCCCTATTTATTTGTAGAAGATTAAGTCAGGCTCCTCTCATGTCCCCAAGATTGTTCCCACCAAAGTGGTCCCTATTTATTTACTTGCAATTTCTTGCTTTTGATCTACTAGGTCGGCAGGAGCTGGGACAGAGATGGGCACTCATTCCATCACAAAGCTATCAAGTTTTGGATTTGAAAATAAGGGAAATATCCTGGACAAAACGGGAAACTTGACAGCTATGCTTATCCTGTGCAGCCCTCCAGTGGCAGCTTTAGGGCATTGCAGTCTGACTGATACGGGACGCCGCTGGGAAAGAGGGTAAAATCCGGGAGGTTCCTAGCCAATACGGGACACTTGACAGCTATGTTCCATCATGCAGTACCTGGGTCTCAAACTGCCAACTTAGCAGCCTTCCAGCTAACAAGGCAAGCTTCTTAACCATTGAGCAACTGCAGTCCCAATTTCCCACTTACAGCGTGAAACAGTGCCTCATGTTCTTGTTGTTACATGCCATCAAGTCTCTTCTGATCTAGGGCAAACCTGTGCATGAGTGACCTGCAAAATGTCTTGTCCTCAACAGCTCTGCTCAGCATTTGTGAATTCAAACCTGTGTGTTCCTTTATTGGGGGGGGGGGGGGGGAGAATCCATCTCATATTTGGTCTTCTGCTTTTCCTGTGTTGCTTTCCTCAGCAAGTGTTGCTTTCACATGATGTACCCAAAGTAGGATGGCCTCAGTTTCACTACCCGCCCCCCGCCCCCTGAGTATTTCAGCCTTGATTTCATCTATAACCCATTGTGGGAGGATCTCTCAGGCAATCCAGGGTATCCACACAACTCTCCTCCCCTAATCAGGGGAGATTGCTTGAATGTGTGTGTGTCTGTCTGTCTCCTGGGTAGACATGTGTTTGTGTATGAAGGATTGAGGGAGTATGTGTGTGTGTGTGTGTGTGTGTGTGTGTGTGTGTGTGTGTGTGTGTGTGTGTGTGTGTGTGTGTGTGTGTGTGTGTGTGCATGCGTGCGTGCGTGCGATGAGCTCCCATCTCAGTCCCAGCTCTTGCCAACCTAGCAGTTCAGAAGCAAGCAATTGCAAGTAGATAAATAGGAACCACTTTGGTGGGAAAGTAAACAGTGTTCCATGCACTCCAGTGTCTTGTCATGCCTGCCATATAACCATAGAAAACAGCACTGGCTCTTTGGCTATAAACAGAGATGAGCACTGAACCCTAGAGTTGGATATAACTGGCTTTCAAGCAAGGGTGAACTTTACCTTTACCTAATAACAGAAAATTTGCTGTGAAGTTTGGACCTGTTTATGCAAGTGCTTAGTAAAGGTCTTCCTTGCTCAAAAGCCAGTCTCATACAACTCTAGGGTGCAGTGCTCATCTCCATTTACAGCCAAAGAGCCAGTGCTGTCTGTGTTTGCAGATGTTTTCATGGTCATGTAGCAGGCATGACTAGAGCTCAGCAAGTCACATGGTCAGATTTGGCCACACCCACAGATTTGGCCACTCCCATAGATTTGGCCATGCCCACCGAGGTAGCCCTGCCCACAGTGTTTCCCTTATTTTCAAATCCAAAACTTGACAGGTATGCCTCCATTGTTCAAACAAATCATTTCCCCCCTGTCAGCTTTCTTCACCATCCAGCTTTCACATTTGAACCAACTAATAGGAAATGTAGAAGTGTGGATGATCTTGATAAGTTCTCCAGTGACACAGCCTTTACACCTGACAATCTTTTCTAGTTCCATAGCCTCATTGGCAATAAACATGAAAAGAATGGCATGAACTCAGATTGAAAGGTATATGTACTTTTAGAGAGATGATAGGGGAAGAGTTGACAAGGAATCAGTGATGGGCATCAGCAGGTTCGCACCAGTTCGCCTGAACCGGTAACAGAAATTCTGGCTGGCCTCGCCCATCTAAGTTTTGAAATAAAGTAGTCCTAATTCAGGTGCAATGCATGGCCACGCCCACCATACTACACCCACAGTGTGGTAGTAAAAAAATTTGGAGCACATAACTGCAAGGAATGGTACAGAAATGCAGAGGGAGGCAGCAGATGAATGAGAGGAGAGTTACGAGATACAATCATAACATTGAGCATGGGGTATTTGCAGAAAATTATCACTCAGCTTTTATAAGCCAAACCATGATCATACCTGTCAAGTATCACATTTTGACTGGGATTATAATTCACTGCTCCATCACGCTCCTTCCTGCCATCATCCCATATTTGAACGGCCAGGAAAGGGGTTACTGTGCATGCACGCTGCAGCCTCTGACGGGCACACATGCACAGAAACCCCTTTCCTTTTTTTTTAATTAAGTTTTTAATAAACATACAAAAAAGAAAAGAAAACATTAACAATACGTTAACAATACAATACACTAACAAATCCATAGTATCTTACTAACAAACATTACTGTATGTTAGCACATAACAATATCTATACTCATTAATTACTATTTAACTACCAAATATTAAGAGCCATTGTTTCAAAGTCCAAAATGATAGGAAAAAAAATGTTTTTCTGTACTACCACAAATCTTTTTCACAAATAATAATCACCCTGTGAATATGTACAATGCCCGGAGAGTTTATTTTCTACTCAACTCCAAAAACTTCTTTGAAATGGTACTGGTCCTGAACTATCATTTGCCATAATAGAGTGATCCACGAACGGTTTCCATATATTCCAAAATCTATTCTCTTTTAAATTATCTCTTTTGACTTTAATCTCCCATGTCAATTTATCGTTCAATGCTAAACTCCACATTTCTTTATACCATTCTCCAATCTGTATATCTACATCGTTTTTCCAATTTCTAGCTATACATTGTCTACCCGTTGTCAGTGCGATTTCCAATAATTCTTTTTCCTCCTTGTTTAAACCCAAGCCTTCCACATTCGTTAAAAGAATAGTACCCGACACCAACTTAACACTTTTACCCAATATTTCACCAAACTCATTTTCTATTCTTCCCCAAAAATCCCTTATTTTTTTACAACTCCACCACATATGTTCGTATGTTCCATCAATTTCTTTACATCTCCAACATAACTTATCTCTTTTATTATCCATCTGGTAAAGTCTTAATGGTGTCAGGTACCATTGCCACAACATTTTAAAATTATGTTCTTTAATTCTTACAGACATTGTTCTCATAATCCTCTTTTTCCATTTATTTTTCCATTCAATCTCCCCGATCTTTATATTCAAATTTTGTTCCCACTTCCGTTTCAAGTCCTCCTGTGGATCTGCACCTCTATTCAGTATATTATAAAGCTTGCTTACAAGACCTTTAATACTGCTTTCCCCTTTTCTAATCTTCCTTACCAATTCCTCAAATTCCGTATGTATTCTATCTATCCCTATTTCTCTTTTATATTTTTTATTCCAATTGTCCACCTTTAACTTCTGAAACCAATTCAAATTTAATATCTCAAACATTTTTTTCCGCTCGGCATCAACATCACACGCTTTTAACCAATCCTTCAATAACAACATCCCATTTTTATCCAATATTTCCATTTTTTCTTTGTCTAATTTTATTGGGAAACACATCATATCAGTCAATTCCAAAATTGGAGAGAGATTCGGAACCATATCTTTTTTTACCTTCTTCCACACCTCCATGAGACCTTTCATCATAAAATTATTTGACCTTTTCACCTTATCCTTCATTCCCAAAAAAATCAAGTTTCCAATATTTCTATACTCTTTCATTTCCAATTGTTCCCAAATTACCTTTTCTCTTGCCAAGATCTTCACAACATTCTTAACTTGAAATGCTCGGTAATATAATAACAAATTTGGCATACCCAAACCCCCTTTTTTCTGAGACCAATACCATAATTTCTTTGGAAGCCTAGATTTTTTACCTCCATTACAAAAACCATTAAACATTTTTTGAAACTCATTAATTTCTTTCTCTTTTAAGTGGATCGCTAGTGTATCGAATAAAAAGTTAATCTTTGGTAACAATATCATTTTACACATGGCAATCCTTCCGAACCATGACAGTTTTAACTTCTGAAGTTCTTGTATTTTATTCTTAAATTCAATTCTCAAGCTGTCATAATTCAATCGTTTGAGTTCTTCTAATTTATTTGAAATGATTATCCCCAAATACTTCAGCTTATCTTTGATTTGTATATTAAGTGTCGACACCGTGCTACCCATCTCGCTCAATTTCAAATTACACAACATCAATTCAGATTTATCCCAGTTTATCTTTAATCCTGTTATAGCTTGAAATACTTGTAGATGATCTTTAATCCTATCCATCACCTGCTCCGGGTGCTTCACCATAAGCAATGTATCATCTGCATACATACTCACTTTATTACCCATAATCCCTTCTATATTTGAATCCTCCCTTATACTTTTAGCTAAAATCTCCATTGCCATTATAAACAAGATAGGAGATAATGGGCAACCCTGCCTAGTACCAGCCTCTAGCTTTACCACATCCGTAAGCTCCTCGTTTACTCTAACCTTGGCATTTCCTTTTTGATATAGTAAATCTATAACCCTGTTAAATTTATCCCCGAACCCATATTTTCTAACTATTTCCTTAATTGAAGACCACTGCAATGAATCAAATGCCTTAAAAATATCCAATGATAGTAATCCCACTTTTTCCTTTGTTTGATTAACATTGTCTATTAAATCTAATACCCTTCTAGTCAAATCCGCCATGTGTCGTCCTTTTAGAAACCCAACTTGATCAACATTTATATATTCCCCCATAAAACTATTTAAACGGTTAGCCAATATTGCCGTGAAGATCTTCGCATCTTGATTTATAAGCGAAATTGGTCTGTACGAATCCACTCTTTCCAAATTCTTACCAGATTTTGGCAAAAGAACAATTGTAGTGTTATACCATGAAGTCGGGATTGATCCTCCATCTAGTATATAATTATATAACTTCACCAATTTCGGGACCACCATCTCTTTAATTTCTTTGTAGAACTCTGTTGATAATCCATCATCCCCCGGGGCTTTCCCTATCTTCAATCCGTTTATTACCCCCTTAACCTCTTTATCAGTTATCTTTTCCTCCATTTTCTCCCTATGCTCTTGTTTTATCCCATTCCCTAACTGCCTCTCCAATATCCTTTTAAGCTTTTCCATATCTATTTCTTTCTTTGCATATAACACCTGGTAAAATTCCCTAACTATTTTACATTTATCGCTATTCTTATTACACCTTGAACCTTGCCTGTCGACTAACACCCCAATTTCTCTTTTTTCCCTTTTAACCTTAGCTGCTCTTGCTAATAGTTTTGAGTTCTTATTACTAAATTCAAAATATTCTCTGTTTAAATAAATCAAATCTCGTTTAACTTTATCAATATCTTTACCCATTACTTCTGCCTTGAGTCCTTGTAATTTCAAGAGAATTTTTTTATCTTTACTTTTTGCATGTTCTTCCTGTAATTGTTTTATTTCCCTTTCTTTTTCTATGTGTTCTGCTTTATGCTTTTTATATTTGTGGCTTGCCAATTTTATGCTTTCCCCCCTAAAAACTGACTTCATGGTATCCCATACAATGTTAAAATTAACCTCATTATTATCGTTCCATTGCCAACTTTCTTTCCAGCTTTCCATAATTGCCTCTTTGCTTTTCTGATCTTTGAACAAATTAGGATCGTACCTCCAATTTCTAACTCTTTGAATATTTTTTTGTGCTTTCAATTCCAAATATACTTTAGCATGATCTGATTCTTTAATAATCCCAATTTCCGTACCTTCTATGTCCCCAATTAAGTTTTCCGACAGAAAAGCGTAATCTATTCTCGAGTAGGTCCCATGTACATGCGAAAAAAAGGAGTATGCCCTTTCCAAACCTTTAAACTCTCTCCACGAATCCTTCAAACCCATAACTTTCATCCATTTGTCCATCACCTTCCCTTTCACCCCCATTCCACTTCTAGCTATGTTTGTGCAATCTAATCCTGACCTAATCAGATTAAAATCACCAGCCACAATAGTTTTTGCAACGTTTTCCAACTCCACTATTTTCCGAATTTTTTCAAGAAACACTGCTTGGTGGTCATTCGGAGCATAAATATTTACCAACAATATTTCCTCATCCTCCAATTTTCCTCTTAACAACAAATACCTACCCTCTTGATCAGCAATCTTTTTTGTGATTTCAAATCCTAACTTTCTAGAAATCATAGTTGCCACCCCTCTTGCTTTGGATGTTCCAAACGCCATCTCGTAATGTTGCATCCAACCCAGATAAAGTTTATTCGTATCTTTTGATTTCTGATGTGTTTCCTGTAAAAATAAAATATCTGGTCTATCTTTTTTCAACGCCGATTCCAACCTCCGTCTCTTAAGAACAGAACCTGTACCTTTCACATTCCATGATATTATTTTAATACTACCCATAACCAAATTCTTCTCCCAACTTTACGAAACCCCTTTCCTGGCCGAAGGGGTTTCTGCGCATGTGTGCAGGGGTTACTGCACATGTGCGCAGGGGTTACTGGACATAAGGGTTGGAGTCAGAGGCAGCGGCGCGCATGCGGCAACACCAGCACCCGGAAACCTTCCCGTATTTGGACACCAGCAACTTGACAGGTATGGCCATGATGAGAGTATCTATCTCTGTGTGTGTGTGTGTCCTGATAGTGGATTTCTACTTTTAACCTTTTTATTAATTTCAAGTGATGGAGAGGCAGAGAAAAAAATGCTCAGAATTACAGTACTCAAAATATTTCAGATTAGAAATTCTCCACCCAAATGTATCACCAAAAACAATACTGGCCTTAATGAACTTTAACTTAATGAATTAAAGTTTTTACCTTTATGTTAATCTAAACTGTGGTTGATCTCTGAGTCATCTATTGAAAATCTTCATTAATTGGGTTCTTTGTATTCACTACTTCCACCTGGCAGATCATGAAGAACAACAGCTGAGATTTTTTGCATCTTTACAATTTGAATATGGATCACACAGCTAATCTTCCTTGTTTGCCCATGAGATTACTTTGTTTTTCTGTATAAATTGAATATGTTTATACATTTCTCACATTATACTGTGGGTTTTTAAAATAGCTTTTTTAAACAGCTTCTAAAAGAACAAAAGAACAACATAAGAACATAAGAACAGCCTTGCTGGAACAGGCCACAGCCCATCCAGTCCAGCATTCTGTCTCACACAGTGGCTCACCATTTCCTTCAGGGTATTCCCAAGGAGATGTCTTCACCTGCTTAGGATTCCCTGGAAATGGCGTTGAGAGATATCCTGCCTATTTCTCCAACCCCGAGGTTTCCTTAAGTATCCATAATAATAGCCATTGATACCCTTGTCCTCCATGAACTTGTCTAATCCTTTCTTAAAGCTGTCAAGACTGACAGCTGTCACCACTTCTTCTGGCAGGGAGTTCCATAGACCAGTAATCCTCTGGGTGAAAAAGTACTTTCTCTTATTTGTTTGAGAACTAGTACCCAAAGGTTTCATGGAGTGTCCCCTAGTTCTAGTGTTATGCGATAGGGAAAACAATTTTTCCTTATCTACTTTGTCCACACCATGCATGATTTTATAAACTTCAATCAGGTCACCTCTTAGACACCGTCATTCAAGAGTGAAAAGGCCCAACCGTTGCAGCCTCAGATGGTAAGGAAGGTGTTCCAGTCCCCTAATCATTTTGGTTGCCCTCCTCTGTACTTTTTCCAACTCCATAATATCCTTCTGGAGGTATGGTGACCAGAACTGTACACAGTATTCCAGATGGGACCTCACCATAGATTTATAAAGAGGCAAAATGACACTTGCTGACTTATTTTCTATACCCTTCCTAATGATCCCTTGCATTGAGTTTGCTTTGTTCACTGCTGAGGCACACTGGGTTGACACCGTCATTGAGCTATCCACCAGGACACCAAGATCCCTTTCGTGGTTTGTCGCAGAGAGTTCAGAACCCATCAGCTTATAAATGTAATTGGGGTTTTTTGCCCCAACATGCATCACTCTGCACTTACTAATGTTGAAGCTCATTTGCCACTGTTTTGCCCAGTGTCGTCATCAAATTTGGCTACCTTGCTATTTACTCCTACCTCTAGATCATTTATGAAGAGGTTGAAAAGCAGGGGTCCCAGTACTGAACCTTGGGGGACCCCACTCTTGACTTCCCTCCACTTGGAGAAGTGTCCATTTAGTGCTACCCTTTGTTTCCTGTCCCTTAGCCAGTTGCTGATCCAGGACAAGACCTGTCCCTTTATTCCATGACTGGCAAGTTTATTCAAGAGCCTTTGGTGCAAGACCTTGTCAAAAGCCTTCTGAAAGTCCAGATAAACAATGTCAACTGGATCCCCCTTATCCACATGCTTGTTGACACTCTCAAAAAATTCCAACAGATTAGTGAGGCATTATTTGCCCTTGCAAAAGCCATGTTGGCTCTTCTTTAGCAGCGGCTTCTCTTCTATGTGCCTATTAATTCTATCTTTTAGGATGGTTTCCATCACTTTACCTGGGACACATGTCAAACTGACAGGTCGGTAATTTCCTGGATCACCCCTGGATCCTTTTTTGAAAATTGGTGTTACATTCGCTACCTACCAGTCATCAGGCACAAAGCCTGATTTGAGGGAAAGATTATATATTTTGGCTAGGAGATCAGCAATTTCATCTTTAAGTTCCCTGAGAACTCGTGGATGGATGCCATCTGGTCCTGGTGATTTGTTAGTGTTTAGTTTAACAAGACATGCAAGGACCTCCTCCCTGGTTATTTCTATCTGACTTAATTCTTCAGTTTGCCTCCCTATGAAGATAGGCTCTGTTTGGGGCATGTGGTCTCTGTCTTCTTCAGTGAATACTGAAGCAAACAATTCATTTAGTCTCTCCGTAATCTCTGTTTCCTTTGGGCTTTGGGCTTTGTTAAAGTATGTGTTGACAAGCAGAATTTATACTCCTGCTCAGCTCTTGGAAGAAACGCTCACATTTATGAGTGATGTTGCTTAGTTTCATTAAGGTCTCTGTCAGAGGTTTTAATCCATGTCCCCTCCACATTTGAAACAAGACCATTTCCCATATAAGCAAATTGACAACAAAGACTTTTACCTCATATGGAGGAAGAGATACCTGATGTTCAAGCTGGATTCTGAAAAAGGAAAGGGTCCTTGATTAATATTCACTGGCTGCTGGAATGCATGAAAGAATTTCAGAAGATCAGTTTATGATTTATAGACTACAGCAAAGCCTGACTGTGTGGATCATGAGCAAGTATGGGTGGTGGGTGGTTCTGTGTGTGACAATTAATCTACTTCCCTAGGAATACAGCAGCTTTCAGTGTGAAACTTGTTTCTCTATTAGCCAACTTTTCATTTCTGGAATGCTCACACTTTTTTAGATCTATCTATCTATCTATCTATCTATCTATCTATCTATCATTTGTTTGTGGAAAAATAGCAGGGAAAGTATAACTAAGGGATTCTCAACCTGCTGCTCATGGGATGGATGCAGCCTGCGGCACCATTTACTTATGTATGTATGTATGTATTTATTTATTTATTTAATGTGGCCATTTCATGTGGCTCTCCACCACACCAGGAAGTGCCATGTGGTGGAGGAAGGACAAAATGGCCATCCAGTCCCCAAAGCTGTCTGAAGGAGAATGACCCGGCCCCTGGCTTTAAAAGGTTGAGAACATCTGGTGTAACTAGTTTGTCATACTTAGAGGATGCCTTCTTGATGTCAAATGGGAAGTAATTTTAGACTTAAAGATGTCCAGGTGACCTTGACTATTTATCCAGGTCTGGAGTTTGATGCTGCGTATCTAGATCTATTGAAACATGAAGTGGGTTGCAGCTCATGAAAATGGTACTTTCTGACATGCAGCTCTGCAGAATATTTCAGCCAATATTCGGCCAGTTAGGGCTTCTGGGAAGTGTACTCTGAAAATTCAATTTTTCCAGGCTCCAGTAGGTTGATTACAATTGGTTTCTTAACTACCTACAGAAAAACTGTCTTGTTTATTTGAGCAGACTGTCCCAGCAACTTAACGATACAGCCGTTTTGTGCACTACATTCTTCTGCAGAGAGACAGTTAGCTTTCAGATGAACAACGGGAGCTCAAACAGGCAAAGAGACACCTAGAGCGCTGCTGGGCAAAAACCCGGAGTGTTTCTGATTGGACACAAGCTAGAGCCGCTATTAGGGCCTACCTAGTGGCGATGGGGGTGGTGGGGTGGCATTACTTCACCACCCTTATTGCCTCCGCTGATAATTGCCCAGCCACCCTGTTACAGGTAACCAGGTCTCTCCTTGGTAAGAGGGGGGGGAGGCGTTGCCCGGTTGGCAGGGTTTGACTGAGGACTTTGTTGACCATCTGGTAGAGAAAATCAATTGGATTCGCTTGGGGCTTAACCCTGGCAGGGCTCAGTCTTGCCATGTTATCTGGGATCGGTTTGACCCAGTTGTCCCTGATGAAGTGTACAGGCTCCTTGTTACATGCTTCATGTTACTACCTGCCCTTTGGATCCCTGCCCGACCTGGCTGGTGAAGGCCACCAAGGAGGTGACAGGTAGCTGGGTTGGTGCTATTATAAATTCATCTTTGCAGGAGGAGATGTTTCCAGCACCTCTGAAACATGCTTTGGTGCGCCCCTTCTGAGAAAAAAAACCTTCTCTTGACCCAGTGGTTCCATCAAACTTTAGGCCAGTCTCCAACCTCCCCTTTTTGGGGAAGGATTTGAAGAAGGCAGTGGTGTGTCAGCTGCAGGGTGTCCTCGATGAAGCGGATTATCTGGACCCCTTTCAGTCAGGTTTCAGACCCGGGTATGGCACTGAGATGGCATTGGTCGCGCTGATGGGTGATCTCTGGCGGGAGCGGGATGGCGGTCATCCATCTGTCCTTTCTCTTCTTGACTTCTCAGCGACTTTCGATACCGTCGACCACGGTATCCTTCTGGGATGGCTCGAGGGGTTGGGGATCCGGGGCACTGTGCTGTCCTGGTTCTCCTCTTTCGTGAAGGGCCAGACCCAGCAGTGTGGTTGGAGAGTGAGAAGTCCAGCCCTACACTCCTCAAATATGGGGTACCTCAGGGCTCGGTGCTTTCTCCTCTCCTATTTAACATCTACATGAAGCTGCTGGGGGAGATCATTCATTCCCATGGGGTGTGGTACCATCAGTACGCGGATGACACTCAGTTGTACATCTCGGCCCGTGGGGACCCCAGTGGTGCTGTCAAAGTCCTATCTGGATGTCTGAGGGCCATGGGGGTCTGGATGGAGGCCAATGGCTTACAACTGAAACCTAGCAAGACTGAATGGCTATGGGTTCAGGGTCCTACGCCGTTCTGGGAGCTGCCATCCTTGGTCTTGGATGGGGCTATTTTTCCCCAGACAGACCCAGTGTGCAACTTGGGAGTCCTCCTGGACTCGCAGCTGCTGCTAGAAGAGCAGGTGGTGGTGGCGACCAGGAGGGCCTTTGCACTACTTTGTGTAATATGCCAGTTGCGCCCGCTCCTGAATAGGGACTCCTTGCTTACGGTCAAACATGCCCTAGTCACCTCCAGACTAGACTATTGCAATGCGCTCTACATGGGGCTGCCCTTGACAACCATTCAGAGGCTGCAGCTTGTCCAGAATGCAGCAGCCCGGGTGGTGATGGGGTGTGGACGTTATGCCCATGCCTCGCCCCTGCTTTGGGATTTGCACTGGTTACCAGTTTGTCTCTGAGTGCAATTCAAGGTGCTGGTTATGACCTTTAAAGCCCTATATGGTAGTGGGCTGGGATACCTAAGAGACCGCACCGCCCTGAGGACATCTGTCTGTCCAACCAGAGCAGACCAACCGGAGGGGCTCTCTAATTGTTCCATCAGCCAGGGGGGGCACCTCTCTGGCAGAAGAAAAAGGGCCTTTTCCATGTTTGCTCCAGCCCTTTGGAACCTCCTACCAGTAGAACTACGCCTGCAGATGGAGTTGCTGCCCTTCAGGAAAGGACTTAAGACCTGGCTGGCAGGGAAGGTGTGGAGCCCTGAAAGCAATGTGGCTCCTGCTCGTTGGCTCTTATCATGAAATGTATTTTCTTTCTGCCTCTCGGGATGGGTGGGATTTTTTTAATGTGGGTTAGGGGTTTTAATCTGTTTTTATGTGGGTTTTTAAATATGTGAGCCACCCTGAGTCGGGTTCCCCCTGAGTGGGTGGTGAACAAATTGAAATATTAAATTAAATTAAAATTAAATTAAATTAAACAACTGGTGTTAACATATTGTCTGAGGTAGAAGAACTGTGACACTTGGCAGCATGAGTGTTGTGCTCTTCTGGTATCTGGTTGTAACAGAGACCACATGAATCAATGTGAAATGCATACCCATCAAGCGCGGCTCCAGAAAATACGGGACCTGCACAGAACCCTTCTGCGCTGAAGGGTTCTGCGCATACGCACATGCGCAGTGACTACTTTTCCCCCCAGTCAAATTACAGGATGGCAGTGGAGGAAGCAGCATGGAAATATGGGAAAACCCGGCCAATCCGGGATAATTGACAGGTATGGTGAAATATCAGAACTTCCTCACAACTTCATAGTAGCAAGCAATGGCATTTCAGCAATCCCTCTCTAGACTTATCTTCTGTGTTTGCCATCTTTGAGAATTGGAAACCTTGGCACTGGTGTGTAATTTATTTTAGTAATGTATTAGTGAAACATTTGCCATTTCCTATTTTTTAGGCACAATGTAAATGCAAAGAGCTATTTTGCTCCCCACTATTGGTTTTGACACAGTTCCATAAATAATTAAGTGTTCAGTATTCTGCTCAGGCAGTCTAATAAACACAATTATTTGAAAGCATAAGAAGAAAGGAGTCATTATTTTAACCCTCTGCAGACTCTTTTGCCAACTAAAGTCCATGGGACTATTTGAACCCTGTGAACGACACCTGCATTTTGAGAATTTCTCCAGAAGGCAGTTTTTAATCTTCAGTAAGAAAATATGGATTTGAAATGTGGGTTTTCTGGGACTGCATTATTTTATTTTATTTTGTCTTAGAGATGCACAGCAGTATCTTTAAATCAGAGCTAGGTTGCTGTGTCTTTTTCTGAGTTAAGAAAAAAGGAGGGAGGGGAGAAAGATGACACCTTCTGATATTTATATTTTATTTTAAATTAGATATCCACTGCCCTGTGAAAGATTTCTAGAATGTGTGCCTTTCTTTTAAAAAATTCTACACTCCTTCTGGCTGGTAGAGAGGTGGAGAGGGGGTGCTGTTGGCAATGCATTAGGCAATGTTTTCCTCTAAGGACAAACAGTGAGCAATTTGCCACAGTATGAATGCCACAGAATGCTGTGACTCACTCTGAGAGTGACTTTAGTTAACTGAGTTAACAAACAGATTTCACACTCAGTCCTTCAATCTGTCATTGCGCACACCTAGTAGCCATATGGGACCTGGCATCCTCTAAAAGGAGCTGAATTTGTGACAACGCCTTGTTAAAGCATTGTCAAGATATATCCTTGTAATGCCAAGGGCAGCTTGACTTTTTTTTTGGTGGCTGGGTGGGGGGAGGCATTTCATCACTGTGACATGCATGGAATCCTAAGAACAAAGTTCCTTCCTGAAGCTAAGGTTCACTAGAGGAAATTTTCTCCCTTTCTCTATTCAGTATAGAAACTTGTGCTCCATTTTTTTTAAAAAAATTATCATTTTAATAACATTAGCAGGAAAAAGTATGACAGCTCGCCTGGTGAAGAGTAAAATTTAAGCCTATCCCAACCTTATCAAGGCAGCCAGGAAGCCGAAATGGCTATATGTATCTTTATAATTGTTGCCTCATCTTTTGCTCTGCAAAGATTTCCCACTTGCAAGCAAGGTGTACTTGTCCTCAGAGGAGTGGTCTGCCATTACTGCTAGATTTTGAACAACTGGCCTAAGATCTAGATTTGTTGCATCAATTGTTGCTGGTGTACTCTTGGAGTATTTGTGTTTGCATTCTCCACCACCCTCAAACCCTCCATGGGGAATGGGTCATCCAAGGATTCCAGAGGTCTGGACATAAGGGTAGGGGTCAAGCTTCTTCATTACCTAAGCCAATTAACTAATTCCAAACTATCCCAATCATTCGAGTACTCCTTCAACCCACCCAAATTAGCCGAGTTCTGGGTAACACACAAGCACACAAAGATGTTATGAATGTCTAAGGGCTCCACACTGTCCTCACCATAATCATCTGCTTCAGAAGAAAGATGTTATTTGCTGCATGTCCCACACCTCAGCTTCAAGTTGTTGGGAGTGATTAAAGTGTCTCCATCTCTATGATCACAATTATGTCAGAGTAACGGTTTTTAGCTTGGAGTCACCAGCAGGTTAATTATGCTGCTTTGCTCTATGATGTCCCTTGACCACATAAAACATGAGTCTTGGAAGATCAATTTGGTTGATTTGCATTGGGGCTGTTCTGGAGAGACTTCACTCAGACTCCCCCTTCTTCTCATCTTTTGCCTCTATAGTCTTCTGCCACCAGTGCCTTCATCTTCTGACTTGCCCTGAGCCTTGCTGCTTTTTGTAAGATTCCTTGCCTTTTGGATACTGATGGTAAGCCATTCCCAGTGCTGTAGCATCCTCTTGCACCATAGGTGACATTGACAGGGGTATCAGCTTTGTTATAGGAAGGGTGGCAACCTTCTAAGGATAAAATGGCCCAGGGAGACCACTTTGGAGTTGACTAGTATGGAAGGCACAGGCTTGGCATTGGACCCTTTGGGGCCCTTCCTGGCACAAAGCAAAGACTAAACATGTCTCTTTAACTCAGAAGAACAACTGTAATGAACCCTATTATTAAGCTTGCATGACAAACAGATGGTCACCATGGTAATGCCTAAGGACAGGAGATTTTGTCTGATTTTGTTACAAATGTAGCTTAACATGTAGATATATTCCTCTCTAGGAAATATAATCAGACATTTTTACGTTTGGGTAGAGATGAGTTGATTGCTGAAAATTGTTCTGTTTTTAAGTGAGTTTGCAAGTCTTACCATGCTCAGACTCCTTGACAGGACTTATGTCTGCAGCTGCAAATTATCTGGCTTTCTGCAAAAATAAGGCCATATTCATGCCCACACTTTTTTCTCTTTCCATCTTTGATGTGTTGTTCTATAAAGGAAACTATATCATTCTATGCAGTTGAACGATCCTGCTGGTGCATCCTATACAGGAATACACTGTTCTGCACAGGGATGGTAATATTTTTGCAGATTTGTGCATTGCCCCTACATTCCACAAAAGACTCAGAAACCAGTGGCTGGGGTCAGGCAGTTCTTCCCCGACAAGTGTGCAGGGAGTTCAATTCCCACAGTATTATGTAGGTGCATGGTGTGCAAAGACAAATGTGAGTGTTTGCTCTGTGGAGCCAACCATGCATTCATGGTGTGTCAGAGGTTTTAGCAATCAAGCCAGGGCTGAACAAGTTGTCCCAGGGTAGGGTATACACCTGGGAATGAGGACTGCCTCTTACAGACTGTGCATTGGCTGGATGGTCAGCAGCAGAAGGGAGGGGAGTCCAAAGGTGGACTTGGCCCTCCAGGCCTGGGAGGGTTATTGTTCCGAGGGACTACCCAGACCACACTGTGAAGACTCCTGACAAAGATCCATTTCTGATGTAGTTGTTTGGTTCCAGACGTTTAATAAAGGTGGCCTTATTAAACCTTTTGACTCCCCTCCCTTCTGCTGGTGAATCCTCCTTGGAGTGAAGCCTGAACAGGATGCATGATTCTGTCTGTGGAGAAAACACTGCTATTTATGTTAATCTTAAACACACCCAAACACCCCATACAACCCTGATTGGTCCTGATCTGGTTGGTCTGATCTCATTGTCTGAGTCAGGATTGGCAAATGGCATTCTGCTTGGTACAATTTGCATAGACAAACGTCTGCCTTCACACGACATCTGAGAAATCTTGCAAGATTTGCCATGAGACTTCATGGGGAAAATCTTGTATACAGAAACATTTCAGTGAGGAAAAGAGAGGGGTTTTCCCTCTCCTTTTTTCTCTGACAGAAAAAGGCTGCAAGAGCCACATTGTTAATAGAGGGAGTGTTTCTCCTTCTGTATACCTACTTACACATTAAAAAGTGTTCAATGGGCTTCCTCTGTGTGCCACTGTTGTGAGCAATACACTACTATGTAAAACTGAAGGAGAGGGCATTCTTCTTGAGTAGTAAAACTCATCAGCACCAATGTAAAACTCATCTGTTCACCCAAGCTTGGAAGGCTCAAGTATCATGGCTTGGTTTGTGTCTTTCAGTTTGTCTGCTTCTCTTTATCCTTTAATTTAAATTGTTTCAGGTTGTTTTATGTGTTATATCTCACCTGAGATTTTTGGATACAGGAGAGGTGTGGCAGACTGCATGCAATAAAAGCAGCTCTAGGGAAATATACATTCCTAGGCAGAGAAGCAGTGGAAAACAAGGCCTCATGACAACAAGGGAGAGGACACTAGTAGACAGTGACTTTCCAAGCTGACAGTCTTGATGAGCCACAGCTGCAGTAGGATAAGGGAGATGGGATAAAAGATACAGTATTGGTAATAAGAATAGAAAGAGGAATAATAAGACAAGGAGATGGCTGGAGGGAAGAAACATTTTTGCATCTGCTTTGTGAAGATGTCGACCAGAAAATATAGGCTTTTCATCTATTAAATGTACAAAGAGAAAAAGTCTTACGTATGCTTTCTCTTTCAAAGATATATCAATACACCAGTGTAAGCTCTCAAGGATTTTGAGACACGAACAATGGCATTTGCATTATTTTCTGTGCTACTTTGCTAACTTTCCACAAGACAGATGATGTGCTTAAGCACCACCATGTGAAAGTGACCAAGCCTGATATTGCAGTGGGAATTGGGCAATACAATACAATGCAGAAATGGGTTTTCTCCTTCATCTACAAAACTCTGGCCTGGCTTCCTATGCGGAGGAAATTTTGTTTCAGGCAGAGATAACACTAGTGTCAAACTGCCTGACTTGCTTCCCAAGCTTTCTAGCTTGTTTTTTTTTTTTTTTGTCTGCTTGCAATTACAGGTTGTTCCTCATATCCACAGGATATTCCATGGATACCTGAAACTGTGGAAAGCAGCAAAACCCATATTAGAGCACACATAACTTGAGTCAAACAGGTGGCGTGATGGTGCTGCTCAGGGGAAAAAATTCCCCAGAAACTATCCATTCCTGCTCAACCATAACTGTCAACGTTTGGATTTGAAAATAAGGGAAATTTTTGGCACACCCCTTTGTGGGTGTGGCCAAATCTGTGGGCGTGGCCAAATATAGCCATGTGACTTGCTGGGCTCTAGTCATGCCTGCCACATGGCCATGAAAATGTCTGCAAACACAGACAGCACTGGCTCTTTGGCTGTAAATGGAGATGAGCACTGCACCCTAGAGTTGGATACGACTGGCAGATTTTACTTTCTTAGGATCGAAGATCTCTGCAGATGCTGATTGCAGCCGTGAAATAAAAAGGCGACTGATGCTTGGGAAACAAGCTATGAGAAACCTGTGGAACATAGTTAAAAGTAGAGGCATCACCTTGCAAACAAAAAATTGCATAGTCAAAGCAATGGTATTTCAGGTGGTAATGTATGGGTGTGAGAGCTGGACCATTAGGAAAGCTGAGCGCAGAAAAATAGATGCCTTTGAAATGTGGTGTTAGAAATAGGTCGATCCTAGAAGAAATCTACCCTGACTGCTCATTAAAGGTCAAATAGTAAAAATGACGCTAAAGTACTTTGGACATCAAATGAGAAGAGAGGATTCACTTGAGAAAGCCTTGATGCCGGGAAAAGGTGGAGAGCAAAAGAAGGGGGTGGCTAAAATAAGATGGCTAGATGGTATTATAGATGCAATGGGCACAAAGCTGTGTGGGCCAAAGAACCCTTTTCCCATTTTCTTGGGGGACTTTTCTTTTCTTTCTTGTTTGCTCAGTGGCTTAAGTGA
The DNA here is from genome assembly GCA_035047305.1 of Bradypodion pumilum. NCBI lineage: Eukaryota > Metazoa > Chordata > Lepidosauria > Squamata > Chamaeleonidae > Bradypodion > Bradypodion pumilum. The sequence goes on along the minus strand of JAWDJD010000001.1, from coordinate 79,979,260 downwards.
CTAAGATGCTGACTGGGAGGCAGAAGGTCAGCAGTTCGATTCCCGAGTACTGCAGGATGGAATGAGCTCCTGTCTTGAGCAGTGAACCCTAGAGTCGGATACGATTGGCTTTTGAGCAAGGGCGACCCTTTACCTTTACTTAACTCAGATCCCCGTGCAAGCACACTGGATCTATGAGCTCTGATAATTCTCCCCGTGTATTTTGGATCTGGTCTTTCGTACAAAAAGCACCTTCTTGCTCTAAAAATTGGCCACTGTAGGAATCTATGACTGATGGCAAACCTTGGCACTCTAGATACGACTTCCTTTCGAGCAAGGGAAACCTTTACCTTTAGCATATAGTGATCAAGCACATCCCCCCACCCCCACCCCTCCCAAGTTAACTCTAGAACAGAAACGGAACCCCACCCCTCTCTCTTTCTCATATAGTGATCAAGCACATTCCCCCCACCCCATCCCACCCCTCCCAATTTAACTCTAGAACTCTAGAAATGGAAAGCAGGGCAGAAACAGCTGAATAAAGTATTAGAGTGAGAGAGAAGTCTCTGCCCCCAGACCAAGAGCTGATTTGCCCCTGCATAAATGAAATATCGCTCACCTCTGACCTCCGTCCCTCCTCCCAGCATGGTGGCTCAGACCAGCGTCCATCTTGGACATGTGGCTTGCAGGAGAAAAATGAAAGAGAAACCTACAGAACGTCCCCCCCACCTTCTCTCTCTCCCCTTCCAAAAGCGAACTTAGAGCCTGCCACACAGCAACCACTGGTGGCCGAAAAAAATACTGCAGCTTCGCCTGTGTGGTCAGGATACTTGTTTTAAAAATAAGGGAAAATACGGGGAAATTAATAAAATGGGAGGGGGTGGGAAGAGGGCAAAAATAAGGGGTTTTCCCGGGTAAAACGGGATGGTTGACAGGTATGTGCTCAACATTGCTTTGGAAATAGTGGGCTCAAGTAGTGTTGAGTCCGAGGCAAGAAGTATTCTAACCAGCAGTATTGGGTTAAACTCAGTGATTCTTTATTCTGCTCATATTTCAGATTGGGAGGTGGTCTCTATATATACAGTGATTTGACCGTTACAAAACAAGATACAATTTAGGCATGCTTCCAGAGGGTACAAACAAAGTTCAACTTCAACATTTACCACACTGACATGTATTTGAATTTTGAGCCTTTTAGAATGGCACGCTTTCTGCTCTCTATTGTTGGCGTGGTTTGACTTTTGAAAAGGAATTAACCTTTGGAGACAACATGTAGTCAGCTCTTGGAAGTACAAATATGTTATGTATTTCAGGGATTTTTCACTGAATATTTTTTGACCCATGGATAACTGAGCCTGCAGATACTGAATTCACAGATACGGGAGCCGGCCTGTATAGCCCCATTTAAAGCCACCTGTCTGAGAAACTCATGTATCTATCTTGGCTGACCTCCCATATGTCTGGTGCTAGCTGTGGAATTCTGGGAGCTATAGTCCAGAAAATTTTTGCTTATTCTCTATTCCATTTGCTACTAATGCTTACGACTGTTGATAGACACACAGGCCTCTCTTGCATTCACATCCATTATTTTGATGCAACTTTTGCAAGCCGTTTCATGGCACATTGCAACATTACTAAGTTAGGTACTGTATTGTTAGCACTAGTTGTTCCTTTAGTACAAAGGTATAACCACTGGAAAAGCAGTGCAACATCTTGTAGGATTTTTGTTTTGTTTTTCTAGCCTAATATTTGTTAAAGTCTGAAAAAAGGCCAGGAGGGCCTTTGAAAAACTTCGTGTCATTTAACAATCGAGCCCGGTCCTGGACCGGGACTCCTTGCTCATGGTCACTCATGCTCTGGTCACCTCCAGATTGGATTATTGTAATGCACTCTACATGGGGCTACCCTTGATGACCATTTGGTGGCTGCAGCTGGTCCAGAATGTGGCTGCCCGGGTGGGGATGGGGCGTGGGCATTATGCTCATGCCTCACCGCTGCTTCAGGAGCTGCACTGGTTGCCAGTGTGCCTCCAGGTGCAATTCAAAGTGCTGATTTTGACCTTTAAAGCCCCACATGACAGTGGACCAGGATACTTAAGGGACCACATCACCCCAAGGTATTGTACCCGTCCTACAAGGGCAGACCGCAGAGGCTCAGTAGTGGTCCCATCTACAAGAGAAGCACACCTGACCGGGACCAGAAGAAGAGCCTTCTTGGTGTTTGCCCCGGCCCTGTGGAACCTTTTACTATCTGAATTGCGCCTCCAGACAGAGCTGTTCCCCTTTAGAAGAGGTTATGCCAGCGGGTGTGGGGGCCGACAGGTGTGACGGCCCAATCCCGCTGGTTTATATAAATAGTGCCCTACAACTGACTTGTCTGTTTTTAATTTTTCCCCTCCCCCTCTGTTTTTATTTCCTTTTTTTTTCTATCTCTTTTAACTATTTATCTCTTAAGGGGTTAGGGAGGGTATTGAAGGGTTTATGCATTTTAAGATTGTATTTTAGATAGGGGTTTTAGCAATGTTTTTATCTGTAATGGCCTTTTTATCGTTTTTGTATTTTATTGTATTTTTTCTATGTTGGTAGCCGCCCTGAGTGGTGTTCGCACCAAATATAAATACACAAAATTAATAAAAAAATCAAAAAAAATCAACATCAAGGGAAACTATGATATGCTCTGTCATATACCATATTGACACACATTCCACCTCTCAGATTAATTGTTGCTATTTGGAAACAAAATTGTTTGGCTTTAATCTAACTATACACAACCCCTCAATGGTCTAAAGAGCTTATCAGTTCTATTTTCAAACAAACAATCAGCAAAACAGACCCCAGAAGAAGGGAACGGTTAACCATTCTGTGAATTTCCTACCTAGAAAATCCTAAAAATGGTTGATATAAGTCTGACTTGAATTGAAGACACACGATGATCATTATGTCCTGGATTATCAGGGAAAAAAGACTAAGGTCTCTTATAACTATGGGGTGAAACACTTCAAAAAAGGTCGTCTTTTGTTTGTTTTTGTGAATAATTTCCATTTTGCATTCTGTCTTGGATGTATTTGCATTACATAAACATTTATGGATTACATGTTTGCTGTTAGTGAAATGACCTGCCAAGAGCCAGGAAATAAACTCTGCATAAACTCTACAGTATACTACATAGGCTCACAACATATGGCCTACGGACTGGCCTCGGCCCGCCAACGCCATTCCATCTGGCCTGTGGCAATAACCCCAGAAGCTGAAGCAGATGCATTTATGACAGCTGTAAAAGCACCCGTACATGTGCAAACACACTCGCACATGTCCAAACACACTTGCCACAGTTTGCAGCAGCATTTGCAACTGGGGTGAGACCATGGGTCTAGCCCAGGCAGCTGTCTGAGGGGGAGTGGTCCGGCCTGTGTCGCGAAAACCTTGAGAACCCCTGATATACAATCATTAACTACTAACAGGCAGCATTTATTTTATCTCCCGCTCCCTACCTGTGATAAGAAATTGGCCATTATGGTTTCAAGCTCTAATTGAAGAGCTTTGCTGTATTGAAAATGGGTATGGAAGAAAAGAGATAAAAATACTTTTCACAATTCCACAGACATATCTCTTGGCAATATAAACTGTCCATCAGTTTTATGGAGACCACTCAGAACTGCTGTGCGCCTTGCACATTTATAATATAATGGTAAAGTATTTATAATATAATGGCAAAGTATAATGGGACTGCAGTGGCTCAAGTGGCTAAGACACTGACTGGAAGGCAAAAGGTCAGCAGTTTGAGACCTGAATACTGCAGGACGGAATTAGCTTCTGTCTTTGTCCCAGCTCCTTCCAACCTAGCAGTTCGAAAGCAAGATAAATAGGAACCACTTTGGTGGGAAGGTAACAGTGTTCCATGTGCTCTGGTGTCTAGTCATGCCTGCCACATGACTATGGAAACGTCTGCAGAAGCAGATAACGCTGGCTCTTCGGCTTTGAAACAGAGATGAGCACTGAACCCTAGAGTCAGATACGACTGGCTTTCAAGCAAGGGAAACCTTTACCTTTACCTTAAAATATAGTTTGAATAAAATCAAACCTAGATTTATTTCATTCTAGATTAGAAACCAAACCAGATATACAAAGACATTTTTTGAACATTAATAGTATACAGACCCCCTCCACTTTACCTTCTTGCAGTTTTTTTGGAATTTAAAATAATTTTAACTCTATCATTTGATCATTTCTGTTTTTTTAAATCCATAGGTTCACATACGCCTACCTTTAATTATTTTATAAGAAATGTTTTAAAATTCCAATTGATGGTTCACACAGGGACTAGATCTATAGACTTCCCCATCAGAAGGTATAGCTGTCATCTTAGGCTCCTGGAGAGGTTTGCTAAAAATTGCTGAAAATTGGACTCATGTTTATCCAGTTTTCAGTTTTCTATAGCTCAGCCAATCTTTAACAAGTCAATGTGAAATTTGGTATGGATGTCATGTTTTATATGAGTAGATCAAGGTGTGTGTTTTTTATAAACAACAGAATTTCGATGCTTATAATGGCAGAATTCTTTTATTTTATTTTCAGTGAGAGACTAACTGGCTCATGCTCAGCTTGGGGCTGGTCACACACTCTGGATCTGACCTACTTCAAAGGTTTGAGAGAAGGATTACCACCACCACCACTTCCTTCTCCTCCTTCTTCAGGTGCCGTATCCAATCCGGACAATGGCCATCATCATGGTGATAGTCTTCCTGCTCTTAACTCCTCGGAACAATTCTTCCGAGAACATGCCACACCAGTCTCTCAGGTTCTTTAGCCACAAAGTCCATCTATTTCCAGGGCCTCTCTTTCCAGGGATCTTTCCTTGTCATTCCTCATGGTCAAGGTATTTGAGCTTTCCTGCCTTTAGCTTACTAGTTGAAAGGCAGGATATAAAAATAATAAATAATGATGAGTGTAATGAGCAAGTAATAAGTTTTAGCTAGCTGAATACAGTAAAACCCTGACTTACAAATGCCCTGCGTTACATAAAATGTGACTTACATAATGATTTTGTGCTAAAATCATGTCCCAATTTACACAAATGTCCCGATTTACATAAATTTATGTAACACGATTTCCTATGTGTTTGCTTCGAGTTAAATAAAAAATCATTTTTCCTATGGGTTTGCTTCAAGTTATGTAAAATCCATTTCCCTATGCGTTTGCTTCGATTTATATAAAAATTTCATTTTCCTATGGGTTTGCTTTGAGTTATGTAAAAAAATAATTTTTCCTATGGATTTGCTTCGAGTTACATAAAAAAACGATTTAAGCAAAAGTAGGGTTTTTACTGTACCTCAGTGATTTAGAGACTGGGAGTGTGAATCCCTATGTGCCTCTAGGAAGAAGAGGCAACTTATGTTGCCTTGAGCAAGATGCACAGTCTCAGCGTACCCTAGAGGAAGGGAATAATAAATCACTTCTGTGCATTCTCTACCTAGAAAATCCTAAAAATGGTTGCCATAAGTCATAATTGACTTGATAGCACATGATGTTTAATAACTCTTAGTTTTATTTTCTTGTTTCAGAAATATCCTTTCCTACTTAAAATTTTACTTCATACATTTTAGTTATTTTTAAATTCACACCAATTGAATACCAGCTTTTTAAAAAAAATCAGTTAAGTCTTCCTTCTAGATATATTTAAGATGGATAGCAGAGCTTCAAGGAAAGTGAATTAGTTGTATGTGGCCCATCTGTTTTCTTGTTTATAGTCTTTGAGGCAACGACATCATTTTGAAGGTTTGGCTCATGATTTTCTTGGCCTTCGCACCTTGGCTGTGTAACACTCTCCCTTTGAAAACTCCACCGCTGCTGATATGAAAATATAGCTGTTCACTAGATTCTTTGTGGTTTAAGGATCTTGGCATGAGTATGCTATGGAGTAACATGTGTGGTTTTAAAATGCTTACATTATCATATGTTTAAAACTGTTTAAATTTACACAGAAACTCAGAAACTTAAGATTCCATCTTAAAGTTCCTTCCTTTTGCTATGGTACCATTTTGTCATAAGCTGTTCCTATAAGAACACTTGTATTATCTTTATTTTGGGTGCACTAGCTGAGGCTTACTCTGACAGAAGGCCATTTATCACTTGCCTTTTTAATGGGAGACCTTCAACTTCACAAGCATTTCAAAAGGTTCTCCTTGAGTATGATTTGGATTAGCTGATGGGTACCAGTTCCTCCGAGTATTGCTAATTATTTAGTAAAGGTAAAGGTTTCCCTTGCTCAAAAGCCAGTCGTATCCAACTCTAGGGTTCAGTGCTCATCTCTGTTTCAAAGCAGAAGAGTCAGCATTGTCTGTTTCTGCAGACGTTTCCATGGTCATGTGGCAGGCATGACTAGACACCAGAGCACACGAAATGTTGTTACCTTCCCAACGAAGTGGTCCCTATTTATCTACTTGCAATTTCTTACTTTCGAACTGCTAGGTTGGCAGGAGCTGGGACAAAGATGGGAGCTCATTCTGTCCTGCAGTACTCGGGAATCAAACTGCTGAGTGAGCTCCCTTCTCTGTCCCAGCTCCTGTCAACCTAGCAGTTCAAAAGCAAGAAATTGCAAGTAGATAAATAGGTAACACTTCGGTGGGAAGGTAAATAGCATTCAGTGCACTCCGATGTCTAGTCATGCCTGCCACATGTCTATGGAAATTTGGTGTATGCAAACCAAGACACAGGACACAGCCTCGGGCTGGGTTAACTCAGGTTTATTGCATCGTGGGCAGAGGGAACATGAGGTAATGGCGGATCGATAGCTCTTTATATACAGCAGTAATACATTTGAACGTGGTGCCATGGTAGCCCATTGGCTACTGTCTGCGTGACGTCATTGCAGGTCACGCCCTTCTTGTCCAGGTGTAGGTGGTGGCGGGAAAACTTCCCGCGCTGTTGCCTTTGATGAGTTCGGACCAAGAGAGCTTGGACGCTCGCTGCTGCCAGCTGGTGGTCATTAGCTCGCGTCCTATTACAGGGTTTATGATACAGCTGAAGGTTACATTGTTGCTATAGGCAAGGTTACATTGGCTCAGATACATTGTAATCCATGTGTACAATAAAACCATCAGAACACAACACCCCTCCCCCCTAGGACGAGACAAAGTCTCGAGCCCACACTTAAACACACTCCCCCCCCTTAGGAGACAAAGTCTCTCAGCCAAGATGGCTTATTTCGAACACGCTGGGGTCTCGATGCGGGCTGCCTCTCCCCGGGTTTGCTACCTTCTCTTTGTCCCCTGGTTTCCTGTCCTGTAATATGAGAGGGAGACTCGTTAGTGACTTGCCGCGGCTCCGCGGCGTTGTTGGGAGGTGTGCTCTTTCTTAGGGAGGAACCGGGGGCACTGGGGGCTAACGAAAAACCCCTCTTCTCGCTTGGATGGGTGGGGGAACACTCCTGAAAACCCCCCCGGCTCGCAAAATCAAAATCAAAATCACAATCGGGGGCAGCGGTCGCGAACTCCTCTCCCCCTTCCCCGGCCCCTGATAAGACTGGCGTATCAAAAGGATATGAGTCGGGGCCGCTGCTACTGCTTCCTTCCCCCCTTGCTTGGGACTGTTGTCCACTGCTGTCTCCCCCTTGGGCTAAGCGGGTGGGGGAGAACCCTAACGCTGAATCCTGTTGCTGAGCTCCACTGACTGGCCCACTCACTCGGTGCCTCAGTTGGTCAGCGTGCCTCCTCCAGAGGAGGCCGGTGGTCGTCTCGACCCGGTACGACACTGGCCCCGTCTGTTCTACAACCGTCCCTGGCACCCAGGCTGGCCCTGCGCTGGAATAGTTCCTGCAGTGAACAGGGTCACCAGCGGCGAAACCTTTCGAGACTGCCAACCCTACGTTTCTCCCTTTATCCTCGACTCTCGTCGGGTCTAGTCTGGACAGGATCGTGGTCAGTTTTCGCCGCATCAAGAGCTCTGCCGGCGAGTAACCTGACGCTAAGGGGGTTACCCTATACGCTAAGAGGAACTGGCATACTTGGTGATTCAGGTCCCCCGGGCCCATGCGCCGCAGCGCGTCCTTTCTTAAAAACGGCGGGATGCGCATCGCAAACCGCTTGTATTGGGTCCCCCCCCCCCACGGTATGCACCCCCCCTATGAACAAACCTAAGGGCTGAAACCACTGTGTCCCTAGGAGGCTACAGCTTCCCCCTTTGAGGACAACTAGGGGCAGTTCCGCAGAATGTCTCTTAAAATTGACCCGAAATTTCCCGACCCCCAACACCGGAATGCTGTTTCCCTGTACGTCCCGTAGTGTGGACCTCAACGCTTTAAGCTTGGGCCGCACGTGGGGGTCGATTTTCAGGAACTCTTTCTGGGGAATTATGGAATAGGAGGACCCCGAGTCAATTTCCATCTTAATAGGGGCCCCTTGTACTAATACCTCAACGAAGTAATGGGACTGTCCCGCGGACACGCTGAACACTGAGGCGTCGTCCTCGCTGCCGTCCGAGACGCGGCCCACGCCGTCCTGCTTCCTCGTGGTCTGGGCGCCATCTTTGGGCCTCGCTGGACGGTCCGGTCTGGCCGCGCGGTCTTGTGACTGCCTCCGGCCCTCTTTCCGCTTTCGGCACGCCTTGGCGATGTGCCCCCGACGGCCGCAGGTGTAACACTCGGCCTTCCTGAACGGGCATCTCGCGCGCTCGTGGGCCGCTCCGCAACCCTCGCAGCGTCGACCACCCTTCCGGACCTTCTGGACCTCCTCGCCATCGCTGCCTTCCGTAGACGACTTTGAGGCCCGTCGAGTCGCGTGCACCGACTGTCCGGTCTTCCCGTGCACCGAATTTTCCGCCTTGCCGGCTCTAGGACGCCACTCACGCCACTGGTGCATCTCGTCCACTCCGGCATTCGTGGACTCTGCGGCTTCCGCGGCCTCTATGACCTCTGCCAGCGTGGGTGGCGGCTCCTTATTCATCAAGCTGCGCTGTACCTCCTTGTCTTTCAGGCCACACAACACGCCGTCCCTGAGGACCAACTCCAGGATATCGCCCCATTTACAGGGGGCGGCGGCTATCCTCATGGCGGCCACGAATGCCTCAACCGACTCATCCGGCGCTTGGACTCGCCTCCAAAACGCGCTCCGAGCGGGAAACATTGCCCTCGAGGGGCAGAACCGCTCTCGCAGCAGTTTCATGATGTCGCTCGCCTTAAAGTCGCTCACCTTCTTCGGAGCGATTATGCCCACCAGCGTCCGCTTGGTTTCCATCCCGAGCATTCTGGTGAGGATGGCCCTCTTCCTCTCCTCGTCTTCTCCTTTGACTCTGAGTTCCACCAGGGCCGCCTGGAAATCCATCTCAAGCAGCTCCCAGTCTTGCGGTTTGGTGATGTTGAAACCGCTCTGTGCCCTGGCTGTTCCGTGGGGATCCATTATCCCACCTTCGTCGCCAATTTGGTGTATGCAAACCAAGACACAGGACACAGCCTCGGGCTGGGTTAACTCAGGTTTATTGCATCGTGGGCAGAGGGAACATGAGGTAATGGCGGATCGATAGCTCTTTATATACAGCAGTAATACATTTGAACGTGGTGCCATGGTAGCCCATTGGCTACTGTCTGCGTGACGTCATTGCAGGTCACGCCCTTCTTGTCCAGGTGTAGGTGGTGGCGGGAAAACTTCCCGCGCTGTTGCCTTTGATGAGTTCGGACCAAGAGAGCTTGGACGCTCGCTGCTGCCAGCTGGTGGTCATTAGCTCGCGTCCTATTACAGGGTTTATGATACAGCTGAAGGTTACATTGTTGCTATAGGCAAGGTTACATTGGCTCAGATACATTGTAATCCATGTGTACAATAAAACCATCAGAACACAACAGGAAACATCTGCAGACGCAGACCATGCTGGCTCTTTGACAATAAACTGAGATGAGCACTGGACCGTAGAGTTGGATACTACTGGCTTTCGAACAAGGGTGAACTTTACCTTTACCTTTACCAGTTCTGCAACTAGGGTTAAAGCAGTGCAGGGACTATTTGGCATTCATGACTACAGATTTTCTGTCTGTTTTAGCTGATTTCTGTGTAAGCACAGATACTCTGACAGTGGTCACTTTGAGGTCCCATTGTGTGAAAGTATTTACTTTAAACTGCTAGGTTTTCTTGTTTCTTTGTTGTGGTTGTTCCCAAGTTGTTTTTTCTTTTGTTATAAAAATACTATGTTTGTAATCTGGTCCTTTTCCTAAATAAATATAAAGTTTTTCAGGTTTATATTTGTGGTGCAGTGGATAGAGTGATGAAGATTCAGGAGACCTGGGTTTAAATCCACATATGGCCATGGAAACTCATTGGAAGTGGGGGTGGGGGGGAGGAGCTGGTAGAACCTTAAATTTCACTTAACCTTGAAATTCTTATTAGATTTGTGTCATCTAGTTTGTGTGTGTGTACATATCACACACACACATACATACACACATCTTCACAATTAGTGTAGCTATTGAGAGTATGGTTTGGAGACTTAAAATTAAATCCACACATTCCCACAATAAATTGAAATAGGTGCCAACATCTCCAATACATCTTCAGCATAATGGAGAATATTTCAAATTATAACAATTCATTTTTTACTGGTGTTGAGTACTATCTCCATATTGTTTCATAACAATTCTCTATTATTTAAATTCTTTTCTTCACAAACTTCTCAATTCCTCATTCATTATTTCATTACCTAAATCAATTTCCAAAATTATTCTAAGATTCTACTGTTGGTCTTCTGCCTCTATTAACATTTTATAAATTTCATTTATTAATCATTTTCTTTTTAAATTTTTTCATCAGTCTCTTACTGAGTTATTAATTCTTCAGATTTTGGCAACTCTTTACATTTTCCATAGTTCTTTGCCAGCTTTTAGTCCATCAATCCAGCTGAATCACATTATGCCATACTATCCTCTTTCTTTTCCTTCTATTGTACTCTTTAATTGCTATCTCTTAGTTATTTTCAATCTAATAACCTTTCCCCTTTTCAGTCTGTTTACTAAACTTTCCCCAAGATTCTCCAGGAATTTTTTCCCATTTCCAATACTTGAGTTAACAGAAAAATTATTAGGTAAATATTTTCTTATAAATACTCCAAAATTTGTAATAAAAAGGAGGGCTATTTATTCTTTTATAATACATTTAATCTCTTATTTAAAAATATTCTCCAAATTTTTTCCAGCTCCTGAAAAGCTATATTACGCCACATTATCTCATTTGGATTAAGTATAATATCAGGAATATTTCTCATTTTATTAGCAATATAATAATATCTAATGTTTGGATACAGTCCTCTCTCCTTTCGCAATAAATGCCATATTTTTCCCTTGTCCCCATTACAATGTTTATATATGGGGAACCTTAAATCTTGTCTCAGACCATGTCCAGCTTGAATCACCCTTTGAAGAAATTGGTGGCTTTAGGGATTTGATCTTTCACAGAGCCTAACTTTCCATATCCTTGGCAAATATATATAATTTTATTTATTTTTAAAGTTTTGTAAGTTTTAAATGGTTCACACTCTTTTATATTGTTCTTGTTTTATGTTATAGAATGGGATATAAATGACAGAAATTAGTCAACAAAAGAAACATCTGGAATAGAAGTTGTTGAGGCCTTTGATATCCTGTCAGACTGGTAGGATCAAATAGTGAGTGAACAAGGCAGTGATGGTTCTCTGGACATGAGATTTCAGATTCCTAATGACTAAGTGACTCTGATTGAAAAGCCAACCAAGAGTAAGAGGCCTTAAATGACCAAATTAAAGCTCTTTGGCTTTTGTGTCAGTTGACTTATACTGGAGTAGCAGCTGCATTACTGATGTCTGGCCACTTTCTTAAGCAACAACACAAACTGGCCTGCATTTTCCTCTTATGGGAAGTTGGCACAGTGGCATAGAGGATAAAGTGGCTGCCAGAGTTCCCATTTCAAAGTTTACACTGGTGGATTGATGTTTCATTCAAATAAAAGTACATGTGGGAAGTTGTTGAATTCGGACCAAGAAGTACTCTAACCAGCAGAATCAGGTTAAACTCAGTGATTGTTTATTCAGCTCCTAACTCAGACTGGGGACTATGTACAGGGGTGGCCTCTATATATACAGTGATTTGACTGTTACAAAATAAGATACATTTAGGCAGGCTTCCGGAAGGCAAGCAAGGTTCAACATTTCCCACTTTGACATCTATTTGAATTTCACACCTTTAGAAATGGCATACGTCTGCTGTTCCGCTTTGGCACGGTTTGTCTTTTGAACCTGAATTAGGCTTTGGACACAACATCCCTCCCCCCCCCCTTAGCAAGGAACATAATCTCCCCAACGTTTGGGTGGAACGCAAGTCTGTTTGGGGCGCCTGAGAATTTCAGGTCTTGGTGCCGGCTCTGGGTGAACCCTGACCGGTTTTGTAGTGGACTGGGTGCAGCCTCAGTTGCTGCTTCTGCCTTGGGTAACTCCGGTGGAGTCCCGGGTGAAGGGGGAACTGGTGTGGAGGGCAGTGGCTCGCTAGAGCTCCAACTCAAAATTCTGCTAATTATTAGCAGTGGCTTCTCTCTGTGATTCCCTCTCGGGACTCATATCCCGACCTGGCACCCGTGGCCGAATTTGGTTGGCATGTCTTCTCCACACAGTCGCATCGTCTAGTTGGACCCTGTGTGACACTGGACCTGTCTGTTCTAAGACCTCACCTCCCAACCATGGGGATCCGGGGGCGTAATTCTGGCAATGGACCAGCTGCCCGATCGCAAAACTGCCTTATACACCATCTTATTTTGTAATGGTCAAATCACTGTATATATAGAGGCCACCCCTGTACATAGTCCACAGTCCAAGATATGAGCTGAATAAAGAATCACTGAGTTTAACCCGATCCTGCAGGTTAGAGTACTTCTTGCGCCGGACTCAACAACTTCCCACATGAAATTTTATTTGAATGAAACATCAATCCACCAGTGTAAACTTTGAAATGGGAACTCTGGCAGCCACTTTATCTTCTATGCCACTGTGCCAACTTCTTGTCTCGGCGGTAGAATGCAAGTCTCGCTGGAAAGATGGAAATCTTCAGCTTGAAGTGGTTCCAGAGGACGTCAAGAATGTCTGCCAGTGGAGTGTCCTTCAGGGCCCATGGCAGCAGCAGGTGCATGATCAGCTCTGTCATGGGCAACCCGCAATGGGCCAGGAATGATGCCTTCTGCTATTCGACTTCTTTGATCTTCTCCACAACTATGAAGTTCTCGAACTGGATCTCATACATGGGCCATCTCTCTGGGTTGGAGTTGTCGAACAGCCCAAAGGAGGATGCGGTGGCAGCCATCCCACCTTCGTCGCCAGTGTTGAGTCCAGCGCAAGAACCTGAGTCGGGTTCGCCTGATTGGGCGGTATAGAAATTTGAATTATAAGTAAATAAATAAATACTCTAACCAGCAGGATCAGGTTAAACTCAGTGAACCTGAATTAGGCTTTGGACACAAGAGAAGTGTTATTTTCTTTGTGTTTTCAACAGGCTTAAAATTCCCTTTTCATGTTAACATCTTCACAAAAGGGATGGCAACCTCACTAAAAATATAACATTTGTAAAATACAGTACATGATCAAACCCTAAAAAGCAATATTCATTATGGAAGTTGAAAATAATAGAAGCCGAAGCAAACAGATCACTGTCACCTTCCTGCTGAAGTGGTACCTATTTATCTACTTGCAATATCTCATTTTTGAACTGCCAGGTTGGCAGGAACTGGGGCAGATTATGGGAGCTCATTAAATCATGCAGCAGAAGACTGAAATAAATAAACCTTTAAAATCCTCTCGCAGACCACCTGGGGGGCTGTGATACACACTTTCTGAGTGAGAGGATTCAAGATGTAAGGTCACCACAGACATTTTCCTATCCATGATTCTCATTAGTTACTGAGGGCCAAAAGCAGAGTGTTGCCTCATACATATGTTGGATTTCAGGAAAGCCAATTTTCAGACACTCAGAACAATGATAAGCAATGCAGGAGATTGTAATGAGAAAAGGAATCCAAGACAGATGGAAGTTTCTTAAAGGAAATTATTAAGGCACATCTACCAACAATCCCATCAAGAAAGAAGATGAAAGATAGCAAAGAAGTCCAATGTGGCTTAACAAAAAAAAACTTAGTGGAAGGAAGTCCAGGCCACAGAGGAAAAAGACAGACAGATAGACAGGAAGGAATTATGGAAATTGCATTCGGATGGGAAAAGCTGAGGATGAGCTGAAGTTAGCAAGAGATGCTAAAAGTAACAAAAATCATTCTTCAGGTACTGGCATAACAAGACAGAGAGAAGAAATGGTAGCATAGGTTATATAGATAAAAGATAAAGATAAATCTTTGTCATTGTCCCCTTGCGGGAACAACGAAATTTCTTGGTTGCTATATATCAACTCGAATAAGGCATACCCCTTAATTTAAAACAGCTACAGAAACACCAATTAAGATAGTACCATACAGTACAATAAAAAAAATTTAAAAACTTCAAAACTTTAAAATTTCAAAAATTTCAAAATTTCAAAATTCTAAAATCCTAAAAATTAAAAATTTTAAGATTTTAAAATAAGATAAGATGACTTCAGAGTCCAGAGTTTCCATTTAAGGCCAGAATTGCTCTGGAGAAGAAACTGTTCTTGAGACGGCTCGTTTTTACCTTCATTGTTCTATATCTCCGTCCCGATGGTAGAAGCTCAAAGAAGCAGTGGCCAGGATGTGATGGGTCTCCTACTATATCTAATGCTTTTCTGTGGCACCTGATGGTGTAAATTTGTTCTAAAGTGGAGAGTGGACAGCCGATGATACTCTCCGCTGTTATAGCAATAGGATTTCAGCAATTAATTCTTGATTGATTGCTTGATTGATTGGACTTGTATGCCGCCCACTCGGCTACGTGACTCAGGGCGGCTAACAGCAATCACAATATATCACAATACATTTAAAATTAAATACAATGAAAATACAGTATAATACAATGCAGCAACAAAAAAGTAACAAATACATCAACAGTGTCAAATCTTACTAAGTTTCTGAAATGTTTCTGAAATCATACTAAGCAATGCCTAAAAGTGGGCATTTATATAGACAGCATGAAGGTGATATCAAATACTCTAGCTTGTCAGATGCAGGATGCAAGAAGTGCTTTCTTGTATCCACCTGATTATTCCTAAAGGAAAGCCTGCAGTCATCAGACAATGCTGTTTTGAAACAGAAATACCACAGGAATATCTTGGCACCATACATAATAATTTCATCAAGTGGCCAGAGGCTGATCGTTTCTCTTGTTTTATACCCATGATATTTTTTGCTAATTAAAAATAGATCACAAACCAGCCAAGGCTGAGCCCTCTTAACATTGACTGCACAACTTCTAATCTCTCCCAGTGGGAGAAATGAAAAAGACTTAATTTTGAGTAGAGTGTGCCTAGTATTAATGGGGAGAAAAGAGATGTCTCTGCAAGAAGAATTGTTTCTTCTATTACCCTCAGGCCTTTGGGGAAATATATTGAGAAGCCATGTAAGCCAAGGGATCAGAGAGGGAAGAGTATTTAACTGAATTTTGAAAGAGTGCTAATACTCACCATCACGGCTGCCATCAGAAATTTCTGGGCTCCATACTGAGCAATCCTATTGCGTGCGCGTGCGCACGCGCACACGCACGCGCACGCACACACACACACACACATACACACACACACTTATGGGCGGAGGCGGCAGGGCTCCTGTCAGCTCCGGGCCCTATACGGCAATACTGGTAGTACTGCCCTGATGGCGGCCCTGCTCACCATAATAAGAAAGAGAAGACACAACATGACATTTCAAATTACTTAAGTTTTGTTGTTTAGTCGCACAGTCAATTCCGACCCTTTGCGACCCCATGGACCATTTTCCTCCAGACACCTCTGTCCTCCACCATTCTCCTCAGCCCACCAAGCTCTGTGCCCATTGTGTCCACAATACCATCTATCCATCTCATCTTTGGACGCCCCCTTCTTCTCTTGCCCTCAACCTTTTCCAGCATCAAGGCCTTCTCAAGTGAGTCCTCCCTTCTCATTTGATGTCCAAAGTACTTTAGCTTCATCTTCACTATTTGTCCCTCCAATGAACAGTCAGGATTGATTTCTTCCAGTATTGACCTATTTGTTCTCTTTGCTGTCCAAGGGACTCTCAGGACTCTCCTCCAACACCACATCTATCAAAGTTGCAAGTGGGCCACTATTGTCTCATTTGAGACAAACAATACAAACAATGTTTCCAAAAGATAAATTCTAGTAGGAGCTATATTGCTTTTCTACCCACAGGAGCAATAAATTACTTGTGGAAAGTGATATAACCCATGCATCACTTGGAACCCTAGATGGCTGATTGTCATAATAAAAAGACTACAGTGGTTTAGTGGTTAAGATGCTGAACCTGACTACTAGAAGGTCAGCAGTTTGTGACCTGAGTGCTGCATGATGGAATGAACACCCATTGTCTGTTCCAGCTCCTGCCAGCCTAGCAGTATGAAAGCAAGAAATTGCAAGTAGATAAATAGGTACCACTTTGGTGGGAAAGGTAACAGAGTTCCATGTGCTCCAGTGTCTATTCATGCCTGCCACATGATCATGTAAACATCTGCGGATACAGACAGCACTGGCTCTTTGGCTGTAAACTGAGATGAGCAGCAAACCCTAGAGTTGGACGTGACTGCCTTTCAAGCAAGGAGGATCTTTACCTTTACCTATAATAATAAAACTGTATCTCTGCCTTATCTTCAAGATTGAAATTGAGATACTGAATCAATAGGGATTTATTGCGCTAACCTCCTTACATTTCATTGATTCAGTGGATCTAATGTAGTTACAATTTACTTAGCATAATAAATCACAGTTAGGGTATGCTTCTTCTTTCGATCAAACCCTGGGCTGCCAAAATGAAGCCACTTTCTTCACTTTATCATTGCCCAAACCCAAGTCCTCATTGGTGCATGCATCTGGAAGCAATCAGCAGACCAGTAAATGAGATGGATTCTGAATCTCCCCACATTCACTCAGCGTGTTGTTCTCTGCCAGCAGCCCCCACTTGAGCATGTTAGTCTTGCATTTGGGGACTCTGACCTTCAGCCTATTCAGGGTCCTCTAAGTGGCATAGGGGAAGTTGAGATCCTCAGCTATATCCTCCTTTAATGTTGCTCCTTGTCCAGTATGAGTATGCTCACTATATCCCTGTTGATTCAATGGACTCACAATAGTGTGATTTACTGTGCTAACCAAGAGGATTTGGGCGATGGAGTAAGAGGACTGAGGAGAAAAATGACTACTAATTTAGAGGAGTAAATGTTTTCATTCTCATCTGAATTTTTTTGTGTGTCTGCTATACATCTGTAGCAAGGGTGGGCAAAGTTTAACTCTGCTGATATTGCTAGACTGTAACACCTTTAGTCAACAATTTTAATTTGTTTCTGTGACCTGCAACACGATTTTAATTACCAAATACTTTCTTAATCATGACATCCCTATTATGTCATGAGAAGAGATACAGGTATCGATCATGTTGGCAACTACGTATCAACATATTCCCAACCCAAGTTACATAATCTTTACAATTCCAGTCCACTTGATCTATATTTATATTTCATATAAAACTTTTATCTTAAACAGATATAAAATCTTAAATTGTATTTCAATCCAAAATTGAATCCACATTTCTTAGCCTTTTAGCATATTTGAACATAGATCTGGAAAAATAATACGTTTTCTATGTGCTAACCCAGCCAACTGGCAGTTTTGATTTATGGAGGAATATCCATTATTTTTGTATGTTGCCTCTCCAGCTATTATTGTCTTTTCCATCCCTCTGCCCGGGGCTTCTCAGCTCAGCTTGGCATAGCTCCGTCATGGCTCAGCTGGCTTCTCTGATTTTTTGCTATCTGGCTGGCAGCTTGTTTATATTACAGCAGCCATTTTATAGGCAAGGATGTTCATACATACTTATCTATTGTTTACATATTTTGCTCCAGTTGCAACTTCCACCAGTAGAAGGCTAATACAAAATCTCATGTACTATAAAAGCATACATTCTCTTATGAGAGAAAACAGTACCATTCTTCCTTATCACAATTTTGTCCTAGAGTTCCAAATGTTGCATTTTTTAACTGGATTCATTTTGGTAGTAAACATGATGCATTCTCTATGGGAATCGCTACAGTTGCATACTTAATTGACTTTCCAAAAGAGGAAGCACATACAGTAAAATCCTAATTTACGTAACAAGTCTGTTCCGTAGTTATTTATGTAAATAGGTTTTTTACGTAAATCGATACATCCTGATAGGGATGCAGTGAAAGAAAAAACAACGGAATGTAAACGTAGCAATCTCCCTACTTTTTGCATGCTGCTGCTGCTTCCTCCTGCCCATCGGGGAGTGGGAACTGCTGCCCCCACCAGCACTGCTGCTGCTGCCATCTCCCCCAGTGCTTTTAGAGAGACTGGGAAAGTGCCCACTACATATCCGCTCAGTTCCACTGTTTGTCCGATCCTTCTCTGGGGTGCAGTTTGGCTGGGAAGGCACTTCCCAGCCAAACTGCTGCATCCTGTTGTTCATCCAAGCCTTTTCCAGGGCACGGTTTGGCTGGGAACATGCTTCCCTGGCAAACTGCACCCTGGAGAAGGCTCAGACGAACAGTGGAACTGAGCGGATATGCAAGGGACACTCTCCCACTCCCCGTAGAAGCAGCCAGGATGCCAGAAAACATGGCAAAACTGCCGCAATCGGCAGTACTGCCTCCGCCGTTTCCACCGCCACCACAGTAAGTGATGTCTTGCAACTTCTGGCAATGGGGGGTGGGTGGCACGGAATGGAATTTTAGAGTTTAAAATGGTGGTGGCACCATTTTAAAGTCTAAAGACACCAATAAACCCCTTACGTAAATCAAAAATTTTTTGCGTAAATCGGGACGTGATTTCTGAAGAAGAGGAAAAACTTTATGTAAGTTGATTTTTATGTAAATAAATACATACATAAATCGGGGTTTTACTGTGCCATAAATCTTGGGTTAGGTAACCAACTGCAGATTGGACACCCAGGTTATGGGAAGAGGGTAGAAGGAAGTCCATTGAAAAGTAAAATTATGTTTGCAGGCTGTTGAAAGTAGTTCTTTGTTGGTAACATAGTCAGCAACATTTAAAAGTCACAGTGACAACCTCATGCATATTAAACACACTCTTCTGAAGCAAAAAGTAGGAGTAGGCAAGTGTTTACAATCAGGTATGAAAGGCCCAATTAATCCTAATTGGTGAAGAAGTTGAAATGACTCCTGACTATTCTATTAAACCTAATGACATTCAGCAAGGAATAGCATTTTACATTGCGTAATTATTGCTGATGCCAGAAAATCCTTTCATGCAACACTGACAGCCTTCCACACAGGTGATATAATTGGGAGTGGGGGAAGATGTGTGTATTAGAAAAGGCAACATCTAAGCAATTCAATTTCCACCAGTACTACTTTTTGTCCTAAGCCTGCTTTTTCTCACTTCAGATTTTGGGACTAGAACAGCATGCAACTTCAAGTATATAGTGGGAGCTTTGATGAGGATTGAGAAATAGCATGCAGGATATAGAGAGATTTAACTTCACACTTTTCGCTGTGGTTCCAAGTGGGGACTTTCAGTCTGCATTGCAAAAAGAGGTCTCATTTCAATAAGATGGATTAGTTAAAATAGTTACCTGGTCCCCCTACGAATAAATAAATAAAAACCTACCACAACCCATAATGTTGGCGTTTGCCACTTAATGGAACAGGAAGAAATAACCTTCATAATAAAATTACAATTCAGTAAGCTTTTTAAAAGCATTATCAACTTTGTACCAGCTGACCTGTAAAAGAGGCCAGTGTTAAAGATAGGGATCACAGTACTGTAGGAATCGGGGCCGCAGAGGGCCGGAGGTCCCGGAGGAGACTGATCAAAGAACGATACGAGGCAGCATGGAGGAGGATAAGATCAGTGGTTTATTGGGAAAAAGGCATCATCCTATATAGGAGTAAAAGCGCAACGGTGGCAAAAACAGTCATCTGACAGAAATCACATCACCTGTTTGCTCGGGTTAATTGGGAATCTCTCGGAGGGAAGTTAGTTAACTTGGCCAAACACAGACTGGGGAAAACACCATTGTTTGGGGATTAGGCAGGGGTAAACATGGCCTCTGTTTACACCCGGGGTAAAGTTGAGCTTGGAGATGAGTGATTATTCTAATGGGTAACTGGGTTAGCTATTCGCTCTCTCAGCAGATCCGCTGGTCAGGTCAGGAAATTGGGTGAATCAAACCCTATCATTTATCCACCCCCCTAAATTTCTCTGCCCGCAGAGCCCACGGCTCAAGGAGCGTTCCCCCGAAGTGGCCTCTGCGCAGGCCGTTCCATGCCACTGGGGCATGGGGAAACCACATCTCCCCTTTTAATTTCATTTAAGGACCTGACTGGCGACTCTGCGTAGGAGAGGCATCAGCTGCTGAGCGGGAATGACGCTTCGGGGTTCCTTCTTGGGGCGGCACTTGAATACCAGTGAGGGGATACATTGCGCCAAGCAGCAGACTGCTATGCCTAGCAGGACCACCCCCACGACCACCTTAAGTACCGTCTAAAGCCACCCCCATGGAATCCACAACCACATCCAGCTCCACAATGAGCTCCACCAGTCTCCCCATGCAGAGCCCTCTCTGATGCCCTGGACTATGGTGTGGAGGTTTGTGAGCTGATTCTGCACTCTGCGGGAATTATCAGTAAGGTTGAAGCAACACATACCATGGAAGGATTCGCAACCCAAATGATGTAGCATTAAGAGGTAGTCTATAGCTGCTCTATTGTCAAGTATGGCATGGCGAAGCTCCGCCTGCTCCTGGTTGAGCAGCGTGATCGCCGAGGAGGTGTGGTTGATGGCTTTGGCTAATCCGCAAGCCAATCGACTAATCCTCCGACTATGCTGACTGCCAGCGAGACATATTCGGCTGGACTCAAAACTCTAAAGCTGCCATCACATGAGCTGTCTAACTGGGTGGTACGAGTGTGCCTTATGGGTGCTGAAACATTTGAAACAATTGTGCTTGGGGTGATCATATCCTTAGTAGGGAGTAACAGTGTCAAACGACTTAGGCAACATGTGGAGTCTGATACATTTGCGGGAATGTAGTTAAAAGTATACTGATTACATGTAAAGAACCAACCAGATGGTAACATAACATGGGCATACATTGAACCAAGTGTCTCTGGTTTATCACAAGTCCAGTTGCTGCTGCCGGTATCGAAGCAGCGGCGCTGAGTTCGGCCGACTGCAGCGCAGCCGACCATTCGAGCACAAGTAGAGTTCGGGCTGGCCGCCACTCGCAAAGTGTGAAGAGTGGCTGCGTCAGCCGGCAAAGTCATGGTGAACCGCAATCCCCCCCCCAGCGAGCGTAGGCTGCAAAACTCGGAGGGAGGTGTGGTCCGAAAATCCTCTTCAGCAGCTAGTCACCATCCCTGGCGTGCGCATCTAGAGTGTGGCACACTGGGATGAGACAGGTGCTCAGAATTGAGGCAGAACCAATGTCCTGCTTCAGGCAAAAATCGGACTGGTTGACGAGGCCCGCCAACCTTTCCCATAGGTTATAATGCATCCGGGCGGAAAGGTCTCCGTCTGGTATCAAGCTGCTGGCCCCAAGTGGGGCGGCTTGAACGCCTCCCCCCACAAGTAGGGAGAGGGATGACGATGGCTGCCATGGTGTTGGCGTGAATTCGGGCGAAGATGGCAGCCGTGAGGTTCTCCTTCTCCTCGCGTTGGAGGGCGTCCTCGGCCTCACTGCAAAGGGCCTTGATCATCCCCCAGGTGATCTTCGACGCTGTCGGTGGCCGTCTCCTCCGATGGGTCTTGTCGGTCAGGGTGAGGTCCTCCATCTCCGGGACCGGACTCGGGTCGGCCTGGGTCCACGTCATGTGGTTCCAAGTGAGGCTTGACGCACCGAGCTGGAATCCAAATGACACCTGTAGGAGACATAACCGCAGCATACCCTCTCCCCCAGGTTATGAGCGGCGCCGGGCCCCTCCAGGAAGGGTCCGGTGGCACTCGGTATCGGACCATCGGTCGCGGGAGAGCTTCCGAACGGCGGAAGTGCTTCTCCTGCGGCATGCAATCCAAAAAAACATTAAGGTGATTGTAAGTGAACAATACTTATTCAGACAATGCTGTGCCTGAGCCTGTGACATGGGGAGGGCTGGTGGCTCCCCCCTTTCTGTTTGCTTGTCAATATAGGACTTGAGTGTCCGATTGACCCATTCCACAATCGCTTGCCCCTGCGGATTGTAAGGAACGCCAAAAGTATGCTGAATATCCCAAGTGGCCATGAAGGTGGCCAGCTGCCTAGAGCTGTAGGATGGGGCGTTATCGGTTTTAACGTGCCGAGGTTTGCCCATGGCTGCAATGCAGGAAAGGAGGTGCTGCTCCACGTGGGAAGCAGTCTCCCCTTTCTGCGCCATTGCCCAAACGAATTGTGAAAAAGTGTCTATGCAAACATGCATGTACTGCCATCTGCCAAACTGCGGAACATGCGTGACGTCCATTTGCCACACCTGATTGGCCTCCGTCCTTCGTGGGTTGACCCCCCATGAGGGCCCCCCCGGTGCCCCTGCACAATGCTGGCAAGAGCGAACTATGCCCTGGGCCTGAGAAAGTGGCAAATTGAACTGTCTGGCGAGTGCTTTGGCATTTTGGTGAAAGAAAGCATGACTCTGGATTGGCGTAGTAAAAACACCCAAAACTGAACGTTGCTGAATTTCCTTTGCCGCCGTGTCCGCTCTGCTATTGCCCGCGGAAATCGGACCCGGGAGGTCCTGATGACTGCGGATGTGGGCAATATAGAGCGGCTCCGTGCGGTTACGCAAATGAAATTGAGCAGTGAGAAACAAACTAAGCAAATTCTTGTCTATCGCGGGAGTGATGTATGCTCCCGGTAGACTGTGAAGCAAATTCCTAACGTACATGCTGTCCATAATAATGTTTAAGCGTTCCTTGGCGAAGGTGCGCAAGGCAAGGTTCACCGCTGCCAACTCTGCCCGCTGCGCAGTCTTTTGTGTAAGAGTTAGCAGCGTGCGCCAAGCTTGGCCCTCCTGCCAGGTCAAGACACCGTATGTCCGACCACCAACAGTAAAAACTGTCCTGGCCCCCTGAAGTGGAACCAGCGAAAGCAACTCAAATAAGCTAACTGTCTGCGTCTGAAGTGAGACAAGTCTGGGGTCCTTTGGCAAGTGGTATGCCAAGCATCCGGTGAATCCTTCCAAAGCTATCGGAAGTGAGTCACCGAGCTGCATTAATTGCTGAACTTGTTCCTTGGTGAACGGGACTACGATTTTGGCCAAATCGTGCCCTGAGACGTCCCTAGCTCTCAACCGTCCGCGGTAAACCACCGCGGAGACCAGTTCTTGGGGAGGAACGATGTTTCGTGAAGAGGTGTTCGGAAGGTACACCCACTCCACGATACTCGCCCCTTTCTCGGCATCTACGCCGAGCGCTCCAGTGAACATGGAACCTGACCGTATGATGTACAAATTCAAGATCGGAGCATATGGCCCTGGGGTGATCCTATCTACCCACCTCTGGCTGAGAGCTTGGTTGACTTTCTCGAGAGCTAAGCGCGCTTCTCGAGAAATTTTTATCCGGTCTGCTGGCTGCTTACCTAAAGTTAGCAGCGAGAAGAGCGGCTTCAAAAGATCCATATCCAAACGAAAATACGGTCTGGCCCAATTGATGTTCCCTAAAACCTGCTGCAATTCTACCAGGGTGATTGAGTCCTGTAAATTGATCTGAGGCAAAACCGGTGCGGCGAAAGAGCGGAGAAGCCGATGACCCAAGTATGAGAAGGGCTCGGTTCTCTGCACTTTCTCTGGGGCAATGAGTAAACCTTTGTCCCCCAGGCTGGCCTGGAGGTCAGAAAACATTTCGCTCCCGAGTTGCGGCAGCGCGACCAAGATGTCATCCATGAAATGGCAAACTATGGCTTTAGGGTAAAGGCTTCGGAACTTTGCCAGTGTGTTGTGAACATAAATTTGGCACAGGGTGGGCGAATTGAGCATGCCCTGTGGCAAAAATTTCCACGCGTAACGCTGCGTAGGCTCACTGTGGTTCACAACTGGCACCGTAAAGGCGAACCTTTCCCGGTCCCGGGGGTCTAAGGGAATTGTGTAAAAGCAATCCTTGAGATCTACGACTAGGATCTCCCACCCCTCGGGAATCATATTCGGATTCGGGATGCCGCATTGGAGCGGACCCATTGGCTGAATGCATTTATTGATCTCTCTGAGATCGTGGAGGAGTTGCCACTTCCCCGACTTCTTCTTAATCACAAAAATTGGCGAATTCCATGGACTCGTGGACTGCTCTATGTGTCCTGCGTCTAGCTGTTCTTTAACTAGCTGCTTAAGGGCGACTAATTTCTCCCCCACTACCGGCCATTGTTCTACCCAGACCGACGTGTCGGTGAGCCACTTAAGTGGCAACGCCATTACCCAAAGGTAAGCGTAGCACCGTACTGCTGCAAAATGTCTCGCCCCCAAAGGTTGATGTGCACGTCAAGAATGTGCGGCCGAATTACCGCCGTGCCGTCAGCCTTTGGAATTGTGACTGTCACCCACTCTCGGCTTCTGAACGCTTCCTGAATGCCGCCTACCCCCCACACATCGGAGACCGGCTCAATGGCCCACTCCCTTGGCCACTGGCCCCTGCTTATCACGCTCACATCTGCTCCGGTATCTAATAAGCCTGAGAATATTCTATTATTCAGAAATACCTCGATAACCGGGTGCTGTTTCCACTCAATGTTGGTCTCCACTGTCGCTAAGACCTGGTATCCTTGTACTGCCTCACTGGCGCTCGAGTGGTCCTCTGACCGGGGCTCGGAGCTGTCACTGAGCCTTCCCTGGCTATCTGCTGGCGAGTGACAAGGAACCATGATCAGTTGTGCTAAGGTGTCTCCTTTGTGAATTGTCTGGGGCAGGTGCATCCACAACTGAACTTGGAGAACGCCTGAAAAATTGGAGTCAACGACTCCTGGAATTACGAGAATTCCGCGTGCTCCTGCTACACTACGGGGCAAAACTAAACCTATAAAGCCCTTGGGCAGTGGACCTATGTACTGGGAGTCCACCAGATAGACCGTGCCTGGCAGGTCGCATGTAACGTCCGCCTGACAAGTCAAGTCTAACCCTGTACTACCCTTGGGGCTGGCCTGTGCCCTCGCAATGCTTGGAGTGGGATGGGGATCTAGTCTAGCTCTGGTGAGCTGAGGGAAGCCTCTGTTTGGACCGGGGCCAGAGACATGCCCGTGCTCCGGTTTCCCGAATCCGGAGAGTCTCGGGCCCAATGGTAGCCTCTCTTACACTTCGGACACTGGGTTTTCGGAGCCTTGGAACGGCCGGACTTTTGTCCGCCTCCCTTGGATCGGCACTCCCTAGCGAAGTGACCAACCTTGCCACAATTGTGACACGCTCCTTGGGTCTTTCCTTTTGGTCTCTTACCCCCTTGCACCGCTGCCGCTAGCAATCCCATCTTGTAGGATTCTGTGCCAACGTCGGCGCAAGCTCTAATCATGTCCGTAAGGGTCAAATCGGGATGATTGCCCAGGGACTGCAAGATTTTACGGAAGTCTAGATTGGCATTGTCCTTGGCTAACTTCATCATGAGCTCTTGCTGGGCTTGCTCATTGTCAATCTGCCTGCTAATTGCTTCTTCCAGGCGATTGATGAAGTCCATATAGGGCTCTTGGGCTCCCTGCTTGATAGCGGTGTAATTCTTAGCCGCTTTGCCAGTTGCTGGGACTTTGAAAAACGCCCTGAAGGCGGCCTCGGCCGACATCTGGAGAGTGGCAAGAGGCAAGTTGATTTGGGCATCGATGGGCTCGAAGGCACCTGAACCATATAACTGGTCAGGAAGTACTGCGCCTCCCATCCTGGCAGCCCTCGTCTGCGCCTCTAGGCGAAACTCGCTGTCCCAAATTAGGTACTGGCTAGGGTTGAGCATCATCCGCATGATGGCTTTCCAGTCATGGGGAATCCACATGGTGTTCTCGCACACTTGCTGAAGCGTGCCCCTTGTAAAACGACTTTGGAGCCCTGTTTCTGAGATGGCTTTCCGTATGGCCATGAGAAGCTTATACGGAACTGGGGAATGAATTATCTGTTGGGCGCCTGTGAGCGCGTCTATTTCCATGCGGATGGGACATATTTGACTAAGCTCAGCTAGTTCTTCTGCTGGCAACTCCCCCTTCCTAATCTCCTCTTCAATTGTACGCTGAAGGGGACTTTTGGTAACTCGGGAACCTGTTGCTGTCAGAGAAGCGCCTGCGCTCCTCATTCCTTGCATTCCACCGGTGACGTCTGCAGCTGTCACCGGGGGAAAGCTCCCTACGCTACCCTGCCTAAATTGGAGTGACGGATAGAGCACCGTAGGCGCCGTTGGCTCGGCTGGCGCTTCTGGCAGATTTGGGGGTTCTTTGGCCTCTACCCGGACTGGCTCTATCTCCGCTAAGAGCTTCCTACACGTTCTCCATGTGCGAATTACGCCTCCTGGAGCTTTCGGGGGTTGCTGAATGCAGTCTCCTATCTGATCCCAGAGCTCGAGGGTTAACGTACCTACTTCTGGGTAAAGCAGGCAGTGTTCCCCTAGGTACACCAAAAGTCTCGCTAGCTCCCCGCTGTGAAAACGCAAATTAAATATCCTGGCCAGGATCTTGAACTCTCCCTCACGAGTTCTTTGGCTAGCGGATGGACGCTGTCGCTGAGGACAGGTCCCCATATTACCTGCGATTGGGTCCTCCGAAGTTTCCTCCTCGGGACGAGTCGACGCGTCTTTGGCAGGCAATAGGTTCTGGCGACGTGGCTTTCTGGGTAGAGCTCAGAGCGTGGACTGCGGCCACGGGCCCTCGGTGGCCACTGCGCTGTCAGGGATTCACAGCTGTCCCTGCGGAACGCGTTTTTCCGTAACCTGCAAGCCGCCGCGAAAGCCGGGAGCACGCTGTAGGATGCCTCTTTGGACTGCCTCACCGCAGGCCGTCCCTCCACTCGGCTGGCTGCCGGACGGAGTGCCGCGCTGTCCTCCGGGACGATTCGGACACGGTTCAAGCGCAGAACCGGACCGTGTGACCGCTACTCTGAGGAAGACCGCTTGCTTACTCACGAGTAGATCACGTCGGGGTCACCAGATGTAGGAATCCGGGCCGCAGAGGGCCGGAGGTCCCGGAGGAGACTGATCAAAGAACGATACGAGGCAGCATGGAGGAGGATAAGATCAGTGGTTTATTGGGAAAAGGCATCATCCTATATAGGAGTAAAAGCGCAACGGTGGCAAAAGCAGTCATCTGACAGAAATCACATCACCTGTTTGCTCGGGTTAATTGGGAATCTCTCGGAGGGAAGTTAGTTAACTTGGCCAAACACAGACTGGGGAAAACACCATTGTTTGGGGATTAGGCAGGGGTAAACATGGCCTCTGTTTACACCCGGGGTAAAGTTGAGCTTGGAGATGAGTGATTATTCTAATGGGTAACTGGGTTAGCTATTCGCTCTCTCAGCAGATCTGCTGGTCAGGTCAGGAAATTGGGTGAATCAAACCCTATCATTTATCCACCCCCCTAAATTTCTCTGCCCGCAGAGCCCACGGCTCAAGGCGCGTTCCCCCGAAGTGGCCTCTGCGCGGGCCGTTCCATGCCACTGGGGCATGGGGAAACCACACAGTACAGACATAAGAATGGGGTACAAGAGAGCTGTTAGGTAAAAAGTTTCCTTTTGATAGAAGTGTCTTATCGATTAAAGAATGTTATTATTATTCCACAGTGAGCACAGATCATACACAATTAGATGAAATAGTGTTCACCCTTTAATTCAAAAAGGAAGTAATTAATCAGTTGCAATCCACCACTGACAATGATGTCATTCTATTGGCATGGAGAACCTGCCCCAAAAGATTTCAGTCAGGTATCTGTAATTAGCAGTTTTAAAATGGATGTCAGCAAGCTAGCTGAAATCTAATCCAGACAGAACAGAACATACTGAACGTTAGGAATTTGCTGATCTAGAAAAAGGTTTGCAGTCAATATGGAACAAGTAAGTACAGGTAACAAGATTCTAATAAGGCTTTAAAATGCTCTAACAAAATGAATAAGGGGATTTAGAAAACTAATTAATATACTATAAAATATTCATGAATAAAATGGTGTCATGAAAGGATATTTTTCTTAGTTATAAAAGTTTATGTTACATACTTTCATATAAATTACAGAAATTGTCGTAACAGAATACTGTATTTGCTGGCATATAAGATGCATTGGAGTATATAAGACACAATCCATTATTACCAAACTAGCCCACTATAGGCCACTAAATACAGTACAAGATGCACTCAATTTTTTCAGTGTATTTTAAGGGGGGGAGTTGGTCTTATATGCCAGCAAATATGGTACAGTAGACCCTCAATGATGCTACTTGGTTCCCCAAGTAGCATCGCTATAGGGGAAATGTCGTTGTGCAGTTTTCAATGGCAGCTGCACCATCTAGTGGCAAAAAGCTGTCATCCACACAACGACATTATAAAAACATTGTTAATCTGCACAATGATGGTTTTTCATCATTGTGCGGATAGTCACATGGCGAGTGACGATGCATTGTTAAGCAGAAATGGCGCTATTAAAACGTGTCGTTAATCGAGGGTACACTGTATATCTTTTAAAAACAAATTAAATATCAATATAAAGCCTAAACTGGCTAGATAGCTTAGTGGTTTAACTATCTGGCTGCAGAGCCATAGGTTGGGAGTTCAATTCCCCACTGTGCCTCCAGGGAGAAGAGCCAGATTGTGTGGCCATGGGCAAGCTGCACAGTCCCATACAACCCATAGAAGAAGGGAATGGTAGATCACTTCTGTGATTTCCCTACCTAGAAAAGGTCAACATAAGTCAGACTTGACTTGAGATCAGCATAAGGAATAAGCAGTTAAGCAATCGTTTCAGTGGAAAAATTTCTTAGCACCCCCGCCCCCAAACACACACATAGCAGAGTTGTCTCCCTTCTTCCGATCCTCTCCAGATATCCATTTGCTCCTTGACTCCTGCTGTTTATATAGTGTTTATCCTTATACCCTAGTCTGACCTTGCTTTTACATAAACATTTTCTTCTTTTAGACTATGATAATGCTAGGGTGGTGTTTCAAGTGGTTCAGATGCTGAACTTGTTGACTGGAAGGTTGGAGTTTGATTCCCAGGTACTGCATGATGGAGTGAGCTCCCGTCTTTGTCCCAGCTCATGCCAACCTAGCAATTCGAAAGCAAGAAATTGCAAGCAGATAAATAGGGACTGCATCAGTGGGAAGGTAAACAGCATTCCGTGCACTCTGGTGTCTAGGCATGCCTGCCACATGACCACGGAAACGTCTGCAGAAGCAGACAGTGCTGGCTCTTTGGCTTTGAAACAGATGATCACTGAAGCCTAGAGTCAGATACGACTGGCTTTCGAGCAAGGGTGACCTTTACTATCTTTGCTAGGGTAGCAGGTTGCTTAAGTTCTGTTTCAATGGACCTTTTTTGTTGTTCTGTTAATGTTCTTTCTCTTACTATAGGCGTGAGAGCAACTGGAGGATAGCCATGTAAAGACTAATGTAATTTTATTTAGTCTTTCCTTGCTTAGGTAAAATGACATGTCCTGGTTGCTACCTTAGCACAATCCTATCGTTGAAGTACCTATGTGAGCTGCCTGACATCCTCTACAACCAAACAAATGAAGGTTGAGACTGGTTGAACAAAAAACAACTTTAAGAACAAAACCATGAAAGTAATGGGGATGAAAACACTTCCTGCTCACCCTTAGAGCTCTGTCTCTTGGCTGCTGGTTCCATCACTGTGGTTTACAAGTAGCATTCAAGCCCTTAAGCCCTGGGTGTCCACCCAAACCAACAAATGTGCCAGTGACCTAGAGGAGCAGCCTACTTTGACAGGCCCTCTGAAATGTGTTGGCGAGGCTGTCGTAACCCCTCTCACTTCATTTCCACTCACTCCAGTACAAGTGTTTGTGGGGCTCCTTCTCCCAGGCTTGCAGATCCACTATCTCCTGGGGCACCGTGAAGTGGACTTACTCACTGAACTAAGGGCCCTCCTTGGTTATCCAGGCCTGGCCTGAGGGTAGCTCATCCTTACCTCCCACACTATCCTGGCAATCCCCTTCTTGTAGTCCCGCTGTTCCTTCTCTCCCCACCCCCCATTCCTTCCGGCTCCTTCTTCTGCCCAAATGTCTCATTTGCCCTCTGCCTCCAATTCCACAACTGCAATCCCCTTTTCAAGCCCTTCCAGTAAATCCATCCACCACCTTGAGAGTTCTTGAAAGAGACTTCAAAAGCCCCAGCTACTTCGGCATCATCTACCCTCCAGTCCAGGGTTTCTCAAACTTGGTCCCCCAGGTATCTTTGGACTTTAGTTCCCAGAAGCCCGAGCCAGTACACCTGCTGATAGAGGCTTCTGGTAATTGAAGTCCAAGAACACTTGGGAGCCCAAATTGAGAACCCTGCTCCAGTCCATCAGGAAAGAGTGGGTCAGGACCCCTGAGTTGGCCCTCCCAGGGGCCAAAGGCCACCCAGATCCCATTGAGCCAGATCATAACCTAATATTATGAATTTTACATCAGGCTTGCTGATATTTTCCCCCATTTTTTCACATACATATTTACATATTCAAAGAGTAATGTGTTCCCTTTTACATAGGTAAAGGTCACCCTTGCTCAAAAGCCAGTTGTATCCAACTCTAGGGTTTAGTGCTCATCTCTGTTTATAGCCAAAGATGCAGTGCTGTCTGCTTTTGCAGACATTTCCGTGAACATGTAGCAGGCATGCCTAGACACTGGAGTGCATGAAATGCTGTTTACCTTCCCACCAGAGTGGTACCTATTTATCTACTTACACTTTTTTGCTTTCGAACTGCTAGGTTGGCATGAACTGGGACAGAGATGTGAGCTCACTCCATCGTTCAGTACTTGGGTATCAAACTACGACCTTCCAGTCTTCAAGTTCAGCATCTTAACCACTAAACCACGGCAGTGCTCCCCCCCACCGCCATTTACACACTGCAAGATAAAATATGTTTGTCCAAAAAAAATTCCTTGGAGAGTTGGTTAATCTGTGTTTACAATAATTTTGGTATATTTTACAGGCTTCAGTTTAAAAAGCACTTTCATTTTCAGAGCTACTTTTTCTATACTCCCTTTAACTGTTCTAACATGTGTATTAAGGGACATCCATTATTACACCTGACACACTGACTATCTGATCATATTTCCATTTTACTTCCAAGTTCAAAGTGCTGAAATGGACCTTTAAATCCCTAAACGTTTTGGAATCAGCCCTTGCTCAGAGCTATTTTCAGTTTAAGATGGGTCTCAGAGTTTGTGCGTATGGCGTGTCATCAAGATGTATTATAATGGTGCATGGTTTTTCAGAGGTTTCTCCTTGTTTATGAGATTCCATTCCCAAACTCCCATGACTCCAATGTTATCAGTTTCTAAACAGCCATTGGGGCTCTTATTTCAAGCCATTTTAAATCCACATTTAGTGAACTCTGGATTGTTGTTTTAATGTTCTGTGTTTAGCGGATTTTAATTAACTGATGCAGTGTTCCATATTGTTTTAAACCATTGCAGTAGTATTAATGTTATAGTTTTGACTGTGGTTATTGCAATTATTTTTCAAGTTGGATTGTGTATGACCAGATGCATAAAGGATGTTCTTGTTATGTGCTGTCAAGTCACCTCTGACTTATGGTGACCCTACAAATAAACAAACTCCAAAATGTCCTGTCTTAAACAGACCAGTTTAGCTCTTGTAATCTCAAATCTGTAGTTTCCTTTAGAGAATCAATTCAGATTTGGCCTTCCTCTTTTCCTGTTGCCTTCAACCTCTCTGAATTGTTCTTCCCCAATAGCTGATTGAGTGCTTTACAACCTGGGAGCCTCACCTTCCAGCACTATCTCTTGTTTCATTTTGAACTGTCTAATCACAGGAAAGTTCAGTGGGGGATTATCACTGCTGCCTTCCACACAGTACTAACAAAAACCTAGCTTGATTATCACCATTGTTGCCTCCTTTGCCAGTTTCATCTTCAGCTACCACTGCTGCTCAGTAACTTCAATAATAATCATCAGCACTTTGGTCACATTCTCCAGTTGGCAATTAAGTGACCCTGGCCCAGTGAAAGAAGCATCTTTGACTAGTTGGCTCCACTGAAACCTCCAGAGCGCCCTCTACCAACACAAGCACTTCCATTGTGATCTCTGTTCAAGGACACACCGTGCATTGTTTGGAAACATTCTTTTCCAAAGGTCATTTTGATTGGGAATGAGTGGCTCTCTCATTAAGAATTAAGAACTAGAGATTCTGCCCATCATCGTCAACACCTCTGCTTGTGACTCCTCATCGCTGCTGCCTCTGCTGCTTGTTGCATTGAAGGCAGCATCAATAGCAATGTTGTACACAGAGACCAGCCCAGGTGAAGCAGAGGAATAGGCTCATATTCCTACCTCATCCACCATCTGCATAAGATAAAGATATAACTGTAGTATTGAGGTGGAGAGAATGTAACCCTTTTCTTTATGTGACTTCACCAAATGTTTCATCTGCCACCTGTCATGGTAGAGGCTGCTTAACTACCTACCTGCCACACTGGCTTAACTACAAGTGCATCCAAAGTGGCTAAAAATAAATATCCCATAATTTGTTCTTTGGGGCAGACACTGCATGACTCATCCTGTGTTCAGAGAAGATTAGATGAAGCTCCAATCTGATTAATCACAGGCACTTGCGTCTGCCTCCTTGGGTGGTGGTTGAAACATTTCATTTCCATTTAGATCAAGTGATTCTTCTTCCCAAAGTTCAAGGGAATGATTACTTTCTATTGTTCGATAGAAACTCAATAGTGTTTTTCTTTCTGTGTTAGTAAAGCAGTATTTATAAGACTGAGTACAGCAGACATTTTATCCATAAATCACAGTCTCCTGAGAAATTATTGATGGATAATCCAGAGGCAGATGCCCCCAACCCCCCGCTACTTCTGTTGTGTGTGCCCGCTGTGTTTCTGGGTGTAATTTGGCTTTCAAGTTTTAACTAGTGGGGCTCTATCCAATAATAAATCTGATGGGGCCAACAGAGCTGGTGAAGTGTTGTTATGCACAATCAAGGTAACATTGGGAAGGCTTTCAAAATGGTTCTCTCACTGGTTTCCATGGGTCATTCCACAAAATCTTCTTCGCTTTGTCTCCATTGTTTCAATATCTGCAGACACTAGCATATGTAAGATAAAGCAAATTAAAGCTGGCATTTGCCTAAGTTTTTCTTCTGATGTTCTCATTTCTCCCTCCCTTGTGAAGTAAAATGACTAGCAAAAATGACTTTCTTCACAGATGAAAAACATGGTGCAGATGATATGCAGCATGGGGTGAGACATTGAAATAATAATGAAGGCTCTTTCTCAGACACATTTTTGATGGAAATGTGTGCAGTCAAATTATCTACTGCAAATGAGTAAGGATGAATAATCAGAAATGTTCTAATCTTGCTGTAAGTAATATACTGACATTAAAAGTATCTGGGGTATTTGTTCATTAGCATTCATTACAGTAATTATTGAACTAGACAGTTTTAGATTGCAGAAATCAAGATTGCATCTGGTGAACAGTGCATTACAGAAAATAATGAAAGTAATGAAATGATATTACTCACTGAATATTTTTATTTATTTATTTATTACAGTATTTATATACCGCTTTCCTTGCAAAAAAAGCAACCCAAAGCGGTTTAAAATTACAAGATCAGATATAAACAACAATCAATAGCAATGCCAACAATACAAAATATGCAATATACAATACAAAATATGCAAATACAAAATTATCAATCAATAGCGATACAAAAGTACAAAATCCAAAACACAAAATATCCAAATGCAATTCAATTCATAACAAAGTTACCCAATGACAGCTCACACAACTCACTCGGAGGAATGGGTCCCGGGGAGTGCAGCACAGCGGCAGCTGTGACAGTGGGTCCAGCAGTGGCTCCTCTTGACCCCTCTGGCCACAGGCTCAGAAGGGGAGAGAGCATCCAGGGTCTGTTGCAGCAGCGGCCAGGTCTTCTTGTAGCTGCCGGGCCAGCCCCGCACAGCTGGAGCCAGTCTCTCTCCTTCCCTCCTGCCGAACTGGCCAAAGGAGGGAAGGGCGGAAGGGCGGGCATCCAGGGTCTATTGCGGCAGTGGCCAGGTCTTCTTGTAGCCGGTGGGCCAGCCTCGCACAGCTGGAGCCAGTCTCTCTCCCTCCCTCCCTCCCTCCCGCCAAACTGGACAAAGGAGGGAAGGGAGGAAGTCTGTGTTTTGATGAGTGCTTCCTGTCACAGCCAGCTCAGAACTGATCAAGACTTAGAACTTTCCATTTGGATTGTTGTTGTTGTTGTTCAGTCGCACAGTCGACTCCGACCCTTTGCGACCCCATGGACCATTTTCCTCCAGGCGCCTCTGTCCTCCACCATCCCCCTCAGCCCTCCCAGCTCTGTGCCCATTGTGTCTACAATACCATCTAGCCATCTCATCCTTGGCCTCCCCCTTCTTCTTTTGCCCTCCACCTTTCCCAACATCAATGCCTTCTCAAGTGAATCCTCCCTTCTCATTTGATGTCCAAAGTATTTTAGCTTCATCTTTACTATTTGACCTTCCAATGAGCATTCAGGGTTAATTTCTTCTAAGATTGACCTATTTGTTCTCCTCGCTGTCCAGGGGACTCTCAAAACCCTCCTCCAACACCACATTTCAAAGGCATCTATTCTTCTGCATTCAGCCTTCCTAATTGTCCAGCTCTCACATCCATACATTACTACTGGGAAAACCATTGCCTTGACTATTCTAATTTTTGTTTGCAATGTGATATGTCTGCTTTTCACTATGTTCCCCAGGTTTCTCATCGCTTGTCTCCCAAGAATCAGTCGCCTTTTTATTTCATGGCTACAATCCCCATCTGCAGTGATCTTTGATCCTAAGAAAGTAAAATCTGTCACTGCTTCTACCTCTTCCCCGTCTATTTTCCAGGAACTGATTGGGCCTGTTGCCATTATCTTGGTTTTCTTGATATTGAGTCTCAAGCCAGCTTTTGCACTCTCCTCCTTCAGCCCAATCAAGAGATTCTTTAGGTCTTCCTCACTTTCTGCCATTAGGGTGGTATTGTCTGCATATCTCAGATTATTGATGTTTCTCCCAGCGATTTTAATCCCATATTGTGATTCCTCCATCCCTGCACTGCGCATTATGTGCTCTGTGTATAGGTTGAATAAGCATGGTGACAAAATGCAGCCTTGTCTTACTCCTTTTCCTATTCCAAACCACTCTGATATTCCATGTTCTGTCCTAACTGTTGCTTCTTGGTTCATGTACAGATTTCTCAGGAGGCATATGAGGTGCTCTGGTATTCCCATCTCTTTAATTACTTGCCACATCTTGTTGTGGTCCACACAGTCAAATGCCTTAGTGTAGTCAATAAAACAAAAGTAAACTTGTTTCTGGTATTCCTTTGTTTTCTCCATGATCCAGCGTATGTTGGCGATGTGGTCTCTAGTCCCCCTGCCTCTTCTGAAACCAGCCTGCACCTCTGGTAATTCTCTCTCCACATGCTGCTGAAGTCTATCCTGTATTATCTTGAGCATCACCTTGCTGGCATGTGGGATGAGCGCGATTGTTCGATAATTTGAACATTCTTTGGCATTGCCCTTTTTTGGGATTTGGACGTATACTGATGTTTTCCAATCCTGTGGCCACTGTTTTGTTTTCCAAATCTGCTGGCATATTGAATGCAGTAATTTGATGCCATCATCTTTTAGCGCTTTGAAAAATTCAACTGGGATACCATCATCTCCACTAGCTTTGTTGTTTGCAGTGCTCTTTAGGGCCTTTATGACTTCACTCTCCAGGATGTCTGGCTCAAGTTCAATTTCTTCATCATTGTGATTATCAGGAGTGTTGAGGTCTTTTTTGTAAAGTTCCTCTGTGTACTCTTTCCATCTTTTCTTAATTTCTTCTGCATCAGCTAGCTCCTTTCCATCTTTGTCCCTTATCATGGTCATTTTTGCTTTAAATGTTCCCTTGATTTCCCCGATTTTTTTGAAAAGATCTCTGGTTCTGCCTCTTTTGTTGTTTTCCTCCATTTCTCTGCACTGTTCTTTTAGGTAGTTTTCCTTATCTCTCCTTGCTTTTCTTTGAAATTCTGTGTTCAAATGATTGTAGTTTTTCCTTTCTCTTTTGACTTTTGCGTTCCTTCTTTCCTCTGCTATTTTAAGTGCCTCATCAGACAACCACTTTGCTTTCTTACTCTTCTTTTCTTTTGGTATGGTTTTCTTTGCTGCTTCCTGCATGATGTCCTTCATCTCCGTCCATAATTCTTCCGGTACTCTGTCTACCGAGTCTAAGCCATTAAATCTGTTCATCACCTCCACCGTGTATTCTTTAGGGATGCTGTCTAGGTGATATCTTTCTGGTCTCCGTGTTTTCCCTATTTTCTTCCAAAGACCTGGGCCTGGAGAGGAAGAAAAGCAATCAGAAAGGCCCAGCTCTTCTGCTCATTCCATCCAGAGAGGCCCACAGGGGAGGTGAGTAAAGGATCCTGCCCCTCCCTCCCCATCCAAAGACCTGGGCCTGGAGAGGAAGAAAAGCAATCAGAAAGGCCCAGCTCTTCTGCTCATTCCATCCAGAGAGGCCCACAGGGGAGGTGAGTAAAGGATCCAGCCCCTCCCTCCCCATCCAAAGACCTGGGCCTAGAGAGGAAGAAAAGCAATCAGAAAGGCCCAGCTCTACTGCTCATTCCATCCAGAGAGGCCCACAGGGGAGGTGAGTAAAGGACCCTGCCCCCCTCCCCATCCAAAGACCTGGGGCCAGAGAGAAGGACACCTCCGGAGACCCCCGACCACCCCCAGGAGATACCATCCACAACCACCATCACAGCGAGGCCCGAGCCGGCAACTTTGACCGATTCCATGTGGCCGAAGGGAGGCAAGAGCTGCTGCGTGCATGCAAAGGATAAGTAACCGAACTGAAATAATATAGTTGACTAAACATAGATGGCTTATGGCAACTGACATAGTGACTGTACAAGAAACTGACTTACATAGAGACCTGATATAGTGGACTTTTTCTTTCTTTCTTTCACTAATTAGTTCAACTGTTACTTTGATACTATGTGATAAACTGTGATATTGTGCATGATAATACTTTGCTTTAAAACTGTTTAAACTGTGATAACATGTGTGATGGGAAAAGACTGGCGTAGAGACCGGCAAGGCACGCCACAAAGTTTGCCAAGAGAACCCTATGGACCAAAACAAAAGGCAAAACAAGGGGATGCTCAGCACAGCAGATCTGAAAAGGGGGAGGGATATGAAAGGGAGAGGAGAAATACAGTGTTGCAGGGAACAATACTGCATAGGGACATGGAATGTGAGGTCTATGAATCAAGGAAAACTGTAAGTGGTAAAAAATGAGATGGAAAGAATAAGCATTGACATCTTGGGCATCAGTGAGCCAAAATGGACAGGGATGGGTGAATTCAGCTCTGGAAACCATCATATCTACTACTGTGGGCAAGAAAACCTTAGAAGAAATGGAGTAGCCATAATTGTCAATAAAAGAGTGAGAAAAGCAGTAATGGGATACAATCTCAAAAATGACAGAATGATGTCAGTCAGATTTCAAGGCAAACCTTTCAATGTCACTGTGATCCAAATATACGCACCAACCACTGGTGCAGATGAAGCCACAATGGACCAGTTCTATGAGGACTTACAACACCTCATAGAACAGACACCAAGAAATGATGTCCAAATTATATTAGGAGACTGGAATGCCAAAGTAGGAAATCAAAAAGTGGAGGGAATAACAGGCAAATTTGGTCTTGGAACACAGAATGAAGCAGGGCAAAGATTGATAGAGTTCTGCCAAGAGAACGCACTGGTCATAGCAAACACTCTCTTCCAGCAACACAAGAGGCGACTTTACACATGGACATCACCAGATGGCCAACACCGAAACCAGATTGACTACATACTCTGCAGCCAAAGATGGAGAACCTCCATACAGTCAGCAAAAACAAGACCTGGAGCAGACTGTGGCTCAGATCACAACCTACTGATCGCAAAATTCAGGCTTAGACTAAAGAAAATAGGGAAAACACGGAGACCAGAAAGATATCCATTTGGATAACTGCTGCCAAGTCTGGAAATCACAGTCTAGATATCTGGAGTAGTGTTGATCAGAGAAAACAAGAGATGGAGCTCGCCAATGTCTAGGATAGCAGCTACTGGGGCAAGTATACCATTTGTATAGAATGGAATTTGAGACCATCCCTGCTTTTGCCCCATGGTTACTCACATCCCACATTGTTCCTTTTCCCATTTAGGACTAACTGCAAAAACTGCAAAAACACCTAATTATTCCTCATGCCCTTTTCTGTCCCTTTCACTGACTAATTAACTCTGTATCTCTATTACTTCTCATTCAGTAGTTCACCAGCCTCATTTTCCACCTTTCTTCTCCACTCCCCCTTTTCCAACCAAACTCTTTTTGTAAGAAAATATACATTCTCTGCTATTGTCTACACACTGCTGGTACAGTTTCTATTTCTCATCTTAGTAGAAGATAACTACCAAACAATTCATAGGGATGCAGTTAATTGACATGATGACACATATTAACAACCATAATTTATAAAAATACATATTCATCCTTCTCAACACACACACTCACACACACCTGCCCATACTGAGCTGTTCAATGTTCTTTTTTTATCTGCCATCACCAAGGGCTGCCATTTCACCAGTTGCTCATTTTGTTTGCTTCCACTTACATTGCCTCTTCATTTTCCAATCCTGTCACTTCTACATGGGCCAAGTAGTCACAGAGAATCCCAACTAACCAAACAAGTTTCTTTGTCTGTATATTTGCATCCCTCATAGTGGAGCCAACTAGTTAAAGATCCTTCCTTCACTGGGCCAGGGTCATTGCCTACTGATAGGTCAACAATTGGGACAGGGGACAGCCAAGGCAATCACTTTAATGTAATATAGTCATGGGTTATGCACACATAATTTCTAGCTTACACAGACAAACTTCTTATATGACCCCAATAGCCAAGCAACTACACTAGGCAATTTCAAATCTAACAGTCATAAACGTTTTTAGAAAGCTATGATACAACTCAACTTAGACAAGAAGGTCTCTTCCTCTCTTTTCCTGAAATGTTGGTATATCATACTTCTGACATAGTGAATGTGAGAACCGTGGCTTCATGCCTATGCTTGTCCCAAACACCTGCCAACTCAGGACCAGGCTGCCATACCCGCCGCTTCTCCACCTACCCTCACTGATTGGCTGGAACTGGTCACCTCATCCATGGACTAGGACAGATTCCCGAATCAGCAAGAGAAAGCAAAGCGGACTTTTAGTAGCATAGCGAAAGGGTGCCTTCACATATTGTGCCCAAGCAGGAAAAACCAGAGAAGGAGATTGGGTTCTGATGGGTAGTGGCGGTGATTTATAAAATGTCACAGATAGACTATTTCTGCAAAGCCCCCTGGGGCAGGTAGTTGTTTTCCCCATTAGACCCTTCCACACTTATCATGGCTTTCTGTTGGGAACTTGGCCTTTGATGTTTCAGTGAAGGTGTGTGGGAGTCTACTCACAGCGCTGAGAAAGTGAGACGCTGAAATCTCTCTTCCCATTACCTTCAATGTTTATTCAGCCCAGCTGCACTTCTAAGCCAAAATAACAAAGAGTCCATTTTGTGAAGTAACAAGGCCTTATCTAAAAAAATTCCCTTTCAGCTCCCTCCTGCCTGGAAGGAGTGAGAAAACTGGTCTTGACAAAATAAGTCCATTTTAAAGATTTAATGAAGAATAAAAATCAGTCCCAAAATATATAATAAAATCCTCTCTAAACTAATCTAAGTAAAAAGACATTTTTTTAAAAAATAAAACTTAAATTTCTAAAAAGGTACATTTCTAAAGAGTGCGGCAAAGCTGCCCATCTAGGTTCACAGGTCAGATCCAGTCTGGAAGACAAAGAGCAGCATCTCGAGATGGCATTGGAGATAGCTGCCCTGTTCCTCTTTTTCGGGGCACGAAGCCTTGATTTTTATATGATTTTCGGTGAGAACATGTGCAGTGTTATATTGAGTGACAGACAACCCTGGACACACTTCTTTGAAGTCTGGTCTGAGACCAGAACATTTAATCAAAGTTCTCATCTCTCAACGTGAGACTCACATCTTCCAACAGGTGGCTCACCTGAGAAGAGTGCTCTTCCCAGGTGATTAGCCCGAGAACAGACATTTTCTCAGCTCTGCTGTCTGTTAATGGAGGTCAGGCTGACCTGCCATATTTAATTGGTCAGAAGTCAGCTTCTCCATACTAATGCCTTCCAAAAGGGATCAAATTAAGCTAAGCAAAGTTAAGCAAACTAGCGAAATGAAAGCAGAATATAGGCATATTAAACTCTAAATGAACATAGTAAAGAATAAAATCATTTTTTCCAGCTATGAAATCCCTCACAGTGAAGACCACCCAGATTAAGGTTTGTTGTATTTCCAGTTGTTGGTTTTGGATAGCTGGTCATCCTAAATTTGAACCTCTGTCTGATATCATTGATATTCAGGAGACAGTTATGAGTTATGTGCAAACATGCTGGAACCAACCATGGCAATCCTTATAGGGCTTTCAAGATAAATGAGATATTCAAGGAGCGGCATTACTAGTTGTACCACAGTCATCCCTGTATGCTTCCAGAGGCAAGCAGGGATTTGAATCCTCATCTCCTGAGTTCCAGGTTGTCATTCTATGCAATATACTCACGAACAGGAAGATTCCTCCTTTTACCAAACAAAAGCATTACCCAAACGTCATTATTTATACCAGTTCTGCCCAGGGCCATAGCCAAGGGGTGACCAGGGTGGGCATCACCCACCCAGAGTTAGCAGTTTGCCCACCCTCAAACTCCTGGCTGCTTATATAGATGACATATATCTATGACATTGTTGCCCACCCTGAAAAAATATCCACCCACCCACATCTAGAATCCTGGCTATGGCCCTGGTTCTGGCTAATCCAAGTCATAGACTGCCCTGAAGTAGTCTTTAAGGACTAAGTATATATAGTCCAGAGAAGCTCACTATGATAGGCCTCAGATTGAAGCTGGAGGTCCATGATATCTACCCATAACCCTGTTATGAGGACGATACAGTTGCTATGGTATAATGCCAGAAGAGAGAGAGACTACTTTTGCAATGGTTGCTATATCTTAGACTTTGGCTCTGTGACTCATGGTTTGGGTATTCATTCTCCCGGAAACAATAATTACTGATGTGTTCAAATACTTGTATTTTGAGCAACCTTTCCTTGATCTTAACTCCTCTCCCAGGTTTTCAGAGTTACATGCAACACTTCATGAGGGGAGAGGCTACTCAGAAATAGGTTAAATGGATAACCTGTACAAAAGTAGTCTTATGCATGGATTATGAAACTTAAAACAGAGGGAAGGAGGAACATATTCACCCATTTCATCCCAGATTTTGCCATGG
Organism: Bradypodion pumilum; assembly: GCA_035047305.1. NCBI lineage: Eukaryota > Metazoa > Chordata > Lepidosauria > Squamata > Chamaeleonidae > Bradypodion > Bradypodion pumilum. Next base: position 79,937,651 of record JAWDJD010000001.1, on the reverse strand, counting down.
GAAACAAGAAAATCCAATAAAAACCTGCTGTCATTTGGCTGAATTTTCTTACAATCCTCTGTAATCAACAACTGCTAATTGAGACTAAGAGTTGCCAGGCAAATAACATCCCATTCCCTGAGATTCCAAGTACAAAAAAGAGACTTGGAAGTGGGACAAGTCCTTGTGAGTTTACAGAGGATTCATTGGTAGCCAACTGCTTCTGGAAATGAGTACGAGAGGAATCTCAATAAGTGGATCTCGAATTCAACTAAGAGCTGACTGATGATAATATGGCAGACCAGAGCCAGGAAGAACCATCACTCCACTTTTTGACCTAACAGCTCAACTTGCTAGCTGTCCACACTACCTTACTTAATGCAGAATTGATGTGCAGGGTGGGGTAATCAAAGTACTACACCACTGCTGGTGGTTGTGATGAGCTCTTCACCAGTTCCAACAGAGTCTTTGTCCCTGTTCTTGCACTTCTGCTCTCATGGTTTGCATAAAACAGACTTTCTTCTCACCTTTTGCCACTTATGCAGATATGAGTCTCTTGATCAGGAGAAGTGTGGTTGTTCTGTGAGATTTCAGTTCCTCATATTTAAGGTCCTAAAACTATAGACTGTGTAGCTTGCATGTAAATCTGGGACTGCTTCAGACTTTCCCTGTAAAGAACCAACACACAGGGCTTTGTGTCCTCTCCACAGTTTCAATTCTGGTATGCCTGAGTAACACATTCAAGAAACCAACACTCAGAAGCAAACCTGTGAGTAAAACTGCCTTAAATATCTTGCTTCAGTTACGAGACTGCAAAACATTTACAATATGATTAATAAATTATGCCTTTTTAGAAGCCAAATCCCTAACTAAAATGCAATTAAAATCATATCCCCATTTGATAATGTTATCAATTAACAGATTAATTATTTTAATCATAATGATAATTACTATTACTCTGATATTATTGAGGATAATAAAGATTATCTATGTGTAGGGAAATGTTCTTTTCTTTATTACTTCATCATTCTAGCATTTTACTCTAAGGAGAATTGACTAGCATTTGTAACATAGTCTGGGCATGTGTGGCATCATTTGGAACTTTTTCTTAGCCATAGTACACAATGTGACAATAGCATGAGTGATGAAATATTGCAGACAGATTTAACGGAGCCACAGCTCATAAGAGAGAATCCCCAGGGCTTTCAAACTTGAAGGAACTTTGACATTATCTGAAACCCTGTCAGGATTTTCTGCTCTCTCTCAGCTCAGGTGCAATCTCCTGGGTACATGGGAGAGAAATTGATTTTGTAGCAAGGGGCTGCGGTTGCTTAGTGGTTAAGACACTGAACTTCATGACCGGAAGGTCAACAAGTTGGCAGTTCAAGACCTGACTATTGCATGACAGAGTGAGCTCCTGCCTTTGCCCCAGCTCCTGCCAACCTAGCAGTTCAAAAGCAATAAATAACAAGTAAAAAAAAAGGTACCACTTTGGGGGAAAGGCATTGAACCCTAGAGTCGGATATGACTGGCTTTCAAGCAAGGGCAACCTTTACTTGAAACCCATGTTTTATGCAAAGTGTTTGAATGGTCTGGAATGGAGTTAAGAGCCATTAGCTTTATATATATAAAAAAAGGATTGTGGCTATTGTTGTGGGAAAGGAAATATTTCATGTACATTTCTTGTATAGCCTGACCATAATGAGAATTCCAGTCTGGCCAGGCTATCCTGCTATGGTAATATACTATACCAGTAATGGTGAATCTTTTAGAGACCGAGTGTTGTTGTTGTTTGTTGTTGTTGCAATTATTCTGATTTACTCATATCGCATTGGGCTGATATGATGAATAAGAAAGCAAGTTAAGTACTGTATCCAGAGTGTGCTTCAGATGCTAACCACGTCTCTTGAACAGTATGGGAAACTAAAGGATTGAAAAGCAAAACTTGAATCATCGGTAGAGTTTCCATATGACATGGAAAACCGTGAATGTAATGTTTTATAACTGTCCTGCCCGGTTCCATAAAAAACATTGAAGATTCACGGTTTTCAAACCACTTGATTGCGGGGGGGGGGGGTTGTCAGCATTTTTCTTGCACTTCTATTGGAACTACCAGCAGGTTGCAGCAGCAGCAGCTTGGTGAGCAAGGAAGAAAGGGGGGGGGAATGCACCTTTTTCTTGTGGCCATAGCAGCAGCCATTACACAAACAAGATGGAATGAACTCCCGTCTCTGTTCCAGCTCCTGCAAACCTAGTAGTTCGAAAGCAAGAAATGGCAAGTAGATAAATAGGGACCACTTTGGGGAAAAAGTAAACAGTGTTCCATGTGCTTTGAGGATTGTAGGTTTGAGGATTGTAATTCCCCCCCCCCCAAGATAACTTCTTTGGTAGGCAGGCTGGCGGCTGGAGAAGAGGAACTAATAATATCAATTATCCCCTCCGGTGTGTGAGTGTGTGTGTGTTTGAGTGTGTACTCCCTTCTGACCCTCCCCATCTGAAGGTATTGTGTTTGTATGTTTCTGAATGCTTCAGTACCCCCCTTTGCTCTTTCTTTTTTGGGGGATGGGATAAGGGACTAAGAAGAAGAGCCTTGCAAAGTAGGAAGAGGGGACCCCCAAAGGTATTCATTTTTCCTAATCTCGTTATGCTTGGATTTTGGGGATGGAAATGATAGAGAGAAAGAAGCCTTGATGCCAAACCTTAAATCCACTGGATTTTCGGATTCTTTCGCTCTCTCTTTCTCTCCCTCTCTCTCTCCCCACCCAAAACTCCCACTCCTCTTGCATGTTGCATCTAGTCATGCCTGCCACATGTTCATGGAATATGTCTGCAGAAGCAGGCACCACTGCCTCTTCAGCTTTGAAACAGAGATGACAACTGAACCCTAGAATCGGATACGTCGACTTTACTTCTGCCCCAGATTTGTGGGAAGGAATTATGGTAACCCTATCCATCGGCCAAGATATTGTTGCTCAGCATATGGCACTAGAGTCCATCTATTAAGTCAATTGGATTTGGTCAGTCAAGCAAGGGGATGCATGAGTCCCAATCTGGAACACAGTCTTTTCAGGGAGGGCTGGTAGAGATGGGTGATGGGGACCAGGCTCTGCGATTCTGCTCCTCCCAGAACCCTCTGTTAAATTTCATTCTGTTTTTTTTTTTCCAGCCTAATGTTCAAGCCTCTTGCATTTTTTCTGGATTCTGTTGCTGTCTTCCAAGGTATTAGCTATTCCATCCAATTTTGTGCTGCAAAATTGATAAATATTCCCTGCATTTCCTCATTCAAGTTTTATTTTCTGTGAGCCACCCAGAGTCTTTGGAGTTGTGCAGCAATATAAATAAGAAAAATAAATAAATAAAAATCATTACCAAAAAATTGAACAGCACCAATCCCTGGTCTGAACCACTTGTTACTGTACCTCCTCCCAGTCTGAGACAGAGCCTTTAATAAGCATTTTCTGAGTATGGTTCTGTAGCTAACTATATAGCATGCATGCCATTATACCCATCTGCCTGCAATTATTATACCAGTGCTTATTTTATTATTTAAGTATATTTCAATGTTCATTTTTGCTTGTAAATTTTTATTCCCTCTCATTTCACTGTCTTCATTTTATTTTCTGTTTGCAGTTTCAAATATTACTTATTCATTCTTCCTAATATTTTTCCCTTGATTTAAGGTCAGAGTTAATTATGAGCCAAAGATTTGTGCAGTCATGTCTGCTCTGCAATGCTTCCACCTCTGCTGGTCTGTTCCATTAGATAATTGTTCTGCATATTTGTTTAAAAGCCCATTACTCAGTTACAACTTCAATCTGCAGACAGAATAGGACGAGGATAGAGAGAGAATGAACAGAGAGAGTCATTCACATAAACATGATGAGGCAGTGATTGATTGAAGAAAATCTACTTACCTTCATCTCTGACAGAATCAATCTGAAATGGAATATTTTATGGAAACACCCTTACAGGCCAGGGCCTGTTCTGAAGTCTCTACATTACTGAAGCTTTGAAGGGACCAGGAAAGAGAAAGCAGAAAAGATTGAACAATACCATATCCTCTCCCCTGGGAATGGCATCTTTAAACATAGATTGGGCAGAGGATATCTTATAAAGGTAAGACAATTGCAATAATGAGAAAGTGATATAAAAATTTTGGACCTCCCCCCCCCCACCACCTTTTAAAGCAGTGGAGAGCATGGACAAAATTTATTTAGATCTTCCCAGGAAGGTGAAATGAAATGGGGAGTGGAAAATGGGAAGCTTCACCCTATCAGTACTAGCCTGGGTTGGTCCCTGGATCTTTCAGGAAATCTCAATTTCTACAAAGAAGAGTCTGATTCTGTTTATTTATTTATTTATTTGTTTGTTTGTTTGTTTGTTTGTTTGTTTGTTTGTTTGTTTGTTTGTTTATTTATTTATTTATTTATTTATTTATTTATTTATTTATTTATTTATTAGTCACACTTGGCAAGCAACTCTGGGTGACGTACAATAATTTCATCATGAACTACATAAATCTCACTAGAGAACTATAAAAAAACTTAAAACCAGTAAAAACCCCAATTAAAAATACAACTAAAAAGAGCGAGGGAGTGATATTACTATATCAGCCATCAGGTGGGGGGTCACTGCATCCCCAGTGCCCCACACCTGCTTTGCCAGCCAGGTTTTTAGTTCTTTCCTAAAGGGCAGCAACTCAGTCTGGAGTTGTAGCTCAATTGGCAGGAGGTTCCGAAGGGCTGGAGCAGACACAGAGAAGGCCCTCTTTCTGGTGCAAGAGAGGCGAGCCTCTCTAGCAGATGGCACAATAAGAGAGCCTCTCTGGTCCGCTCTGGTGGGATGGACAGATGTTCTCAGGGTGATGCTGTCTCTTAAGTATCTTGGCCCACTACCATGTAGGGCTTTAAAGATCATTACCAGCACCTAGAATTGCACCAGTAACCAGTGCAGTTCCTGGAGCAGCGGCGAGGCACAAGCGTAACGTCGGCACCCCATCACCACCTGGGCAGCCGCATTCTGGACCAGTTGTAGCCTCTGAATGGTCATCAAGGGCAGCCCCATGTAGAGCACATTACATTAGTCCAGTCTGGAGGTGACCAGAGTATGTGTGACCATGATCAAGGAGTCCCGATCTAGGAGCGGGCATAACTGGCATATGACACTAAGTTATGCAAAAGCCCTCCCGGCTATGACTGCCACCTGCTCATCGAGCAGGAGTCACAAGTCCAGGAGGACCTCCAGATTATGTACTTGGTCTGTTTGGGGCAAGATAGCCCCATCCAGAACCAAAGACGGTAGCTCCCGAGATGATGCGGGGGCCCCAATGCAATGACACGCAGTCTTGCCAGGATTCAGCTAAAGCCCGTTGTCCCCCAACCAGACCCCAACAGCCTCCAGACACCTGGATAGGACTCTGACTGCATCATTTGGATCACCACAGGCCGAGACATACAGCTGAGTATCATCTGCATACAGATGATACCTCACCCTGTGGGAATGGATTATCTCCCCCAACGGATTCATGTAGATGTCAAATAAGAGAGGTGAGGGCACCGAGCCCTGAGGCACCACCTATTGGAGAGATCTAGGGCTGGACATCCCATCCTCCAACCACACAGACTGGGTCTGGCCCCTCAGAAATGAGGCAAACCAGGACCACACAGTGCCCTGGATCCCCAATCCTCAGAGCCGTTCCACAAGGATACCATGGTTGATGGTATCGATGGCTTCTGAGAGATCAAGAAGAGCAAGGATGGCCAGATGACCACCGTCCCGCTCCTGCAAGAGATCATCCATCAGTGCGGCCAATGCCGTCTCGGTACTATATCTGGGCATGAATCCTGACTGAAAGGGGTCCGGATAATCTTGGCTACTGAACTGCTTTTAGCTAAGAATGTGACACCTCAAGGGTTAGTACTTTTGAGGAAAGCAACTTGTTTGAAGATTTAAAGAGGGAACAATTATTGGTGCTGACCCCAGATGGAGGGAATGTTAGCAAAGAAGATTCTTCAAACTGTATTCATATATCAGCTGAAGACAACTTAACACTGTGATTAGGCATCACCATTTTATAGAAGATGTCCAACACATAACATCCTTTCAAATTAATCCAATAAGCTTTTAACTAATGTAACAGACCTTTGCAAGAAATTACTGTATGGTTGAAATCTGAGTACGATGTCTGTGAAGATGGAACTATTAGTGTAATGTGCTGCAATACACTTACAGTACAATGATATGCAGTAGTATACCTAAGAAAATTTCTATCAAAATAAGAATCACCATTAAGAAGAAAAGCAAAACTATTAAAATATTAAAGTACTGTAGTGCATTATTTTTAAAAATGCAGTTTGGGAAGCCTTCTAGATTACTGAATGGAAACTCACCACAGAAAAGTATTAAGCACATGGAAAAGTCAATTGCAAATAAGGAAACAAACTTGAAGGAACACAACAAACTCCTTGCTTATTCAGAGGAGCATTACATCCAAACTACTACTACAATATTAGGGTGTCTGCAGAAATATGATACACAGAATTCACAGACTTGTTAAAAACTAGAACCACACAAGATAGGGTTAGAACAGATTACAACTGGAAACTTGTCCTATACTGTATAGACAAAAGTTAGTTCTATTGAGCTTCCCAAAATCACTGGGATTTATATCACGTCATATGTGCAAATTGCACTTGCTAAATCTTTTAGAAGCAGCCCTGACAAGATACAATAGACCCTCACATAACGATGTTGCTTGGTTCCCCAAGTAGCATCACAATAGGGGAAACATCGTTGTGTGGTTTTCAATGGCAGCTGTGCCATCTAGCGGAAAAACCTGTCATTATCCGCACAACAATGTTAAAAAACGTCATTAATCCATACAATGATGGCTTTTAATTGTTGTGCGGATAGTCACGTGGCGAGTGATGAGGCGTTGTTAAGCAGAAATGACGCTATTCGAATGTGTCATTAATCGAGGGTCCACTGTATATGTGGAGTAGCTATATTTCAACGGCTTCCATGCTCGTGCAGTGATCACATTCACCAATGGAAATGATCCATTGATTTTAAAGATACCTTGACTAAGTCTTGTATATCTGTGGCTAGAATTTTGAGAACCATGCACCACCCCTTCTGTTGGAGTTTTGTAGATCTGATTATGTTACAAGTCCTCAAGAATCTGAAACATACTTGTCAAGCATCCCGTATTGGCCAGGATTTCCTGTATTTTAGCGCTTGTTCCTCCCCTTTCCCACCGCCGTCCTGTTACTGCGCATACGTGCCCATTGCAAAGGGGTTCTGTGCATGCACAAATGGGTTACTGAGTATGCACACCCGCGCATGCACAGTAATTTCCAGTATTTTCTGGAGCCGTGCTTGACGGGTATGTTCTGAAAATCATAGCTTTAATTTAATCATACTGGCTGCTGCTGATATCACTTGGAGGAATCCCCCAGTTGATAGGAACCATAGTGTAATATACAAGCATCCCTAAGAATCACAGCTGTAGCATTTGTTTACCAGGGAGGGATATGTGGAAAGCTACATTTGGACTTACACTATGAACAAGATTTCAGCTAATATATCTTTATGTATGATGTATTATTATTAGTTTTTCCATGTGTTTTCTTTGTGTGTATGTATTGTTGTATATTAATTTTGAATAAAAACTTAATAAAAAATATTTTTTTTTAAAAAAAGAGAGAATCTTGATGCATTTACTAGGAAGAAAATATTTTTCAAAGAGGGAAAATAAATAATATGTTCAAGGTTAAGACATATGTGTTCTTGTTTTGCAAGCATTTTAATATTCACCATTATTGCTGTTAAACTGTCAAATTTCATTCTTCATCTATGAGGGTTAGAAATGTTGGTTTCCCCCTCCCCCCAAAGAGATTAAAGTAGGAGTTTCCAAATACCATCAGCAATATTGGGCATTTTACAAACATGACGTCATTCCTTCATGCCGTATTGCATACTATGTTTTTTTTAAAAAAATAGCCATTGTTTTAACTGTCATGATTACTGTCTTCAAACTGTATGTTCTGGAATGATTCAGTTCATATCAATGCGGCAAATGGAAAGAAAGAAAAAAGGTAACAGAATATTTTGTCAACTAAATAAAATAATAGATTATATATCGTGACTGGAGATCATTTTACCATCCAAATAATTTGGGCTAAAAATCCTCTAAAACTTATCAAGCATGACCCATGGTACAGGAATGGAAAACTGTCTTCCAAAATATCTGGCAGACTAAAGACTTCCCAACCCTGGTGTATAATTTGGTTAAGAATTGGTCAGATACCAGAGGAATTATGAACAGAGACGTGGGACATCATGCAGGAGGCAGCAAGAGAAACCATACCAAAAGAAAAGAAGCGTAAGAAAGCAAAGTGGTTGTCTGATGAGGCCCTTAAAATAGCAGAGGAAAGAAGGAATACAAAAGTACAAGGAGGAAAAAAAATACAACCACCTGAATACAGAATTTCAAAGAAAAGCAAGGAGAGATAAGGAAAACTACCTGAACAAACAGTGCAAAGAAATGGAGGAAAACAACAAAAGAGGCAGGACTAGAGATCTTTCCAAAAAAATTGGGGAAATCAAGGGAACATTTAAAGCAAAAATGACCATGTTAAGGGACAAAGATGGAAAAGAGTTAGCTGAAGCAGAAGAGATCAAAAAAAAGATGGCAAGAGTACACAGAGGAACTCTACAAAAAGGACCTCAACACTCCTGATAATAAAAATAATGAGAAATTTGAACTTGAACCAGACATTTTGGAGAGTGAAGTCAGAACGGCCCTAAAAAGCACTGCAAACAATAAAGCTAGTGGAAATGATGGTATCCCAGTTGAATTTTTCAAAGCCCTAAAAGATGATGGAATCAAACTACTGCATTCAATATGCCAGCAAATTTGGAAAACAAAACAGTGGCCACAGGATTGGAAAAGATCAGTGTACGTTCCAATCCCCAAAAAAGGCAATGCCAAAGAATGCTCAAATTACCGAACAATTACGCTCATCCCACATGCCAGCAAGGTGATGCTCAAGATAATACAGGATAGACTTCAACAACATGTGGAGAGGGAACTACCAGAGGTGCAGGCCAGTTTCAGAAGAGGCAGGGGGACTAGAGACCACATTGCCAACATACGTTCATGGAGAAAACAAAAGAATACCAGAAACAAGTCTACTTTTGTTTTATTGACTACACCAAGGCTTTTGACTGTGTGGACCACAACAAAAATGTGGCAAGTAATTAAAGAGATGGGAATACTAGAACACCTCATATGTCTCATGAGAAATCTGTACACGAACCAAGAAGCAACAGTTAGGACAGAACACGGAATGACAGAGTGGTTTGGAATAGGGAAAGGAGTAAGACAAGGCTGCATTTTATCACCCTGCTTATTCAATCTATGCACAGAGCACATAATGCACAATGCAGGGATGGAGGAATCACAATATGGGATCAAAATTGCTGGGAGAAACATCAACAATTTGAGATATGCAGACAATACCACCCTAATGGCAGAAAGTGAGGAAGACCTAAAGAACCTCTTGATTGGATTGAAGGAGGAGAGTGCAAAAGCTGGCTTGAGACTCAATAGCAAGAAAACCAAGATAATGGCAACAGGTCTGATCAGTCCCTGGAAAATAGATGGGGAAGAAGTAGAAACAGTGACAGATTTTACTTTCCTGGGATCTAAGATCACTGCAGATGGTGAATGTAGCCATGAAATAAAAAGACGACTGATTATGGGGAGACAAGCTATGAGAAACCTGGGGAATATAGTGAAAAGCAGAGACATCACCTTGAAAACAAAAATTCGCATAGTCAAAGCAATGGTATTCCCAGTGGTAATGTATGGGTGTGAGAGCTGGACCATTAGGAAGGCTGAGCGCAGAAGAATAGATGCCTTTGAGATGTGGTGTTGGAGGAGAGTCCTGAGAGTCCCTTGGACAGCAAAGAGAACAAATAGGTCAATACTGGAAGAAATCAATCCTGACTGTTCATTAGAGGGACAAATAGTGAAGATGAAGCTAAAGTACTTTGGACATCAAATGAGAAGGGAGGACTCACTTGAGAAGGCCTTGATGCTGGGAAAGGTGGAGAGCAAGAGAAGAAGGGGGCGTCCAAAGATGAGATTGATAGATGGCATTGTGGACACAATGGGCACAGAGCTTGGTGGGCTGAGGAGAATGGTGGAGGACAGAGGTGCCTGGAGGAAAATGGTCCATGGGGTCGCAAAGGGTCGGAATCGACTGTGCGACTGAACAACAACAACATTTGGACTGTATGAATGATTTAGAAACAGAACCATTCTGCTCCACCTCATCTGGATGGCTAAATCTACTGCTTCTCAGAAGAAAGCAATCAATTATTACCCCCTGTCTAACAAGGAAACTGCCCTCAAGATGCAGGCGATTTGTTGAAGGATCAGTGAGCAAAGGTATGCCATTGGCTGTGCTGTGTCTAAAGCAATTAGCTACAAAATGTTCTTTGTGGTGAGGCCAACATCTAAATAGTTATCCAAAAGCATGCAAGTAGAAGAGAATAGTTTTGGCATGTTCCTTCCCTTGGAAATGGCTTTGACTCTTTTCTGTGGATTTGTTGACAGAAATGGTGCTTAAAAGCATCTGATTTAAGCACACCACTAATGTAAGGCTCATTAGCAGTTGAATTAATTTGCAATGTGTTTGAGTCTGCTGTTTATTAATTGCGTACATTAATTTCATATCCACCAAGGAACACTGCACGCAGAAGCAAGCATCCATGAAAATATCCCATCATGGTAGTGCCACAGAACTCTTACACTGGATTCTGTACAATTTTCTTACACAAATACTCATGGGGTATATTGTACTCTGAGTGAACTTAGTGTCCTCTCTCAATATCGTCTCACATGCAGTTGCCTCAAGTACACTGGTGTTTTTCATGAATGCCAGTTTAGCTAAGGGGAAACAATGTATTTTCTCTGTGACCTACTTATAGAAGGAACTGTTGAAGTGGCTTCAGTCCAGTCAGAAAATAATTCAAAATGGATGCTGGAGAAGTTCACTGAGCTTCAGTTTTGCACAGTTTTGCCCAAAGCTTTGGATGCCAGTTGCTGGGGAACATGAGTTGGGTGGAACACATACCTGTCAACCATCCCGATTTGGCCGGGATTACCCCGTAATTCGGTGCCAATTTGCGCCATTTCCCAACCTGCGCTGCCAAAACCCTGTAATTTGGCAGCGGGGGGAAGAAGGCATTGTGCAGCCCATCTCCGCAGGTGTGTTGCACGCATGCGTGGAAGGGCTGTACACTTCCATAGCTCCCTTCCACACATGTGCAGAAGGCTATGCTGCCTGCGTAGAAGGCTACGCAAGTGGCGTAGCCCTCCACGCGCATGCGTACAATGCGACCTGCGCAGACCTGGTTTGCACAGGTCCCGGATTCGTCGGAGGCACGGTTGACAGGTATGGTGGAACAATTCTCATGTTTTGCTTGTGTGTTTCATCAAGCTGTCACTGAAGTAACTGAATGCTGCTCTAGAGATGAATTCCAACTCTTCAAATGTTTAATGTGCAGTGTTGGGCATCTACCAGTTCGGATCAGTTTGTTACCCAAAAATCTGATGCCCCCTTTCTCTGATTAATTACTGGAGCCTGTGTGCTGGTAACAGTTGCAACTTCAGTACAATCGCTGGGGGAACCCTTCTCCCAGGAACGAGGAGGCATTTATTTCAGACAAAAAAATAAATCAAGTTTATTGAAAAGGAGTTTAAAGCAACGCTGGCTGGGCGCTGGAAAAGGTCCTAGTCTCAATCTTTTTGTCTAAAATAAGTTTCCCCAGTAAGCAGCTCTTTGGATTCGTGTTTGTGTGTGTGTGTGTGTGAAGAGCTCGCTGCTGACACCCTCTATCAAGCGATTTTATACCCTCCACCCAGGAGAACTCAACCTAGCACTACTACTATTCTAGTACTTACAAAAATAAAAAATACAATGTTTCAATAATACCAGCACCCGACTCTTTTTTTGCAATCAAAGAGTTAATCACATAAAACAATGGATGGATGGATGGGTAGGGCAAATGCCCTGGGGGGTGGGGGGGTTACATAAGAAAAAACAGAGTTCACAGTTCAACAGCTGCAGGTCTTGACATCTCCAATGTGACATCCAATGGGAGCGAGGATGGAAAAAGTGCACCAATGTGGCTCCAGAGTTCATGACAAGAAATTCAAGATGACCAATGGCATCATGGATAATGAGTCCAAGGAAGGCTGAATGTTGGGCTTGCGTGAGGAGCTACTAGTTTTTTCATTCCCATCCAGTAATTAATTCATCCTGAGTCAACCCAAGCACTATCTACAATTGAATACAGAAGGGGTCCCAAAACAAAGAGCATGCCAGGTGCAAGAGTAAACAGAAAACAATACAGGTAAACAGAGGAATCAAGGTGGCTTTTCTTGGGGTCAAATGTTAAGTGATGGCTTCCTGTGGCATTGAGCCCTCCTGGATGCTTGCAGGAGGTAGGCTGAGGTGCAAGAAAGATCCTGATTTGAGATACAAACAGAGCATGTTAAAAATCAAATTTAAAATATTTTTAGAGTCTATTTTTAGGGACATAATCTATACAGAGCAAAGGAAATATGCTAGCTTGAATAGAACAGTTCCAGGTATTTGAAAACATTTTTATTAATTTATCTGACATCCCAGGTATAACTGCCAATGAAATAAAAATCAACCCTTGCACTATATACCTTCAAGCATGTGTGAATGGGTGCATGGTCAGAGTGGTGCTTGTGTACACATAAGCGTAATGAATCCTAAACGTGGGTGGCTGAATAAAGTGAGTGAAATAACTTTATTTGAGAGCAATAAAACGGAATAACTTTATTAAAAAGAGATAGAAAGATAGAATTAAAAGTGGGCTGTGCTTTTTTCAAAAGTGGGGTTACAGGTTTGGGTGGGGTGGGGGAGTAAAAATTCCCCATGGCCACACCCACTTACCTCTTCATGCATGAACAACTGAGTGTCATCGCATTAGGTGCGTCATCCTGCCAGGCACATTATGTGCGCCATCACGCTTGGGAGCGTTCCAAAGGCAGCAGCGTTTACCCACACCATCCCTCAGACATTCTCTGGCCAGGCAGCCATGCTACGCAGGAGGAGGGGAAGGCCACCGCCTGCTCTGGCTTCGGCAAGTAGATAAATAGGGACCACTTCGGTGGGAAGGTAAACAGTGTTCCATGCACTCAGGTGTTGAGGCATGCCATTGAAACGTCTGCAGATGCAGACAGTGCTGGCTCTTTGGTTATAACCAGAGATGAGCACTGAACCTTAGAGTTGGATATGACTGGCTTTCGAGTAAGGGAAACCTTTTCCTTTACCTAATAACAGAAGATCCCTGATTGGTATTCAAAATTGCTGTGAAGTTTGGCCCTGTTTAGTTGCAAGTGGATAGTTAAGGTAAAGATCGCCCTTGCTCAAAAGCCAGTCATATCTGTCTCTAGGGTGCAGTGTTCATCTCCATTTACAGCCAAAGAGCCAGTGCTGTCTTTGTTTGCAGATGTTTTCATTGTCATGTGGCAGGCATGACTAGATTGCCCACCCAGTCACATGGCCATGCCCACAGAGTAGGCCATGCCCACAGAGTAGGCCACATCCACAGTGTGGTAGTAAAAATTTTTTGGAACCTACCACTGTTTATGTGCACTAACTTGTAACCATACATGATATGCCGATAATGGTTAGTGGTAAGATGGATGATTTTTGTAGCCTTTGTGGTGCATTAGTTAAACTACTGTACTGTAGCCAAAACTGCTGAGTTCAGTCCTGATGGGGATCAAGGTTGGCTCAGCCTTCCATTCTTCCAAGATCAGTAAAATGAGTATCCAGCATTTTGGGGGCAAAATATCAATTACCATATTTGCCAGTGTATAAGAAGCACTCCTCCCTTAAAATACACCTGAAGAACAGAGTGTGTCTGTTACACTCCGATGCATCATATACACTCCGATGCATCATATACACTAGCAAATACCGTATTTGCAGGCATATAAGCACACTCCTCCCTTTAAAACACTCCTGAAAAATGGAGTGTGTCTTATATGCCGATGCGTCTTATACGCTGCCAAATATGGTAACATGTGAACCATACAGAGAGTCACTAAAAACTGTGGGACAGTATATAAGTATAATTGCTATTGCTATATTGTTATTGCTATTTTGTAGTGGCCTAGAAACTCGTACTAAAGGGACTGCAGTGGCTCAAGTGGCTAAGATGCTGACTGAGAGGCAGAACGTCAGCAGTTCAATTCCCGAGTACTGCAGGATGGAGTGAGCTCCTGTCTTTGTCCCAGCTCCTGCCAACCTAGCAGTTTGAAAGGAAGAAATTGCAAGTAGATAAATAGGGACCACTTTGGTGGGAAGGTAACAGCGTTCTGTGTGCTCCGGTGTCTAGTCATGCCTGCCACATGACCGCGGAAACGTCTGCAGAAGCAGACAGCGCTGGCTCTTCGGCTTTGAAACAGAGATGAGCACTGAACCCTAGAGTCGGATATGACTGGCTTTCAAGCAAGGGAAAACTTTACCTTTAGACACTCGTACACATCTTCTCATGGGGAACTCCTTGATAAGGTTCAGAAAAGTCTCAGGATTCATCACACAGAACATGGGTTTAAAAACCCAGGATCAGCTTCTAAACATGTAAAGTCCTGCACATGTGCCCCCCCCCCGCCCCCCGGCATTCTTTGTACTGTATATCCAAATGTATATCACAAATCATTGTTCTTTATCCTGAAATAAGACTGGACAGCCATCCAAGTGGAGAACATCTTCAAAAGCAGGATTTTCTTCTTGAACGTTCACTTACAGAACTCTTCTTGTTGAAAAGGTATGTACAATATGGTTACCCTGCTCCTCTCCCAAACAACCTGATTACTCCAACCACTTATTTCATTGCAGGCCTAGGCCTTTAAAGCTTTGGCAACTGAACTGAAGATCAGTTTGCAGCTTTCTATGCCTGATCCTGCCTCCTAGCTGGATTGAGACAACTCTGTGGTTGTGTACACACACTTTCTTCATGTCAAGAGGAAAAATCGATTCATAAGTAAACATTTCTGTAATAAGGTATTAACCATGGTGATCTTAGCTGCACCATTATTGTAGCAGTCTTAATTGAAGTTGTTATTATACTACAAGTCTCTTGTTGACATGGAAATATAAACAATAGATCTAACAGTGCACAATGCAGAAAAGTATACATCTATTATGTTTGATTAACTTTATTATACTCATTCTACCATTAAATCTCAAAAGGAAATGAAAATATAATGCCAATTATTCTAGTCCTCTGGGACTTTTAAATCTATTCAGAGTAATAATATCATTGTTAAATCATTCATTTTCATAGACAATTAACATCCTTTGTCCAGGATTGTAACCAAGTGTATACTTAGTTATACAATATAAATTTCTTTAATTGAGTTTGAACCATGTGTTCTACACAAGTTACTTCTGAAGTTGGATGTATAAACTGCAATTGCAGCCATCCACACAAAAACATTACAATAAATCCCTCAGAAGAGAAAGATACTATGCAGTTGCAATAATCTAGCAGTAAGCCCCTTTGTATTCATTAGAACTTACTTCTGATTAAACACATATCCAACTGTGTCCTAAGGTCATGTATGAATTCACAGATGAAAATCAAATTTTCACAAAGATGTGTGATATTCATTTGCAGAATTATTCAGGAAATATACAGTATTGTGTTAAAGCAGTGGTGGCCAAACTTGGTACTCCTGCTGATCTTGGACTTCGATTCCCAGAAGCTCCAGTCAGCACACCTACTGATCAGGGCTTCTGGGAATTAAAGTCCAAGAACAGCAGGAGTGCCAAGGTTGGCACCCCTGTACTAGAATCTTAGGTCATCACCAGCTGGTTTGGGGAAACTCAAAAAGTGATTTTGGGGAGCCATAACTCAGACCCACTAACTCCAATCTTCACCAATCTTGGAAAAGGTTGAGAGGAGAGACAGCAGAAGACTCCTCCCAAAGATGGTGTGTTTAGAAGGCTCAAAGGCTGATTTATCCTCCCCCCAATCCCTCATTGAATTTTCCCCAAAACAATTGGTGTTGACTAAATACATTTGCACCATACTGCATATATTTCATGATTTTGTATTGAATATTTTTAGACCCATGGATAACTGAAATCACAGATGCTGAATCCATGGATAATGAGGGGAGGGTGAACAGTATTTTCATATAAATAGTAGCAATAGTATTTATCTGTACATGCCAAGTGGTACTTATAATTTCACATTTCCTAGAATGTAGTTTGCTACCTTTGTCCTATAAAAAGCATAATCTGAAATACACGCTGCATAGAGAAATATATTAAGATTTATTAACTATGAAGTTTCAAGGTCCTTAAGTAACAAACGGTCATGTGGTACACAATAGAAATTTGTTTTTAAAGTCAATACTGATCTTTCCATCTAAGAATATAATTTATGATTATTTATTATCTTATTGCTTAGTGTTTCCTTCTGCTAATGTTCCTTAATGGCTTTCTTAGACAGCTGCTTCTAAGAATGATATAGAGATTGTGATATCTCTGTGTCCTGGTCCATTTAACAATTATGACCAACTGATAGGAACCATAGGTATCCATTATCATGTTGATTTTATTGCACAGACATGTGGAAGTAAATAGATTTAGAATAACTATTTTATAGCAAATGACATAAAAAAATACTATGGTAATCCTGAAGTCTGTAAATAATTCAATTTCTCCTTAATATCTAGGAAAGGCAGTTGTGATTATTGTGTCTCACTGAACACTTGTGTTTGGTTTTAAGAAGTTGATGCACCAGTCTGTGCATCAGTCCTTCACCAACTCCTGGCCATTCAGATCCTCTTAGATTGGAACTCTCTCATCGAAAACTATTGCCAAGCATAGTTGGGACTATTGACAGCAGGAATCCAACACCTGACTTAGGTTATGAATAGCTATTCATTCCTAGCATGTTTTGCCCACCCCATTATGAGCCTGAGCCCAAGAGTATAAAATCCATATTAATCATGCTTAGCATTGAATGCATCTTCTTTTTTATGTCAGAAGTAATCCAATTGTGCATGAATCCAAGTAATATCTGGCTTTTGGAGGCAAGCTAGAACTGGTAATGGTAGACAACTGTGTTTAAACCTGGATCTGGTTTGTTACATAGAAAACAGTAAATGAAAGCAAAACAAACATTGCAGAAAGCCTAAAACTAGAAGATGGTATTCTTAAATTGATGAATGTGTCTGAATGCCACAGAAGGAGCTTCTCTCACTTCTAGGAGCATGCAAATTAGCTTGCTTTCCTTTGTATTTGTCATCAGGCTTTAAGCAATGATTTAATGATTGCTCTAGGTTTTGCAAACCCAAAGAACTGCCTCAATCACCTCTCTTCAACATTAATATGTTTTTAGATGTAGGTGCAATCCATTTGTAATCTAAGTTTCTACTTTAAGTCCCTCATTTTAACATTAAGATGTACACTGTTACAGACTGAAGTGCCTACACAGTATGTATAATATCCCTGCAACAAGTAATACAGGCATATGTTTTGACATGTTTCTGTCCATCATGTAACCTGCTCTGTTCAATAGGGATTGTGTTACTTTGTTTCACCTGTTTATTGAATCTTTGTCCTGTATGAGCTGGTTTACTATTAGACATGTTTTCATATTTGAATTCTACATTAAAAATATTTGCAGTTTAATTCTTACATGTACAGTAAATTTCTCCTGAGAATTGGTGTAGTGTAAGTGAGATTACTGTAAACAGTCTGCCTAGATGACTGCAAACATTAAAAAATCCCTCATCCATGTTTATTCTGCATAAATGTACACTCAGGTCTGGAGAGCAGCTCTTGTATCAGCATCTGTCAAGAAATTAAAGGGTTAATTTGCTGGCCAAGCAAAAAGCTCTCTAAATGCTCAAAGTAAAAGTAAAATCCCAATTAATGTGGAATCTTTCATCCTTCCAGGGAGGTAATATCTGTCTGATGCATAGGTGTTTGCAATAACAATGAAGAGCCAGATAGAGATGATCTGACTAACAGGTTGTGAAATGAGGATTCCTTTAGCCTATGGTTGCTGCCTTTACTTCCTGAGGAAGTGTTTCACTTTCAGCGGGGGGGGGCAAAGGCACTGGTGCATTCGCCCCCCGCCGAAAGTGAACCAATTCCCCAGGAAGCAAAGGCCGCGAACAGGGATCCGGTCACTGCCTTTACTTCCCAAGGAAGTGTTTTGCTTTCAAGGGGGGCACGGGAGGGGGAGGCACTGGTGCATTCACCCCCTGTTGAAAGTGAACCAATTCCCCGGGAAGCAAAGGCAGCGAACAGGGCTCCGATGCTGCCTTTACTTCCCAAAGAAGTGTTTCGCTTTCAATGGGGGGCGGGGGGCAAAGGCACTGGTGCAATGGCCCGCCCCCCTGAAAGTGAACCAATTCCCTGGGAAGCAAAGGCAGAGAACAGCGCTCCGGTCGCTGCCTTTGCCTCCCGGAGGTACTCACCCAGACACAGCCTCCGACCTCAACTGCAGCCTCCTCTCTCTCTCTTTCTCTCTCTCTCTCTCTCTCTCACACACACACACACCTACTGGGCTGCACATTTCAAACCTGCCCAGTGTGTGTGTGTGTGTGTGTGTGTGTGTGTGTGTGTGTGTGTGTGTGTGTGTGTGTGTGTGTACGCGTGTGCGCGTGCACCAAAACCACCCCTAACCACCAACACACACAATAAACATGCCCGGCTTGCAGGGCAAAAAAATGCTAGTAAGTAATATATACATACCTCATGACTGTGGAGTCTATTTTTCCTCCTAACCTTGTTTCAGGTATAATAGCATGACTAGCCTTGGATGTTACACCTTCAGAAAGGTGTAGAAAGTTGGAATAAGTTCAAAGGAATGCTAAAATAGCCTCACACAGAAATGATGGCATACTTTTCTCCCAGACAGAAAAAACTGGCCACCACCCAAGTGTCTTTTCTCCTACCTTGAAGCTATGTATAATATAATAAATGAAATACCTGTGAAATGAAAAATAACTGCTAATCTGTATGGCATTAAATATTTCCCAATTTTTTTAATGACCCAAAGGTTTTTAATACTATTAAAAGGCATCTGTAATCATTGTTAAACTTTCACAGGCAAGGTAACATTTATGACCTTTCTGTGGGTCCCATTTATTTGCAATTAAGTGTTAAGTGTATTATTCCATTTTTAAATAAATGTCGCTTGCCATCAATTTTCTGCAGTTATAAAAGGGCCATTTAACAAAACTGCTGAAAAGCTACAAGGAGTAACATTCATCAGAAGGACTGAGGACATACTTGTGTTATATATATTTAATAACTTTGGCAAAGCACCTTTAGAGGTTTAGAGATATATGTAAATGTCTGGGATAATGAATCATAGATAGGAAGAATCTTCCAGATGTGCTCTACCTTAATTAAAAGCAGAAGTTTGGCAATATGCTGCAGTTCTTGAAATTTAGACTATTTCTTTCAATGTTAATTTATTGCTGAGAAGCTGAAACCCAGATGGAACCCATCAAATGTTTATAAAGGAATTGGGTTGATTTCATTTGGGCCCACCAAAGTTGCCCCCCCTACTTTAAAACAAGATGTACATCTCTACCCACAGACTTTCTTGAACAAGGGTAAGATCTAATGGGATCTCTTATCCTTGACATTTTGCTTTAGATCTTGTGGCATCATACAAAAATTGAAAGACAGCAGCTATACACAATCTTTTTATGCTTGCAAGATATACACAAGACACAGAAGTGCCATCTTCTACAGAACCAGAGTCCATATGCAAAAATTTCAATGAGACGGCGTACCTAGCTGTAGAGCCAGGAGTTAGCTGTTCGATTCCCCATTCTGCTCCTTGCAGAAAAGCCAGCTCTGTGCAGCTCAAGTGTATGCGGAGCTGCACCCAGACACTTCCAACAATGCCATTCAATGACGTTTGCACTCAGTCTATGAGTGTCATCACGTCTTGCAACTTTACGTGTCAGATCTTGAATTGATGCATTGGTTGTCACTTCTCCAGTTGTGCAATAATTCAATTCCAGGAATCACTTGGTCAGCATATCTCTCACAGCATATATCTCCCCAATGACTGGAGGGATGAGAGAACTGCCGGGGCCTCATGGGCGGCAGTGGATGCTGCCACCGATGTCCGGGCCCCACCAATGGCTGGAGGGGTAAGAGAACTGTCAAGGCCTCATGGGCAGCAGAGGATGCAACTGCTGACCTCCGGACTTCACCAATGGTTGGAAATGCCGCCGCCAACCTCTGGGCCCCACCATCGGCTGGAGAGACGAGAGAGTCTTTATTGTTATTCCATTGTATTTTATTGCATTCTAATGTGTATGCTTCTTTTTATGATATGATATGTACAATATGTTTTAGATGCTATGTTGTTTTTGTGAGCTGCACACTATGTGGAGAAACACCACCAAGAAGATGAGTTTAAATTTTTAGTGATAGACAAACTGGGTGTTACTAGTGGGGGTGGAGCAGACATAGAGAAACTTCTTTTGAGAAAGGAAGCTTTCTATACACATAGGTTGGATACCTTATCTCCCAATGGTTTAAACTGTGAAAATGATCTCTCCTGCTTCTTGTGAACCATAACTCAACAATCTATGAGGGCACAGGTGATTAATTAGTATTGTTGATGAATCGGGTCTCAGGTGTTTGAATACGCTATTTAAGGAATTTGGAATTGTTAGTCAGTAACGTCGGAGCACCTGAGAGACCACAGAAGGAGGCTCGTGAGATGCAATTCTAAGGTTTGAATGGGGCAAGGAAATCATGCAGCACGCTTGTATATTATAATCACTTTAATGTTAGAGAGAATAATGCATGTTTATTGTGTAATTTTACAGATTATAATCTAATAACACTCCCCTGAAGAAGAGTCGTTGAAAGGTCTGTTAACCGGGCAGACTTTGGGAGATGTTTGAATTAGCGGGATAGCTTCTCCCGCTGAAGAATAGCAAGCGAAGGGTGGAGCCTCGTTAGGACCACGGAATTTTGTTTATAGATTGAATAGTGTGAATGTTACAACACTTGGAAGTTTTTGTTAATTTACCACTTTTCCATGTCTGAACTTTTTGAAGTGAATGAAACTTACCTAATTTGAAAAATATATATCAATTTGGAATAACAAAGATTTTATTTTGAAGCTATTGGCATATGTTGAATTTTTTACTGTGGATAGCCTTTGCTACAAATGGATTCTCGAATTTGTGACAATGTTGTTTTTGTGAGCTGCCGAGCTCACTAATAATAATAATAATAATAATAATAATAATAATAATAATAATAATAATAATAATAATAATAATAATAATAATAATAATAATAATAATAATAATAATAATAATAATTATTATTATTATTATTATTATTATTATTATTATTATTATTATTATTATTATTATTATTATTATTATTATTATTATTATTATTATTATTATTATTATTATTATTATTATTATTATTATTATTATTATTATTATTATTATTATTATTATTATTTGGTGCTTCACATTAATATGCCTTGTACATGAGTTCACCTCTTTTGCTTGTGTGAGCTCTATGCATCCTTAATTGCCTTTAAGAATCTTCAGGGTTTCTAGTTCAGTTATGCTTACATCAAATAACAATTGTATCTATAGTACAGAGGAACCACGCTTAACAAACAGCTCGGTTAATACAAAAATCACATAAAAAAAGGAAATCCATAGAAAATAGTGGTTTGGTTAACATATTAGTTGGTTTTCAATGCATTCCTTTGGAAAACTGTATTTCAGTTAACAAATTTTGGTTTTCAATGCAATCCTATGGGAAATTGCATTCAATGCACTTCTATGGGAAATTTGCTTTACAAATTTTTCATAGTACAAAAGGTCCTGGAGAATGCATTAAAATTGTTAACTAAGGTTCCACTGTACTTGCTTTGCATGCTTCAAAAATAGATACATACTATACTCTGCTTCTGTGGAAGGTGATGCTACTGTGTCATATTTTTGGCTTACTCAGAAAATAGGTTCCTTCAATCTCCATTCCTCCACTGTAGGAATGGCTGGCTGCAAGGAAGACATGCCGAGACAATTGTGCGGCGAAGTCCAGCCCTGATCAGAGTTGGGGGTTCGTATTTATTACCCTGCCTTGGGGTCATGACACGTGCCTATGATGTGCGTGACTCCCCGATACAGAAGGCTTGTATACATGGCATTTTCTGGTGGTCATTGACAATGTCCGCTCTTGGACCTTGCCCTGTGGTTAATGGACAGCTCGCAGTTAATTAAAATCAGGCTGGCGAAACCCATTGTTCCTGCCCTAATCTCGGGGTCTATGTGTATTGACTCCGGGCATCTATCTTTGACCTCTGTCTGGCTTGGCTTGTTTGCCTAACTCTACTGCAGCCAGCAGCTGAGGATCGTGTTGCTCTACTATAGCCATCATCTTAGTTTTGCCCTGCTCCACTGTAGCCATCAGCCGAGGCCTTGAGATTCATCCCTAACTAGCTAACCAGCCCACTCCCCAATTTCCTTTTCTGCCAGGCCCGGTTGGTCCCCGGATCTATCAAAAGCCAAGCAAACCCCTGGGGAAAGATTTAATGCCCAATTATTCCCACGGGCAACCCACATTTCCCCTTCCTTTATTATTTAAGTCAGCCTGGCTGAGGGCACGGTAGATGTAGGGCATGATCTGCTTGGGCGTAACTATTTCCTGGGGTCTCTGCCATGAGGTACACATTGACAAGAGTGATGGAATGCACTGCGCAAAGCAGCAAAACATGATTCCCACTACCACAACGCCAGCGATAGCTTTAAGTGCTGTTTGCAACACACCCCATGGCACCCAGGACCAAAGTTCGTCCCACCAACCCCAGTTGGCATTTTCCTTGATGTGTTTAACTATGGCATCGTTTGGTGATTTGACTCTGGACTTTGTGAGAATTGTCCATGAGGTTAAAACAACACATGTCCCAGACAGATTCGCAGCCCAAATGGTGTAAAAGCAGCAAACAGTCAATTGCTGTGCAGTTGTCTAAAACCGTGTGTCTCAGTTCAGCCTGCTCTCGGTTTAGCATGCCAATGGGTGATTATGTGTGATTGATGGCTTGAGCTAGTGCGCACGCCAGTTTGCCGATCCTGTGCACATTACCTACTGCTAGTCCAGGCACCCCTATAATGCTGACTGCTAGGGATACATACTCTGCCCTGCTAAGTATGGTGATATTGCTGACACATGTCTCATCTAGCTGGATCGCTCGTATGGGCCATGCTGGCCTTAGGGTGACTGGGTTTGGGTTGACCATCTCCCTTTCAGGGAGTACCAGGGTTAAGCGACTCACACAGCAGTATGAGTCAGACACATTAGCAGATATGTAGTTCCAAGTCCATTGGTTACAAGTGAAAAACCATCCTGTAGGCAAAATAATATGAGCATACACATAACTGATTGTCTCTGGTCGTAGACAATTCCAAGTCTCTTTCCCAGGGCTCAGGCAATGGTGGTGCGGGCTTTTGGCTGTGGAGCAGCCCGTCATCCTGGCACAAGGCTTGCTTTGGCTGATGGCCACCCGAGGTGTGTAAAGGGTGACTGCATCAGCTGGCAAAGTCTTTCTCACCTGAGTGCCCCAATTCGCGTAAGTCCCCAGCCTTCTCTCCCGGTGCGCGGCACACCGAGATCAAGCATGTACTTAATAAAGAAGAAGTGTCCATGGTTTGTTGCAAGCAAAAGTCTGATTGGTTGACAAGTCCAGCTAATTTCTCCCAAATGTTATATTGGAGTCTGGCGGTTAAGTCTCCACCAGAAGTCAAGTCCCCATAAGAAGCTTGAGCCCCTCCCCCCCCCCCATCAGCAAGGAAAGGATCAAGACGATCATCAGGGGATTGTAGGTGATTTGAGCTAGCACTGTGGCCACCATGTTTTGCGGGGTGGGCTCAGTGTTTTGCTCCCTCAAAATGGATAAGGCCTTGTCTCACAAGGTCTTGACCATCCCCCAGGTCACTCCTTGCTCTGGTCTTGGCCAGGGTCGTCTGCTCCGTTTGGGCCCTCCTGTCAGGCTCACTTCCTCCATCTTGGGCAGGGGATCTGGGATTGCTCTGTTCCATGCCATGCTGCTCAAAATGCGGTTTTACACAATGACTAGGGATCCAGACAGGTCCTGTGGGGGACATAATCAATGCATACTCTCTCCCCCATGTTATCAGGGATGCCGGACCTCTCCAGGAGGGGTCTGGCGGCACCCTGAAGCAAACCATGGGTTGCGGGAGGATTTCCTGCTGTCGGAAATGCTTCTCCTGCGGTGTGCAGTCAGCAAAAATGTTGAGGTGGTTATAAGTGAATAATACTTTGTGCAGGGATGGTTGTGCCTGACCCTGGCTTTTGGGGGGGACTATCTCCTCCCTTTCTGTTTGTTTTTTGATGTAGCTGATAAGAAGAACCATTTGAAATAGTGACTGTGGCTTAAAGAAGAATGAAGCCATAATGTATAAGCAAAAGTCTTTATAAAAAATATATTTCCAAAAGCGTAACAACAAAAATGATTCCTCTGTGGGTAAGTTAGTTAATGAAAGTTACAGTAATGATGTATTCTTGGATAAACAAAATTAATTCCTCTGTGGGTAAATGTAAATAGTTCACTGTTTCTTTCACAGGTAGATATGAATGATTCACTGATATAGCAATATTTTCTTTCTCAAAGTAGATACCAGTTATTTCGACTTTTCGAATTACTATATTCTTCTTCAGGAAGATCTGCACATAAAAATTATATACAAACATGATAATTAGCATGACTAAAAATGGTAACTACTGTTGCACATGAGTTCTCAAAGATATATAACATTACTATGGATGTAAGAAATTCAAAAAGCACAAGCTTACCAATATGTAAAAGAGTCTCTTGAAATCGCGTCCTTGCCTCCGCTCAAGCTATTAGGTGCATATGGACGTTAATGATGTGTGTGGGGCAGCTGCCTTTATGCTAGATGAAAACTCACTCACGTGTAACCAATTGCTATACACACCCGAAGCCAGCTGCTAGAGTCGTATAAACTTACTCCCTGGAAAATTCTATAGAAACGCCGCCAAATCATGCTCCTGATTTAATCCTTTTGGATACATAGTATCAAAGAAGTGAATAAAAATGCTTCCCGTTGTCTTAATCTTTTGTTGATATCACATCTTTCAAATAACTTTGGTCGAACCGTCTCTAACACTACAAAAGCGGAAGTCCCTATCTGAGTGGCACTTTTCCATATAGTGAGAGACCAATGGTGCTTCTGTCACCTGGTGTCTAATTTTAGACCTGTGTTCCGAAATCCGCTGCCTGAGTGGCCGACTGGTGAGTCCCACATAACGCATCTGGCAGGGGCATTCCCACATATAAATCACGCATTTGCTGGCACAACTGGAAAGGGATTTTAAAGAAAAGGTTAACCGCTTATTTGGAACAAATAATATCTTTGGTTTCCCAGCAGAATTGACAAACTGTACATGGATGACACTTATAATGTCCTGTTGGAAATGGTTTATCATCAATAATAGTCCTGGCAGTATGGTCGGAACGTACAAGAATGTTACTAATAGATTTTGACCTTCTAAAGCCAATCATCGGTTTTTCATTACACCCGGGAAGGTCCTTAACTAAATGCCAGTGTTTGTAAATAATGTTCTTAATTTGGTTGGCTGCTGGTGAAAACTCGAAAGAACACCTGATCAAATTACCCCCTCCACGCTGTTTCCTATCAAGCAAATGTTTTCTGGGTGTGTCCCTTACTCTCTGAAGAGCTGAATTAACTACGTGTGTGGGATAACCTCTATTTTTAAGTTTTCTCTGGATGACTAAGGCGGATTTATTGAAGTCTGCGGATTCCGTGGAATCCGCAGACTTCTCTTGGCACGGGCAAAAAGGCCTTGTCCACATCAAGTGTGAGGAGCACCCCTGCCTAAGTAACCTCCAAACCCTCAACCTGAGAAATAAAGTGTGTTGTGTCTTTAATAAATGAGGTGGTTTGCCTCGCATATACATTGATGAAGGAGTCTAAATATTTAGCAAGAGAAACTTGCTAAAGAGAAACTCCACGGAATTCTGTTAGATTTATTGGACATTTGCTTTGAGCACAATTTTTTCAGATTTGACAACCGGTATTTCGTACAAATTCAGGGAGTCTCGATGGGCTGTAATTTCGCCCCGTCAGTTGCGAATATTTTCATGTGCAATTTTGATTTGACTTTCATTTGCGACCCCACCGTTAACCCTTATTTTACAGACATTCTATGTTATAGAAGATACATTGATGACCTATTTTTTATTTTTAAGAATCAGGATTCCATTCATGACTTTTGCCATTGGATTAATCTTCTACATCCTCAGTTAAAATTCACTCATAATTTACAACCCACGTCCTTATCCTTTTTGGATCTTACAGTCTTTATTGCTGATGGGAAAATTCAAACTAAAATATTTCATAAATCTACAGATCGGTTCCCTTACCTCCAGTTTAGGTCCTTTCATCCCAAACACCTGAAAGCTAACATTCCATACAGCTTGTTCATTAGAGCAAAACGGAACTCCACCAATCCGCGAGACTTCATCTCGGCAGCTGATAAAATTTCAGGCATCTTAAGGCATAGGGGTTATCCCAAAAACATCATTAGAGAAGCACTAAGCAAGGCTAGTAGTCGACCCAGATACACCTTGCTAGAGGAGGACAAGAGAGCACCACAGAACAACTCTAGGTTGTTCTGGTCGCTCGATTATACTCCGCTCGCCAACAAAATTAAAAACATTATTCTCAAGCATTGGCACATCTTGGACAGCACCCCTGGTTGCCTACTGCCTCCCATGATCGGCTTCCGCAAGACCAACGCGATTGCCAATTATGTCTCTCGAGCTGACATCTCGCCCCGGCATGATCTCTCCAGTTCCCCCATAGGACACTTTGCATGCGGGCATTGCAATTACTGTTCTTACATGTGGCGGACCCAGCATGTACAACTACCTTCAAGCAACTTTGCTTTGGACTTAAAATCATTCTCTAATTGCAGCACGAAGGAATCAATATATATGTTAAAGTGTACCTGCCAGTTGGCTTATATCGGGCAGTCTAGGAGACCAATCAGGGTGCGTTTGGGCGAACATATATCACGCATCAAGAATCGCACCCCAAACGCACCCATGGTAAACCACTTTACAGAAAATAAACACAGTTATAAAAACTTAAAATTGGTAATTTTGGAAACATACAAACCGACCATACATGAGAAAATTGATGTGGAACGCTTCCTTCTCCAGAGGGAGGCGTTTTACATTCACCATTTCAATACCTTATCTCCATCTGGGTTAAATACGGATTGGGACCTCTCAGCCTTTTTATAAGTTTCCAAGTTCACTTTAACAATTAACAACTCATCACTAACCTTCGTCCTTCCACCTTTAGTGCTGATTATTATGACGTTTCAAAACCAACATGAGAGTAGACAATCAGCTGTAGATGGTTTAGTAGCATAACCTCTCACCCAGACTATTTAAGCCAGGTTTCGACTACCAATTATAACGCGAGAACACAATAAGAATAAACCCATGAGGTTCACGCGCCAGAAAGATTATTCCGATAGGTATGTCCCTGTCTGTTTTCCTGTCCATGTTCGATCTAATTTTTGAAGATATATATTGGTGATACCTCTAAGTTAGCATTTTTATGTATAGTTTTATTAGGCGTTACATATGCCTATTGGTTGTCTTTAACATTTGCAGAGGTGACTGATTATAAATTGTGTATATAGATGTATATATAGATGTACATTTTCTCGTTATTTACTGTAGACTCTGAGGAAGTCTCCGAAATGTCGCCATACCGGAGGGACATCAGTATTTAACGGACTTTGCATCCTCCTTTTCTGGGTTGAGCCGATGTGTCTTCTATCTGATGTGTCACGTTTCGTGCCGTTCAGCAACGTAGAAAAAGATTCTGAAACTACATATTGACTTTGCTTACACGAACGTGTTGTTATGCTTTAACTTTAAATCATTGTCGCTTGAAACTTGTACCTTTTCGGCTCACGCAGTTTCGTTTTGAAGGAGAGGGGAGGGGTACTCCTTTTGATACTGTCCCTTTTTGCATGTTATAGATTTGGTGTTGTATCCCGAAATATAGTGCTGTACATGTATGGGTATACATTATGATGGTTTTAGACCCCTCAAGCAGTAGTTCGGTGTGACACGATTTTTGTATATCTCACAACTTTTAGCTTGAATATTAAATTTTGTTCACTTGTGATTGTTCCGGGTGTGTTTGGTATCATTACTTAATCCTTTCTTAAAGCTGTCAAGACTGACAGCTGTCACCACTTCTTCTGGCAGGGAGTTCCATAGACCAGTAATCCTCTGGGTGAAAAAATACTTTCTCTTATTTGTTTGAGAACTAGTACCCAAAAGTTTCATCGAGTGTCCCCTAGTTCTAGTGTTATGCGATAGGGAAAACAGTTTTTCCTTATCTACTTTGTCCACACCGTGCATGATTTTATAAACTTCAATCAGGTCACCTCTTAGACGTCGTCGTTCAAGAGTGAAGAGGCCCAACCGTTGCAGCCTCAGATGGTAAGGAAGGTGTTCCAGTCCCCTAATCATTCTGGTTACCCTCCTCTGCACTTTTTCCAGCTCCATAATATCCTTCTGGAGGTATGGCGACCAGAACTGTACACAGTATTCCAGATGGGGCCTCACCATAGATTTATAAAGAGGCAAAATGACACTTGCTGACTTATTTTCTATACCCTTCCTAATGATCCCTAGCATTGAGTTTGCTTTTTTCACTGCTGAGGCACACTGGGTTGACACCTTCATTGAGTTGTCCACCAGGACACCAAGGTCCCTTTCCTGGTTTGTCGCAGAGCGTTCAGACCCCATCAGTTTATAAATGTAATTGGGGTTCTTTGCCCCAACATGCATCACTCTGCACTTACTAATGTTGAAACTCATTTGCCACTGTTTTGCCCACTCCCCCAGTGTCGAGAGATCCCTCTGAAGCTCCTCACAATCTCTCACAGTTTTCACTACCCTGTATAATTTAGTGTCGTCAGCAAATTTGGCTACCTTGCTTTTTACTCCTACCGCTAGATCATTTATGAAGAGGTTGAAAAGCAGGGGTCCCAGTACTGAACCTTGGGGGACCCCACTCTTTACTTCCCTCCACTTGGAGAAGTGTCCATTTAGTGCTACCCTCTGTTTCCTGTCCCTTAGCCAGTTGCTGATCCAGGACAAGACCTGTCCCTTTATTCCATGAC
The DNA here is from genome assembly GCA_035047305.1 of Bradypodion pumilum. Lineage (NCBI taxonomy): Eukaryota > Metazoa > Chordata > Lepidosauria > Squamata > Chamaeleonidae > Bradypodion > Bradypodion pumilum. The sequence continues at coordinate 79,908,312 of JAWDJD010000001.1, read as the reverse complement.
TGGTAAGTTTATTCAAGAGCCTTTGGTGTGGGACCTTGTCAAAAGCCTTCTGAAAGTCCAGATAAACAATGTCAACTGGATCCCCCTTATCCACATGCTTGTTGACACTCTCAAAAATTCCAACAGATTAGTGAGGCATGATTTGCCCTTGCAAAAACCATGTTGGCTCTCCTTTAGCAGCGCCTTCTCTTCTATGTGCCTATTAATTCTATCTTTTAGGATGGTTTCCATCACTTTACCTGGGACACATGTCAAACTGACAGGTCGGTAATTTCCTGGATCACCCCTGGATCCTTTTTTGAAAATTGGTGTTACATTCGCTACCTTCCAGTCATCAGGCACAAAGCCTGATTTGAGGGAAAGATTATATATTTTGGCTAGGAGATCAGCAATTTCATCTTTAAGTTCCCTGAGAACTCGTGGATGGATTCCATCTGGTCCTGGTGATTTGTTAGTGTTTAGCTTAACAAGACATGCAAGGACCTCCTCCCTGGTTATTTCTATCTGGCTTAATTCTTCGGTTTCCCTCCCTACGAAGATAGGCTCTGTTTTGGGCATGTGGCCTCTGTCTTCTTCAGTGAATACTGAAGCAAAGAATTCATTGAGTCTCTCTGCAATCTCTGTTTCCTCTTTAATAACCCCTTGCCTTCCATTGTCATCTAATGGTCCAATGGCCTTCCTAGTTGGGTTCTTACTTCTAATGTACTTAAAGAAGTCTTTGTTATTTCTCTGAGTATTTTTAGCTATACGCTCCTCAAAGTCTTGCTTTGCTTTCCTGATTGTTGCCTTGCATTTGTTCTGCCAGAATTTATGTTTCTGCCTGCTGTCCTCATTCGGACAAGCCTTCCATCTTCTAAATGAGCTTTTCTTGCTCTTGATCACTTCCCGAACAGCTCCTGTAAGCCACATTGGAGTCCTCTTGGACCTGGCAGTGGCCTTTTTCCTTTTGGGTATGCATTCCAATTGAGCCTCTGTTATTGTTTTTGTAAACAGCCTCCATGCCTCTTGGAGTGTTTGGACTCTCTCAATTTTCCCTTTCAGCTTCTTTTTTACTAGTTTCCTCAACTTTGGGAAATTTCCTTTTTGAAAATTTAAGGTCTCTGTGTTAGATTTTATCAGTGACTTGCGGTCTATGTTCAAGTTAAACATAATTGAGTTGTGGTCACTGTTCCCTATTGGATCAGTCACATTAACATCTTGCACCAGATCCTGAGTATTACTCAGGATCAAGTCAAGGATTCTTGTACCTCTAGTTGGGTCTTCAACCATCTGTCCCAGGGAACAATCATTTAGCATATCTAGGAACTTTATCTCTTTATCATGTGCTGAACAACAGTTCACCCAGTCTATGTGAGGGTAATTGAAGTCCCCCATTATAACCAGGCTTCCCTTCTTGGATGCCTCCTTTACAACATTCTCCAACTGCCAGTCTCCCTCAAGAGTTTGGGTCGGAGGCCGATAGTATATGCCTACTGTTAGACCATCCTTGTGGCCTGGTACTCTTACCCACAGAGCTTCTAATGGTGACTCCAAATCACCTAGATATTCCAATTCATACGATTTTATCACTTCTTTGACATACAAGGCCACACCACCTCCCACTTGCCCCTTCCTATCCTTCCTGTACAGTTTGTAGCCTGGGATAACTGTATCCCATTGGTTATCATCCGTCCACCAGGTTTCAGTGATACAAATAATATCAATATTCTTATTTATGGCTAAGTATTCCAGCTCCCCTATTTTGTTCCGGAGGCTTCTAGCATTTGTACACAAGCATTTATATATGCTTTTCTGACACAGTCTTTTGTGTCCAGTTGCATTGTTAGACTGCCTCTTGCATCCTTCTGCTAGAATGCTAGTGACTAGCTCCTCGCTCTGCTCAGTAATTTTTGCATCCTCCTCACTACTCAAGTACACACTTTCCCGAACCGGATGCTGCCCAGCTCCTGTCGGCTTTCCCCCAGTTATCAGTTTAATCCAAAAGGATTAAATCAGGAGCATGATTTGGCGGCGTTTCTATAGAATTTTCCAGGGAGTAAGTTTATACGACTCTAGCAGCTGGCTTCGGGTGTGTATAGCAATTGGTTACACGTGAGTCACTTTTCATCTAGCATAAAGGCAGCTGCCCCACACACATCATTAACGTCCATATGCACCTAATAGCTTGAGCGGAGGCAAGGACATGGTTTCAAGAGACTCTTTTACATATTGGTAAGCTTGTGCCTTTTGACTTTCTTACATCCATAGTAATGTTATATATCTTTGAGAACTCATGTGCAACAGTAGTTACCATTTTTAGTCATGCTAATTATCATGTTTGTATATAATTTTTATGTGCAGATCTTCCTGAAGAAGAATATAGTAATTCAAAAAGTCGAAATAACTGGTATCTACTTTGAGAAAGAAAATATTGCTATATCAGTGAATCATTCATATCTACCTGTGAAAGAAACAGTGAACTATTTACATTTACCCACAGAGGAATTAATTTTGTTTATCCAAGAATACATCATTACTGTAACTCTCATTAACTAACTTACCCACAGAGGAATCATTTTTGTTGTTACGCTTTTGGAAATATATTTTTTATAAAGACTTTTGCTTATACATTACGGCTTCATTCTTCTTTAAGCCACAGTCACTATTTCAAATGGTTTTTCTTATCAGTTGAGTTCTATACCGTTTGCGCCTTCATCCCCTTGTTTTTTGATGTAGGACTTTAGCTTCCAGTTCACCCATTCAACAATGGCTTGTCCCTGGGGATTGTATGGAATGCCAAATGTGTGCTTTACGTCCCAAGTTGCTAGAAATGTTGCTAGCTGTTTGGAACTATAAGCCAGTGTGTTATCAGTCTTAAAGAGGTCTGGTTTGCCCATTACCACATAACATGTTAACAGATGTTGTTCTACATGAGTTGCAGCTTCTCCCTTCTGAGCCGTGGCTCAGGCAAACTGTGAAAAAGTGTCAATGGAGACGTGCATATACTGCCATCTCCCAAACTGTGGGACATGCATGATGTCCATCTGCCAAATTTGGTTAGCTTCCATCCCTTGTGGGTTTACCCCCCACGAGGTCCCCCCGACGCTCCTGCACATTGCGGGCAGGAGCGCACAATTCCTTGCGCTTGTGACAATGGCAGGTTAAACTGACTTGCTAGTGCCTTGGCATTTTGGTGGGAAAATGCATGACTTTGGATCGGGGTCGTAAAGACGCCCGTGACTAATTTCTGGTGAGTTTCCTTAGCGGCTGTGTCAGCCCTGCTGTTGCCCTCTGAAATGGGACCAGGTAAGTCCTGGTAGCTCCTAATGTGGGCTACGTACAGGGCTTCTCTGTGATGCTGCAGGTGAAACTGCATGGTCAAAAATAGGCTCAACAAATTCTTGTCTATGGTGGGAGCAATGTAAGCTACCGGTAGACTGTGGATCAAATTCCAGACATATTGACTATCGGTAATGATGTTTAATGGCTCCCTGGTGAACGTTTTTAAAGTGAGATTTGCTGCTGCCAGTTCCGCTCTCTGTGCTGATTTCAGCAGAAGTGTCAGCAGCATTCTCCAAACCTTTTCTTCGTGCCAAGTGAGAACTCCGTACACCTTTCCCCCATCGGTGAATACCATCTTGGCTCCCTGAATGAGAGTCATGGATAGCATTTCCTGCAACCTGATTGTCTGGGTCTGAAGTGAGACTAGTCTGGGGTCCTTTGGCAAGTGGTAAGCCAGGTTCCCCATGAACCCTTCTAATGCTATGGGTAGGGTGTCTCCCAGCTGCATTAGTTGCTGCATCTGCTCTTTGTTGAATGGCATGACTATCTTGGCCAAGTCGTATCCTGAGATGTCCCTTGCTCTCAACCTCCCCTTATGGATTACTGTGACTACCAATTCCTGTGGTGGAACGATGTTCCTGGAGAAGGTGTTCAGTAGATACACCCACTCCATGATACCCCCCCCCACTGGAGTCTATGCCTAGTGCTCCTGTGAACATGGTCCCTGTCCGAATGACGTACAAGTTTAGTATGGGGATATGTAGTCCCTCGCTAATCCTGTCTACCCATCGGTGGCTGAGAATGCTGTTTACTGCCTGTAATGCTTGCTTAGCTTTGCACGGAATACGTATCTAGTTGGCTGGCTGTTTCCCTTGGGTTAACAGCGCAAAAAGTGGTTTTAAAAGGTCTGTGTCTATTTTAAAATATGGCCTTGTCCAATTAATGTTCCGTAAAATCTGCTGTAGCTCTACTAGCATGACTGTGTCCTTAATGTTGATTTTAGGCAGCACTGGCACTGCCAAAGATTGGAGCAGCTGGTGCCCTAGATAAGAATATGGTTCGGCTCTCTGTACTTTCTCAGGGGCTATGACTAATCCTTTCTCTCCCAGTGTGCTCTGGAGGTCTTGAAATACATTGCTGCCTAATTGTGGCACTGCGATCAGTATGTCATCCATGAAATGGCAAACTAGGACTTTGGGATGCAAGTTCTGGAACCCTCCAAGGCCTCGTGGATGTAGATTTGACACAGGGTTGGCAAATTGAGCATTCCCTGTGGCAAATATTTCCACGCAAACCGTTGGGTTGGCTCCTTATGGTTAGTGACTGGCACTGTGAACACGAACCTTTCCCTGTCTCTAGGGTCTAAAGGGATGGTGTAAAAGCAGTCCTTTAAGTCTACGATCAAGATCTCCCACCTTCGGGGATCATGTTTGGATTGGGGGTATGGCATTGAAGTGGTCCCATGGGCTGAATACATTTATTGATTTCCCTTAAGTCATGAAGAAGTCACCACTTTCCGGACTTCTTTTTAATGACAAAAAACGGTGAATTCCAGGGACTGGTGGATGGTTCTATGTGTCCTGCATCTAGCTGCTCTTTAACGAGCTGCTTTAAAGCCTCTAACTTTCCCCCAACTATCGGCCATTGTTCCACCCATACCGGCTCATCAGTTAACCATTTGAGCGGTAGGGCCATTACCCAAAAGTTAGGGTGGCGTGTTACTGCTGTAGAATGTCTCTCCCCCAGAGGTTGACGGGCATGTCTAAGACATGCGGGCATATTACCACTGTGCCGTCTGCCCCTGGGCTAGTGACCTCTACTCAATCTCAGCTTCTATTGGCTTCCTGAATTCCTCCTACACCCTACACATCTGAAACTGCCTCAATTGCCCACTCATCGGGCCATAATTTCTTGCTAGATTTGATTAGATTAGATTTTTTATTTGTACCCCACCCTACTCAGTTTATAGGCCGACTCAGGGTGGCTTCCAACATAATTAAATATACAATCAATGCAAAAAAAACTAGTCTATAATCAACAGCATCTTAAAATATACCACAAAAATTCTAAATAACAAAGCAGCACAGCACAGAATCAATATGAATTACAAAATTCAATATACAAATAATCAAAAAAGCAGCACAATTATCACAATCCCATAAAGGTTGTGTCCTTACGGTTCCCACAGAGCCCAAAGTTCCATGCTCTCAACAGACCAGGAAAAAAGCTCTGCTCTCTGTGCCCCGACATCAGGTGTTAGTGATCACAAACAGGTCCCCTCATTGCCATGAGGAGATGGCGCAGATGCTACCACTCCCTCCGGTTTGCCAGACCGGGAGGAGGAGCTCCACACCTCGGCATCAGGTGGCATCAGGCAGCATCAGGCGGCATCAGGCAGCATCGGGTGGCAGCGGTGGCGGGGCTCCAGCGTCATCTCTTTTGAACCTTCCAGGCGGGTGAGGCTCGGAGGGAGGAGGCAACGCACCTGCCTCGCATTCCAGGCCAGGTGGAGAGGGTCCGGGAAGAAGCAGTGCAGCAACAGCATCGGGGCTCCAGCGTCGTCTCTTTTGAACCCTCCGGGCGGGTGAGGCTCGGAGGTGGAGGCGATGCACCTGCCTTGCATTCCCTGCCAGGTGGATTACTGTTATATTAGCTCCCATGTCCAGCAGACCTTCAAAAGGCCTTCTGTTCAAAAATACCTTAATGACAGGTCACTGTTTCCACTCTATGTTCTGCTCCACTGTCACCATGATATGGTATCCTTCTACTGCCCCTTCCTCTCTCTGGTGGTCTGTCGACCCAAATCCTGAATCTCTTCTGATCACTTCCTTGCCTCCACCTGGCAGAAGATATGGAACCATGATCAATTGTGTTACTGAATCCTCTTTGCTGATTGTCTGGGGTAGGTGTGTCCACAACTGGACTTTGATGATGCCTGTGTAATCGGAGTCTATAACTCCCGGGATCATGAAGTTCCCTTTCTTCCCTGCACTGCTACAAGGCAAGACTAACCCTACTGTGCCTTGGTGCAGGGGACCTTTGTACTGGGTGCTAACTAAGTTGACTGTGCCTGGCAGGTCGCAAATAACGTACTCCTGGCATTCTAGGTCTAACCCTGTGCTGCCCTTGGTTTCCTCCTGTGCCTCAGAGATGCTGGGGGTGACTATTTGGATGTCCGCTCTGGAGCCTCCAGGGCGGTGGTTGTCTCTATTTGGACCGGAGCTAGAGACACGCCCGCAGCCCGGTTTCCCAAAGTCAGGCACTGGTTGGCCCAATGGACGCCGTTATGGCACCTTGGGCACTGGGGGGATGGTTTGGCCGGGCGGCCTACAGGAGGGCCGCTTCCCCCCTTGCTGTGCTGCTTTGTCCTGCAATCTTTAGCAAAATGTCCCATTTTGCCACACTGGTAGCAAGCTCCCTTGGGCTGGTTCCCCCCTTGCACAGCCACTGCTAACAGTCCCATTTTATAGGAGTCTGTTCCAACGTCTGCACAAGCCCTGATCATATCTGTAAGCGTCAAATCGGTTCGGTGACCCATTGCCTGCAGTATTTTGCGGGGTAAACGAGTGGCCAAATGGGAAAATATTGCAGCAAATTCAAAGATCCTTTTGTGGCAAAAACTGTCTCAACCCTATCCAATAAAGTAATAAATTCAAATGTGCACCAATGGCTTCAAAACTCAGTCTTTGTATTTCCGTATAATATGCATTTCAAATAAGGTAAGTTTCATTCAGTTCGGACAATTCAGACATGGGAAAAATGATGAATTAACATAAACTTCCAAGTGTTGTATCATTCACTATATTCGATCTACAAAACGAAATTCCGTGGTCCTAACGAGGCTCCTCCCTTCGCTTTTTATTCTTCAGTGGGAAAAGCTATCCCACGAATTCAAACAACTCCCAAAGTCTGCCCGGTTAACAGACCTTTCAACAACTCTTCTTCAGGGGAGTGTTATTAATTAATATCTGTGAAATTATACAATAAACATGCATTATTCCCTATAACATGAAAATAACAATAGTAGACGAAAGCATGCTGCTTGACTCCCTAGCCCAATTCAAACCTTAAAGTTGCATTTCACGAGCCTCCTTCTATTACTTTCTCAGGTGCTCCAACATTACTGACTCTCAATTCCAAACTCCTTAAATAGCACATTGAAACACCTGAGCCCCGCTACAACTACAATTCTAATTAATCACCTGTGCCCCCATGGATTGATGAACCATAACTCACAAAAAGCAGGAGAGATCATTTTCACAGTTTAGACCATTGGGAGATAAGATATCCAACCTGTGTATATAGAAAGCTTCCTTTCTCAAAAGAAGTTTCTCTATATCTACCCCACACCCGCTGCTTACACTCAGTTTATCTACCACTACAAATTTAAATTTGTCTTCCTGGTGTTGTTCCTCCATATAGTGTGTAAGCAGGGGGGCTGGCAGGACCTGACCCCTAATCCTGGATTGATGTTCACCCAAACGGGTCTTAAGTTTCCGTGAGCTTTTCCCTAGATATTTAAGCCCACATGGGCAGATCCAGACATACACGCAGTGCGTGCTGTTACAGTTACTAAAAAATGGTAAGATTTTTTGAAATTTTGATTCTGGAAAATTGACCACCTTACTTTCCAAAGAGTTTCTACATAAACCGCAATGACCGCATCGGTAATGCCCCTTAATCAAATTGGTCTGAGGATTCTCCTTAGGAGCCACATCTGCTCTGATAATGAGGTTACCCACAGATTTAGTTTTCCTCATTCCACACATCCGGGAATATCTGAAAGAACAAACCAGTGCTTGTTAATGACCCTTTTTATGTCTCCTGCTCTGGGAGAATACTCAATGGACCACTGAATGGCGTCTACTCTCATCCCGTAGCTGTCTCTGCAAAAGATGTTCTCTTGGTACCTCCTGTACTCGGGCAAGTGATCTCTCTACCACCTAACTAGGGTAACCCCTATTCATCAAATTCTCCCTAATCAGTGTTGCCGTACATTCAAAATCCATCCTTCTAGAGGAATTTCTCTAAGCTCTGGCCAGAATGCCGTAGGGTATGCTATGGCATTGGTGGGGTGGGTGAAATGAGTCAAAAGGTAAATAAGCATTTTTATCAGTCTGCTTCTTAAACAATTTCATTTGTAATCTATGATCTTCTCCTACAAATACTGTTAGATCTAAGAAGGGAACTGATATTTTGTCCATATTATGAGTAAACTGTACATGAGCACTCTGTGAATTAAGCCAGAGCACAAAATCAGGAACCACCTCAAAATTGTCAAATACAAAAAACAAATTGTCTATAAATCTCAATAATATGCTTTCTGAAGGGGTTGACTGCTGGATCCAAAATAAAGTTGTTCTCATAAGAAATCATAAATAAATTAGCTATGCTTGGGGCCATTGGAGACCCCATGGCCACGCCTTTGATCTGCAAAAAGAAATCCTTATTAAATCTAAAAAAAATCTTCTCTAAACAAATATCGACAAGGTCCAGCATAAAATAGGTGGGTGGCTGTTGTACTGGTCTTGATTGTAGAGCATCTTCTGCCACACGCCTGGCTTCCTCAAATGGTATATTGGTGTACAGTGCCGTAATGTCCATGGTAACCAACCCCCCTGGTGGTGGCACCACAAACCCCTCCACCTGTGAAATAAAGTCCAAAGAATCCCGAAAGTACGAACTGTTTTTTTTAGTAAATTCCCTCAGATGATAATCTACAAATTTACTCAAAGGTTCAAGAAGAGACCCCACCCCTGAAACAATGGGCCGTCCCAGCATGTGGTCATGTGGGTCAACTACTTTGCGAATTTTGGGCAGGATATAGAAGATCGGTGTTCTAGGGTGCTCATTATGGAGAAATCTAAACAACCTGTCACTGATGTAATGGAGGGACAACCCCTCTGTTAATGTGACCTTAATGATGAATCTGATGTCAGCTGTAAGGTCCTTGGTGAGTTTTTGATAGAATGTATTGTCGGATAGCTGTCTGTGTACTTCTTTAAAATAATCTCCTCTGTCCAAAACAACCACCCCTCCTCCCTTGTCCGCTGGTTTTATCACAATAGACTGATCCTGTCCTAAATTTTGTAAGATAGAAATATCCTGTGCTGATAAATTTCGTTTGACTTTAACCTGATGTGCCTCCAATTTCTTCACGTCTTGTAAAACCAACTGTCTAAACACCTCAATGGAAGGATGTACAATATTATGACAGAATGTAGACTTAGGTGCAAAACACTCCTTCTGATAAGTCCCATACTCCCCAAAAAAGGCTCTCAATTTCAACTGTCTAATCAGACAGAAAATATCAATTTGAGTGTTGAAAGAACTATAAGAAGGGGTAGGTACATAACCAAACCCCAAATTAAGTAGTTGTGTTTCCTGCTTACTTAACACCCTTGAGGAAAGATTGAAGACTAAATTTTGGGTTTCCTGGGCCTGCGTCTGCCTAAAAAAGGCTGCTGGATGTTGGGAGGGTGTTGTCTTGATTCCATTGGTCTGAAATTATAGTTTCTGGTGGGACCTTCATCACCCGAGGAGCTCAGGTCACTATTGGTTGTATGGGAGTAAGATACTGTATTGTTCCAAGTGACCCTCTTGATGTTATGAGATCCCGTCTCCCTTTTCCATCTGTACACTCTATTGTTACAGTAATCATTTAAATCCCTGTCAAATTTCTTCATTTTGAAAGCCACAACTGACTCGTGAATTTCCCGTATTTTCTTATCCAAATTGTCCATAGATTTCTCATATGTTGAGCGGCTGTGAGACTCCTGCAACGTGGTCTTTAACTCTTCAATTTGTTGTTCACGATCCATAACCTCCTTATTACTTCTTTCGATTATTAAAATCATCAAGTCAAAGGCACATTTATCCAAAATGGCAGCCCATTTATCAGTGAATGTTTTGTCCTGTGCAAATAGGGTTGGTCCCTTTTGCATTCTTAATCCTCTAGGTATACACGAGTCCTGGTGATAATCCGCTATAAAGGCGGCATGAAGTTTTTATCGCACGCTTTTCTAAATAAGGTTTCCAATTTCATAAAGTCTTCTGTCTGTTTATTTTGAGAAGTTCTCATTGAAGCAATGTTGCTTAAAACTTTTTCAGTATCTTCCAAGGTGTACTAAAAACCCTTACTGGTAAAGGCCATGTTGCCTGGAATCACGTGGTAAATGAGAGGCAGTTGAGGTTGGCATTGTCTTTTGCCAGCTTCATCATAAGCTCTTCTTGGGCCTCCTGGTTGTCTATCTCTCTGCTAATCGCTTCCTCTTGCCGGTTAATGAAATCCATGTAGGATTCCTGCACTCCCTGTTTGATGGTTGTGTAATTCTTAGCACCCTTGACAGTTGCTGGTACCTTGAGGTATGCCTTGAAGGCGACTTCCAAAGCCAGCTGGAGTGTGGCTGCTGGCAGGACAGACTGCATCTGGATGGTATCGAACTGCCCTGAGCCATATAGTTGCTCGGGAATTACTGCTCCTCCCATCCTGGCAGCCCTAGCCTATGCTTCTAACCAGTACTCGCTGTCCCACAATAGGTACTGGCTGGGGTTCAATATCATCTTCATTGTGACCTTCCAGGCATGAGGGATGAGCGTAGTGGATTCCCACAGCTGTTGCAGCGTGCCCCTTGTGAATCTGCTTTGGAGCCCTGTATCTGTGATGGCTTTGTGGATTTCCGCAAGCAGTTTGTATGGAACAGGCGTGTATGTTGCCAGCTGATTTCCCATGAGGGCATCCGTTTCTAAGCAGACTGGACACAGCATCTGGAGCTCGGCCAGTTCTGCAGCTAGCAATTCCCCCTTGCACAACTCCTCCTCTACCATTAATTGGAAGGGACTCTTAGTGACCCGGGAAGCGCCTCCGCTTCCTAGGTTCCTGCCCACCCCCACAGCTTCTGCAGCTGCCACGGAAGGGGAGTCCCCCAAGCCCCCATGTCTGAACTGGATGGTCGGGTTCTTGGACTTCTATATACGCTGGGGGTTTCTCAGTCTCTACCTGGGCTGGACTGACGGCCGCTTTTATCTGCCTATACTTGCTCCAAGTACCTAAGATTTAGGTGGGTGCTCGGGGTTCTTCCTTGAGGCATTTCCCTACTCTGTCCGAAACCTCCGGATCCATTGTGCCTGCTTCTGGGTAGAACAGACAGTATTCCCCCAAATGCATCACTAAGTCCATCAGGCTCTTCCTCCTCACCCTTATCTGAAACTGCCTGGCCAGGCCTTTGAGCTCCTCCACCTGACCTTGCTGTCTGACGGATGAGTTTTGCCCCCCCACGCAAGCCCCCATACTACCTGGTCAGGCAGTCCCCGGATTCACTTCCGTGGGATGAGTCAGCGCGCCTTTAGGGTAGTATGTCGGGGCGGGTGATGCACAGGGCGATGTCCCTCGGGTCTGATCAGTGGATCGGGATCACAGCTATGGCTCTCTGCCACGGGCTTCTGTTGCTCTGCCTCTGCTGCTCAGGATCGCGGCTTCCCCCTGGCTTTGGAACACGTCTGTTCCGATATGTGGGGTCTGCCGGGCTTACGATCGGGTTGGCTTCCTTGCTTCAGGATCGCATCGTGGCTTCTGCTAGGAATTGCGTTGGCCTAGCCTCAGGATCACATCGGCTTCTTCTGATCAGAATCACGCTGGGTTCCGATCAGAATCACATCAGGGTCACCAGATGTAGAAATGGCTGGCCACAAGGAAGGCACGTGGAGACAATCGTGTGGTGAAGTCCAGCCCTGATCAGAGTCGGGGGTACGTATTTATTACCCTGCCTTGGGGTGGTGACACGTGCCTATGATGCGCATGACTCCCCGATACAGAAGGCTTGCATACATGGCATTTTCCGGTGGTCAGTGACAATGCCCACTCTTGGACCTTGCCCTGTGGTTAATGGACAGCTCACAGTTAATTAAAATCGGACTGGTGAAACCCATTGTTCCTGCCCTAATCTTGGGGTCTATGTTTATTGACTCCGGGCGTCTATCTTTGTCCTCTGTCTGGCTTGGCTTATTTGCCTAACTCTACTCCACCCTCAAAGATTTTGCAGAAATAAAATTTAAAGCCTGCCCTCTCATTTCTGAACCTGGTACAAGAGTTTGGCTGCTGTCTAGCTTTGGTACTGAAAGCTTCACTGGGAAGATATTTCAACCTCAACACAAATCAGATCCCATCCCAAAAGATCCAGTTCTATTTGGATGTCTAGCATTCTGTATGGGGCTGTGGTGTCTTTGTAGTTAAGATGCTGAACTTGATGACTGGATGATTGGCAGGTCAGCAGTTTGAGACATGAGTGTTGCATGATGGAGTGAGCTCCCATCTCTGTCCTAGCACTTGCCAAATTATTTCTTGAAAGCAAGAAATTGCAAGCAGATAAATAGGTACCTTTTTGGTGGCAAGGTAAACAGCATTCCATGCATTCCAATGTTAAGTCATGCCTGCCACAGAAAATGTCCACAGAAATGTCTGCAGACACAGATAGTGGCTATAAACAGAGATGAGCACTGAACCCTATAGTTGGATACGACTGGCTTTCAACCAAGGATGACATTTACCTTTATCTTTTACATTCTGCATATCTCACGAGTGCTCTTATTTTAGAGGACTGTTGCCTGACAAACCTCCAAATAGAAGATTGTACCTGTTAAAACAGGTGATAAATAGGAATGGGGATTAAAAGAATAAACTGAAGAGACAGAAATTGATGCAAAATAAAGAAATTTCATCAGATGCCAATAAATCACAAATAATTTTAAAAATCTACCTAGCACTCAGCAACTTTCTACATTTAATAATGTTCAGTATTCAAGACATACATATTAACAAATCTACTTCAACATGTTTATATTGCTAAAATATTTGCTGAGTGACATTTGCACTCTTCAGTACACTTCCCTACATTTCCATACCCTACAGCCAAATCTTTACCATTTATTACCAGTCAGAACATGTTTGTGGTCTTCCTTGTAGTTCAATTTCTATCACTGTCTCGATGCTCCATGAATGACCAGGCTCTCAATTTGGCTCCAACTGAGCACATTCAATTTGTTCCTTGTTTGTAGTGATAATTATATTGCAGTTCAAATGGAACACAGCCTCATCTTCCTGAGTGATGCCTATTCTCTTTATTTTAATAGCATCGCTACAGTGGCAAGCTGTCTGGCTCCGTTCCATCACTTGGAAAAGTGGAATAAAAATGCCACACGCTGCTAAGCATAATCCCAAATAAGGAAGGTAAATCATCTTTATCAAAGTGGATGCAATAGAGCAATACGGATATTCAGGGCATGTTCAATGCTGATTCATAGCTACGTTGAATTTCAGGTGGACAGTGACAAAATATGGAAATGACCAGTAAAGCCTAATGGAATGGTATGAATTTTTAGAAGATGTTACTTCAGGTTTTCACCTTCCCAGTTTTGAGAGTTTGTATATGAGTTATTCTGCAAACACACCAACACCTTCAAAGGGTCAGCAACCACTCCAAATATGGGCAATTATATTTGAATATTTCCTAGGCAGCCAACATTCATCATCCAGCTTTCAGGCAGTGACCCATCCATTTTGATCTAGGCCAGTGATGGCAAACCTTGATATTCCAGTTGTTGTTGAACTTCAATTCCCAGAAGCCCAGGTCCCTGTGAATCTACATGAATGGGTTTACTGCACAGATTCACAGGGACTTGGGCTTCTGGGAATTGAAGTCCAATAACAGCTGGAGTGCCAAGGTTCACCATCACGGATCTAGGCTGGTAAATTTAGCCCCTGCCAATTAGTTAAACATAGCTGAGCACAGTCAAGTGCACTCAGTTGGCACTTCTTGAGCCAGGTACAGTATATGTTTTCTCCTCAACTCCTCTGCTCGGCATGCTTTATTAAACTGGAAAAGAAAATTGGGGTGGGATATCTAAATTATCTCGAATAAGGCACAAGATTTGTGTGTGTGTGTGTGTGTGTGTGTGTGTGTGTGTGTGTGTGTGTGTGTGTGTGTGTGTGTGTGTGTGTGTGTGTGTGTGTGTGTGTGTGTGTGTGTGTGTTAAATTGGCTTTGCATTACAGGAAAAATAGATATTCTACTTTTGTTTTATGAAAATATTTTGACACTGTTTTATAGGTTTCGCCATGATGACTGAATTGGGGAAATTCTCATATACATTTATTTTCACTATATTTTAGATTATAATCATGTACATGATTACCTGAGAGAAAGTTCAATTGAACTCATGGGGCCTACTTCTGAGCAGACATTCTAGAGTTACAATATTAACTATATAATAATTATAATTGTATGCCATCAAGTCTTTTTAGACTTATGGTGACCCTTTCCAGGGTTTTCTATATAGAGAGTCCTCAGAAACAGTTACCATTAATGATTATTAATCCATCATTCATTGCTATGTGGGAATGACAGTGCTTGCTTGAGGGATTGTGGTTTAACTTGTTTCTTTTATAATAGATGCCTATTTCCATATTCATCCTGTTAGTGCCAGAAAATGGCATTTTTCAGTTTAATGCATGCTGTGAATTTAGACGAGAAAGCTCTTTAATAGAGCAACATATAGTGCATTCAGAAAATATAAGAATAACTGCTAAAGAGCTAAGAGCAATTAGGAAAAAATGGGAAATGAGGGTTCTTATTTTTTTTCTTTCCTTAGAATTACTGATATCTTCTTTAATAGCCTTCCAATAGACGAGAACCTAAGTTATAGTCTGTGCACTGATTAGAAAATGGCTACTAGTGGTCCCTCTGTCTGAAGACTTGCCCAGTCCTGTTTAAAGGTAAGGTAAAGATAAAGGTCGCTCTTGCTTGAAAGCCAGTCATATCTGACTCTAGGGCTCAGTGCTCACCTCTGTTTATAGCCAAAGAGCAAGTGCTCTCTGCATTTGCAGACATTTCTGTGGACATGTGGCAGGCATGCCTAGACATTGGAGTGCATGGAATGCTGTTTACCTTCCCACCTAAGTGGTATCTATTTATCTACTTGCAATTTCATGCTTTTGAACTGCTAAGTTGGCAGGAACTGGGACAAAGACAGATGCTCACTCCATCATGCAGCACTCGGGTCACAAACCTCTTATCTGCCAACCTTCCAGTCATCAAGTTCAATGTCTTAACCACTAAGCCACCACAGTCCCTTGTTTAAAGTTAAACTTCAAAAAGGATCTATTAACTTTCCTGTCAACAGTTGGCAGCTTGGACACAGACTAGGTGGAAGCAAGATTTTTTTATTCACAGTCTTTATTACTATGTAGAAATGTATTTCTTCTCAAATTATATTTAAACACTAGCATAGTTTGCATGGCGTTGCCAGGCTGTTTTAAATTGTGTTGGAAGGTTTTATTTTTGGTAATGTTTGTAAAAAAGAGGTTAGTCTGTAATTGTTCTTTTTACAAAATTTATTTATGCACAATTCCTTTATGTTTTCATTTGTTAAATAGATTGTATTGTTGTGATACTTTACAGTAATAACAACTTGTATTTTGTAATTTTTCTAATGTGTTTTTGAATATTTGCTTTAACATATACGTTAATTTTTGTTACAATGCCGGGCTGTTATAAACTGTGATCAGTTTGTTTGGGTTTTTTTGTGGATTTAAAAGAGAACAAAGGATTATATAATTTTTTCTAAATTTTCTATTTAACCAAATAATATTTTAGTATGTGACCTTTTTTTTAATAGTTGTATCCTAGGTAATAATTTTAAAAATGTGAAAGTACATGTTTTTTACATTCAATGTTTTTAAACTGTGTTTAGATTTTTTGGGTTTTTATTTGAGTTACAACTAAACACAGGATTTTAGAAATCCTTTTATGTTATTTTTTTGAAATATATTTGTGTTTTGTGTAAAATTGTGATTTTGTGTTATGTTTTTGACTTGTTTTTACTCTTGTGGCCTCTAGGTGGGGCTGTTGAGTCTTTTTGAGTTGTTTTTACTATTGTGCCCTGCAGGTGGGGCTGCTAGGGGTTTTGGTTTCATTTCAGGTGTGTTTTCTCTTCTGGCCTCTGGGTGGTGCTTCTTCCGGTAAGTCGTCTTTGGTTCTTTATTTCTGTTCCGGACGTCGTGGAGGGAGGACACGTTGGTAAGTTGTCTGATTTTCTTTCTTCTGGGTTTTTTCTTTGTTTTGGTTTTGTGTTGGTGGGTTGGGAGGTGTTTCTGTTTGGTCTTTTGTGTGTTGGTTTCTTTTTAGTTTGGTTAAATTGGTTTGTTTATTTCTGGTTGTTTAATTTGTTTTATTTTGTTGTTGTTTGTTTGTGTTTTTTGTGTTGTACTTAGGTGTTTTGTTTGTGGTTTAGATTTTGTTTGTGTATTTTGTGGTTTATTTATTTTTGTTTATTAATGTTTTTTAATTATTGATTTATTTTTGTTTTATTATTTTGTAATAGTTTTGGTGTTTGTTTTTGTTGTTTTCTTTTTGGTGATGTTGGTGTTTAGGGGTTGTTTTGGTGTGTGGCACACACACACTGGGCAGGTTTTAGATGTGCAGCCCAGTATGTGTGTGCTGTGCCTGGGAGAGTACCTCCGGGAGGCAAAGGCAATGACTGGAGGCCCATTCATTGCCTTTGCTTCCCGGGGAATTGTTTGGCTTTCAACCGGGGGGGGAGGTACTGGTGCATTCTCCCCCCGAAAGTGAAACACTTCCACCCCGGCTCAACATTCTTTGAGGCTGGTGGTGGTCTCGCTGTGTCTTCGGCGGGGTAGCATGGAGGAGAGGGAGTCCCTCCCCCGTTGCTCCAGGAAAGAAGTACGGTTGGTGTCTTACGGTGGCATTTTGTGCCTTTTATTTTGCGGGGCTGTGAGGCGCTGAGTCTGCTTGCTGGGGACTTGCGCTCCCATTGGTTTTTGTAAGTTTATTTTTCGCGCGCCGGCTTTCTCAGCGTTCTGCGTGCTCACGGTGTGCAGGATGCTGGGACTTGTAGTTTTCAGTTTGTGGTTTGCGTTTGTGTGGCATTTTTCTTTATGTGGCTCGATTTCGATTGGCCGCGATGCGTTTCCCAATGTTCCTTTTGCTCACGCCTCTCAGCCTGATTGGCTGTGGTACGGTGCGGCGCAAGGAACGTTGGGAATTGAAGTCCTTTTTCTATCAGTACGTTCATGGGTCTCCTGCCCCACTGTCACATTTCTCAACTCAACAGTTACCTGTGAACCCCGGTCGGGCAAGTGCACGAATGCTCAGTACAGGCTAGTATGGCCTAGTGCAGGATCCTTTGTCACATTCCAACAGTTAATGTTCAGATTTATAGGTATAGATTATGTACTGTCAATCACACCTGCATAAGGGCACTGATGTCACTGGTAGGTAACGGTTTTGGGTGATTAAAAAGTTCCTTCACTGTTCTTTTAGCTCTTTGCATCTAGTCAATGCAGTGGTGGGATTCAGGAGGTTCGCCCTAGTTTGCCAGAACTGTTAGCAGAAATTCTGGCTGGCCCCACACATCCAAGTTTTGAAATAAAGTAGTCCTAATTTGGGTGCAGCGCAGGGCTTTCCCCCTGGCCATGCCCACCATACCACACCCACAGAGTAGGTAGTAAAAAAATTGAATCCCACCACTGGAAAGGAGGAACTAAACTAGAGGCCACTTGTTGTTGCATGGGAAGAAGTATGATGCACATTTATGACCAGGCCCATTTAAGCAGGGTTTGCTCCTCGATGAGAGCTGACAGCAAGTTTAGAGTGGAATTTGGTTCTAAGATGACCCCATAAGAAGGCCCTCAAGCCTTTCTCTCAACTTGGTGCATTGTGCAGTTCCTGACACAGATCACATGATGAGGTAGAAGACAACGGGGATGAGTGCTGAGAAAATCCAGAACACATACAAATATGTGGTTTGTGAAAGAAGATGCTGTTAGGCTGGTCTTGCCAGGAGATTTCAAGGGATTCAAATTCTGAGTTTGCTGCACTTCCCCCCCCCCCCCCAGTGCTATTGTCAGAGGTAAGAAGGGATGTTCTGCCTCCAAGGCCAGAATAGTTAACTTTGCTTTGGGTACCTGTTGAGTCCAAGTATTAAATGCAATGCGATAGCAGATCGGGGGTTAACCAACAAGTCGTTTATTATAGCTCAGTTTGGAGTGTTATCAGCCTGCATTGGACTCTACAGAAAGAACTGGGGAAAACTGGATGAGGTAGCAATATATATATATACAGATGAAATGGCAGTTACAAGGATACATTTCCCTGGACACTTAGTTAACATGGGAAACCTGTGCGGGACCCAATTAACATACATTGAAAACATATGAACAGAGCACCTTACAGAAAAGGGCGTGAACAGAGCAAAGACTTAATGGCGAACGTAACTTTAAGCAATATACGCAATTGATGTTTGGACACAACATTCCTTCCCCCCCCCTCCCCAGTGAAATAATAAGAAAGGAAAATAACCTCCACCGAAGCAGATGACCTGGGGATGGCCAGGGAACCTACGTAGTAGGACTTAGGGGATTTGGGGTCGGAACAACCAGGGTCTATGGAAAGGCCAGTGGACGCACTGGAGGACTTAGGTGGGCTAGGCTTTTATGAAGAGTGCCGGTCAAGCTGACACTCAAGACAAGCACCCAGAATTCCGAGTCCTGAGGACAAGCCAACTCCTATGAGACTGACTATTAAGGGAGGGGTACCTTGGACCCTTGCAACCTCCGAGAAGGCATGACATGCTGTTGGTGTCAGCACCAGACTTAGTAGAAGAGAGTGAAAACCTGACACTGAACCCATATGTGAGGGCATCCTCTACCACAGACTGGCGGTGTAAAACCCCTATGGCAGAATATACCCAGCGGGAGATACTTAAAATGGGTGTGAAAGGAACAGTCCATTCCTTAAAAGAAGTGACACTGTGAAGATTACAATGGGGACTGAGCCCTGTGTTTTACCTTCCGTGGATCCAACTCGTGAATGTTAGTAAACTCTCTAACACACTTGGTATGTGTGTGCATGTGTGTGTGTGTGCATGTGTTTGTGTGTGATTTCTGGTGACCTATTCAATACTGTAAAGGACAATAGGTCTTGCTGCCTTGATCCGGCTCTGGATCGACTGTGGGGAGATCTGCCTCCCTCTGGACTGAATCACTATACAGAGCTACACCAGTATGAACTTTAAGGGTGCCTACCCTTGCTGGCTCTAAGGTGTCTGAAGAGCTTGATGGAACACCCGAGCCTTCTAAGGCAAGTGCGGGACTTTTGAGGAGCAAAGCTGTTGCTGTCTCAGATGGGAAAACTGCATCTGAGCTTCCCAAGAATGGCCCACCCTGTGGTGACTCAATTTCAGCTGAGCCTTGACTTGCCACTGGCATTCATGGCCAAAGTGAGGGGCTTGGACGACAGTACGAACGATTTCCGTATTAGACATGTTTTGGAGGGGTGGGTGAGGGAACGTGGGCGCAGCCCGGACACTCGCCACCCTATTTCCCTAAGGGTACTTACCCACCTTGCACGAGGCTGGCATGACCTGTGTTTCGACAGGTATGAGGCAGCTCTGTTTCATGCGGCTACCACGGTAGCCTTTTTTGGAGCGCTCCACAACAGTGAGCTGGTGCTACTGTCTAAGGCGGATGCGGCTCGTAGGGCACTGGAACTCGACGATGTCTATGTCTCCAATGAGTGGGCTCAGTTGAGGATTCGTTCCTCCAAAGTTGATCAGCACGGAGTGGGCAGTGGTGTTAGACTACTACGATGTTCCATTACAGACATCTGTCCGGTTGGTGCCCTACAAGAGTTCCTTGCACTGCGTGGTACGCACCCTGGCCCATTTTTCTGCCACCAAGATGGGTCTCCCCTTACTAAATTTCAATTTTGGAAGGTGACCGGTAAGGCACTGTCCAGTGTTGGCCTTCCCGGGGCTCGTTATGGCACCCATTCTTTTAGAATAGGAGCTGTTTCTACTGCGGCCGCAGGCAGATACTCAGAGGCTGATATATGCACGATGGGGAGGTGGGGCTCCAAGTGTTTTGAATTGTACGTTCGCCCCTTTTCAAATATGAGTACCACATAAGTCAATGGCCTTTCTCTCCCCTTTTTATCTTACAGACCCTGTGTGCCTCCGCACACCGGTGGCAGTATGGCTGGTGGGCCATAGCTATGTGCACTGGGCAGCGCAGTACGCTGCGGCGACTGAGTGGGGACCCCAGCTTGGACTACGTGCATCCGCATGTCTCAGGTGGTATGGTAAGCGTGGAATGTTATGGCGGGAACTGTTGTCATTCCTATTCTCCATCAGGGATGCTGAACCGCCTAATGTATTGGTGACCCACCTCGGGGGTAATGACCTAGGCCAGGTCACCGGCCTTTCTTTGAGACATAAGATCTGCAGTGACCTGGCCTATTTGCATTATGTGTGGCCTGCCACGACCCTGTTATGGTCGGACATCATACCGTGTCACGCTTACAGGGGAGGGGTTAACCTCCAGGCCCTTGACCGCGCTCATCGCACGGTGATCGGGGCAGTGGCCCGGTTCTTTGCAGACAAGGGTGCGGGGCGGGTCATCCGACACCCCAACATTAGTCTTCAAAATTACGAACTTTATGCAGGGGATGGGGTCCATCTGTCGCCCAGAGGTATGGACCTCTTTCTGGAGGATTTGCAAGCAGGCCTGTGGACCGAGCTGACGGTCTGGGGGGGGGGGCGGTGAGCCTTTATTAAGCCTCCCCGTGTGGCGGGTAGCACTGGTAAGGTAAATATTGATGACCCATTGGCAATTTTGGGAGGAACCTTACCAGTGTTACTGCGGCCTGCTTGCCTTAAGAATTATAATTGGTGAAGTATCAATGCAAATTTATAATTCGGACTAGGGCATGAATCAATAAATGTGGCCCAATGCCGTTATCCACTTTTACTGGTGTCTGAGTCCTTTATTGGGGGGTGCGCCTGCAATGAAAGCGCGGTGCCAAAATGGCCGCCGTGCTCTTTGCGCCCCCCCCCACGGACTCAGACATCCGGGTGAGTTAGGGGGCATGGCTACCCCTCTATAAAAGGGGGAGCCATGAGGCAGCCGAGCTGCCATTTTAAAAAGCGACGGAGCGGAGAAGTTTTTCCCTCCACCCCCTCCCTGTGTGATATTTTGGTCGCTTCGGGGCCGGGTGGGAATTTTTGGCTGGAACCTACAATTGGCTCAATGGTTCTGCCTTTTTTGCCCATCCCACACTGTTGCTATGGTTTGATATAGGGGCTTTGCTATTGACTTTGGTCACATGGGCGGGTAGCACTGGTAAGGTAAATATTGATGACCCACAGGTATCCGGCAGGTTCGCAATTGACTGGACAACACTAGATAGGTACAAGTTTGTTAACGTTGTCCGGTCAACGACGAATCAGGCAATGGGGTGATGGCAGGAGCTCTCCAGCATGCATCACCCTGTGATTTTACGGATACACGTCAGAGGGTGGGGTCAGTAGATAGTTGATTGACTACGGTCAACAATTTGTTTGTTGTAAACAAACAAATTGATACAAATGGATACATTGTAGCCAATTGCCATTGGCAATTTTGGGAGGAACCTTACCAGTGTTACTGCGGCCTGCTTGCCTTAAGAATTATAATTGGTGAAGTACCAATGCAAATTTATAATTCGGACTAGGGCATGAATCAATAAATGTGGCCCAATGCCGTTATCCACTTTTACCGGTGTCTGAGTCCTTTATTGGGGGGTGCGCCTGCAAGACTTAATGGTGAACGTAACTTTAAGCAATATACGCAATTAACGTTTGAACACAACAGTACCACACATCTTAGCTTGGTTGCCTGGTTGGGTTCCATTTGTTGCTCAGCTTCAGGCAACAAAATGTTTTGGAATAGAGAAAGTTATTGATTAGTGACAACTTAAATGTTATTTCTGAGATGAACAATTATTTCTAGTTAGTACATGGAAGCTTTCATTTTTAATTTTTGTATTCAGAATAAGGTTTTGGTACTTATTCTACTAAATGCAGGATTGCAGACCATCATGAAGGTGCTTTGCAATAGTTTTCTGGGATGTCAGATTTATTTATTTATTTTATAAAATAGATGTCAGATTTTCTAATAGCATATGATTACAGTTTGTATTTGAGCTTCTGTGTAATCTATGGATTATAAAAGCATTGCAGTGAAATATACAGTAATAAATGATGAAAGACATCCTGCTGTTTGAATATCAGTTGGATGTAGTTTTTCCATTCTCCATCTCCTTTAGGATAGTCACATTGTTTGTTCCAGAGGAGAAGGAATAAAAACAAAATAAAAATATTGTGCTTATCCCAGTCTCTCTCAAAATGTATGTTCCACAAAATATATTCATTTTATGCTGAATTTTTTTAAAAAAAATTACAAACTGTTTTCCAATGAGCTCACTATAGTCTTTTCTTCCAGCACATTAGCTAGGTATTGCTATGGGTTATAGTAAACATTCATAATATTCACACTATTTTATGTATGTATGACAAAATGGCTTTATCATTTTTATTAACTATGTTATGATCCTAGAATTGTGCTTTTAGAAATGTAGATAAAAAATCTAGAAATTTCGTGCAAATTGCATTTGTTTTTCTTATGTAATCCACTTTGTTCAGATGGATTTGGTGGAAGCTGTGCAAGCCCCAGGACAAAGGCAGAAACCCTTTAATTATTGGACTTTGGGTAATTACAGAGTTTGGGTATTGAAATAATTACAAAAAAAAAACCCATCTCCCTGACAGTTATATTGTTACCCTTGCAGAGATGTCATTTATGCCACAGGAATTTGGCCTGTACATCTAACTGTTGGCTAGCAGTCCATTCAGTCTTTATACTGTAGAAGATCCCATCGTGGCACCAACATATTATGTGACCAGAGATGCTGCCATTCACAAGATTCCCTTGGCTGCTTCTCCATGCATGTAAACAAAGGTACCCTGACAATACTGGTCCATGCATTGGCACTGTCAAGAAGTAGCTACTGTAATGTTCTCCATGAGGGCTGTCCTTGTCATTGACATGGAAGTCCAGAATCCTGTGGCCATGTTGATTTCAGGGATGAAAAAGTTTGATTATATCACTCTAACTCTGGCCTGGAAACATGGGCTTCCTGTTGCATACCTTATGAGGCAGAAGGCATTAACTGCAACACAAAAAGTCCTAAATGGTTATAGACCTTGTTACCTGGTGGTGCTTCTCTCCCAAAATTCTACTGCCTGCATCACATAGTCCTCCCAAAACACACAACTCCAAGTGCCAACATTGAGAATGGCAAAGAAGCTTAGAGCAAGGAATAGAGATTCCTTGGTGAAAGCACCTACTCTGTGGAACAGATTATCAGCAGAGCTGTGTCAGACTCCCTCCTTAGACATATTTTAGAAAATGTCTTAAGACAGAATTATTTAGGGAGGCATTTAAAGATATGTGGATGATTGGTATAAGGAAATGTGGAATCTTGCTTTGAACGATAAATTAACATGGGAGATAAATAAATACAAGGATAAAGTTAAAGAAAATAGATTCTGGAAAATTTGGCAACCATTTGTGGATTACTATTTGAAAAGAGACAAGAGGAGCATCTTAGTACCGGATCAAATAAGTTTTTGGAATCGATAAAAATAAGGATTCTGCAGAATTCAGGTGGCTGTAAATACACTGGGTGATTATTATTAAAATGAATTTAAAGCTTAGGATTGTATAGCTATGTAGAGGTAGAGTAATGAGATGTGGAAGCAAATAGTAATATGTTATATTGAATAATATAATAGTACTATAATGATTGAATATGTATATGAATATGGAGTAACAGAATGTTAGGCTGGAATAAGAATATACTGAATTGTTTGGTAATTTAGAAGATCTATGTTATATATAAGCTTACACTAAAATGAAAGTGTATGACTCTAATTTTTAAAATATATTCTTTTTCTGTATAGTTAGAATTCTTGGATTTTTTAATTGATAGTTGGTTTAGTGTGAATTGATTTTTTTATTATTATTGTATAATGTTGTATTATGTTTTCTTTTATTGTTATTGTCTTTGAAAATCAATATTTTTTTAAAAAAGACATATTTTAGAAAATGTCTTAAGACAGAATTATTTAGAGAGGCATTTAAAGATATTTCTCTATTGTTAATCAGTTTCGCATATTGTTCATTTCTGGACTTCATGTTCTGCTGGTTTACAGCTTTCAGGGTTTAGATGGGCCATGTCTATTTTATTGTTACTGTTTCATCCTATGCTTACTTTGACTCATTGTGAAATCTCTTCCCAGATGTGCAGTATATAAATGCATTGAACAAACAAACCAATTATTTGAATATTTTAGCCAATGTTTCAAAACTATTGTTATTAATGTGCGGTCAAGTCAGAACCAACATGGCTTCCAAAGTGCATGGAACATTGTTATCTTTCCCACTGAAGCTTTACCTATTTATCTACTTGCAATTCTTTGCTTTTGAACTGCTAGTTTGGCAGTAGGTGGGGCAGAGATGGGAGCTCACTCAGTCATGCAGCAGTCAGGTCTCCAACTGCTGACCTGACAGTCTTCTAGTCGTCAGGTTCAGCATCTTAATCACAAAGCCACTGTAGACTTTCTATCCAGTATACTACACTGTATATTCTCATATATGTACATTAGCTTATGAAAATCATTTTTCTCCCCTCCCTCCACTTCTTTTTGTCATGTGTAACCAGCCATTCTAACCAGCCTTATGCTCCTTCAAGCATACTCCATAATTTACCATTTTACTCAAAATAGTATTTGTTTGCTTCCTTGGCATATTCAAACCAATGAGGTTGTATTGTATTGTATTGAGTAGAACTTAGAAAAGTTACTTTGCTGAATTACAATGGTATTTTGGATCAAGGGGCTTTTTTTTAAATAAAAAAAATTCATTATAGTATTAATGGAAAGAGAAATTGGTGATCATTTTGGCAGCTTTCTCCAGGGAAAGAGGAAATTCCCTAACAATGTTTCAAACATGGGTCCCACCATTAGTAGTAATTGTTAGCACAGCATTGCATTTCCCCCCCCCCCTTCAATGATTTTTCAATTTGGGCACTGTCACTTGGAGTAGCAGAAGAGTGCCTGTATTGGCAACCTCACCACCACTTTGCCCTTCCTCCACACCATGTCTCCTACTCAATGTTATCATGGGGGGCTGTGGTGGTGGTGGTGGTGGTAGAAACAGAGTTGAAAATTTGGAGATTAATTGGCAAAATGGTATTTTATTTCTGAGGGAGTGAAGAAAAAAAGTGTCACCTCCATAATTAGTGGCAATTTGTCATGGTAAGTCACACAACTTACGTATACATAAATCACCAAACAAGATTCTGGTGACAAGTTATTTGGGGGGTGCTTTAGGAAGATTAGAAGTCATTTCTTTCTACAGTGGAAGGTCATTTTTGCTTGACAGACTACATTTTCCTAAATGGAACTGGCTTGATCAACAAGGTGAACAACAAAACCTCTATTAAATGTTTGGAGTCTGTTGCTGTCTTTGCATTTTCTTATTTATGCTCTAGGAATAATGATTATTCAACTGTAGAGTTGCAAAAGGCTTTAACCAGGAATTTGCATCCATTTAAAATTCTTAGATAGGGGTAGCACATCAATCAAATTTCTTTCTTCTGCCTCCCACTTGGATTTTTTTGTGCCTTGACTGGGAATTATTTAAAATGCAACAAAGGACAATGAGAAAAAATATTCTGCATGTTGGGAGATGCACCAAGAAAAATCTAGTAAAATATGGATAAAAGCATCAGCCCGTTTTGCCACTTTGCTGGACTCCAAGAACAAGAGTGACATTTCAATTGAACATGATTCCATTGCAGGCGCACCCCCCCAATAACGGACACAGACAACATTGAAAGTGGATAACAGCAAAGGGCCACATTTATTGATTCAATGCCCTAGTCCGAATTATAAATTTGTATTGGTAAAACGACCAATCATAATTCCTAAGGCAAGCAGGCCGAAGTAACACTGGTAAGGTACCACCCCAAAATTGCCAACGGCAATTGGTTACAATGTATCAAATTGTATCAATTTGTTTGTTAACAACAAACAAATTGTTGACCGTAGTCAATAACTAACTCATGACCCCACCCTCTGACGCGTATCCGTGAAATCACAGGGGTGATGCATGCTGGTTAGCAATCATCATCACCCCATCGCCTGATTCGTCATTGACCGGACAACGTTTAACTACTTTATTCCTGTCTAGTGTTGTCCAGTCAATTGCGAACCTGCCGGATACTTGTGGGTCATACTGTTTACCTTACCAGTGCTACCCGCCCATGTGACCAAAGTCAACAGTAGGAACGAAGAAAGACCCCTATATCAAACCATAGCAACAGTGTGGGATGGGCAAAAAAGCCAGGACCCGAAGCCAATGTGGGTCCCAACCAAAAATTCCCACCCGGCCCCGAAGCGACCATAATCACACTGTTAACTAGGGAGGGGGTGGAGGGGAAAAACTTCTCCGCTCCGTCGCTGAGGCAAAATGGCAGCGCGGCTGCCTCGTGGCCACCCCTTTTATAAGGGAGCTGGCCACGCCCCTAACTACCCGGATTCTCTGTCCTGTGGGGGGGGGGCCGCAAAGGGCGCGGCGGCCATTTTGGCGCCGCGCTTGCATTGCAGGCGCACCCCCCCAATAACGGACACAGACAACATTGAAAGTGGATAACAGCAAAGGGCCACATTTATTGATTCAATGCCCTAGTCCGAATTATAAATTTGTATTGGTAAAACGACCAATCATAATTCCTAAGGCAAGCAGGCCGAAGTAACACTGGTAAGGTACCACCCCAAAATTGCCAACGGCAATTGGTTACAATGTATCAATTTATATCAATTTGTTTGTCAACAACAAACAAATTGTTGACCGTAGTCAATAACTAACTCATGACCCCACCCTCTGACGCGTATCCGTGAAATCACAGGGGTGATGCATGCTGGTTAGCAATCATCATCACCCCATCGCCTGGTTCGTCGTTGACCGGACAACGTTTAACTACTTTATTCCTGTCTAGTGTTGTCCAGTCAATTGCGAACCTGCCGGATACTTGTGGGTCATACTGTTTACCTTACCAGTGCTACCCGCCACACGGAGGGGCTTCACAGAAGACCTGACGCCCCCCCCAGACCGTCAGCTCGGTCAACAGGCCTGCTCGCCAGTCACCCAACAGGAGGTCCATACCTCCTCGCGACAGATGGACCCCATCCCCTGCATACAAGTCACAATTTTGTAGACTAATATCGGGGTGATGACTAACCCGTCCCCAAGCCCTGGTGGTGAGAAACCGCGCCACTGCCTTATTGACCGCGCGCCTAGCTCGGTCAAGGGCCAGGAGGTTAACGCCCCCTCTGTAAGAGTGGCGCGGAACAATGTCCGACCAAACCAGGGCTGTGGCAGGCCAGACATAATGCAAGTAGGCGAGGTCCTCGCAAATCGCATGCTTGAGCGATAAGCCGGTGACCTGGCCCAAATCATTGCCCCCCAAGTGGATGATTAGAATGTCAGGCGGGTCAGCCCCCAGGCCAGAAAAAAGGAAAGGCCGCAGCTCCCGCCATAACATCCCAGGCTTACCGTGCCATGAGAGACTGGCGTGGTCACCCAGTCCCAGTCGGGGTCCCCACTCTGTCGCCGCAGCGTAACGCGCTGCCCTGAGCACATAGCTGTGGCCCACCAGCCATACTGTCACCGGTGTAATACGACACCCAGGGTCTGTAAGAAAATTGAGAAAAAGGAAGGTAAGGTGACTGGATTGGTACTCATGGCGGGAGTGGGCGCACATAAAACTGAAAACATTGTGAGCCCCACCTCCCCATGCTACGTATGTCAGCCCCAGAGTACCCAAAAGCAGCTGCTGTAGAGGCTGCGCCAATACGGAACGAATGTGTGCCATAACGGGCACCTGGTAGTCCCACCCTGGTGAGGGCTCTGGCTGTCACCTTCCAAAACTGAAATTTAGTAAGGGGAGACCCATCTTGGTGACAGAAAAACGGGCCGTGGTGCCAGCCACGCAGTGCCAGGTATTCCTGTAGGGCACCAACCGGACAGATGTCTGCCAAAGAACACCGTAGCAGTCTTACTCCACTGCCTACGCCATGCTGATCTGTTTTGGAGGAGCGAATCCTCAACTGGGCCCAGTCTTTGGCAACATATACATCTCCGAGTTCCAGTGCCCTACCACTTGCATCCGCCTTAGACAGCATCACGAGTTCGCTGATGCGGAGCGCTCCAAAAAATGCCACCGTTGTGGCTGCATGAAAAAGGGCTGCCTCATAATGATCAAAACAGAGGCCTGGCCAGCCCCGGGCCAACTGGGTAAGAACCCCTGGGGAAATAGGGTGCCGGTCATCCGGGCAACGCCCGCGCTCGCGCACCCACCCCTCCAAAACGTGTCTCACACGGAAGTCAGAGGTGGTATCCACATGACCCCCTACTTTGGCCATAAAAGCCAACGCCGAGAGCTTGGATGCTATGGTGCGAGGTGCAAGGCCCTGTGCATGCAGGTGAACCATGAACCGCAGAACATGGTCCACCGGGATGGGCCAGGTCTCTGGCCATTGAAATCGAGTAGCAAAAGCCCTATACAAATTGAATGCTTGTTGATACGCCTTACGCGTGCGTGGCGCTAGTGACAGGCCAATCGCCCGGTTCACCTCTCCTTGCCAATAGTCCACATCTCGTCCGGGAGTGGCGAGGGAAATTCCTCCGCATCCGGGGCCAAGGCGCGGAACCGGGAGATCTGCAGGCGGGACAAAGCGTCAGCAATATCGTTATTAACCCCTGGGACATGCCTGGCCCTGAACAAGACGTTGAGGCGCAGGCAGCGCAGCACAAAATGGCGCACTAGATCCATGACCCTGGGCGATTTAGAAGTCTGTGCATTGACAATGTGCACCACGGCAGCATTGTCGCACCAGAAATGCACCACCGAATTAGCCCACTGTTCGCCCCATAGCATCAAAGCCCCCAGAATGGGAAAAAATTCCAGGTATGTGAGATCCCGCAGGCGACCTGTGCCTGCCCATGCCGGTGGCCACCCACCATAGGCCCACTTCCCATTGAAGTACATCCCATAACCCAGGGATCCTGAGGCATCAGACTGGATCTGGAAATTGGGGGATGCCAGGAGGTCAGACCTCCAAAATGAGACCCCATTAAACTCCCTCAGGAATTGCAACCAGACAAACATGTCTGCCCTGATACCCCGGGTAAGCCTGACTCTGTGGTGGGGCCTGGATAACCCTGCCATGGCGTCGCATAAGCGCCGGGCGAAAGCCCTGCCCGGTGCGACCACCCTGCAGGCAAAATTGAGGTGCCCATGTAGCACCTGCAGTTCCCTCAGGGATGCCTTACGCTTAGCCAGCAATTCCGAGATAAGGGTCACTATCCTGGACACCTTATCACCCGGTAACCTAGAAGCCTGTACTACTGTATCAATCTCAACCCCCAGGAATACTAGTTCGGTCGACGGGCCCTCGGTCTTTTCGGGCGCTAAAGGGACACCCAGTTCCTGCATTAGCGTCTGAAATGTATTGAGGAGACGTGCACACGTGTCCCAGCCCCGTTCACCCCCGAATAAAAAGTCATCCAGGTAATGGGCTACAGACCGGGACCCTGACCTGCGGACGAAAGCCCACTCTAGGAAGGTACTAAAACGCTCGAAAGCCGAGCATGATATGGAGCAGCCAAAAGGCATGGCCTTATCAAAATAATACTCCCCTCTAAACTTAAAACCCAGCAATTCAAAGTCGCCCGGGTGCACCGGCAAGAGGCGAAAAGCTGACTTAATGTCGCACTTGGCCAGCAAGGCACCCGGGCCACACGAGCGCACCATGCGCAGCGCATGGTCGAACGATGTATACCTGACCGAACAAAGGTCATCAGGTATCGCATCGTTGACCGATCGGCCGGCTGGGTAGGACAAATGATGAATAAGGCGAAACTCACCTAGGGACTTTTTAGGAACCAAACCCAATGGTGAAACCTTAAGGTTGGGAAAAGGGGGTGCGGGAAAAGGTCCGGCGACCCTGCCCGCGTCTAACTCCTTTTTAATGCTGGCCTCGGCTACCTCCTCCCTTCCTCTGAGGGATAAAAGGTTGGGAGCATCCTGAGGAGATCTATCACCCATAAAAGGGATACGAAATCCCTGCTTAAAACCTTGGATGAGGTACTCCCTGTCCTCTCCCCTTGGGTACGATGCGAGCCAGCGCTCCAGCATGTCCACCTTAATTGGGGAGGGGGCCTTTCGGAGAACTAGTTCCATCCGTGGCAGGCTTGCCAGCCCACTGTCCACCCCTCCCTCTGCCTCGCACCCCCCCAGGCTTGGGACAAGCAGAGGCTGCATGGGGACCAGAACATGTGGGACACTCGTGCTTATACCTGCAGTTCTTCCGACTGCAGGAACCATTGGACGAGAAAGTCCAGCACAGCAGGCGGGCTGGAACCCCCTGCCCCGCCATTTGGCGGGTAACCTGCGCTGGAGCTGCTCGCTGGACCGCATGTCCACAATGGTATCTATCCCCCGGGGCAGGACGTGTGGGTGTCATATACAAGAGCCACAGTCTCTGGCACGGCTCATCCCATCTCATCTCGGGGTGCAGGGGAATCCTCATACGGAATTCCTCATCATATGCTAGCCATGAGGGGCCCGGGAAATCTACCATCGCCCTGTATATGTTGTCCAAATATTGGACCATGGGAATAGCTAGATCCGGCCGCGCCCTCAAATACACCGCCATGTATATCAAATAAGCGGGGAGCCAGTTAGCCCAGGTACGC
Source organism: Bradypodion pumilum (assembly GCA_035047305.1). Classification (NCBI taxonomy): domain Eukaryota; kingdom Metazoa; phylum Chordata; class Lepidosauria; order Squamata; family Chamaeleonidae; genus Bradypodion; species Bradypodion pumilum. Next base: position 79,877,337 of record JAWDJD010000001.1, on the reverse strand, counting down.
GGCGGCTTACGGCGGCGTGCCTGCTCCTTGTCCTTCTCATCCTGACCCTCCCTTTCTTCCTTAGTGGGCTCTCTGTTCAGGAGTGAGAAGATATCCACGTACTCCCCTCGCCATATCTTTTCTCTGGTAGCCTGAGCCAAGTGATCACCCAATGGCAAGGAATACCCTGCCGTCGGCAAAGCCGAAAAGGGGATAGCTGGCCTGCCCAAAGGGGCCTGAGTTAACCCTGCCACCCCAAGTACGTTCCCAGCAGTGTAAGAACCAAGGCCCGCCCCAGCGGGCATGGTGGCAGTAGTTGTCGCCGGGTGGGTCGCCAGCGGCGTAGCCCCTGCACCACCCGCGCGAGGCCAAGGCCACTGAAAGGTCCCCCCTATATTGGGAATGTGTGTGGATGTACTCGTTTGCACCATATACTCACATGCTGCACCCCCGCGGGCCGCCCCCAACGGGGGTTCCGGCCCACTGGGGGCGTCGGAGCTCACGACCGATGTAGAGCTCATCACCGGGGCTTGACCCGCGCCAGGTTGCTGGCTGGGGAGCTGCGAGGCAGTGGCCGGAGCCGCGCCACCCGCCTGCAGCAGCTCAACCCTCCCCGCCGGCCGTTGTCCTGCTGCCGATAGCGCCTCAAAAGGTACCCCGAAAGGGGCACCTGCCTGACTGGCCCGGGCCAAAGACTCCTCTAAGGCCGCAATACGGGCCAGTAAGGTGTCTACAGTAACCATGGGTAAAGAGCCGGCCGGCCCACCTGACCCTTGCATGGGGACAGTTCCCTGCACCCCATGGCCCATATATGGCCATTGGCCAGGGCCGAAGCCCGGTAGGGCTGGTGAGGAAACCTGCCAAGGCGGGGCACCGGGCCACCCCCCAAGGCTAGAGGGCCCCGGGAGAGGCTGCGGCCCAGAAGTAGTCGGCCCAACGGGTTGGGCGGAAGGAGGAGCGGTGTCCACCGCTCGCGGGCCGCGGGCCGGAGCGCCCTCCGCGCCCGCACTCTGAACGGGCCAAGGGGCGATAGACCCCAAGCCACTAGCCCCGGCCGGGGATGGCAAAGGTGGCTGTTGAGGAGGCGGCACCACGGTCCTCCGACCTGGGTTGCGCCTCCTAACAGCCCGGGCTGAATTCGCAGCAGCCTTCTTTTTGGAAGGCATCTCGAGCAAAAAAGGGAAGCTAGCTAAGCAAAATCGACCCAAAAGGCTTCCCGGCAATACCAACGAGCGACGGAGGCGCAGGGGGAAAAACTTCTCCGCTCCGTCGCTGAGGCAAAATGGCAGCGCGGCTGCCTCGTGGCCACCCCTTTTATAAGGGAGCTGGCCACGCCCCTAACTACCCGGATTCTCTGTCCTGTGGGGGGGGGCCGCAAAGGGCGCGGCGGCCATTTTGGCGCCGCGCTTGCATTATCATTTCTGTAAATACTTATAACAAAATGATCCTGACCCTGATCCTGAGAACTGTCAATAATATCCATATAGTGAGGCAAAGTGCAGAGAAAATAAGGTCAGGCTGAGGTCAGTTAACAAGGAACAGGTGCAAGCAATCACCATGGCTCAGCTCTGCTGTGATTGACAGGTAATAAGATACATTGTAACCTTAAGTGTTTTGCAGGCTGTAGAATTAGAAGTAAGGTTGCTTGCAAGACATCTCACAGAAGCACAGAGCAAAGCAGAGCAAAACAGAGCAGAGCTGAGCTGAGCTGAGCTGAACAGTGCTGGATGTAATGCTAATTTACTTTGTCTGTAAATGTTGTTAATATACCAGTTTGATTTAAACTAAATCTCATATATAGTCTTTGTTAGGATACATGGGCTATGTAGTCCCCACTGTGTATTGTATTGGATTGCAGTCTGTTCCTTTAAGAGCCTCTCTGTGCTCTGCCCCAGCTGAACTGAATCAGAGAGTGGCTTACCAGTTTTTCTACTACAAAGGAAATGCACTCTGAGCATTCTCTTGGGAATATTATCCAGGGGAATATTCTCCAAGGGCTACAGTCTCTTCGGGGCTATAGTGCTATTCTGCTACACTGCTGGAAGCTATGGTAAGCTTTGGGACTATGAGTGTCATAATGGTTTCTTCTCCCCCCCGGAGGATCGGGTCTGCTTGGGCGCAAGGAAGGCATGGAGACGGAGGTGTGGTGGAAAAGTCAGTCCCGAACAAGTTGGGTGATCTATATTTATTGACTTGCATTCTCAGTCACTTGCACACAGCCTGCGCATGACCCATATTACAGAAAGCTTGCTTACGTAGCATGTTGCTGTCCAAGGTACATTTGATGACCTAAGAAGTTGCTTAAGAAAGTATTGCATGCCAAGGTTCCCCATAGGCAGATTAATCAGCAGATGTAGCAAGACTCACTGTTCCCATCCTATCTCAGAGTATTTGTAAACTCCAGGCTTCTACACTAAGCTGTTTGGTCTAGCAACAGCTTAGTGTCTTCATGGACATGAGTGAGATACTGTGTGTTGTTTACTAGGCATTGTGACATTTGGGTGACTTTTGTCACACGCCTTTCAGTGCTCTCAGCCAAGGCAATATGGAGTCTCTACTGCTAACTATTGCTACTAGCCCTCAACCCAATTTCCTTTCCTGCATAGCCAGGGTGGTCTCCAGCCTGTGTTCTAGCCAGACAGACCAATCGGGAAAGGTTGCAGCCAATTAGTGATATGGGCCATCCACATATGAGCTATGAGGTTGGATACTGAATGACTGCATGATACTGCTAAAGACTTCTAAGGAGTGAACTCTGTTTGCCTCATGCTTGCAACTGAATAACTAAGCCTGTTTATTGCAACTGGAAGGAAACTGCTCTCTGCATCTGCCCAGAGGTAATCTCCATAAATACTGTTTATACTTGGACATTTGCTTTCTATTATGGACTGCTGCCAACTGTACTGAGAGCTGCTTATCTCAGGCATGTGTTTTTGCTTCTCCTGTGTTTTCGCTGAAAAGTAAAGCTATTTTATTTTCCTTATACAACCTGCTTGTCTGTGTGGAAATTTCTCCCAGCTGTTGCTGCATACACACAGCTAGCCGCTTTGCTCTGCTAAACACAGCCAAGCCTCATTGGGATACCCCCAGCACCCCAACATCCTATCATTGGGTTATGGGCCCAGAAGGAGCCCCTAGGAGCCCCAGAGGGCCCCAGGGTTGAGCCCCTGAGTGCCTAGTGGTTGGAGCAAGTCAGTTTGGAGCCCTGCATACCTGCCATGAAGCTGCCACACCCAGAAGCTGAGCTCTGAGGGACTGTTTGGAGTCTGCTGCCACACCCTGTGTTCTTTCCTCACTGGAGTAGCTGCCTGGAGGAGTGCATCCCACTACAGTTTGACTAACATCAGCTGCAAGGTCATTGTGGTTTCTGCTCACTCTTTGTCTCTTCATCTCCCTGCTTTGGGTTTGTGCCAGCAGTTTGTTTGAGGCTGCTATCAGCAGAAGGAATGGATGCCTCAGTCATTTCTTTGGTGCCCCTGTTCGACAGGACCAACTAAGAAACTAGGGCTCTGAAATGTTCCCTCTATCTGAAAAAGGAGGGTGTGTGGGAGGCAGTTGAAAATCCTCTCAACACTGCTCTTTTGGATCCCACAAAAGCAGTAAGGAGAAAGCCCTGGCTATTATTGGGTTAACTCTAGAAAGCTCCCAGTTAACCTTTGTTCGGGGAAAGTCTTCACCAACAGCCTGCTGGAATGATTTAAAGGGGGTTTATGCCCGTACCTCCACTGGTTCACAGGTTCACCTTGCTAGGAGACTGTTCCAGTCTTCTTTCTTGGACTTATCACAACTCAGACTGCTACAACACCTGACTCAAAACTAACAAGAACATCTACCTTCAAATACATTTGCATCCATATCAGTGGTAGTGATAAACAGTAAAACCATGAGTTACATAAAAAGTCTGTTTTTTTAGCTTTTTACATAATACAGTTTTTTACGTAATATGCGGCACTCCCAAAGAGATGCATTGAAAATTTAAAAAATGGTCCAGACCAAAAATAATCAAAATAAAAATAAAAAATAATCAGCAGAAAGGGAATGTAAATGGAGTGATCTCCCTACTATTTCCATGTTGCTGCTGCTGCTGCTGCTCCATTCTGAGCGGTTTGTCTGAATGTTGGAGGAGCAGGCATCATCACCGTCACCAGCACTGCCACTGCTGACTCTGTCCCCACTGCTTCTATCGGGACTGGGGGAATGGGGAGCATATCTGTTTGGTTCCGCTCTTCATCCGAGGTCCCCCTGCAGCGCACTTTAGCTGGGAACGCACATTGGACAAAGACTGCTCCATTCCGCTATTTGTCCAGCACACGTTCCCAGATAAAGTGCACCACAGGGAGACCTTGGACAAAGAGTGGAATGGAGCAATCTTCATCTGATGTGCATTCCCCAGCTAAAATGTGTCATGGAGAAACCACAGACAAAGAACAAAACCAAGCAGATATCCCCCCCCCCCCGCGCACTCTCCCAGTCCCGGTAGAAGCAGCAGGGACTCCGGAAAATGTGACAAAACTTCTGCAATCAACAGTGCTGCCTCCACCACCTCCACCGCCACCACAGTAAGTGATTTCTTGTGACTTCTGACGTGGGGGTGGGTAGTGCGTGGTGGAATTTTTAAGTCTAAAATGGCACGGGGCTGTTTCCGATTCCGAATATTGCCTATCATCATAGTGATCAGCTATGAAGATTGTCCTAGGAACAATATAGTGCAGTGGCTTTCCCTTTGCCTTCTGCATTGCAGAATGACATCCATACCACTGATCCAGTTCAGCGAGTCACCTTCTGGTCCTGAGCCCTTTGCTACACAAAATCCTCCTCAGCCCCAGGCCAGCATTGATGAAGCTGCTGCCCTTCATCAAGATGAATTCAAGTGGGTTTTGATCTACTTGGAGACCACCACCACCACCCCTGTGGACTTCATCACCCAAGGCCACCAGTCCTCAGGGTTACCAGGTTAGTTAACTGCTGTCTAACAATTGGCATTGAGTTGCTGGCAGAATGGGCTGTCATGGGCTGCAGAGGGCCAATGGGTTTTTTTAAGGGTGCCCAGGGGCGACCCCTAGGGTCCCCAAGGTTTGGAAGTGTGGCTATGCTTCTAATGAAGCTGTGGCTTGATATGATATGGTAGCTGGTGAACAGTCCTTTTAAAAAGCCACCTTCCAAGTAAAGTCACGGAGTGGAACAGGCTCATGGGAAACCGTTTCATAAGTTATTTTTACTTTTAAAAGTCCTTAGATTATGAGAAAACAAACGGTCAATTATTCCCAAGCCTCAAACTAGGGTGCAGGTGTGCCTCCTCCAAAATTACCCTGGCAACCCGTTATCTTGTCTCAAACAAGAAGTCTTATTATCATTCTCACTCCGTCTCCACTTCCTCCTTTCATCACTCTGTCAAGGTTAAAATGTGCAGAAGTGTATCCGGCAGCTCTGCTTCCTCCCTTCCAAGCTTATCTCCACAGCTGCTTGGTCTCCAAACTCCACCCATCTTTCTCCAAAGATGAGGTGGTTTGATGTATTTGATGAGTTTATTTGTAGAAGCAGATGTAAAATCCAGATACACGGAATAATAAAAATAGATGCACAAAATCTAGCTAAAATAACTTTTGTTCTGACTATACTATCAATGTCCATGGTGTAAGCTATTCTATACTTAAGTTTAAGAATCTAATAAAATAAGAAAAGAACTAACTTTTCTAAGAAAAAGCATTTCTCATCAGAGACTAAGATCTTTGCTTGGCTGGTTTCAGCAAAGACTTAGAAAATAAATCTTTGGGCTGGAAGCCCCCATAGCTTTTCTTTAGCTAGGTTTCCATCCTGATCTGATGTCCACCAAGACAGAGCTCCGCTGTCATGGATAAGGTCCCCCCTAAGCTCTCAATTCTGAGGGTTTATATACTATTCTTATGAGTACCCCTCCCCTTTAGAATGGGAGTTATGTGGGTTTCCATAAACAGTTATGTCACATTGATGTCAAACTTTTCTCACAGGTGTTCTTCCCCATGATGTAAGATTTTCCATGCAGGTGTTGTACTCCTGAGTGGGCACCAGAATGCTTTGTGTGTCACTTTTTACCTTCCCCCTTTGATGATGTGAAAGTGTAAAAGTCCCTGTCAATGTGTAGATGTGACAGGGGAAGGTTTCCATCCCGTGGGTGGAGATCATCTCCCTCCTTAGAAGTTGAATGTCTGTTCATGACCTAGGGGTTTATCTAAGTTCATTCTTTTCAAGTGCTAATGCCATGATTGAAAAGTCCTTGCAGGTGTTATCTTATCTTAATGACTCTGGTGTCTGGGTTATGTAAATGGAATGTCTGTCACTTTCCATTGCTTTCTCTGAGAGAATCAGGCTTTCTCAACCTACATAACTAACTATAACTACAGAAAAAATGAATGCATTAAAAAATAACTCCAAGGATTTGTAACGATCCCTTGAATTCCCTGACATGGGCTACTCTATTAACATAGCAAGATAACCTAGCCAGACTTGGTAAAAATATAAAAAAATGTAACCTGGAGTCAAAATATCGTTAAAAGCTTCCCTGAAGAGTTCCACCTTCACCAGTTTTTGGGATGTTAACAGTGAGGGGCTGGCAACCTCAGTTGGCAATGAATTCCAGGCTGATGGGGCCATTGCTGAGAAGGCACAGTTTCTTGTAGAGGTCTTTCAAGTCTCCTTCAGGGTGTAAACAAGCAGCCAGAACGCCTGAGAGGATCTGGTAGCCCAGGCAGTATTTAACTGGAGAAGATGATCCAGTGGGTACTAAGGTTCTAAGCTATTGTATCTGGCTTTGTATCTGGCATGAAAGCCTACAAGGAACTAAAGCAGGCAGGCAAGAGTCAGAAAAATACAGTAAACGTTTTACACTCTTGACACCACCATTCTGCAGCATTTTGCACCTGTTGCAGATTTTATGCTGTCCTCAAGGGCAGCCCCATGTAGAGATAATTACAGTAATCAATTCTTAAGATTACCAGTTGGTAAACAAGTGTCATCAGGCCCTTCTTGTCCAAGAATAAGTGTAACTGTGTGATCATTCCAAGATGATGTCAGATATTTGCTTTTCCACTGAGAGAGATATTTGCTTTTCCACTGAGAGAGTGAAGTCCAACTTCATGCCCAGATCATGATCTTGACCTTTCAGGGGGAGTGGAAACCCTATCCAAACAAGGCCAATTTAGCCCTAACATCTCCAGAAATCCTCCACCCAACATAATATCTATTTTGTTTGGATTCAATTTCAATCTTCTAGCTCTTATCAAGTCCATTATTGTGGCCAGACAGTGTTCCAGCTCCTGAACAGCATCATCTGCCAAAGAAGAAGAAGACATTGAAATCAATAGTCTTTGCTATATTTAATTTCAAACAGACCATATTCCAGATAGATACATTTCCATAATCCAACTGTACAGCCTCTTAAAAAGAGCCCTGGTGATGCAGTGGTCTTCTTCTTTTGTGTCCTGATCAAACCTTGGATTACGAAAATAAAGCCACTTTCTTGACTTGGTCAAAATTAAGTCTTTATTTGTAGTGGTTAAACTGCTGCACTGCAGCGAAAATGTTGTGAGTTCAATCCTGATAAAGATCAAGGTTGACTCAGCCTTCCATCCTTCTGAGGTGGGTAAAATGAGTACCCAGTATTTTGGGCAAAATGCTAATTAACTTGTGAATCGCCCAGAGAGTACACTAAACTCTATAGGGTGGTATATACCAGTAAGTGTCATTGTCATTATTAGATCTGGTTTTCATTTTTATACGTTAGGAATTTTAAAAGATCTTGCATAAAGAAATGGCCCTTTAGAGCAAATTATAAATAATAATTGTGTGCTGCCAGGTCATTTCTGACTTCTGACTTTTCAGGGTATTCTAGGCAAAAATTTATCCAGAAATGGTTTACCATTCCCTTTTTTTTTTTTTGAGAGGGGGGCACTCTCAGACCATGAAACCTGCCCAAGATGACACAGAATGGTTGTTCTGGGATAAATAGGGGCAATTGTCCTCCCAACATACAGACACCTAATTCACTGAGCTATCCCTTCATAGGTATTTGCAGCAATAAGGGAAATGAGCAGAAAGCCTTTGGAAACCTACTTATCTGTTTCCTAATCCAAAACTCCTCATTTATCACATTGCAAAGAAGATTAAATAGCCTGTTATAGTATTCATAGCACATACATTGTGCGAAATTAGAACAATTTCCTTTTGCAGCTGACTTTCATTAGCTGCCCACACTATTATAATTATTAGAGAAAGGCTTTTGCAAAAGACATCTTTAGCTTCTTCTCTCTCCACTTTCCAACTTTCCTGAAATTTATAGACATTTCTGAGTATTATTTTAAATGTTTCAGTAATAAAGTAGTAAACTTATATTACTGTTACAGCTAAACTGAGATTTAAAACTATTTCAACTACTGTATTTATTAAACCCTGCATGTTTTCCTTTCTTATTGCAATACTTTTAAGGTAGTTTCTTTGCTTTTGGAATTTGTCTTGTTCATATGGATCTATATGGCAAGTTTCATTTTTGTATTTATCATCTTGTGTTTCTATGTTGGCAGAAAAGTACCATATTTGCAGGCTTATAAGATGCATCAGAGTATAAGATGCACCCCATTATTACCAAAATAGCCTACTATGGGTCACTATATACAGTTTTAAGACACACTCCATTTCCCCAGTGTATTTTAAGGTGGGGAAAGTGAGTCTTAAACAAAATATATAAATTTTAATTATTAGGTAGTAAGTCCAATTGGTGTAAGGCTGTTTCTAAGTAAATGTGCAAATTTCAGGTCTCTGCTATAAATTAATTAAAATGATGTGGTCAAAACTTGAATCTGGGCTCTCTTTCTCTTTCAATTTGAATTTCTATTAATATAGGCTCTAATCCTATATGCCTTTACTTAGAAATAAGCCCTGTTGAACTCAGAAAGTCCAATTTTGGATAAATATGCATTTCTTCTTCTTCCATGTCTAGGCCAGATGTGAAACTGCCAAAATGAAGCCACATTCTGGTGAGTTCATTTTGCACTTCCTTTTGCCTGACCTAGTGTGAGAAAGATTAGTCGGCAACACAAGGTTCAAAAATACCACAATCTTCGAGGAGGCTCTTTCCATGTACCACTGTAAATATGCATAGGACCACATTCTTCTTTTTCTTCAGGTGCCATATCTGTTCCAGATATTGTCTATCAACATGGTGATAGTCTTCCTGTTCTTAACTCATTGGAACAGTTCTTCCAAGAACATACCATACCAGTCTCTCAGATTCTTCAGCCATTAAGTCCATCTATGTCTAGGGCTTCTCTTCCTAGGGATCTTTCCTTGCAGAGCGAATTGGAGTATTCTATACTTTATGTTGTTCCCCATGATATGGCCAAGGTAATGGTGCTTTCTTTGCTTAATGATAACAATAATTCTGTGTCAGAAATTATTCAGGATTGAAAGGATTTTTGCTGAAGAAACTCCATTCAGGGGACACCTGAACGAGGCTCTTTTCTTGTCCCCAAGATCTTTTCCCACTGAGGTGGTCCCTATTTATCTACTTGCAATTTCTTGCTTTTGATCGGCTAGGCTGGCAAGAGTTGGGAAAGAGGCAGGTGCTCACTCCATCATACAGTACCCCTGTCTTGAATTGCTGACTTGCCAGCCTTCCAGCTGACAAGGTGAGCTTTTTAACCACTGAGCCACCACAGCCCCATAGGTGCTTAATGGTAATAAGACCACATAGTTAAAAAATATTAAGTGACAGGTTTTCCCCATAGTTAATCTTGGACTCTACTGATCAGAAAAGCATACTATAGTCAGTTTTCTTTAGAAATCTCACGATAATCTAATTTTAAAAACATTGGAAAACAATGTGGATATTTTTAAGTTATTTAACTTTTTACAATGATTTGTTTTTATAGCTAACACTTGGTTGCTTAGCTGTGCATATGTTGCTGATGTCTAAATTATCTCGTTTCCTAAATTAGTGTAAGTTTCACTTTTATTTTCCGCATCATGGCAAACTAAATCAAGACAAATCTAACCCAAGGCAAATGAAAGGCAGATCTAATTAAATCAGATGGGTGGTGGTGGTGGTGGGAATCATCTAAATATTCAGAAAGGCAGTTGAATTATATTTATAAAGTTGTATTGAATGATGAGTTTTCCTTTCCAGAAATAGAAATACTTCCTCTCACACAACACAAGGAAAACTATTTCTGCCCGTTTCCTCCTCCTCCCAAAACAAACTGTTCAATCACAACACAAACAAACAAACACTAACTCGAAGGCAGGGGAAGGCCTCTTCTGCTGGCATAAAACCCCTTCTATCAGAATCTCCTTCAACCATATGATCTCAAGGGAAACTATAGGTCTGGCTTATATTTAAACCAAGCACGTGGGTGTTCATTCTTGTTTTAATGTATGGGGTGGAAGGATCTATGGGAAATGAATGCTATCATTTCCCATTTCACATTTCATGGCTGATCAGATGTAGCTTACAAGGATGTCTAGTTCAGTATTAAACCATGCACTTGGCACATCCCAGTTTAGTCTCTACCTTAGAAGGGTAGAGACTTCTGTATCCCTGGGAAAGTGTGCAAGCTAAAATGGAAAAGATTAGACAAATGGGGTAATGATGCATAACCTATCCTTCGCCACATCTCAGTCATGCTTTCTAGAGGACAGCATTGGCATTTCCTTGCTAACTCCCTTCCCCCAACCTGAGCTATGTCTGACATTCTGGTGGCTTCACTTTCAGAAAAATGTCTTAAATAAGGTCTTTGAATAATGGCCTCTAAAAAATACAATAGTTTACTCTGAGGGGCTCTCGGAGGCAGGGTAGAACCCTTCAGGTTCCTGCAAGAATCTGGCATACAATGGAATTCTGCCAGTTGCCCATATGGATTATTATTTTAGCTTTTAAATCTGCAAATCCCTATGTATTCAAACAGATTTATGTGCTGAACTGGGATTGTTATCGGCCATCTCCCCACCACCACCACCACCACCACACACATTTCTTCATTTTTCAACCACTATATGGCTAGCAAGTAGAATTGATCCTCCTCATTCAAGCAGCAAGTTTGTGTGCTACATCTGAATGAGAGCTGTGCTCCGTTATATGTATATCCATGTATGTGCATATATCTGTGATTATTTTCCAATCTGCTCATTTAAATTTCAGGCACTCAATTTGGCCATTTTTAAATGTTGATAAAATGTTCTGTGAGAAAGAGAGCTTGCTCCAGGATGCCTCTCTAGTCATTTTAGTGCTTCCTTTAAAAAGGGACACATTATGCTAGGCATTAATCACAACCTTTGATAATGGAGATCTAGCCTATGGGACTTAATAAGAGATTAGTGAGATCTGCTCTGTAGCTGTCTCCAAGACTGGTGCCTTTCATTTCAAATGGGGTTGTTAACTGTAAAATAGCAATTTTCTATTTTGTTCATTAAGCACTAATACAAAGCAAACAGAGGAATTTGAATACATAAAGTGAGTTTGCTCTGGTTTTGAATGCATAACTTCAAACAAATAAATGACTATTATACGATCCAAGTTTAAGGGCTAATTGCCATGTTCATGTGTATGTGCATGTGCGGAGAGGAAAGTTGGTTGGATTCACAATAAGTGGGATATATTTCTCTCCCCATTCTCCTCCCTGGCTGGAGGGGCTTCAAAAAGGGCTGCCGGGACCATGGAGCTGAGGCAGCTGAAAAAGAGGAGGACACCGAGCACCATGACTCCACATGAGTGCTGCGTCTCCTCCCCCCTCCAGCCATTCCACCACCAGAGGGGCATCAAAAAGGGCTGCCAGGACTTGCTCCAGCCAGAGCCGCCATACTTGCTGGACGCTATCCCCGGTGAGAGCAGGGGTGGGAGCGAGAGTCTGGCTTCATCTGTGAGGCAGCCAGCATGGCCATAAGAAGACCTGCCATGCCGGAGCTGCCAGACTCGCCAGATGCTGCCCCTAGTGAGAGTGGGAGCAGGAGCAAGAGACTGGCCCAAGCTGCGAGGTGACCAGCGTGGCCATAAAGACTCTCTTTGGCCTTTTTCCATTGGCCTTCCTAATTTGAGTCACTGCTCCCGGACTCCACCTGAGACATAAGCTCCAGACTCCGTCTGTAAATTATTGTAATGACTATATCATTATATTGTTAAATTTCTTATTTATATTTTGTACTGAAATGTATTTTTGGCTTCTTGGCTTGTATGTGTATTGTATTTGGTGATACTGTATTTTGAACTATATTTTTGTATGTTTTTTGTATTTCTCCCCCTCCCCCCATACTTATGATTTGCTTTGTATTTATTTAATTGTGTTGTTAACCACTTTGAGTTGTCAGTAGACAAGAAAAGCGGTATATAAGCACACTAAATAAATAAATTCTGACTGACTGGTGACCTGGGTACATTAAAGTATTTTAATACAAGCAATTCACTAAGCATGACATTCCATTTGTTGATCAGGGCTTCTGGGGACTGAAGTCCAAGAACACCTGGGTCACCAAGGTTGGCCACCCCTGTCCTAAGCCATTCAGGGGTATAGAGGTCATAAGTAGCAACTTGAATCAAGCACAGAAACTAACAGAGCTACAATGTAGGTGGGTTTATATGATTTAAACACTGGGATTATATGATTTAATCTACAAATCCTAGAACTCATTCTGGCTGCCACATTTTAGACCAGCTGGAGTTTCTGTACTGGTTTCAAGGGAATCCCTACATAGAGACCATTACAGAAGTCTATTTTTGAGATTATCCACATGTGCACTCCTATTATTAGGCACTTCCTATTTTAACTGATAATTTCCTGATCCGCAAACCCAAAGTACAAGGTAACTTTCTCTAATTGTTGGTCTAACATGGTGTAGAAGACCTGACTATGGGAGCCTGTCATGCTCCTTATCCTTTATGTTGTGGCTGTATATGTGTGTACAACAATATAATTGTACAAGATGTTAAGCCTCACCTCCTCTCTCTTCCAAAAGAAATGTAGTCCTAATGCTGGACCTTCTCCCATCTGGGGAAATTGAAAAAACTACAAAAATGTACAGTATTATGTCAATTTCACCTTTCAAAAACAGAGTACTGTATAAGAAAAGCATATTCATAAAGAGCTTTTCTAAATGGATGTAATACCCAAGGTTTAAAACACAAATAAAACAAGATGATTAGCCATTGGAAATACCAAACATCACCTTCCCTTTAGAGCTAATTTTCAGACCACAGAAGACATAGCTTGTTAAGATGAAGTTTCATTCTGATTTATACAGTCTCCTTGGAATTCCTTATTAAACTGTCACTCAGAAAGCACAGGAGTGGAAAACCCATTACTGGTTTAATTAGGTCTGTGGTACTTTTCAGTCTAATAGTGGCAGTTGCCAGCATGTGGCCTGGCATATATATTACAAATGTAACAACATTAGTTGAGCTGGATTACAATGATGTACATACTGTATATGTAGCACAGGGCTGACAGGGTCACTTTGTACATGATTCTGCCAAGGTCTTTTGAAATACAAGCAAGGTTTCAAAGGTCAGTTTGGCAGAAAACAACAGAGAAGAACATTTCTAAAGAGAGAGAGTTATTTTCCTTCTTTTTCTTCTGTGTTAGACTTATAGTCCAACCAGGCTGTAAAGCAGCCAGGTATAGCTTTTGCCTCTTGGCACTTCTGCAACATTTTAAGGTAGTGAAAAGTTTACAGCTTCTATGATCACAATCCATTGATAAAAGAAATGGTTGACACTGCACAGCTAAGACTAATGACCTTGGCAAGAGTTGCATTGAGGTAGTCACTTCATGAGGTTGAAGGATAGGGTGGCAAATGCTGCCACCCAGGAGTGTCCCTTCTGCTTGGAGATGTGTCACTGTAGACAGCTCTCCAACACCACTTTGCCATATTGCCCAGCCCTTGAGTAGGAAAGATCTACTCCTTTCCCCCTGCATGTCTTCTGCATGGTAAGCCTCTTAGAAAACTGGAGTAAAGAACAGCCATTATCTCAGTATTCACTACTTTGAAACATGCCAGATTTGTGGAAAGAGTATGGAATCAGTCTAAAATTTGGCACAATCACAGGTGTCACAAAACAGGACATAGATGCCAGTTTTTATGTTATTAGTTTGCCCACTTCGGCGCCAAACCATCTCTGCTGTTACCAATCACTTTGAAGGAAAATGCCACAGACATGAAGAGGCTAAGCAACAAGCACAGAAGCTTTGTCAAACTCAACCATGATCTCCATCATCTATTCAATGTAATGTGTGTGGTTGCATGTTTCATGCCAGGATCGGCTTATTGAGACACATCCATCAACAGAGAAAATGACTTCCAGGAAAAATGTATGCTCGGATACGAGTAGCAGCCACTGCCACCGAGGACAAGTTCTCTGGGATATTCCAGATGGTGGGCTCCTTACACTAGCAATTAGAAAGAAGTATGTAGCCAATTTCCCTCCCAATATGGTGGCAGTGTGGAGTTTGAGTTTGCTCTGCATTTTAATTTATTTCATTTAACATGATTTTTTCTTTATTTTTATTTTTGTCATTCTTATGTTAGTTTAAGTAACATATTTTGTTCTAATTATCATGGGACCTTCTATTTAATTGTGGGGTTTGCACCATGGAGTACCTAGTTGAATTGTGTGAAGAAGCTTGGAATGGAATTGGGGTTGGCATCTCTAATCTGGTATCCATTTGGCCCGTTGTACTATAACTAGAAAGCTGTGGAAAGAATTGACATAAATCAAAACTGAGCTGGCAACATGCAATTACAGAAGCCAATAAATGACGAAGGACAGTGATGTGATAAAACCTTGTTGGAGGGATTGGGAATCTGAATATTCACATTTTGATTCCAAATAAAGTATGGGGTGATCTGCATAGACTTAACAGGACAGCTGAAAACTGTCACATTTGGTTTATACATGCTGTAACATTTTAAATCTGAAGTTCTTTCATCCTGAACAATAAGAAAATTAAAAATGCCAGAAAAATCTTTTTTAAAAAAAAATGAACAAAAAGGAAATTCACATAAAAATGCCCAAGTTTGTGTTCTATAGTAGTAGTGGTTTTCCTTGCAATATTTGCAGCAAACCTCTGGATAGCAATTAGCTGGTACAACAGACCATTTAGCTGGAAGAGTTAATATTTTGCTCCAAGAATGCACTGCTGCATCACTAAATGTCAAACAGTGGCAGCTAGAATACAAATGAGAAAATAATTTTCTTTTTGATTAACTATTCACATTTCATTTGGCAAATTCCAAAGTGAGTATGCAATCAAACTGCTGTTCCAACTGTCAGGACTGTTGCCTGAAACAGTGAATAAAATAGTCCTTGTGTGAAAATTCACATTTGGGGAGATGGGTTTCACCATCAGAAAACCAACATGTTTGGGGGAATTAAACAGCTATCTCACTTTCTGAATAAACTTTATGAAGAAAAAATGGTTGGCTGCTTATTTCCATAATACTAGTGTACAATGTGAACTGATGTATTCCTGTACGAATTTTCTACAATATCTTGTTGTTTCTTTCTTGCCATAGTTTGGGCATAATCAAAGTTTTTTTGACTCTGATGTGGGACCTTTATACAAAGATACTCTGTTTCCTGCAAACCAGTCTCACAAGTTCATTAGCCAATAATTTATCTTCCCTTGACTGCTGTAACTATCTGTACCTTGTGTTTCTCATTATGAAACCAAATTATTCTAGTTTTCTGGAATTTATTATTTTGCCTTTTTCTGTCTTTACCTTCTGATACATCCTGTGATATGTCAGACAGTAGATATGACCTGCAACAACCAGAGAAATAAAAGTGTTACTGGTCTCCTTGTTAGTAATTTGGGTGTGGTATTTGTGGCTAAAAGTCTTTTTCACAGAATGATATCATTAAATCTTCCATTATGAAACCTACATATTACTTTTTCTATTGTCTCCCATAACAGCTTTCAGATCTTTTTTAAAAAAATCTATGCTTTTTCATTCTTATTAATAGTTTCACAATGTTAATGTCTGTGTCACACTTTCTAGTCTGATCATGAAACAAAGTTTGTAACAATTGCATGTGGGATCCGCGCACATAATTGGCATACTGTCCCTGACAGAACCACGGCTTGGGGGAACACTCCTTGGAGCCTGGTTCCGAAGGGACAGACATTGGGGAGCGGATCAATAATCATAGTTTAATTCACCGATCACCGACCTGGCAGGCAGTTCAGACAATAG
Source organism: Bradypodion pumilum (assembly GCA_035047305.1). Lineage (NCBI taxonomy): Eukaryota > Metazoa > Chordata > Lepidosauria > Squamata > Chamaeleonidae > Bradypodion > Bradypodion pumilum. Next base: position 79,861,146 of record JAWDJD010000001.1, on the reverse strand, counting down.
AGGGCAAAAGATCACCGGGTAATCAACTCGATAAGCATGTAATGGGTAATCTTGTATCCGCAGAGGCTCTGAGTCCAAGAGACAACTTAGGCACATGTCTACCCCCGATAGCAGTAGACAATGCATGTCCCCCCGGTAGTAAATTAGATAGATAAGGAACTTCCCCCCAGTGAGGTCACCCCTGATGAGCAACTTGTGTAATCTTAAAATGCAGACCTGCAGTTTTACTGTAACGGCCATGCGCAACCTATGCAACGGCCATGCACAACCTATGCTAGGCAGGGTATAAAGATTAGAGCCTTCTGATCAATAAACACTGGTCTTCGCTCCATCTTGCCTCGTGGGCCTTTACTTGACCAGTCTCCTCCGGGACCTTCCAGCCCTCATCGGGCCCCAATCCAACAATTGCACCTTTTTTTTACTATGTTTGCAACTACATAATAACATTGTGCATATTGTGCGCATATTCAATATGGTGAATCTTACCATCTCTTGCTCTCTGTGAGAAATCAAGGAGGATTATATCTATTCCTGTGTAAAATGCCATCTTTCCTATGCAGAACTCATTTTAAACAGCATTATGGTGATCAGCACTTAACAGTCTCGTGCTGCACAGAACAGCTAGTTGAAAGAAAGGGGGAGACAGGGTCTTTCTAATAATAATAATTGTCAAGGTTCTGAAGCATGCTGGACTTTGCAGTGGATTAAAATGAAGTCTCTTCAGTAGAAGAGTTCCCACATGTGTGTGTGCAGAGTTTTACAGCATTTCCAAAATGCTGTTTCTCACAGAGATAAAGCTGCCAGGCCTGTTATCTTGCAGGTGCTGGAACAAGGAGGTCCATTCTGAGGGAAAAGCTATGGAGTCTTGCTTCTTCCCACTTGTGTTGGAATGTGGAGATGCATCAACATTTTGCATCTGAGAACACTGTGTGGGAACATAGATGTTTTGATTTAATCACCTTGCTTATATGCCATGTTTCTATATACCAGAACATGGGTTAGATAGTAGAGAGTGTGGTTGTTGGAGTTTTGGAGTCTCAGAGCCTAGATGGAGGCTCGGTGTGGATTTTTTGCCTAGATGATAACTTAGCTAGAATAGGTTATTTTGCTTTTAGGAAATTGGGGCAAAGTGCTTTGTTCTCCTTGATAATATTTTTGATTATTATTTTCGTGACCTGCTTTTAAAGAACTGAACTTTATGCTTATTTTCAATACAGCAACTTTACTTCACCACAACGTTTGATTATTCTAGAAGGGTCTAAAGAAAGAGCTAAGCCATCACACTACCAATTTTAATAATAACTCTTCCTAATTGTGAATCACTTTAATGAAGTGATTTATTTATTTCTTGCCTGCAGCAAGGGTCTGTCTAAGTTAAGGCAGGGTGTTTAGAGAGTGGTTGCCTTTCCAGGTTCCCTGGGAGTCTTCAGAAGTTCCAAAGTAGATCTGACCATGCTCGGTGGGTTGCTTACGGGGAACGCAGCAGAGCTGAAGGCAAGGGGAAGGTCAAAGGCTTCCCTGACAATAATTTCATGTCAGAAATTATTCTGGATTGAAAGGATTTTTTGGGGGGGAAACTCTGCTCAGGGAACGCCCAAATAAGGCTACTTGCAGGTCTGGGAATCTACTCAAAGAGTTTCAGCAACTTTGGAAATTGCTCTGAATTTTTCTGAGTGTCAATCACATCCATACTATATTATTACTGCTAAAAAAAAATACAGCATAACCATTTGTGTTTTGCTTTTTTTCTGGCTGAATAACTTTACGTATTTCAAGATGCTAAATGTTCATTGCTATACTTCAGCTTTCACCTGTCACATGGGATACACAGAAAGAACCACCTCAAAGATTGTGGTATTTTTGAATGCCACATTGTTGTGCCAGCTAATCTTTCTCACACTAGATCAGGCAAAAGGAACTGCAGAATGAATTCACCCAAAGGTGGCTTCATTTTGGCAGTTTAAAGTCTGACATAGACATGAAAGAAGAAGAATCTGTGTTCCATCCTGTAGATTCTTCCCCTCTCTGGCCATCCAAAGGCTGACAGAGACTGAGGGCCCTTTTGCATTTCTGCCAAGCCCTGAGAAATGCTTCACAGTGATGGCATACCTTGGCTTTCCAGGTGTGCTTGAACTTCAATTCCCAGAAGCCCAAGTCAAGCACTCCTGCTGATCAGAGCTTCTGGGAATTGAAGTCCAAGAACACCTGGCATGCCAAGGTTCACCATCACTGCAAAGGTGAGATATTTTGTTGTTGCTGCTGCTGCCTTCACCATCTCAATGCTACTGGTGCTTGCAGCAGTTACTATCATGCCCACAGTTTTCTATACTGTAGCAAGCCGGTCTACCATTGGCCAACAGTTAGCCCTGATATTGCTACTTCTCAAAGAAAGGTGGGGTTTAGAGATGAGCTGCTCCTGGCTGCACAGGTCTAGCTGCTCTTCCTTCTAAGACAGTTACCTTTTTCAGAGGTCAGCTGAATTAATTGCTACCCGATCCTTGGCATGGCTGAGGTGCCTGTTGGCACTACTCCCCAAAATTTGGTCCAGAGACTGGGTACTGTTGGCTTCCACAGAAACCATTTTCTTAAATAGATTGCTGATGCAATATCAAATTTGTCTATTTATTTTATTTAAACCATGCTGAAGTCACAACAATATATGGATGGAGCTCTTATGGCTTTTAATAGGCATTCATAAGAGGAGATTTCTGCTGATGCAGCATGTTTTCTAACTGTTGAGGCATTGCTAGAAACTGCAGCTGCCAGCAAAGTCTTTTCTGCACAGCTATTAATGGCACATGGGACTTCATTGCATCTGGTCACCTGTGCACATATGTTGGAAGGAAATGCCTGGCCTTCATTCTGGATGCCACTGCTATTTTCAGTTCCAGACATACCAGATTTCCTGGCTTCCCAGTATTATTGTCAACTGCCATGAAAACATTGCAGCTGAAGCACTGCTAATTACAATTTCTTTGGAACATGAGCTTAAACTTTACAGGTGGTTGTGGTGGGATTTTATTGTACCTTTTTTACCATGAAATGTGTCATTTGGATTTTCTCTAATTCTCACCTTCAAATGTTCTTGGTTCCCAGAAAAGGCTAGGCTAAACCTATGGAGTGCCAAAACAATATGCCTTGCTAAATGTATGAATACCTAAGAGTGTCTCCCACTAGTACAAGATTGTTGTTCTACCATCTGAAAGTATCTTAATAGAACTTCAAAGCAAGGTAGGAGATGAAAAAATTATCAAGCATAATTTAATTTAATTTAATTTAATTTAATTTAATTTAATTTAATTTAATTTAATTTAATTTAATTTAATTTAATTTAATTTAATTTAATTTAATTTAATTTAATTTAATTTAATTTAATTTAATATTTCAATTTGTTCGCCACCCACTCAGGCAAGCCCGACTCAGGGAGGCTTACACAATCTAAAACCCCATACAATAAAAACAGTTTAAAAAACCCACCCACATAAAAAAGAATCCCACCCACCCTGAGAAGCAGAGAGAGGGTACATCTCATGGTAAAAGCCAGCGAATAGGAGCCACATTGTCCTCTGGGCTCCACACCTGACCCACCAGCCAGGTCTTGAGTCCTTTCCTGAAGGGCAGCAGCTCTGTCTGTAACCATAGCTCTACTGGCAGGATGTTCCAAAGGGCCGGAGAGAACACGGAAAAGGCCCTTTTTCTTGTGCCAGAGTGGTGGGGGCCCCTGGCTGATGGAACAATTAGGGAGCCCCTCCAATCCGCTCTGGTTGGATGGACATGTTCTTAGGGCGATGTGGTCTCTTAGGTATCCTGGCCCACTACCATATAGGGAAGACATGAATACAGGACACATTTTAGCAATAGCAACAGTTCACGCTTATATACTGCTACATAGCACTTAGAGTACTGTTTAATTATTGTAGCATATTAATTTACTTTGAATTTTACCTATATTTCATGTAATACAAAGTCCGCTTCATACAACATCGAATTCATACAACATTGCCTAATTTCTTGAAAAAAGTTACCTCATACAAAGTCGCTCGACTTTGTATGAGGCATTCAGTTTTTCCCAGGTTGCATTGTGCCTGGGCAGTATAAAAGACAGGACACATGTGTGCATTGCTCTTGTGGGTTTTGCACAAGGCAAAGAGTGTTTAGGAGTTGTTTTGAGCGTGATTTTGGATATATATATATTTTTAAAAATCGTCAGAATTTTTAGAAGCATTCGTGGGATTTTTGCAGCATTCTTCAGGTTCTTGGACAATCAAGGTTGTTTGACATGTTTTTGTAATGTATTTAGCCTTTAGACAATGATCTCCTAATGTTCTGTCAGTTTCCAGTCTGTTTCCTTGACTTTGCCCTGAAGTCTATGCTGTTACAGTACAATGTATCTCTATGGAAACGATGTTGTACGAGGCATCGAAGCAAGGATTTGGACGTTGTATGAGGCATCGTGGCTAGGATTTTGCATGCCTCATACAAAGTCCAAATCCGTATAAAGTCCAAACTTGTGGAACCAAGTTTGGACGTTGTATGAGGTATCGCTGTACATCCATAATTTTAAATTGTGCAACACTCTGATATGAATAAAGAAGAAAGAATACAGTAGATGGCTCTTGATATCTACTGTTGATTCAAGCAGCAGAAGTTTGTGCTCAGTAGCCCCCTTGCAGATACAGTATACTGAAACGAAAAGTCATTCTCCATGAAGAAGGAATTTGCTTAGAATGTTCAGGATTCATAAATTGATTTTTATTCATTCAGAGTCAATGAGCTGGTTGAGAACTATATTATGGCCCAATTATACAGAGTTCATATGAATGTTGCCAAGAAATAGGTTTATCGCATTATAAACATACCTGTATTGATAAATGTTGTCATTTGATAAGAAGCTGGCAGCTGATCACTTTCACATATCAAGCTAGTATGTGATAAATCAGTAAATATAATAAAGCCCAAAGATACAACATGCCTATAATTTTATGATCAAAACCTTGAGTAACATGGATGGACCTGGAAAAAGATATACAGTATATGACAGCAGTAAGGTAGCAATAGATGCCAAGATAAGAAGAACAGTAAAAGAATGACTTATTATTATTATTATTATTATTATTATTATTATTATTATTATTATTATTATTATTATTATTATTATTATTATTATTATTATTATTATTATTATTGTTGTTGTTGTTGTTGTTGTTGTTGTTGTTGTTGTTGTTGTTGTTGTTGTTGTTGTTGTTGTTGTTGTTGTTGTATTTGTGCTTATATGCCACTTTTTTGTCTACTGACAACTGGCAGGGCGGTATAAATCGGAACGCTGAGGTCGGAACACTCCACCCAACTGAAATTGACTCTGGAGCCAGGCAGCAGCTGCAATATCAGGTGGAGCCACATTGGCTGCAGCACTCAAGGCCCCGACCACAGGAGCTACCACCATAAATGCTACCACCTCCCATGGCCAGCCAGTCCAAAGGGAGAGTCGTGAGGCCCAGATGTTGCCACTCCCAGCTGACTGGCAAAGCGCAGAGCCTGCCAGAAGTGCAGAGCCTTCCAACGGCCCACCAGGTGCTGGTGGTTGGGCGGTCCATTCCCCGCCTCCAGCCGGGATGGCGAGGCTGACTCCGGGGCAGTGGCAGGGGCGCTTTTGGTTAAACTTGGCATGCCAGGTGTTCTTGGACTTCAATTATCAGAAGCCCAAGTCAGCACTCCTGGAATACCAAAGTTTGCCATCACTGACTTAGGCTAAAATGGGAAAGCACTATTTGAATATTCCCAATTTAAAAAAATATATTATCAGATCATAATTTTAATAAAACCTGCCACATTGAAAGCGCGGCACCAAAATGGCCGCCGCGCTCTTTGCGGGGGCCCCCACCCGGACTCAGACATCCGGGTAGTTAGGGGGCGTGGCCACCCCTCTATAAAAGGGGTGGCCACGAGGCAGCCAAGCTGCCATTTTGTAAAAGCGACGGAGAGGAGAAGTTTTCTCCATCGCTCTTCGTCTTTCCTGGGGAAGCCGTTTTTTGGCTGCAGAACTCTTACCGCGATCTTTGCTTTTTCCTCTTCGGCTTCCCAGCCAGCGGTTCTGATCCCTGGACAGGGATCCTGCTTGCCTATGCCTCCCAAGAAGAAAGCTATGGCGACTGAGGCTTGCCCGACTAGGAGGCAGCAGTTGGGTCGGAGGACCGCGACTGCGCCCCCACAGCAGGGCCCCTTAGCGGAGGCACACACCGGGACCGGTGGGATGGGGCAGCTTCGGCCATGGCCCGCGGCTCTACAGCCTCAGACCGGCCCTACAGGGGCTCCGGCCCCCGGCCCGCAGTTGCCGGCCATGGGCTTTGAGCAAGGGGGTGGGCCGGGCGCGGTTGGGACTTCGGCCCCCGGCCCGCAATTACTGGCCATGGGCTTTGAGCAGGGGGGAGGGCCTGGTGTGGTTCCACAGCAGGGCTTATCCCCGGCCCCTCATGGGCCGGAGTTTTGGGCATGGCCCTATTTGGGGCCGGGCTCTCAGGTCAGGGGCCCTGGACCATTGGGCCCTGGACCATTGCCCAGTGGGCTGTCCGGCCCACCTGGCCCCCTTTATGCAGGGGGATCTGCGACGGTGGATGCATTAAGGGCCTGTGTAGCGGCGCTAGAGGCATCCCTAGGGATCACCAATAACCCCATGGGGGGGCTTCATTACCATCTGGGGGCCCCTTTTGCCAGCCTGCTACTACGACAGCCGCCACTCTCTCGGGAGGCCAGTCGGGTTGAGTTGCTCGAGGCGCGCAGGCCTGTGGTCTCGCAGCTCCCCGTACATCAGGAACTGCAGACAGGTAGTGGTCGGATGTGTCCTCAGAGCTCGATTTCGGTCGCGAGCTCCGACGCCCGCCGTGGGCCGGAACCCCCGGTGGGGGTGGCTCACGGGGGTGCACCCAGTGAGTATCAGGTTCAAGCTAATGTGCCCACATCACACTCCACTTCCGGGGATAGGTTTCACTGGCTATGGCTTCGTAATGTTGGGGCGGGTGGGCATCAGTTCCCGGCTTACCCGGGTGCAGCTTGGTCCCATACTGGCATAACATGGGGCGGGGGGGTTTCCGCCCCCGGGGCTGCACCGGGTGTCGCAGGGACGGGCCAGGCTCCTCTCCTGATACCCCGTGTCAATACTGTGCCGGCGTCGGCATTGCCGGTGGCCGGGTATTCCTTGCCCCTCGGGGAGCATTTGGCCCAGGCCACAAGGGAAAAGATTTGGCGGGGGGAGTATGTCAATACATTTGTTCCAGGTCACGAGGGAAAAGATTTGGTGGGGGGAGTAGGTGGATATATTCTCCCTATGAACCGAGATCCCTAATAAGGATAGGCGGTGCAGACCGAAGGACAGAGACATGTGCGGTTTCGCCGTAGTAATCCATCACGCACTGGGGTGTCCGCCCCCGGGACAGTGCTGAGCATCGCAGGGGCTGTCTGGGTCCTGCTGCGCATGCCCTTTCTGCAGACTGTCCAGTCGAGGGCTTTGCCGATGGCCGGCTATTACTTGCCCCTGGGTGTTATTGGCCGCCGCCCATGAGGGGTAAGGGCTGGAGGGGGACATGTGGATATTCTCCCTATTGAACTGCGAGCCCACTAGGAGGAGAGAGAGGGACAGGGCGACTGAGACAAAGAGATGTCCCATCGTCGTGAGCCACCGCGCACCTTGGGCCAACTGGTGGGCGGCATACCTTGTATGTATGGTGGTATGCCGCAGGGCTTGACCTGTTTGGGTCATCCTGGTGCTTCCATCCATCGCTAATATTTGCAGGGCGATGGTTGATTAGATGGGCCCATGGCAGTTGGCTTACGGTGAGGCATGGGGATGAGGGTGGCTCTATACCCTGAGGGGAGGTGGGATGAGCCCTGTCAACAAGTGTGCTCGTGTACATCACTCCCACGTGACTGGTGCCTGGTGATAGCTACCATGGTGGTCATGCTGAGCAGCGGGCTGCTCAGACACAGGCTACACGCTAACTGGTTGGGCAGGGGGTTCCAGCCCGCCTGCTGTGTTCGGCCTGCTCAGCTGACGATGCGTGTACTAAGCACCACGGTCGTTACCGACTTCGTGTCCCCTTTTGCGCTGGCCCTCACGCCGCCTCCGCGTGCCCGCGGGTTGGTGGGTTACGGGGCAGAGGTAGGGGTGCACAGGGGCGATCAGAGCTCCATCTGAAGCAACTAACCTTGTCATAAGCCCCCCCCCCGCCCCAATTAGTATAGTCAACCCGGAGAGATGGCACTCCGTTCATCCAGGAAGGGATTGGGCAGAGTGCCTACTGGAGGGTTTTCTATGGGGGCTTTTGTATTCATTCGGGGGGGTTGGGGGTCCCAGGATGCTACTAGTCTAGTTCCCTTGCAGGGTGACGAAGAGGGGGCTCCACTGTACACAGCTAAGGGAGTTGGGGCTATGAGAGTAGCGGGGGCCCTTCTTGGAACCACCTTTCCTACGTCGAATGTCTCCCCCATGAAGCTCATACTGAGCTAGAACTAGGGTGAATGTCATTTAATCCTCCATTCAGCTTACCCTGTGGGTTTTCCATTCAGTGATGCCATCTGTGATGACCTTGTCGGACAGGTACTCGTAGTTGATTCGGCTACTATGGGTGGCACACTCACGCAGTTCTGGTGCTGTTTTGGCACAGTGTGATATGCACTCGGCTTTCAGATTATTGCCAGTGCACCCAATGATTTAGACCTATTGGGTTTTTTAGGTTCCGAGGGGAATTTTTACTTAGATAAGGCCAACCCCCTTCTGACTGAGTTAATTCATGTTCAGCACCCGACCGATCGGGGACTTCACTCAGGGGCCATTTGCTCACAGGTCGGGGTCTCGGTCTCTAGCCCATTACTTCGACAACTTTTGGTTCGGGGGTGAACGGGGCTTGGACACGTGCACGCGTCTCCTCATTACAATTCAGACACTCAGGTGGGAACTGGGTGTCCCCTTGGCGCCTGAATAGACCGAGGTCCCATCTACTAAGCTCACATTGCTGAATCGACTCTGTCGCGCGGGCATCCGGGTTAACCATGAATACGGTGGCTTGGATCTCCGCGGCGAGTTTGGCATTGATTGCCAAACATGAAGTGTGCCATCGTGAGCTGCAGTTAATTCATGGCCACCTTAATTTTCTCCGGTCTGGCTCAAATTACTCCTGGGTTTGGCGGGGTCTCTTCCTGGAGATCAGACCTGATGGTCTGCCCTAGATGTCAAGTACGGTCGGATACCTCCGGCTCCCGGGCATATGGGGGTTTACTCTGAGGGTGGGTGCACGGATCGCCTACGCGATCTTATCTTCCTTGCGTTTTTCCCCAATTTGGAGAGCACCGTTGCTATGGTGCAATGAGTGGGCCTACTCAGTGGTCCAATTTCGGTGTGACAATGAGGCAGTGGTGCACATTGTCAACACCCAGACATGCAAGCCCCCCAGGGTCACGACATTAGTTTGTCTATTCTTTTGAGAAGCCTACGCCTAAATGTGCCGTTCTAGGCCAGACATGTCCTAGGTATTTATAATAACATTACTGCTGCTTTCCACCACCTGCAGATCACCCGGTTCCATGCCGTACTCCGGAAGCAGAGGGATTCCACTCGCCACTTTTGGCCGATGGCTGGGCGTTTGGCGAGGAGAAGGGAACCGGACATGTCACTGGCACCTCACATGCGTAAGGTGTATCACTATGCATTCAGGCGTCGTGTTTGGGAGGGGTGGACACGGGAACGTGTCCGCCGCCTGTACATGCATCACCCCTGTTCCCAGAGTTTCCGACCCACCTTGCACGAGGCTGGCATTACTTATGTACAGATAGGTGTGAGGTGGCTCTTGGCCACGCAGCTACCACGGTAGCCTTTTTGGAGCGCTCCGCATCAGTGAGTGGGTGCCAGAGTTGGTGCCACCTGTGTAAGGCGGATGTGTCTCGTAGGGCACTGGAACTCGAAGATGTCTCTGTTACACATGAGTGGGCTCGAGTGGGGACGCGGTCCTCACGGGTTATTCAGCACGGTGTAGGCAGTGGTGTATACTGCTACGAAGTTTTTTGAGACATCTGTCTGGTTGGTGCCCTACAGGAATTTTCGACATTGCCTGCTGCGCGCCCCAGCCTGTTTTCTGCCACCGGGATGGGTCTACCCTTACCATAGTAAAGTCCTGAGGGTGACCGGTGCCGCGTTTTGTGGTGTGGGGCCCGTTTTGGCACCATTTACTTAAGATAGGCGTCGCGTTGATCGCGGCTACGTTTGAGGTACTCGGAGGTGGATATGCATCTACGCGCAATTTCAGATATGTACGTACCCTCACTGCGCGAGTACCTAGTTATGTCCTTCACCTTTTTTCTCCTCTTTTACAGATCCTAGGGGTCTCAACACACCGGTGGCAGGGGGCTGGTGGGCCGCAGCTATGTACACTGGGCAGCAGTAGATGCTGCAGCGACAGAGAGTGGACCCCGGCTGGGCTGTGTGCATCCGCACGTATGCTGTGGTATGGTATGCGCGGCACATGGGGGCGGGAACTGTGGCCATTCCTGCTGTCTGACAGGGATGCTGGGCCACCCAATGTTTTACAGGCACCTCGGCGGCAGCAATCTTATACAGATCACTGCTGTTACTAAACTGTCGAGGGGCTGTGACCTGGCATTTTGTATCACGTATGGCTTACATACGGTCGCTATGGTCTAACGTCGTGCCGAGACACCAATTTAGGGGAGATGTGGTTCTCCCTAGTTCGGACTGTTCCGGCAGTCAGTGAACGGGGCTGTGGCTCCATCCCTTTCCGAGCATGGCTGTGAGACGGCCATTGGAGACCGGATGATAGGCTTACACAAAAATTTTGCTGGTAGGCAGGTGAAGGGGTCCACCTGTCGGCTAGAGGTATGTACCTCGTTCTGAGTGTGATGCAAGCAGGCCTGGCAACCGAGCTGACGGTCTTGGGGGGGGCGGTGAGTCATCATGGATGCCTCCCCGTGTGGCGGGTAGCATTGGTAAGGTAAATATTTATGACCCACAGGTATCCGGCAGTTTCGCAATTGACTGGCCAACACTAGATAGGTACAAGTTTGTTAACGTTGACTGGTCAACGACGAATCAGGCAATGGGGTGATGGCAGGAGCTCTTCAGCATGCATCACCCTGTGATTTTACGGATACACGTCAGAGGGTGGGGTCAGTAGATAGTTTATTGACTACGGTCAACAATTTGTTTGTTGTAAACAAACAAATTGATACAAATGGATACATTGTAGCCAATTGCCATTGGCAATTTTGGGAGGAACCTTACCAGTGTTACTGCGGCCTGCTTGCCTTAAGAATTATAATTGGCTGAGTACCAATTGAAATTTATAATTCGGACTAGGGCATGAATCAATAAATGTGGCCCAATGCCGTTATCCACTTATACCGGTGTCTGAGTCCTTTTTTGGGGGGTGCGCCTGCAATTCATTTCATGTTTAATTTATATACCGCTTTACTCTACCGATATTTATCTTTAAACTTTTCTCAGTTTTCTTCCTCAGAAAACTGACATGGCATACATAATTTGCCCTTATGCTTCTTCTTCAGATGAAAGTCAGCTAGAGGGGGAGATGGGTTTTCTACTGCATGTTAGCAGATCTTATCCACCATTTAATAATTCCGATTTGAGCAACCAAATTAACAGTTGTTCTGGACTAGGAATCCCATAAAACCACACTATTGGCTATACATTCTGAGGCATATCAGTTAGAGATGAGGTTAACAAAGTCTAGATCCTCCCAGTTGCCCACACATATCTTAATATAACTAGCATTTTGTTTGTTCGTTTTCTGTTACCTTTCTTCAGTTGTAGTGGGCACCTAAGTATATTAACTCTTTGATCAGTTGGATTCAGTGTCTGAACAAATGGGTGACTAATAAATGTCATAAATAGTCAGCTCACCTGTTTTGTATATCATAGTTATTGAATATGAACACTGCCAAACTTTCCTTTAGGATTCTGTACAAAGAATTCAAAATCCTTCTCTCTCTCTCTCTGTTATGTATGTTAAATGTGTTTTCTGACAGGAGCGGAATGTATCTTTTCTCATGTATCTATTCTTATGCAAATAAGTGGATCGAAAAATGTGCACACTCTGTTAGCTTGTTGTATTATTGTTACTGTTACTGTTTATAGCATATATAAGTCCGAGTTTTGCCCCATCCAAACTGTGTTCAAACCCTACTAATAAAGAGCTGAATTTCACTACTTCATTCATCTGCTTCTTCATTCCTTGAACACTAAACTGGTGATGAAGGTGGGATGGTGTCCCCAAACGGCAGCAACATCGGCCCATTCGACCCAGCCATCCAGAGAAATGGGCAACATACGAACGCCGGTAACGCCATGCAATGGCCTCGCAGAAAATCACTGCCGCCCCTTTCCACCCAGCCACCAAGGGCCAGGTGGAGCGGCAGGTGTGCACAACTAAGGACGCGCTTCGGCGTATGGGTGAAGGGGATTTAGAGCTCTAGTTATGCCAGATTCTTTTCACGTATAGGCTCACCCCCTTGCCTCAGGGGTGTCCCCTGCTGAATTACTCCAGTGAAGGAAACTGTCATCCTTGCTGGGCAGATTGGATCCCTTTCGGGTGGAGGACAAAGGCACAAATATACTGATCCAACACCAGAAGAGTTTCTCGTCCGGAGACCCTGTAAATTGTCGCAATTATGCAGCTGGTGGTCCTATGTGGGTGCCTGGGTTTGTGATCATTCAGACTGGTCCCATTTCTTACAGAATCGAAACAGCCACTGGTCTGATCTGGAGGAGGCACGCGGATCAATTGAGACCAAGAATACTGGACCCACAGGACGAATACAGACACTGAACATTAAGGTTGGCCCCCACCCGTTTAAACCCAAGGGGCAGAGGTAATAGTCAGCAGCAAGCTAACTTAGACCCAGAGGTGTGTTTTAGGGACCGATTTCAAGGGGAAATTGTGGAATGCTCCCCTACTCCGGCCATGTGTACACACTGTCCCAGCCTAGCACTCTGGATTCCTTTATTGATGATGACCAATTTTGTTTGGAATCGCCCTCCACTCTTAGTACACACAGGAGGGACCCTGAGTTGTCTTATTCATCCACAGAATTAGATTTTGGTTTTGAGCAATCTCCTGTTCCTCCATCTGACAAACGGGGCTTTAATTTGGGTTTACAATCCTCCCCCTCTAATCAATCCCTCACTCCAGTCGGGTCGCCCATCCTACGAGCCTCTGAGCTGGCTCAGCCAAGCGTCCAAACAAGAAGGGAAACCAGACCACCATCCTGGTTAAAGGATTTTATTTTTACCTAGGGGGGAAGAATGTTATGTATGTTAACTGTGTTTTCTGACAGGAGCGGAATGTATCTTTTCTCATGTATCTCTTCTTATGCAAATAAGTGGATTGAAAAATGTGCACACTCTGTTAGCCAATGGGCTTGTTGTATTATTGTTACTGTTACTGTTTATAGTGTATATAAGTCCGAGTTTTGCCCCATCCAAACTGTGTTCAAACCCTACTAATAAAGAGCTGAATTTCACTACTTCTTCATTCCTTGAACACTAAACTCTCTCTTTTTTGTTTGCATAAGTGATTAAAATATGTCCACCCTACTGACATATCTGTTACACTGAATCCACAGGACAGGGTTTATAAAGTAAATTAAGTCATAGTAACAAGAAGCACAATGAGTAAGATCTACTACTTCTGAGTAGGCATGTGTTGTAAACATAGTTTGGACAAAGTGGAGAAAAGTCGGAAGATCAGCCACGCACATACCTGTCAACCTTCCCGATTTAGCTGGGAAACCCCATAATTTGACGTCCATTGACGTCATAACCCGCCCCACGCTGCCAAAACCCCGTAATTTGGCAGCAGGGGGAAACGCTTTCTGTGCATGCACGGAAGTGCTACGCCTCTTGTGCAGCCCCTACGCAAGCGGTGTAGCACTTCCGCACATGCATGGAAGGGTTTTACCCCTTCCACACATTTTTACCCCTTCCACGCATGCACGGAAGCACTACGCTGCTTCTGTAGGGGCTGCGCAAGCGGCATAGCGCTTCTGCGCATGCGTGGAAGGGATAAAACCCTTCCACGCATGCGTGGAAAGCGACCTGCACACAAGCGATGTGCGCAGGTCCCGGGTTGACAGGTATGGCCATGCATATGGCACTACTTGAGTGATATCTGAAGTGAGAATAACAATGGACTATGTCCATAAAACAGTTTGCATTTCCATGCATAAATAATGAAACTAATGCTTAGGTGAGCTGTATTGTAACATACTGGTGTCTTACCTGTCATTTTTAATTAAAATCCTCAATGATTGCAGTGACAAGGGATCTTGATTGCTGATATTATTGCAAAACAAGATTGTTCCAGAAAAGCAACCAGGATGTTACAGCAATTCTTAATTAGTACAAAGAGGGAAAATATTACCCACATGTGAATTAAAAAAAAACCCTACATTTTAGAAGCCATCTAATTATTTTTTGCAATCTTGTTTCATTATATTTCCTCTCCTGTCCATTCATTTACTTACTGTGAACAGAATTTGAGAGTTCCTCTGTAAACCTCACATTTCCCCCTCTCATCACAACTCGAAGCAAACTCATAGGAAAAATTATTATTTTTACATAACTCAAAGCAAACCCATAGGAAAAATAAATTTTTTATGTAAATCGAAGCAAACCCATAGGGAAATGAATTTTTATGTAACTCGAAACAAACCCATAGGGAAAAGAATATGTAATTCGAAGCAAACCCATAGGAAATCGTGTAAATTGGGACATGGTTTTAGCACAAAATCATTATGCAATGAACTGCAGTGGCTCAAGTGAACTGCAGTGGCTCAAGTCGCTAAGACGCTGACTGGGAAGCGGAAGGTCAGCAGTTCGATTCCCGAGTACTGCAGGATGGAAATGAGCTCCCGTCTTCGTCCCAGCTCCTGCCAACCTAGCAGTTCGAAAGCAAGAAATTGCAAGTAGATAAATAGGGACCACTTCGGTGGGAAGGTAACAGCGTTCCGTGCGCTCCGGTGTCTAGTCATGCCTGCCACATGACCACGGAAACGTCTGCAGAAGCAGACAGCGCTGGCTCTTCGGCTTAGAAACAGAGATGAGCACTGCACCCTAGAGTCGGATACGACTGGCTTTCGAGCAAGGGAAACCTTTACCTTTACCTACCATTATGCAAGTTGAATTTTATGTAACTCGAGGCATTTGTAAGTCAGGGTTTTACTGTATTTCAGAATTGTGTTTCTGCATTTGGTTTAATATTATGACTAAAATGTCACAATCGAAAATAGGGGTGCCCAAACTTTTCAGGCCACAGACTAGTCATGTGGTTGAGTGGGCCAGTCACATGGTTCCTCCCACTGGAAGGAGAAGTAAAACACACCCATGCATGTTCAAAACACTGCCATAAATGCACCCACAGAGGTTGTAAATGCATTTATGATAGCCGTGGATGCTTTACGGCAGCATTTTTTACATGTGTGGGTGCATTTTACTTCTGCTTCCGGGAGCAGTGCATGTGGCACATGCTGGATTATTAGGCTGAATACATCCTGTGAACTGTAGTTTGGGCACCCCTGAACCAAATGTAATGTGTAGTAAAAATTAATCAGAGAAAATAAAGCTACATTTAATAGATATAATACTCTTAGAACTACAAAGCTGGAAGGGAATCTGTGGATCATTATGTCCAGCCTATCAAGGAGGCACAATGAGAAATTGAACTCCCAATCTCTGACTCAGAGTGGTTGCGGGTTGTAAGGCCACGACAACTGGCTTTGATCCTTGCCCATCCTGGATGGCAAAAGTGGCCAGTGATACGGTGTCAGTATGGGTCAGGGAGATTTTTAACTCCTCTTTTCATGAGGGCTTTCTGCCCATACACTTGAAGGAGACAATTATCTGACCTGTCTTTAAGAAATCCAGTTTAGCACCGGATGATTTAAACAACAATTATCTGGTCATCAACATCCCATTTATAGGGGATGGAAAGATTGGTTGCAGACCAGCTGTAGATGTTTCTGGAGGACATTGAATCCCTTGATCCACACCAGTCCTGGTTCAAGCTACAACATGGCACTGAGATGGTATTGGTTGTCCTGCTGGATGACTTTCTGAGGAATGCCAGCAGAAGTAAATCTGCCCTCTTGGTCCTCTTGGACCTCTCAGTGGCCTTTCATAACATCCACCATGGTATCCTCCTGGACAGGCTTCCCAGGGTAGGTGTTGGGGGGGCATGCTTTAGAATGGTTCCAGTTCTTCCTGGAGGAATCTGTTCAGAGAATACAGTTTGGGGATGAGTTGCAACAGTATGGGGTACCTCAGAGGTCAGCAATCTCCCCAATGGTATTAACATCTATATGAGGCACCTGGATGAGGTCATCAGGTGATTTGGAGTTTGCTTTCATCAATATGCTGATGATACACAGCTCTATCACTCCTTTTCCACCTCAGCAGTGGATGCTGTCTGGAGCCTGGAGGAAGTCATGTTGTGGATGAGGGATAATAGGCTGAGTCTAAACCCAGACAAGACAGAGACGATGCTAGTAGGGATTAACCGAGAGGATTTCTTTTGCTTGTGAAGCATCATTCTCCCTTTGAAGGAACACCATACATATTCTAGCCATGCAAAACTTGACCAGTCTTTGACTCAGGAAAAACAGGTGTCATCAGTGGACAAGCCTGCATTTTTTAATATACGGCATGTAGCCCAGCTCCACTCTTTCCTGGATAGAAAATTCCTTGTAGCATTAACCTATGCACTATTGTAATGTCCTCTATGTGGTGCTACTCCTGAGACTAGTAACAGAGTCTTGCTTTGACCATATCAAAGCAGCTCTGGCTTGTCTGCATTGGACTCTTACATATGTTTTAAAAGAATCTGATGAAAGTTCCAAACAAGTACAGATATGTGGAAAACAATTTATTGTAAATTTCTCAATAAGTGTTTAATATTATGAACCAAATTTCCTTTCTTCAGGTAACAAAAATCTTCCAAAAACAACAACGATATACCAATCCACAACTCAATTTCTATATTATATAACACAGAAGTCATTCTGTTCTTTTGTTTTCTATACAAACTGGCAAACTGAACAGCTGGAACATTTATAATGCCCCTGAATAAACTCTTTAGCTGGGACTGCCAGGTGGTGGGAGTCAGAGCTGGTAAGTATGTTCTGCAAGGACTTAGTGTGTCTGAAGCCTATGAGTGGCTTGACATCGCAGCCCGGAATGTCTTTCGGGAGGTACCAATATTTCAGCATCACTTTTTTAATTCGTATAGCCAATGGTGAGTATTCTAGCAAACAATGAAATTGTGAAGAAGACCATCAATACTTACCTTACACAAAAAGGATATCCACAGGATATCATCTCTAGACCCTTCAATAAGGTAATTAAAATCCCACGGTCCAGGCTACTACTACAAAAACAAAAATACTCTTCTTCACAACTTTTTCCTTGTGGTCTTTAAATATCTATAGTTACCAGCAGTACTTTTTAACGTCGGAAGCACATCTAACACATATTTCATGAGGCTGTTGACACATTGTAAAAAATACTGTATTGATTATTAAATCTTGTAAGGTAAGAAAAGAAAATACTTTCAGTAGAGACTTGCACAGACGGTTTGCTTATCTTTCTACATTTCACCACATGGCCATCTTTTCTTTGATCTTTTGCATTATGGCATCCGATAAAGGATTTTCTTACTCTGAGAAAGAAAGGGACAGAATTTTGAAGGATATCACCTCTTATAGATTGGAGCTTGATATATAGAATAATGATTTTGATAGACTGGAAGTCTGTAATGTCCAAGTGTTACCTCACTTCAAAGGGACACAGCGCGTGAAGTGGATCCGCCAGAGGGGCGCCCTCTTCAAAGGAGGGGCACGTTTCAAAGTGGCACAGGAGACCAAATGGTGGTAGTAAACTGTGATTGTCCGCTGGTATGTTCCCTTGTTGTTGTCCGCTGGTATGTTCCCTTGTTGTTGAAATGAAAACCTCTGTATATAAGATACCATCTTTCCCCACATAAGTCAGTCTTGTCTCCCGATCGGAATAAAGAATCACTATGCTTAACCCACACTCTGCTTCCTAGTCTACTACTTGATTGAGCTGGCCGGGCATCTGCTGCTGCCACAGGCACTGAGGGAAGCCCCATTGGCCGACATCCTGGCGGTGCTCCGAGAACACTTCAAGCCCGTCGTTTCCATCTTCCCAGCCAGGGTTGCCTTTTACCGGCGAGATCAGAAGGAGGGGGAGTCGGTCGCTGAGTACGTTGCGGCTCTTCGACATGCTGCCGTGCCATGCCAATGGCATGACCTGGAGGAGGCCTTAAGGGACCGGCTTCTCATGGGCCTCAGGGACGAAGCTACTCAGCGGCGGCTGATGAAGAGAAATAGGTTGACTTTTGCCCAGGTCCTGGAAGAAGCTCTGGCGTCCGAGGCTGCACACGCTGGGGTGAAAATCCTCCATGCCAAAACTGCTGCTCCTGCCCGTGGAGAGTTGGCCGTCCAGCTGCATCAGTGCGCTACTCCAGTGGATACAGACAATGCGGAAGAGGAGGGTACTGTCGGGATGGTTCGCCAGCAAACCCCCAAGCTTCAAGGAGCAACATCGCGCCATGCCAAGGCTGTGGGGGAAAGCACCTCCGCTCATGGTGCCCGTTCAAGACTGCCGAATGCCACAAGTGTGGGCGGAAGGGGCACATTGCATGGGTGTGCTGCCAGCGATCTGAAGGTCACCCCGGGGACAGAGGTCAGCGCAGGATGGAACACCCAATTTCCAAGGTCCGCGTTGGAAGGAAGACATCATCTGGTGTACAGTCAGTGTCCGGGAGGTTCTTCGTCGATGTTCGCCTCCAAGGGTGCCCCGTCCGCATGGAGATCGACTCAGGGTCAGCATACTCAATCATCTCACAGAGGGAATTCTTTCAACTTCCTCCAGCAGACCGGCCGAAACTGCGGGCTCTGCAGGTCAACCTGACCGATGTGCAAGGTCGACACATTCCGGTGTTGGGAATCGGCAATTTTGATGTGTGGTTCAAGGCCATCTCAGCAAAGCTTCCCCTAGTCGTGGTGAAGACCGGTAGGAATAACCTTTTGGGTGTGCAGTGGTTTGGGCCCCTGGGTATTGGGTTTTCGGGAATTAATGCGGTTAAGGCCGACCCCATTCAGGCTGTGTGTGAACGCTATCCAGATGTTTTCCGTCCCGAGCTGGGTACATTCAAGGGGGCCCCTGTTAATTTTGAGCTGGACCCAACTGTCCAACCCATTCGCATGAAGCCACGGAGGGTGCCGTTTGCACTGAAAGACCGCATTGAAGCGGAGCTGGACAAGCTGGTGGCACAGGGCATTCTGGAGCCCATGGACTCTGCTCCATGGGAGACACCTATAGTCACTGCTATCAAGGCGAACGGGGACATCCGCATCTGCGCGGACTACAAATGCATGATTAATAAGGCTATCCGAGCTAATTCTTATCCTGTTCCAGTGGTTAGCCACTTGCTGGCCACCCTCCATGGGGGGAAAGTGTTTTGCTAAACTGGACTTAGCCCAAGCATATCAGCAAGTGCCTGTTAGCCCGGAATCTGTGTTGTGTCAGACTATTACTACTCATAAGGGTGCATTCCGTGTGAACCATCTTCAGTTTGGGGTTAGTGCAGCGCCGGGTCTTTTTCAGGCTCTTGTGGAAAAGTTATTGAAGGGTCTCCCTGGGGTGCTGACTTATTTTGACGACGTATTGATATCTGGGACAGACAAGGGGGACCTGGCCACTAAACTGGGGAAGGTGCTGAGCGTTTCCATAATGCGGGGTTGCGGGTAAAAAGGGAGAAGTGTTGTTTTTTGCTCATGAGGTTGAATTCTTGGGGTTCAAAATCACCCCTACCGGCATCAGGCCCTCTGACTCCAGGTTCAGGCAGTCTGGGAAGCCCCACGTCCCACTTCAAAGACTGAGCTCCAGGCATTTTTGGGTCTCTTAAACTTCTATCACTCCTTTCTACCCCGAAAGGCGACTGTAGCTGAGCCCCTGCATCAGTTGCTGAGGAAACAGGCGGTGTGGCAGTGGGGGCCTCCCCAGGAAAAGGCATTCCGGGAAGTCAAGGAGCTGTTGACTTCGGATGCTGTCCTTACACATTACGATCCGGAGAAGCCCCTTTTGCTTGTATGTGATGCCTCGCCGGTGGGGGTTGGGGCTGTTCTGTGCCATGACATGGGGGGAGGGAAAGAAGCGCCTATCGCATATTACTCCAGGTCGTTAACGGTGGCTGAAAAAAACTATGCTCAGATTGATAGAGAGGCGCTGGCCATAATCGCTGGAACTAAGAAATTTCATGACTTCATTTACGGAAGGGTTGTCACGATTATCACAGACCACAAACCGCTCCTAGGTATATTTGTGCCAGACAAGCCCACCCCCCAAATCCTGTCTCCGCGGATGTTACGCTGGGCAATGTTCCTTCAGGCGTACCAGTACACGCTCCAACATCGCCCAGGTATCAGCATTAGCCACGCAGATGCTCTGTCCAGATCCCCTGTTGAATATGTGGGTCGAATTGAGGCGGAAGGACAGGTCCTTATGTTGGATGTGTTAGACTCTCCCCCGATCTCCGCTGCTGACATAGCAGCCCAAACAAAAAAAGACCCTCTCCTGTCAAAGGTTGTCATGTGGGTTCAGAAGGGGTGGCCATCGCCACCAACCCCTGAGGAATTCAGGGTGTTCTACTCCAAGAGAAACGAACTGTCACTGGAGCGGGGTTGTTTGGTTTGGGGGGACAGAGTAGTTGTCCCATCTGCACTTCGGAACAATGTGCTCCGCACGCTCCATGTTAGCCACCCAGGTATTGTCAGGTCAAAAGCACCAGCGCGAAGCTACTTCTGGTGGCCCCGATTAGACCTGGACATTGAGGCTTGGGTGGGGAAATGCAGGGACTGTCAGGCTTCAAGGCCCGAAGAACCACGTCTTCCCCGCAGGGAATGGGATATGGCCAGAGGCCCCTGGTCTCGGATTCATATAGATTTTGCTGGACCTTTCAGGGGAACAACACTTCTGATTATTGTAGATTCCTTTTCCAAGTGGGTAGATGTCATCCCAGTGTCAGGAACTTCCTCTGCCACCACAATCCGCAAATTAAGGCGGGTCTTTAGTACCCTAGGCCTGCCTGACATCATGGTGACCGACAACGCGTCGAGTTTCATGTCAGCAGAATTCCAGGATTTCCTAAATCGTAATGGGATTAGACACATCACGGCCGCTCCTTTTCACCCTGCCACAAACGGTCAAGCCGAGAGGCAGGTACGGATGGTCAAAGACGCGCTCTCACGCATGGGACCTGGGGATTTGGAGCTGCAGTTGTGTCAATTTTTGCTGTCCTACAGGGTCACCCCATTGGCCTCAGGGCTGTCGCCAGCCGAACTGTTAATGAAAAGGAAGCTGCCGACTGTTTTTGACTGTTTAGATCCTCAGCGCCAAGAGGATCGGGGCCTCAATATAGACATTCCGAATTTAAAAGGTTTTGAGGTGGGGCAACCAGTCCACTGCAGGAATTATGCCAACGGGCCTCCATGGTTGGGTGGTGAAGTGTTGGAACAGACTGGCCCGGTGTCTTACAGAGTGCAAATGGAGAATGGCGCGATTTGGAGGAGACACACAGATCAAATGCGGCTCCGGGTCCTGGGGCAGAACTCTAACTCTGGCCCAGGGAGGGAGCCACAAGGGGAAACAAGGGAAGATATGGAGAGTGATATGGAGTGGGAATTAATCAGTGACCCCCTGCCCACGTCTTCCCCAGAGCCCGAGGCGGGAGGGGAGGCTACCCCGAGCTCAGAGGCAGGAACAGAAGGGGGGCCACTCTGAGCTCTCCCCCCACTTCCGAACCAGTTGGGGTGTCCGTTGAGCCTACCCCGGTGGCAGACGAGTTTGTGGGCCACCCATCCGTTGGGGAAAGGTTGTTTCTCACTGAGGGGGAGGGATGTAATGTCCAAGTGTTACCTCACTTCAAAGGGACACAGCGCGTGAAGTGGATACGCCAGAGGGGCGCCCTCTTCAAAGGAGGGGCACATTTCAAAGCGGCGCAGGAGACCAAATGGTGGTAGTAAACTGTGATTGTCCGCTGGTATGTTCCCTTGTTGTTGTCCGCTGGTATGTTCCCTTGTTGTTGAAATGAAAACCTCTGTATATAAGATACCATCTTTCCCCACATAAGTCAGTCTTGTCTCCCGATCGGAATAAAGAATCACTATGCTTAACCCACACTCTGCTTCCTAGTCTACTACTTGCGAGAATCTAACAAAGTCTCAAAAAGAAACTTATCCAATACCAACTCCATTCTAGTTTTCTGGCTGATTATTAAAAGCTATCCCGTATTCCCTGAGGATTAAGATTTCACAAGGGTCCTTCACTTTTCAGCGACAATAATGAGTTTTAAAACAAATGGATATTAATCCTGGACAAGTGTTCTTATGATTTGACGTGGCTGATAATAGAACAATCTAATAAAGAACTCGTGACACTGAATTCAGAGAGAGAAAATATTAAGGCTGATCTAGCGCTTCACCACCCACATACTAGGCTCGAGACCCATTTCGCTGACATGGAAAGTAAGCTTGAGGAATTTAAACAGTCTCTGATTGCTTTCAAGACCAAGAAATTTGATAGAGACCTTATGGACTACAATAATTCAAAGAAGTACAGATGGTGGTTCTTATCCTAAAACACAACCTAAAAGAGTCTCCTGAAAGGAACCCTTGAGTTCAGACCTTGAGACTTCTGATAGCGATGCTCAATCATCATCAAATGAGTACAGATCTTTTCGGTCTTACAATTTATGCCAATATAAGGAATGCTATGAACCTTCCACTTCAACATGAATTGGGTCTGCCTCTTTATTAGACAAGCGCAAACCTCTTCATGGGAGGAAAAGGACTTAATATTCAACTTCTCATCAAGAATACTGACCACTGATGAGGTACGCTTGCTTTCGTTAGGTTTGAACTTCGTGCCCACCCCAGTTACCACACATTCAATACCAGAATAGATGTCTTCAAATTAATCAGACTACTGAAATTAAAAACTTTGTATAATGGCATGGAGTCACTCTCTAGAGATTCATTTAAACCAAAGTCCACTTTCTTGCCCTTTGTGGATAATCCCTCAACAGAGGTTTTTCAAAGACTGGTATTAAAAGACATCTCAAAACTAAAGAATCAACCATTTAGGAGAAATAAGAACCTTTCATTTAGGGGTATGCAAACACTTAAGGGGTTAGCAGACAATTCAACCATCACGATCAAGGCAGAGGATAAAGGAGGTGGTATGGTTATTCAGAACACGATGGACTATGAGAAAGAGATTGTCAGACAACTTTCAGATCACACATGCTATAAGAAATTGACACAGGATCCAACACCCAGGATTTTGTCAATCATCAGGACTGTACTGTTTGAAGGAGTAGCCCTTAACTATATCTCGGACAAAACATTTTAATATCTCCATAATAAATTCCTGAGAACTCCAGTATTTTACACGCTTTCAAAAATACACAAGATTACTAATCATGACTCACCCATTCCAGGGCATCCAATAGTTTCTGGGATAGGCTCATTATTGGAACAATTAGCTAAGTTTGTGACTTTTTCTTCAACCCACTTACAAGACAGGAGCCATCATTTGTCAAGGACTCCTCGGACCTCATTTCTAAACTTGAGGTCATGGAGGTAGCAATTGGATATGGACTGGTCACTTTAGATGTAAACTCCTTATATACCAATATACCTTTGGAAAGTGTGAGACCTATAGTTGAAGAAGTATTGTCATCTAGAAAGCACCAACCTCCACCCACCCATTTTCTGTTAGATCTAATCGACATTGTTTTAGAAAACAATTTTTTTCAGATTCAAAGATGATTTCTACTCACAGATTAGGGGGATGGCTATGGGTAGTTCTTTAGCACCGGGAGTAGCCAATCATTATATAAGTAATTTTGAGAAGATTTTCATTTATGATGCACATGTTAACACTTTTTTGCAGCACATCCTTGCTTATAAATGCTTCATTGATGATTTATTTTTTCTTTTTGATACACTGGAACTGATGTCTAGCTTTTTTCTCATGTATCAATTATCTAGAAAGAAATCTTCAATTTTCTCACCACATAGTTTCTGAATGTGTGCTATTTTTGGATGTTTATTTTTACATAAGAGATAAAAAAACTAGGCATGCGTCTGTACATAAATCCAATGGATAAGAATTTGTATCTAGAATATTCCTCTTTTCATCCAGCACACCTCAGGACTAATATACCTTTTAGTCTTTTCTTCCATGCTATAAGGAACTCTACTAGAGAAGAAGACTTTTGGGACATGTCTCGGACCATCAATACTTACCTTACACAATAAGGATATCCACAGGATATTATCTCTAGATCCTTCAATAAGGTGATTAAAACCCTGAGGTCCAGGCTACTACTATAAAAACAAAGATACTCTTCTTCACAACTTCATTGTTTGCTAGAATACTCACGGTTGCTATACAAATTAAGAAAGTGATCCTGAAATATTGGTGCCTCCTGGAAGACATTCTGGGCTGCGATGTCAAGCCATTCATAGGCTTCAGATGCACTAAGTCCTTGTGCAACATACTTATCAGCTGCAACTCCCACCACCTGTCAGTTCCAGCTAAAGAGGTTATTTGGTGGCATCATAAATGTTCCAACTGTTCGGTTTACTGCTTTGCATGGGTAACAAAAGAAGTAAGCTGCCCTACAAAAACTTACATACACAGACTTCAAGGTTTCACCAACCGTAACTCTGCCCACATAATGTACATGTGGATCTGTCCTTGTGAGAAACGTTATATCGGTAAAATGTCGATGCTGCTAAAATGGATCACTGAACATCGCTCAAGGATCCGCAGCCAGTCCCTCTCTGTACCGCTTGTAGCCCATTATCTAGAGAAAGGCCATTCCAAAGATGAATTTCATTTTGTCGCATTAGAAAAGATTTCCTTCAAACAATTCAAAAAGATTAACATCGAGAGGCACCTCCTACAGCGGGAGGCATTGTATATACATTTATTTAGACTTTGACACCACACGGACTCAACCAAGACTTAGATCTAAATTGTTATCTGTGATTATTCTCTCGGAATATAAGTGAATGAAAATAGTGTGTCTCTTTAAGAAATCTTTTCTTTGCTAATCACCATAGGCAATGTTTTTTTCCTTGTGGTCTTTAAATATCTGTAGTTACCAGCAGTACTTTTTAATGTCGGAAGCACATCTAAAACATATTTCATGAGGTTGTTGATGAATTGTAAAAAATACTGTATTGATTATTAATTCTTGTAAGGTAAGATAGGAAAATACATTTTATTTTATAGATCAGTCAGAATACTGATATTTAAAATTGTAAATCAAAATTGTAAATTAGAATTGTAAGTCAAAATTGCCATGAAGGACTAATATGGATTTTTATTGTTTATCTGTAAAATGATACACAGACTATGAATGGATGTTTAGATAATGTAATTTTATTGTTTATTTTTAGACACCCTGAAGAAGCAATTCTGAGAAAAGCCATTGTATACCGGAATGGCTTCTGCGTTATATAATATAGAAATTGAGTTGTGGATCGGTATATCGTTGTTTTTGGAAGATTTCTGTTACCTGAAGAAAGGAAATTTGGTTCATAATATTAAATACTTATTGAGAAATTTATGATAAATTGTTTTTCACGTACCTGTACTTGTTTGGAACTTTCAGTAGAGACTTGCACAGATGGTTTGCTTATCTTTCTACATTTTCACCACCTGCCCATCTTTTCTTTCATCTTAAAAGAATCTGAAGCACTAAACAGGTTGTCTATTTCTTTTTTGAGAATCCTCTTATGTGCTTGCTACGTGTGTTTTGCTTTTGAAAAGGGATGGGCAGTAGAGGCACTCAATGTAGACTCTAGAGGAGAGAAAGAGTTCTTTGTCCCACTCTTGGCTGGTGGTGAGGAATCTCACAGGCCTTTTAAATTCCTCATAGAAGTATCTAGTCATGCTGAGGCAGCTTAATTGACTAGGAGGAGGAATATGGTAAATATTCTTTTTGATCTGTACTGTGTAATATTTTCTCTTTCTGAAGCCACACAGACACACATGC
The DNA here is from genome assembly GCA_035047305.1 of Bradypodion pumilum. Taxonomy (NCBI): domain Eukaryota; kingdom Metazoa; phylum Chordata; class Lepidosauria; order Squamata; family Chamaeleonidae; genus Bradypodion; species Bradypodion pumilum. Next base: position 79,834,984 of record JAWDJD010000001.1, on the reverse strand, counting down.
AGACAGAGGAAGCACAAAAAGACTACTGACACCCACCTTCAATTGATCAATTTATACTCTGCCTATCTTGTTAGGCTACATACTCTGCAGCCAAAGATGGAGAACCTCCATACAATCAGCAAAAACAAGACCTGGAGCAGACTGTGGCTCAGATCACAACCTACTGATCGCAAAATTCAGGTTAAGACTAAAGAAAATAGGGAAAACAAGAAGACCAGACAGATATCACCTAGACAGCATCCCTAAAGAATACACGGTGGAGGTGATGAACAGATATAATGGCCTGGACGCAATAGACAGAGTGCCAGAAGAATTATGGACAGAGATAAAGGACATCATGCAGGAAGCAGCAAAGAAAACCATACCAAAAGAAAAGAAGCGTAAGAAAGCAAAATGGTTGTCTGATGAGGCTCTTAAAATAGCAGAGGAAAGAAGGAAGGCAAAAGTCAAAAGAGAAAAGAAAAAATACAACCTTCTGAACACAGAATTTCAAAGAAAAGCAAGGAGAGATAAGGAAAACTACCTAAAAGAACAGTGCAAAGAAATGGAGGAAAACAACAAAAGAGGCAGGACTAGAGATCTCTTCAGAAAAATCGGGGAAATAAAGGGAACATTTAAAGCAAAAATGAACATGATAAGGGACAAAGACGGAAAAGAGCTAGCTGATGCAGAAGAGATAAAGAAAAGATGGAAAGAGTACACAGAGGAACTCTACAAAAAGGACCTCAACACTCCTGCTAACCACAATGATGAAAAAACTGAACTCGAGCCAGACATCCTGGAGAGCGAAGTTAGAAAGGCCCTAAAGAGCACTGCAAACAACAAAGCTAGTGGATATGATGGTATCCCAGTCGAATTTTTCAAAGCGCTAAAAGATGATGGCGTCAAATTACTGCACTCAATATGCCAGCAAATCTGGATAACAAAACAGTGGCCACAGGATTGGAAAAGATCAGTATACGTCCCAATCCCAAAAAAGGGCAACGCCAAAGAATGCTCAAATTACCGAACAATTGCACTCATCCCACACGCCAGCAAGGTGATGCTCAAGATAATACAGGACAGACTTCAGCAACATGTGGAGAGAGAACTACCAGAGGTGCAGGCCGGTTTCAGAAGAGGCAGGGGGACTAGAGACCACATTGCCAACATACGTTGGATCATGGAGAAAACAAAGGAATACCAGAAACAAGTTTACTTTTGTTTCATTGATTACACTAAGGCATTTGACTGTGTGGACCACAACAAGATGTGGCAAGTAATTAAAGAGATGGGAATACCAGAGCACATCATATGCCTCCTGAGAAATCTGTACATGAACCAAGAAGCAACAGTTAGGACAGAACATGGAATGACAGAGTGGTTTGGAATAGGAAAAGGAGTAAGACAAGGCTGCATTTTATCACCCTGCTTATTCAATCTATACACAGAGCACATAATGCGAAATGCAGGGATGGAGGAATCACAATATGGGATTAAAATTGCTGGGAGAAACATAAACAATCTGAGATATGCAGACGATACCACCCTAATGGCAGAAAGTGAGGAAGACCTAAAGAACCTCTTGATTGGGCTGAAGGAGGAGAGTGCAAAAGCTGGTTTGAGACTCAATATCAAGAAAACCAAGGTAATGGCAACAGGCCCAATCAGTTCCTGGAAAATAGATGGGGAAGAAGTAGAAGCAGTGACAGATTTTACTTTCCTGGGATCAAAGATCACGGCAGATGGGGATTGCAGCCATGAAATAAAAAGGCGACTGATTCTTGGGAGACAAGCCATGAGAAACCTGGGGAACATAGTGAAAAGCAGAGACATCACATTGCAAACAAAAATTAGAATAGTCAAAGCAATGGTATTCCCAGTAGTAATGTACGGATGTGAGAGCTGGACAATTAGGAAAGCTGAACGCAGAAGAATAGATGCCTTTGAAATGTGGTGTTGGAGGAGAGTTTTGAGAGTACCCTGGACAGCGAGGAGAACAAATAGGTCAATCTTAGAAGAAATTAACCCTGACTGCTCATTGGAAGGGCTAATAGTAAAGACGAAGCTAAAGTATTTTGGACATCAAATGAGAAGGGAGGATTCACTTGAGAAGGCCCTGATGTTGGGAAAGGTGGAGGGCAAAAGAAGAAGGGGGAGGCCAAAGATGAGATGGCTAGATGGTATTGTAGACACAATGGGCACAGAACTGGGAGTGCTGAGGGGGATGGTGGAGGACAGAGATGCCTGGAGAACAATGGTCCATAGGGTCGCAAAGGGTCGGAACCGACTGTGCGACTGAACAACAACAACATCTTGTTAGGAGTTTGTACTCTAGGTGGTTTACACAATTTTACAAATCTTTTAAAGAAACACAATCAGGTAAAGGTCATCCTTGCTCAAAAGCCAGTTGTATCTGACTCTAGGTTCAGTGCTCATCTCCATTTATAGCCAACATCTGCATCTGCAGATGTTTCCATGGATATGTGGCAAGCATTAGTAGACACCGGAGTGCATGGAACGCTGTTTACCTACCCATTGAAGTGGTACCTATGTATCAACTTGTAATTTCTTGCTTTTGAGCTGCTAGATTGGCAGGAACTGGTACAGAAAATGGGAGCTCACTCTGTCATGCAGCACTTGGGTCTCGAACTGATAACACAATTACATAATGGTAAAAACCTACATTCGATGTTTGACAGCTGCATCAATTTCAAATGTAATCACAATAGATAGCAAGTAAATACATTTAAGCCTGGAAAGGGGCTTCTGGAAACCCAGCAATCATTGATTATTGTTAATTGCCCAGAGAGAGGATATCTTTATAAACTTTGTTAAATAAATGTGTATTCAAGAATTACTTGAGCATCAACACTGATAAATCCTGATGCAGCTCAGTTCCAGACTGTGGGTGCCACCACTGAGAAGACTCTTCATTTACAGTCACTCTGCTTGCCGACTTCAGTGATGGTACCTGTAGCTGCAAAGCCTGCAAGGAACATGTAGTACAGGTATAATATTTGTGAGAAAGGTGCTAGCCACCAGATAGCTTGGTCCCAAACATTTTAGGGCACTACAAGTTAACAACATAACCTTGTGTCTGACATGGCAAGCAATGGGGAGACAATTGAAACCAGCCAGGGTTGAGGTGTTCACATTTACTGACCCCAGTTACCAGCCTAGCTGCAGCATTTTGGACCTACTACAGTTTCTGTGTTGGGGGGAAAGTAGCCCCACATAGAGTGCACTACAGTAGTCTTTTCTGGAGATCGCCATTGTGTGGCCCAGAGTTGTTAAGGTAGAACAAATAATTGTATCTTGCTTTACAGAGGACAGTCCTCTGTATGAAAGGTTGATTGGACCACCTCTGGTTTAAAGATGTGAAAGGACAGAGCAGAGAGCAGGACCTTGAAATTGCCCATCAATAGTTAGCACCTGACAGTGATTTATATTTCTGATAGATCCCCGTTATTGGCTTGCTGGGCTGTCCACATCAATCACTCCTCAATAAAACAAGGTGCTACCTTACAAATCACTAAAATTGCTTGCTTGACAGATTCAAAGTGTTTTTGGCACAGGCATTCCTTGACTGAAGCAGGCATTCCAACATGCCCTGAGTTAAATGAGTTAAATACTAATCACCTTGTTGTAGGATTTATCACAGACAAGAATGATGGAAATGTAGGAAGTGAAGACTGTAGAATGTTAATGTCATATGCAGTGATGCAGCTTAATGCATTAAAGTCTGCTTTGGTTTGGTTCCTAAGCATTGAATCTTTTATTTCTAAAGGACATCTGGACACAATGATTCATAAGCAACTGTCCCTGAAGTTTACTGAAGCAGGGAATTTCCCATTTGAATTTTCTTGCACTATTTGAAGAAGGACAAAAGGAAGAAGATGAAGGCAACAGAGACATCATCTTCTGCTAACAGTGGAAGAAAGTGATTTGGGTGAAATGTGGGTGAGTGAATGAGGCAATAATTTTGTTGCTCTCCTCTGCCTTAGGCCAGTGGTAGACTGGCTCATTGGGCTACCGGGACTCAGCCCTGGTTGCCCCTCCCAGGACCCCAGTACTACAACACAGGGCCGCAATCGCGGGGACAAGTAGGACTGCTGTACCAGGCCCAGAGCTGACAGGGGGGCCCAGCGGTGGGCGACCATTAGCTCAGCTGTGTGAATGGTGGTTTTTTTTAACTTTTTTTAACCGCGACATGCGCACCAGTAAAAAAAAATCAACATTCATGCAGCTGAGCTATGGGCTGCCCGCCGCTGTGCCCCCTGTCAGCTCCAGAAGCAGAAAGATGGGGGCATGGCCAAGATGCCATGGCCGCCCCTTGCCCCTCCTGAAGCTCCAACCATTACAGGCCGCAACAACTCAAAAGTATTGCTTTGGTTGAGTGATATATAAGTCGAGTTGCTCAGGATGAAGAGTTTTTCATGGGTCCTTCTCGAAAGGTGAGAGAAGTCATCGAAACAAGTTGGTTAGGGTGAGGGGTGCTGTGTCCAGCCCTTGTAAAGAGCAGTCCAGCAAACGATGAACCGAACAATGAACAATGGTTTATTGTAAAGTCTTTCTGGTTTCTCTTACAAGGAATATCTGGACCTTCAGATGGCTACACAAGTCCCATGTACTCGGCCTCCTGAATTCTACCTTAGAGGCAATGTACTGAGCTACCCTTGTGAGCAAGCATATAGAGAAGACCCCAGGTTAGCCCGTTGTGGTCTAACCTTCCTTGATAATGAGAAGCATAGATCTGGCCCTGGGCCCCACCCTTATTTACCAATGGGGCTTACATAGTGTCTCCCCGGCGGTGACTCTTTGATACAATATAGTAATGTTGTGTTCTGTAAAGCTGTGCCTTTAACAATGTACCTAGCCATGTGGTAACAATGTAACCTTTCTGTGTGCAACATTATAACCTTCAGCTGTATCAATGTAAACCTGATAAGGGGACGCGAGCTAGTGACCACTAGATGGCAATAGCGAGCGTCCAGCTCTCATGGCTCAGATTCACCTGGATCAGCAGCGCGGGAAGATTCCTGCCACCTCTTCACCTGGACAAGAAGGGCGTGACCGTCTACGACGTCACGCAGGCAGCAACCAATAGTCTGTCGACGAGCCACATTCAAATGTATAGCCAGCTGTATATATTGAGCTACCCATCCACCATTACCACATGTTCCTCCGGATCATCATGCAATAAACCTGTGTTAAGCCAACCCTTCGGCTGTTTCATTGTCTTTGGTCCCTTACACTAAATTGGCGATGAAGGTGGGATCATGGCAGCCCACGGGACCAAGACATGCGCCGGTTTCGAAATCAGGAAACCGGGCGACTGGGAGATCTTCGAAATGGACTTCCAGGCAGCACTGATTGAGTCCGAAGTCACGGAAGAGGCAAAGAAAAGGGCCATCTTCACCAGGATGCTCGGACAAGAAACTAAAAGGACCTTGGTGGACCTGATCGCACCGAGGAGGGTGAGCGAATTCAAGGCCAAGGAACTCATGCAGATGCTGCGTGAGCACGTCCGGCCCGCCACGGCGATGTTTCCCGCTCGGAGTGCGTTCTGGAGGCGAGTCCAAGCGCCCGGGGAGACGGTCGCCGCATTCGTGGCGGCCCTGCGGCTGGCGGCCGGCCCGTGCAAATGGGAGAATGTCGAAATCACCCTCCGGGACTGTGTGCTGTGCGGCCTGAACGACGCCGAAACCCAGCGCACATTAATGAACCAAGAGCCGCCTCCCACGTTGCAGGAGGTCATCAGAGCAGCACAGGCCGCGGAAGCTACAAAGGCTAGGGTACAAGAACTCCAGGACTGGCGGCCGAGGTCGAGCAAGGCAGAGACTCCGGTGCATGCAGCCCGGCGAGCTTCGAGGTCGTCCGCAGAGAGCAGCGACGACGAGGACGTCCGGAGGGTCCGGAAAGAGAGCCGGCGGTGCGACGGCTGTGCAGCGGCCCACGACCGCGTAAAATGCCCGTTTCGGAAGGCCGAGTGTCACAACTGCGGCCGCCGCGGGCACATCGCCAAGGTGTGCAGGAAGAGGCGCGAGACCCGGAGAAGCTCGGCAGACCGTTCCACCGGACAAGACCGCTCAACGAGACCCAAGGACGGCGCTCAGGCCACGCGGAAGCAGGACGGCGTGGGCCGCATCTCTGACGGCAGCGAGGACGACGCCCCAGTATTCAGCGTGTCCGTGGGACACCCCGCTACTTTGTTGAGGTACTAGTTCAAGGGGTTCCCATTAGAATGGAAATTGACTCGGGGTCCTCATATTCAATCATTTCCCAGAGGGAGTTTTTGAGAATTGCCCCCCACAGGCGACCCAAGCTCAAAGCGTTGAGGTCCACACTACGGGACGTGCAAGGGAACAGCATTCCAGTGTTGGGGGTTGGGGAATTTCAGGTTAAATTCAAGAAGCACGCCGTGTCTCTCCCTCTAGTCGTGCTTAAAGGGGGAGATTGCAGCCTCCTCGGGACTCAATGGTTCCAGCCCCTGGGTTTGTTTATTGGGGGGTGCACGCCGTTGGGATGCATGCCGTTGGGACTGACCCGATTCAGGAGGTGTGCGAGGCGCACCCTGAAGGTTTCAAAAAGAGACTGGGGAAATTCAAGGGGCCCCCAGTGACATTCGACCTGGACCCGGAGGTCAGCCCAATTCGACTCAAACCACGCCGGGTGCCGTTCGCACTCAAGGACAAGATAGAGGCGGAACTGGACAAATTGGTGGGCCAGGGAATCCTTATGCCTGTTGATTCTGCGGAATGGGAAACTTCAATTGTAACCACACTAAAGGCCAATGGGGAGGTCCGCATATGCGCCGATTACAAGTGCACCAGCAACAAGGCGATCCGCCCGAATGCGTATCCGGTGCCGGTAGTCAGCCATCTGCTGGCCAGGTTACACGGGGGAAAGTGTTTCGCTAAGCTCGACTTAGCACAGGCCTACCAGCAGCTTACAGTGTCCCCTGCCGCAGCTGCTGCGCAGACCATAGTCACCCATAAGGGGGCCCCCAGGTGACGCGCCTTCAGTTCGGCGTAAATTCGGCGCCTGGAATTTTCCAGTCACTCGTGGAACGCCTCCTGAAGGGGCTAGAGGGGGTGTTGCCTTATTTCGATGACGTGTTAATAACGGGGGGGGGGGGGAGTCGGGTCGAATTGGCCAAGAGGTTGGGGAAGGTCCTGACAATATTCGAAAAAGCGGGGTTGAGACTGCGAAAGGACAAATGCGTCTTCTTCGTGACCGAGGTTGAGTTCCCCGGGTTTTGTGTGACTCCTGAGGGGATAAAACCATCCAAATCCAAGGTGGCCGCCATTAAGAAAGCCCCCCGCCCCACCTCCAAGCCCGAGCTGCAGTCGTTCCTAGGGCTGCTCAACTTTTACCACTCCTTCCTCCCCCGGAAGGCAGCAGTGGCTGAACCGCTACACAAACTGCTAAAACAAGACCAGACATGGAAGTGGGGCAATGACCAAGAAAGGGCATTTAGTGACCTAAAAAGTCTCCTAGCGTCCGACGCCATACTGACCCATTTCAACCCCAAACGCCTGGTAGTCCTGATCTGTGATGCATCCCCGGTGGGGGTGGGGGCGGTGCTGTGCCACGTGCTGGAAGACGGAAGGGAGGCCCCGATAGCATTTTACTCCAGGTCCCTGTCCCAAACGGAGAGAAATTACGCACAGACAGACAGGGAGGCACTAGCGATAGTTGCGGGGACGAAAAAATTTCACGATTTCCTGTATGGCCGCCCCTTCACCATTGTAACGGACCACAAGCCCCTGCTAGGCATTTTCACCGCAGATAAGCCCACGCCACAGATCCTGTCCCCAAGGATGCTCAGGTGGGCTATCTTTCTCAACGCGTACCAGCACGTGTTGGTCTACTGGCCCGGGAAAGAGATCAGCCATGCGGACGCCCTATCAAGGTCTCCCCTCCCACTGACGCCCAGCCAGGTGAGCAAGGGGGAGCGAGACCATCAGGTTCTTATGATAGAGGTGCTGGATTCGCCCCCCGTAATGCCCGCCGACATTGCCAAAGCGACAGAGAAGGACAAGACGTTAGCGGCAGTTAGCTCCTGGGTGCAGAAAGGGTGGCTGGCGTCCTCCCCAGCGGAGGAAATCGCCCCATTTTTCAGGAAAAAGTTAGAGCTGTCCCTAGAGAGGGGGTGCCTCTTGTGGGGGCAGCGGGTGGTGATTCCCACTTCCCTTCGGCCGCGGGTGCTCAAACTGCTTCACGTCAGCCACCCCGGCATCGTGCGATCCAAGGCGCTGGCCCGGAGTTACTTCTGGTGGCCCCAGTTGGACGCCGACATCGAGCACATGGTCAACACTTGTGAAAGTTGCCAATGCTCCAGACCAGAGGAGGCCTGCCTTCCCCACAGGGAATGGGACACGGCTAAGGGGCCGTGGTCCCGGGTGCACATTGATTTCGCGGGCCCGTTCAGAGGCACCCTGTTTCTTCTTGTCGTGGACGCTTTCTCCAAGTGGTTGGAGGTTATCCCAGTCACGAGCACCTCCTCGGTCCAGACCATTAAGCATTTGCGGAGGCTCTTTTCCACGTTCGGCATACCCGACACATTAATTAGCGACAACGCTAGTTGCTTCACGTCCTCCGAGTTTAGGGCATTCATGGAGATTAATGCCGTTCGGCATATCACCTCCGCCCCGTTTCACCCAGCCACCAATGGTCAAGTAGAGCGCCTCGTCCGCACCACGAAGGACGTGCTGCGGCGCATGGGCCCCGGGGATCTGAACCTACAAGTGTGTCAGTTTCTGCTAGGGTACAGGGTGACCCCGTTGGCGTCAGGATACTCCCCCGCAGAGCTCTTAATGCGTAGGAAACTGACCACCATCCTTACTAGGCTAGACCCCACGAGGGTAGAGGACAAGGGAAGGAACATTGGGCTAGAGGCCACGAAGAGTTTCAGTGTAGGCGCCCCCGTGCATTGCAGGAATTACGCCAGCATGGGCCCAGCCTGGGTACCGGGCGTAGTTGTGGAGCAAACCGGCCCCATGTCGTACCACGTGGAAACCAGCACAGGGCTACTGTGGAGGCGGCACGCGGACCAGCTCCGACGCAGGGTCCCCGTTGAGCAGGGCGCAGACCAAACAGAGAGAAAATCAGCGTTAGGGTTCTCCCCCACCCGTTCAGCCCAAGGGGGAGGAAAAGGGGGCTGCGGGCCCCCACCAAGGGGGAGGGGGAAAGGGGAGATGTTCTCGTAGATATCCTGGGGGATTTTTCTGAGGAGGAGGAACCCGACCCCATACATAACTTGCGGAATTCCCCCACAAATGCAGATACCCCAACTGAGTTAGAATTTGATTTTCAGGACCAGGGGAGTTTTTCGGAGTGGTCCCCCTCCCGTCCAAGCAAGAAGAGGGGTTTTTTGTTAGCCCCGATCGCCCCCGGTCTGCCCACAATGGAATTTTTCCCTTCCCCGAAGGCCGCCAAACCGCGGCAAGCCACTAACGAGCCTCCCTCTCCCATTACAGGACAAGGAACCGGGGAACAAAGAAGCAGTAGTGCCCCCGGGGGGGGTCAGCCCTCATCACGGCCCAAACGCACGTGTAATAAGCCATCTTGGCTGAGAGACTTCGTCTCATCCTAGGGGGGAGGGATGTTGTGTTCTGTAAAGCTGTGCCTTTAACAATGTACCTAGCCATGTGGTAACAATGTAACCTTTCTGTGTGCAACATTATAACCTTCAGCTGTATCAATGTAAACCTGATAAGGGGACGCGAGCTAGTGACCACTAGATGGCAATAGCGAGCGTCCAGCTCTCATGGCTCAGATTCACCTGGATCAGCAGCGCGGGAAGATTCCCGCCACCTCTTCACCTGGACAAGAAGGGCGTGACCATCTACGACGTCACGCAGGCAGCAACCAATAGTCTGTCGATGAGCCACATTCAAATGTATAGCCAGCTGTATATATTGAGCTACCCATCCGCCATTACCACATGTTCCTCCGGATCATCATGCATTAAACCTGTGTTAAGCCAACCCTTCGGCTGTTTCATTGTCTTTGGTCCCTTACACTAAAAGTAACCTGCTGGTGAACCTTAACTAACCAATCATAATATGATATACAAGTTTTAACCAATCACGAAAAGGATCCAAATTTGTACCCAATCATTGAACTCTAATTAACATAAGGAGCACGCCCAGAAGGGAAATGTTTGCTCCAAATCTAGCAGCAAATGTTAATGGTGGGAAATCACCATTTTGTCTTTTGCAAAGAGCTGCTTGTGCAACTTGCATTTAACTTGAATACACAACATTCCTCCCTCCTTAGATTTCCTGTATGGACCTCCATGTTGAAACTATAATTTTTTTATTCCCGTCTTGTGAGCTACTTAGTTCTGAAACTCTCAGGTCACGCAGCCTCTCGGCACTGGTCAGGTCTGGGTCTAACTCCCTGTTTACATTGTTAGAGTTCTGCTTTTGTGCGGATAATAACCTTTGGAAATACGGAGCTTGGAGTGTGCATGTCCTATTTCAAACCAATCCACCCCTGTGTGCGACTTCTGAGTTCTATGTTATGATTTGCTTGCTCCTGGGCCCAACTGTGTTGATTTCAATGAAACACCAACCCCTGTGTTTTTTTGTTAATTCCCTAATAGGCGAACCTGAACCTAATGCAATAGAACCAGACTGATTAGCAGAGAGCCTGAACCTAGGTGATCCTTTTCTTCCCAATTGACTCTCGGAAAACGTGACCACTCCTGCAGCCCCCCTCCAACCCTGGGGGACAGTGAGCCCTTATCCACCCAAGGACCTCTCTTTCCCTTTGTGTGCGCTAGCAGCCCCATACTTAAGGATCCAGGCTTCCATAGTGTGTTCCAGGCCACCAAAAATAGTTACGTACAACCACTTGTGAACGGGCAATATCTAAAGACCCCATAAAGATGTATTACAATAACTTGTCCCATAACCCACATGGAACCACAGTTTTACAAAGTCTGTATAAGCACCCTCCCAGGACCGAAAGTTTATTGCGGTCATGGTAGAAAATTCCAGCTTCCGCATTGCATGGAGATGGCGGCCACCCAATGTCCACCCACACAATGATATCAGACAACAAGGGGTCACTTTCCATGGCATTGGAAAATTTCAAAGACAGTTTGAGGTGATTGATAAATTGTTCCAAAAGTCAAGGTTTGCAGGGTCCAAATCTGCAACAGGCAACAGTTCTAAAGATTCAAACAGTTCCAGACAGTCAGTCTGTTTAGCAAAGTCACTGTCTTCATGCGCAACCTGTGCGTGGTGGAAAAATGTGGAACCAAATTCTTCTTGGGCCATGGTGCTCCCTGGGGACCCCGTGGACAAACCCTCCCCCGGTGGCAACAAAACTTGGGGCACATCTTCGATGTTAAGGACTGGCACACTTCCGCCAAAGTGAATACCCATAAAGTAAATGCCTAGGGGACCAAATCACTGAGACCCTAAAATGTTTGCCTTACCTGCCTTTGTAACCACGAGAGGAAGACTCGCAAAGATAGTGGACTTCAAAATTGCCAATGGCCTGCACCAGAACGTTGCACCCACGCAATTCCACCAACTTGCCTGGAAGGCCTTTCAGCTTCGGCTGCAGTGGCGGCAGAATTAGCTGAAACTCGCCCTCAGCCATGACGGACAGGAAGGATCCTGAATCCACTTCGAGGTGAAAGGGAATTCCTTCGATGTAGACTTCCATGCTGAACCCATCTTTAAGGTCTAGTCTTTTGTCGTCAACTCCGTGGCTGGTGAAAACTTTGGCGATGTAGAACTTCTTTTCCGACGAACCCTCGGAGTGTTATTTGCACACCGTGGAGATGTGTCCCTTCTTACCACACCAGTGGCACTGTGCACTCTGGTAATGACATTCAGTGGGGAGGCGTTGTCTCCCACTCCCTTTGCACGGTGCAACCGATCCCTGCATTGCTGCTCGCATGCCCTGAAGAGAACTGGGGAGTCCCTGGAGGACTTGGCCAGTGGTTTTCAAGAACCCTGCCACAGTCGTACCTGGACCCAGTGGTTCTTTACCTTTGATAGCTGCCTTTCATTGAAAGTGGTCACGCAGTGTTTTCAGCAATGCCGGCAGGGACATTTGCTGTAACACCTCAGGTGGCACCAACTTTAATACGAGGCCGAGAGTCTCCATACTGCAGTGGGCCAAGAAAGTTGCCTTCCACAGAGATGGGTCAAGTTTTCTTACGGTGAAGTAGCAATTGAGCTGCACCTCATAGTAATGCCATAAGCCTGGCTTACAAGTGTTGAACGGTTGCAACCACAATGGGATATGGTCAGCCATCTGGTCTTTCTCTAATCTCATCCTTGTTGCCAATTGCCATGTCCGGCCCTTGTAAAGAACAATCCAGCAAACGATGAACAGAACAACGAACAATGGTGTATTGTAAAGTCTTTCTTGTTACTCTTACAAGGAATATCTGGATCTTCAGATGGATACACAAGTCCCATGTACTTGGTCTCTCTGAATTCTACCTTAGAAGCAATGTACTGATCTACCCTTGCTAGCGAGCATATAGAGAAGACCCCAGGTTAGCCTGTCATGGTGTAACCTGCCTTGATAATGAGAAGCATAGATCCGGCCCCAGGCCCCACCCTTGTTTACCTATGGGGCTTATATAGTGTCACCCCGGCAGTGACTCTTTGATACAATGTAGTAACCTGCCAGTGAACCTTAACTAACCAATCATAACATGATATACCAGTTTTAACCAATCATGAACAGGATCCAAAGTTATACCCAATCACTGAACTCTAATTAACATAAGGAGCGTGCCCAGAAGGGAAATGTTCGTGCCAAATCTAGCAGCAAATGTTAATGGCGGGAAATTGCCATTTTGTCTTTTGCAAAGCGCTGCTTGCGCAACTTGCATTTAACTTGAATACACAACAGGGGGGACTTCTCTGGCTCAAGCCTGGCCTGGCCTTTGGCCAGCGTGTGTGAGCACACATTTTGAGTGATGCGCGCCTCTAAAGGAAAGTGGAGGAAGGGAGGGGTGTCTTTTTTCTGCTTCTGGCCCTGGGCAGGAGTGCGAGTGTGCGTGCATGCATCTGTGTCTGTGTGATGGAGGTAGCATGCCTGCAGGGGGAGCCACTTTCCTCTTCCTCCTCCTCCTTCAGGGCCGGGGACCTTGTGTCTCAGAGCAGTACATGTGAGCTGCCTGGCCACCCCACACTTTCCCACCTCCCTCCCTCCTTCCCTGCTGGGAGTCTTGAATGGTCTCAGAAAAAAAGAGCCTAGCTTGGTGGCAACAGCCACTCGCTCGCTCGCCCACCATTCCTTCTTCGCTCCCCTCCCCTCCCCTTCCCCCATCGCCTCAGGTACTCATTCGTGCATGATCTCTCTCTCCCTCTCAGTGGCACCGAGCCCTCTTTCTGCTCCAGAAGGCGGGAAAGTGGGAGGGCTGCCCACTTCAATGGGGGGAAGTGTCTGGACTAAAAAGGCACCTACGGGCTAGTAAAGTGTGTGTGTGTGTGTGTGTGTGTGTGTGTGTGTGTGTGTGTGTGTGTGTGTGTGTGTGTGTGTGTGTGTGTGTGTGTGTGTGTGTGTGTGTGTGTGTGTGTGTGTGGAGGAGTGGCTGTGGGGGGTATGTCCTGTGGCTGTGAGTTAACCTTTCCCTGCTTACATAGGAGCTTTGCCTGGTTGCTTTGGCTGTCCCAGAAAGGGTGCAGGTCGCATTTTGGTCACAGGGGGGCATGGCCAAAATGTGTGTGTGTGTGTGTGTGTGGGGAATACAATTGCTCTGTATGGAGCCCAGAAATTTATGATGGTGGCCCTGGCACAACACCCCCCTTGGGTGCCAATCCAAAGAGCTGAGCTGCGATGCCTTGGAATGATCGAGCAAATGAGTGGGGCTCAGTGTTCCTCTGCCCGCCTTCTTCCTCCTGTGCCGCCAAAGGTAAGACTACAAAAGCAGCTCCATTGACAGCAGAGCCATTGTGGTTTAGAGACTGCAATTTGCCTTGTAAGCAGGAGGTTGGTTCAAATTACCAGAGGGGAGTTGAAATTAGAAGGCGAGTGGTAACATATATTTTTTGTTAGGGTTAGATGCCCTCATCACTCCCTGTCCAGCACCTTTTTAGCACAGCCAGAATGCCTCTGCCTTAGGCTCTTTCACTTTTTTCAAATTTCTGCTTCTTGCACTGCTAGCAGTAGTAAGCTGCGTACTGAATACAAGACTGGATCCCAATTCAGCAAATCAGAGAAGAGGGAGGGGGTTCTCGTTGATTTGTGAAAAAAAGGTCAAAGCTCTATGTGCTGAAGCTTCTACTGAAAATCAGCTCAAATTGGGGGGTGGGGTGGGGAGCAGCACTCATGAATTCAGTTGTACATATACAGGCACCATCTCTTTATGATCATATTCATCGTCTTAATGAATATAAGGTTGAGGCCTGGGTAACTCTCATTTAACACATAGTATGTCAGGGGTGGATAAATGTCCTGTGCTTATGTAGTAAGGCAGACAGCTTTTACAACAGCCAAAGAAAGCTGTTGTCCATGTTTTATTCCCTTCTGACAACAATTTGGTCCACATCAGAAGACTTCTATTTCAATTTGACATATCTCAGCATGATTTAGTATTGGGATTTTGGTTTGGCCTGTTCTCTTGTGCATGTCTAATAAAAAGCAAATTGGAATACTTCCAGAAAAAGAGTCAAAGACAAATACAGTATGTTGATTTAGAAGCACAGGAAGTGTATGGAAAAGCTAGCCAAAGAACCCTGTCTAGCCAGTTTTGTTTTGTTCCCGTGCTGGCTGCATGAAAAGCCATGAAAAGGCCTGTGTTTTCTCTTTCAGCTACTTCAGCTTTATTTTCTTTTGTTTCAGCTGTACATATGCACCAGCTGAATAGGCGTCAGCTTTTGTCTTCTGAGTTAAGGGGAAAAAAATGACAAAAAACTTAGCTTCTGTACCCCTGTCCAATAAACTTCAAAGTGTCAAAAATGTGAGTTTAAGTGATGGTAATGATCTGGACAGTGGAGCTGTAGGAGAGAAGAGAAGATAGAATAAATAGAAGTATTAAATACTAAATGTGAAGAATATATCTAAAAATTACATGAGCTGCTACTTGCCTGTTCTTCTTAGATTGGTTCATGATGAATGGGAACTCTTGTGATAATACTTCCTCCCTTTACTCCTGTGAACTGCAAACATTTTCCTGGCACAGTTTCCATGCCTTTAAGGGTTACCTGTTTACCTATTTTAACTTATTTATTCAATATTTATACAGCCCATAAAGTGCAACTCCACTACTCGGGGTGTTTAAACATTAAAATTAGTCACTCAATCAATCCCAACAAAAGGAACAAATAAACCATAGCTATAAATTTAAAAATAGTTAAAAGGTGACAATGAATAAGAAAACAACTCCAGCAACAGGTCAGAAGGCTCTGCCTACCTTAGAGTATATTTTCAAAAGCTGTTTTAATCAGCTTTGTTTTTATGAGCTTCTGCATTAAAAATGCAGAGTGAGGGGTCCTGGTGTACTTCTAGTTGAACAGCACTCCACCCGGATGGGGCTACAACTGAGAATGTCCGATTCCTAGTAGATGTCCTCCTCACCTTTATCTGTGCATGCTTCTTTACATGCATGGCCAGTGAGGACCAGGTATCAGGATCTGAGGCAGCTTCAGGGCTCCAACTGCTAGAAAAGCAGCTCTGGTAGTTGCAGGATGAGAACCACAGTCTGCTGCAGCTATTAGTGCCCTCATGAGCTTCATCTGGAAGCTCTGGGGAAAGAGTTCCCTTCAGAAGCTGTCTTAGTTGTCATGAACTTGGAAAATGTTATTTTAATTTAAGTCTGTTACCACTGCTTCTCATTTCGAGAAACAGAACTTTTTTCACTCAGTTAACATGAATGCTTTCGTAGATAGCATTACATCACCAGGATTAGCGCCAGTGGTGGACACTAGCAGGTTCGCACCAGTTTGCCAGAACCAGTAGCAGAAATTCTGGCTGGCCACGCCCATCCAAGTTTTGAAATAAAGTAGTCCTGATTCAGGTGCAACGCAGGGCTTTCCCCCTGGCCAGGCCCACCATACCATGCCCACAGTGTGGTAGTAAACAATTTGTGAGCCCACCACTGATTAGCGCCTCTAGTGGCTTGTGAGTAGCAAAGAGAGGGATTTCCCAGAACACAACACACCTGCTTACACTCTGAACATCTTTGGGAGATGGAATGAAGCTAGGTCATCTGACTTAGTGCACTTCTCACCAGAGAAATACTTATAAGAAATTCCATCAATTTTCGGACTTAGAAAAATTCTGCAATAGATCAGGTCTACTATTAGACGCTGCATGTTTTCTTATTTTAAATTAAGTTATGCAAATTTAGATCAGGATAGAGTTAAGGGCCCATGAATGGTATGTTTTATTTTAAAGTATTTAATCAGTTTCATAGTTTACCAACCGCTATACTTTACATTTGGATTCTTCAAATGGATTTATGGACTGTGCTTTGCTTCTTATTGCAATAAAAGGAAATGAGGCCTGGCTGGGTTTCTTCTCCACAAAAAGACAATCGGAAAGAATTGTTTTGTGAACTTGTTTGATAGTTCAGCATCAAGATTGTTTTGCTACCAAGTTGCAATACTCTCATTGGATGTTCTTGGAGATCGCCCAGAAGGAGGGGAGATCAAAACAGGAAAGGACTCAGGCTGGAGATTCGATTCTCAGGGCTGGAAAAGGAGGAGAATTTGTGGGAGTTAACTTGTTGCTCTGCAGTCTGAGGGAGGACTGGGATACAAGGCCTAGGCGTCCCATCTAGCTGCACCTGGTTTCTCACCCACTCCACCTGTCACATTCCATTTTGGTCCCGATTCAGAGTGGTGAGTCGGCGACATTAGTAATGAAAGTTTTTGGATTTGTAGTATAATAGAACCTCATATAACAAATATAATTCATTCTACGAGGCACTTGATTATACAATTTTTTCGTTATACGATGCATGCTTTAACTGAATTTCCCATAGGGAAGCATTGAATGCAATTTCCCATAGGAATGCATTGAAAACCAATTAATCCATTCTAAGAAAAATTCCATAAATTGAGCCACTATTTCTATGGATTTCCTTTTGTTATGCAAAACATTTGTTAACCGAGGTTGTTGTTGTTGTTGTTGTTGTTGTTGTTATTTCATGTCAGAAATTAATTCTGGGTTGAAAGGATTTTTGCTGGATAAAATGAGGCTCCTTTCATGCCCCCAAGTTCTTTTCCCACTGAAGTGGTCTCTATTTATCACTGTCCTAGGCTTTCAGTTTCTGATCCTCCATAACACTCTCAGTCAGCTTGCCCTACAAACAAAATATTTGCAACAGTTCTATAATTATTTAAGTAATCCATTGTGAAATTAGGTTTCTTAAGACTGGGCTGAATAATCACCTTTAAGAAGGAAGATATACACCCTTCCTGTAAAGAGGAATTAATAGATTATGTAGTCCATTCAGTTGTCACTTCTTTGGCTGATTTTAAGAGCCCAAAAAGTCAAGGATGCACTAAAATAGTGGCTTAACCCATGTGCAGAAAAGGAAAGTTCCTAAAAGGAAAGAATCCACCAGGGCTTCCACATTTAGTTCATTAGCCAGCTTTTAACCTAAACTAGATGTATGAAGAAGAAGAAGAAAAGATACATCCCATAGTGTACTTTCTGCTTCTTAATGGAAAATGTGGAGCTGGGGAAATCATATTTTTATCTTTAAATACAGGTTTAAAAAGTGATGCCTTTTCAATAATTTCCATTACCAGTTTGTATAGTTTGATATCAGCAAAGCCTACAAAGTATCTCAATCCAGTCCTGATATTTTAAGCCTTTCTGTTCATAAGAAAGTTCCATTTTCAGAAAATTGCATTTTCAGACAGGTGCTTCCTAATGACTTGGAAACAGTTCAGGCTCTCAATGCAGCGGCTCCTAAATCCTGTCACTGGCATAACAATTGCGTAAGCAAACACACCTTTTTCTCTAATGACAATGGTGCCTTTTAATAAAATGTGAATCCGTTTCCCCATACATTAATCCTTTTTGCGTTGTATAAAGTGACAATGTCATAATCAGACATTTATTTACAATTCCCAGGAAAGAGCAACCTAATCCCTAAGTAAAAGGTCATTCTGAAAGGTACAGTGCTTTTCAAATAACTTCTTTCTAGACCTACTTTTTTACTTCAAGCACAGGTGTTTCTGGTCTCAGGACTTTTGATGCCATTAAAAACAAACAAGTAAACAAACAACCTGCAAGCCTAAATAGGGGGAAATGTCACATTTTCAGAAAAGATTTATAGAAAAGTGATCGAAACAAAAATTCATTCTTGCCTTGGAGCTGCATAAATTTAAGCTCGTTTTTTTATTTTTTAAAAATCTCACATAGGATTGGGAATTGCCCTAGATATTCTGGAAATTTTCCAGGGTTTGAGACACATTTTACAGGGGATAGACAAACCTATCTGGTCTGTTTCTCCAGACTTCAGTCTTTAGTTACCTTCAAGTTTCTTTTATGCTTGTTTCTGTTTGGGCTTGGCTGGAGCAGGCTGTTGTGTACCAAATAGGGTGGCTAGGTAGGAAGTTTAGTTCGCCATTTGTTGTGATCATCGCATCCAAATGACATATGGACCTCAAGAAACCCTATTTGATCTGCACCAGCCCACTGTTAATTTGTTGGTATCATGAAGTGGCTTAAGCGTATTAGAGCAGGACATGTGTGCTGCATCGCTTTAAGGCAAAAAAATATGCTGAATTGGGCAGATTCTTGAACAGAATTTTAGGAGAAAAGCAAATTAAAATCCCATTGGCTTCCCCCTCCTGTTCCTTCCTGCTGCCAGGAGGGACTTTTCCATTTGTCTGGTTTGTTGTTGTTGTTGTTGTTGTTGTTGTTGTTGTTGTTGTTGTTGTTGTTGTTTTTTTGGGGGGGGGTCAGTGATGATTTTGAAGTGCATGCATCCCTTGCTTGAAAGCCAGTTGTATCCGACTCTAAGGTTCAGTGTTCATCTCAGTTTATAGCCAAAGATCTAGTGCAGTCTGCTTCTGCAGAAATTTCCGTGGATGTGTGGCAGGCATGGCTAGACACCAGAGTGAACAGAATGCTGTTTACCTTCCCACCGAAGTGGTCCCTATTCATCTACTTGCAATTTCTTGCTTTCAAACTGCTAGGTTGGCAAGAGCGGGAACAGCGATGGGAGCTCACTCCATTGTGCAGTACTTGGGACTTGAACTCCAACCTTCCAGTGTTCCAGTTCAGCGTCTTAACCATTTGAGCCACTGCAGTCCCTTGATATACTTAGAAATATTTTTTCACTTCCATAGCCCTTCCATGACCTATGATTAATCATACTTTTGCGATCAAGGACAGGATTTTTCCCCCTGTAGGAAGGGATAGGCCCTTTATATAAGGCAGCATTTATCAACTCCCATGAATTGGTTACATCTCAGCAGATTTCATTAGCTGGAAGGGGCAAGGATTATATAAGAAGATGGTAGCCCTCTCTTTTTCAATCACTCTGTCTACATCCTTGAGATCTACACACTGAAAAGCTTCAAGCTAGCAGAACAAGCAGTTGCCAAAATTATGACAGCATGACCTAAGTGAATGCCAGTCTAGGTCAGTGTTTCCCAACCTTTGGTTTTTGGACTTCAATTCTCAGAAGGCTAAGTCAATTCCCCATAGCACTGATAAGCCAATGTACTAATTTAGGCTTCTGGTAATTGAAGTCCCCCTGTGGGGCATGGGTCCCACATTAAGAACCACGGGTCTAAATGAAGGTGAATCCAGTGAACCTTGTTTGCAAAACACATTGTTACATTGTCTGCAAAGCTTGTCTGCAACCAACCAGAATGGAATAGGAAAGAACAGCCAAGGAGATAAAATGCCAATTTTATTTCAGTGTTGTATGTTATTGTGTTACTTTACTTTTCCTAGTTTTACGATGTACCACGAATTACAGTAATTACAACTAGCTACTCTAGATCTTGATTATGTACGTAGTTCTGTCACGAGTTAACATTGCAGAGGAATTAATTGTTCTGTAATTCCTATCAAACCATTCTTTTGGGAGGGAGGGGAAATACCTTCTCCCTTTCTGTCTTTTGTGCATATGCACACTTTGGTATCTTCCCTGAATAAGAGGAAACAGGAGTACCAGAAACCCTATTCATATTTCAGGGCAATCAAGAACTGCCTCACAATGAAGCTTTATACCCTGCTGCTCATTCTGGCAATTTTAATAGCACATTTACATCAGCCATAAAATGCGACCATGTATGCACAAATGCACCCGCGGCTGTAATAAATGCGGAAGTGGGTACATTTATGACAGCTGTAAATGCACCTGCTTCTACTTCCGGGGATGTGGTCTGGCCTGTTCAGCTATCCAGGGGCTTGGTTAGGCCCACAGCATAAAAAGGTTGGCCACTCCTGCTGTAGTGCTTGCAAAATCTTAGTATACATGGTTGTCTATTATTGTAGCTGAAGTGGAAAGGAGCATGCCTTTGGATAGGCCACCTGGAACAAGTTTGGAAGCAGGAAAAGGCTGGGCAGGCCAAGACTTTTCACAGGGCACGAAAGGAGAAGAAAACTCTGGAAGTAAACCTTGAAAAATAGGTTTATTCCCAGTGGGCACTGTTTCTCCTGCTAACTTTGACTGTAAAGCCCACTTGGCTTTGTTTTGTTTATTTTATTTCCTTTCTTCATACAGTCATTCTGACTGTTTTCAATTCATTGTCTTTCAGTCCTTTTCTTTCCATTTGCTTACCATATGTACTGTAAAAAGAATTAAAATATGAATTTTGTTTGAGGAAGTGGATTAAAATCCACAAAATCTCACATGGAGATGAACCTGGTAGTTTATAAGTTGGTACAGTACTTTAGGTAAAGGTCACTCTTGCTCGAAAGCCAGTCATATCCAACTCTAGGGTTCAGTGCTCATCTCTGTTTATAGTCAAAGAGCCAGTGCTGTCTGCATCTACAGACATTTCCGTGGACATGTGGCAGGCATGCCTCGACACAGAACACTGTTTACCTTCCCACCAAAATGGTACCAATTTATCTATTTGCAATTTCTTGCTTTTGAACTGCTAGGTTGGCAGGTGCTGGGCCAAAGATGGGAGCTCTTTCCATCCTGCAGTACTCGGGAATTGGGCTCTGACCTTCCAGCCATCGAGTTCAGTGTCTTAACCTCTTGAGCCACCAAAATTTCTTTATTTATTTTATTTATTTTTAGGATTTGTATTGCTGCCCAATTCCAAAGACACTGGGAGGCATACAGATATTAAAACCATCACAATTTTAAAAATCACAATTAAAACCTCATTAAAAACTACCACAAGACATTTCCTACCCTCCAATCAATTTAAAAAGGTGGAGAGAGCATTCATAAATCAGCCAGCAGGCTGGGGCCACAGCACTGCCGGTGCCCCATACCTGCTCTGCCAGCAAGGTTTTTAAACCTTTCCTGAAGGGCAGCAACTCCGTCTGGAGACACAACTTGGTTGGCAAGAGGTTCCATAGGGCTGGAGTGGACACTGAGAAGGCCCTCATTCTAGTGCTAGAGAAACACGCCTCTCTAGCAGATGGAAAAATTAGAGAGCCTCTCTGGTCCGTTCTGGTGGGATGGGCAGATGTTCTTCGGGTGATGCGGTCTCTTAAGTATCCTGATCCATTACCATGTAGGCCTTTAAAGGTAATAACCAGCACCTTGAATTGCACCCAGAGGCATACCAGCAACCAGTGCAGCTCCCGAAGCAGTAGCAAGGCATGGGCATACTGCCCGCACCCCATCACCACCCTAGCAGCTGCATTCTGGACCAGTTGCAGCCTTCAAATGATCATCAAGGGCAGCCCCATGTAGAGCAAGTCTGGAAGAAAGTAGAGCATGTGTGACCATAAGCAAAGAGTCCCAATCTAGGAGCAGGCGTAACTGGTGCTGTGTGAAAGCCCTCCTGGCCATGGCTGCCACCTGATCTTCGAGCAGTAGACGTGAGTCCAGGAGGACCCCCAAATTATGCACAGAACCAAAGATATTAGCTCCCAAGATAACACGGGACCCCTAACTCATAGCTACTCAGTCTTGCTGGGATTCAGTTGTAGTCCGCTGTCCTCCATCCAGGTCCCAACAGCCTCCAGGCACCTGGAAAGGACTCTGAGTGAATTGCTGGGATCACCATGGGGTGAGATGTACAGTTGAGTATCATCAGCATACTGATAATACCTCACCCGGTGGGAACAGATGATCTCCCCCAGCGGCTTCATGCAAATGTTAAATAGAAGAAGGGAGAGAACTGAGCCTCGAGGCACACCATACTGGACATCTCATCCAGAGGCATGGATGAGATGTCCAGTATGGTGCACCTGGGTGCAATTCAAGGTGCTGGTTATTACCTTTAAAGGCCTAAACACACTGACTGGGTCTGGCTCCTCAGAAATGAGGCAAACCAGGAAAAACCAGTGCCCTGGATCCCTAGTCCTCGGACCCGTCCCAGAAGGATACCATGGTTGATGGTATCGAAGGCCGCTGAGAGGTCAAGAAGAGCAAGGACAGACGGATGACCTCCATCCCGCTCCCACCAGAGATCGTCAAACAGCATAACTGTTGTGTTCTAATGGTTTTACCTTCCACAATGTATCTGAACCAATGTAACCTTGCCTATAGCAACAATGTAACCTTCAGCTGCATCATATGAACCCTGTAAGAGGACGCGAGCTAATGACCACCAGCTGGCAGCAGCGAGCGTCCAAGCTCCTTGGTCCAAACTCATCAAAGGCAACAGCGCGGGAAGTTTTCCCGCCACCACCTACACCTGGACAAGAAGGGCGTGACCCGCAATGACGTCACGCAGACAGTAGCCAATGGGCTACCATGGAACCACGTTCAAACGTATTACTACTGTATATAAAGAGCTATCGATCCGCCATTACCTCATGTTCCCTCTGTCCACGATGCAATAAACCTGAGTTAACCCAGCCCGAGGCTGTGTCCTGTGTCTTGGTTTGCATACACCAAATTGGCGACGAAGGTGGGATAATGGATCCCCACGGAACAGCCAGGGCACAGAGCGGGTTCAACATCACCAAACCGCAAGACTGGGAGCTGCTTGAGATGGACTTCCAGGCGGCACTGGTGGAACTCAAAGTCAAAGGAGACGACGAGGAGAGGAAGAGGGCCATCCTCACCAGAATGCTCGGGATGGAAACCAAGCGGACGCTGGTGAGCATCATCGCTCCGAAGAAGGTGAGCGAATTTAAGGCGGACGACATCATGAAGCTGCTGCGAGAGCGCTTCAGTCCCTCGAGGGCAATGTTTCCCGCTCGGAGCACGTTTTGGAGGCGAGTCCAAGCGCCGGACGAGTCGGTTGAGACATTCGTGGCCGCCATGAGGATAGCCGCCGCCCCCTGCAAATGGGACAATATCCTAGAGATGGCCCTCAGGGACGGCGTGCTGTGTAGCCTGAAAGACAAGGAGGTGCAGCGCAGCTTGATGAACAAGGAGCCACCACCCATACTGGCAGAGGTCGTAGAGGCCGCGGAAGCCGCAGAGTCCACGAATGCTGGAGTGGACGAGATGCACCAGTGGCGTGAGTGGCGTCCTAGAGCCGGCAAGGCGGCAAATTCGGTGCACGGGAAGTCCGGACAGGCGGTGCACGCAACTCGACGGGCATCAAAGTCGTCTACGGAAGGCAGCGACGGCGAGGAGGTCCAGAAGGTCCGAAAGGGTGGTCGACGCTGCGATGGTTGCGGAGCGGCCCATGAGCGCGCGAGATGCCCATTCAGGAAGGCCGAGTGTTACACCTGCGGCCGTCGGGGGCACATCGCCAAGGCATGCAGAAAACGGAAGGAGGGCCGGAGGCAGTCACAAGACCGTTCGGCCAGACCGGACCGTCCAGCGAGGCCCAAAGATGGCGCCCAGACCACGAGGAAGCAGGATGGCGTGGGCCGCGTCTCGGACGACAGTGAGGACGACGCCCCAGTGTTCAACGTGTCCGCGGGACAGTCCCATTACTTCGTTGAGGTACTAGTACAAGGGGCCCCTATTAGGATGGAAATTGACTCCTATTCTATAATTCCCCAGAAAGAGTTCTTGAGAATCGACCCCCACGTGCGGCCTAAACTTAAAACGTTGAGGTCCACGCTACGAGACGTACAGGGAAACAGCATTCCGGTGTTGGGGGTCGGGAAATTTCGGGTCAAATTTAAGAGACATTCTGCGGAACTGCCCCTAGTTGTCCTTAAGGGGGGAAGTTGTAGCCTCCTAGGGACGCAGTGGTTTCAGCCCTTAGGTTTGTTCATAGGGGGAGTGCACACAGTGGGGGTGGACCCAATACAAGCGGTTTGCGATGCGCATCCCGCCGTTTTTAAGAAAGGACTCGGAAAGTTCAAGGGACCCCCTGTAGCCTTCGACCTAGACCCGGAGGTCCGCCCGATAAGACTCAAACCGCGCAGAGTGCCGTTCGCACTCAAGGACAAGATAGAGGCGGAACTGGACAAACTGGTGGGCCAGGGGATTCTTATTCCTGTTGATTCCGCGGAGTGGGAATCTCCAATTGTAACGGCTCTAAAGGCTAACGGGGAGGTGCGCATTTGCGCTGATTATAAGTGTACAATTAACAAGGCGATCCGCCCTAATGCATACCCGGTGCCGGTGATCAGCCACCTTTTGGCCAGGCTGAATGGGGGAAAGTGTTTCGCTAAACTCGATTTGGCACAAGCCTATCAGCAACTCCCAGTGACCCCCGCCACGGCCGCGGCACAAACGATAGTTACACATAAAGGGGCGTTCCAGGTGTCGCGTTTACAGTTCGGCGTGAACTCGGCACCCGGCCTTTTTCAGTCGCTTGTGGAACGCCTCCTGAAGGGACTGGAGGGGGTGTTGCCTTATTTTGATGACGTGTTGATAACAGGGGGGAGTGAGGCTGAACTGGCAAAGAGATTGGACAAAGTACTAACCGTGTTCGAGAAAGCGGGGCTGAGACTAAGGAAGGACAAATGTGTTTTTTTTGAAACTGAGGTCGAGTTTTTAGGGTTCCGGATCACACCCAAGGGGATTAAGCCGTCTAAATCCAAAGTAGCAGCCATAAAGAAGGCCCCTCGCCCCACATCCAAAACCGAGCTACAGTCTTTCCTGGGGCTCCTCAACTTTTACCATACATTCCTCCCGCGGAAGGCGTCCGTGGCCGAACCGCTCCATCGGTTACTTAAAAAGGAGGAGACATGGATGTGGGGTGACGAGCACGAGAGGGCGTTCAAAGAACTAAAGCAACTCTTAACATCTGAGGCAATCCTGACGCATTTCGACCCTAAACGGCCGGTGGTCTTAGTCTGTGATGCATCCCCGGTGGGGGTGGGGGCGGTGCTTTGCCACGTGTTGGATGACGGAAGGGAGGCCCCGGTAGCGTTTTATTCAAGGTCCCTGTCCCAAGCGGAGCGCAATTACGCACAAACCGACAGGGAGGCATTAGCAATAGTAGCGGGAACCAAAAAATTTCACGATTTTTTGTATGGCCGCCCGTTCAAAATCGTGACTGATCACAAGCCACTGTTAGGGATTTTCACGGAAAGCAAGCCCACGCCGCAGATCCTGTCCCCGAGAATGCTGCGATGGGCTATTTTTCTCAACGCATACCAACATGAGTTGGAGTACCGGCCCGGAAAGGAGATCAGCCATGCCGATGCACTTTCGAGATCTCCTTTGCCCTTGTCGGACGACCAAAAGGCGAGAGTAGAAAGAGACCGCCAGGTGTTGCTAATTGAGGTCTTAGACGCACCCCCAATAGTACCAGCCGACATTGCTAGGGCGACAGGCAAGGACAGAACGCTAGAGAAAGTTAGTGCATGGGTACAGAAGGGGTGGCCGGCATCGTCCCCAAGCACAGAATTCGACCCATTTTTTCGGAAAAAGCTAGAGTTGTCCCTAGAGAGGGGGTGCCTGTTGTGGGGCCAACGGGTGGTGGTCCCTACGTCCCTGCGGCCGAGGGTGCTCGAACTGCTGCACGTCAGCCACCCGGGCATAGTTCGTTCAAAGGCGCTGGCCCGGAGTTACTTCTGGTGGCCACAGCTGGACGCGGACATTGAGCACATGGTCGGCACTTGTGAGGCATGCCAGGGATCCCGACCAGAGGCGGCCCGTCTTCTGCATAGGGAATGGGACACAGCAAGGGGGCCATGGTCCAGAGTGCACGTAGATTTCGCTGGCCCTTTCCGAGGAACCATGTTTCTCCTGGTGGTGGATGCATTCTCCAAGTGGCTGGAGGTTATCCCAGTAAAGAGCACGTCCTCCGCCACGACAATTAGCCAGCTAAGGAGAGTCTTTTCCACGTTCGGTTTACCCGATACTTTAGTCAGCGATAACGCTAGTTGTTTCACCTCCGCTGAGTTCGGGGCATTCATGGAGGCAAACGCCATTCGGCATGTCACATCCGCGCCGTTTCACCCGGCCACGAATGGCCAAGTGGAACGGCTGGTGCGTACAACAAAGGATGCGCTGCGGCGCATGGGCCCGGGGGACCTGAATCACCAAGTATGCCAATTCCTCTTAGCGTATAGGGTGACCCCCTTAGCGTCAGGCTACTCGCCGGCAGAGCTCTTGATGCGGCGAAAACTGACCACGATCCTGTCCAGGCTAGACCCGACGAGAGTCGAGGATAAAGGGAAAAACATAGGGTTGGCAGTCTCGAAAGGTTTCGCCGCCGGCGACCCTGTTCACTGCAGGAACTATTCCAGCGCAGGGCCAGCCTGGGTACCAGGGACGGTTGTAGAACAGACGGGGCCAGTGTCGTACCGAGTCGAGACTAACACCGGCCTCCTCTGGAGGAGGCACGCTGACCAACTGAGGCACCGAGTGAGTAGGCCAGTCAGTGGGGCTCAGCAACAGGATTCAGCGTTAGGGTTCTCCCCCACCCGCTTAACCCAAGGGGGAGACAGCAGCGGACAACAGTCCCAAGCAAGGGGGGAAGGCAGAAGCAGCGGCCCCGACCCATACCCTTTTGATACACCAGTCCTATCAGAGGCCGGGGAAGGGGGAGAGGAGTTCGCGACCGCTGCCCCCGAATGTAATTTTGATTTTGATTTGGCGAGCCGGGGGGGTTTTCAGGAGTGTTCCCCCACCCATCCAAGCGAGAAGAGGGGTTTTTCGTTAGCCCCCAGTGCCCCCGGTTCCTCCCTAAGAAAGAGCACACCTTCCAACAACGCCGCGGAGCCGCGGCAAGTCACTAACGAGTCTCCCTCTCCAATTACAGGACAGGAAACCAGGGGACAAAGAGAAGGTAGCAAACCCGGGGAAAGGCAGCCCGCATCGAGACCCCAGCGTGTTCGAAATAAGCCATCTTGGCTGAGAGACTTTGTCTCCTAGGGGGGGGGGAGTGTGTTTAAGTGTGGGCTCGAGACTTTGTCTCGTCCTAGGGGGGAGGGGTGTTGTGTTCTAATGGTTTTACCTTCCACAATGTATCTGAACCAATGTAACCTTGCCTATAGCAACAATGTAACCTTCAGCTGCATCATATGAACCCTGTAAGAGGACGCGAGCTAATGACCACCAGCTGGCAGCAGCGAGCGTCCAAGCTCCTTGGTCCAAACTCATCAAAGGCAACAGCGCGGGAAGTTTTCCCGCCACCACCTACACCTGGACAAGAAGGGCGTGACCCGCAATGACGTCACGCAGACAGTAGCCAATGGGCTACCATGGAACCACGTTCAAACGTATTACTACTGTATATAAAGAGCTATCGATCCGCCATTACCTCATGTTCCCTCTGTCCACGATGCAATAAACCTGAGTTAACCCAGCCCGAGGCTGTGTCCTGTGTCTTGGTTTGCATACACCAAAATAACCAATGCAGACTCTGTACCATATCCGGGCCTGAATCATGACTGAAAGGGGTCCAGATAGTTCTCTTCATCCAGAACACCCTGCAACTGTAGCTGCACTGCCTTCTCCAGGACCTTCCCTAAAAGGGGGAGGTTGGAGACAGGCCAGTAGTTGGCCAATATCATTGGGTTGAGCATTGGGGCTGGATTCTTCAGGAGGGGGCACACCAAAGCATGTTTTAATGATGCAGGAAACACCCCCTCCCACAAGAAAGCAATTACTATTGCCCTGACCCAACTACTTGTGACCACCTTGGATGCCTTGACTAGCTAGGTGGGACAAGGGTCTAATAGACAGGCAGTGGCACGGACAGATGCAAGAAGCCTGTCCACTTCCTCAGGGACAACTGGATCGAACCAATCTCAGATAACTTGACCAGACTGCACTCCAGTCCAGATCCACAGCAACCTCACTAAGGTCAAACGTCAAGCAAATCTGAGCTATTTTCTCCGCCAGATAATCAGCAAAATCCTCAGCTGACTCTTGCCAGCTGGGGCCAGTTCCCCCTCTGCCAAGGAGAGACCTAGTCAGCTGGAACAGGGCCACTGGGCGGTTATCTGCAGAGGCAATAAGGGTGGTGAAATATTGCCGTTTCACTACCTGTATCACCATGAGGTAGGATCTAATAGCAGCTCTAGCCAGTGTTCGGTCGAAATCACTCTGAGTTTTCTTCTAGTGGTGCTCTTGGTGTCTCTTCACACATTTAATGTCTCTCAATTCCTCCATAAACCAGGGGGAAGAGCAGGGCCACCATGCGTGGAGAGACCGTAGTGGTGTGATTACATCCAAGGTTGCCATCACTCCCTCATACCAGAGGTCAACAAGAGCTTCAGATGAATCATGTAGCCAATCCAGACGGAAACCCCCCAGTTCCCTTTGGAAACCATCCAGATCCATCAGTCAGCGAGGGTGGACCAACTTAATAGGCCCAGCCTCCCTACGGTGAAGTGTTGTGCCCCAAAAGTCCAGAGTCATGAGATAGTTATCCGACCATGGCACATGTGTTATTTGCAAATGTTGTAATTTCAGATCACTCTGCCACCGCCTCAACAGAAAGACTAAATTTGGTGTATGACCAGTGCACCTGGTTGGGATGCCATGAACTCCCGAGCTACCTCAGAGCCAGCCCCCAATGAAGGCATGTTGAAGTCTCCCAACACCATAAGTGAGGGGAACTCCAACACCAACATTGTGACGGCCTCAAGAAGCTCAGACAGGAAATCTTCTACTCTGCAAGGGGCAGGTACAGAAGCAAGATTCCCAACTGACCCTTAGGGCCCAACCAAAGGAGGAGGGTCTCACAACCCGGTATCTGCGGAGCTGTGGTTCTTGTGGCTCCCAGAGACTCTCTGGCTACAATTGCGACGCCACCACTCTTCCCCTTATCCCTAGGCTGGTGCCAAATACCGAATCCAGCCGGACACATCTCTGAGAGAGGAACACCATCCTCTGATGTCAGCCAGGTTTCAGTGATGCATGCCAGGTCAGCTCGCTCCCCCAGCAGCTGCCTAAGGGAGGAGTCACTCTGGATCATCTTTAGCATTTATTAATTTTTGGTTTGCTTTTCTTAACTCAGCTATCTCTATGAAAGCCTTTGCCCTGGAAAACCTTAATTGTCCTGTTTATTTCATTACACTGATTAAAATCCAAACTGGACCCAGCTTTCTGTTTGACATTTTCAAGACAAATAACATATAGCTTCCAGATAGAGTTCTAACCAGGGATGGCATCACATTTGCCAGGTTTCAGACATATTTCATTAGTCATTAAAAGTGGATGGAAACCTTTATGATTCCCTTTATTGCATGATCCAGAGTAAATTATCATAATGCCCTGTCCCTCAGAGTACGTTTGAAACCTTTTGGCTTTTTGTCTTCTCGGTATCTTTAATCAAATATGAAAGTCAGCTAGCTGTCTCAGGTTTTGGCTCAGAGGATTTCTGATGCTAAAGCAAGATGTTGATTTGACCAGCTACAGGGAGTTTGGGTATTTTATGGGTGTGATGGCAGTCTACCCTTCAAGATGAGTTTGTTGGGCCTAAGTCCTGTGAATTTTTGGTTTCAGTGGAAGCACTGTCTGGGAAGAGTGGGTTGTTGGTGATACTGGTGCCAAGCTGCCTCCATAGTTCTTACCACAACTCACCCAAGAGTAAAACAGGGCAGTGTGTCTGAGTGACTAGAGAGGGATATGAACCCAGTAAACCAGGGGTGCCAAAACTATGACCCGCAGGCTGGATCTGGCCCCAATGCCAATTCATCCAGCCCATGAAACCCTCGTTGCTCCCGGAAGCAGAAGTAAATTTACTGAAGCTGTAAATAATTTGTTCAACAAGTAAGGAAGATATTCGTACAGCTCACAGAGGATGATGATTGAGTCCATTTTCATGACAGCTGCTATTTTTTTCTGTTGAAATAGTTGGTAGTGGGTTTTTAATGCAGCTTTTAAAAAATAAATCAATATATCTGCTCTTTTCCCCTTTCCATTATATTATTCTATGCATTAGAATAGAGGTGGCCAAACTATGGCCCGCAGCACCCTCATTGTTCCCATGCTTTAAGGTGGGAGGAACCACGTGACTGGCCTGTGGCGTGAAAAGTTTGGCCACCCCTGGATTAGAAGCTACTATGTAGGACAGGAAGGAGAGAACCTGTTTTTCTGTCCTGTGAAAACAAGAAGAGGCACCACAAGGCTGGAAAATGCACTTTTTAAGTGGTGTGTGTGTTGTGTGCAAACGTTTAGTAACGTATATTGCTTTAAGTGCATTCACCATTAAGTCTTTGCTATAATCGCGCACCATTTCTGTAAGGCGCCTAATTCATATGCTCTCAATGTACTCTGATTGGTTTACACAGGTTTCCAGCATTAAGTAAAAGCCCAGGCAAATGTATCATTGTAACTGCCATTCTGCTTGTATATAAAGAGCCACCATTTCCCCCTTTTCCCCAGTCCGGTCTGCTATTTTGAGCTGAACAATAAAACACTGTTGTTTTGACCCGATCTTGCTGTTCTGACTACTTCTTAAGCGCCAGTCTCAACAGTGTGAGTGAAAGAGAGTGAGAGAGAAAGAGAGAGAGAGAAATCCCACTGCAACTTTCAAAAAGTGGTATTATTTCCCCGTTAAAGATTATAAATATTATTCACTTTTAAGTGAAAGAGAGATTTCTGTAAAACTTTTTTTTTAAAAAAAATTAAATGGTGAGATCTCTAAGCATATTATCAGACTAACACTACCTGCTTACATGCACGAAAGCCTTGACAAAACTCATTGAGGCCTACTGCTTCAGTTATGTTTACAACATCCACCCTGCTACAGAATAACTTTAAGGACATGCCAAACCATGCTGAGTAGGCAAGGATTGAGGCAGTGGTGGCAGAAGCGGCTGCAGAAGCAGCTGCAGGGGCATTTTTTTCACTCATGCAATGCAGCTCCTCCAGGAGGGTAAGCAGGGGAGCATTGGGGTGGTGGTGACTGAGGGGGCTTTTGGGGGGTGTGGTGGGCTTGGGGGGCTGTCATCATCTTTGGTGGTGGTAGCGGTTGGGGGACCACCAGTCTGGCACCTCAACACTCTGAGGAAGTTTAGTGTAAGGGACCAAAGACAATACAACAGCCGAAGGGTTGGCTTAACACAGGTTTATTGCATGATGATCCGGGGGAACATGTGGTAATGGCGGCTGGGTAGCTCAATATATACAGCTGGCTATACATTTGAATGTGGCTCGTTGGCAGGCTATTGGTTGCTGCCTGCGTGACGTCGTAGGAGGTCACGCCCTTCTTGACCAGGTGAGGAGGTCGCGGGGAATCTTCCCGCGCTGCTGATCCAGGTGGCTTTGATCCATTCGAGCTGGACGCTCGCTACTGCCCTCTGGTGGTCACTAGCTCGCGTCCCCTTATTAAGCATACATTGATACAGGTGATGGTTATAATGTTGCACACAGAAAGGTTACATTGATAACACATGGTACAGGTACATTGTTAAAGGCACTGCTTTACAGAACACAACATCAAGCGTGACCCGGCCCCTGGCTTTAAAAGGTTGAAGACCCCTGGTTTAGAACATTAAAGAACAAATCTCTGAGCATATGATTCATTTCCAATCAGAGAGTAATGTTTAGTAAAATACATAAACCTCAGTGCCTTTTTTTAAAGTGACAGACCAGGATATTAGACAAAAAAAACACATTTATTACGTAGACTTCAATGCTATGCAACAGAAAGATTTATTCTGAAAACTGGCTCATTATTTATTTATTTTTTGCACCTGTTAACATGTCTTTAAGAGGAGGCTAAACAAACTCAATAGAAATGTCACCTTTTCCCCATAAAGAATTTGTTTTGCTACTTTGGGGAACATTGTTTGGCCATGCCATTCAATGGTCTTTCTATGATCTGAAAATATTTGAATGTAACAACTACAACAATAACAACACACTTTGCTGGATTAAAGGTTTTGGTTGATGGG
Organism: Bradypodion pumilum; assembly: GCA_035047305.1. Lineage (NCBI taxonomy): Eukaryota > Metazoa > Chordata > Lepidosauria > Squamata > Chamaeleonidae > Bradypodion > Bradypodion pumilum. The sequence continues at coordinate 79,802,701 of JAWDJD010000001.1, read as the reverse complement.
ATTTATGTCCAGCTCCAGGAAAAAAGGCGAAACTAGTGCTGTTTTATAAACTCCAAAAACATTTTATTTCCTCATGAAAATGGCTTACTTCACCAGACTTAATTATTTCTCATCCACTTAGCTGAGCAGTTGTTTCATATCTTGGCATGGCATTACTTATTGATTAGCCTTTTTCTATAATTTTCTTTCCTTTTTCTTCTAGGTAGCTACTCTGAGCTTTTGTTGCACTAAGGATACATTTTCCACACCACAATGCATATTATCCCTGCATACAATTTTGTGAGGGATGGAGAAAGAAAAGAAAAGAAGCAAAGCAAGCAGGCTAGTAAGACGGTAGAAGCTTTGTTCCCAACAATTTACAAACCTGATGGTCCTATGTAGTACCTCTCATCCTATGTTAGGATCCTCTGTTTCCCCCTCTTACCTCACCCTATCTGGAAACATTCAATATAAAGAAATATCTGAAGAACCCAAGAACAAATCTGTTCATGCCACCATCAAATGTCCTGAGGGTGAATTGGTACAAATTTGGACGGCTAATTCTTGCCATGGTGTGTCTTGACACAAATGAGACTACTGAGTTATGCTGTTATTGACAACTAAGCTTATTAACACTCATTGAGTGTTCAAGTCAAGAGGTGGCAATTAATTTAAGAGGGTTACTTGAGAATGTCTTATGAGCTAGGCCCTTGAAGGCAATTAAGGCTTCAGTCCTCTGCCTTGTTATCTACGAGTAAGCACAGTAAAACTCAAAGGTAGGTACTGACGTCTGAATAGAAATCTGTAGGATTGTGTTATATACCGTATTTTTTTGGACCATAAGATGCACCTGACCATAAGATGCACCCAGTTTTCAGAGCAGGAAAACAAAAAAATTATAATACTGTATTTTGCACCACCAACCAGTGGTGGCGCTGCAGGGGAAATGAGCAGGCAGGCCAATTGCACGGAGGAAGAAAGTGATACTCTAGCCTAGCTGCTTGCTCTCCTTTCAACCAGGAAGCGTGTTTTCCTTCTCCATTTTGTCCATGTGGAGTAGAGACAAAGGCATCAAGGTAAGTGAAACCCTTTCTTTTTAAGCACAGGTTTGGTTTCCCACTTAAATGCATTGGGAACATACAAACAGAAAACTTTTGAATACAAGAAATTTATTTCCAATGCATTTAAATGGGAAATTGCGATTTTCACCCTCTAGTGGCCACTTGTTTTTCATATGTTTTTTCCCCCTGCCCCGGAACAGCTGAGAGGCAGCAGTAGTAGTCTTTGGCCAGCTGCAGCTCTTGTGAAATATCTTTTTACAACAGCCACAGCTGGCCGATGACCAGCATTTGGACTATAAGATGCACCCTCATTTTCTCCCCACTTTTGGAGGAGAAAAAGTGCATCTTATGGTCCAAAAAAATACGGTAAGTCCATATTACTAAAATCTTTTTAAACCTATTATACTTTATCAGATTAAAGGCTAACCTCACTATTCAGACTGTTACCAGTAGGCTCAAGTTAGTTATTCCTTCTCCATTTTGTCTCCGCAGCCCCAACAGGACATAATAGAGGAGTTAAAGATTTGCCCACCTAAATGTCAAGTCAGAGTGTTGAGACAAATGAAACAAGCTGGATGCCAGATTTGGGCTGACAGATGCAGAGTACTGTTAAACTACTTCAACAGTGGTGGGGTTTTAAATGACATTTAAGCAACTCTTATTTGTCTGGTTGGACATCCCACTAGAGTAATGGAGTAGACTGTATAGCCAGCGACTCAATGCTGAGTTTTGGGCAGCGTTAAATAATCAGACTCCCTAAAGGGGCCAACAGCTATGGACAGATGAGCCCCTTTAGGTGGGGTAATGGTCCCCCTCAGTGGAGGAAATGCCACTGGAAACCATCATATTGTGCACAACGGCAAAATGAGCAGAGGAAGAACCACTTTACTATTCTGATTCCCAATGGTCACGGAGGCAGAAGAGCCCATGCCAGATGGACTGGCTGTGAAGGCATACCTGCCAATATCCTCAAAGCAGCAGCAGTCCAGTGAAGTCCTGGTGTCAAATCCCGCATGTCTCATTTGATATGTGCTGCAGGAGATCATATTGTGTGGGTCACTTCATGGCAAGCTGGGACCCATCTTAAACAAATTCATGCTAATGGAATTTTTCCTGAAAATGATTTATATATGGGGGTGGGTGGGATGCATACTCGGACTCAAATAGCAACTGACGATGTACAGCTAATATTTGATCATAAATCACATTGAGCAATATTTACACACCCCTGTACTAGAGATGGTTTTATTTATTTATTTTTTTATTTATTTTTCCCCTGCTTAATTGATCAGGAGAAGTTAAAGTAAATATTTAAAATTCCTACAGTTGACTCGCCAATTATGAGGAAACTTACAAGCATCCGGGGCACTAGAAAACTAACTTTAAGTGAATATGGTTTTATCTGTCTGTGAAATGCTTCTCTTAGGTTATGATTGCGTGAGGAAATAGATCACATTCTGGACAGCTTATGGAGTGGCTCAATACGATGTTTCCTCATGATTCCTTGAAGCAAAGAGAATTGCACTCCAGCCCTATTCTGATCTGAGCTCAAGCTGGTTGCTGTTGTGTTTTGGGATCAAGGAGACAGCGGAGGCTTGATTCATGAAGAGGCATAGGGCAAGATAGCCCGGACGGAGTTTATTAGGAATAGCAGGACAAAGACATTCCAGAGAAGGGTATGCAATATATCCTTATTGGTTACCTGCGATAGCATAAGGTTACTTAATTGGCTAAATATCAGCATGCCTGCCTCGTGCTCACCTTACTGATTGGTCAGAAGCTGCGTGCTAGCTGAATGATTCCGTGCCATCCCAGGGCATGGTAGGGAGGGCCAGAAGGCCTGGAGTGATGCTTAGAGGCCCAAGCTGGGGCCTCTAAGTTACGGTAAAAACAGATGAGGTAAGGAGAATGATCACCCACGATTTATGACCATGGTGTGCCAATGAGCCACAGCGATCGTGCTGTGAACCTCCTCACAGGTTGCCTGGTCCATTCTGTAAGGCTGCTGCAGGGGGTGGTGGGTGGGACAGGACTGGAGCAACTGCCTGACAGAACAGAGATGCTTTAAGGAAGGTCACTTCCTGTTAAGCAAAACTTCTTGGTATAGTCAAGTGCAGGTCCTTTGTCACCCTCTGGTTGCATGCTTAGAGAACCTTCTAACCCTGTGCTGTACATGTTTGCTCAGAATCCCAATGAATGTCCTAGCTGAGTATGTGTTCAGGATTCCATGAGAAACAGCTTCTTTTATAAGCATAGGCAGTTGTCAAAATTCATATGTAAGGATTCCTTTACATTCCGGTCAATCTGAATTATGGGGCCTAAGAATTAATAAATTTGAACCACTGTCTAACAGCTGTGCTTCTTTTCTTTTCAAGGAAATTCAGAAATAAGAGAGTTTGGAGTGTGGTGAACTCTTAGAGCAGAAGAAACTGAAGATGAGGGTTTTTTTAGTTTTTCAGAAAGGGTCAAGTTTCTGTGGAGAAGTTCAAGGAACATTTTGTACTCTCATTATGTGGTAGGGTTAGTGCAGTATAATTTTATAGTTATCATCCACAAAATTGGCAAGTAAGAAACTAAGCTGTCCCTCATTGCAGGCGCACCCCCCAATAAAGGACTCAGACACCAATGAAAGTGGATAACGGCATTGGGCCACATTTATTGATTCATGCCCTAGTCCGAATTATAAATTTCTATTGGTAATTGACCAATCATAATTCTTAAGGCAAGCAGGCCGAAGTAACAATGGTAAGGTACCACCCAAAATTGCCAACGGCAATTGCTACAATGTATCCATTTGTATCAATTTGTTTGTTGACCACAAACAAATTGTTGACCGTAGTCAATATCTAACTAATGACCCCACCCTCTGACGCGTATCCGTAAAATCACGGGGTGATGCATGCTGTCTAGCTATAGCCATCACCCCGTCGCCTAGTTCGTCGTTGACCGGACAACGTTTAACCAACTTATGCCTGTCTAGTGTTGTCCAGTCAATTGCGAACTTGCCGGATACCTGTGGGTCATAATGTTTACGTAATAATAATACCCGCCACACGGAGGGGCTTCAAAGAAGGCTCGACGCCTCCCCCAGACCGTCAGCTCGGTCGACAGGCCTGCTCGCCAATCACCCAACAGGAGGTCCACACCTCCTCGCGACAGATGGGCCCCATCCCCTGCATACAAGTCATAACTTTGGAGGCTAATAGCGGGGTGACGACTGACCCTCCCCCAAGCCCTGTAGACAAGGAAACGCGCCACTGCCCTATTCACCATGCGTCTAGCACAGTCAAGGGCCAGGAGGTCAACACCCCCTCTGTAGGAATGGCGCGGGACCATGTCCGACCAAACAAGGGTTGTGGCGGGCCAGACGTAATGCAGGTAGGCGAGGTCCTCGCAAATCGCATGTTTCAGTGACAAGCCGGTGACCTGGCCCAAATCATTGCCCCCCAGGTGTATGATCAGAATGTCAGGCGGGTCAGCATTCTGGCCTGAAAAAAGAAAAGGCAGCAGCTCCCGCCATAACATCCCGGGCTTACCATGCCATGTGAGACTTGCGTATGCACCAAGTCCCAGTCGGGGTCCCCACTCTGTCGCCGCAGCATAACGCGCTGCCCTGTGCACGTAGCTATGGCCCACCAGCCATACTGTCACCGGTGTAATACGACACCCCGGGTCTGTAAGGAAAAATGAGGGAAAGTAGGTAAGGTGACTGGGTTGGTACTCACGGCGGGAGTGGGCGCACATAAAACTGAAAACATTGCGAACCCCACCGTCCCATGCTATGTATGTCAGCCCCTGAGTACCCAAAAGCAGCTGCGGTTGAGGCCGCCCCTATACGGAATGAATGAGTGCCATAGCGGGCGCCTGGGAGGCCCACACTGGCCAGCGCTTTGCCTGTCACCTTCCAAAATTGAAATTTAGTAAGGGGAGACCCATCTTGGTGACAGAAAAACGGGCCATGGTGCGTGCCATACAGTGCAAGGAAATCCTGTAGGGCACCAACCGGACAGATGTCTGCCGAGGAACATCGTAGCAGTCTACTCCACTGCCTACGCCGTGCTGATACGTTTTAGAGGAGCGTATCCCCAACTGAGCCGAATATTGTTCACTCGGACATCTTCGAGTTCCAGTGCCCTACGACTTGCATCCGCCTTATACAGCATCTCAAGCTCGCCGATGCGGAGCACTCCAAAAAAGGCCACCGTTTTGTAGCCGCATGAAATGGGCTGCCTCATCTTATCAAAACAGAGGCAAGGCCAGCCCCGGGCCAATTGGGTAAAAACCCCTGGGGAAATCGGGTGGCGGTCGTCCGGGCAACGCCCACGCGCGCGCACCCACCCCTCCAAAACATGTCTCACACGGAAGTCAGTGGTGCTGTCCACATGACCTCCCACTTTGGCCATAAAAGCCAACGCTGACAGCTTAGATGCTATGGTGCGAGGTGCAAAGCCCTGGGCATGCAGGTAAACCATGAACCGCAGAACATGGGTTACCGGGATCGGCCAGGTTCCTGGCATTTGGAATTGGGTACAGAATGCTCTGAAAGAATTAAATGCGTGGTGATACACCTTACGCGTGCGTGGCGCTAGTGACAGGCCAATCGCCCGGTTCACCTCTCCTCGCCGATGTTCCATATCCCGTCCGGGAGTGGCGAGGGAAATTCCTCCGCATCCGGGGCCAAGGCACGGAACCGGGAGATCTGCAGGCGGGACAAAGCATCAGCAATATCATTAGTAACCCCTGGGACATGCCTGGCCCTGAAAAGAACGTTGAGGCGCAGGCTGCGCAACACAAACTGGCGCACTGGGTCCATAACCCTGGGCGATTTAGAGCTCTGTGCATTGACAAAGTGGACAACAGCCGCATTGTCACACCAAAGTGGACAACCGAGTTGGCCTCCTCCTCGCCCCATAGCATCAAAGCACCCAGTATAGGGAAAATTCCAGATACGTGAGACCACGCAGGCGACCCGTGCCTGCCCAGGATGGTGGCCACTCACCATAGGCCCACTTCCAATTGAAGTACATCCCATAACTCAGGGATCCCGGGCATCGGGCTGTATCTTAAGCAAGGGGAAGCCAGGAGCTCAGACCTCCAAAATGACACCCCATTGAAATCCCTCAGGATCTGTAGCCAGACAAGCATGTCTGCCCTGATACCCCGGGTAAGTCTAACCCTATGGTGGGGCCTGGATAGTCCTGCCATGGCGTCGTACAAGCGCCGCGCAAATGCCCTGCCCGGTGCGACGACCCTGCCAGCGAAATTGAGGTGACCATGTAGCACCAGCAGGTCCCTCGGTAATGCCATGCGCTTGGCCAGCAAGTCTGAGATAAGGGCCACTAGCTTTGACACCTTATCCTGCTGCGACCTAGAAGCCTGTGCTACCGTGTCAATCTCCACCCCCAGGAATACTAGCTGTGTAGGCGGGCCCTCGGTCTTTTCGGGCGCTAAAGGGACACCAAGTTCCTCCATTAGCGTCTGAAATGTGTTGAGGAGACGTGTGGACGTGTCCCAGCCCCGTTCAGCCCCGAATAAAATCATCCAGGGAATGGGCTACAGACCGGGACCCTGATCTGCGAACAAAAGCCCACTCTAGGAAGATGAAGGAACGCTCGAATGCCGAGCCCGAATTGGAACAGCCAAAAGGCATGGCATCAGTGCAATAATATGCTCCCCGGAACGGGGGCGCAGGGACAGGGCCAATGACCCTGCCCGCATAGACCTCCTTATCATTGCTGGCAGGAGCCACCTCCTCCCTCCCCCTAAGGGATAAAGATTGGGGGCATCCTGAGGGGACCTATCACCCATGAAAGGGATACGTAACCCCTGCCTAAAACCCTGAAGGAGATCTCCGCACTCCAACATGTCCACATTAATTGGGGAGGGAGCCCTTTGGTGAACTAGATCCATCTGCGGCAGTCTTGCCAGCCCCCTGTCCACCCCTCCCTCTGCCCCGCATCCCTCCAGGCCTGGGACAGCCAGAGGCTGCATGGGGGCCAGCACAGGGGGGACACTAATGTCTGTATTTGCCACTCTTCCTATTGCAGGAACCATTGGACGAGAAAGTCCAGCACAGCAGGCGGGCTGAAACCCCCCGCCCCGCCCCCTGGCAGTGGACCTGTGCTGGGGCCGCCCGCTGGACCGCATGTCCACAATGGTATCTCTCCCCGGGCGCGGGGCGCGTGGACGTCATGTACAAAAGCCACAGCCTCTGGCATGGCTCAACCCACCTAATGTCGGGGTGCCGGGGAATCCGCATATGGAATTACACGTCATAAGCCAACCACGATGGGCCCGGAAAGTCAACCATCGCTCGGTAGATGTTGTCCAAATACTGGACCATCGAAATTGCCAAATCCGGCCGGGCCCCAAGGTACACCGCCATGTATATGAGGTAGGCCGGCAACCAGTCGGCCCACGTACGTGGTGGCTTGCTACGACGTGCCTGCTCCTTATCCTTCTCATCCTGCCCCCCCTACTCCTTGGTGGGCCCTCTGTTGAGGAGTGAGAAGGTATCCACGTAATCCCCCCGCCAGATCTTCTCTTTGGTGGTCTGTGCCAAATGGACACCCAGCGGTAAGGAATACCCCGCCGTCGGCAAGGCCGACACGGGCACAACAGGAACTGCTGGCATCTGAAAGGGGGCCTGTACTATCCCAGCCACCCCCAAAACATTCCCCACAGGGTAGAAAACACCCCCCACCACGGGGCCCTGAGTGGTAGTTGTTGTCGCCAGGTGGGGCGTCAGCGGCTGGACCGCCGCCCCACCCGCGCGAGGCCAGGCCATTGGAAACCCCCCCCCAACGTGGCCACGTGTGTAGGTGCACTAGCTTGGACCGCATACTCACGTGCTGCACCCCCGTAGGCCGCCCCCACCGGGGGTTCCGGCCCACTGGGGGCGTCGGAGCTCACAACCGCCATCGAGCACGTCGATGGGGCCTGACCCACACTGGTCTGTTGAATGGGGAACTGCGAGGCAGTGGCACAGGTCGTGCCACGCGCCTCAATCAGCTCGACCCGTCCCGTCACCTGCCGCTGCCCAGCAGACGACGCGTCGAAACGAACCCCAAATGGAGACCAAGAGTGGCTAGCCCGGGCCAGGGATGTCTCGAGGGCCGCAACGCGGGCCAATAAGGCTTCCACGCTGACATGGGGCAAAGGACCAGCCGGCCCGCCTACTACAGGCATGGGTACAGGTCCCTGCACCCCGGGGCCCGAATAGGGCAACAACCCCACTCCCGGGCCCATTAGGGCCGATGTAGCAACCTGCCAGGGAAGGGGACCGGACCACCCCCCAAGGCTGGAAGGCCTCGGAGCGAGCTACGCTCCTATAAAGGGAGGCCCAGCGGAATGGGCAACACCATGAGAGGTGTCCACCGCTTGCGGGCCGAGGGCCGCAGCCCCTACTGGCCCCGTGCGTGGGCCACCATCCTCCAGCCAGGGGGAATAGACCCCATTCCACCGGTCCCGGTGGGTGCAAGCAAATGCGGCTGCTGGGGAGGCGCAGCCGCGGTCCTCCAACCCAGATTGTGCCTCCGAACCGCACGAGCCGCGCTCGCAGCCGCCTTCTTCTTCGCGGGCCTCTCAGCCAATCGATGGGAAGCCGAAACGAGAGAATTCAGCAGCCAAAAGGCTTCCCGGTAAAAGCCAAAAGCGACGGAGGTAAGAGGGAAAAACTTCTCCGCTCCGTCGCTTCGCAAAATGGCAGCTCGTCTGCCTCGTGGCCACCCCTTTTATAAGGGAGCTGGCCACGCCCCTAACTACCCGGATGCCTTCGTCCTGTGGGGGGGGGGCCCGCAAAGAGCGCGGCGCCCATTTTGGCGCCGCGCTTGCATTAGCCTTGCCGTGTTTTTCACTGCTGAATTCTTATTCCATGATCTTTTAATTATTCATTTTATAATGGTTGCTAGAAACAATTGTGTTAGCAGCCAAATTAGTGGAATCTGTGACCTGACATCTAGATATTTCAAGCTATCCCATCCTTTTTTGATAAAGAGAGCAAGATAGTCAGGAAATATACCCTACTTCAAAATAGTTCTTTTTAACCAAAGAAAACTCAGTATGAAAAAATGCATGAAACAGATGTTTTGGGGTCCAAATTTTTCTTCAACAGTAATAACCTGTCTTTTATATAAGGCTCCAACCTGTCTCTAGAAAAATATTGCACAACTTTTTATGACTATTCATTCATTCATTCATTCATTCATTTATTACACATATTCTGCCCCTCTAGGGGAAAAATTATCCATATTCAGGGCAGCTAACATCATAAAAACAGTATATATCTGTATATATGTGCAAATGCTTATAGGTAATCTTGTATGGATGTTGGAATAGGCTGCCACCTTTTAATGGAAGTGTTTCTGTATCTGTAGTACATGGCACAAACTCAGGAACCAGTTAATGGCAATACAAAATTGTTTATCTATGTGGACAAAACAAGAATGGCTGTACAAGCATCAAGCTTGGAAAATTTACTGTACCACTTGAAGAATTAGGACAGTATTACACCATCAACCACTTGAAACCTAACACAAGCAAGACTCAGGTATGTGCTTTCTATCTTCAAAACTGAGAGGCAGAGGTTAAGTTGGATGTTATGTGGCATGGAAATCAATTACAGCATTCTTCAGCACCAAAATACTTCAGCATACTTGACAGGATGCTCTTTTTTAAGCAGCACTGCCTGAATACCAAAGCCAAAGTTAGCATGAGTAACAATATTGTTAATAAAGTGCTACTTTCAGAGTACAGGAGTACATTGAGCAGAAGACCAGTGGGCATATGGACCTGCCTGGACTACAGGTGTGGGGCCTGTGGACTGGTTTGTGGACCTGAGAAATAACCTGCCTATGAAATGGCATTGAAGAAATCTTTGGTTCATTTCAGATACAGCATGAATGACTGTTTCCTGTTGGCAAATAATGGAATGAGCAGAATGAAAGCGCGGTGCCAAAATGGCTGCCGCGCTCTTTGCAGCCCCCCACCCCACCCAGACTCAGACATCCGGGTGAGTTAAGGGGCGTGGCCATGCCTCTATAAAAGGGGTGGCCACAAGGCAGCCGAGCTGCCATTTTAGAACGCGACAGAGCGGAGAAGTTTTCTCCGCCGTGTTTCTTGCTCTCTTTGCCCTTCGTACCTTTCGCTTTGAACGGAGTTCTTTTGCTCTTCGCTACTGCGGTACTCAGGGCACAGGAACTGATCCCTGGCCAGGGATCCATCAGGAGGCAGCTTCTTTGGGAGACATGGCTCCCAAGCGCAAGGCTCCGGTGGTCAAGCCGCGGCCTAGGGGAAGGGCTTTCCCTACCCCTCCCTCTACTGGGGGGCAGCTATCGGGTCGGAGGACTCGGGCTGCACCCCCCAGCTGGGCAGCGGGATGGCCTTGCCCACCGCTGCCAGTGGGGCTGATCAGGCTTCTGCCTGTCAGCCCGGCACAAGCTTCTAGGCTGGGCTGGCACAGGCCGGCCCCTCAGGGACCCCTGCCCCTGGAGGGCATTTTCTTGGCTCGGGACAGGGTGGCCCACTTGGACCTGGTGTCGATTTCCACCCCACCATTCCTCCGGCCCCCACGGGCCGGAGTTTTGGGCATGGCCCTACTCGGGCCCTGGATCCGCATTCGGGTTTCCTGTCCAGCAATTGACCACCGGGCCGTCTGGCCCATCCAGCCCACCTTATACCGGGAGCTCGAACACTGTTGATGCGCTTCTCGCACATATTTCAGTGCTAGAGGCATCACTGAGCATTGCCCAGCCACCTCCCAATGGGGGTTTAGCTGCTGCTTCTATTACGGCCCCTTCGTCGATCCCGACAGACACATCGGCCGTGACTCTCCAGCAGGCCGCCAACAGGGTCGAGCTGCTTGAGGCCATCAGGCCAGCCCAGGCTGGCGCCTCGCAGCTCCCCACACATTCGGATTTGCCGGTGGGGAGCAGTCAGGTGTGGCCCCAGAGCTTGATGCCTGTCGCGAGCTCCGACGCCCACCATGGGCCGGAACCCCTGGTGGGGGCAGCTCACGGGGGTGCGACTAGTGAGTATCCAGTTCAATTTAGTGCACCGATACTGTCCAGTCACACTGGGGGGTCCAGTGTCCATGGCCACGCCAGGATACTGTGGGTGGGCAGTTGCTTCCACACTGCCCTGTTAACTCCTGGTTGCCAAATGGCCCCTCGGTTAGGGCAGGGGTGTCCGACCCTGGGGGTATGCCAAGCGTTGCAGGGGCTATTCAGGGCCCGCTGCGCATACCCTTCATCCAAAATGTGCCAACGGCGGCTCTGCCGACGGTTGGTTATTCCTTACATCTGGGTGATCATCTATCACAGGCCACGAGGGATAAGATTTGGAGAGGGGAGTACGTTGATATTTTCTCCCTCTTGAATCGTGAGCCCACCAAGGAGGAGAGGGAGGGACAGGATGACCGGGACAAGGAATTGTCTCGTCGTCGTAAGCCACCGCGTACCTGGGCCAATTGGTTGCTGGCATATCTTATATATATGGCAGTATACCTGAGGGCCCAGCCTGATTTGGCCATTCCGATGGTGCAATACCTCGACAACATTTATAGGGCGATGGTTGATTTTCCTGGCCCGTCGTGGTTGGCTTACGATGAGGAATTTAGGATGAGGGTGGCCCTACATCCTGAGATGAGGTGGGATGAGCCCTGCCAGCAATTGTGGCTCTTGTATATGACTTCCACACGTCCGGCACCTGGTGATAGGTACCATTGCAGCCATGCCATGCAGCGGGCGGCTGTGACGCAGGTTCCCCGCCAATCGGCAGGGCAGAGGGTTCCAGCCCGCCTGCTGTGTTGGAGCTTCTCAGCTAGCGGCGTGTGCAACAAGCGTCAGTGTCGTTTCCGGCACGAGTGTCCCTCTTGCTCTGGCCCTCACGCCGCCTCCGCGTGCCTGCGGGCTGGTGGGTCACGAGGCAGAGGTAGGGGCGGGCAGGGGGCGGGCAGAGCTCCCTCTGATGGTGCTGGCCACGTAAAAGGCCCCCTCCCCAATTAATATCCCCATGCTGGAATGATGGCTTTCCGCTTATCCTAGATGGGATGATGCGAGGTACCTGCTAGAAGGCTTCCAGTTTGGCTTTTGTATACCATTTAGGGGTGTTCGGGGACCGCAGGATGCCCCAAACTTACTTTCTCTAAAGGGTAATGAGGAGGTCACTGCACAAAGCATAGCTAAGGAGTTGCAGGCTATGAGAGTTGTGGGGCCCTTTACTGAACCACTATTCCCTAACTTGAAGGTCTCTCCTTTGGGGCTAGTCCCAAAAAAGACCCCAGGTGAATTTTGCTTAATTCACCATCTCTCTTACCCTGCGGGTTGCTCGGTCAATGATGCTATTCCTGATGACCTTTGCTCAGTTAGGTACACGTCGTTTGATCAGGCCCTACAGATAGTACGCTCCTGCGGTCCCGGGGCCCTCCTGGCAAAGTGTGATATCAAATCAGCATTCTGATTACTGCCAGTGCATCCCGAGGACTTTGAACTGTTGGGTTTTTGTTTCTGGGGAAATTTCTACGTAGATAAGGCCATGCCTTTTGGCTGTTCTATTTCATGTTCGGCATTTGAACGATTTAGCACTTTCCTCCAATGGGCCTTTGTTCGCCTTAGCCCATTACCTCGACGACTTTTTGTTCGGGGATGAACTGGGCTCGGACACGTGTACGCATCTCCTTACTACATTTCAGGCCCTTATGCGGGAACTGGGTGTCCCCTTAGCGCCTGAAAAGACCGAGGGCCCAGCCACCAAGCTCACCTTTTTAGGCATCGAAATTGACACTGTCGCACAGGCATCCAGGTTACCCATGTACAAGGTGACTCGGATCTCTGCGGCGATTCTGGCACTGATTGCCAAGCGTAATGTGTCCCTTCGTGAGCTACAGGTCCTTCACTGCCACCTCAACTTTGCCTGCAGGGTGGTGACACCGGGCAGAGCTTTTGCCAGGTGTCTGTGTGACGCCATGGCTGGCCTATTAAAATGCCACCACAGGGTCCGGCTCACCAGGGGTATACGGGCAGACCTTTCAGTTTGGCTCACATTCCTCCAGGAATTTAACGGGGTCTCTTTTTGGAGATCGGACCTTATGGTCTGCCCTAAATTTCAAGTACAGTCGGATGCCTCCGGCTCTCTGGGTTATGGGATTTATTTCGAGGGGTGGTGGGCATATGGCCGATGGCCTCATGCATGGCAGGGCATGGATTGCCTCCGCGATCTTACTTTTCTGGAATTTTTCCCCATTTTGGGAGCACTAATGCTATGGGGCAATAAGTGGGTCAACTCAGTGGTCCATTTTTGGTGCGACAATGCTGCAATGGTGCACATTGTTAACGCCCACACGTCCAAATCCCCTAGGGTCATGGCATTGGTTCGTCAATTTGTTTTGAGAAGCCTACGCCTCAATGTGCTGTTCAAGGCCAGATATGTACCAGGCATTAATAAGGATATTGCTAATGCTTTATCCCAGCTGCAGATCTCCCGGTTCCATGCCTTGGCTCCGGAAGCAGAGGAATTCCCCTCGCCACTCCCGGCCGAGATTTGGACATTTGGCGAGGAGAGGTGAACTGGGCGATCGGCATGTCTTTGGCACCTCGCACGCGTAAGGCATATCAACATGCTTTCATACAATTTAGAACCTTTTGTGGGCAACTACGGTTACCCGAAGTGTGGCCAATACCAGTAGACCAGATTTTACAATACATGGTTTATCTTCATGGTCAGGGGCTGGCCCCCCATACTATAGCCTCTAGGCTTTCGGCACTGGCATTTATGGGCAAGGTGCGGGGCTTCGCCGACTGCGTGAATGATTTCCGCATACATTATGTTTTGGAAGGATGGACACGTGAACGTGGCCGCTGCCCGGACACACGTCACCCAATTTCACCAGAGGTTCTTACCCACCTTGCACGAGGCTGGCATAACTTATGCATATGATAGGTATGAGGTGGCTCTTTTTTCACGCAGCTACCACTGTAGCCTACTTTGGAGCGCTCTGCATCAGTGAGTTGGTACCACTGTCTAAGGCGGATGCGTCTCGTAGGGCACTGGAACTCGATGATGTCTATGTTACACAAGAGTGAGCCCAGTTGAGGATACGGTCCTCTAAGGTTATCAGCATGACGTAGGCAGGGGAGTCAGACTGCTACGATGTTCCATTGAAGACATCTGTCCGGTTGGTGCCCTACATGAGTTTTTGGCAGTGCGTGGTACGCACCCTGGCCCATTTTTCTGCCACCAGGATGCGTCTCCCCTTACTAAATTCCAGTTTTGGAAGGTGACCGGCATGGCACTTAACAGTGTGGGCCTCCCTGGGGCTCGTTACAGCACCCATTCATTTAGGATAGGCGCCGCGTCTACTGCGGCTGTGTTTGGGTACTCTGAGGCTGATATACGCAGGATGGGCAGGTGGGGATCCATGCGCTTTGCATTGTACGTACGCCCCCTCCATGCATGAGTACCAGTTATGTCATTATTCCTTTTTTCCTTCTTTTACAGACCCTGTGTGTCCCCGCACACCGGTGGGGGTATGGCTGGTGGGCCACAGTTACGTGCACTGGGCAGCGCAGTATTCTGCGGCGACAGAGTGGGGACCCCATCTCGGGCTACGTGCAGCCGCACATATGCGATGGTACGGTAAGCACGGTATGAGATGGCGGGAACTGTTGCCATTCCTGTTTTCCATCAGGGATGCTGGACCACCTGATGTCCTTATCCTGCACCTCGGTGGCAATGACCTCACACAGGTCACTGGCCTCTCTTTAAAATTCACGATTTGCAGGGACCTAGCCTATTTGCATTACGTATGGCCATCCACGCAGCTGCTATTATCGGACATGGTGCTGCGACATACTTACATGGGAGGCGTTGACCTCCGTGCCCTTGACCGCGCTTGCTAGTCAGTAAACAGGGCTGTTGCCTGGTTCCTGGCAGACAAAGGCTTGGGGACAGCCATCTGGCACCCTAGGATAGGCTTGCAGGATTATGATCTCTATGCAGGAGATGGGGTCCACTTGTCGGCCAGAGGTATGAACCTCTTTCTTGAGGATTTGCAAGCAGGCCTGGTGCCCGAGCTGACAGTCTCGGGGAGGCGGTGAGTCATCATGGACACCTCCCCGTGTGGCGGGTAGCACTGGTAAGGTAAAGATTTATGACCCATAGGTATCCGGCAGGTCCGCAATTGACTGGCAACACGTAGACAGGTACAGGGGAAATAGGTTTGGCCGGTCAAGGGTGAACCAGGCAAGGGGTGATGGCAGGAGCTTCACAGCCTGCATCACCTTGATATTTAACGGATACACGTCATAGGGTGGGGTCAGTAGATAGTTTATTGACTCCGGTCAACAATTTGTTTGTGTCAACAAACAAATTGATACAAATAGTTACATGTAGCCAATTGCCATTGGCATTTTGGGAGGAACCTTACCAGTGTTACTGCGGCCTGCTTGCCTTAAAGAATTACAATTGGATGATTACACCAATTGAAAGTTATAATTCGGACTAGGGCATTATTCAATAAAAGTGGCCCAATGCCTTTATCCATATACCGGTGTCTGAGTCTTTCTTTGGGGGGTGCGCCTGCAGAGAGATACGGGATTGCTGCGGCAACAAGGCTCTGGTTAAGCTGAAGACAAAGGAACATTATGGACATGCTACAAAGTTAGATGCTTTCAA
Organism: Bradypodion pumilum; assembly: GCA_035047305.1. NCBI lineage: Eukaryota > Metazoa > Chordata > Lepidosauria > Squamata > Chamaeleonidae > Bradypodion > Bradypodion pumilum. The sequence continues at coordinate 79,786,991 of JAWDJD010000001.1, read as the reverse complement.
GGCCCAGAGTGTACCCTGATAAGATGTTATAATTTCATCATATGCTGTAGGACAAACAGATGATTTAGCCCCTGGAAATAAAATAAAGGCAGTGCATCCTTCTCAATGGGGGATTTGCCATCTACCAATACAGAACTAAAGATGAAGGGTACAACCTGAATGCTACTTGAGAGAAGATATTCAGACTTAGATACACACTCATGCACACTCACATGCTTCTCAGCTCACTTTTCTAATGTAATTTTATGCTTGCAGATTTTGACTGTTCTGGGACCTTGAGCCACAGTTTGTTGTGACAATGGGGTAGATTACTCCTTCTGGAAGACTTCACATCTATAACTTATTTATTTATAACTTACACATGCTTGCTTGCATGCATGCATGCACATGCGCGCGCGCACACACACACACACACACACACACACACACACACACACACACACACACACACACACACACCAGTAGGTTCACTACTTCATTTTACTTTTTCCTTCTGATTTTCCCCATCTGGATTCTCTTGGATCAATTCTCCTGCACATTTCCCTGAGTCTTCAGGAACCTGTTCCTTGGGATAGGTAGCTATACAATTTTCTTTCTCAATCTATAGGCCAAAGACTGCTTCAACTAGAGGGCTGGTGGAAGATTAGGGGCAAACATAGTGTTTTGTAAAAGGGCTGATTGTGGTTAACTTTGCACAACTGTAATGTCATCCAATACTTTTCTTAGCATTGCATTGTAATTCATTGATTTTCCTGTGATTTCCTTTTTTCTGTGCTTTCATTTCATAAATCTTAATTCTTATTTATCTTCTGTGATTTAAATAAACTTCTCTATTAATTGTAACTGAAATAGCCTGGTGTCATCTCTGGTTAAGTTATCATTCCCACTGGGAGCAGAAAAGGACCTTATTTTCAAAGAACTCATCAGCTTTGGCCATGAGTGTCTCCACAGCAGAATATTCTGCTCCAGTATTGAGTGCATCCACACATGCAAAACAAGTTGACATTGCTGTCAATGAAACAATGAGCATAGTGGCAGGATGCCTCAAACATACACCAGTTGAGAAAATATATCTTCTTGTTGGGATCACTCCACCTAAGATAAGGATAGAAGTAGCAGTGGACAACAAGATATGTGCCTAAAGTCCACTGGCTCAGATCCAGAAATAGCATTATGGCAAGAACAAACATTCTTGAGGGTATGCAAGAGCAGAATCAAATTAGAAGAGTGAGGAAAGAGCTCAATGGACAAGAAATAACATTAAAGGAGGATATTGCTGAGCAACTCAACCTCCGATATGTCACTTGGAGGACCCTGAATTAACTGAGGGTTGGAGTCTTTAAATGTAAGACCAACATGTTCAAGTGGATGTTGCCGAAGGACAACAATACACTGTGTGAATGTGGAGAGAGAAATAATCCAGTACATATCCTGGTCCACCGATTATTACCACTAACATGTACCAATGGGGATTTAAGTTTGGTCAATGACAAAGCCAAGTAGGTAGCTTCATTTTGGCAGTTTAAAGTTTGACCTGAACATAAAGAAGGTGATTGGCTCTAGGACTATCTAGTGATGACTTATCTTTCCTGAGGGCATCCAATCCAAATTGCAAGTAGGTCTCACCTTCCTTAGTTTGTGAAGTCAAACAAAATGTTATGTGTTTAGCATGGGCTGATATATTCACCTACGTAACTGTACGCTATACCCTAATGTACTGAAAGTTTGTAAAGTAAGTTAGTAGTAATAACTGTGTGCCATCAAGTCAATTCTGTCTTATGGGAACCCTTTCCTAGGTTTTCTAGGTAGACAATACTCAAAAGTGATTTACTATTTCCTTCTTCTGGACAGTTGCCAATGGGTCTTTCCCCATGAGGCACAGTGGGGAAATGAATTCTCCACCTCTGGCACCACAGCCAGATGCCTACACCATTGAGCTATCCAGCCAGCTATAATGCAGGCTACATGGGCTTAATTTGTCCTTTCAAGGCGGAATCCATCTCCCAGAGAAATAGGCTGAGTAGTTGTTGCATGATGTGGTTTCTTCCTTTATTCTTTTGACACAAGGTAAATGTAAAGGTAGATTGCAGTAATTCACCTGGACAGCTCATAATTCTGCTCTATGTTGCTTTATTGATTTGCAGTAACACTGACAGTTCAATACAGTGGAAGCATTCAACAGGCAGCCCCTGAATTAATGCCGTTCTACGCTACTGTCATATAATTTCATTCACATTTTGCGCACTCATGCATGGGACATGTGAACTGTGTTGATTATATAATCTAAAAACAAATGTAATGAACTACACTGCATTGGTTTTCCTTGTGGAATTAATTACACAATTATTTTGTTCTCTTGGAGGCTTTAATTCACATAGTCACATCAGCAAATTTTTAGAAAATTATATAAAAACAGTCAGCTCAATTTTGATCCAACACCAGGAGAAAAACTTTCAAGATAATGACCTCACATATTCTGGGAATACAGAATTGTGAAACTAGCTGTTGAAAATGTTAGATATTAAGATTTAGACTTCCAGGTGAGAGTTTTCACACATATATTTGGGATATATGCATGTACTAGATATATGCATGTACTAGATATATGCGTACTGTCTGGCCGGACATCCTGCTACTGTAATTGGATAGACCATACAGCCAGTGACTGTAAGGCCGAGTGTTGGGTGGCAGTAAATAACCTGACTCCCTAAAGGGGACAATGGCTATGGTTAGATGAGGCCCTTTAAGTGGGGTGATGGTCCCCCTCAGTGGACGAAATGCCACTGGAAACCATCATACTAGGCCCAACGGCAAAATGAGCAGAGGAGGAACTACTTCACTACTCTGATTCCCAATGATCATGGAGGTGGAAGAGGCCATGTCAGATGGACTGGCTGTGAAGGCACACATTGTTAATATCCTCAAGGCTGCAGCAGTTCATTGCAATCCCGGTATTAAATTCTGCATGTCTCATTTCATACATGCCACAGGAGATGGCTTAGTGATCACAGTGTGTGGGTCACTTCAAGGCAAGCTGGAATCCACCTTAAACAAATTCACACAAATGGCATTTTTTCTGAAAATGATTTTCAGGAAAAAAATGTATACTCAGTTATGGATGGCAGTCGACGATGATATCATTTATTTCAGTAAACTTTTAGTTCTTGCAACCAAAGCTCTCTGAATATTGCTTTTTGGCTGTTTTCCATCCCTATCCTTTTCCACACATTTCTCGATACCTCCCTCTCATTCTGCTGATTCAAATAAAAATCAATAGTATTTGATCAATTTCCTCTAACCTGAAAGACATTTCCCTTTATCCCAGGCATATGAAGGCTGACTTTTAACATTCAATGGCAAAGGAAAAGGCCCTCTACCTATCTGACTGCTTTACTCCAGAAACTTTCAATGATGTTTCAGCTTTACAATATCTTTGTGAGAGAGGTTGAAGGAGAGCAATTTGCCCCAGGCTACTAGCTATTGAGTATTGAGTTGTTCAGCACAGAGCTGCAAGAAGTAGAATGAGCTGTCACTCAGCAGACTTGGAAGGAGAAAATACATGATGGTGTTTTTTTTAAAAAAAATAATAATACATTTTATCATTCATCTTAATTATGAACTTCTCCATCTGAACTATTTCCTTCTTTCTCTTCCCTGTTAAGCATACTGTAGTCTTTTTTCTTCTTCCATTAATTTAGTCAGTAGAATTAGCATTTCTCATCCTCCACATATTTCTTATAAGTGGACAAACATTATCAGGCAGTTATAATCCCACATCAGAAAATGCACAAGTGTATTCAAAAATCATTTCTCACAGCCTTTGAAATTACACCCCTCATTTTAGCTCACAAAACAGATTTCCTTTTTTATTCCAGAGCTAAACACATTTGTAGGAACTCTTCTGGTAGTTGACTACATAGTTTACATTCACAAGCAAACTATTAAGCCAAACCGGCTGATATATATCCTGTTGCTTAGTACAGAAAATTGTGCAACAGAATGCTAAAATAAGTCATAGTTTCAATTGGCATATTTGAAACAATAAATCTTATGTGGGAGTTAACTCGCCAAATTCCCATTGTTTTAATAGTCTTAGTGTAGTGCAATTTACTACACTAAGCAATAGGATTTTAGCCTGTGGCTGAAATCCTGTTTCTTTGTTAAACATATGGAACTCTACTATAGAAAAGAATGGTGAAGGTTGTCATTCCTTTTTCTTTTTAGCACCTATTTTATTACAATTGTGATACACTGATGTCACAATTCTATTCCTCCAGTCCTGCCTCACTGGGAGTATGATAAGGTGAAGATGTGAGCTGAATTTCTTTATTTCAGAGGGCATGGGAACATTTCAGCAGTAGCTTTTTAGTTTAAACATATTTTTCTTAACTGAAGAAATGTTAAAGCAAATATAAAAAAAACAAGTGTGTGCAAGATTTATATCAAACCACTAATTTATATCAAATACTACTAATTTATACCACTAATTTATATCAAACCACTATATTTATATTGCTTTAACATTTCTTCATTTAAGAAAAATATTGTTTTACTTCCAATTTTCAGAATTTTTCATGTCTGAGAGAAAGTAATAATATGAATAATTTTAGCCTGGAAAAAATGGAAGAGAAAACATTGGGTATTTTTTTTTATTGTGCATCCTAAGAATCAGATTCATAAAAGAAATGATTTCCCATGTCAGTAAGATTCATGAGACAAATTTCAGTAGCGGTCTTAAGTGCTTAATTTATTAGCAATTCCTGACAAAGGCAGCCTTCACAGCAGAACTAAACATCACAGTTTGAATTTTAAAAACCACTTTTAATAATGCATTTTGTTCTTTAGGCCTAAGAAACTGGTTATAAACAATCATGTTGCTTAGGGTCAGAGATTGGAAAGCTACTTTTAAAAATAAATTCATTATATTTGAGAGATACAATGCAAGCGCGGCGCCAAAATGGCCGCCGCGCACTTTGCGGCCCCCCCCCACAGGACAGAGAATCCGGGTAGTTAGGGGCGTGGCCAGCTCCCTTATAAAAGGGGTGGCCACGAGGCAGCCGCGCTGCCATTTTGCCTCAGCGACGGAGCGGAGAAGTTTTTTCCCTGCGCCTCCGTCGCTTGTTGGTATTGCCGGGAAGCCTTTTGGGTCGATTTTGCCTAGCTAGCTTCCCTTTTTTGCTCGAGATGCCTTCCAAAAAGAAGGCTGCTGCGAATTCAGCTCGGGCTGTTAGGAGACGCAACCCAGGTCGGAGGACCGTGGTGCCGCCTCCTCAACAGCCTCCTTTGCCATCCCCGGCCGGGGCTAGTGGCTTGGGGTCTATGGCTCCTTGGCCCGTTCAGAGTGCGGGCGCGGAGGGCGCTCCGGCCCGCGGCCCGCGAGCGGTGGACACCGCTCCTCCTTCCGCCCAACCTGTTGGGCCGACTACTGCTGGACCCCAGCCTCTCCCGGGGCCCTCTAGCCTCGGGGGGTGGCCTGGTGCCCCGCCTTGGCAGGTCTCCTCACCAGCCCTACCGGGCTTCGGCCCTGGCCAATGGCCATATCTGGGCCATGGGGTGCAGGGACCTGTACCCATGCAAGGGTCAAGTGGGCCGGCCGGCTCTTTGCCCATGATTACTGTAGACACCTTGCTGGCCCGTATTTCGGCCTTGGAGGAGTCTTTGGCTCGTGCCAGTCAGGCAGGTGCCCCTTTCGGGGTACCTTTCGAGGCGCTATCGGCAGCAGGACAACAGCCGGCGGGGAGGGTTGAGCTGCTGCAGGCGGGTGGCGCGCCTCCGGCCACTGCCTCGCAGCTCCCCAGCCAGCAACCTGGCGCGGGTCAAGCCCCGGTGCTGAGCTCTACATCGGTCGTGAGCTCCGACGCCCCCAGTGGGCCGGAACCCCCGTTGGGGGCGGCCCGCGGGGGTGCAGCGTGTGAGTATATGGTGCAAACGAGTACATCCACACACATTCCCAATATGGGGGGGACCTTTCAGTGGCCTTGGCCTCGCGCGGGTGGTACAGGGGCTACGCCGCTGGCGACCCACCCGGCGACAACTACTGCCACCATGCCCGCTGGGGTGGGCATTGGTTCTTACACTGCTGGGAACGTACTTGGGGTGGCAGGGTTAACTCATGCCCCTTTGGGTAGGCCAGCTATCCCCTTTTCGGCCTTGCCGACGGCAGGGTATTCCCTGCCCTTGGGTGATCACTTGGCGCCGGCTACCAGGGAAAAGATATGGCGAGGGGAGTACGTGGATATCTTCTCACTCCTGAACAGAGAGCCCACTAAGGAAGAGAGGGAGGGTCAGGATGAGAAGGACAAGGAGCAGGCACGCCGCCGTAAGCCGCCGCGTACCTGGGCTAACTGGCTCCCCGCTTATTTGATATACATGGCGGTGTATTTGAGGGCGCGGCCGGACCTAGCTATTCCCATGGTCCAATATTTGGACAACATATACAGGGCAATGGTAGATTTCCCGGGCCCCTCATGGCTAGCGTATGATGAGGAATTCCGTATGAGGATTCCCCTGCACCCCGAGATGAGATGGGATGAGCCGTGTCAGAGACTGTGGCTCTTGTATATGACACCCACACGTCCTGCCCCGGGGGATAGGTATCATTGTGGACATGCGGTCCAGCGAGCAGCTCCAGCGCAGGTTACCCGCCAAATGGCGGGGCAGGGGGTTCCAGCCCGCCTGCTGTGCTGGACTTTCTCGGCCAATGGTTCCTGCAGTCGGAAGAACTGCAGATATAAGCACGAGTGTCCCACATGTTCTGGTCCCCATGCAGCCTCTGCTTGTCCCAAGCCTGGGGGGGTGCGAGGCAGAGGGAGGGGTGGACAGTGGGCTGGCAAGCCTGCCACGGACGGAGCTAGTTCTCCGAAAGGCCCCCTCCCCAATTAAGGTGGACATGCTGGAGCGCTGGCTCGCATCGTACCCAAGGGGGGAGGACAGGGAGTACCTTATCCAAGGTTTTAAGCAGGGATTTCGTATCCCTTTTATGGGTGATAGATCTCCTCAGGATGCTCCCAACCTTTTATCCCTTAGAGGAAGGGAGGAGGTAGCCGAGGCCAGCATTAGAAAGGAGTTAGACGCGGGCAGGGTCGCCGGACCTTTTCCCGTACCCCCCTTTCCCAACTTGAAGGTTTCACCATTGGGTTTGGTTCCTAAAAAGTCCCTAGGCGAGTTTCGCCTTATTCATCATTTGTCCTACCCAGCCGGCCGATCGGTCAATGATGCGATACCTGATGACCTTTGTTCGGTCAGGTACACATCGTTCGACCACGCGCTGCGCATGGTGCGCGCGTGTGGCCCGGGTGCCTTGCTGGCCAAGTGCGACATTAAGTCAGCTTTTCGCCTCTTGCCGGTGCACCCGGGCGACTTTGAATTGCTGGGTTTTAAATTTAAAGGGGAGTATTATTTTGATAAGGCCATGCCTTTTGGCTGCTCCATATCATGCTCGGCTTTCGAGCGTTTTAGTACCTTCCTAGAGTGGGCTTTCGTCCGCAGGTCAGGGTCCCGGTCTGTAGCCCATTACCTGGATGACTTTTTATTCGGGGGTGAACGGGGCTGGGACACGTGTGCACGTCTCCTCAATACATTTCAGACGCTAATGCAGGAACTGGGTGTCCCTTTAGCGCCCGAAAAGACCGAGGGCCCGTCGACCAAACTAGTATTCCTGGGGGTTGAGATTGATACATTAGCACAGGCTTCTAGGTTACCGGGTGATAAGGTGTCTAGGATAGTGACCCTTATCTCGGAATTGCTGGCCAAGCGTAAGGCATCCCTGAGGGAACTGCAGGTGCTACACGGGCACCTCAATTTTGCCTGCAGGGTGGTCGCACCGGGCAGGGCTTTTGCCCGGCGCTTATGCGACGCCATGGCAGGGTTATCCAGGCCCCACCACAGAGTCAGGCTTACCCGGGGTATCAGGGCAGACATGTTTGTCTGGTTGCAATTCCTGAGGGAGTTTAATGGGGTCTCATTTTGGAGGTCTGACCTCCTGGCATCCCCCAATTTCCAGATCCAGTCTGATGCCTCAGGATCCCTGGGTTATGGGATGTACTTCAATGGGAAGTGGGCCTATGGTGGGTGGCCACCGGCATGGGCAGGCACAGGTCGCCTGCGGGATCTCACATACCTGGAATTTTTTCCCATTCTGGGGGCTTTGATGCTATGGGGCGAACAGTGGGCTAATTCGGTGGTGCATTTCTGGTGCGACAATGCTGCCGTGGTGCACATTGTCAATGCACAGACTTCTAAATCGCCCAGGGTCATGGAACTAGTGCGCCATTTTGTGCTGCGCTGCCTGCGCCTCAACGTCATGTTCAGGGCCAGGCATGTCCCAGGGGTTAATAACGATATTGCTGACGCATTGTCCCGCCTGCAGATCTCCCGGTTCCGCGCCTTGGCCCCGGATGCGGAGGAATTTCCCTCGCCACTCCCGGACGAGATGTGGACTATTGGCAAGGAGAGGTGAACCGGGCGATTGGCCTGTCACTAGCGCCACGCACGCGTAAGGCGTATCAACAAGCTTTCAATTTGTATAAGGCTTTTGCTACTCGATTTCAATGGCCAGAGACCTGGCCCATCCCGGTGGACCATGTTCTGCGGTTCATGGTTCACCTGCATGCACAGGGCCTTGCACCTCGCACCATAGCATCCAAGCTCTCGGCGTTGGCTTTTATGGCCAAAGTAGGGGGTCATGTGGATACCACCTCTGACTTCCGTGTGAGACACGTTTTGGAGGGGTGGGTGCGCGAGCGCGGGCGTTGCCCGGACGACCGGCACCCTATTTCCCCAGGGGTTCTTACCCAGTTGGCCCGGGGCTGGCCAGGCCTCTGTTTTGATCATTATGAGGCAGCCCTTTTTCATGCAGCCACAACGGTGGCATTTTTTGGAGCGCTCCGCATCAGCGAACTCGTGATGCTGTCTAAGGCGGATGCAAGTGGTAGGGCACTGGAACTCGGAGATGTATATGTTGCCAAAGACTGGGCCCAGTTGAGGATTCGCTCCTCCAAAACAGATCAGCATGGCGTAGGCAGTGGAGTAAGACTGCTACGGTGTTCTTTGGCAGACATCTGTCCGGTTGGTGCCCTACAGGAATACCTGGCACTGCGTGGCTGGCACCATGGCCCGTTTTTCTGTCACCAAGATGGGTCTCCCCTTACTAAATTTCAGTTTTGGAAGGTGACAGCTAGAGCCCTCACCAGGGTGGGACTACCAGGTGCCCGTTATGGCACGCATTCGTTCCGTATTGGCGCAGCCTCTACTGCAGCTGCTTTTGGGTACTCTGGGGCTGACATACGCAGCATGGGGAGGTGGGGCTCACAATGTTTTCAGTTTTATGTGCGCCCACTCCCGCCATGAGTACCAATCCCTTCGCCTTACCTTCCTTTTTTCTCAATTTTCTTACAGACCCTGGGTGTCGTATTACACCGGTGACAGTATGGCTGGTGGGCCACAGCTATGTGCTCAGGGCAGCGCGTTACGCTGCGGCGACAGAGTGGGGACCCCGACTGGGACTGGGTGACCACGCCAGTCTCTCATGGCACGGTAAGCCGGGGATGTTATGGCGGGAGCTGCGGCCTTTCCTTTTTTCTGGCCTGGGGGCTGACCCGCCTGACATTCTAATCATCCACTTGGGGGGCAATGATTTGGGCCAGGTCACCGGCTTATCGCTCAAGCATGCGATTTGCGAGGACCTCGCCTACTTGCATTATGTCTGGCCTGCCACGGCCCTGGTTTGGTCGGACATTGTTCCGCGCCACTCTTATAGAGGGGGCGTTAACCTCCTGGCCCTTGACCGAGCTAGGCGCGCGGTCAATAAGGCAGTGGCGCGGTTTCTCACCACCAGGGCTTGGGGACGGGTTAGCCATCACCCCGATATTAGTCTGCAAAATTGTGACTTGTATGCAGGGGATGGGGTCCATCTGTCGCGAGGAGGTATGGACCTCCTGTTGGGTGACTGGCGAGCAGGCCTGTTGACCGAGCTGACGGTCTGGGGGGGGGCGTCAGGTCTTCTGTGAAGCCCCTCCGTGTGGCGGGTAGCACTGGTAAGGTAAACAGTATGACCCACAAGTATCCGGCAGGTTCGCAATTGACTGGACAACACTAGACAGGAATAAAGTAGTTAAACGTTGTCCGGTCAACGACGAATCAGGCGATGGGGTGATGATGATTGCTAACCAGCATGCATCACCCCTGTGATTTCACGGATACGCGTCAGAGGGTGGGGTCATGAGTTAGTTATTGACTACGGTCAACAATTTGTTTGTTGTTAACAAACAAATTGATACAATTTGATACATTGTAACCAATTGCCGTTGGCAATTTTGGGGTGGTACCTTACCAGTGTTACTTCGGCCTGCTTGCCTTAGGAATTATGATTGGTCGTTTTACCAATACAAATTTATAATTCGGACTAGGGCATTGAATCAATAAATGTGGCCCTTTGCTGTTATCCACTTTCAATGTTGTCTGTGTCCGTTATTGGGGGGGTGCGCCTGCAATGCAAGCGCGGCGCCAAAATGGCCGCCGCGCACTTTGCGGGCCCCCCCCACAGGACAGAGAATCCGGGTAGTTAGGGGCGTGGCCAGCTCCCTTATAAAAGGGGTGGCCACGAGGCAGCCGCGCTGCCATTTTGCCTCAGCGACGGAGCGGAGAAGTTTTTCCCTCCACCCCCTCCCTAGTTAACAGTGTGATCATGGTCGCTTCGGGGCCGGGTGGGAATTTTTGGTTGGGACCCACATTGGCTTCGGGTCCTGGCTTTTTTGCCCATCCCACACTGTTGCTATGGTTTGATATAGGGGTCTTTCTTCGTTCCTACTGTTGACTTTGGTCACATGGGCGGGTAGCACTGGTAAGGTAAACAGTATGACCCACAAGTATCCGGCAGGTTCGCAATTGACTGGACAACACTAGACAGGAATAAAGTAGTTAAACGTTGTCCGGTCAACGACGAATCAGGCGATGGGGTGATGATGATTGCTAACCAGCATGCATCACCCCTGTGATTTCACGGATACGCGTCAGAGGGTGGGGTCATGAGTTAGTTATTGACTACGGTCAACAATTTGTTTGTTGTTAACAAACAAATTGATACAATTTGATACATTGTAACCAATTGCCGTTGGCAATTTTGGGGTGGTACCTTACCAGTGTTACTTCGGCCTGCTTGCCTTAGGAATTATGATTGGTCGTTTTACCAATACAAATTTATAATTCGGACTAGGGCATTGAATCAATAAATGTGGCCCTTTGCTGTTATCCACTTTCAATGTTGTCTGTGTCCGTTATTGGGGGGGTGCGCCTGCAAAAAGCAGCTGCCATCATAGAATGCCTTCTTCATTCTACTGTTACTGAAAGGTAAAATGTAATTAACGAGTTATGTTTTGTTGTTTTAAAAATATTTTCATCTACAAGTAAGTCTCTGTCCTGTGGGGGTAAGACCCCTGTCCCCCCATTTATATTTTTACTGGCCTAACAACTAGAAGGCAACTGGAACCATTTAATGAGGACTTATAGCTGTAACTATAAGATAGATAGATAAATCTTTATTGTCATAAGAGTAACCAACTGGTTACAGCTACCTGTATATGAAGAATTATCCCTAGTTAAGCTAAAACTATCAAATAATGTATTTATTTCATTAATGTAAGGTAAAGATCGAAAGCCAGTCATATCCAACTCTAGGGTTCAGTGCTCATCTCTGTTTCATAACTAAAGAGCCAGCACTGTCTACTTCTGCAGACAGTTCTGTGGTCATGTAGCAGGCATGACTAGACACTGTAGTGCATGGAACGCTGTTTACCTTCCCACTGAAGTGGTACCTATTTATCTACTTGCAATTTCTTGCTTTCGAACTGCTAGGTTGGCAGGAGCTGGGACAGAGATGGGAGGTCATTCCGTCCTGCCATACTCGAGAATCGAACTACTGACCTGCTGCCCTCCAGCCAGTGTCTTAGCCACTTGAGCCACTGCAGTCCCTATCATTTATTCATTTATTCATTTTATTTAATCCAACTTGTTTAGCCGCCCCCTTGTCAAGGCGACTCTAGGCAGCTTACAATCAGGGCCATAGATATGGGATTCTAGATATGGGTGGGCAAATATTTTTTCAGGGTTGGCAACAAAGCCTCTTCTCAATGCATTCCAATGGGAAACCATGCCTTGCCAGGGTTGGAAAACTGCTAACCTGGGCCCCTTCTGGCAACAGCCTTGCTTACAATAAAAAGCAGCCATTAACATAAAACACACCAACACACAATACACATGAATAAAACATCATAAAACTCTAAAATCTTAAAATTTCACATCTAAAAAGCTGAAATCCAGATGGCAGAATTGTCTGATAATCATATGAGCCAGTGGGGGGAAATTAGGTCCAGTAGCCCCACACCACACCCACTGGGCCAACCATGTCTTTAAATCTCTTCTAAAGGCCAGTAGTTGTGGTTGGAGGCGGAGGTCAGTTGGCACGAGGTTCCAAAGGGCCGGAGTGAATACCAAAAATGCCCTCCATCTAGTGCTGGAGAGGCGAGCCTCTCCAGCTGTTTGTAACCGTAGGGAGCCCCTCTGGTCCGCTCTAGTCAGATGGGCAGATGTTCTCGGGGTGATGCAGTCTCTTAAGTAACCTGGGCCACTACCATACAGGGCTTTAAAGGTCATAACTAGCACCTTGAATTGCACCCGGAGGCACACCGAAAACCAATGCAGCTCCCGCAATAAGGGTGCAGCATGGTCAAATGACCAAATCCCATCATTAATGGGGAGGGAATTAAATACAAGAAACAAATTATTTGCAGCAACTAATTTCAAAGTGTCCATCAGCACATTTCCTTCCACTTTCCTGTGGCTTACTATTCCTATTACATAGCATCTTAGCTTCACAACATGGCTGTGTTATGATGCTACTCCCATATGCCCTGGGGCATTTTAGATGACAATCAAGGAGCTGAATAATACATCAACTTGGTGTACAAAAATAACCAACTTTTCCTCTTTATTTATTTTTACCAAAACATTTCATATCACTCTTGAAACAGCAGTGACAAAGGCCTTCTTCTATAATATTTTATACAGTAGGGCTGTTGTTTTCAAGGATGCACAGTCCAGGTTGAATAACTGCAGAACAGGGAGTGTTCTTTTGCTCATTGAGCCACTGCATTGCCTGCCCTGAGACCCACTCCATCAGCCCTGGAGATGCGGGGCAGCTGCGTCGCCCTCGCCCCTCCTGCACCTGTTGCCAGTGGGGTCAAAAGGAGCTGGAGCTGCTGCTTCTGCTGCTGCGCTGCCTGCCCCCAGGACCCACTCCATCGGCCCTGGAGATGCAAGGCAGGTGCTTGCATGGAGGGCTCCCCCCAAAAAAGGACAATGTTGTTTCCTTCGGAGTACTTTTTTTGGACGTGGAGCCTTGGTTGTGTTTGGGGTTGTTTGGTGTCTGTTCCAGGAGACATAGAAAGAGTCGCAGTATGGACTAACACAGGTTTATTGGTTGATGATCAGAACGAACATGTGGTAATGGCGGAGGTATCTCACATTATATACAGTGGTACAACACATTTGAAATTGGCTGCACGGTAGCTCATTGGCCGCTACCGGCGTGACGTCATCTGGGTCACGCCCATCTTCGGTGGTGGATCAGAAGTAGTTGTTTGCTGCGGGAAGTTCCCGCGGCTGCAGGTGATTTGAGGAATGATGACCATGTGAGTTGAACACTCGCAGCTGCCCTCTATAGGCAGCTTGCTCGCGTTCCTTTAACAGCTGGGTTACATTGTGATTGTGGCTGGGTTACATTAATACATTTCTTAAAGCAACATTGTACATTCATATGAAGCAGCATTGTACATACACAACATCTTGTGAGTTTAATTTTGATTTTGTTATGAACTTTGTTTAATTGTATACTGTATTTTTTGAATTTTATTTTGTAATTTTGTAATTGTGTAATTGTGTAATTTTGTGATATGCTGTGATGCCGCCCTGAGTCGGTAAATATATTACCTAGAGATGGAGTTGAACTTCGAGTACAAGATCAAAAGAAGCTTTAAGAACTTATATAGGCCATCCCTATATGAGAAATTAGCTTTCTAAGATTTAAAATTGGTCTCTGGTTGCTCTCTGTGAAATTCAGGTCAAAGAATAATTTCAGAGTGCATCACCCATGCTCTTTCTTCAAAACAGTCTTTCATCTGGCCCACAACAGGAAGAACAGCAGCCACAGTGCATGACAAGAGCAGAAAAGGGAGTTTTTCCTTTTCTTCCTTTACTCTAATGCTAGAATACACTGTCAAAGCAGAAACTCTAGGGAGCCATGTGGGACATGAGCTGTTGCTATCACAGGGAGCAGAAAATGGGTTGAAGAGATTAAAGCTGGTGGAAAGAGGTTGGGGAGGTTACTGTAAGACGTAGGAGGAGGGGAGAAAGAAGAGAATTTTTCTAGGTTTTTATATGAGCTCAGCACATAATGTGTGTTCCCCCACCCCAGAAAATTTCAGAGTCCTTCCAAGTT